>CM028130.1:1693493750-1694795625 GCA_016271365.2 Neoceratodus forsteri | reverse complement strand
CTGTTCTCTCCCAGAAAGCCATTGCATGCTGTTGATAGCTGCAGCCGGAAAATGGATTATTCCTGAGCCCCCTTGCTGCTGATTTTGCAACATGCAATCCCACTAGTGCGCACACAGCTCTACTGCCCATGTGGCCTGCAGTTACCTCCTCTTCTCCACCACAGCAATTACAGCTCCCCCAAGTGTGTTGTGGCTGTGCTTTCCCATGCAAGCCTTTGCTTGCAACCCACGTTTTTGGGACGAGTTTGGGCATGTAGATCTGGACATTTAGGCAACATCTGTATAGGGTATGGATTGAACAGTTCTCAGTGTGACTGTATTCGACACACACTGCTTGACATGGATAATTTTAAAGTAGGCTTTCTGGTAGTATGAAACACACAGCAAAATATACAGTATATCCAGCAAATTGAAGTGCTTCATGTGATGTTGGCCACAGAATATTACAACCATCTAAATTTCAACACTTGAGCAATGGGACACTGGTTTCCCTAAATAAAAAAAATAAAAATTGACTTCTTTCACAGCCCGTTGATGATGAGTGAGGTGCTGGACAACACACCTCATGTCATGCCGTCAAACCTCATTCAGGAAAGAGGACAGCATGCCAGGTGTTGCCTTTGGAGATACAATTGTCTGGAGGAGGTAGGCTTGGTTGCCCTCTCGCATGACTGACCCCAGGTGGAGCCCTGAGAGTAGGATGGATGAGGGTGCCAACTGAAGGGTGGGTGATGCTGGACTCCAATGGGCATAGTCCTCCATGTATGAGCTTTGACATGTCACAACCCAGCAAAGGGGAAGGAAACACTGAAAATCACTTGCAGCTGCAGAATGAAGAATGTCCATCCACAGCCAGTGGCCCAGTGGCATGCCTACAACCATGATTAACATACTAAAATGCCAGCAGAGTAGGCCTGATGGTTTTTCATGTCTGCTCGTTTGGTCAGCCTCTAAGCTGGGAGCTGACCTTACTGTCACCCACAATCCCCTTGGGATTCTACATTCCCAGTCCAAGATATTCCGCTTGTATTGGACTTCACCAGTTCAACCCTTCCTCTATACCAGTCCAAACCCCTATTGAACCCCTCCACAGCCTCTCCCTCCACTAGTCCCCTTGGGCAACACATTTCATGGTTCCACCACCCTCTCAGTGAAGTAGCACCTCCTCCTTTCCCGATGGTCTCCCCTGCCTCTAGCTTCCATCAGCACCCTCTAGTTGCCCCTCCTTCCTTTCGAACACCCCAACTGAACATCCCCCTATTTATCTCCTTCATGTACTTGAGTACCTCTATTATGACCCTCCTGTCCCTCCTCTCCTCCAATGTGTACACGTTGAGCTCCTTGAGCCTCTCCCCATAGGTCCATTCACCAAAGCCCCAGATCATTTTTGTTATCCTCCTCTGAACCCTCTCCAGGAGTGCAATGTCACTTTTAAAGTGTGGCCTCCAAAACTGCACACTGCCTAAGGTAAGACCACTAAAGGAGATGGGTAATGGGCCAGTGGGGCTCAGTCTAATGGGTGCAGCTGCATGAAGAAATGAATCCTAAACTACAGTTAAAAAGAACTGCATTTGTTTCAGCATAGCAGAAGTGAAACATTATGTGTTACACCAGGGTTGACAAATGTGCTTATATAAGGTGACTATGTTTGGCATTATGAAGCAAACAATTCACCTGTTCCATTTATATATATATATATTTTAGGATGTTTTGGTTTGTGGCGTATCGTGGCTATGTTATATGGATCTATGATGGATGCAGGCTAGGGTACGGACATCATTTTGTAATTCCATCATGCGTTGCGAATGCCAAACGGGAACAATTTCCATCTGATGAAGAAGATTATGTTGGTTTTCCACCCTTCTAAGGATTCTGGGTATATCCAGAGACAATGAATGGCTAAAGTAATACATGTAGTTCAGTGTTGGGTTACTGCATGATTGCCAGTGAGCACTATGCTCCTAGTGCCCACATGCATATACTGAGTTTTGTTTGACAATCTCCTGTTTTTTTTCCCCACGATTACACATGCACCTATTTGCACAGACTGCATCATTAGTGAGCTTATGATGCCTCATTGTGAGTAGTCCTTTGTGTAAAATTAAAAAAAGACAATAAAACCAGTTGCACAAGAACTGTTGCTTGACGTATCTGTACTCCACTTGGGACATTATTGAATTTTAGTAACTGTTGATACACTGCAGGAAAAGAATAAAACAAACTGTGCTTTGGGAATGGGACAATGCTAACCCATAAAGTAAGGTTCAGTTGTAACATGAATGGTTGTGCCTAAATAAAACATCAGTTCTTAACAAAGTGCTCTGATGTGTGCCCTAGATGGTGCAGGGCTTGCACCAGAAAAAATATGAGGAGAGGCTAGGCTAAGGGACCACAGTATTTACTCAATGGAGTAGAGGAGACAGCGGGGCACATAATTGAAACTTTCACCTACCTCAGGGGCATAAACAAGGTGCAGTTGGGGGACAGTATGAAATTGAAAGTGTGTAAATTAAGAGGTAATGTGAGGATGTTTTTAACACAAAATGGGTAGTCGACACTTGGAATAGTATGCCAGAGGATGTAGTGGGGGTAAGCACAGTGGAGGGGTTTAAGCATGCATGGGTTAGGCCAGAGGGAAGCATGAGAGGGGAGGAAGTGATGAGAAGCCATTGATCACTCAGTGTCAGTGGCCACATACAATGTATAGGGCCTAAGGGCAGACTGAATGGGACTACAGGTCTTGATCTCTTAAGAATTTCTATGTTTCTAGTGTGCCATTTTTTCATTAGTGGTGGTGGAAAAATACTGTACTGACCATGGAGATCTGCATTTATAAAGTGGAAATATAGCAATGCATGCCATGTCCTGGATTGACTTTAGAACATAAAGTTTGGGGGAGGGGTGTTAAACATGGGCTGGGTGGAGTATCTAGCGGCAAGAGTGAATTTATATTGGGTATAGGTTGGAAGACACTAAACAAGGACTCCAAGCACTGGTTGACAGATGTACTCTCTCCCCATTATCAGTAACCAAGGATCACAGTTTTGTTTTCACAACTCAGTGGAGCCTCTGTAATCAGATAGGAATTTAATGGCAGTAAATCACTGCAACCACCAAACTGAATGTTGGTGGTGGGGAGATACCAGATCACAAGATTCATATTCCTTTCACAGTGCATATTTGTGCAAAACTGGCACAGTGGCGGTGTTTGTAGCTCACCATGACAGACGGAGTATATGTTGCTGTACTGCTAAATTGTTATGTGGAAAAGGATAGCAGAGAAAGACCTATATGTCATATATCATAGTGAAGTATGTTCTGCACTAACAGGGTGTAGGGGTGGATTCTTTACCATGGATAGACTGTTGCATTTGAGTTCTGATATGGCATGGGGGGGGCCACAGTGGATCACACAGTACATCACAAGAAGACTCATGTGGGTCCAGCGGTTAAAACTGGCACTGCCCCTCTAGCCAAATTAAGGTGCATTGATGACAATTTTGCTTAGAGCACTGTGCGTGGTGTCTCCATAAACCAACCACTTCATTCTGCTTGTTCAATAGGCATTTGTTAATAACAACTGAGTTGCTTGTTGACAGATGTTTTGCTGATCCCTACATCTGTGCAACATCTTTGTGCCCAAACTTCAGCCAATTTGCTGTCACAAGGGAAAAGGTAGATACTCTAGTAGATTACCCAAAGGAGTCTGTGTTGTGCAAACAAAGGCCAAGCAATGAGGCATCTTGAAGGATTCATTTGTATCAGTCTGCAAAAAGAGAAAACAGACCGACATGATGCAAGTAAACAGATATTGCCATATGTCGGCAGAAACCAACACATGGATGATAATCCAAAAGTGTCATGGCACACAAACACTTGTAAACAAAGCGATAATATGAAACACGCATGGTAAATATGGCTGTTAATAACTACTATGATGGCTGTAAATAGAGGCTGTTGGAATCTCAAGCTTCCCAATTGTGATACACTACATGATGGCCAATTTAGGTAGTCATATATTGATATAGTGTCACGATTCAAAATTCAACCTTGAACATAAGTTGTTTGCAATTACACATCAGTATTAATGGACCTACAGATCACCCTAAGCATATAAACATAAATGGCAACAACAGAGCAGTAAACATAACAGCACCAAAAACATTGTCAAGTGACACACGCTGCACAATGGATGAGGCGTCGTGTGTGGGAGAGTAGCTCAAGCGCAGTGGGAGGAGATGGCCAGTAGGAGTTAAGGGTTAGTGGAGAATGAGGTGAAAGGAAACTAGACCCAGATGAAAATTTAGGGAGGTGATAATGAGGTTGGGGTTCATAGATTCATAGAGTGATACGTGCTTAGGAGGCAAAAAATGCCCTTAAAGAGCTCGCCACCAGTATGGTGGAATAATTGCTATTCGAGGTACAATGTTTTTTTACTTCCCATATAATTATCTAATTGTTTTTTTAAATAATGCCATATTATTACTCTCTACTATCTCCCTTGGCAAAGCATTCCATTGAGTCACCACCCTTTGAGTGAACCATTTACTTATTTTATGAGTTTTACCATTTACCTCTCTAAGTTTAATGCTATGTGTACGTGTATGGGTCTGGGAATTGTTCTTTATCAGGCCCAGAGTTTCAAGAAGAAGCAGATCTCTAGTGGCTTTATATATCAAGCATAAATCTCCTTGTAGTTGCCTATATTCCAAGGAGAAGAGGCCCAATGCTTGTAGCCTTGCCCCATATTCTAGGCATCTCATTTCACTGATTTGTTTTACTTTTCTTTGGACTACCTCCACTAGTTTTTTACCTTTTTTTGTGACCAGTGTACAGAAAGAAGAGCAGTAATTAAGTTTGGATCTAACCACACTCTTATACAGTGGGAGAATCACCCTTGGGTCTCTGCTTTTAATATGTTTAAAAATACATTCAATAACGTTATGGCATTTTTTGACCTTAGCTGAGGTATGGTGATCGAAAGTTAACTTGTTATCTACGAGAACTCCTAGGTCTTTTTCATTAGTTGTTACAGAAAGTTGAACATTATTAATTTTATAGGTGAAATTCTGGTTATTATATCCAAAGTGCATTACTTTACATTTTTGTTCATTAAAACACATTTTGTTATTAGTTGCCCAGGTGCACATTTCATTTAATTCCTTTTGGAAGTAATTTGTGGCTTGTATATTAATAACTATGCAACCAAGTTTGCAGTCGTCTGCATACATGGTCATCCAAACATTGTTAGATGGTTGCATTGTTGATATTAGCAAATTAAACAGAACAGGGCCCAAGACCGAGCCCCGCGGGACCTCACTACTAACCTTTGCCCACTGTGAAGAGTGACCTTCGATAACAACTCTCCAGTGTCTGTTTTGTAACCAAGATATAACCCAATTAATTATATTTGGATGACAATCAAACATGTACATATGGTTTATCAAAACCTGGTGTGAAACTTTATCAAAAGCTTTGGAGAAATCAAGGAAGATTATATCTACAGGTAGCCCTAAATCAAGAGATGCGCTAACATTCTCAAAGAAGTTTAACAAATTAGTCAGGCACGATCTCCCTTGGGAAAACCCATGTTGTGTTACAGCCTGTAAGTGATAAGTAGAAATATGTGCTTCAGTTTGAGTTAATAATGTTCTTTCAAATAATTTACCAATAACTGAAGTGAGGCTGATGGGTCTGTAGTTGGATGCAAGTTTTTTGTTACCAGCTTTGTATGTGGGAGTGACAAGGGCCTCATTCCATGAATGAATTGTTTCACCTTGATTGAGTGAGGTATTGAACAAAACTGACAGGGGTCCACATATAACATCTGATGTTTCTTTCAGGAATCTAGGCTGTATATTATCAGGCCCTGGCGATGAATGGGGTCTGAGCTTTTGAAGTAAAGTTTTTACCTCTAACATAGTGATTGGTGGAATATACACATTGGGTGGGATATTCAGAGAGGATGCGCCACGCGCAACAGGGATGCGACAGTGCAAGTGCGGAAATGTGCTATGGTGCTATATTCAGCGGGATCGGCAGTGCAGCACAACATGCAATGCACCATAGCGCAACAGTAATGAATGCATGCACAACTGCAGGGGGTGGAACCAGGAATAACATGCACAGTGCGATATTCATCAGTATGCGACGTGCGCAGTAGCAGAGCAAGCGGAAGTTGCGCAACAGCGGAAATTAGCCAAAATAAAAGGGAGCAAGAGAGGGGAGGAAGAATGCGCCACAGGGGAACCATAGGTGGGAGCACAGAGACAGAGACAGAGTGGCAGGGAGGCAAGACAGGAGGCAGGGGGGCAGGTGTGGCCAGGAGTTGGACAGGGCCCACTGGAGGTGTGCCTGAGTGAGAGAAGGAGTGGGTGTGCCCGTGCCAGTGTGTGCGAGAGGGCCTGAGAGTGCCACAGTGGACAGAGAGCAGTGGCAAGAGGCAGGGCACCCAGAAGTGAACAGCTGGAGGCAAACCTGGTGCAGGGGCAGCACCAGCAATGCACAGCGGGGGGAACAGGAAGACAGCCGCCTGGGGGGAACACCAGCCAGGGACATGGCCAGTGCCACCTTCCAGGTGGAGGCGGTAATGAGGGGTGTGAGAAGGCAGGCAGCAGGGAGGCGCGACCATGGAAGGGGCCCATCGGCAGTACACCCAGAACAGGCAATACCGAGCCAGCACCACCTTTGAACAGTACAGTGACACTGAGATTGTGGGCCGGTACCGCCTGAGCTGGGCAATTCTGAGGCAGCTCTGTGAGCTGTGCAGTGATGAAATGCAGGCACCCACACAATGGAGCCATGCACTGTCAGTGGAGACGAAGGTCACAGCCATCATGTGCCTGCTCGCCACGGGCACCTTCCAGAGACCAACAGGGGAAACGACAGGCATAACCCAGTCAGCCACGTCACACCTACTCACACAATTCCTCAGCACAATGCTGCCACATGCTGCAGAGTACATCCATTTCTCCAGCACACAGGCGGAGTGCACAGCATTCATACAGGAGTTCCACAGGGTAGCACGGTTGCCTGGCATGCTCGGGGCCATAGACTGCACCTATGTAGGCATCTGCATGCCACCTGGCCCGGAGGGTGCGGCGTACATCAACCGCAAGGGCTACCCGAGTGTCAACTGCCAGGTGGTGTGCGATGCCAGGGGGTGCATAATCAATGTCTGTGGCATGCACCCTGGAAGAGCACATGATGCCTTCATCTGGCACCAGTCGCACTGTGTCACAGGGTCGAAAGTGGGGACATCCCCACTGGCCATCTGGTAGGTGAGTATGCATAGCACGCTGGATGATGTGTGCAGACGTGGGGGGTGGGGCATTGTCAGGGGTACCATGGGTAATGGGCATGATGGCCCATGACATAGTAACGCAGACCACCATGCTAATGACTCCCCTCTACACACAGGTGACAGTGGTTACTCGCTATGGCCCTGGCTGCTCGCACCATACTGGCGCCCCATCACCCCAGTGCAGTAACAGTACAATGAGGCACATGCCACAACACAGAATGTCATTGAGTGGGTGTTCGGGCTGCTGAAGGCACAGTTCTGTTGCCTGCACACATCAGACGGTGCCGTAAAGTACAGTCCCTCTAAGGCCTGTGGGCTATTCCTGGCCTGCTGTATCCTGCACAACATGGTCACTGACTGTGGGATAGCCATTGAGGTCAAGGAGTGGGACAGCGGTGGGGATGATGAGGACATTGGTCCAGCTGGTGTAGGGCAGCCACCCCCTGGGCGACGGGACCTCCAGCTGTCCCGGATGGCACAGCAGCACTGGGACACCATCACAGAGGAGCACTTTGGACAACACAGGTAGACAACGGGGCCATGTGCAACCACCAAGGGCAAGGGCACAGCCCACAGACAGGTGGGGTGGACACCAGGGGTGGATGGCATAAAGGGAATGGGAACGGGCAGGGGACCACACACGGCAGCAGGGATGGGCAGGGCTGCACACGTCACGTGCACACACATGCACACGCACCGCAACACATGCCCAAAGGGCAACAAGCATGCCCACCCCAACAGGCACCCCCACACCCCCACAGGACCACACACAACCATGCCCAGTGGTTGGCACTGTGTGTGCCTCAGACACTTAGCACCATTGCAGAGTGGCGGACAGTGCTACACAGGCATCATCATGCACACGCCACAGTGGCCAGCAGCCAGGAGGGTGTGCACAGGGATCTTGTGTGTGCAGGGCTGGGAACCTCACCCATGCATCGCACAAAGAACACCACCATGCACACAGGGCAGCAGCAGACAGTGGCCATGGTGGGAGATGGGTCAGTCATGCGGCACAGTACCACAGCCGCCAAGGATGCATGAGCAGCCTGGCCAAAACCTGCCAGCCATGCCAGGCTGACCAGTGGCCTTATGGGGTGACACCGACGGGCGACGGGCTGTGTGAACGTGACTGTGTCTGCACAGGGGTCTGCAGACCACCAAACATGCCCTCACCAGGCTTGCTTAGTATGCCCACAGCCGAACCTGGCATCGACATATCAGGGGTCACACAACGCTGGGAACGGGGGGTGGACATAGCACCCTGCGGGGTGTGCGGTGGCTGGGCATCCAACTGGGTGGCCAGTGTAGCCATGACAGTCACCATTGCAGTGGTCTGCCAGTCAATGGCAGTGGTCACATCCATGGTCCCTGCTGCGCCACTCCTCTGCCTGGCACAGAACCACACTGAGAGCATCCACCACCATCACGAGCCACATCTGCTGATCTGCTGAGTCCTGGAGAAGACAGCTGTGGTCATTCAAAGGGTCATCTGCATGTCCAGCATGCTGTCCCCTGTGGTGTTCCTGGCCCAGCTGCCCAGCACCCCTTGATGATGGGCACTGCACAGCACTGCCATTCTGGGGTACAACCACACGCAGTGCACTGTCACCACCCCCCGTTGACATTGGCCATCTGCTGGCACTGCCCCTCCAGCTGCCGATCACCAGGGGACACCGGCATGGCTGCAGCAGCCACAACAGCCCCACCACTCTGGACACACACCAGTGCTGCCCCACTGGAGCATGCAGACACAGGCTGGGAATAGGCTGTTGTGCAGGCAGCCATGACAGCATCACCCGTGGAACCTCCCGGGTGGTTGCCTTCTGTGGGACCATCCTGTGTCCCACATACATCACTGTCCAGGATGTGTGTCATGTCATCATCAGTGCCGAATCCGGCCCTGATCCATGTCCCAGCACACTGGACACTGAGGGCGGTGTCATGCTGAAACACAGGCAGAGCCATATCCGCACCCGCACCACCGGCATCAGTCCAGACAGACATGCAGGTATGCAGTTGGACAGTCCCTCGGACACCTGTGGAGGTGGATGGTCATTCCAGTGTGTATGGGGCCACCCCCTCGGTGGACACACCCACCACCGCTGCCCCATGTAGACGCTCAGGAGCTTTAAAGGAACACAGTACCATTAGTGGCTCCACCTGGCTCTGTAGCATGCCCTCCTACCACTCACACACTGCCAGCGCTGGACCTACCAGGTAGTGATGGGCTGCCACCCTTCTGAAAGCCACCACCAGGAACTCCCTCGATGGCACTACACTGCATGCTGCTGGCTACCCGCTCCTCCTGTGGCGTCAGTCAGGGTACGCCCTGCTGGCCCCCCACCGGTGGCAGCACGTGCCACCATGATGATGGCCACCTTGTCCTTAATCCACCTCTGTCCATGCCAACCTTCTTTTTGCACTCCTGCCCACCTCACCCCACGCCGCAGCATGGGCCTGTGGCATTCCCCGCTATCCGCTAAGCAGCGGTTCCCTGTCGAGGTATGCCTTGAACAGGGCATCAGATTCAGCCCTGGTAAAGTTGGGCCTCCTCCTTCACACCCTTCCCTGCTCCTCCTCTTCCTCTCACTCGGTCATGCTCATGCCTGGGGGATAGACAGGTGTTACCTTGGACTGTGCAATCCCATACAGCCCTCCCAGACCACTGTCCCCATGTCCCAACAGCATGCCACCTACCTCAAAGGACTGCAATACTGATCCATGGCCTATGCAGTCTCAGGTCACGTATTTATAGCGCAATGCATAAAAATGAGAGCAGGCGCATCTGTAATTGGATGCTAATACAGTGGATGTGCTGTGGAATGGCTCATGAGCTGATTTGCATATCTTGGCTGAAAATCGTGCTGTTGCACCTTGCGCAATGGTGTTGAGCATGCTCAGGCTATGGCGCACCACTGTGACATGCGCAATCAGCACTGCGCTACACGTGCCTGGGGTGCTGACGCTAACGGTGCTGCTGACATGCTGTGCGCGGCAGGCAGTACAGGGCATGGCCACCACTGTGCCTGTGGTGCAAGTGTGCTGTATGCTCAGGGAGCGCTCGTGCCATGGTGCGCCATGGGCACCAAAGCGCAAAAGCATGGTAGGCCACTGCAAAGCATCACACACATGCACCCTACCGCACTATACATCCATGCACGGACAGACCCTTGACCCTGCAGCTGACCTTTGCCCCCTAGGTGCCATGCGTATGCATGGCTGCACTCCTATTGCACAGTCCGGTGACAGTGCAATAGCGACTGGCAGCACAGTACTGCACTGCCTCCGCACGTAGGGCACGTGTGCTACAGGGCGCCATTTTTGTTGCCGATTGCCACTGTACCATGCCACGCACCAGAGTGCCCGTCTAGATGGCAATTGAGCTGGCAAACCTGGGGACCTTGGAAGAGCCCCATGCTGGTGCCCTCTTTGGCCAGGTACCCCTTCTGAGGCCACGGACAGCAGTGGTGGTAGAGGGCCTGGAGGAGGCCATAGGGTATAGCAGGACAGCAGAGCAGTGTCTCCACCAACATGGTGACCTCCAGTGGTGGGACCCCAACTGCCTAGGGTGACTGCAGGCACATGCCTGGCAGGGTGCCGTGCCATGGCCAGGTAGGTGCTCCATCACATCACTGGTAGTATCTGTCTGTTCAGGTATCGTGGTGGCCGTCAGGCCATGCCGTGGGGGGGCCTACCTTTGTTGCCAGTGTTGGGGGTGCCTCGTGTACACCCTGCACCACCATGTCATGGCTGAGCTGTGCGGGCATTCACACAGCAAGGGGGGCTATGTTACTGACCTGTACTGATGTTACCCTCTCCATGTTTGCACCCTAGGCCCGTAGGGTAGCCATAGGGCCCGGTTGGCCCACGAGCAGGGATGGCAGGCCAGAGCAGGTGGTGTGGCCTTACAGCCAGGGCACAGTGGTGCTGCCATGGGTCAGCAGTGCCCTACTGACCAGGATGCAGGTGAATGCCATGTTTCCCCTTTCATCTGTGCATGGTGGGTTGCAGGGGTGGTGTCGGGGCATGGCCCCCCGCACATGGCCCCACTGCCATGAACACCACATGGTGCACTTTGCACTGTCCTGTGGCACTGCCTGTGTGTGTGGGTGTTGCAGGTGGGCTGTGCATGCACTGGACACCTGGTTGTGCCACTGCCATCACACTGCATAGCCATGACACTGTATGGCCATGTTGATGCTGTGCAGTGCATGGGCAGGGGGGGTGTGAAGCGGTTTGCATGGCTATGAGTGCCTGGGTAGGCCGGTCCTGTGGGCGCACCCACTGTGGGTGGTCACATGCCATCACAGGGGTGAGGCCCACAGCTGTATGCCATGCACATTGGGTGGGCTGCAGGGATCTGGCCAGTCACACATACTGACTCTACTCCCTTGTCCTAGGTGGACAATGCTGGATGACCCTGGAGTGTCACATCCAAGAAATACTGCAGGTGACCCAGGCCACACTGGAGCTGCTGCAGGGAATGGAGTGAAGCGACCGGAGGTGGCACAGGAGGTGCCACAAAGAGTGTAGGGAAGAGAGGGGCTGCCAGTAGGGCCTGCGGTGCCTGCACTTTTCCTTCCCCCCCCGGACTGTCCCTCACACCCCTTTGTCCCTCTTCTTGCTGTTCCCCCTTGCCCCATGCCCGTCCCCAGCTGAGTTGTAGCCTTGTACTCCCCTTCCCCACTTTATATATAGTTATGTAAATAGTTATTGTTAATATTGTTACCTTTTGAATTACATACATGTTTCATACAACCACTGTGGTGGTCTCTGATTTGCAGCGGGCATCTGGTGCCTTGCTGCAGTGGTGTGCATGGTGCAGACCTGGTTGTGTGTGTGTGTCTGGCAGGGCCCCTCCACTGATGTGGGTGGGGGCCATGGTCCCTGTCTATGGTACAGTATATGTGTTGTGCCCTGTGCACTGGATGCCTGTGTGCAGTGGTCCCAGGTGCATGCTCTGTGTCCCAGTCGCCCCTGTCAGTGTGTGCCTGGCCTGTGCGGCTGAGCCCCTTGCATGTCTGTGGTACGCACAATTATGCTGACCCTCCCAATTCATGCATGTCTGCTGGCATGACATTGTTGGCTGTCCATGTCTGCCACCCTCTGGGCACAGCTCCATAGCAGCTGGCATCCTGTCTCCAGGTCTATTGCACGTCTGCCTCAGGTGACACTGTGGGCAGTGCTGTTGTTGTCCCCCTCCATGCTGTCGCTGGTGTCTGTGGCAGTGCCCGTGGTCTGCTGTCTGTCACATGTGCTCCAGCTGCATGCTGGCAGTGGACAGGTTCATGGTGCATGCACCACATGGCTAGCTCACCAGCGCCATGGTGGTGTACAGGCCGTGGGTACACAGTGTCATTGGACATGCGACAGTGGCATCTATTGCCCATCTTTGTGTGGCTCTGTGATGGGGTACCCTTGGGACAGGGTGGGGGATTTGTTTGTGCCCTGTGTTGCATCCTGTGTGGCACATGTCTCCATTCACCACAGTGGGCAGCTGTGCTGTCTGGTGGGGCCAGTGCGTGTGCATGGGTGGGTGTGTGGGGTGCTGTCCTGCTGGTGGTGGCATCCAGGGTGGCCTTGTCACATGCAGGGTCCCTCGGGTACTGACGCAGGGTCAACCTCTCTGCTGTGCCAAGGTGAGGGCCATGCAGGGGGGCATTGTGTATGCTGCGGTTGTGTCAGTGGCTGGTGTCACCTGCTGCGGGGGGGATCACAGTGGGGTTGTCATGCATGGTGCCATGGGGCACGGGGTTGCATTGTCATGGTGGTGGTGGTGGCATGCCTTGGTGCCATGCACTGTTTGGTGATGCTGCTGGGTCGGGTGTCTTGGGATCACTGTACAGGGGGTGATCAGCATTGGTGTGGTGCGGTGGCACGGGAGGGTCTGGCCCTCCTTGTGTTGCGGTCACTGTTTGTCAGGGGAGTGCCCTGGGGCACCGTGCCTCTGCTGTTGAATCAGTGCTGGGGTTCATGGGCTGGTGTTCCGTCCAGTTCACCTCTGCTTGTGCAGTTCATAGGGGGCCTGGGGGGGGTTGGTCTGTCTGGCCTGCTGCATGCTCCTCCGCCCATGGCACTTCCATGGCTAGTACACCCCTGCTTCCTGTCCCTGTCCCTGCACATCACTGAATATGCTACTGCGCATCGGCCGTGCTCCACTGTGCATCCCTAGTTGCGCCATGGTGCATGGGGCACAATATTCGGCTATGTTGTGCAGGCACACCTTGGCATGCGCTTGGTTTGAATATCACGCACGTTGCACAGTGGTGCACTGCTCTTGCGCCTGCTCCCACTATTGTGCATCTTTTTGGTGCGGTCTGAATATCCCACCCATTATAACCATGTTCTGTGACTTTTGGTGAGCTATCAGCAGGTGTAAATACACTTACAAAATAATCATTAAATTCGGTTACCATAGCTGATTCATTATTTATGATACCCTTGCTGATTTCAGTAGGTCCAAGTGTAGGGTAGTTACCTCCAAAGAGCCTACATAGTTATAAAAAAGATTTGCGGTTGTCCAAAGTTTTAGTTTTCAAATTCCCTTTTTGCTTTTCTAATATAATATTTTGCCTTTCTTGTCTTTTCCTTATATGAGTTCCAGGTGCTTAGGGACAGATTTTTTTTTAAATTTACTATAATAGCTCTTTTTTTTTATTAATAGCCTTTTTTATATTGGTGCTAGATGGGATGGGAGGTGGTGTGAGTGTGGAAGTAGAAGGTGGAGGAGGAATGAGTTGATAAGCAGAAGGGGAATGGGGTGAGAGTAGAAGGGAGGGGGATTGGGTTGAGTGGCATGGTTGTAAGGAGCATAGCTTCAGACAGGTTTGAGGGTTGTGCCATTTTTAACACATGACCACACTCACACACTCTCACACTCTTCCAGGATACACCAGTGTTATGCCAACACATGCTTCAGTAGCATGATAACTTTAGCTGGATTAACCTCCACAAGAGGGCATTTTCAAGCATGTGCTGACCCCTCTGTGACCAGATACTTCATGACTGTATCGCTGCAATTGTTACATCTCCCTCGTGATACTGTGCTCATTTCAATGTGGTGATATTTTATTCAGAAATATGTGCTTGTCATGTACACGATGTATGCCAGTGTCGTACTGAAGGGCCTCCATTATCATTAAAACACTCCAACCTACAGGTGTAGCAGTTGGATTTCCACTCGCTATGCCAGTGACCCGGGTTCAGGAATGGACTCTGGTCACTAGAGGGCTGGCTGGGAGGAGACTTGAGTGTCCCATGACTGCTCTTCATCTCAAGAGGGGGGGTCCACAACCCGGTGTTGGGTGACAGCTGGTGGAGGCCAGGGGTAGGACAACACATTGGGTTCACTGCCTAGAGGTGCATGGTGGACATCGGCTCATGCCTAGATGTCCCAAACATCATGCACCTGGGGGAAAGAAAACCAGGAAACATGGCTCCAGACTGACCAGGTGACTGTCTACAGTCATCCTCCGTCTCTAAGATCCCAAGACAGCTTAGGCCACCCCCAGCAGCACCCAGGCCAAATAGACAGTGTGCTGGCTGACCACACTGGTGCCTTCTCCCTTGGGGGAGTCCACCCAACGAAGAGATACACCGGGTTACCTGGGGTACTGCAATGTGGGGGAAGGTAGCTGTGGTAGGGCACAAAAGTGACAATGAATGTACCTAGGAGAATGGAAGGGCAGGCCGGTCATGAAGTGTGGGGTGGGAGCATAAACAAAGCAAAAATAAACAAAACACTCCATCCTGAACCACTGACAAAACATATTTAAGTCCTTTAGTCTTTTCTCGTAGGTCTGTGCTTGTATGCATGGCACCTTTTCAGTTGACCTTCAATTTGCCTACACACTCTTTTGTGCCTTGGCTGAGAGGGGCACTGATGTTTGTTATTTATTTCAGTACTCTGGAAACCATTTGAGCTCAGAGCTCTTTACATAGGTTCCACGTCTGGCAATTTCAATACAACAGATAGGTGAAATTATACAAAGGATTGCAGAAATACAAAGGTAAACAAACAAGATTATATATCAAACACAATACAGGTCACAGGAAAACAGACAATTACAGTGCCCAATGGTAAAGCCAGTCAGTTGTCAGCAAACAAGAGGTTGTTTGGAGCGTTGCTAAGTGCTAAAGAAAAAAAGAAAAAAGGGGTGAAGGGGAGGAGCCCAAGTGCAATGTGCAAAAGGAGAGCATAATATCAGTATAGCAGTAGGGATCGGAGGAAGGTGACTAGATTGGAGGTGGAGGAAGAGGGTGCTAGGTGTGTGGGGGGAGCATGAGGGCCTACGGGTGGGGGAGGGTGCATACCACCATTGCTCTAAATCCAGTTCAATATCAGCACTTCAGCAGACTACTAGCAGTGCCCGTGAGGTGATGGCAGGATGTAAGCACAGAGTTTTACAATTCACACACAAAATCTGACAATCAAGCCACAGACAGATGGACTATATGAGGATGTGAACTATATGTGCCTCTTCTCCACAGATTTATGCACACTTGTTTTCTTCACAGCTACAGACAGACCTTGCGGGATGGAACATACTTCCCCTGAACTTGTTTCAGAGGATTGATGTGATCCGCATGGTGTCCCTACCTCGGGCCCTTTACCTGTTCCGGAATCTGCCAATATGTATTCCGAATAATACTTATAGGACATGAAACAAATTTATCAGTAAATTCATTTGGGCCGGTAAGAGACCAAGAGTGAGAGCCTCTATCCTGAACCTTCCAAGGAAATTGGGCGGGCTTGCTCTCCCTAATTTTAAAATCTATAACTGGGCCTCACACCTTTCCTTCATAATATGCTGACTAGCTAGGTCTAGCCGTGCTTTGTGGAGGGAAATTGAAGAGGGCGGAATGCCTTTTACACAACTAGTTAAAATTTTGATATACTGAACACCCCCTTCCAGACTGCATGGAATAGTCCCAATGAACCCCTGGATTAGACATCAGCTGAAAACTTGGGATGCCATATGTAGACACTTGTCTCTATCACCATTTATCTCTCTCATTTGCCCCATTTCCCTACTGGAGAACTTTCAGCCAGCATTATATGACCATACATTTGCCTCCTGGGAACGCCTGGGGCTCACTAATCTTACTCAATTTCAAAATAAAGGAGAATTTAAATCCTTTTTGAATCTGAGCCAAATACATGTTTTAAGGCGGCACGATTTTTTTCATTATTTACAATTAAGACACTTTTTTTATTCCCTGCTAGCCAGAATAAGACAGTTTGAATGTTCCTCCCTCCGGATCCTTTGTGTTCAACAACTCATACAAGCAGGTACTATGCCTCATACTGTCTCTATCTTGTAGAAGACACTTGGGGACACCATAAGGGTGAATACTGAAGGCATTTGTGGTAAATGGAAGGAGGAGTTTGGTTTTGATATCACAAAGGAGAACTGGTATAGGGGCTGTCTCTCAATAGCTAAACTCACATATTCCCATAGTTGGAAGTTGTTTTCCTGGCAGATATTAATCAGGTTCTTTTATACCCCTGTAGTGACAGCATACTTCTCTCA
Source organism: Neoceratodus forsteri (assembly GCA_016271365.2). Classification (NCBI taxonomy): domain Eukaryota; kingdom Metazoa; phylum Chordata; order Ceratodontiformes; family Ceratodontidae; genus Neoceratodus; species Neoceratodus forsteri. The sequence continues at coordinate 1,694,778,786 of CM028130.1, read as the reverse complement.
GACCCAATCAGGGGCCTGTTGGTGACAATGTGGTGAACCCAGGGCACATCACACCCATTTATTTTGGGCCTGCCCTGTGGTACAGTCCTTTTTGACATCACTACAAATGGAACTGAAAACTCTCTTCGATCCCTCACTTACCTTAACTGCAGATTTATTTATTCTTCCCATCCCCCAGAGTTTAAAGACCCACCCACAAGATACCTCCTGGGAATTCTCCTGCTGGCTGCCAAAAGGCTTTGACCCAACATTGGCTCACTCCCAGTGTTCCCAACGTTTCAGAATGGAGAGAGATTGTAATCCGAATTTATAGATCGGAGAGAATCTCTTACCATCTAAATGATAAAACAGACCTATGCACTTTTAAATGCTCCAGGTGGGTACTTTACATCATGACCAAGGATCCCTCACTTGTCCCTTAAAGGTGTCCCTTGGAAAGAAAGGTCTCTAGAACCGGAAACATTTTAAATTTAAACAGGAACAATTTAATAAACTGTAATGGATCCCCAGGTTCTTAAATATGGGGCCTATTTAAAGACATAATCTAACCAAACTATTGATTTACAACTAGAAAATTGTATTTTACATTTCATAAATTATACCTGCTGCTGTGCCTTACTCATGTACTGTTGGATGCTTAAACTCATACCTTCATATGTTTTTATCCCTCACCTTTTGTTAAGTGAAGCTGAAGAAAGTATTACTACAGTGATATGGTGATTTAATTTCTTTTGTATTTACAAATATATTATGCACTCAATGAAATGTGACTTTCTGTACCCCTTACCCTCCCCCTTTTCCCCTCCCCCCTTTTTCCTTCTTTGTACCCCCCCAAGTTGGAAAAACATTTTTTGAATAAAAATTATATTAACAAAAAAAAAAGATTTATGCACACTCATGTTCACGAACATATTTTGTTTCTTTTTTATAATACATTTTTTTTTCCTCCTCCTCCTCCATGTGGAGCAGGCCTTAGCATCTGTTGCTTAATGGCACAAGCACCCCTGGACCAGGTCTGGCATACGCCTCTATGCACCTAATCACACAGGCCAGCCCATAAGCAGGACCCCCCCCTTCTAGGTGACCACATCTCTTGGGTCCAGGGGCGAAGGGCTCGGCCGTTAGCCGCCAAGGTTGCCCCACAATTTTCTGCAATTTTATCCAAACCCTGAGGGAGCTGGACATGCAATGCCATCAGATGCAACTATGTACAGACACCCGCCACACTCCCTCCCCCTTAGTATGCCCACAACTGATAGTGCAACTGGCCTTCCCTAGGAGCTGCTGCAGCACGGTGCATGTACCATACCCACCCAAGAGAAAGGAGTGCAGTCATGGGATGCTCAGTTCCTCTCCCCTGCCAGCCCCTAGTGGCCAGAGTCCGTTCATAAACCGGGTCGCCAGTGTGGCGTCCAGTGCCTCTACCCTCACTGCCACCGGGCCGGCACATTTTCTGTTTCTGGTTGTCACTTGGTACAAATGTGCATGTACTGTACGTGGGAGCAGAGGTTTATGTTCAGCATTGACATATTATGGAGTGGAGCACTGTATTTGGGTGACACACAAGGGTAACACACAGTTGTGTATGTGGGTTAACCCAACACTGCTGAATCAAAGTGGCAGATTCAATCAGTCAATCAATAAAACAAATTCTTTATTTATCCAGGTGAACACCATTGAGCAAGCTCATTTACAAGGTGGACCTGCATTACACAAGTCAAGTAACAATGCATTTATATACGGACAAATAGACAGTAGATGCAAGAGAACAACAGTACAGGTAGGCCTGCAATAGACAGGATAAGTAAAAATACATTTGGGTTCAGGTAAAAGACAGTCGGTAAGGGTATGCATAACAATAGGGTAGCAAGTCAGTAAAAATTTATACCAGATACAACAGCATGCATGATTTAGTATTCCTGTAAGGTAAAGGCATTATAGTCCAGCGAAGAGATTGGTTGAAGTGGATGCTACAAGCGAAGAGGCATACATAGTCAGTTTAAAAAGACCCAGGCGTATCAAGGGGGAGACATGTGTCGGGAGAAGTGGGCAGCCAGTGGGGGGGTCTGGAACTGGGATAATACTAGGAGCGAAGGAATGAGATGCTGTGGGTATACAAGGAATGGGTGGGTGAGGGAGGGTGAGATTTAGGGCAGTAGATAAGTAGGTGGCTCAGGGGCAAGTTATGCACTGATACAAGAAGGAAGGAGGATGGGAAAAGCAGGGAGGATGTGGAAGGGGGTGTAAGTAAGCTGAGATCATTGGAAGCAGTTGCAGGCTTCTGTAATGTATTTTGAGTATAAGGTCTTAAAACACAGTGAGACTAACAGGAGTCCTCAGTTTCAATGATTTCTGTAGCACATTCCAGAGCTAGGATCGTTGGAAGCAGTTGCAGGTTTCTGAAATGTATTTTGAGTATAAGGTCTTAAACACAGTAATACTAACAGGAGTCCTCAGTTTCAGTGATTTATGTAGCACATTCCAGAGTGGCGGTAGAACGAATCCTAGGGCAGCTCTCCCAAAACACGTTAGGGCTTTGGGCACTTATAGAGAAATCAGTGAACAGCTTCTTAGGGCATAGGTTCAAGGCATATTGAGAATCAGGCAATCAACAATGTACTGCAGAAGTTTGCCAATGATAGCTCTGTATGTCCGTAGAGCCGCATTTTTATTTCATCTGTAGTGTAGGGAGGTCCAACCTACGACCGCATATAAAGAGCAGTGATGGGCGGAGAAGAGGAGACCAGTGATGAAGGGCAGGGCTCTGTGGTAAAGTATGTCCAATTTACCAAAGTATGAAGTAGCACATTGGCTGTATATAAAGTCGGCGTAATCAATTAGGGAAAGAAACGTAGACTGAGCTAGCTCTGTAGTTAGTAGGCGGTTTAGCCTGAAGAAGAGACCTAGTCTCTGCCTCAGTTTTTTTTTAACAAATCCTCCAGGTGGTCTGCAAAGGAGAGTTTGAAGTCTAGCCAGACCCTCAGGTCTTTGAATTTCGGCACAAATTCCAGGGTTTCTCCTAGGAGGGTGGTGATGGGGGGTAGAGCAGGGTAGGCTGCATGGTTAATAGGTGAAAATAGTATCACCTTTGTCTTTTTGGCATTAAGTAGCAATTTTTTACTAAGGAGCTGGTATTGAAGTATGTTTTATTTTTCCAATTGTTTAACCAGGTGAGACACACTAAGCTGAAAGCTTGTTTACAGGTGCAACCTGTAACCTGTAAGGTGCAACCTGGGAGCACAGGGAAGTTAAGTGACTTGCTCAGGGTCACACAGTATGCAAGTGGGGGCTGTGGGATTCAAACCCAGGTCTCCAGATTTGCAGCTCAGAGCCTTAAAATACTGCGCTATACTGCCTCCCAAACAAAATGTTGAAGTCAGCTTGCAGGCTGCTATAGGCAGTTTCAGGTGTTGTATGGCTTAGGTACTGTAGATCACTGTATCATCTGCGAACAGATGAATTTTCACCTCATTGATGCCTGAGTCTATATTGTTGATATAGATGGCAAATAGGGGTGGCCTTAGGATGGATCACTGCGGGACGCCTCTTTTTAACAGATTTGAGGCGGAGTTCACCTTCAGCCTTGACCTATTGGTGCCTATCAGAAAGGTAGTTGTGGAACCAACACAACGAGGTAGAATTTAGACCAACAGCTTTTAATGAAGAAAGAAGGAGGCTGTGATCGACAGTGTTGAAGGCCTTACTTAGGTCTAGTAAAATGGCGCAGACAATTTTTTTGTTCTCTAGCTCGTGCTGCCAGTCATTTGTCACCTTGGCCAGGGCCGTGATTGTACTATGTTCAGTTCTGAAACCAGATTGCATTGGGTTTAGCAGGTTAGTATCATCTGTGAAAGATTTCAGCTGGGCATTCACAATTTTTTCCAGAAGTTTTGATAATACTGGGAGAAGGGAGATGGGCCTGTAGTTGTTTAGATCACAGGGGTCTCTGGATTTAAACAACAGAATAACATGTGGTCTTCCACAGTTTGGGGAGGGTCCCTTGAGAAAGGGACAAGTTAAATAGATGCGTAATAGGTACGGCCAAGACATAATAGGCAATCTTTAGATAGTATGGATCGAAGGTGTCAGCGCCAGCACTTTTTCTGGTGTCCAACTGGAGGAGGAGATCTTCAACCTCTTTTAGTGAGGCAGGAGAGAATGAAAAGACTGCATCTGAAGGACTAGATTCTGAAGGTTGTGTGGTAAGCTGGGAGCATAGGTTACATGCAGGTGAGTTATCAAAAGCTAGCCCTGCAGTAGCAAAGTGATTGTTGAAGGCTTGTAGTATCTCTTTATCGTTGTTGATAGTTACATTGTCAGAAATAATTTTTGAGGGGAGAGTGTTTCCTGTTTCGCAGTGTAGGATGGAAAATGTATACGTCATGATACAGTGCACAAACTGATTGATTGGCAAAAAAGTATGGAGGAAAATGTATTCATTATGATGCATTGAGTGGGGTGTTCACTCTACATGCAAGAATTCTGGTCCAGATACACATAGATGCAGTATACTGCTCTTGCTGCGAACACTTGTTTTGCTCTAGTGGGGGGGGTCTCTTGTTGGTGCAACATAGGAGTTTCGTTGTTACTGCATGTAGCAGAGGCATATTTGTATTAATTTGTAGTTGTTTTTCCTGGTTTGTGTGGGTTGTGGGGGAAGGGAAGCTCAAGCTGACATCTCAGCCTGTCTCACTGCATTTCTGTCTTCAATAATGACATGTAAGCAATAAGACATGACAGGGTGTGCATGGAACATATTTTACCGCACGGCCGGGGGCGTAATAAGGCACGAGGCCTTGGCCGAGTGCAACTATGACCTGCGTGTAAAATATGTTACATGCACACACCTGCATATGTCTTATTGCGCTTATAAATGGGCACCTATATTTATTTTTATTTTACAGATAGAAAAACTTGCTTGCATGTGGAAAAAGACTTTAAGATGCTAATGTAAGCTAAAATAGTCCTTCGCAGACACCGAGTTATATTATTCATGAGCTGATTTGCATTTCTGACTCCAGGTTATGTGTACTGTGCAGTCTGTGCTGAAACATATTTAGATTTGCATTTATGTGACTCCAGTTTGCTATAATTGTGGCGTGCACAGTTTGCAAACAAATGCTGAAGCCTTTTTTTTTTTTTTTGTAAACACACCTGCTGAAGCCGACTGAAGTATGCTATCCCCAGTCCACGTACCTCCCGCCAGCAGTTGTATGTTTGTGCTGCTCTCATGCGTTCCTTCACTCCCCCTCGTTTGACTGAGCCTTTCTCTGAATTTACAGGGGCATTTTGATTAATCAGATTAAGAGATCCACACAGTAGAAAACAGCAATTGCCGCGGGAAACTACCTGGGAGCAAGCAGTAGGAAAAAAAAGACTGGAGGGCAACAGGGGCTGACTGCCATACAAGACGTGAAATAGCGATGCTTCACAGGGGCTGACTCTGACTGGTGGAAACAGATTTGTGAACAGTAACAACAATCTTTAGCGGGGAATTTGTAAACTGCATTCTATTCAAAAGGCACACAGCTGTTCAAATGTTGATAAATTAAAAATGAAATCAACGGAGCGTTAGCGAGTGAATAGAAGATGGCGGCATTTTAAATGCCAACATTCTAACGCTCCTGATTTCATTTGGAAATGCGGTTCTGCTTCTCTGACCTTTTTTTTACCCATGCATGGGTAACTAGCCAATCAAATTGCTTGATATAGCCTACCCATTTTATAAATAGATTTTGTCCAGTGTAAAATGCCATGGTAAAAATTAACAAGGGCTAGAATCTAGCTGAGGAGAACTCACTAAAATACACAAATACTGAGGATGGAATCATCAGGAAAGGCAGCAGCAAAGCAGGGTTCCTAAACAGTTGACTGATCATCTTACACAGGTTAGGACTCCCTGATCACATCTCTTCAGTTTCCCCCTCCTCCACACACTAACACAAGTAACAAGCATTTGGTAATGCTGAATGTTGGCTTACTGGCATTGGCACTGGTAGTGCAGGAGGTAGAAAGATGTTTAATAGGAATGGCAGTGAAGTACTGAACTAACACCAACCTCACCACCACCCTGCAAAGAGTGACAGTCATTGTGGATGTGCCTTTAGATCATCGGGTATGGCACTCACGCCATTTCATCTCACACTACCCTGCAGACACTGACAGGTGGTGCAGTGTGCTTTGGGGACTTTGGGCATTTCACTCATCCTATTCCATAAGGAAATATGCTGAAATGGGTGTGGTACAGGAGAATGGGGTGAACGCTGGGCCAGAAGATCCCAAGGCACACCTATTTGATTTGCCTAACAGCTCTGTATTGTATTCAAGACACATTTGATTTAATAAAAAGTACATAACCTGTTGATCGAAAAAGTGGCAGCAAATTCTGTTTAACTGGTTACTGTACAAGTGCTGGTGGCATGCACTATTGCAGAGTAAGGGCACTGTGCATAATAATGTGGACTGAGGGAACACAGCAACTCTATCTGCTAAATAACACGTGCAATTAATTTTCATTGATAAGCACTATGAAATAAAAAAAAATGCAGACATAGGCTAATATCAAACAAGTAAAGTTTATTTGATGTGGTGCTCAGTGATTCATGGAAGCATGTCCTGGGGAGGTGATGCTTTTGCGGAGCTAGAGAGGTAGTGGATTCCAGTGTAGTGCCCAGTACTAAATGTAGTGGATTCCCATCTGTTGGTAATACAGAAAGTGCCGAGCTGCTATGGATTTTTTGGTGTGCTATCTAAGGTGAATTGTTGCTGTGGGAATCTGACTTATTTTTTTAATTTATTTGTACTACGCTGAAGATGTGTGTACTGCCTTAGTGATTGAATTCATGACTGAACTCAAACAGCTGGATCATCATGACTAGCATAACATACCACTTTAGAAAAACCTGTCCTTTCTAATGTAAAAAAAAAACAGTAGAGACAGCTTGCAGACAGCAGTAACTGCTGTTGAGAACCTGATGTGTACTCTGTTATGCAAGGGGGAGGGGGAAGTGTCAAGTAGCATTGTTGAGGAGCAACCACTAACTTGTATTACAAGTCGATGAACTCCATGATGTTTCCAGGCTAGTTTATAAATAACATTCCAATGTTGCATATTATTTCCTTTTATGTTCTCCTCTAACAACCTCTAAGGTGATGTTCAATGTTTGCTATTTAGTACTGGTGCAGAAACTGAAAGGGACTGAGGAATAGCCAGATGAGTGCAGACACAACCAGTGCAAACAGTGACATGATTAAAACAAACACACACACACACACACACACAGCAAAACTTGGCAGGACAAGGTACTAATATCAAATAATGATTACACTCACCCAAAAGCTAGCAATGTGTTTATTCTGGAAGAAGTATTCTCTCTGTGGCTGAGCTGTGACAGACCCTGTAACAAAACACTTGCGAGGGCGATTAGACATCACACCAAAGGGCACTCTGGGAAGACTGCCTGGGACAAGAAGCCATAAAAGAAACCAGAATGGCATCCTCCAGGGGCAATAAAACAGACAGGGAAAGTTAGAAAAAACAGCTCTCACAGCCAGAGGGGGGAAAAAACACTGGGAAGAGGTTATAATGCAGAAAAAAAGAACAATACATATCTATTTCTGATTTTAACATGGAATTTTCCTTTAGCCCCTCAAGCTAAAGGAAAAATAATGCTCTACAGCTTCCAATACAAACACAAGTAGTGTAGTAATAAAGCTTCAGCGGAGGAATCTATTTTTAACACTCTTATCATGTTGTTTGGTAGCATAAATGACATCAGCCCTTTTCTGAATGCAAAATGCCTGCTGGGCTACGCCCACAGTCGTAAAAAGGAGCCCAGCTTGAAAAACTAAAAATATCTGAGGCCTAAACTAAGTGCTGTATTCAGCAACACATTATACACACTTGAAACAGACATGCAAAGTGTTGTTAAATAAAGCTAAATGAGCCTTGTACCTGTGTTGACCATTACAAAACTAGAAGCACGCTGCAAGCTATCACACAGTAAGCTTGTTTAAATGAAAGAAAGCTCCCAGTAAGTTAAGAGCCTTTTAGCAAGGAACCCTAGTTTTGTTAGAATCCCCCTTCTGTTTCCTCCCCTCAATACTTCACTGAAATCTCCTGTTTAAAAAAAAAAAAAGAAAGAAAAAGGGCACACTGAATTATGCCAGCCCCATAAGTCAAATGCTGTGTTTTTTTGTCAGATCTCTGCTTCTGATGCTGGTGCTTCTTTCCTGATGCCAAATGCTTGCAACTGTTTGAAACAAGTTATGGTACTAAGTCTAAAACTCCACTGAAATACATTGTACCGCATACCTGTGTCTTCAGTGGTCCAGCTTTGAAGAATGAAGACGTGTCTGCAGTCCAAAGAGAATTATGGCATTGGATTCTCCATGGGTAAGTAAGTGCTGAGGGGGTGGGGTGATGGATGTTCAGTGGAAGGGTCGGGTGGGGGTAAAGAACAGCAGCAAAAGACATCATTGGACTATTTTCTTCTTTTACAGGTTAAAAAAAAGAGAGAGAGACGATGATTCCCGATCGCGACACTGGGGATTGGGTACCCCCTGTGTCACAGTAATGTGGGGGAAGACATCAATGAATTTTTTTTCAGGTGTAATATATAAAAAAAAAAAAAAAAAGAAAAATGACTGGCTTGATCCGATCATGACACTACAGTTAGAGCACCCCAGTGTCACAGATATATTACAGGGGGTGACTGCTGTCCAGAGAGGGAGGGTTGGGTCAGGGGAAGTTTTGTAACATAAAATAAATATATTATGTGGTCATGGCAGAAAATGGCTGCTCTGCCGTGACCAAAATGTCCACCACATGCCATTGTGTATGCATGACTTCTAGCGCATGCGCAGTAGAGTTACGGTGGCCATCTTGGACATGACGGAGTGTACTGTTTTTCACTGTGACCACCAGCAATCTAAAATAGTGCATTGATGCGGTGAGAGGGACAACATTGGCAGACTGCTTAACGAACACGGAAGCGACTGTGACATGATCTGACATATTGTTCATTTAGAAAGAATACAGAGTCATTTTACTAAGTTATCATAAAAAGGACTGCAGGGCTCCACCCACTGCAGCCCTAGAAAGCAAAGAAGGCTTTTGCACTGTGGTGCAAGGGGTAGTGCTCTTTGGAGGCTGGCTAAAACTCTAAACAGTCACAAAAATTCAAGTGTAGAGAGCATTCAGGGTAGACTGTAACCACACATTTCAAGTGGGTAATTTAATGCACAAATGCAAATCCGCAAAAACAGCCCTAACACAGGACATGGAGGGGAGGCTACCTATACAGCCAAACCAAAACAGCCCTAGCAAAGAACATGGGGGGAGAATGAAGGACCTACCTATACAAATTAAAACAGCCTAGCACAGAACACGGGGGCAGGGGAGAACCTACCTATACAGCCAGATCAAAACAACCTAGCACAAAACATGGGGGCCCTATTATACAGCCAAATCAAAACAGCCCTAACACAGAACACGGGGGCTACCTATACAACCAGATCAAAACAGCACTAGCACAGAACACGGGGGGGGAGACTTACCTATACAGCCAGATAAAAACAGCCCTAGCAGAGAACACGGGTGGGGGTGTGTCTGCTTCCATGACAAAATCCAGTTACTCAATATCCACTAACTGTAAAGCAAAACATAAACATTCCTTTATAAACACTCAAAAGCTGTGGATTCTGTTTCAGATCTTTTTTCCCCATTATTTTTCTGCTATAATGTGATGTGAGTGATTCATATAAAAACAATGTGGTACTGCATTCACTCGTGTCATGGTGTTTTGCTACTACCCCTGAGGTCCTGGGTTTAGCAGAATTGCAGAATTCTTTCATACTTATCAAATTACTTTCCAGCTGCTTTGTGTGTAGAAAAAACAATATTTTGGAGGTGGTTTCAAGAATTACACCTGCCTTGTTCATGAAGTGGATCCTCAGCCTTCCAGGTATGGCACTAGCCGCCAGCCAGTCGGAGCGCGAGTGCCTTTCCAGGGCCCGCTCTGATTGGTCAGAAGCTCTCCTTGGATTCTGCTCCTTCTAAACCGGCAATTTTAGAACATTTCAAGTTTTTTCCTACTGAATTGTATGCCAACTTCAAATTGTTTAGAGTTTTAAGTTGTTTAAGTGTTCAAAAAAGGGCTGTGATTATAGTTCTGTCAGGGAATTGGTGCTGCTCTACTCAAGCCCAGACTTTTTGGCACCCAAACTACTGGTCCCATTGTTGTGCAAATTGAGGCTCCCTGCTGTGCTGACTGAGCCTCTTGCATTGGCCAGCTTACTTAATCTATCCCCCTCCCTTCTCTGTCCAGCTGGGACCCCCTTTGCAGGAACTTTAGGCTCCGACCGACGGCGCTCCTCAAGCTGCTGCCCGAGTCCTCCTGCCCGGATCCTCAGCCTTCCAGGTACGGCACTAGCCTCCAGCATTTCTGCCCTGCTGGCACTGTGTGCCGGCTCCCCACCTGCCCCCCACCCACCCGTGTTCAACACTTATATGTATAATAAACACTGATCACCTGATCAGCTTTTTTTCTATCTACCCAATTCCCCATTGGCTCCTTATATTTCTCTACCACTAGAGGTATTTGGTTGTGGCTTCCCCCACAAGAGCTGTAGCTCACTAACACTTTATATCACCCTCCAGTGTTCTCTCGCCCTCACTGTGTGTGCTATAGAGTCCTGGCCAACTTCAAAAATTTGGTTCATACTGTTCATACTTCTTTCACTCTGTACTGATCTGCCGGTAGACCAACCTAGTCTGCTAACACCCCCGACAGTAGTTGACAGCTTGGTCTGTCCCACTGAAACAATGCTCCACCCGGTTGCTACTTTACTCCCCCACTGCCCTACACTCCCCTGTGCTATGATCACTTTGGTGCCCACACAACTTATTACCCTCCTTAAGATAGCATCCTCGCCTATCATTCTGTCTCTTCCCCCAAAACTAGTAAACGAATACTTTATCACTCACCCAAGGGATACAGGCTACCCCAGCTCCTTATTCTCTTACTCCTACTAGCATTCTGTGATATCCACCCAAACCCTGGCCCTGCACTTGCCCATCCACCAGCCGGTGCCCACCCAGCCACAAATCCACTTTCATTACCAAATGGTCTTAAAATCATCCACCTAAACATAAGAAGTCTTGTTCCCAAAATCTCCCTATTGCAACCCTTGGTATATGCCTATGCCCCTGACATCATTGTGATCATTGAACCTGGCTGTCCAAAACCATTCCTGACCATAATATCGCTATCCCTGGCTTTACTATATCTAGACAGGACAGGACTGGGTGAGGTAGTGGTGTGGCTATCTATACCTCCTCTACCCTCCAGATCACTCCCTCCTTCACAACTTCTGTTCAGTCATCCCATGAGGCTCTCCTTTTAAAAATCTCCTATCCTCACACAGTTCCCATTGTCATCGCTGGAGTTTACTGGCATCCTGGTCAGCCACATTCCAACATCACTGACTTGGTCTCAATGCTCTCCTCACTTGCCAGCAGTGGTGAACTATTCATCCTGGGTGACCTAAATCTAAACTGGCTGGCCTCATCGCTGGCTAATATCCGCTCCACTATCAAAGCCTTAAACCTCCATCAGCTGATTCTGGAACCCACTCATCTAAACCTTAAAACTCTAAATCATTTCCTGCTGGACCTGGTCCTCTCCTCCCATCCCCATCAAGTAGTGGCCTCAGGGCTACTACCAGACTCTATCAGTGACCACCACATGATCTTTGTAGTGCAGAACATACATAGGCCTAAACTCCCAGCTAAAACTATTCTCACTAGACCCTTCACATCACTTAACCTGCAATCTTTGTTCCACAACCTTGCTCAGGCTGACTGGTCCCCCCTTATCACAGCAGCTTCAGCTGACAAGGCCCTTGCCTACTTCTCCTCTAAGTTTCTTTAGGTTTGGAACTTATGTGCCCCACCCCGTAAAATCAGGGTCCATGGTGGGCACCTCCCCTTGGTCACTCCGGAGCTTCTGGCCTGCCAACGTGCTTGCGACCTTGTGTGGCACAAAGCCAAAGTCTCCAACTGCCCTGGTGATCACCAACGTTACCGTGAACTTCAGAATGGCTGCACTAAAGAAATCCGCCTTGCCAAAGCAGAGCATTTCAAGTCTAATTTCCAAACTAATGCAAACAACCTTTCTAAATTCTGGAAAGTCGTTCACTCCCTCTTCTCACCATCCTCTACCCCTCCGCCTCCCATCCTCAGGCACAATCACTCCATACTCTCTGAACCTTTCACCATTGCTGAATGCTTCAACTCCCACTTCGCCACCTGTACTTCTTCTCTGCTAAGCACCCTCCCAAGCCCATTTCCTGCCCCATTGGCCCCTTTTATACCTCATACACTGACCCACCCCCCACTGCTCTTTCTCCTGCCCCACGTTGCCCCACATCCTGTTTCCTCCCCACTCTGCTCCTCTGCCCCGTCCCCCTCCTCCGAACCTCCTACGCCTCCCTCCCTGTTCTCCTTCTCTCCTGTCTCTTCTGACACTACCCTTCAAGCTCTCCTGGCACTCAACCCTACCAAAAGCTCCTCACCTGATGGCCTTGACCCTTGGCTCCTCTACCTCTCTGCTCCTGCTATAGCCTTCCCACTCTCCCTGCTACTAAACCTCTCATTTGAGACTGCCACTGTGCTCTCTGTCTGGAAACATGCTGTTGTCCTCCCCCTTCCAAAGGGGAGGTGACCCCTCCTCTCCTGGGGACTATCGTCCTATCTCTGTACTGCCAACCTTAGCTGAATTACAAGAACACATAGCCCTCAACCAACTCTCCTTGTTTCTCTCTGACTGCTTTTTTCACTCCCTTCCAGTCTGGCTTCAGGAAATCCCACTCTACCACCACCTCCTCTCTCCTAAGATTAACTAACACCATCTCCTCAGGCTTTGACAAAGGGCACATTACCTTAGCTATCTTTGTAGACCTGGCCAAAGCCTTTGACACTGTCTCTCACCCCCTTCTCCTTCACAACCTTTCAGCTGCTGGACTATCCCCTTCTGCTACAGGATGGTTCAGTGCCTACCTGTCCGGAAGGTCGCAATCAGTAAGAATAGCTGATGATATCTCTACCCACCTGCCTATAACCACTGGAGTCCCTGAGGCTCAGTGCTAGGCCCCATTCTGTTCTCCATCTTTCTAAATGACCTCCCCCAGCACAAACCAGCACTGCGTCAAGCATCCACACGTATGTGGATGATACAGTAGTGTTTACCTCTGGCAATACTGTTGCTGATGTCACTACCAGGCTCCTGTGTGACTTCACTGAAGTCCAACTCTGGTTTAGTTCTCATCAACTCTTAAATGCCCAGAAGACAGTCTCCACGTCCTTTGACACAAGGCAAAGACTCCCTAGGCTAAGCCACCTCCCCACCTTTCACACCCTTGATGGGACTGCTCTTGAGGACTCCTCCTCTTTCAGATATCTCAGCATCTGGCTGGACAGACAACTTGACTTCTCTGTACACATTGATGCCATTCTGAAAAAACTAAGGCCCAAGCTTGGGGCGCCTTACAGAAACCGCAGCTGCATCCCGCTCGCTGCCAGGTGTGAGCTTGTGCAGAAGATGATCATGCCCATTTTTCACTGCTGCAACATAGTCTATGATGCTGCCCCACAGTCCCACCTATCCAGACTGGACTCTCTCTTCAATTCCTTCTGTCATTTTGCTCTTGATGCCCCTCCCCGCACCCATTATTGTGACCTCTACCGCTCTCTCAGCCTCTTTCCCCTTCACTCCCGGCGTGCGCTACATGGTGCTAAGTTCATCTCTAAATTCTGGCTTGGATCTCTCCCCTGATATATCTCCTCCTCTCTTGCACCCCTACCCACTCCCTCTATTCCCTGAGATCTGAGGCTGACACTCGTACCCTCTCAGTCCCCTGAAAAACTATGTCCTCTGGACAAAAAGCCTTCTCTTACCACTTGCCTAACATGTGGAATGCACTCCTGCCACAAATCCACCACTCCTCCTCCCTTTATTCCCTTACCTCTGCTCTGCACAATTACCTTACACTTACCTGCACCTGCTTCTGACCCCCTCCTTGCATACCTGTCTCCCTCTCACTTTCTCTCTCTCCATCTCACTCTCTTCTTTCTCATCCCCCCTACCCCACCTGCACTTATACTACCCCTGATAGACTAGCTCTTAAAAAAAGTGACTGGATCCTATGTGTTCACCCTGTTGCATCTGCATCACTAGTTAGCTGCCTGTAATGTAAGCATTGTCAACCTTGCATCCTATGCTTGGTCCCTGTGCTGATTCTATATGTATGCTGCTCCTATGAACTGCCAGTACAGTAACTGTCGCATTAGCCTATTATTGTACTCAGTTGCCATGAACCTGTTTTGTAACTGTATATACATATTCATCATCTGCTACGAATGTATCTAAACTCTCACTCTGTGCATCTCTCTCCCCATTCCCCCAGGACATACTGTGAGATGAGCATTACGTTGCGCAGTGTATCTTTCCTGGTGAAACAATTCAATAAATAAAAATAAAAAATAAAAAGGCTGTGTTGAAAATATGGGGTCTGAATCTGGAAAAATATTGGTAGTAAATTTATAAGAAAACATTAAAGAATTTGAACATTGTTTCATAAATTTTTTTGGTTTTTGAGATTTTAACCACAAAATTTCAACATAGTCTTCTTATCACCACACCTCATGAACCAAGTAGATGAAAATGTTCAAATCTCAGCTGAAGCATCATGTAGCTCCACGAGTACAAAAGTACATTTTGCCCAGAACTTGAGAAGTTTCACAGGCATCAAAGTCTGGCAAGGGGCAGGATGCCTGAATTATTAAGACCGCTTGTGAAGTTGCTCTGACAAACCATCTGCTTCTTTGCAAAGGAAGAGATGCCACTGCTGAGTGGCAGAGCTGGGAGCAGGATAGGACTGCAAGGGGTTAACTTGCAGACAGTCAGCTAACTTCAAAGGATTAGGCTGATTATGGCAGCTTGGGTAGGCTGTCAAAGGGGTCTATTTTATTTCTTTATTATTTATTTTTGTAGCAGAGCTGGGACCAGGACTGCAAGGGGTTAACTTGCAGACAGTCTGCTAACTCCAGTTGGTACTGATGCTGATTCCACCTCCTTTCTTTCTCCAGGTACTGCATTTGAGGTTTGTTCCATACCTCCCACTTATAAGCTTGTAGCTCAATTTAATCATGTGTCCCATGTGTTGAGGGACAACATTCTCACATTTCAAATATCCAATGTGCCCCACATTTCAGTGACAAAAGACTGTGAGGCATGACTTGTCCAGAAACTAAGTTCACGGAATCCACAGGAAGCCTTGAGAGGTCCAGTGCCTTGCTGAAAGTTGCACAGTTAACCAGGGGTAGTGGGAGGATTCGAACCTAAAACCCCCACAGTCATTGACTCCAGGTTCACTGTTTTTGCACTAGAAATTGCATGGTGTCCCAGCACCACCAATGACCCTCTTTTAATTAAGTGCCTAGAACTTATTTTTGGATGTTTTGGGGGGGGGGGATTATTTACCCCAAATAACTCAGTTCAGCATACCTCTCAACTGTCACACTTTACAAGGTACGTCCTTATTTTACCTCTCAGAAACCCTCTGTCCCACATGGAGAAAGCAATATTCCACATTGCTCAGTGAGATTGTAAAGCATAAATTAATCATAATCTATGATGCGCTGTAATCAGTAAACATTATAATCACTAGTGCACTTGTTTCCATCGGGTTTTGAGCTTACAGTCTCATCTTTGAACATATGTTACACATTTTGCCCATTTGTCACACATTTGGGCAATAGAAGGCAGAGAGATATGCAGCTTAGATGCAGTGTCTCCTTGTCAGCGGGTTCCTGCATTTGCCTGAGCAGTAAACAAAACCCTCAGTTCATTAGATGCAGAATAAGTTGGAGGGGGCGGATAGGAAATCTTACTTTTAAGAAGTCAGACAACACTTTTTCTGGCTATTGAACTTGCATCTGTTTTTATTTTTCAATGATAGCTCAGTGTAAATAAACAAACTATACCACACTGATGACAGTGAGGTAGTAAAAATACAAGGTTTGTGATTAATGGTCCCTGGTAATCCAATAAAACCACCTGACACTAGATGCTGTTTTAAATAAGTTGCAATTTATTAATACCCAAATAAGCCCTAACAATTTTACCTCTAACATGATTAATTCTAAACAGCTGATGGCTTTTTGCCACCAGGGCTACAGGTGTACAGAGGAAATTAAGCAACACTGCTCCTTTTCCTCCGGGTGTCTCAAGCATCCATGACAGCCGTGTGGCTATTCCTCTTGGACACACTGGTCATACAGTCTGTCTGATACTTATACAGTGTTTGACAAGAAATGCAAAACAAAGCAAATTTCCCAGTTTTCAGACACTCTGACCATAAAAGGCAAGCGAGTAGGGTCATGAGACAAGGGTTCAAAACACATACATCACTGCTGACTTGGCATTAATCAAAAGGAAAACATAATTTGTCACAAGACGTAAATAAAATCTCCTAGCACTAAAACTATTTTGCTTAGAGAAACAGAAAAACTAATGTCACAAGACAAGGGCATAATAGATATTTACTAATAATTACCAATAATGTAAGTTTAAAAATAGACAAACATGAGATAGGGAGGTGGACAGACATCAATGATTGCCAACTTGCACATAATTTCTCTATTTCTGCTACATTCAAGTTTAGTCATGATCTTCCATCTTGCCCAAAAGAACAAAACATGTTTTGTACCAGATTTTTTTTGCTATGCACAGCAAGTTTGGCATTGATTAAGATATTTTGCTCTAAAACAAAACATGTGCCCTTTCACTCATTTCTTGCTGGTAGTCTCTGCAATAGCCACTTTGCTTTTGGTCACCTTTTATATTACTTTATAATTATTTTGCATTACTTTAATACTTTTATTAATCCTCTTTTATTTGCCCAGCGTTCTGCCAAAATACAACATCAGTGTGCACTAAAACGAGGTCTACAAAAGCAGCAGCAGCTGACAAATAAAGGACTTCTTATAGTCTTTGATTCTAAGCCTTACTATCTCAGTGAAAGACCAGATCTGGGGATTCAGCCCCTGCAATGCAGCTATTCGCAGGTTGTGGCCACCTACAGGGAAAGGCTGTGAAGTGAGGGTGAGTTGTTTTGGCCCTGTTCCCCACCATCAGCTTCAGCCAGTAGCAGGTCTTCATGTCGCCACTGCCATACTCCATTCTTCGGGGTACAGTAAGTAAAACCAGGGTAACTCCCTGCAACCAGCTTTTAGATTATTTATGGTACCACTTGATTCTTGTCACCAGTTAAAGTGTTTAAATAGACTGTGCCATCCGGCCACAGATACAATTGCTTTTGAGTTATTGCATATGTTTAATCCCCATTCTTTCCATCAAGGGTCCCAACCAGTTGCAATGCTGGCCACCCCATGGCACTGCCAGGCATGCCTGTATTCCACTCTGGGTACCCAGCAGTTACATGGAATAAGTGAATCAGGGACTATAGTGATTAACAGTATAATTAATACATTCTGCCTAAATACAGTACAGTAATCATTAACCTAAATTCTTGCCCCTCCCTTGTTACAGACACCCAAAATGAACCTGATTTGCTGTTTGAATGTTAACTTGAGTCCGTGATCATATTATTACCAAGTCTGAGGTTATTGATACATTGCTAAGTATATTGAAAGTGCATGCTTGCATTTAAAACTGCCTTTTGCATGGGGTCCAGGGTGTTTTCCAGAAGTTCAGACCCTGGTGGTAAGTGTGTGGTATGTGAGCATATTATTAATGCCTGCTCTGAACTGTACATTGAATGCTAAAACTTGTTATTGTCAATTTAAGTATATAGTGTATAAGGTCACTAGGTGGGATTGTGGGTGGGTATAGCTTCCCAGAGGGCTGTACCAATCTAGATGGATACCCACATAAGTACTATCTGGATGGAGGCACCAAAATATTGTATACACAGTACTGAGCAGGGAGACCCCGGTAGCAATTAGTTTCAAACCCATGTCCCTCAACCTGTATTCGAGGCAGCAGGCAGAGGTAGTAGCCCTTGGAATAATAGTGTCAGGGTTACAAACATGGAGGCACCACTGGGATTAGGTCTCATAAGTCTCATAGGTAAATACAGAGCCATATAGACGTTAGTCCTTTTGCTCGCCATTTAATTAGTAACCCTGAACATTATGTTTAAATAGGAAGCTATCTAATCTGTTTTTAAATGTATTCACAGTATCGCTAGCTACCACTTCTAAGGGTAATTTATTCCAAATGTTGGTAGCCCTCAGCGTGAGCCAGGATTTCCTTTTGTTGGTTTTTGGACATTCGACAAATAGTTATAGTGGGTGGGATCTGGTATTATACATAGGTTCCCTGTATTTCAAGCCAAGTAGTTCCCATAGATCTGGATCAATAGTTGATTTGTATATTAAACACATATCTCCCCTTAAGCGCCTATATTTCAATGAATACAGACCCAAAGTGTTTAACCTTTTTGTATAATCTTGGCCTTTGACCTCTTGTATATATCTAGTGGCTCTCCTTTGGACTCTCTCGAGTGCCACTATTTCAGTCTTACCTATGGGTGGCCAGAACTGCGCACAGTAATCCAGGTGAGGCCTTACTACCCCGAGGCCTTAGTGCTCCCTAGTGGCCAAAATACAAAATTGCAACTACTTGTACCAATTTGAGTACCAAAATAAAAATGGAGAAACTTTCTAAGGTTAAACTTGAGATCC
Source organism: Neoceratodus forsteri (assembly GCA_016271365.2). Classification (NCBI taxonomy): domain Eukaryota; kingdom Metazoa; phylum Chordata; order Ceratodontiformes; family Ceratodontidae; genus Neoceratodus; species Neoceratodus forsteri. The sequence continues at coordinate 1,694,760,017 of CM028130.1, read as the reverse complement.
CCCTCCCCCCAAAATGTCTGTGCACTGCCTGTCGGTGTGGACTGAGGCTGAAGAAATTAATCCTCACTATGCTTTCATGTTATTGGATATCCCACTGGGTACCATTAAAGCTGCTATAGAGAAGGCAATGGGTAAAGTTAAGTGTATTGGTAAAATCACTGTACAGGGGTGAAATGATGACTTATTTACTCAGAGTATAGTGTCACTAATTGAATGTAGCACTCCCACAGATCAGGAGACAATACCCCCTGTTATCATGCCTGAAGAGTCCCAGGTGGGATGGAGGGTCATCACTATATATAGTGGGACACCCACCCCGGGGGGTCACCCTGAGTTGAAGGGTTAAAAGACAGGCTGGGAAAATTGTTAGCAGCTGAGGGACAGACTTTTGAGGGTCCAAAAAGGGCAACAGGGAGTCCCAGGGGGCTACTCTAATTAACTTCTCCCCAACCACCACGGCTGAACCTGTGCCTTCACCACCCATGTTTTCCCCCATAGTGGTACCTTCAGTAAATCTCATCTCCTACCACAGGCTTAGGCTATTTTCGGGAACTACTCCCACATCCTAGGGAGAAGATGACTTAGAGACTTGGATGGACTATACATCCCTCTTGGTCCAAGAGTGGCAGTGTATAGTGGGTTAGAAGTGGAAGAGACTTATGGAGAGTTTAAGGGGCCTTGCACTTGAAGCCATCAGATTTTTCTGGTCCACAAACCCTGATGCTTCAGCTAATGAATATCTGTTTGCTTTAGAAGGTGTTATGAGGAGTACCGAATCAGGAGAAGACCTAATGTGGAAATTCAAATCCATCAAACAGTGGAAAAATGAACGTTTATCTGCTTATGTGACTGGGGTAGAAAGGGCCTTTCAGAGAGCACACCACAAGGGTGGCATACAAGCAAGTGACTTAAACAAAGTCAGGTTAGAATAAATCCTCAAGTCAGCTCGGTACTCCACTGTCCTCATGCTCAAACTAAAGTTCCAGGATCACAAAGATGATTCCCCTGCCTATTGCTGGTTGATGAAAGGGATTAGAGAAGTCTAGAATGAGGATGTGTGTTGGGACCCTTATACGGGTGCTGCCAGAGCTGGCCCTGCTTCTGAGAAATCAGGTGAAAAGGACTCTTTGCTTGATCCCCAGCAACTCACTGACTTGTTAAAAGAATTCAGAACTAGTGCACAGACTACAGCAGACATGGTCAAAAGTCATAATGCTTGTTCTTTGACTACTGAGGCTACCAGTGAAGTCGAACCCACTGTGAAAGGCGGCAGTGTTCAAGTCACTGAGAGCAGGTCAGATGGTGACATGTTAAAAGAAATGCTTGAACTGCTAGCTTTGCAAAGATACCTTGTCCAGCCATCTCAATAGCCCTCATTCTGAAGGAGGCCCAGTGGAGCTGAACCTGAATCTAAGCTCAAGGACAAGTACAAATCTTGCTCTTATGATAGCCACAAACAGGGGGAGGACCCAGCTCAAACTCCTAACCTCAGACTCAATATATTCTGCTATCACTATGGAGAGGATGGGCACACTAAAAGAATATGCTGTGCCCCAGAAGATTCGAGGAAAGTAACTGTCAAGCTGCTCAACTGGGTCAGACAAAGCAATATAAAACCTCAGTCCAAGCTGCCATAAAAGTCGTATGTGTCCAAATCAATGTCCAGTGACCTGTGAATAATGCTCCTCCTGATTGGCAAGAAATGGTAAGACTTTCCTACCGTGCATGTGGATGGCATCCCAGCCCGAGCCGTGTTGGACTCCGCTGTCCAAGGCCACGATAATATTTAAAGACTGGTATGATCAGCGCTTATCTGACCATCCTTTACAACCCCTAGATGGACTGCACATGTGGAGGTTGAGCAAAAAGTCTTTATCCATACCTTGGATTCTTAAGAGTGTGGTTCTCTTTCCCAACCACTATGGCAGGTGTGGACAAGCCTGTAGAAACCTTGGTGTCAGCCTGTCCTCCTTCTGGACTATATGATGGAATTCCAGTACTGACTGACACAAATTCACATATGTTTGGCTGTTTGGCTCAAATACATCAAGAAAGACAAGCACCAAAGACTTGCAGGGCTCTACATATCCATGCCATGGTACAAAAGGCCTATGAGATACAAATGCATCCAGAAGAATGTGACAAAGATGAGCACATGGGATTTGTCGGAAAAAAGATCCATCAACTCTTGTCCTGCCCCCTAATATACAATGCAGTGTCAGTGGAGTGGTGCATATGTGCAAGGATGTGACCAATAAGATACTTATGCTGGATGCCCCAGAACAGGGAAGGTTGCCTGATGGACTTCTAGTGAAACCAAGTGTGCCTCTGATCCGTGCTCATGCCTATTCTATTAGAGTTATAGTACAGATCTGTAATGTTACTGACAGAGACATTAAAGTCACTCGGGATGCACCCCGGCCAAAGTATATTGTGCAGATACTGCTGTGTTGCCCAGTAAGTGCCACAAAGAGGAAGATTGTAAAGTGTCACTCGATATGTTCTATTTTGGAGAGTCACCCATGCCAAGTAACTGGATGAACAAAATCAGCCGAAAGCTGGCTTAGTGAAACAAGATATTTTCTCTAAAGGAGTGGGATGTCGGTTGGGTTAATTGTGCTGAACACCACATTAGACTTCACGATGAAAGGCCCTTCAGGAAGAGATCACATTGGTTAGCTCCTGCTGACGTTGATGATGTCTCATCATCTACAGGAAATGACCATCTACAGGAAATGCTCACAGCTGGAATTATCCAGGAGTCATGAAGCCCTTATGCCTCTCCAGTTGTGGTGGTTCACAAGAAGAATGGCTCAGTCCATATACAGTATATATATGTTGATTACAGACCTTTGAACAAAAAGAACTGTCCCTGACCAATACACAATGTCTTGCCTACAGGATGCCCTAGACTGCTTAAATGGGAGCAAATGATTCTTCATTCTCGACTTATGTAGTAGCTATTTTCAGATCCCGATGGCCACAGAGGACAGGGAGAAAACTGCATTCATTTGTCCACTGGGCTTCTGTGAATTTTTACGTATGTTCCAAGGCATATCAGGTGCACCAGCCACTTTTCAATGATTAATGGAGCGTGCTGTAGGAGACATGAACCTCCTTGAATGTCTCATCTACTTGGATGAGGTCATTGTGTTTGGTAAGACCCTTGAGGAGCATGAGGCTCACCTATTCAAAGTAGTGGACAGACTAGATGAATTTGACCGGAAACTATCGATTGACAAATGTCAGTTCTTTCAAAGCTTGGTGAAGTATGTAGACCACATTGTGTCCTCTGAAGGCATTCAGACTGATCCATGCAATTGGAGGCTCTGACTACTTGGCCAAGGCCAAACAATCTAAAAGAGTTGCAGAGATTTTTTGGTTTTTGTGGCTACTATTGTCATTTCATCAAAGACTTCATCAAGGTAGTTTGACACAGCATTTCAAGAAATTACAGTATATATCAGCTTACACATGCATCAGCACTAGCTTATGCTGATCCGTCCAAGCCATATGTACTTCACACAGATGCCAGCCTGACTGGCCTTGAAGCTGTACTCTACCAGGAGTACCCAGAGGGACTGCGTCCAGTGGTGTTTGTGAGCTAAAGCTTGACACCATCCAAGAAGAACTATCCAGTTCACAAATTGGAATTTATTGCTTTAAAGTGGGCCATTGTAGTGAAATACCATGAATACATGTATGGCACCAAGATATTGGTTAAAAACAGATGACAACCCATTAAACTATGTTCAAACCTCCGCCAAGGTAGATGCTACTGAGCACCGATGGCTTTCGGCTCTGTCAACATATGATTATGCAGTCTGGTTTAAACCATATCAATGCCAATGCTCTCTCCAGAAGGCCTGCCTCTAACCAGGAGTGGATATGCATGTCAGTGCATTCTGTGAAGGCACTATGCTACAGGTTTATTAGAGATGAAGCTCCATCATTTGAGACTGTAAATTGCATAGCAGATTGTCTGGGACCACCTGATACATGTTCATCAGTGTCCTACTGTAACGTTGCAGCATTAGATTTGATTGCCTTACCCCAGCTCACCACAGCTGACATTCAAAAGGAAAAATATCATGACCCCATGATCAGACCAGTTCTAAATTCATTACACAAAGGAGAAGACATCTCCCGGTTGCGGTACAATGATCAAAGAACTGCCTTACTCTTTCGAAAAGGGCCTAAACTTAATCTCTGTGAAAGACTGTTGTACAGAGAACTAACAGACAATCAGGGAGAAGTTGTGCAAAAACAACTAGTGTTGCCTTCAAAGTTTAAGTATGTGGTCTTAAAAGCTTTCCATGACCATATGGGGTATCTGGGTAGTGAGAGAGCCGTGGACTTAGCCTGTGCACATTTCTACTGGCCCAAGATGGGTGTCGACATCGATCAGTATATCAAAACCTGCAGCAGATTAGCAGATGTAATGTTTTCAATGATGAATTCTGTTGGGTGTTTTCTGACAATTCCTTCTGAGTCTCTGACTCTTTGATTAACAGTGATACTCCTATTATAATTAAACCTGATGATTTAACAGATATATTACTAGCACAAAAGGGTAAAACAAGCATGGGTCCTGACAGCTTAATTAGACATCTTCTATATTTGTTGACTGATGTCATAGTGGTCAGTTTAAAACTTCTGTTTGAATCATGTTTAATTAATAATTTTGTCGCTAAGGAATGAAAAAAACATTAATGTTGTTCCAATACATAAATCAGGTATCAAATCTGTTTGGTCTAACTATTATTGTCCAATAAGTCTAACTTCACCACTATGTAACTATGTAAAATATTAGAAAGATTGCTCAAGGATATAATTGAATCCACTCCAAATTTAGTGGATAATGAACAACATCGCTTTAAGAAGGGAAGGGGTGGCTGGACAAATCTTGTGTGTTTTTATGAAGAAATTAATCAACTTATTGACTAAAAAATACCTTGTGATATTGTACTGTATTTATTGATTTCAGTAAGGCTTTTGACATCATGCCACATTGGGCCTTAAGGTTAAAACTATTGAACTTACATATTAAAAAATATATTATTGATTGGATTTATAATTGGTTTTCTAATCGTACACAACATGTTATAATTAATGGATGTCTCTCTAATATTGGAAGAGTTACTAGTGAGTGCCACATGGCTCCTTCTTGGGCCCCTGTTTGTTCCAGGCCTTTATTTCTGACCTCATTACTCATTGTCTATCAATATCAGTTAAATATGCTGATGACATCAAGATTGGAGGTCCTTGCTTGAATCACGATGAGGCAGGAATTATCCAGCAGGACTTGGGTGTTATTTCTGCCTGGGTTTTTAGATGGGGTATGAAGTTCAATAACAATAAATGTAAGGCTATGCATCTGGGCATAAAAATTCCTGAGAGGACTTATGTTTTAGGAGACCATAAACTGGCTATTACCAAAGATTAGAAATATTTGGGCATCATTATTTCTAATAACTTAGATTATGAACATCATATCAATAAAGCAGTCAGTAGTGGTAATAAGATCATATGGTCCATAAAACGTAATATTACATCTAGAGATCCTAGGGTAATGATGCCATTATTTAGAGCTTCTGTTAGACCACATCTGGAGTATATATCACAGCTTTCGTGTCCATATAAACAGTCCCAGATTAACCAATTGGAGAAAGTACAGAGGAGATATACTAAAGGAATACATGGCATGTATTATCTGCCTTATCAAGAAAGACTTAACAGACTTAATTTATTTTCCCTTGAAACGTGTCATTTACATGGGGACATACTGTTCTTATATGATGTAATTCAGGACTCTGAATTAATGACTGAATTGGGTCTTGAGTTTAAGGATGATAAATATGATACTAAGGGTCACCCACTTCTATTGAAAAGGAAATCCTATAATTATTTACATAGAAAGTTTTTTTTCACTCTTAGAACTATTAATCCATTGGATAAACTTCCCCTTCATGTAATCATTAGTAAAAATAAGGCAGAATTTAAAACTAGACTGGACATCTTTCTATTGTCAGATACTCAGTTGTCTTACTATAATTGATTAGTACGGGAGCTCTTATGGGCCAATGGCTCTCTTGCTCTCTAATCAACCTTAGTATGTCTTCAACGGAAGGCTCAGCCACAAAGAGATGCTCCTTTGGTCAACATAACCACTAGTGCACCAATGGAGCGTGTGTGTATTGATTTCTTGAGTCTGAAGCCCTATTCGAAGAATATTGGAAACGTGCTTGTTGTCACAGATCATTTTACACAATATGCTTAAGCCTATTCAACCAAAGATCAAAAGGTTGCCACAGTAGCCGAAGTTCTGGTAGAGAAATGCTGTGTACACTGTGGTGCTCCACAATGCATACATTCAGACCATGGACGAGACTTCGAAAGCCATCTTATTAAAGAGTTATTATCCATCTGGGGTGTGAGAAAATCCAGTACCACTCCCTACCATCCACAAGGAGATCTACAACCAGAAAAAGTGTTTTTTTAAACTCAGCTTTATTGAAAGTTATTGCTGTTTACAACCATCCATTAAAACATTTAAAATAACATTCCTTTACAATTCCTATGCTTATTTACGGATCCATCCTTCACCACAGTAGTTTATCATATGTTAACGTTTCCACTTATAACTGTAGATTATCTGCTATATAAAATATTAATGGTTGTTACTATATGTGCTCTTCAGTATTACATATTCCGTACATCCAAATAAAAGAGTGTAATTGCTAAAGTCACTGTGTGTGGTGGTGTGTTTTTCCTAGCCAAGTATATAACTTGTTTTAATTTAACTAACAGTATTGAAGTCCTTGTCCTGTGCATCTACCCATTGAGCAGAATTGAACAAGACCATACCACAGCCCATGTTGGAAGGGTTGATGGGGGCATTGGAAGGGCTCTATGTCCTTCAGCTGCTTGCCAATAATCATGTCTTTTCAGTTAACCCAAACCTCCAGATTTCTGGGCCCTTGCTGCATAGATCCCCGGTCCTCCCCTATATTGCTAGTTACCCAGTTTCTGGTCTCGCCTGACCCCTCCCCCTTAGTCTCACCGTTTGGGTCCCTGTGGTATCAGCTTTGGATGTTTGTCTCTGAGACCTTCCTTCCCCTTGCCTTGTATTGGTCCCAACTGTTTCACAATCCATTGAACTTGTCTAACTGGAGATGCAGTGATGCAGTTATTCTTTCCATACTTTGTATCTCATGTATCTTATCCTGCCATTCCCTCAGTGATGGCATCACCATAATATGCCAGTGTACTGTAATTCCCTTCAGTGCCACCAATCATAGGGTTCTGAGCATCCTTTGCTGTGGTAGGTGACCTAAGCCCAGGTTTCATTTCCCTAGAGCTAGGTTCTCAAAGGTGTGGGGTATCCTGTAGCCTCACACATCCTCTAAGGCAACATGTACCTGATTCAAGTATGGCTCGATGAGGGGACACCCCCAGAAGATGTGGTAGTGTGTGCCTACTTGGCCAAACCCTCACCAACATGCATCTGAGCCTCTCTGCTGGAAGTGTTTGGTGACTGTGGGGGTGTGGAAGATTTTGGAGCTGGCATTTCCACCAGAATTCCCACCATGTGGGTGATGATGTGGTTCTCCAGCCAATTTTCCACATGTATTCCCACTCCTCATCTACAATTGTGATCTAGGCATCCCTCTTCCAGGCATCTCACACTGCTTGGAATTCTGGGTGACCTGAGCTCTGCAGCATTTTATACACCATAGATATATTGCCACTCCATCCCTCCAACCTGACATCCCAATAGAGGAATTGTACCAAGTCAGTGAGGTCCCTTTTTATCAGGTTTATTCTCCCATCCATCTGTATGTAGTGATGGGCCTGCAAGAATCTGAAAAAGTCTTGCCATGGAAGACCAAATTGGTGTTGTAATTCAGTAAAGAAAAGACAGACGCCCTCCCTCCCAAGAGTAGCTGCTTGAACCTTACCAAGGACTTCCTATTCCAACGCCTGAAACCTGTATCCCTAGCTGAGGGTATGAAGTCCAGGTTCCCTATTATGGCTGTCATCAGGCCTATTTCATTTGGCATTTTTGAGATTAGTTTCACTTTCCTCACCATCTGGAGGGTATGGGGTGTGTGTGGGTTTTTGATCACTGCCAATAAGCAGGGAATTATCCAGGCATGTGGCAGTGTGAACAGTGGCACTGGGAGGCCCACATCTTTCTCCAGATCCAGCCAGCCTGAGCCACAGTTTTACCTTATCCAGGTCACGACTGGAGTCAGCTGGACAGTCACATAATAAAGGTGCATGTCCGGGAGTGCCAGTCCCCCACTCTCTCGCGGGAGAGTTAGCATTCGCCTTTTAACCCTGTGACAGTGTTCTGCCCACACAAAGGACAATATAGTTTTTTGTAGCCATTTCCAAAAGGTTTCAGGTATTCTGATGAGTAGGGCCTGAAAGAGAAATAAATATCTGGGTAGGACATTCATTTTGATTGTAGCAACTCTGCCTACTATCCCCAAGGGGAGCAGGTTCCACCTTGTTATGTCTGCTTGTATTTCCCCTTCTAATTTGTCATAATTTAGGGTGAACAATGAGCTCAACCTCATGGAAATCATGATACCCAGATATCTCACCACCTCAATAGCTGCCCAGCAAAAGAGGTATTGCTCCCTGGGATGGGTTAGGCCTGATCCCTTCAAATTAAGGGCTTCTGACTTAGCAAAGTTAATTTTATATCCCGAGATCCCACCATATTTTTCCAACTCTTGGAGCAGCTGTGGCACCGACTCTCGGGGTTGTGTTATAAAGAACAGGGAGTCGTCCACGTACAGGGATATTTTGTGCTCCCTAGCTTGGTCCTTCACCCCCTCATTTCTGGGTTCATCCTAACTGCTTGTGCCAAAGGCTCAATGAAAAGGGCAAAGAGCAGTGGGGACAGAGGGCATCCCTGTCTGGTGCCCCATGTTAGGAAAAATCTTTCTGAGGTCACACCATTCACCTATACCGTGGCCTGTGGGGACACATATAACTCTTGAACACTTGCCAAGAAAGTGCCTCCAATCCCCATCTCCCCCAGAGTTCTGTATAGGGACCCCCAGTTCACCCAGTCAAATGCCTTTTCAGCATCCATAAATACAGCTAGCGCTTATTCGCGTCCCTGCTGAGCCTTGATCATTACATTGAATAAACATCTGATGTTGTCATGTATCAATTTGCCAGTGATAAATCCCATTTGATCTGGGTGAACTAGGGAGGTCACACAGTTCTGCAGATGCAGAGCGAGTATGGAGGAAAAGATCTTAACATCCGTGTTGAGAAGGGAGATGGGGTAATATGAGCCACACTCTTTAACGTCCTTACCCGTTTTGGGGAGAACTGTTATCTGAGCACATTGCCAGGACACCTGCACCTTTTTCCCCTTCTGTATTCCGACATGCCTCCAATAGTTTGGGACAAGTGTAGCCTTGAATTTCTTGTAGAACTCCATGGTTACACCATCCGGCCCTGGTGCCTTGTCAGTCTTGGGTCTGGCGATTGCTCCCTGTATCTCATTAAGTGAGATGGGTGCTGACAGGATCTCCTGCTGCACTTCTGTGAGTTTAGGCACCTTTAACCTCCAGAAATACCCATCCAGATAAGCGTTAAGGTCCATGATTGGATTCTGTTTATACAACCCTTTGTAGAAATCTGCAAAGTGCTGTAGAATCTTTTGTGGATCTGTGTTGCATTGCCTGGATTCTGACTTTCAGATTCTGAGGACCGTCCGACTTGTGGAGCTGCCAGACCAAGAGGCGTCCCGCCTGTTGTCCCAACTTATAGTACTGTTGCTTGGAGTACCTTAATCTCCCCTCTATCTGCACTTCCAGGAGGCAGTTCAGCTTCACCCAACAGCCCTCCAGCCTCTGCTTTACCCTTTCATCGAGTGTGATCTTATGCTCTGCTTCAAGGTCAAACAGCTGGTCTTCCAACTCCCTTTGCTTCCGCATCTGCTCTTTTTTCTGATGGGAGGTGTAGCAGACAATGTGCCCCATCAGGACTGCTTTCAAGCTATCCCACCAAGCTACAGTTGTTGGCTTCATAGTTTCTGATCTCCATCTCCACCGTCTGCCTAAAGTCCTCCTGGTTCAGGTGAGACGTTTAAGTGCCAGGCACTGGACTGCAGTTTAGGGGTGAGCATCAGATTCATCTTTACTGGTGTACAGTCTGAGATTGTTATGGGCTCCATGGTACAATCTTCGACTGCATGGATCCTGTCCACAGAGGTCTGGAAAAATCTATCCTGGAATAGACTTGGTGCAGGTGTGACCAGAAAGTGTCTCTTGTTTTGGGATGCAGCTGCTTCCATAACTCAACCAGGCCTAGTTCCTGGGACAGTCTTTTAACACATTGACCCATTACCATTTGTGATGTGGTGCTCTGGCCTGATTTATCCAGAGTGAGTTTGATCACCCCATTGAAGTCCCCCCTATCAAGTATAAGGTGTTGGGATTCAGTGCACACATGAACGGGGTTTCTTTAAGAAATTCCACATTTTCCCTGTCTACATTGGGAGCATAAATGTTTAGTATGGTGCATGGGACTGCACCATAGCTGCCCTTCACACAGACATATCTGCTCTCGGGGTCTGCCATTACCTGAGTAACTTCCAGGGGGAATTCCTTATGCATCAGGATAGCCACCCTTCTCCTGTGCGGATGGGCCTTGAAGGAGGTTGCGTGCACTTTTCCCACCCAGGATCTGTGCAGTTTGGCATGTTTGGACTCAGTTAAATGAGTCTCCTGCAGCAGGGCTGTAGCTGTACCTTTCTATTTGAATTCCTGTAAGACATATGTTCTCTTCATCTGGCTAGTTAGCCCTTTTACATTATACGTGACAATTTTACCTTCCATAAGCCCATGTTCCCCCCTCCCTCCCTCAGCTCAGTGGGATGTGCAGTCAACTAGGAAACACAGACCTCTAAAACAACTATGAATCAAAATAATTAGAACTTGCAATAGTAAACTAACTACAAACTTAGGCCTAAACTCTGGCCAGGTGACTTCAATGGTGAATATGTGGAGTTGTGTCCTCATCTGGGTACATTCTCCCAGCTGAGCTGCAGCTGAATGTGTATCGCTTCCTATTGCTCTGCTCAAAGTGATCAAGTCACCACTGTCTCTCAGTGACTTTATATCCACTTCCATTGTAATGTTACCCTCCCTTGGCCCCCAAGGGTATTACCTGTCCATGACCGTGCAATCCATACCCCTATCTGCTGAATGTCTCAAGTCCAACCATCAATGCCCACTCTTTCCAGGCCACTCATCCTCCCACCAAACATTGTCCCCTGCACTGGGCAGCTTTTCTATTTTCATTTTAGCCTCTTCCTCTCCCAACCTCAGCTTGTGAGCTGTAGCGGAAAGTGAAGCCATTCAAACCCCCTGCTTTTTATGGAATAGGCTGTAATTGATAGGGCCTGTACTTCCCTTCCCCATCCTCTTTACCCAATACCCTCCTCATTTTAAGGGGATGTCCCAAGCTGTCCATGGGTCCCTGTTTCCTCCCCCCAAGCTGTCGAGGTATAGACCCCTGACATGATGATCCAACCTGTTGTGGCATCTGCTGCCTCCTCTTCTATTTAACCCCATATGAGGGGTTTCTGAGTGGATCATTGTATAGGAGCCACCTTTGCCCCCTCGAAGGACCCTCTACCTCTCCTGCCCCTGTCCCTCACATCACTGTCAACATATATCTCGTGTTCAGTCTATTGGCCATATTACCTCATGACATTAACCTGCGCACATATCTTCACGCATACTAGGGTTGCCAACATTTGACCAATTAGCCATCATTCTATGCTTTCCTTTCTTATCAGGATGATCACACATTTTACCAGCATTGTATACAATGAGCATCCCATGTTTACCCCATCACAACTTGGAGTTTGTCCCTCCACCTAATTGAACATTCATCAGCAGTGACCCCCTCTACCCATCTCCATCCATGTAAAGCAACCCCCCCCCCCCCATTCTACCGGTCTCCTGGCTCCAGCGTCATAGGCTTGTGCCCATTTACCAGGTTGTTGAAGTGATCCCCATTTATACTCACTCCTGGTTCCTCACATTGCCACCACCTCTGGTCTGTTACCGCTGATTACCTAACTTCTCACAGGATAAAGGTTCAGGAGAGAAAAAAAGGAATGAAAAGTATTTTATAAGGTTATATTTCAGATTCTGAGTAGAATAGTAGGGAGATGGTACAGAAGAGGAAAATAAGGGGGGAGGAGTATTTTATGAGGTTATATTACAGATTCTGACGAGGCTAGTAGTAGAAGAAGGTAAAGATTGAACAGAGCTTGAGGAAGCCAAGATGGTTTTATGGCCTAGTGGAAGGTGTCAAAGACTGGAGTGTTAATTGTGAGATATGCCTAACCAACTGACATGAACAGAAAGCAGGTGAGGTTTTAAGAGGGTTAAGAGGGCAAAGAGTGAGGGGAGGATGAGGAAAGCTTAAGGGAATTAAAAGACTGATACCTAATCGTCCTGCTACGAAAGCCTAGTGGTTAAGATTATGGACTCTGGTGTAGAGGATTGGGGGCTCAAATCCCAGCACAAAAGAAGAACAGGAGAAGAAAATTTGGCTAGGTGTGTGGCTGATTAGAGAGTGATGTAGCAGGGTTGGATCATAGACTGACAGTGGAAAGGTATTTTATATTAGGGAAAAAAGGAGTGAGTGGAAAGGGAAACAGTAACTCCTAATGGCCAAGGAGTATAAAATGCAGCAGGGAAAATGGGGAGATCGAGTAGGAGAAGCACGTGAATTGCAGACTTTGAAGTTGGTAGTGTAGTGACTGTGCATGGGCAAACTTGGCCATAGAGTTAGATACTGGTAGTGCAGGGATTGCTTATAGACAGACATGGCTGCAGAGTTAGATACTGGTAGTGTAGGGATTGCATATATACAGACATGGCTGCAGAGAAAGATACTGGTAGTACAGGGATTGCTTATAGACAGACATGGCTGCAGAGTTAGATACTGGTAGTGTAGGGATTGTGTATATACAGACATGGCTGCAGAGTTAGATACTGGTAGTGTAGGGGCTATGAATGGATAAACATGGCTGTAGAGTTAGGTACTGGTAGGGTAGGGACTGTGTATGGACAAGCATGGCTGTAGAGTTAAATGATGCTAGTGTTTAGGCTGTGGATGGACAGAGATGACTGCAGAGTTAGATACTGGTAGTCTAGGGACTGTGTATGGACAGACATGACTGTAGAGTTAGATACTGGTACAGTAGTGATTGTGGATGGACAGAGATGGCTGCAGAGTTAGATACTGGTAGTGTAGGGACTGAACAGACAGACACAGCTACAGAATTAGATACTGGTAGTGAAAAGACTGTATGGACAAACAGGGTTGTACAGTTAGGGTACTGGTAGTGCACGGACTGTGTATGGCATGGCTGTAGAGTTAGATACTGGTAGTGTAGGAACTGTGTATGGACAAACATTGATGTAGAGTTAGAATTTGATAGTGCCTGGACTGCGGATAGACAAACATGGGTGCAGATTTAGGTACTGATCTTGTAGGGACTGTGTATGGACAACCATGGCTGTAGAGTTAGATACTGGTAGTGTAGAGACTGTGTATGGACAACCATGGCTGTAGAGTTAGATACTGGTAGTGTAGAGACTGTGTATGGATAAGCATGGCTGTGGAGTTAGATACTGGTAGTACTGAGACTCTGTATAGACAAGCATTGCTGTAGAGTTAGATACTGGTAGTACAGTGACTGTGGATGGAGAAACATGACTGTAGAGTTAGGTAGTGGTAGTGTAGGGGCTGTAGAGTTATATACTGTTAGTATAGTCACTGTGTATGGGCAAATATGGCTGTAGAGTTAGATACCGGTAGTGTCTGGACAGCAGATAGACAGACATGGCTGTAGATTTAGATACTGGTAGTGTAGGGACCGTGTATCACTTAGCTGTATAGTCAGACACTGGAACTATCGGGACTGTGTATGGGCAAACATGGCTGAAGAGTTAGATACTGGTAGTATTTGGACTGTGTATGAAAAAAACATGGCTGTAGAGTTATATACTGGTAGTGTAGGGATTGTGTATGGACAACCATGGCTGTGGAGTTCGGTATTGGTAGTGTAGTGACTTAGCCATAGAGTTAAATACTGGTATTGTAGGGATTGTGTAAGGATAAACATGGTTGTAGCATTAGATACTGGTAGTGTAGGGACTGTGTATGGACAAGTGTGGCTGTAAAGTTAGATAATGGTAGTGTTGGGACTGTGTATGGACAGACATGGCTGCAGAGTTAGATACTGGTAGTGTAGGGACTGCATATGGCATGGTTGTAGAGTTTGATACTGGTAGTATATGGACTGTAAATGGAGAAACATGGCTGTAGAGTTAGATGCTTGTAGTATTTGGACTGTGTATAGAAAAAAGATTACTGTAGAGTTAGATACTGGTAGTGTAGAGACTGTGTATGGATAAACATGGCTGTAGTGAGATACTGGTAATATAGGGATGGAGTCTAGATAAGCATGGCTGTAGAGCTAGATACTGGTTGTGTAGGGACTGTGTATGGACAGAGATGGCTGCAGAGTTAGACACAGGTAGTGTAGGTATTGTTTATGGACAGACTTGGCTGCAGAGTTAGATTCTGCTAGTTTAGTGATTATGTTTGGAGAGACATGGCTGCAGAGTTAGATACTGGTAGTATAGGGACTGTGTATGGATAAACATGGCTGTAGCGGTAGATACTGGTAGTGTAGGAACTGTGTATGGACAAACATGGCTGTGAAGTTTGGCATTGGTAGTGTAGTGACTGTGCACTGGCAGACTTGGCCGTGGAGTTACATGCTGGAAATGTTGGGATCGTATATGGACAGACATGACTGCAGAGTTAGATACTGGTAGTGTAGGTATTGTTTATGGTCAGACATGGCTGCATAGTTAGATACTGGTAGTGTAGGTATTGTTTATGGACAGATATGGCTGTAGAGTTAGATAATGGTAGTGTTGGGACTGTGTTTGGACAGACATGACTGCCGAGTTAGATACTGGTAGTGTATGGATTGTGTATGGACAGACATGGCTGCCAAATTAGATACTGGAGGTGTAGGGACTGTATAGACAGACATAGCAGCAGAGTTAGATACTGGTAGTGTAGTGACTGTGTATGGACAGAGATGGCTAAGGAGTTAGATACAGGTAGTGTAGTGACTGTATATGGACAGTTATGACAGCAGAGTTAGATACTGGTAGTGTAGGAACTGTGTATGGACAGAAGGCTTCAGAGTTAGATTGCAGTAGTATGGGGACTGTGTACGGAAAGAAATAGCTGTACCGTTAGATACTGGTAGTGCAGGGACTTTGTATTGCATGGATGTAGAGTTAGATACTGATAGCATAGGGACTGTGTTTGGACAAATATGGCTGCAGAGTTAGATACTGGTAGTGTTGAGACTGTGTATTGCATGGCTGTAGAATAAGATATTCGTACAGTAAGGACTGTATATGGAGAAGTATGGATGTAGAGTTAGATATTGGTAGAATAGGGACTGTGTATGGCTAAACATAGCTGTAGAGTTAGATAATGGTAGTGTTGGGACTGTAGAGATAAAAGTGGCTGTAAAATTAAATACTGGTAGTGTAGGGACTGTGTACGGACAAACACGAGTGTAGACTTAGATACTGGTAGTGTAGTGACTGTGTATGGTCAAGTATGGCTGTAGAGTTAGATATTGATAGTGTAAGGATTGTGCATGGATAAACATATCTGTATAGTTAGATACTGGTTGTGTAGAGACTGTGTATTGACAAGCATGGCTGTGGAGTTAGATCCTGGTAGTATTGGGACTCTGTATGGGTAAACATGGCTGTAGAGTTAGTTCTGGTAGTACTGGGACTGTGTATAGGCAAGCATGGCTGTAGAATTAGATGCTGGTAGTGCAGTGAGTATGCATGGAGAAACATAACAGTAGATTTCGGTACTGGTAGTATAGAGACTGTGCATGGCATGGCTGTAGCGTTATATACTGTTAATATAGGGACTGTGTATGGGCAAACGTGGCTGTAGAATTAGATACTGGTAGTGCAGGGAGTGTGGATGGACACATATGGTTGTAGATGTATGTACTGGTAGTGGACTGTGTATGGCATGGCTGTAGAGTTTGACAGTGGTCGTATAGGGACTGTGTATGGATAAACATGGCTGTAGTGAAATACTGGTAGTGTAGGGACAGAGTCTAGACAAGAATGGCTGTAAAGTTAGGTACTGGTTGTGTAAGGACTGGGTAGGGACTAACATGGCTCTAGAACTAGATACTGGTTGTGTAGGGACTGTGTATGGACAGATATGTCCATAGAGATAGATAGTGGAAGTGTAGGGATTGTTTATGGACAAGCATGGCTGTATCATTTGGTATTGATAGTGTTGGGATTGTGTATGGACAGACATGGCTGGAGAATTAGATTCTGGTAATGTAGAGACTGTGTATGGACAAGCATGGCTGTAGAGTTAGATAATGGTAGAGTAGGGACTGTGCATGTACAGGCATGACTGCCGAGTTAGATGCTGGTAGTGTAGTGACTGTGGATGGACAGACATGGGCACAGAGTTAGATACTGGTAGTTTACTGAATGTGTGGGGATAAACATGGTTGTAGAGTTACATATTGGTAGTGTATGGACTTTGTATGGACAAGCTAGGCTGTAGAGTTAGATTCTGATAGTATAGGGACTGTGTCAGGATAGTCATGGTTTCAGAGTTATATACTGGTAGTACTTGGACTTTCTTTGGAAAAAGCATGGCTATAGAGTTAGACACTGGTAGTGAAAGGAGTGTGTAGGGACAAGCATGGCTGTAAATACTGGTAGTGCAGGGACTGTCTATGCACAGATATGACCGTAGCATTAGATACTGGTAGTGTAGGAATTGTGTATGGGCAGACATGGCTGCAGAATTAGATACTGGTAGTGTACTGAATGTGTATGGATAAATCTGGCTGTAAATATCGATACTGGTAGTGTAGAGAGTGCGTACAGACAAACATGGCTGTAGAGTTACATAATGGTAGTAAAGGGACTGTGTATCAACAGACATGAGTGCAGAATTAGATTCTGGTAGTGTAGGGACTGTGTATTGGACAGCGTACTGGGTCATAATGTTGCACGACATTACGGTGAACCTGGGCTTGTGCGCACCTAGAGTTGGACCCCCCAAGAGTTGAGAATCCTTAGTGGGAGGGGGAACCGGGGGGACACAGCCCCCCCGTAAGGGGGGGATTGGAGGCAGAGCCCCCCACAGAACAAAGATATATGCTTCATGGCATCAATCATGCAACGTGATTGTGCCATGCAGCATTATGTCATGCGACATAATGACCATGTGCCGTATGGACAGACATGGCTACAGAGTTAGATACTGGTAGTGTAGAGATTCTGTATGGATAAACGTGGCTGCAGAGTTAGATACTTGTAGTGTTGAGACTGTTTTTGGCATGGCTGTAGAGTTACGTAATGCTAGTGTTTAGACTGTGTATGGCCAGAGATGACTGCAGAGTTAGATACTGGTAGCTTATTGACTGTGTATGGGCAGACATGGCTGCAGAGTTAGATACTGGTACGGTAGTGATTGTGTATGGGCAGACATGGCTGCAGAGTTAGATACCGCTACAGTAGTGATTGTGTATGGACAGACATAGCTGCAGAGTTAAATACTGGTAGTGTCAGGACTTTATTGACAGTCATAGCTGCAGAATTAGATACTGGTAGTGTAGGGACTGTGTGTGGACAGATATGGCTGCAGAGTTAGATACTGGAAGTGTAGGGACTGTATATGGACAAACAGGGTTGTACTGTTAGGTGCTGGTAGTGCAGGGACTGTGTATGGCATGGCTGTAGAGTTAGATACTGGTAGTGTATGGATTGTGTCTAGACAGACATGGCTGCCGAGTTAAATACTGGAGGTGTAGGGACTGTATAGACAGACATAGCAGCAGAGTTAGATACTGGTAGTGTAGTGACTACGTATGGACAGACATGGCTGCATAGTTAGATACTGGTAGTGTAGTGACTGTGTACAGTTACGGCTGCAGAGTTAGATACTGGTAGTGTAGGAACAGTGTACGAATAGACAAGGCTACAGAGTTAGATTGCAGTAGTGTGGGAACTCATACGGAAAAACATAGCTATACAGTTAGATACTGGTAGTGCAGGGACTGTGTATGGCATGGATATAGAGTTCGATACTGATAGTATAGGGACTGTGTTTGGACAAATATGGCTGCAGAGTTAGATACTGGTAGTATTTGGACTGTGTATGTGTAAACCCCACCCCCCTGCCTTTTTGCAAATGACAGGTGGTATGCTGTTTGAAGCTGACAGCAGTACCAGGTGGGGACTGCATTTGGGGAGGACTAGGTTACTCGGCACAAGGGCTAGGTTTGGCTACTCTGCATAGGGGCACCCAAGTAAATCTGAACACAGGAAGCAATAACTGTAATGTCCAATACCAGGAATGGGATTCTAAAGTGTGGCTTTATTCACATCCAAGCAGAACAAACAAAGCATAGATGGACCCCCACGGGGCTACACTTCTGGTAATGCAGATTAAAAGGAATCAGAACACTTCCTCAGCACTTCAGCCCTCAGGCTCTGAACCCACCAGGCACACAGCCGAGACTTGCACGCTGCTTTGGGTACACAGCCCGAACTTGTACACTATTCTGGGATTTCCCCTGGCTCGGCTCCCCTGCCGGCCACTCGAACACCTTCCATTTGCCATGGAAACAATTTCTGGTGGCTCCCTAAACCACCTAAGAGGCTTCGACTCCATAAAGGAAACTTCTTTTTAATCCCACATCTGGGTACTTTCCTCAGGCACTGGCCAAGTACCTGAGAGAAAGTAAAAGTGCCACAGAGCAAATCCGTAGAGGTGAATTTGGTTACTACTGATGGGGGGTCTCCCACCTCTTGCTTCCACAATTCATACCTGGCCATTTCTCTGGACATTAAACATCTCTTTCTGTAAAGCTTGGCAATGTAGATTAAAGGGTAAATGAATGTTACATTTCCTCTACATGTTTTGGCTTTCCCATTGTGCTGGACTTGAACATACTTTTACTTGGCTTCCATTACTCTAGGCCTCCCACTGATTAAGCAGTCCAATCCCCACTTTACTTTACTTCACTCTTCATGCTGGACTTGAACATACTTTTACTTGACTTAGCCCACTAATCTAGGCCTCTCACTTAAGCAGTGCAATCCCCACTTTATAACAGTTCAGGTGAAAACATAGGCCCTATGTCAGAGCAGACTCACTCTTTGGTTGCAGGTGCCCCACAGGCGATTCCTCACAGGAATTTCTTTCCCAAAGCTTCTGGTGCTGCAGCACAACTTGAAATGAGGCAGCTTCTTCCCTAGCCGGAACCAGGAGGGTTGCCCCTGGAATGACAGGCAAACCTTTCCACCCCTATCCCCTCAGGGGTGGGGCACAGGGACCAGTAACAGCGGTCTCCACCACTTCACAAACAGCTTACTGTGTTCCTCTTTTGGTGGAAACACACACCTCCCCTACAGTAGCTCTATGACAGAGCTTTAGGTTCAGAGAGCCTGTCCAAAGCCTGCTGTGCTGCTTCTCTCTTCAAGACTGCACACAGACTCTGTCACACTGTTCAAAAAATCCCCAACATTCTAACCTAACTTCCAACTGCAGATTCCAGTGTGGCTCATGCAGCTGCGAGAGTTCTATGGTGATGTCATCCCTCAGTCTCAGCTGAGACTGAGAACAGAGTGAGACAGTGTGAAATCCATTTAACTGGAGTTTCACAAGCTGCCTTCCCTTCCTACCACTAGGTCTTACTGGGATTCTAGTAACTCCGGGTAACAGGGGGGTTACACTCACCCTGGGTCAGGAAAATTACTGTCCGCAGTCATTATTTACCTGGCTTAGACCATCTCACCCTATGTGCTACCTGCTGAGGGGGGTGATCAGTCCCCCTTCTACCATGTGCTAGCACAGGCAGGTAACACTAAGGGCGTAGAGGCCCGTGGCTGACATATCAGCCTCTACTCTACCCACTAACTATGGGTGCCTAGTGGCTCTGGTAGAACTGTCCAGAGCATAGCCCTAATAGATCAGCACTGCAGTCCCTACAGCTGTTCAGGACCACAGCCTGTCTATCCCCCCAGCCCTCTAGGGAAATCTGTCTGCCTCTAACTCACATCCCAAAACAAAACAAACAGGGGACCTTCTCGACCTTGGGCACCATGCAACCACACACCCGGAGCTGATACCATACCATTACATTACTCCATCAATTCCCCCCAACCATACCTGTGGAAGAAAAGGGTTACTTCACAGCAACAACAACAACAACAACAGTACTTTAAATACTACACACTAAAGTACTAGTGAGGAACTCTGATGAGCCTCTTCTTCTCTTCTCTTCTCTTCTCTTCTCTTCTCTTCTCTTCTCTTCTCTTCTCTTCTCTCCATGGCTTACTTATCACACAACTACACAGTCTTGGGCTCTCAGAAGGACCAGGTGCCTGGGTTAAAAGTTACCTGGTGCAATGCTCTCAATCAGTAAAAATCTCAGAAGTTCTCTCAGACTCAAAACCGGTCCTCTCAGGTGTTCCACAGGGGTCAATCCTAGGCCCCCTCCTCTTCAGCCTTTTCCTAAACTCTCTCCTCAAATCCTGCCCATAACAAATAATCCTTTATGCTGATGATGCAGTGATTCTTTCCTCTCACAAGGACCCGAAACCTTTACTCCAGAGCCTGCAACTTGCTTTCTCCAATGTTGAAAAGTGGTTCCTAGATCACAAGCTGGTCCTAAATCACAAAAAAACAAAATCCATGCTTTTCTCCAGTCCACAAAACAGAAAAAGACAAATTCCACTTACTATCAAAACATACCCAGGAAATACCTTTGGAATCACCTTTGATCAAGGTCTTACCTGTGCGACCCACATTGATAACACAGCGAAAACGGTGAACCAGCGCGTTGGTATCCTGTTTCGAAACCGGCAATTTCTTACCCAAGCTGCACTGAGGATTGCTATCCAAAGCTCTATGATCTCAATCATAGACTATGGCTTAATTATCTATGGCTCTGCCACTACCACTGCACTAAGGCGCATCCCAACCATCCTAAACAAGACCTGTTGGCTTCTCACTGGAGCGCAAAGACATACTCATACAAGTGAGCTCTACACTGAAACAGGATGGCTGCAACTCTCAAATCGCATAAAGTATCTCACATGCTTGATGGCAAAAAAATCCATCTTGGGCTGCACTCCGCCGTGTATCCAAGACCTACTTTGCCTGAATACCAGCATCCGTCCCACCAGAAGATCAGAACACCAGCCTCTCCAGGTCCCCAGATGCCGGACCACACAGGGCCAAAGATCTTTTGCCTACCGTGCTCCCAGCTGGTACAATGCCCTGAGCTCAATCACTACATCCTCCACGTCACTAGGAGCTTTCAAATCTATGCTTTACTCTCACCTCTCAGCCTCTAGCTCCTGTGACTGCCTTGACTAATGATTCTTCCCTCATGGCTGTTTTTACTTTTTTTCATCCTCCTCCTCCTCTGCTCCTTTCTTGACAAAGGCATCTGAATACCTCTAACTACTCTAAGTCTGCTCCCCTTTCCATATCTCCTCCTATCCTTCCCACCATGACCATTCCTCCAATGTTTTGTTTTTTTCCTGTGATGTACTGTATTATACTGGCTTATTGAAACCTTTATAATTTGCTGACCATTCAGTGTAACATGTCTTGTTTGTTTGTACATTGATGATGTGGAACCTTTGTAAAAGAGCCATTGGCTCAAAGGTAATAATTCCTAGAACAATAAACTGATAAACTGATAAACTAAAACTAACTTCTCTTCTCTTCTCTTCTCTTCTCTTCTCTTCTCTTCTCTTCTCTTCTCTTCTCTTCTCTTCTCTTCTCTTCTCTTCTATCTTCTTCAGGAACACCTGCAAGAAAAAAATGAAAGAAAACACACACTCCTTATCTGCATACACGGTCTACCTAAACCCCTACCATCAAAACACTGGAGAATCCCAAAAAGATTTTTTTTTTCTCGAAAAGGTAGAAAAACAATATAAACATTAGAAAACAGTAGAACAACAATTACATTATTTACAATACACATTTGAGGGATGGAGTGCTCTAAAAGTCCCATCTAGTGACCACAGTGCCTGGATTCCAGTCCATTAAAGAGTCTCTCCTGGGCCGGAGGCTGGTGAAGCACAGTTCTAGCAGGCCAAAGTCCTGAAGGGGAGAGTCTTTGAGGACAGTTCACACATCTGGAGTCTGCTAGTGTAGGGTGTGTACTGCAATGTCATAAGAATAGAAAAGTTTGGACTTACCAGCTCCTTGTAGAATGAACAACATACACCGACCTGCTCCTCGGCCAAAGACTCTCCCTGGCAGCACTCTTCCAATACAGCTGGGTGGACATCTTCTGGGAACTACAGGAGGGCACATCTGGAAACTGCTGGGTTGATGTCATCTCTGGAGCTGGAACCTTGGAACAGGAACAAAAAGGAAAACAGCTGGTCTGGCATCATCCGATTACCAGGCAATGAATCAGGATACAGCTGGGATGGCGTCCTCTCTGGATCTGAAGTCATCTGGTGGGCCAGTAGATGGATTCTGGAAAGTCAGTACACTGTAGAACTGATGAATGTGGGGCACCTGAGTCCTGGATGTTCATACTGGTGGAACAACAAAGGCACTGCAATGGCTGGAGTGGCAGCACTGACTACCACTGCTCTGCTTTCCATCTGGTAGGCATGGGCACATTTGCAGGGAGGTCTTTCCATTGAGGCCAATAGCACAATGGAGCAGGAGCTTGAATTATTACCCCATCTGGCCGCACATTAGTCACACTGTGAAAGGTTTCACGTCCCTCTCCATCCACTATTCAAGCAGTGTCCATAAACAGTGTCCTGCCTCTTTTCCACTGGCTGTATTTTTCATGAAACATTTTATTCCTGACATGCTTGTTTGCAGCAGGATGCACACATTTGATTGCTTCAGCCCAAATCCAGGATTTCTTACTGTTCTTAATCTCCTCCCAGACTCTCCAAGGAAAGGTAGGACAGGACATACCATAGTTTTCATTCGCCTTCCTATGAACCAGTCTCTCCTCTTTACTAGCTTTGGTCAACCTGAGACCGCTGGCCTGGCTTGAGGGTGGCCAGTCCTGGTTCTGCCAGCTACGCATTCTCAACGAGATAAAAAATGGATCCCTGACTTCTTCTTCTTGCACAGCCAGGGCAGTGGCATCACCACTCTCTTCCATGCATTCCTCTGAGGCAAAAGCTTGAGGCTGTGTACCTGTTCCTTTTTCACAAGGCCACAAAGGTTCCCCCTCTTCTTCCTCCTCCTCACTGAGAATCTGTGCCCAGGAGTGAGCAGTCGTCCTCACTCCTGAGACTATCCATTCTTCGCTGGGCGCAGAGTTCAATACCTCCCATTCAAAGGCCTCCCTCATCTCATCTTCTCCTATGAGACTTGGGCTAGGCCCCCTTCTCCAAGAGTCTGCTGATGCTCTGTCTGAATTGTCTCTCTGCGATCCAGCATCCGAAACATCAGCATATTGTTCTGTCTGCAAATCTGTACCCTCTAGCTTTGTACCACACTCCCCCGAGGGGCCTTCTCCAACAGGCTCTGCCTGGTGCTGTGTGCTGCCTACTACAAATTCTTGAACTTTTGTCCATGTGGGAGCCAAATAGCCAAATGAATCTTGGGCACTTTAAACAAGCCGTATTTCTCTAAGCACCCCAAACAGTGAGGTACCATGAAGATGACCCTTCCAGCATTTAAGCATATTAAGCACACTTGCACTGGGTATCCAGGAATTGCCACATGAGAAAGCAGTTGTCCTCCATAGTAACACCTCTCAATGTCCCTTAACTTGTTTACTTCTGCTGCTACCATAGCCCAGGCATGATCCGGGTAGTGGGCTGGTCCTGAGGCCATGACTGCAGGGAAAAACAAACAAATGCTCACTGTTACTGAAAGTCCCACATCACTGAACACTTTCTTTTACTTTTAAAATGGCTCCTCTGCTGCTGTGTTTACATTACTACCCCACCCTGTAATGGTGGTGGCAGCACTCCTGTGCATCAACATTCTGAAATTGGGTCAAGCCACTGCGCATCCGATTTACACACTCTACTGATAACTTTGCTCAAACTGCACAAACTTGCACTGTTCTTTTCCTAGCACATTTATATGATTTACCACAGACTTTTCACTTGCTGAAAACATTGCTTTAGCTCTCAGTCCCTTAAAGCCTCAGGATTTCAAGCACAGGATTGCCTGTAACTAGTGCTGTATAAATTGATACAACTCACAGTCTCTCTCATGGCTTTGAAACTTTATTCTGATGCTGAACCCATAACTATGCTCACAGTCAATGGCTTAACAGACTTGCTCTTGCTGGTAAAACTTGACACAGTCTTTATTTGCAAAGCAACTACACTGCTGCACACAGATTCAGCTGGCTTTTTGGCAAAAATCACTGGTTTGAGCAATTATTACTGTTGGTACTCACTGTTATCAGTAGCTGTTTGCTGCGATGGAAAAACGGCCTGCAGCCAGTCTTGGAGGCCTCAGGAAGGAAGCGGGTTGGCAGTCCTGCCGATTGTCCCTCCGATCACCACACTCACAATCCAGTCGATCGAGACATGGGTTGAGCTCGATTTTAAACAGAAAGTCTGTTTTTTTACACTTTTACAGCGCTTTCAATCACCACGACGCTCCTCCACTAAGCCAGTACACGCACTCCACTCACAATCCCTCTCGAATGCTGGGCAGTCGCTGTAGAGCTGGCTTGGGGGCAGGACTGATTGCAGCCTCACCAATCACACAACGCCATGTAAATGAGCCTCTTTCCCTCATGAGTGCTCTTCTCCTCATGGCGATCATCGAGCAGGCAAATTTAAACTGCAAAATCACTTTTTGTTTTTCAACTGACTCCACGGCAGGAGCCCATTTCAACCATTTGTCATGGCTATTAACACAGCAAGTCTCTCAGTTCACTAAAAAGCATTTCCAATATCCAGGGCACAATTTTCCTGTTGCTAACCCTAGTTTTCCACACTTTTCTTTGTCACAACAGTTGTAAAAGCTGGCAAAACGCTGTAATTTTTTGATGCAGGACAAGGGCATACTCTCTCAGGCTTAACTGCTCCTTGGTAAAATGTTGGCATTTTAACAGCAGCATATGGATAACAGCACACAGCGACATAGTAGTTAACCTTGCTTCAGCTTTTTGGGCTACCCACTGCCAGATAACCAAAACGCTAGCCCCTTGCCCGAGCACCTTTCCTCCCTAATTTAAGATCCAAAGCGGTGCCTCCATTTTGTAACCCCCAACCCGCTGCCTTTTTGCAAACGACAGATGGTATGCTGTTTGAAGCTGACAGCAGTACCAGGTGGGGACTGAGTTCGAGGAGGACTAGGTTACTTGGCACAAGGGCTAGGTTTGGCTACTCTCACAGGGGGACCCAAGTAAATCCAAACATAGGAAGCAATAACTGTAATGTCCAATACCAGGAATGGGATTCTAAAGTGTGGCTTTATTCACATCCAAGCAGAACAAACAAAGCATAGACGGACCCCCACGGGGCTACACTTCTGGTAATGTAGATTAAAAAGAATCAGAACACTTCCTCAACACTTCAGCCCTCAGACTCTGAACCCACTGGGCACACAGCCCAGACTTGCATGCTGCTTTGGGTACACAGTCCAAACTTGTACACTATTCTGGGATTTCCCCTGGCTCGGCTCCCCTGCCGGCCACTCAAACACCTTCCATTTGTCATGGAAACAATTTCTGGTGGCTCCCTAAACCACCTAAGAGCCTTCGACTCCATAAGAGAAACTTCTTTTAATCCCACATCTGGGTACTTTCCTCAGGCACTGGCCAAGTACCTGAGAGAAAGTAAAAGTACCACAGAGCAAACCCGTAGAAGTGAATTTGGTTACTACTGATGGGGGTCTCCCACCTCTCGCTTCCACAATTCATACCCGGCCATTTCTCTGGACATTAAACATCTCTTTCTGTAAAGCTTGGCAATGTAGATTAAAGGGTAAATGCATGTCACATTTCCTTTACATGTCTTGGCTTTCCCATTGTGCTGGACTTGAACATACTTTTACTTGGCTTAGCCCATTACTTTAGGCCTCCCACTGATTAAGCAGTCCAATCCCCACTTTACTTTACTCTTCGTGCTAGACTTGAACATATATTTACTTGACTTAGCCCATTACTCTAGGCCTCTCACTTAAGCAGTCCAATCCCCACTTTACAACAGTTCAGGTAAAAACATAGGCCCTATGTCGGAGCAGACTCACTCTTTGGTTGCAGGTGCCCCACAGGCAATTTCTCACAGGAATTTCTTTCCCAAAGCTTCCAGTGCTACAGCACAACTTGAAATGAGGCAGCTTCTTCCCTAGCCAGAACCAGGAGGGTTGGCCCTGGAATGACAGGCAAACCTTTCCACCCCATCCTCTCAGGGGTGGGGTACAGGGACCAGTAACAGTGGTCTCCACCACTTCACAAACAGCTTACTGTGTTCCTCCTTTGGTGGAAACACACACCTCCCCTACAGTAGCTCTATGACAGAGCTTTAGGTTCGGAGAGCCTGTCCACAGACTGCTGTGCTGCTTCTCTCTTCAAGACTGCACACAGACTCTGTCACACTGTCCAAAAAAAATCCCCAACATTCTAACCGAACTTCCAACTTTAGATTCCAGTGTGGCTCATGCAGCTGCGAGAGTTCTATGGTGATGTCATCCCTCAGTCTCAGCTGAGACTGAGAACAGAGTGAGACAGTGTGAAATCCATTTAACTGGAGTTTCACAAACTGCCTTCCCTGCCTACCACTAGGTCTTACTGGGATTCTAGTAACCCCGGGTAACAGAGGGGTTACATATGGATAAAACATGGCTGTAGAGTTAGATACTGGTAGTGTAGGGACTTTATATGGACAAGCATGGCTGTAGAGGTAGATCCTGGTAGTGTAGGGATTGTGTGGATAAGTATGGCTGCTGAGTTAGATTCTGCTAGTGTAAAGACTGTACAGAAAAACATGACTGTAGAGTTAGACAGTGGTAGTGTAGGGACTGTATATGGATAAACATGGCGAATTTAGATACTGGTAGTGTAGGGGCTGTGTGTGGACAAGCATGGCAGTAGAGTTAGATAATGGTAGTGTAGGGACTGTGTATGGACAGACATGGCTGTAGAATTAGATACTGCTAGTGCATGGACTATATAGACAGACATAGCTGCATAGGTAGATACTGGTAGTGTAGGGACTGTGTATGGACTGATATGGCTGCAGAGTTAGATACTGGTAGTGTAGGGACTGTGTATGGACAGGCATGGCTGCAGAATTAGATACTGGTAGTTTACTGAATGTGTAGTGATAAACATGGCTGTAGAGTTACATAATGATAGCGTAGGGACTTTGTATGGATAAGCTTGGCTGTAGAGTTAGATACTGGTAGTGTAGGGACTGTGTGAGGACAGACATGGTTGCAGAGTTATATACTGGTAGTATTTGGACTTCATATGGAAAAATCATGGCTGTAGAGTTAGATACTGATAGTGTAAGGACTGTGTAGGGACAAGCATGGCTGTAGAGTTAGATACTGGTTGTGTAGGGACTTTAAATGTACAGATATGTCCGTAGCATTTAATACTGGTAGTGTAGAGATTGTGTATGGACAAGCATGGATGTATCATTAGGTACTGGTAGTGTTGGGATTGTGTATGGACAGACATGGCTGCAGAATTAGATACTGGTAGTGTACTGAATGTGAATGGATAAACATGGCTGTAAATATTGATACTGGTAGTGTAGGGATTGTGTACAGACAAGAATAGCTGTATAATTAGATACTGGTGGTGTAGAGACTGTGCATGGACAAACATGAGTGCAGAATTAGGTACTGGTAGTGTAAGGACTGTGTATGGACAGACATGGCTGCAGAGTTAGATACTGGTAGAGTAGGGATTCTGTATGAACAGTCGTGGCTGCAGAGTTAGATACTGGTAGTGTTGAGACTGTGTATTGCATGGCTGTAGAGTTAGATATTTGTAGTGTAGGACTGTGTATGGACAAGCATGGATGTAGAGTTAGATACTGGAAGAGTAGGGACTGTGTATGGACAGACATGACTGCAGAGTTAGATTCTGGTAGTGCAGAGACTGTTTATGGGATGGCTGTAGATTTAGATACTGGTAGTATAGAGACTGTGTGAGGACAGACATGGTTGCAGAGTTATATACTGGTAGTATTTATACTTTGTAAGGAAGCATCATGACTGTAGAGTTAGATACTGGTAGTGTAGAGACTGTATGGACAAACGTGGCTATGGAATTAAATACTGGTAGTGTAGGTACTTTGTATGGACATTCACGGTTGTAGACTTAGATACTGAAAGTGTAGTGACTGTGTATGGTGAAGTATGTTGGTGGAGTTAGATATTGACAGTGTAGGGACTGTGTATGGATAAACATGTCTGTAGAGCTAGATACTGGTTGTGTAGAGACTGTGTATGGACAAGCATGGCTGTGGAGTTAGATTCTGGTAGTAATGGGACTGGGTATGGACATAGATGGCTGTAGAGTTAGATGCTGGTAGTGTAGAGAGTGTGTATGGACAAGCATGACCACAGAGTTAGATACCATATATGCTTGAATAAGCACCCGCTCCTGAATAAGCGCTTGCCTGAATAAGCGCCTGGTCAAATGACGTCCCGAAATTATTAAGCGCCTGTGTTCAATTAAGTGCCTGGTTTCAATAAGTGCCTGGTTTACAACACTGTGGCTTTTTCATACAAACTACTGCATAATATTCAACTGGGCTACTTTAAAGGGACACCGTTGGAAGCAGCTTGTTTTACATGTATGGGACTTTGAACGATGCAGTAACTTGATTTAAACATTGTTTCACATGTAGTCATATTTCCTACTCACATTCAGTTTAGCTTGCAGTGCTGCATGATGCTCTATGATGCCAGAGATGATGTGGGGCAGCCAGGATGCCATATCCCTCATGTAATCCACTGATACAGAAAAAAACAGACTTTGGCGTACACCTATCAGGCGAAATTGAGCAGCAGTTCCCAATACAATATCAGCACCAGGGTGTTTGTATGCTATTTATACAGCTTGCCTGCTCAATGAATTCTTTCTTGAGCACTTTACTTCATTTTGGGAACCTCTTTTAACATTAACAGATAGCGCAATCTTTTTGTTGGTGTTCTGTGATATTGTATTGGGAAGCCTGGTTTCAATAAGCGAATATCCATTAGCACTGTCATGGTGTGATTGAGGGGCGGGTAGGGCTAAGCGGCTAGAAATTAGTGCTTGATGCAATTAACACAGCACAAAACACCTCATTTACAATTTAAAACAGTGAATCCCCCACTTGATTAGGTGTTAGGCAGGTCCCCATTCATAAAGAAATGCTGCTACTCCAGCCTCTACCCCCTGCTGCTAAGCACTTCACAGCTATGAATGAACCTGAAAAGAGAGAGCACTCACCAGAGCAGGATTTGGAGCGGAACAATAAGAAACTATGGCTCCACAGCTACAGTTTTTCATTACATGGCAGTAACATAATTGCCCCCTCCAACTAAACACTGTGATTAAAATAAAATTGATTTTATGTGCAAATGCAAATACTGAATTTTTGATTTTACTTTTGCAATAAATGTTTCCTGAATTTAATAAGCGCCTGTGTTTGAATAAGTGCCTTGCTCGAATAAGCGCCTGGTGCAAAAGCGACTCGAAATAAATAAGCGCCCAGGCTCTAATTCGAGCATTTACGGTACTGGTAGTATTGGATCATTTCTTTTGTTGACCCGGTAAGCCCACTGGGCCTAGAAGTCCCTTTTTCAGGGGCAACCGAGGGGGGGTGGGGGAATACAGATGGTACGCAACTGAAACTGAACCAGATTAAGCTGTTGGTGGTATTTTTAGTGACTGAGAGAAATTTGGCCAAGACACCGGGAACATTTCCCTGCTCTTTTCGATAATTGCCATGGGATCTTTAACATCCACCTGAACTACCACCAATCCAGGCAGATGGGACCTCGGTTTAACGTCTCATCCGGAAGACAGCACCGCAGAAGTGCAGCACCCCTCTCATGCTGCACTACAGTGTCAGTATTGGGATATTAACCCAAGTGCCAGATGTGAGAACTGAACCCACAGCCCTCTGATTTCCCGGCCTCAGAGGCAAGTGTGCTACTTACTGAGCCACTGACACTGACTTGTATGGATAAACGTAGCTGTAGAGTTAGTTCTGGTAGTATTGGGACTGTGTATAGACAAGCATGGCTGTAGAGTTAGATACTGGTAGTGCAGTGACTATGCATGAAGAAACATGGCTGCACAGTTACATACCGGTCATGCAGGGACTGTGTGTGGCTTGGCTGTAGAGTTAGATACTGGTAGTGTAGGGATTGTGTATGGACAGATGTGGCTGTAGAATTAGATACTGGTAGTGTGGGGACTGTGTATGGACAAACATGGCTATAGAGTTAGATACCAGTAGTGTAGTGACTGTGTATAGACAAGTATGGCTGTAGAGTTAGATACTGATAGTGTGGAGATTGTATATGGATAAACACATCTGTAGAGTTTGATATTGGTATTGTAGAGACTGTGTTTGGACAACCATGGCTGTGCAGTTAGATACTGGTTGTATTGGGACTCTGTATTGACAAACATGGCTGTAGAGTTACATATTGGTAGTATTGAGACTGTGTATGGACAAGCATAGCTGTAGCATTAGATACTGGAAGTGTAGGTACTATGTATGAACAAACATGGCTGTAGTGTTCAATACTGGTAGTATTGGGACTGCGTATGGACAAGCATGGCTGTGGGGTTAGTACTTGTACTGCGTGTGGAGAATGTTGGCTGTAGAGTTAGATACTCGTAGTATTGGGACTGTGTATGGAAACATATGGCTGCAGTGTTAGATACTGGTAGTGTAGTGACTGCGTATGGACTGACATGCCTGCAGAGTTAGAAACTTGTAGTGTTGGGACTGTGTATGGATAGACATGGCTGCAGAGTTAGATACTGGTATTGTACTGAATGTGTAGGGATACAGATGGCTATAGAGTTAGATACTGGTTGTATTGGAACTGTGTATAGAGAAGCATGGCTGTAGAATTGAATACTGGTACTGCAGTGACTCTGCATTTAGAAGCATGACTGTAGATTTATGTTTTGGTAGTGTAGGGATGGCTGTAGAGTTACATTATGATAGCGTAGGGACTTTGTATGGAGAAGGTTGGCTGTAGAGTTAGATACTGGTCATGTAGGGACTGTGTATGGACAAACATGACTGCAGAGTTAGATACTAGTAATGTAGGGACTGTTTATGGGATGGCTGTAGAGTTTGATACTGGTAGTATAAGGACTGTGTGAGAACAGACATGGATGCAGAGTTCTATATTGGTAGTATTTGGACTTTGTATGGAAGAATCATGGCCGTAGCATTAGATACTGGTATTGTAGGGACTGTATATGGACAAGCATGGCTGTATCATTAGGTACTGGTAGTGTTGTGTATGCACAGACATGGCTGCAGAATTCGATACTGTTAGTGTACTGAATGTGTGTGGATAAACCTGGCTATAAATATCGATACTGGTAGTGCAGGGAGTGTGTACAGACAAGCATGGCTGTAGAGTTAGATAATGGTAGTGCAGGGATTGTATATGGGCTGACATGGCTTTAGGGTAAGATACCAGTAGTGTAGGGATTGCTTATGGACAGACAATGCTGCAGAGTTAGATACTGGTAGTACAGGAGCTGTAGATGGATAAACATGGCTGTAGAGGTAGGTACTGGTAGGATAGGGACTGTGTATGGACAAACATGGCTGTAGAGTTAGATAATGCTAGTGTTTAGACTGTGTATGGACAGAGATGATTGCTAGAGTTAGATACTGGTAGTCTCGGGGCTGTGTATGGACAGACATGGCTGCAGAGTTAGATACTGGTTGTGTATGGACTGTTTAGACAGACATAGCTTCAGAATTAGATACTGGTAGTGCAGGGACTGTGTATGGACAGACGTGGCTGCAGAGTTAGATACTGGTAGTATAGTGACTGTATGAACAGACATGGCTGCAGAGTTAGATACTGGTAGTGCAGGGACTGTGTACGGATAGACGTGGCTGCAGAGTTAGATACTGGTAGTCTAGTGACTGTATGGACAGATACAGCTGCAGAGTTAGATGCTGGTACAGTAGTGATTGTGCATTGATAGACATTGCTGCAGAGTTAGATACTGGTAGTGTAGGGACTATATAGACAGACATAGCTGCAGAATTAGATACTGGTAGTGCAGGGACTGTGTATGGATAGACGTGGCTGCAGAGTTAGATACTGGTAGTATAGTGTCTGTATGGACAGATTCAGCTGCAGAGTTAGATACTGGAAGTGTAGGGACTGTATATGGACAAACAGGGTTGTACAGTTAGATACTGGTAGTGCAGGGACTGTATATGGCATGGCTGTAGAGTTAGATACTGGTAGTATAGGGACTGTGTATGGACACACATGGCTGTAGAGGTAGAGATAGCTAGTACAGGGACTGTGTATGGGCAAACATTGCTGTAGAGTTAGATACTGGTAGTGCCTGGAGGACTGCAGATAGACAAACATGGGTGTAGATTTAGGCACTGGTATTGTAGGGACTGTGTATGGACAATTATGGCAGTAGAGTTAGATACTAGTCAGTGTCAGTGGCTCAGTAGGTAGCACACTTGCCTCTGAGGCTGGGAGATCAGAGGGCTGTGTGTTCAGTTCCCACATCTGGCACTTGGGTTAATATCCCAATACTGACACTGTAGAGCAGCATGAGAGGGGTGCTGCACTTCTGAGGTGACATCTTTCGGATGAGACATTAAACCGAGGTCCCATCTGTCTGGATTGGTGGTAGTTCAGGTGGATGTTAAAGATCCCATGGCACTTATCGCAAAAGAGTAGGAGAATTTCCCCGGCATCCTGGCCAAATTTCCCTCATTCACTAAAAATACCACCAACAGCTTATTCTGGTTCAACGTCAGTTGACATTCATCTCTATCCCCCTCTCCCGGGTCGTGCCTGAAAATAGGCAGGATTTGTCTAGTGCACTTACCTGGTCAACAAAAACTAAATAAATAAAATAAAATAAAAACTGGTAGTGTAGAGATTGTGTATGGACAAGCATGGTTGCAGTGTTAGATACTGTATAGACTTGTATAGACAAGCATTGCTGTAGAGTAAGATACTGGTAGTGCAGCGACTGTGGATGGAGAAACATGACTGTAGATTTAGGTACTGGTAGTGTTGGGGCTGTAGAGTTAAATACTGTTAGTATAGTCACTGTGCATGGGCAAACATGGTTTTAGAGTTAGATACCAGTAGTGTCTGGACCGCAGATAGACAAACATTGCTGTAGATTTAGGTACTGAGTCAGATACTGGAACTATAAGGACTGTGTATGGATAAATATGGCTCAAGAGTTGGATTCTGGTAGTATAGTGACTGTGTATGGACAGTTACGGCTGCAGAGTTAGATACTGGTAGTCTAGGGACTGTGTATGGACAGACATGACTGCAGAGTTAGATTGCAGTAGTGTGGGGACTGTGCATCGAAAAACATAGCTGTACAGTAGATACTGGTAGTTCAGGGACTCTGTATGGCATGGATGTAGGGATAGATACTGATAGTATAGGGACTGTGTTTGGACAAATATGGCTGCAGAGTTAGATACTGGTAGTATTAGTACTGTGCATGGATAAAACATGGCTGTAGAGTTAGATACTGGTAGTGTAGCGACTGTGTATGGACAAGCATGGTTGTAGAGGTACATCCTGGTGGTGTAGAGATTGTGTGGATAAGTATGGCTGTATAGTTAGATACTGCTAGTGTAAGGACTGTATGGATAAACATGGCTGTGGAGTTAGACAGTGGTAGTGTAGGGACTGTATATGGATAAACATGGTGTATTTAGATACTGGTAGTGTAGGGACTGTATCTGGACAGGCATGGCAGTAGAGTTAGATACTGGAAGTGTAGGGACTGTATGGACAGACATTGCTGCAGAGTTAGATGCTGGTAGTGTAGGGACTGTGTATGGACAGGCATGGCTTCAGAGTTAGAAGCTTGTACTGTGGGGATTGTGTATGGACAGACATGACTGAAGAGTTAGATTCTGGGAGTGCAGGGACTGTATATTGGATGGCTGTAGAGTTAGATACTGGTAGTATGTGTAAGCACAGACATGCTTGTAGAGTTATATACTGGTAGTATTTGGACTTTGTATGGAAAATCCATGACTGTAGAGTTAGATACTGGTAGTGTAGGGACTGTACGGACAAATGTGGCTGTAGAATTAAATACTGGTAGTGTAAGGACTTTGTATGGACATTCATGGCCATAGACTTAGATTCTGGAAGTGTAGTGGCTGTGTATGGTGAAATATATTGGTAGGGTTTGATAGTGACAGTGTAGGGATTGTGTATGGATAAACATGTATGTAGAGTTAGATACTGTTTGTTTAGAGATTGTGTATGGACAAGCATGGCTGTGGGGTTACATACTGATAGTAATGGGACTGGATATGGACAAAGATGGCTGTAGAGTTAGATTCTGGTAGTGTAGAGCGTGTGTATGGACAAGCATGGCCACAGATTTAGATACTGGTAGTATTGGGACTGTATATGGGCAAACATGGCTGTAGAGTTAGTTCCGGTAGTATTGGGACTGTGTATAGAGAAGCATAGCTGTAGAGTTTGATATTGGTAGCGAAGTGACTATTCATGAAGAAACATGTCTGTACAGTTACATACGCGTCATGCAGGGACCGTGTATGGCGTGGCTGTAGAGTTAGATATTCATAGTGTAGGGACAGTGTATTGACAAGCATGGATGTAGAGTTAGATACTGATACAGTAGGGAATGTATATGGATAAACATGGCTGTAGAGTTAGATAATGGTAGTTTAGGGACTGTATGGACAAACATGGCTGTAGAATTAGATACTGGTAGTGTGGGGACTGTGTATGGACAAACATGGTGGTAGAGTTAGATACTGGTAGTGCAGTGACTGTGTATAGACAAGTACGGCTGTACAGTTAGATACTGATAGTGTTAGGATTGTGTATGGATAAACACATCTGTAGAGTTAGGTACTGGTAGTGTAGAGACTGTGTTTGGACAACCATGGCTGTGCAGTTAGATACTGGTTGTATTGGGACTCTGTATTGACAAACATGGCTGTAGAGTTAGATATTGGTAGTATTGAGACCGTGTATGGACAAGTATAGCTGTAGCATTAGATACTGGAAGTGTAGGAACTGTGTATGAACAAACATGGCTGTAGAGTTCAATACTGGTAGTATTGGGACTGTGTATGGACAAGCATTGCTGCAGAGTTAGACACAGGTAGTGTAGAGACTGTGTGGACAAGCATGGCTGTGGAGTTATATACTGGTTATATTTGGACTTTGTATGGAAAAAACATGCCTATAGAGTTAGATACTGGTAGTGTAAGGACTGTGTAGGGACAAGCATGACTGTAGGGTTAGATACTGGTTATGTAGGGACTATCTATGCACAGATATGGCCATAGCATTTGATACTGGAAGTGCAGTGATTGTGTATGGACAGACATATCTGCAGAATTAGATACTGGTAGTGTACTGAATATGTATTGATAAACCTGGCTGCAAATATCAGTACTGGTAGTATAGGGAGTGCGTAGGGACAAGCATGGCAGTACGGTTAGATAATGGTAGTGTAGGAAATGTGTATCAACAGACATGAGTGCAGAATTAGTTTCTGGTAGTGTAGGGACTGTATATTGACAGACATGGCTGCAGTGTTAGATACTGGTAGTGAAGGGATATGCATGGACAAACGTGGCTGCAGATTTAGATGTTGGTAGTGTTGAGGCTGTGTATAGCATGGCTGTAGAGTTAGATATTCGTGAGTAGGGACTGTGTATGGAGAAGCATGGATGTAGAGTTAGATACTGGTAGAGTAGGGGATGTGTACGGATAAACATGGCTGTAGGTTTAGATGCTGGTAGCATAGGGACTGTCTATGGATAAACATGGCTGTAGTGAGATACTGGTAGTGTAGGGACGGAGTCTGGACAAGCATGGCTGTAGAGTTAGATACTGGTTGTGTATGGACTGCGCAAGGACAAGCATGGCTCTGGAGCTAGATACTGGTTGAGTAAGGACTGTGTATGGACAGATATGGCCATAGAGTTAGATACTGATAGTGTAGGGATTGTGTATGGACAGACATGGATGCAGAATTAGACACTGGTAGTATACTGGATGGCTGTAGAGGTAGATACTGGTAGTGTAGGGACTGTGTATGGACAACCATGTCTGTAGAGTTAGATAATGGAAGAGTAGGGACTGTAGATGGACAGACATGGGTGCAGAGTTAGATACTGGTGGTACAGAGACTGTGTATGGACAGACATGGTGCAGAGCAAGATTCTGATAGTGTAGGGATTTTGTATGGACAGATATGGCTGCAGAATTAGACACTGGTAGTGTACTGAATGTGTATAGATAAACATGGCTGTAGAGGTAGATACTGGTAATGTAGGGACTGTGTATGGACAAGCATGGCTGTAGAGTTAGATAATGGTAGAGTAGGGATTGTGTATGTACAGACATTACTGCAGAGTTAGATGCTGGTAGTGTAGTGACTGTGGATGGACAGACATGGGCGAAGAGATAAATACTGGTAGTATAGGGATTGTGTATGGACAGACGTGCATGTAGAGCTAGATTTTGGTAGTGTAGGGACTGTGTATAGACAGACATTGCTACAGAGTTAGAAATTTGTCGTATAGGGATTGTGTATGGACAGATATGGCTGCAGAATTAGACACTGGTAGTGTACTGAATGTGTATAGATAAACATGGCTGTAGAGGTAGATACTGGTAATGTAGGGACTGTGTATGGACAAGCATGGCTGTAGAGTTAGATAATGGTAGAGTAGGGATTGTGTATGTACAGACATTACTGCAGAGTTAGATGCTGGTAGTGTAGTGACTGTGGATGGACAGACATGGGCGCAGAGATAAATACTGGTAGTGCAGGGACTGTGTATAGACAGACATTGCTACAGAGTTAGAAATTTGTCGTATAGGGATTGTGTATGGACAGATATGGCTGCAGAGTTAGATACTGGTAGTTTACTGAATGTGTAAGGATAAACATGTTTGTAGAGTTACATAATGGTAGTGTAAGGACTTTGTATGGATTAGCTTGGCTGTAGAGTTAGATTCTGGTCTTGTAGAGACTGTGTATGGACGGACATGACTGCAGAGTAATATTCTGGTAGTGCTGGGACTGTGTATGGGATGGCTGCAGAGTTAGATACTGATAGTATTGGGGCTGTGTCAGGGCAGACATGGTTGCAGAGTTATATACTGGTAGTATTTGGACTTTCTATGGAAAAATCATGGTTATTGAGCCAGATAATGGTAGTGTAAGGACTGCGTAGGGACAAGCATTGCCATAGCGTTAGATACTGGTAGTGTAAGAATTGTGTAGGGGCAGACATGGCTGCAGAATTAGATACTGGTAATGTACTGAATGTGTATGGATAAACCTGGCTGTAAATATCGATACTGGTAGTATAGGGAGTGCGTACACACAAGCATGGCTCTAGAGTTAGATACAGTAATGGTAGCATAGGGACTGTGTGTGGACAGACATTGGTGCAGAATTAGATTCTGGTAGTGTGGGGACATGACTGCAGAGTTAGATACTGGTAGTGTTGAGACTGTTTATGGCATGGCTTTAGAGTTAGATACTCATAGTGTAGGGACTGTGTATGGACAAGCATGGAAGTAGAGTTAGATACTGGTAGAGTAGGGGATATGTATGAATAAACATGGCTGTAGAATTAGATACTGGTAACATAGGGACTGTGTATGGATAAACATGGCTTTAGAGTTAGATAATGGTAGTGTAAGGACTGTACAGACAAACATGGCTTTAGAATTAAATACTGGTAGTGTAGGGACTGTGTATGTTCAAACATGGCTGGAGACTTAGATATTGGTAGTGTAGGGACTGTGTATGGGGAAACATGGCTGTAGGGTTAGATGCTGGTAGTATTTGGACTATGTATTGGAAAAAACATTACTATAAAGTTAGATACTGGTAATGTGAGGACTGTGTATGGATAAACAAGGCTGTAGTGAGATACTGGTAGTGTTGGGATGGAGTATGGACAACCATGGCTGTAGAGTTAGATACTGGTTGTGTAGGGACTGTGTATACACAGATATGGCCACAGTGTTAGATATTGGTAGTGTAGGGATCGTGCATGCACAGACATGCTACAGAATTAGATACTTGTAGTGTACTGAATGTGTATGGATAAACATGGCTGTAAATATCGATACTGGGAGTGTTGTTGTTGAACTTTGTTGACCTGGTAAGCCCACTGGGCCTAGAAGTCCCTTTTTCAAGGGTGACTGGGGGTGGGAAGAGGGGGGATACAGATAGTAAGCAACTGAAATTGAACCAGATTAAGCTGTTGGTGATATTTTCAGTGAATGAGGGAAATTTGGCCAGTACACCGGGGAAATTCCCCTACTTTCCAGTGGGGGAACCCTTGTCGTCTTGGTCTCCGTCCAAGATGGCAGCCACAGAGGTGGTGAAGGAGCTCCTTGTTACTCTTGGAACAGGTGGACTGGTCTCTTCCCCTGCTTCTTCCTGTTTAGAGACCACAGCTTCTGTGCCAGAATTCCCAGATAGAAAATCTGTGGCTAAATCTTTATTAAAAGGCTCTATGAAGTTTTTTTGCTAATGAAATTTATGCACTTATTCATGTGTCTGGTGAATCTACTTTTAATGTAAGTTTCAAATTGAATTCAGGGCCACAATGTTTCTGGGCACAATTTCAAACACTGAAATCTTCTCCATTGTGGGCCCCTTTTGAGGCAATTCCCCTGACCAAACCTGAATACAAAACGGTCACTGTTCTCTTCTGAAATGAAGGGGTTAGTGTCACTGACCTGACCTACTGGCTAAAACAAAGGTGTTCAGTTCTTGGTTCCCCAGAAGCCATATTTGATGAAGAACACATTTGGACTGGAGGGTGGAAGGTGAAGATTATGCTCCACGTTACAGACAGTGGCCTTAGTCATCTCCCCAATTGTTTATTTTTAGGTAGTGACCGTGGCGTCCTGTTTTATGCAGGACAACCTAAGGCATGCTACAAGTGTGGTTCCTGTACACACTTAAGCAGCCTCTGCGATCAGGTTAAATGCAATCTTTATCAAGAATTGGGGCATACTAGCGGAAACTGTCTTAATGAACCAAGTGTAATCTTTGCAATTCAACTGGACATACATATCAGAGCTGCACCTGGGCTATGCACAATCTGCCTGCCTCAGCTGATGTTGAGGAGCAAAGATTAATGATAACAGTGACTCAAAGAAATACATTCTCCCCGCCAAGAACTTCTGAGATTTCTGTTGTCCCCCCCCTTTGGATAACCATATTACTGTGCCGGTGCAGCAGTTGCCTGATAATCTCCCCATTGCCATCTGATGGTGTTGCCCAACCCCTCCTTCCTGAACAGATTTCAGAAGAATCTTACTCTATAGGTATGTTCCCCCTAGATTAGTAAACAATCCACTAAGAGGTCTCAGAAGGGTGCCCATCCCGCTTCTAAGGTGTCTAAGACCTTGGAGCTTCCATTCAGCAACAAATATGAGGCCCTGCAACCCTCCGACCTTTCTGACGCAGATTCAAAAAGATCAACTACGTGGTCTTCCCAGGTGGATTTACATTCTGATACAGAATTGCATCCTCCTTCTGTTAAGTACACATTGTAGATCACAAAGGTCAAGGACAAAGACTCCCTGAAGGCTTTTCTTCTAAAAAATGTTTTCACTCCTTATCAAAATGTCTTCCCTACTCTTGGGTTCGCTTAATGTGAACAGTATAAAAAATCACAAACGTAAATGTTTAGTACTGTCTTATTTTCAGTCTAGTTCCTTACAGATTGTCTTTTTACAAAATACTAAAGGAATAATGCATGACAGGGTGTGTGTCGTGCTGGGATAATGCCACGCCTGGGGGGGGTTGGGCACGAGGCCACAGGCAGAGTGCATCAATTGCCACAGGCGTGGCATTATCCCAAAAGACACACACCGTGGAGTGCATTATTTCTATTATACAATGGCTCGTTGTTATATATAAAGTAAAAAAATAATTTTAAAGAATGTTTTTATTAGTGTGAAAAAATATTTTTGTTTCTTAAGAGGAGATGCAAAAAAAAAAGCTCATCTTGCCCATCATCCAAAAAATCATCGAGCTCCAGTAGCTCATCTACAGATTTACAGTGAGGCTGCGACTAGACCTGTGCATCGTGCTGGGCTAACGTCATGGGTCCAGCCCCAAACTGACCAATCACATTCCAAGATTCTTTCTTGCCAAATACTATTGCTGAAATAGGACAGGTTACTAAAGTATGATATACTGGACCTTCATATTGGTCCATAGGCCCAGATATCTGCTCAGGGGTTGGCATTTTGTTTCGTTCCAGTGTGCAGGTACATCTTCTCAAACTTATGGATTTAATTCCTGGGCATGTATTAATTCTTGATACTAGAATAAATAATTCTTACTATAGGTTAATCAATGTTTATGCTCCACAGCCTAAAGCAGATAGAGTTTCTTTATTTGAAGACATTCAGCCTTATTTATTGTCATCCCAGGTAATTATTCTGGGTGGGGATTTTAATTGTGGACTTACAAACGTGACAGAGGTGCTTACACCACTACTACTACTAAAGTATACTGTGATATGGCTACTTTAAAAAATGTAATTTCCCTGTCACATTTAAAAGATGCCTATTTTGCTATTCATAATGCTGTTCGTCCTACATTTCAGAGGGGCCATTTGGCTACAAGAACAGATTTTTTTCCTTTCCTTACTTTTATGTTTGCTTGCACGCATATGCAGGAAACATAGTGCCATCATCCGAGTTTTCTGAGGTGTATCACCCATCTTCCAATTCAGTCAGTGTGTTTGCAGGTGCGGTCGCAGTTCTCCAATCAAGGCTGCAGCTGTCTATGACAGCAGTTGAAAATGCAGTGCCATACTGTTGAAAGGGAGAGCTCCGCTTCAGTGAGCAGAGCCTCCTCCACACGCACACATGCATAATGCGTGCTCATGCGTACCCCCCTACGCACACACTGTTTGGCTGATGGGGTGCCCAATCCCGTCAGCTCCAGGCCCCCAAACAGCCTTCCAGCTGCCACACTGGGAGCCCAGTCCAGTGTGGAAAAGTCCCATCGTCCAATAAAAAGAAACAAAACCTGTAAAGAAACAAGCGTTCCCTCGGCAAAGCCCTACCCACCCGCCACCTCCTCGCACACTGTACTTCCCCATGCCCCCGCATCCCATACTTACCTAGGTAAGCTTGGTGCGGTTGGATTCGTGGACTGGGAACATGTCTGCACTCTTCAAAGCCGACTGCGAAATGAGGAAATGTCAGAAAGCTGTATAATGCAATAAATAGGGTTTTTCCAACTTTAATGCATATCTCTGGCATGTGTTGGAATGTTTGCACCAAATTTTCAACATGGGGGTTTTGGGACCCCTCCTCATGAATTCTCTCACTGTTATGGCATTAATCGGGCCCGAAGGGTGATTTCGAAGTCACAGCGCAAAATCACCTTTTGGGACCAATTAACAAAATGACAGTGCCAGCGTTCATAAGGTGGGCTCTCAAAAAGCCTATGTTGCAAATTTGGTGAAAGAATTCCTAAAAATGACTGCTTTACGAGCGTGCGTTGCGCAGTTCCTACGCACTCTCATAAGTTCAAAATATTTTCAATATTTTCACTCCAAATTTTCAGCATTGCCATTTTACCACACCTCCTTATGAGAAGTACAGCTGTCATTTTTCACATCTCGACCAAAATGTGTTTCTGCGCATGTAGCGTACAATGGCGCAGTCAGTGTGCGAAATCAATGTACGGGACACATTAAGAAAATCACAGTGAGACTGCTCATGAGCAGAGGTCTTAAAATGGCTATGTTGAAAATTTGGTGAAAAAATTCCTAAAAATGACTGTTTTACGAGCGTGCATTGAGCAATTCCTACACACACTTGTAAGTTCACAAATTTTTAATATTTGCACTCCAGAATTTCAAAATTGCTATTTTACCACACCTCCTTATAAACAGTACAGCTGTCATTTTTCACATGTTGCCCAAAATGTGTTTCCCTGCATGTAGCGCACAATGGCGTAGTCGGTGTACGCAATCAATGTTTGGGACAGACTAAGAAAATCACAGTGACACTGTTCATGAGCAGAGGTCTTAAGATGGCTATGTTGAAAATTTGGTGAAAAAATTCCCCAAAATGACTGTTTTAGGAGCAGACGTTGCGTAGTTCATACGCGCGCTCGCAAGTTTGAGAATTTTCAATATTTACAAACCAGATTTTCAACATTGCCATTTTATTACACTTCCTTATGAGCAGTACAGCTGCCATTTTTCACATCTCGCCCAGAATGTGTTTCTGCACATGTAGTGCACAATGGTGCAGTCGGTGTGCAAAAGCAATGTTTGGGACAGATTAAGAAAATCACAGTGACACTGGTCATGAGCAGAGGTCTTAAAATGGCTATGTTGAAAATTTGGTGACAAAAGTCCATAAAATGACTATGTTATGAGTGAGCATTGCACAGTTTCCACGCACCCTCATAAGTTCATGAATTTGTGATATTTTCAGTCCAGATTTTCACCTGTGGCATTTTTCCACACTTCCTTATGAACAGCACAGCTGTCATTTTTCATAACATGGCCAAAATGTGTTTTCATACTTTCAGCACAGAAATGCGTGGTCGCTGTGGGAAATCATTGTTTGGGACAGATAAAGAAAATCGCAGTGACACTGTTCATGATTGGAGGTCCCAAAATGCCTGTGTTAACAATCTGTTGTAAAAAATCCCCAAACTAATTACATTACGGGTGAGCGTTGCACAATTTCTATGCACTCTCGTGACTTCACCAGTTATTTTAGTATTGTCACTGCAGATTTTCAACATTGCCGTTTTTCACACCTCCCCATGAACAGTACAGCTGTCATTTTTCACATCCTGTTCGGAATGTGTTTTTGCACCTGTGGTGCTGAATGCCATAGTCGTTGTGCAAAAGCAGCTTTTGGCTAACAAACTGGTATTGCTACTGTTCATGAGGTGGGGTCACAAAAAAAACATGTTGAAAATTTGGAGCAAAAATACCAACGAATGCCTGAGGCGTTAGGGTTTCCGACCATAACACCCCACCCCACCCTGTAGAGAATGACAGGCATCAGGGGTGTGACTTAGGATTCTCGCTTGTAATGCTCATACCATTCGACACCCTGCAGCCAGTGAGAGGCATCGAGGTGTGCCCTCTTCGACCCCAAAGTTCACCCCATTCTCCTATACCACACCCATCTCACCATATTTCCTGATGGGATTGGGTGCGCATAAGGGCCAAAGACCCCAAGGCACACCGTGACACTTGCCGGTGTCTGCAGGGTAGGGTGTGGTGAAATGGTGTGTCCGTTATGCCTGAGGCACCCCCCAATGCCTGTCAGTCTCTGAAGGGTGGTGGTGGGGTTAGCTTCAGTTCAATACTTCACTGCCATTCCTGTTATGCAGTTCTGTAACTCGTACATTACCAAAGTCAATGCCAGCAAGCAAACATTCGGCATTGATAAATGCTTATTATCTATTACCTCCATTAAGGTTATAGAAATGGAATTTTCAGATCATAAGCTTTTGCATCTCTGTTTAGGGACTACAGTAACATTTTCTCAGGGTCCTGGATATTGGAAACTGAATTCGCCCCTTTTATACCAATTGTCTATGATACTAAATCTCCAGTATTTTGCAGCTCATAAAAGTTCTGACTTTGATTTGTTGGATTCTCCTGTCCTCTGGTTGACAGACTTCAAGCTGGATTTACAAAAGTTGCTGAAATCACATAGTAAACATATCCATTATAATTCCAGTACCTCCACCACCAGAAACAGTTACATAAACTGCAGTCTTTATCCAGGACTACTACTCATGATTTTAGGGAACAGATTCATGTACTTCAAAAAGACATGCAAGCCTTTCATCTACGCCAGTCAGAAAGCTTGAAGTATCTGCATAGTTTTGGGATAAAAGGAGGCCACAGTCCTCTGCCCTTATCTACATTGTTCCACCACTGTCAAATGTAAGGTGATGGATTGCCTTAAGGATTTAGACGGTTCTAGCTATAGGGACAAACAAAACATATTTCACATAGCAACTCAGCATGTTTCCTCTCTGTTTTCTACTTATTCTAGCCCTGATCTTGCTTTTCAAGATTTATTACCATCTTCTCAATTCCCTATCTGTTCTCCTTTTTTATTGACCGAATTGACAGCTGACATTTCAGCTGCAGAAGTGGAACAGGCAATTAGATCCCTGCCTACTAATAAAGTCCCTGGTTTAGATGGATTTACCTCTGAATTATATAAGCTTCTTGGCCCACTGCTGTCTAAGGAACTGGCAGCGGTATTCACTTTTCTTTTGAATGCCGATTCTGTTCCTTTGGCTATGGCCCAAGGTCTTTTAATTTTTTTTTACAAGAAAGGTGACAAAATAGACCTAACCAATTGGAGGCCCATCAGCCTTCTAAACACCAATTTTAAAATACTTGCCAAAATTTTACGTACTAGATTGTTGCAAGCAGCTGTACATTTCATCTCCCCCACTTAAACATGTTCTATACTGGAAAGGAAGATGAGCGATCATCTGCTTCTTCTTCAAGAACTAATTGAACGGGATAAT
This sequence comes from Neoceratodus forsteri, assembly GCA_016271365.2. NCBI lineage: Eukaryota > Metazoa > Chordata > Ceratodontiformes > Ceratodontidae > Neoceratodus > Neoceratodus forsteri. Next base: position 1,694,715,109 of record CM028130.1, on the reverse strand, counting down.
GCAGAAGACTTATCAGGATTCCTACTCTCCTTAGATCAGAGACAAGCTTTTGATACCATTGGACATGCTTACCTATGGTCCGTACTAAAGCACTATGGTATCCCGCATTCCTTTATTTTTTGGCTGCTTATAATGTGGCAACAATAACTTCACTTATTAATGGTTGAGTGGGCCCAATGATTCTGGTATGTCATGGAGTATGACAAGGCTGTCCTCTCAGCCCTCTCCTTTATGTTTTTGGTATTGATCTGCTTTTGCGGGCTTTGAACTCGGTCCCTTTCTTGACACATGTGCAAGTAGATACTTCCTCTATCCCTTATATTGCCCTGGCTTATGCAGACGATCTCACAATTTTGGTTGGGGATGAGGCTTCTGCGTCACAGGCAATGACCATATACATATCCTTTGGATCCTTATGAGGATCCTCCCTTAATATGTCAAAAAGTGTAGGGAGACAATTTGCAAGCCTCCAATCCCTTTCCCTTCCATAGCAGGAGTCATATTGTCCCGGACCCCAGGTACAATTTTAAGCATACAGTTTAGATACCAAGCCTCGGACGTCCAGAATTGGACTTCTAAACTTTCTCAGGCTCAACAGTTAGTGAAGCAGTGGAATTCCTGGCACATGGGTAAATTGAAGCGAGTCTATCTCGTTAAGACATTCCTTTTACCACTCTTTTTACATATCAGTTGGGTGTTCCCTCCCCCACCCGCTCCCTGGAAACCTCATTACTCAGCATTTTCTTCCAAGCAGTCTTGGGGAAACCAGTTAAATCCCCTGAAGAGTAATATTTTATATCTTCCTAAATCTCAAGGAGGACTAGGTATGGTTCACCCTGTAGTTTTTTTTAAGTATTTTGTATGATTGTCAATTACAGGCCTATTTTAACTCATGTCACTAGGGCTTGGGTCCCTTTATATATCTCAACTTGTAGCCCTTGGTTCCCACAATGGGAATTGACTACTCTATGGGTGCTCCGTAACTCTAATATTTGTTCTTCCTATATTCCAGATATATTTGTTGAACTAAAAAGTTGGCAGTTGACCGTTGCCATGGTGCATGGTCACCACAGGAAATTTATCTATAAACAGATTCTCACCGCTAAATTTTGAGAACTAGTCACCTTTCCTTTCTGTCCTCCTTCTTTGACACCTGGTTTACTTCAGTTCCTGAATAACCCAACGATTCCTGAGAAAATGTGGGACATTCACTGGCTCAGCTGTCACAATCGGCTGAATGTTAAGGAGCATCATAAGCATAAACAGCTGTGTGACAGTTTGTTCTAGGCCTCAATGTAATAACCAACTGGAAACTACTCATTATTTATTTTTTTCTTGCTCTTATAGCTTGGACTTCTGGTCCATTTTGGCGACTGTGTGGCGTATGCCTCCTTTCCACAATACAACGTCGAATTCTCTACAGTATGGCTCCTTTGATTCTCCTTGGCAGACATACGATGCCTCTACCTTACAGGTTATTATCACAATTGTGAAATGGTATATCTGGAATTCTCACTGCTGGTTCACCTTGCAGCAAAGAACAGTGCCATTATCAGAGCTGGTGGAGAAGACAACATGGGAGGTTAAATTACTTTTTTATCAGGACTTGAAGGTTCGCCCTGCTGCCTGGATTTTTCAGACATGGCAGAATGTTCCATGGGTCACAGACTCCAATGCCCCAATTACCTGAAGAATTATGACTGGTTCTCCAGTTGGTTTCCCTGATTTTTTCTGGTCCCCTTTCTATCACAGTTTTTGATTGCCGTATTTTATTCTCCTGATTTGTATGTTGTACTACTTCTCTGTGCTGTATCTGACAAACCTGAATACAAAATCCCTTTACTCTTTACATTGGGGGGGGAGGAGTATGCTGAGTGGGGACATTTCTGTTATGGTTTAACATTTTTGTATACTGAACTGTTCCTCTGCTATTTAAGTGGGGGATTTGCTGGGTGAGGACATTTTTTGTTATGATTTTGACATTCTTGTATGCTAAGATATTTTTCTGTTTTTTTTGCTTCTTTTTATTCAGATTTGTCTGCTGTAATGCTTTTTAATATTTTTCTTGTTCGAATGTCTTGCATGAAGAATTCCCCTACACTTTTAGTGGGGGTGGGGGTGGGGATCTTTTGGGTGGGGATGTTTTTGTTATGATTTTGAAATTCTTGTATGCTGAGATATTTTTTTTGGTTTTTGTTTCTTTTCATTATGATTTGTATGCTGTACTACTTTTCTGTATTTTTTTGTTTGAAAATCTTGAATAAAAAAAGTGTTTTATTAATTTTCCTACTCTTTAGTAGGGAGGGGAAGGGATCTGTTGGGTGGGAATGTTTTTGTTATAATGTTGACATTCTTGTATGCTGCAATTTTTTTTTTCAGGTTTTAGTTTCCTTTTATTATGATTTTGTATGCTGTAATACTTTTCTGATGATTTTTCTTCTTGTTTTCCTTTTGACACTTTTGTATTTTTCTTTCTGGTTTTTGTTTCTTTTCATTATGAGTTTGTATGACGTAATACTTTTTTGTATTTTTTGTTTGAAAATCTTGAATAAAAAAATTCCCTTACTCTTCAGCAGGGGGAACCTTTTGCCGTTTTGGTTGTTTGCCAAGATGGCTGCCATCCCGGACCCTGGAGGAGGTGGTGGTGATGCAGCTCTCTATCTCCAGGTTTTAGCTCCTGATTCTCAGCCTTCTAAGCCTGTAGTTCAGCCAAGTGCCTACAGTAACGATCATACTGACTCTGTGTCTTGTTTGGATTCTCCTTTAGTTGTGCACCCACCTCCTGCTACTATATCTGCTTCTGAGACTGACACACTGATTTTGGACCAACTTCCTTTTACTGCTCCTGGGACCTGCACTTTACCTTGTCCTCATCGCATTTGCGATTGCTCTACAAACAATATCGCTCCCTCTAACAGCAATTTGTGTGGGAGGACACTGCCTTACACACTGCCTTGCCACCTAATTCTGCACAGGCTGACTTACAAACTGCACTACCACACACTGCATTGCTGGAATTGTTTTCTACTCCTACCTGTTTTGCCAAGGCTGCTCCTAGCTCGCTTACTCCCATGGACGTCCACGGAGGTCTCCTACTTACTGATGCTGTTTGGTCCCTGGCTTCTGCTTTCCAAGCTGTGGGTTGGATTCAACAGCTTCCTGGTGTATCCTGGACTTTTCCTCGTGCAGTACGCGAATGGGACATTATGCAGGAAAACTCAGTTCCCATTTTGCCTGCTGAAAGTACTTCCTTGCCTCTTCAGTTCCCACCAGTTTTGTTCCAACAATGCTCTCCGGCTCCATCCCAGGACTCTAATGTTGGCCAACTGATGCCTGCAGCTACGGGCACTACACTTGCTCAGGATTTTTCCTCGGTCCTGCAACTCTCCCTTTCAGTGCACTCCTCCTCGGATGAAGATTCCTTGCCCCACATGGATAACCCTCCCTTGCCTTTTCTAACTGCAGGCAAGACTTTGATGGATTGTTCTTTTCACCTTAGTGACCTTTTTCAGAACTTCAGGGAACCAGCTCAGTGTAGGAACGTGGTTCATTTAAAATATTTTGGTGACCTTGCTACTGTTCCTGATAGGATAACTTGTATTGCATTCCATGCTGCGAGACTCTTTGGGGATTTCTGCTAGTGAACTATTTGTCTTTTCATGTTAAGGTGGAGTCTATTTATGATTTAAGTTTTAAGAATGTTTATACGTTGGAAAGGTTCTGGACCAAATATGAATTGGTAAAATCTCAGTCATTATGGACCCCCTATATGCTCATTCTCCTAACTAAACCAACGGTTAAGGTTATTACCCTGCTTTTTCATAATGAAGGAGTGCGCAGAATGGATGTCCAACACTGGCTTAAGCAGCGCTCTGATATTCTCAAGGCTCCTTGTCCTGTTTTGGACAAGGACCTCATCTGAACAGGGGGCTGGAAAGTTAAGGTGCAATTGAAACAGACCGACCAGGGTATAATGGCAGTGTCAGTGGCTCAGTAGGTAGCACACTCACCTCTGAGGCTGGGAGATCAGAGGGCTGTGGGTTCATTTCCCACATTTGGCACTTGGGTTAATATCCCAGTACTGACACTGTAGTGCAGCATGAGAGGGATGCTACACGTCTGAGGTGCTGTCTTTCAGATGAGACATTAAAAACCGAGGTCCCATCTGCCTGGATTGGTGGTAGTTCAGGTGGATGTTAAAAATCCCATGGCACTTATCGAAAAGAGTAGGGGAAATTCCCCGGTGTCCTGGCCAAATTTCCCTCATTCACTAAAAATACTGTAAACAGCTTAATCTGGTTCAAGGTCAGTTGGCATTCATCTATATCCCCCCTTCCCCGGGTCGTGCCTGAAAATAGGCAGGATTTGTCTAGTGCACTTACCTGGTCGACAAAAACTAAATAAATAAATAATGTTCTTGCCAGGTAGTTTTTCTATTGGTAAAGACAGGGGTTTATGCTTTTACCCACACTTGCCAAACATGCGGTGCCCAGAAACACCTCAGTTATACCTGTGACAAGCCACGTTGTACTATCTGCTTGGCCTATGGCCATGTTAGTCTGGGTTGCCCTAACCCACAGAAATGTAGTCTCTGTGACGATAATGGCCATACCTACCACCAGTGTCCTTGGGCGGACCATAATAGACTGGATCACCCTCCTCAGGACCAGGTGGCCCTCATCTGTGACTCTCAAACTCAGGTGCTTCGCCAATGAGATGGGGAGCTCCAGGAGGTTGTGCCAGTGACATTGTCCCAGTATCTACTCCCATTATTCTGGTGGATGGTCTCGTATTGCAGAACCAGATTCCTTCCCATCCAGGCCCTGCCCTGGAGTTTGTTAACCCCCCTGACCCCATGCCCCCTTCCCCTCTGGACCAGGACTTCTTAAAAGTGGTTTCTCTGGGTAGGAGGGGTAAGGTGAAAGGCCAGCGTAAAGCTCCCAGTCCGTCCCCCCGGCAGTCAACACTAACCAGGAATCGTTACCAAGCCTTGACTAAGAGGAAACAGTGGAATGACATAATGAAGGAGGAAAATTATTTTGATTCCTCTCAGGCCTCTTCTCTCTGTATGGACTACTCCTCTAATTCCCAGCAGGACCTCTCTCCCTCTAGACCAGGCACTAGGCAGCAATCTGCAGTTACCTTGAGATTCCTTTTTAGCTTTCCCCTGTTTTCTCCTATATATTTGTTCTGTATTTATTCAATCTCCTTATGCACATGAGTTTAAGTCTTCGCTGCTTCACTCTGAATGTGTGCAGCATGAAATCCCACAGGAAACTTCTCACCACTTTGCAGTATCTTTTGGATCTCCCACATGATATCTACCTGATCCAGGATACTAGATTGAAGACTCGCTACAAGCTGAACCGGTCCTCTACCAGATGGACCAAAGGCCCTTCCTATTGGTCCACTGGTGTGGGTATCTTGTTTTCTGGTTATGACTGTGCTGTTACAAGATTGGTTAATATAGTCCCAAGTCGCGCCTTGCTGCTTGATTGCACTTGCACTTTCCATCGCCTGCAGCTCAGGATTCTTAATGTCTATGCCCTTCAAAGTATTGCAGCCTGAACTGATTTATAGAGGCTATTACAACCGTATTTACACACCTCTCAACATCTTTACATGGGAGGGGATTTCAACTGTGGTCTTTCCATGGATGACAGAGGGGGTTTGACTCGGAAGCTTTTTGGAGACTCTCCTGCATTGCGAACTATTCTTCAGACCACTTCCCTTAAAGATGGCTACTGTGAGGTGCATCCCATGGGTGCGAAGACCTATCACAGAGGCCTTCTGGCCACTTGTATTGATTTTTTCTTCCTCTGTCAGAATATCTTAGTTCAGCAAGTGAATGTCAGTCCTTGCGCAACCTCGGATCACATGGCCATTTCACTACTTTGTTCTCCTTCCACAACTTCCCATCCTATTGTTATTTCACCTCGTTGGAAGTTGAATGGCTCATTGTTGTCTGATAGTTGCATTTTTGAGGATTGTCGAAGTCTTTTGCTGGCCCACATTTCAGTTCTGGAAGCTTATGCCTCCCCCTTACCTTGGTGGGAGGATACCAAGTTGGATCTTAAGCATTTCTTTCTCAGGCATGCTAGGAGGAAATCTGCATCCTCTTATCATCAGTATTTGATTTTGAGGTGGCATCAGCAGGATACTATTTCCAGGGCTTGCGAATCTGGACATGATTATTCCCCTCTTATTACTTCTTTAAAGGCTCAGATGGAAGAGCATCAATATAACAAGGCACAATCCTTGCGTCTTGAGGCATCTTGCGGCACCCATTCTTCTAAGGCCTCTTTTCATGTTTTTAAGCACCGTTCTGACAGGGTGGCAGCCACATACATCGAACGTCTTACAGACCCTGACTCCTCAATGGTTTATGACACTATTATATCCCTCCAGCAGAAGGTTTTTCCCACTTGGAAAGTGTTTTTGGGACTCCTACTGTGACCCTACCTGCTGTCGCTTCCTTTTTTGATTTCCAGATCCCTTCTTCCCCTCGAGATCTCTGTACCCAGTTAACTGCCCCGATCTCCTTGTTAGAGGTGCAGGTGGCCATCAAGAAGCAAAAATGGTGCACTTCTCTGGGGAAGGAGGGCCTTACTGCGGAGCTTTATCATGCGTTTTCTGACCTTTTCTCTCCCATCCTTACTTTGCTCTTTAACACTATCATTGATACTCTTTCAGTTCCTCGACACTTCTCGGACGCTATTATGTTTCTCTTGTTTAAGAAAGGGGATAGATCGGACAGTCAGGATTAGAGACCATTAAGTCTCTTGAACGAGTATTATAAGATTTTTATGTCTGTCTTGCTTCACCAACTTCTTCCTGTCACATCATATGTAATTTCTGATGTTCAGACTTGTGCCATTCCTCATCGTACTATCACTTCCAGTCTTTCCCTTCTACAAGATGTCTCTGCTTTTAGCTCTTCCTCTTCTCCCTCCCTTCTTCTTTCTCTGGATCAGGAGAAAACATTCAATAGACTAAGTCATGACTATCTCTTTCAAGTCCTGTCTCACTATGGTATTCATCCAAAAAATCATCAAGCTCCAATAGCTCATCTACAGAGTCACAGTGAGGCTGAGACTAGACATGTGGCATCGTGCTGGGATAATGCCATGGGTCCAGCTCCAAACTGACCAATCACAGTCCAAGATTCTTTCTTGCCATTGTATAATAGACTACATACTATTGCTGAAATAGGACAGGTTACTAAACTATGGTATACTGGACCTTCATATTGGTCCGTAGGCCCAGATGTCTGCTGAGGGGTTGGCATTTTGTCTCGTTCCAGTGTGCAGGTACATCTCAAACTTATGTATTTAATTCCTGGGCGTGTATTAATTTTTGATACTAGAAAAAATAATTCTTATTATAGGTTAATCAATGTTTATGCTCCGCAGTCTAAAGCAGATAGAATTTCTTTATTTGAAGACATTCAGCCTTATTTATTGTCTTCCCAGGTAATTATTCTGGGTGGGGATTTTAATTGTGGACTTGACAAACGTGACAGAGGTGCTTACACCACTACTCCTAAAGTATACTGTGATATGTCTGCTTTAAAAAATGTAATTTCCCTGTCACATTTAAAAAATGCCTATTTTGCTATTCATAATGCTGTTTATCCCACATTTCAGAGGGGCCAGTTGGCTACAAGAATAGATTTTTTTCCTTTCCTCATTTTTATGTTTGCTTGCACGCATGTGCAAGAAACATAGTGCCATCATCCGAGTTTTTGGAAGTGTGTCACCCGTCTTCCAATTCAGTCAGTGTGTTTGCAGGTGCAGTCGCAGTTCTCCAATCAAGGCTGCAGCTGTCTATGACAGCAGTTGAAAATGCAGTGCCATACTGTTGAGTGAGCAGAGCTCCCCCCACACATGCACGTATGCATAATGCATGCTCATGCGTCCCCCTCCATGCACACACTGTATGGCCGACGGGGGTGCCCAATCCCCCGTCAGCTCCAGGCCCCCCCAAACAGCCTTCCAGCTGCCACACTGGGAGCCTACTCCAGCGTGGAAAATGTCCCGTGTCGTCCAATAAAAAAGAAACAAAACCTGTAAAGAAACAAACGTTCCCTCGGCAGTTGTCCTGCCCACCTGCGCCCACCGTCTGTGCAACCTACCTCCCCACACCCGCCTCACCCCATACTTACCTCTGGAGCTCGTTGCAATGACCTTCGTGGACTGGGAACACGTCTGCACTCTTCAAAGCCGACTGTGAACTGAGGAAATGCCGGTAAGCTGTATAATGCAATAAATAGAGGTTTTCCAACTTTAATGCATATCTCTGGCATGTGTTGGAATTTTTGCACCAAATTTTCAACATGGGGTTTTTGGGACCCCTCCTCATGAGTTCTCTCACTGTCATGGCGTTAATCAGGCCTGAAGGGTGATTTCAAATTCACTGTGCAAAATCATATTTTGGGACCGATTAACAAAATGACAGTGCCAGTGTTCATAAGCTGAGCTCTCAAAAAGCCTATGTTGCAAATTTTGTGAAAGAATTCCTAAAAACGACTGTTTTATGAGCGTGCCTTGCCCAATTCCTACTCATGCTCGTAAGTTCAAAATATTTTTAACATTTGCACTCTGAATTTTCAACATTGCCATTTTACCACACCTCCTTATGAGCAGTACAGCTGTCATTTTTCACATCTCGCCCAAAATGTGTTTCCACACATGTAGCGCACAATGGCGCAGTCAGTGTGCGAAATCAATGTATGGGACACATTAAGAAAATCACCATGACACTGTTCATGAGCAGAGGTCTTAAAATGGCTATGTTTAAAATTTGGTGAAAAGATTCCTAAAAATGACGGTTTTACGAGCCTGTGTTGCGCAGTTCCTACGTACACTCGTAAGTTCACAAATTTTTAATATTTGCACTCCAGAATTTCATCATTGTCATTTCACCACATCTCCTTATGAACAGTACAGCTGTCATTTTTCACATGTTGCCCAAAATGTGTTTCACTGCATGTAGCGCACAATGGCGCAGTCGGTGTACGCAATCAATGTCTGGGACAGACTAAGAAAATCACAGTGACACTGTTCATGAGCAGAGGTCTTAAGATGGCTATGTTTTAAATTTGGTGAAAAAATTCCCAAAAATGACTGTTTTAGGAGCAGACGTTGCGCAGTTCCTACGCACGCTCACAAGTTTGCGAATTTTCAATATATGCACATCAGATTTTCAACATTGCCATTTTATTACACTTCCTTATGAGCAGTACAGCTGCCATTTTTCACATCTTGCCCAAAATGTGTTTCCGCACATGTAGCGCCTAATGGTGCAGTCGGTGTGCAAAAGCAATGTTTGGGACAGATTAAGAAAATCACAGTGACACTGGTCATGAGCAGAGGTCTTAAAATGGCAATGTTGAAAATTTGGTGACAAAAGTCTATAAAATGACTGTGTTATGAGTGAGCATTGTGCAGTTACCTAGCACCCTCGTAAGTTCATGAATTTGTAATATTTTCAGTCCAGATTTTCACCAGTGGCATTTTTCCACACTTCCTTATGAACAGCACAGCTGTCATTTTTCATAACATGGGCAAAATGTGTTTTCACACTTTCAGCGCAGAAATGCGTAGTCGCTGTGGGAAATCATTTTTCGGGACAGATAAAGAAAATCACAGTGACACTGTTCATGATTGGAGGTCCCAAAATGCCTGTGTTAACAATCTGCTGTAAAAGATCCCCAAACTAATTACATTATGGGTGTGTGCTGCACAATTTCTATGCACGCTCATGACTTCACCAGTTTTTTTAATATTTTCACTGCAGATTTTCAACATTGCCATTTTTTACACCTCCCCATGAACAGTACAGCTGTCATTTTTTACTTCCTGTTCAGAATGTGTTTTTGCACCTGTGGTGCTAAATGCAAGTCGTTGTGCAAAAGCAGCTTTCGGCTAACAAACTGATATTGCCACTGTTCATGAGGTGGGGGTCACAAAAAAAACATGTTGAAAATTTGGAGTGAAAATACCAACGAATGCCTGAGGCGGCAGGGTTTCTGACCATAACACCCCACCCTGTAGAGAATGACAGGCATCAGGGGTGTGACTTGGGATTCTCGCTTTTAATGCTTATACCATTCAACACGCTGTAGCCAGTGAGAGGCATCGAGGTGTGCCTTGGACTCTTCGGCCTCAAAGTTCACCCCATTCTCCTATACCACACCCATCTCACCATATTTCCTGATGGAATGGGGTGTGCATAAGGGCCAAAGACCTCAAGGAACACCGTGACACTTGTTGGTGTCTGCAGGGTAGGGTGTGGTGAAATGGCATGGCCATTATGCCTGATGACCCAAAGGCACACCCCAATGCTTGTCAGTCTCTGCAGGGTGGTGGTGGGGTTGGCTTCAGTTCAATACTTCATTGCCATTCCTATTATGCAGCTCGGTAACTCCTACACTACCAATGCCAATGCCAGCAAGCAAACATTCGGCATTGACAAATGCTTGCTATCTATTACCTCCATTAAGGTTATAGAAATGGAATTTTCAGATCATAAGCTTTTGCACCTCTGTTTAGGGACTACAGCAACATTTTGTCAGGGTCCTGGATATTGGAAACTGAATTCGCCACTTTTATCCCAATCACCTATGATACCAAATCTCCAGTATTTTGCAGCTCATAAAAGTTCTGACTTTGATTTGTTGGATTCTCCTGCCCTCTGGTTGACAGACTTCAAGCTGGATTTACAAAAGTTGCTGAAATCACATAGTAAACATATCCATTATAATTCCAGTACCTCCACAACCGGAAACAGTTACAGAAACTGCAGTCTTTATGTAGGACTACTACCCATGATTTTAGGGAACAGATTCATGTACTTCTAAAAGACATGCAAGCCTTTCATCTACGCCAATCAGAAAGCTTGAAGTATCAGCATAGTTCTGGGATAAAATGGAAGGCCACAGTCCTCTGCCCTTATCTACATTGTTCCACCACTGTCAAATGTAAGGTGATGGATTGCCTTAAGGATTTAGACGGTTCTATCTATACGGCCAAACAAAACATATTTCACATAGCAACTCAGCATGTTTCCTCTGTTTTCTACTTATTCTAGCCCTGATATTGCTTTTCAAGATTTATTACCATCTTCTCAATTCCCTATCTGTTCTCCTTTTTTATTGACTGAATTGACAGCTGACATTTCAGCTGCAGAAGTGGAACAGGCAATTAGATCCCCGCCTACTAATAAAGTCCCTGGTTTAAATGGATTTACCTCCGAATTATATAAGCTTCTTGGCCCACTGCTGTCTAAGAAACTGGCAGCGGTATTCACCTTTCTTTTGAATGCAGATTCTGTTCCTTTGGCTATGGCCCAAGGTCTTTTAATTTTTTTTTTACAAGAAAGGTGACAAAACAGACCTAACCAATTGGAGGCCCATCAGCCTTCAAAACACCGATTTTAAAATACTTGCCAAAATTTTACGTACTAGATTGTTGCAAGCAGCTGTACATTTCATCTCCCGCACTCAAACATGTTCTATACTGGAAAGGAAGATGAGCGATCATCTGCTTCTTCTTCTTCAAGAACTCATTGAACGAGATAATGCAGAAGGCTTATCAGGATTCCTACTCTCCTTAGATCAGAGACAAGCTTTTGATACCATTGTACATGTTTACCTATGGTCCATACTAAAGCACTATGGTATCCCGCATTCCTTTATTTTTTGGCTGCAATCTGTTTATAAAGTGGCAACAATATGTCCACTTATTAATGTTTGGGTGGGCCAATGATTCTGGTATGCCGTGGAGTATGACAAGGCTATTCTCTCAGCCCTCTCCTTTATGTTTTTGGTATTGATCTGCTTTTGTGGGCTTTGAACTTGGCCCCTTCCTTGACACATGTGCAAGTAGACACTTACTCTATCCCTTATATTGCCCTAGCTTATGCAGACAATCTCACAGTTTTGGTTGAGGATGAGGCTTCTGCATCACAGGCCATGACCATATACAAATCCTTTGGATACTTATGAGGATCCTCCCTTAATATGTCAAAAAGTGTAGGGAGACAATTTGCAAGCCTCCAATCCCTTTCCCTTCCATAGCAGGAGTCACATTGTCCCGGACCCCAGTTACAATTTTAGGCATACAGTTTGGATACCAAGCCTTGGACGTCCAGAATTGGACTTCTAAACTTTCTCAGGCTCAACAGTTAATGAAAGTAGTATAAGGGGATATAACTTGTCAAATGTTAAATTTCAGCCAATCAGAGCGTGCCACGTCATTTGACAGGTGGTTTCCATGGCAACGCCCCACCCCTTTCCACCTGGAAGTCCCGCCTTCCTCACGCCATGGCAACGCCTCGCCCCCCTTCGTGCCACAGGAAGTGACGTGCATTTTGGTCCTCGAACCCGGAAGTCCTCCCCTTTTCTACGCTGTACGTGCCTCCTTCTTCTCCCCTCCTCCCGGATCCTTGCCACAGACTGCACTCGAGTCCCACCACCTCCTCTCCCTCCCCTCACATCGGTGTGCTAGCAGCTCCTCAAACCCCTCCCCTCGGACCCGGTTCGGCATCCTAGCTTGCACCCGGGTCCCTCCCCTCACATCAGAGTGCTAGCAGCTCCTCGAACCCCTCCCCTCAGACCCGGTTGGGCATCCTAGCTTGCACCCGGGTCCCTCCCCTCACATCGGAGTGCTAGCAGCTCCTCAAACCCTTTCTCTTGGACCCGGTTCAGCATCCTAGCTTGCACCCGGGTCCCTCCCCTCACATCGCAACCCAGCCGCACCATCCTAATTCACACCAGAGTCTCCCTCCTTGATCCACCACCGCTTGCACCCGAGTCCCTCTTCCTCCACACCACCCTGCTCCCTCTCGCACCCCTGCTGAAACATCCTAGCTCGAACTCGAGCCCCTCTCCTCACCACACACCCCTGCACCCTCATCCTCCCCCACCCTTTTGCAGTCCTGCTCTCTCCTCCTCTCCTCAATCCATCCACCTCTTGCACCCAGGTCCCTCTTCTCACCACACACCTGCCCCTCCTCCACCCCTACCACCGTGTCCTAGCTCAAACCTCAAGTCCCCTCCTCCATTCCCTTTCCTCAGACTGCTGCTCCCCTCCTTCTCCCCCCTCCCCATCGCACCCGAGTCCTAGCACCTTCATACACCCTACTCCCTCGCTATTCATTCACACCCCTGTTGGTCCGGGGATATAAGGACAGGATGTGTGTAAATGCTTTGTGACTTGGAAATCTGTACAAGGAATGCATCATCAGTCAGGGGCCATGACCACAGGGGCTATTTGGTGACAGTGGTGTAAGCACACTTGTTTTGAGACCAGGTACATATTTTTTAAAGGTTTAGAAAAAAATTATTCATGTAACCTATGAATGTCCTACCAAGAACACATTGTAAATGTTCAACATCATCTCAGACTGGCAAGGCAGCATTCATCATCAGTCTGCAAAGCAGTGTGTGTGTGTGTGTGTGGTGTGTGGGCATCAAACAACTCTTAGGAAAAGGAAAAAATCTCTACAGGGCTTTAGATAGAAAAAAATCTTTACAAATCTTACCTTGTTTGCAGTATAAAAAAATAGGATTCAGAACTGTGTACAATATCTGCTAAGTAATTATGAATGTTACAGAATGAAGGCTGAAGTCTTTACAACTGTAAAATCTATTTTTGCAGTTTACTCAAATATGATTTAAGCAGAGGTTCCTGTGTGACAGTCACAGAAAGTTATTTCAAATACTGATGAGTTAGCGGATGAGAGCATCTTGTAAGAATGGAACAAGAGACTGTTTTACATGTGAAAGGATACTTTGTGTGTTAGAAAGACTATAATCCTCTATTAAATGGTTGGCCATGTCTTACATAAACAGAAGGAATACATACTATGAATAACTATATTCTTTCAAACTATATTGAGCAGTAGGCTCTGATAAGTAATAACTAGCGTTTTCCCAGAGATATAGCTCTTTAATGGCAGACATTCTCAAGTTCTTAGTAAAATTCTGTATAGTAAGTACCTTTCATTACAGAGTGAGAGATCCCCACTGATGAGCTCAGCTTATATAGAATGTCACACATTTGCATTTGAAAGGGCATGCTGTTTTAGTCTGGAAAAAGTTTACATCTAAAAGGAATCACATTAAAGCTTATCATGCATTCATATATAGCTAAAAAATAAATAGTTTAGAAAAGCCTGTAGTCTATTAATAGTCAGGTCATTTCTCACATATACCAAAGGAATACATACTGGGAATAACTTTTTCAATTTCTATTAAGCAGTAGGGTTCTGATAAGTAATAGCTTAGCATTTTCCCAGAGATATAGCTCTTTAATGGCAGACATTCTCAAGATTCTTTAGTGAAATTCTGTATAGTAAGTACCTTTCATTACAGAGCCAGGGATGCACCACTGATGAGCTCAGCTTTGTATAGAATGTCACACATTTGCATTTGAATGGGCATGCTGCTTTAGTCTTGAAAAAGTTTACATCTAAAAGGAATCACATTAAAGCTTATCTTGCTTTCTACATAGCTAAAAATAAATAGTTTAGAAAAGCCTGTAGTCTATTAATTGTCAGGTAATTTCTCACATATACCAAAGGAATACATACTATGAATAACTATGTTCTTTCAAACTGTATTAAACAGAAGGGTCCTGAGAAGTAATTTGCTGAAGTTCTCTCAACGATGTCTAGTTAAGTACCAGCAGACCTTCCCTGACCTCTGTAATGAGATTCTGCACGGTTCTGATGGTGAGCTCAGCATATTAATTAGCTTCTAGCCAGTGTCTTGAAGACTCATAATTTTATGTTATGCACTGTGTACCTATTTTTTATGTATGTATCTGAGAGAAATACTACTTTTCACAAACAGAACCTATCTGGAATATGTCAAATTATAATGTCTGTGCTAAATTATAACCATGCTAATGTGCATTAATAAAACAGCCTATTTGGTTTGTGAAATCATATAAAAAGGGATCTTTTGTGGCGATCTTGGAAAAAGAGTCACGTTAGTCACACGGTAGAAGGGTTCTGGTAAGAGTGTGAGAGATTTAGGCAGGTGGTCTAAAATGGCATGAAATCATCGGATACACAATAGAAGGGGGCACACATTTACATAGTAGGCATCTGGGAACACATTTGTAAGATCTGGGAAATAATATTCACACATGGTAGAAGGGTTCTGTTAAGAGTGTGAGAGATTTAGGCAGGTGGTCTAAAATGGCATGAAATCATCGGATACACAATAGAAGGGGGCACACATTTACATAGTAGGCATCTGGGAACACATTTGTAAGATCTGGGAAATAGTCTAAAAGAAAAACCTTGCATAGTTTTCTATTTTATGCAAAGAAATGGGGAGTTGCTATGTATTGTTAGCTACAGTATATAAGTTTAGACATTTAGTGTGACACAGTCTTGGCTGAAAACCAAGAGAAACAGCTAAAGTATGGAGCATTGCAAAATGGAATATATCTTAGGTGCTGAAATTGATATCGAAGTGATGATGAAGAGCCTACTACTACTAGTGTTGAACAGATAGAGACCACCAAAACACCCACAAGGTGTTTGTAGATATATTTGCTGCTTTACAATTGTATAATCAGTTAGGATGTATTTACTACTTTTTTTATCAGCTCAGAACTGTATCATTGGTGGATAAAAAATGTATATATTGCATATCTACATTTGCTGCTTCTAGAACTGTATAATCAGTTAAGGTGTGTTACTACTTTTTTTGCTAGCTCAGAAATGTATCATTGGTGGATAGAAGATACTTTAATTAAAAATAGGTTTGTTTTACTGTTTTTGCTAACCTGGATTCTTACAACTGTAATGCATGAAATATGATTATTATAATTTAAATGTTTATTGTAAGTTTAAACATAAGTGAAAAGCAATACACACATTATAAATCTTTGGTTCAAAATCAGACATACAGACTTCCTTGTGATCTATGACAGCTCATTAATTAAATGTATCTACCATTTTAAAGACCATGGTTGGAAATATGTGACGTCTGCTTTTCTGTGATAGCTAAAAGAGTAAATCTTCTCAGAAAAAAAAGAAAGAAGGAATCAGCACAGAACACCACGAAATGACTGCTAATATAGTGAATAATGCTGATTGTGGAGACATCAGGGTGATGCTTTAGAATCCATAAATAACAGCATACGTTTACTCCAGGGTCAGAAAACACCAACAGTTCCATCAATCATGATGCAGCTTCCCAGGCACCCATACATTTGGTTATTAAACCCAATGGTGATTCTACAAGGCACTTTGTTTTATATCATGGGTCACAGCTATTCGTGCCAATTTGGGGTTACAGACAACGTAGAATCCAGTCTCACCTCCCCAGGCCTCACCAGTTTGAGGCTCACCAACAAAGGAAACCAATTTCACCTTCTCAGTTTGGGAAAAGGGATTATGGAGCCGATCAGGTTAATGATACAGCTTGCTGGAAAATTGTTTAAACTGCTTGACAACGTTGAAAGATTAAGTTAAGGAGAAAGAAACGTATGTGCTTTACAAAAAACTACTAAGGTATCGTAATGTGAATGCTGCATTTTGTTAGTAATTTTAGGTAGGAAGGGGTCAGTGTTAGAGCTGAAGGCGTGATATAGAGATGGTAGATCAAGCTAACTGTGTTCAGAAATGTTTGCATCTACAAAACAGTGACCGAATAGAATGAATAAAAGGAGGGCAATGCAAAACATAAGACCAAACACAACAGACTGGCGAAAAGAAAGATATGGGATAAAAATAAAAAATCAGAGAAAATTTGAAAAGGAAGTTAAAGCGTACAGGGAAACTATTACAACGCAGGGCATCCACGGCATCTTGCGGAGAATCACGATTCTCCATAAGATGGAGATAAAACCACCAACCCCCTCCAGTAGTTTTTTAGAAAGAATTCAAAGTTACACAAGGGTGAGAAATAATTTCAGAGCCGCCGAGCTCTATGAACGTTTCACTTTGTCAATCTTCACAGACTTCAGTCTTTTTACAGACGCCATTAGGGCGATACACCAAGCTATCCAAGAGTTGCTAGATAGGGTGATACCTGAATTGGGTCCTGATGATTTTCTGCAGTTGCGTTTTGATGCTGACTCTTCAATCATCCACTATTCTCAAGGAGAAGGGCCCTGGCGAGCTTAACGCTGGGGTGTTTTAGACCAGATAGCTGATATGCTTCCAGAGCAATTCTGAGGTGATCACCAATGGGTCTCTGCACCTCGTGTTAACCACTATTAGAAACAGGGAGGGGAGGGGTGGGAGAAGATGTACTAAGTTCCGTTTTATACAGCAGAATCATTGAAAAAAACGCTATCTGATTAGTTTAAACAACAGAGATAATGCTCTCTGTTTTCAGCCAGTATAATAGCGTATTAAACCCACAGATATAATGACGCTTTTAATTGATTAATAAGGGTAGAATTTTGCACAGCTGAACTGGGTTTGTCAGAACAGATGCCTGTCACTTTTGTGATGTGTCACGATTGAGCAGTTTTAGGAGTCAGAATTAGTTTTGCCCACAATCAGGAGCTTGGCAGACATTTGTCAGGACAGAAAGTCTTCCTAAGACACTGTTTGTATTATTGCATGACGCAAGCACATTATGGGTGTGTCAAGGTTAGAGTAAAAATTTATAGGTGCAAATACCTGTGAATACTGTATGCAGCTTACAGTCACAAAATAATCATTCATGTGCATGGTTTGTAATGCATGCAGTGAGCCAAACTGCTCAGAACAGAAACAGGTGCAACATCATGCCTAAAGTGTAAAGATTTGCACGTCCTCAGCTTGCCTAGAAAGGCATTTGGACAGAGCGGCTTTAGGCAGGGTCTCTTGTGAACCGATGAAACTGTGTGAAGAATGTTTTGTTTTTACAAGAGGTCTCATGCATGCAAACACATTCAGTGTGCTAGATCCGGCTCTCTGATGCCTGCAGACAAACATATCTGTTACATGCCCCTCACAGAAGTAAAAAACTGTACAGATACATAGTGTTTGATTTTGAGGCCAGACAAGAAACAGGTGTACACACCCTAATTTTATATTTGAAAGCAATTGGATGGGAAGATCCCCTGGGAATTTGAGGAGAATGTGTAAGAGTTTGTCAGACATTTATAGATACACCGTTCCAACACTACATTTACATAGCCCACAATGCCAAAGGCTATGACAGCTATTTTATCGTTAGCCAGCTGGTCAAGGAAAAATAGCTATCAAGTTCTCACCCAGGAGGAAAAATTGCTGTGTGTGACCATATCTGCCCTACAAATCAGATTTATTGATTCATTATCCTTTATGCCCATGAAATTAAGCAAATTCCAGCCGCATTCGGTTTGAGAGAACGAGATGGCTAAAAGGGTATTCCACATTTTTCAACACCAAGACCAATGAAAATTACATGTGGGTCCCTCCCGATGCAAAATTTTATAGTGGACTACACGATGCCTAGTGAAAAATCAGAGTTCATGCAGTGGTACCGGCAAACAGGCATACAGAATTTGACCTGAAAAAGAACTTAGCTACTACTGTCAGTTAGATGTTGAAATTCTTAAAAGCCTGTGACAGATTTAGGCAGGAAGTGATGAACATGACAACCAAATGTGTTTTACAACAGTCAGACTGTGACACGGCAGAGTACAAAACAGTCTCTTTAGATCCTTCAATACGACCATAGCTCTGTTTGTATGGCAACCTACAGATTTTTGTTTTTGAGTGAGAACACACTCGCCATTCCCCCAGATAACTACCACGGTCAGCAAAAGGTACTCCTCCAGCCATTCAGTGGTTAATGTACATAGCTGAGAAAACATTTCTATTCAGCATGCTCTAGAATTGGAGAAATTAAAAGTAGGTCCCTACTTTTTGGATGGGTATACTATAATTGAAGGGTCCCAACAGCCTTTGAATTCAATGGCTGCTTTTTCATCGGATGCAACATATGTTACTGTGAGAAAGACAGAAACCGCATGACAGGCACTAGTTTTGGACAGTTATACAAGCGGACCATGCATAAATCCCATTTTTTTTAAAAGCAAGGGGTTTGCCGTTTAGAGTACTGTGGGAACACGAATGGAAAGAAATGTTGGCGACAGATGAGAGCTTGAATAATTTCTTGGAGGAGCAGACAGCTACCACAACCCCTGGACCTAGGGAGTCTCTTTTGGGGGAGGACAAATGCCATCCGACTGTACTATAATCGCAGCCGGATGAAAAGATCTGGTATTATGATTTTACTAGCCTAGTACCCATTTGTCAACAAAACAAAGCGTTACCCCGCTGGGTCACCCTACCATCATCCATGAGAACTTTACAGATCTCAGTCAATACTTTGGTTTGGCAAAAGTAAAAGCTTTACCCCAAAGAGGTCTTTTTTTCCAGTGTCGCTATCCAGGATTGGAAAAAACTTGTGTTTGATTATGTCGTATGCGCTGGAAGAGAGACTCTCAGACAAAGTCATGCACGACAGCGAGCGAGGAGAGGGCTCTGACTGGTACCTACTGTACTGTGGAGCTAAACCTGGCTGTAGAAAAGAGGTATCAATCATTGATGTTTTTGAAGTGTGGGATTTCAGGGAGTCATCGACAGAGCTGTTTGCTGACCGTCAAACTGCACCTGAAGGGAAGCAAGAACATCTGGTTTACTTCATGGGTAAAAATAAAACAGATAAAACAGGTAAGCACAGCAGTATTTGAAGAAAAATGTACATTTGAACCCCGTACCAGCAGTAACCCTAGAATATATCTAAGCTGTGAAATTCTCTTTGGGGTAAATGGACAGAGACCATTTAAACCAAATAGTTACAGACCCGACGAACTTTTAGCATGTATTTGCCCCTACCACGCGTGACCTCATGCTGTTCATCGATGATGAGACAGCGCGAACTTTAATTAGTACACTAAGACCATTACAAATTCAACAACATCAAAATATTCAGCGAGTTTCACACAGCATATACCGAGTAAACTGTACACCCTAGATAAGTTACAGGACAGGTGTTTGTATCGACACAGACTCTGTCATTTTTGTGTCTAACCCGTGACTGGAACCTCCTCTGGGTGACTATTTAGGGGCCCAACAGCGAGCCCGCAACGAACACATTACCACAGGTTGTGTCCACAGGTCCCAAAACCTCGACTACAGCTGTCGAGGACAGACAGTCCTCAAGTGAAAGGATTTACCTTAATGAGGCAACAGTGAACAATAATTTGACAACAAAAGATCTGTGTTTGATTACAATGGTTCAGACAGCCTAAAGAAATCACCGTGAGCATCCAGGCATAGTAAGAAAAAAAGCAGTGGTCCCTCGAACAAAACATGTCCAACAGAGAGTAGTGTAAATGACGAGTTTTACAAGACGAAATTAAAACCCTTCCTTACGGGTACTGAATGAAAATAATGGACATTAGATTTACCTTTTCCCTTTTCGTGTCTGATATTTCTAGACCGTCCAATTCTGGTAGCTTTTTCACCAAAAATGTATTGGAACCCATTCTGACATTGTTTATCGCATAAACCTGAAAATATTGTCTGGTTTTACAGCTGCTGGCAACCTTGTATAATGAGCTGATGTTGAAGTTTGCACAGATTAAATTTGTGGAGGGGTTGCCTGCATCATTAGCCCGATGATGATCTGCTGCCTCCCGACAAGATTAATCTGATTGTCATTGATGATCGATGGAATCGGCCTGTCAAATGGTGAGATAGAACGTATTTACCAAGTACAGCCATCATCGTAGTCTGTCAGCCTTTACCTTGTACAGAATGTGTTTTGTCCAAGGCAAGAAAAACGGACCATCACACTAAATGCCAAAACATGGTTTTGTTTAAAATCCACGGACAAACTGCAGATCATGACTCTGGCAAGGCAGATGTACCCGACCCAGGCAAAAATTCTTTTTAGAAGCTTTGAAAGATGCCACTAGAGCGACCTTCTGAGTTATTTATTGGTTGGTTAAGAAGACTGATCCTTCCAGATGAATATAGTACATAATTAGGATTGTTCCCCTGACTGGCCGGCGGCATAATGCCTTGAAAAAAAAATCACATTCTGGTCCTAGAAATACATGAAAGTTGTATGGTCATTATGTCTAAAAGGCTGCAGGAGAAACTTGTCTGTTCTAAAGTTACTAGTGAGAGGACTTCCATTTAAGAAAAGCTATTTTGTGCTCAGCCTCTGATGACTTGATATCTGCCATAGCAGAGGTTGCTTTAAACACTCTGAAGGAAACATACCATTGTCAGCTAAACAACTAGCTTTTCTGAAAAAAGGGAAGAGTCATAAAAATTAAAGCAACAGGAAGGTGTCTTTCAAAACGAAAAAAGCTAGAAAACCAGACAGGAGGGTTCATAGGGACGTTGTTGGGGATCGCTATCCCATTGATTACAGGACTGCTGGCTAACAGATAATGGATTTTACTCAGAAAATGTATCTGGTACCACAACAGCAATTGGACCGTATGAGAATGAACTATCCTGATGAGGACATGAGAAAAGTAACAACTTACAGCTTGGATACTGAAATGAGATCTATACTTTCCCGGACTGATTTGTCAGATCACGAGAAAGCCAAGCTGTAATCCGCTGTGTTACAACGTTACCTCACTCTGGTACGTCAAGGGGAACAGGATAAAACCAGTTTGACTTTATCGATGCCTGACTCTGAGGCTGTTTCTGAGCAACCACCCGCTGCAACACTTTCTGTTACGAGTTCAATGGAAAAGACATCTTAAACAGTGTTTCTAAAGGTCTAAAAAAATGCTGAACTTTTATTAAATCAAATGGCAAAGAACAAGGATATTATTTTTGAACGATAAGGGTGAACTGCTGTATAAAGGTAATGTTATTTCTGGGTCTCACATGGTTGATTTGGTAAAGGGCAGCTATGGCTCACACACACTATCCCTGACTCAAAAACCAAAGGGTTGGAATGTTTTCCTGAGAGCCACTGCCGAGGCTAACATACCCACATCCATCTTTGGTCATTCGCAAATCGAGATATGTTGAAAGTAGAAAGACAGTCGATGGCAAAAACACTGAGCCCTCTCCAGTCAGCAGCTGGTCAGTGACACCCAAAAGACGAAAAGACATTAAAAAACAGCCTGGCTCTCTGTATAAATGAAATATTATAGACCGCTGGTCGATGTGTACAACCTATATTAGCATGTTTTACAAGAAGTTGTACATGGTCTATCCTCATATTGAATATGCTAGCATTTTTTTTTTACAAAAGGTGCTTATATTTCTGTATGTTAGCCTACCTCTGATGTATGACTCATTTATGGGCAAATTTCTAACAAGAGATGTCTTTACTGTTTCTGTACTTTACTAATAATCCTACCTTTGATGTGTATCACATTTTATGGTCTTTTTTACAATAAACACCTTTATATTTTACACATTGTGTCATGATTGAAGAAAGACGCAAATCAAAACATGGGTTCATATATGCTTTTATAGATGACCTTTTTGAGTTACAAGGAATTGCATATTTTAAACTCATTACAAGTCAAACAAGTCTGAACATGTTGAAAGATGGCAGGGGCATGCCCTGACATGCTTAAATGTCTGAAAAGGCGACGTACAAAACTAGTCACCACAGTATCATTTTTAAGTAAATCATTAGAGTACATTTTTAGAACTTGATTGTAAGAAAATCCTTTACATCTGTGGTGTAAGAAAATATGCAGTGAAAGCCACAGGCTGTAGAGAAGGTATCTTGCAACTGTGTGTTTTGGTACAGGATACGTTTTGCATTTCTGTTTAAAAGCCCCCAATCATTCGTATGTAATTATCTGGATGAAAACCATAGTTGTCGAAAACTCCCCAGAGCCATCTTCTGAGATGGGCGCAGCTAACCAGTGCTGTCCAGGAGGTCATGGGGTTACTATTGATGAACAGTGCTGTGGGAGATTTCTCAGTCTCTCCTGGGTAGTATATCACAGGAAACACACCCAGAAAACAGTCACGGACATGGAGGTCACGGGCTAAAACATTTTCCAGCTGCTTGGTGTTCATTTTTATGGTTTATCAGATGTAATCAAAATGACATTTCTTCTCTGGTTTATCTCGATGACATTATCAAAAACAGCGAGACTATGAGATTAACTGTATGAGGAAGAGCTTGCAAATCTGATTTCTGCTCTCAGGTTCCCGGTTCTAATCAAGGAATAATGGTCGGCACATTCTGGTCGGGGTCAGATCAAAGGCAAACAGCGTGTACCCTTGGGTGAATTCTTTGGCGTTGACGATGAGGCTATCCTTCATGTGCTTTCTGGCTGCCTGCACTAGATTAAAATATTCTCTCCAGCATTTCCGCTTAAAATTGGGCTGAGAGCTTAGCGGGATTTGTTCACCATCCAGGTACAGAGCCACAAAATTAATGTTGTAATGTTTAAAGTTGAAGGGTTTTTAGTGTAGGAACCGCTAAAAGCATCATTGTCAACAAACCCCATGACCATCATTTTTGGTAACTGCCCCAAAAACAGATTATCCTTAGTTGCAGACCCTGCTCCTCGGAAGTATGCTGAACACTTTCATACCCACTCTCATCTATGGGTATTTAGCATTGGAGGACAGCAGGGCTTCAGAGTGTCCCAGACGGACACAGAGTCACTTTATCCCTTTTGACAAACAGAGAGCGGACATGATTTTTAGCTTATAAAGATCGGCATCTCCGCTCATCAAACAAAAGCTGTCCCTGTTACGCCAGTTTAATTTTAATATCCACGCCATTCAGCATCAGTTTCTCTTGGAAAAACAAGTCAGTGTGCAGGCGGCCCAAAAGCTCCACCCCCTGCTGAGATGTGTGAAAGAGCTTTTTACTGAACCTTTATTGTCACTGGCTCTGTCTGTGATTTCATGTTTCCCCGGGTGTTTTTGTAAAATAATCCCGCGTGTGAATTGGGTAGAAAGGGTCTCTTCGCTGAAGTTCAGCACTGATTCTATGATAGCCCTGTAGGGGTAACAGTTATTACCCTGGCTGATGAGGCGATCCCCAACGGTCACATCCAGCTGGCTGGAAAATGGTGGCCACCGGTAGTTGATGAGGCCCACCTTGGCTGCCACCGATGTCTGAGCCGTCCGCTTTCAGTGATTTTACAAACCAAGTAAAGAAGCGTGTTGTTTAGATCTAAATAGTCTTCGCCATTCCCTGCTATATAAAACTCAATTGGTGAGGATTCTGAAAAGGCTGCCAGAGGGGTATCTACATAAATGCTTTTTCAATGCTCGTCTGTGTGGGAGTGATGGAAAACAAGTCCAGTTCTGATTTTGTGCATTCTTCCGACCCACAGTGCACGAAGGCCATGTTTTATTTTTAGAAGAGATCTCTAGATTTTTTTTTACGCCCCCTTGAACGTCCTTTGGACTTTGCCCTCTTTCTTTTATGTGCGGCTTTGCGCCTTGATGCACGTCTTTTAAAGTAGTGGGGTGGTCCGATGAGAAGCGAAGGAGTTACTCTGCGCTTTCTCTTTCTCCCTCTCTTGAACACCATCAGCCCTGAACCACCCTGAGTGGTCTTATCTCCTCCCGACATCCTTTGAGCGACAGCACTAGTCACATGCCCTACAACATCCTTTGCGACATTTTTAGCGGCCGTTTGTAGATGCGGTTTGGCAATTCAATCCCCTTCGTAAAAATGGTACTGCTTTTCTAAACAGACTACGGAATATCCCCCCTATACCAGACCCGTACATAGTAGGAAGTCCATGAAATCCTGGAAGACCGTATCCGCCTGTGCCTTTGTAATAACTTCTGTACAATACCGGTCCCCATAATGTCGAACAATCACCATCCCGGCTTAAGTTTTAAAGTACTCTGGGCTGGAAGTGCAACTTCACGATCACCTTTCCAAACCGAAAATGACACAGGTTCATTTTGATCATTCTTTATTTCAATAGTGATAGTGTTGATCTGATGCTTACTGACTGACTGGTAGTGGGTTTATCATAGGTCACGGTCACTATCTCATTGTCTTGGCCCTTCACGGTACGCATCTCAGCAAAGGCACTAGACTGTCACCACTATTTCATGTGAAATAATGTCGGTGTAGATATATAATGTAAACCACCATTAATATCTGTAGGGTTCTTTGCTACATTCTTACCCACGCCTACCTCGAGTCTGCTAAAACCCAAAAGGTGCTGCAATTGCCCGTGCATGACTAGAATGCATTTGATGTCGCTGTCAATGCTTATTTCTCTTCCGATGGCTTGTTGTTCCAAAACCACAGGCAGTTCATTTACTTCAAATATACTTTTATTGACTTGACTGATAACACTCGCTATGTTATGATAATAGCCCGATGGTATTTTAAATGCCGCTGACTCAATAAAGGGTCCGACTGGCGGCGTTTTACTGTGGGCTACATTTAAAGGTTGATAGAGCATAGTGAACCTGTTTTTGTGTACAGGTACATTGTCCCAGGTATGGGGTACAGATTTCTGCTAGCCCACCCATTCACCTTAGTAGTTCAAGTGTTTGTGGTAACTTTACTGTAAATGCTGATATAATATTAGCGGGAAAAAGTGCTGGACGGTTACTCGGCAAGGTGATGTAAAGCCATTTTGAACATGTTGAATCTTAAGGCTTCTAATGTCCTGAACCTGTGTTGCCTCGACCCAACTATTGAATTTATCAGGCCACCCCCTCCACTTTACCAGATACCAGGATTTTCTTCCACGCTTTTTCTCTCTCAGGATTTTCTGCACCCTGTATAACCGGTCCTCATCCGGTTCAATTTTCTGCAACTCCTCTGCATAGAAAGTACCTTTGATGTCTTCCCCCTGATAGTCTTTTAGCTTATAGGCGGCTCTCTGTCTTGTCAAGACCTCTGTCACAATAAATATCTCATCTGTGTATGTCTGTTCATATCCCTTTTCAAATACCCCTTTCAGCTTAGATATTCTCACGTGATCACCTTTCTGAAAGGTACCCTTTTGTTTTTTCCCAAGAACAGTATTGCCGTAGAGGTTCTTCCATACCCCAGGGCATTGGAAGGGTTAACATCCACAGGCTCGTTTAATGCTCGGTGATGAGTATTATTATAGCTGTGCACCAGGTCGGGCAACACATCTATATATTTCCATGTGTTCTGGGCCGTAAAGTAACGCCACATGCGTGACTTTAAACTCCTATTGAAACGCTCTACAATGCTGGCCTTAACTTCATTATTTGTCACAAAATGGTGTACTTTTTTTTGTTTTAATAATGTCTTTAAGGAAGCATTCAGAAATTCCTTACCCTGATCAGTCTGCAGTTTCTGCGGTGTGCGTCCGCTTTTAAAAATAGTTTTGAAGGCTTGCGTCACAGCCTTGCCTGATTTGTCTTTTAAAGTCACTACCCAAGCATACTTGGACAGTACACTACGATGCACGCCAGTATGTATTTAAACCTTTATTGTACTTTTGCATGATTGACCCATATCCACTAAATCGGCCTGCCATTGTCTGTTCATGTCAGGAAACAATGACAGGATTTCTTTTGAATCTGACTCTCGCTGGTTTGTGTAGAGTGTAAGGATCCTGCCTCGAAAGCCACTCTGAAACACCTTTCCTGCTGACACCTTTATCGATTTTCTTTGCCGCCTTATACAGCTGAGTCACACCGGTAAAACTGCCCACTTTTTTTGCATTAAAATATATACTCCGGAGCAGATGATCGGTCATCTTTCTTTCATCAGCACCCCTAATAATACCCTTTAGCTTGCGAGCCTCTCGTCACCAGAAAATGAGTGTGCCCTTAACCCCTGAATCATTTTATCACAGGACGGCAATGTGTAACTATATTTTATTCATATCCTACAAAAGTCATATCAGTATTTTATATGCATTGTGATACACTCGCAAGCGTGTTAATACAAAATGTAAACATGCAAATGATTACATTACCATGTTTCTCGATAGCTATCGATGCTTGACTGTTACTTGTACACGTATCCTACAAAGTCATATCAGCAGTATTTTATAGGCCCTGTAACATACAACAGAGATGTTACTACAGACTATCATCCGTATAAAAGAGTACAACATTAGCATTTTACAGTACATGCAACATGAGTCCTATACATTCCACTTTAAAGATGCCCAAAGACAGTAGCAACTGGGCAGCGTGTTTCACACAGACATGGCGTCAGTCCACTCCTCCCTGGTGATAAGGTGAGTACAAAGCATACACACATTGGCCATACACCACTCATGTTGAGGTTCATGCTCTTTAAGGGCTTTTTTTGTAGCAGCAAAGATGCAGTCCACAGTGGATACGGAATCTGTTTTTTTTGTGTCCATTGCATTTAGATACACATGCCAAAAATACGGTGACATACTTTTAATCAGAGACATTGTCCCTTCTGTCAACGGTTTCAATGCGGCTCCAGAGGATACATCGAATGCTGTTTTCTTTACAACATATACAGGGTCCTTTAGTATGTCCTTTATCACATGGTACATGGTACACTCCAAGACTGACAGGAATACTGGGATCATTTCTTTATCACATATCATCTGAAAGTATATCATAATACACGTTATACAGATTAGTGTGTCACTTTTTTTATATTCAGGAAAAGCAAGTGCTAAATAAGTGACTGTACGCACTGGCGGGGGTCCCATTTTAATACACTATGAAAAAACATACAGTGTGATGTTTAGTGACCTATCAGACCATGGAGCATTTTGACAAGCTGAGAAGCCACTTTTCACAATTTCAGGGATATCACATTGTTTTTTCTGTTTCAAATCATACACACACACACATGACTATGATGATCATTAAACAAAGGTGACAAAGGCGGGTAAATGATTTTTAAAAAATTAACATGGTCCCTGATCTTCTTTTTAGAAATTTTTTAAAGGAGCCTTTGCTGACCAGACGACAGGCATCTTTTTTAATCTCACAATCTGTCTCCTGTAACATATGTATAACTAACCACATGGGGTCATCGGATTTTCTCACATCATTTAAAACATGACTTATAGTTTCCAGCGTACAATTGGTCATATTTAACCCCTGATGCTTCATAGCGATTGCCAAGATCACCGGCATGAGCTGCCTATGGCCTCATGATATGGTATGGCCTCAGAAACATTTCTGTATGCTTCTTTAGACATCAAGTCATCAAGGATACACGAATGGTTTTTCTGACCTGGATCATCTATCTCAAACCTGGACAGGAATCGACCAATTCACACTGTATCACCCTCTGTATCACTGAGGTAATTACGCCACGAATGGCATGGTACATAACATACTTACAATACATGTCGGGCAGTTTTAGGGGCTTAACACTGACATCTGTTTTTTCACTTGAGGGTCCCTGTCTAATCTCTGCTGAACAGGACGGCTCTGGTTGTGTAGTGATTACAGTATTTTCTGTCTTCTTTGACACATTCTATCACTCTCTGTATTTCTAACATACTGTCCCTCACACTGCTCATTAATGACTACATCTGTATCTTTAAAAGCAGCACAAACAGTCACACAGTAGGTTTGTGGAGACTCGAGCATCCATGGTGTCCAAATATGACTGCTGCTCCATCGCAAATTCATCGCTCTATTAAAATAAAAAAAACAGCGTTGGTTCTTGATCAACCTCTAACCCGTCTGTTCAGTTATACTATGCACGCACGTCTCTGTCACGACCTACACCTTTTCATTAATGTTTAAAAACATACAAGAATTTACCTCTGCTGGACAAGACTTTTCTGTTTCCTTTTCTTCTTCTTCCTTAGCCTGGGGCTTGCTGGTGGTAGGAATTTCACCATCATCCGACTCTTGTTCGGTTGCTGCTTCTGGCTGTGTATCAGTATCACTCTATGCTCTTCCTCCAGGTCACTTTCTCTTTCAGTATCCATTTTCACGGTATCAGATTCACTCTCTAGGTGCTCTTCAAGGGCAGGCAGTGGTGGTGGCTCTTGGTCAGTAGTATCTGATTTAAGTTTTTCAGACTCATACTGTGTAGCCAGCTTCCTTTTCACATCACCAATCCTTCCACTCAGCAAGGTCTGAGTGGGGCATTCCTTATCACACCTTGTGTAATACACAAATGCGGGCTTGGGTGCCCCGATAGACATCTTCTCCTCTGTCTTCTTATTTGGTGGTGTGACAGTCTGGACTGTCTCTGGGAGGTTACATTTAGAAGTGCTGCGCTGTGCCATCTTCTTGAATGTTTTGAATAATCTGCACAAATTCTATAAAAGAGATTCCTCGATTCTCGGGAAACTGTACTATCAAGCCCCGAGCACAGGGTTTATATAAGACTGTGAGATCCACTTTCAAAAGGCTGGCTCCTCCCTGTATCATTATGCTTTCATTTGTAAGATACTGAATGCCTGTTCCCAGACGCCTACTATGTAAATGTATGGCCCCCTTCTATTGTGTATCCGATGATTTCATGCCGATTTAGACCACCTGCCTAAATCTCTCACACTCTTAACAGAACCCTTCTACCGTGGGTGACTAATGTGACTCTTTTTCCAAGATCGCTCACAAAAGACCCCTGTGTATGTTTTCACAAAAGGCTCCTTTCACATGTAAATCTGTGTCTATTCTTCAAAGATGAGCTCATCGGCGTCTCCCAGCACGCTAACAAAAGTTCTATTCTTCAGAGATGAGCTCATCGGCTTCTCCCAGCATGCTAACAAAACAAACCCTTGTAAGATTTAACAATACTACCTTTTCACATGTAAATGTTTACCCATGCTCTCACCGCTTTCCCAGAGTTAATTCATTAAGAATTCACGACAAGCTTATCAGTATTCAGAGCGTTTCACATGAACACTAGCAATAGGATGAGAATCTATCTGTAAGCAAAGGCTTCAGACTCTAGTCACTTACTTCCAGTAAAGCAAGGAGTACAGATGGATTTAACACCGTTAGACATTTTATGTGGTCTTTGGGGAACTTTATATACTTTTATTCTGTGTTAAAAGGAAATTTGTTTTGCTGGCTCACCGAGTAAATGGGAAATATACTTTGGCAACCCTTGACAAATGTTGGAAACTTTTCTGTGGCTTATCATCTTTCTTTGTGTGTTAAAAATGTTATCAGCCTCAATAGGAATAATTTTTTCTGTAACATTCCCAGGAAACTTGGAGGAAATATGTATTTTTACTGCAAACAAGGTAAGATTTGTAAAGATTTTTTCATCTAAAGCCCTGTAGAGATTTTTCCTTTCCTAAGAGTTGTTTGATGCTCCACACACACACACACACACACACACACACACACACACACTGCTTTGCAGACTGATGATGAATGCTGCCTTGCCAGTCTGAGATGACGTTGAACATTTACAATGTGTTCTTGGTAGGACATTCATAGGTTACATGAATACTTTTTTCTAAACCTTTGAAAATATGTACCTGGTCTCAAAACAAGTGTGCTACACCACTGTCACCAAATAGCCCCTGTGGTCATGGCCTCTGACTGATGATCGTTCCTTGTACAGATTTCCAAGTCACAAAGCATTTACACACATCCTGTCCTTATATCCCCGGACCGACAGGGGTGTGAATGAATAGCGAGGGAGTAGGGTGTATGAAGGTGCTAGGACTCGGGTGCGATGGGGGGATAAGGAGGGGAGCAGCAGTCTGAGGGAAAGGGAATGGAGGAGGGGGACTTGAGGTTTGAGCTAGGACACGGTGGTAGGGGTGGAGGAGGGGGCAGGGTGTGTGGTGAGAAGAGGGACTCGGGTGCAAGAGGTGGATGGATCGAGGAGAGGGAGGAGAGAGCAGGACTGCAAAAGGGTGGGGGAGGACGAGGGACCAGGGGTGTGTGGTGAGGAGAGGGGCTTGAGTTCGAGCTAGGATGTTTCAGCAGGGGTGCGAGAGGGAGCAGGGTGGTGTGGAGGAAGAGGGACTCGGGTGCAAGCGGTGGCGGATCGAGGAGGGAGACTCTGGTGTGAATTAGGATGGTGCGGCTGGGTTGCGATGTGAGGGGAGGGACCCGGGTGCAAGCTAGGATGCTGAACCGGGTCCAAGGGGAAGGGTTCGAGGAGCTGCTAGCACTCCGATGTGAGGGGAGGGACCCGGGTGCAAGCTAGGACGCCAAACCAGGTCTGAGGGGAGGGGTTCGAGGAGCTGCTAGCACACCGATGTGAGGGGAGGGAGAGGAGGTGGTGGGACTTGGGTGCGAGTCTGTGGCAAGGATCCGAGAGGAGGGAGAAGAAGGAGGCAAATGCAGGCGTAGAAAGGGAGGACTTCGGGTTGAGGACCAAAGGCCATGTCACTTCCTGTGGCACGAAGGGGGGCGAGGCGTTGCCATGGCGCGAGGAAGGCGGGACTTCCGGCTGGAAAGGGGGCCGGGCATTGCCATGGAAACCACCTGTCAAATGACGTGGCGCGCTCTGATTGGCTGAAATTTAACATTTGACAAGTTATATCCCCTTATACTACTAATGAAGCAGTGGAATTCCTGGCACGTGGGTAAATTGAAGCGAGTCTATCTCGTTAAGACATTCCTTTTACCACTCTTTTTACATATCAGTTGGGTGTTCCCTCCCCCCCTCTCCCTGGAAACCTCATTACTCAGTATTTTCTTCCAAGCAGTCTGGGAAAACCGGTTAAATCCCCTGAAGAGTAATATTTTATATCTTCCTAAATCTCAAGGAGGACTAGGTATGGTTCACCCTGTAGTTTTCTTTTACGTATTTTGTATGATTGTCAATTACAGGCCTATTTTAACTCATGTCACTAGGGCTTGGGTCCCTTTATATATCTCAACTTGTAGCCTTTGGTTCCCACAGTGGGAATTGGCTACTCTGTGGGTGCTCCGTAACTCTAATATTTGTCCTTCCTATATTCAAGATATTTTTGTTAAACTAAAAAGTTGGCAGTTGACAGTTCTCATGGTGCATGGTCACCACAGGAAATTTATCTATAAACAGATTCTCACCACTAAATTTCGAGAACTAGTCACCATTCATTCCTGTCCTCCTTCTTTGACACCTGGTTTACTTCAGTTCCTGAATAACCCAATGATTCCTGAGAAAATGTGGGACATTCACTGGCTCAGTTGTCACAATCGGCTGAATGTTAAGGAGCATCATAAGCATAAACAGTTGTCTGAGAGAATTTGTTCTAGGCCTCAATGTAATAACCAACTGGAATTTACTCATCATTTATTTTTTTCTTGCTCTTATAGCTTGGATTTCTGTTCCATTTTGGCAACTGTGTGGCATATGCCTCCTTTCCACAATGTAACGTCGAATGCTTTACAGTATGGTTGCTTTGATTCTCCTTGGCAGACATGGGATGTCTCTACCTTACAGGTTATTATCACAGTTGTGAAATGGTATATCTGGAATTCTTACTGCTGGTTCACCTTGCAGCAAAGATCAGTGCCATTATCAGAGCTGGTGGAGAAGATAACATGGGAGGTTAAATTACTTTTTCGTCAGGACTTGAAGGTTTGCCCTGCTGCCTGGAGTTTTCAGACATGGCAGAATTTTCCATGGGTCACAGACTCCGATGCCCCAATTACCTGAAGAATTATGACTGGTTCTCCAGTTGGTTTCCCTGATTTTTTCTGGTCCCCTTTCTATCACAATTTTTGATTGCCATATTTTATTCTCTTGATTTGTATGTTGCTCAGGGATTCTGGGGCAGTCACTTGAACCCGGTTAAGCGAACTTACACATATCCTGATTATTGCCATGTTGGGGTTCAAGTGTGAACTCCTTGGTGCTTTTTTCACTGTTTATTTATGAAATTCACTATTCCCTATCTTTTACAATCCCAGCTGGCATTTTGGTTATCTCTTCTTCATCATAGTGTTGGTCCGTTATGCAATGCTTGGCGCCTTCCACCTATGGAAATACCTCAGAATTTTCGAAAACATAATCTCCCCCATTACATAAGCCCCTCTTTTCTGAAGATTCATCAATGGTGCTTACACCCCACAGGGATTCTCTCTTCCTTGAGAAAGCATTTGTATCAGTCTATTCTAGGGTCATCCTTTTCGGAACTGCTTGTGTTGCGTGATTCCCTTGGAACTGTAGTTGACTCCTCTAGTGTCTCTCTTCAATTGACTGATCCATGCATTCCTCAGAGGGTTTGGGATGTTACCTGGCTATCCTGTCACAGGAAGCTTGGTGTTAGGGATAACCTGAAGCATAAGGCTTAGGAGGAGAGGACTTGTCCTCGAGACACGTGTCCATCCGTTCCTGAGACCATGTCATATTTTTTTATTGAATGCCCCTATTCTCAACCTGTGAGGACCCTTCTCTTCCATAAATGGAAAGAGAAGGCCCTTCCAATCCCTACTTATGATATTTTGATTTACAGTATTTATCCCCCTTGTGTAAGTTGTTATCATCCCAGCACTCTGTGTTTAATTTTTGCCATTCATCGCTTCTATTTCTGGCAGGCCAGATGTGCATATTTGCTGCAGCAGAAATCGTGTAGTCCTACTAAGATTGTTTCTCAGATTTTACAGGGCTTTCAAGCTATTTATTGCTCTGAGAAAACCTCTCTATTGCCGGGGGGGGGGAGGTTTCAGCAGTACTGGAATTTATGTTCCTGGATTCTCCCTTGACTACTTTGTTTTATTTTTTTATATTTTTGATTTCCTGTTTTCTTATTTTTTATTGTTGTTGATTTTCTTTCTTTTTGATTCTGACTGTCATACAGCTCCTTGGTGCTTCTTGATGTTTACGTTTTCCACATGTAATATTTTTTTTTTTCTCCGTGCTTTTTCAGTGAGGATTGGACAAGGGTTCTGTACTGATGTAGACATTTCCTGTGTTTGTTTCCTGTATGCTGTGTTACTTCTTTTTGTTTATTGCTTTGCTTGTATTTAAGATTTTGCATGCTGTATTATGATTTAGCATTTTTTTGCTTTCAGTTTTTACAATTCAGAACTCCCCTACTCTTTTAGTAGGGATGGGAAGGGGGTTGTACATTCACATGTATTATTTTTGTTTGATATTTTTATATGCTGTATTATTATTATTCTTTTCTGTTTCTTTTCCATTTCATTATGATTTTGTATGATATAATACTATTATTGTATGTTTTGTTTCAAGTTTTTGAATAAAAATTCCCCTACTCTTTTCAATAAGTGCCATGGGATCTTTAACATCCTCTTGAACTACCACCAATCCAGGCAGATGGGACCTTGGTTTAATGTCTCATGTGAAAGATAGCACCTGAGAAGTGCAGCACCCCTCTCGTGCTGCACTACAATGTCAGTATTGGGATATTAACCCAAGTGCCTGATGTGGGAACTGAACCCACAGCCCTCTGATCTCCTGGCCTCAGAGGCAAGTGTGCTACCTATTGAGCCACTGACACTGCACTGAAGGGAATGTGTACAGACAAGCATGGCTGTAAAGTTAGATAATGGTAGTGTATGGACTGTGTATGGAAAGACATGAGTGCAGAATTAGATTCTGGTAGTGTCGGGACTGTGTATGGACAGAGATGGCTGCAGAGTTAGATACTGGTAGTGTAGGGATTCTGCATGGACAGACATGGCTGCAGAGTTAGATATTGGTAGTGTTGAGACTGTGTATGGCATGGCTGTAGAGATAGATATTCGTAGTGTAGGGACTGTGTATGAACAAGCATGGATGTAGAGATATATCCTGGTATAGTAGAGGATGTGTATGGATAAACATGTCTGTAGAGCTAGATACTGGTTGTGTAGAGACTGTCTATGGACAAGCATGGCTGTGGAGTTAGATACTGGTAGTATTGGGACTAGGTATGTACAAACAATGGCTGTATAGTTAGATATTGGTAGTACTGGGACTGTGTATGGAAAGCATGGCTGTAGCATTAGATACTGGTAGTATTGGGGGCTGTGTATGGACAAGCATGGCTGTAGCATTAGATACTGGTAGTGCAGTGACTATGCATGGAGAAACATGACAGTAGATTTAGGTACTGGTAGTGTAGGGACTGTGTATGGCATGGCTGTAGAGTTAGATACTGGTGGTGTAGAGACTGTATGGACAAGCATGGCTGTGGAGTTAGACACTGGAAGTATTTGGAATGTGTATGGAAAAAACACCACTGATATAGTAAGATACAGGTAGAGTAGGGACTGTGTATGGATAAACATTGCTGTAGTGAGACTGGTAGTGTAGGGATGGAGTCTGGCAAGCATGGCTGTAGAGTTAGATAATGGTAGTGTATGGAGTGCATGGACAGACATTGCTGTAGATTTAGATATGCTAGTCTAGGAACTATCTTTGGACTGACATGGCTGTAGAGTTAAATACTGGTAGTGTAGGAATTGTGTATATACAGACATGGCTTGTAGAGTTAAGTACTGGTAGTGTAGGTACTGGGTATGGACAAACTTGGCTGAAGGGTTAGATACTGGTAGTTGAGGGATTCCGTATGGACAGACATGGCTGAAAAGATTGATACCGGTATTGTAGGGACTGTGTACGTAGAGACATGGCTGCACAGCTAGATACTGGTATTGCAGGGACTCTGTATGGAGAAGCATGACTGCAGAGTTATATATTGGTAGTGTAGTGACTGTGTATGGACATACATGGCTGCAGAGTTTGATAGTGGTAGAATAGGGACTGCATATGCAGAAACAGGAATGTAAAGTTAGATACTGGTAAAGTGGGGACTGTGTATTGGCAGACATGCCTCTAGAGTTAGATAATGGTAGTGTTGGGACTGTGCATGGACAAACATGGCTGCAGAGTTAGATTGTTTTAGTGTAGGGTCCGTGTATGGGCAAATATGGCTTTATGGTTAAATACTGGTAGTGCAGGGGCTGTGTATGGACAAGCATGGCTGTAGAGTTAAATAATGGTAGTGTTGGAACTGTACTTGGACAAACATGGCTGCAGAGTTAGATTGTTTTAGTGTAGGGTCTGTGTATGGGCAAACATGGCTTTATGGTTAGACACTGGTAGTGCAGAGACTGTGTGTGGCATGGCCTAAGAGTTAGCATCTGGTAATATAAGGACTCTGTAAGGACAAACATGGCAGCAAAGTTAGATACTAGCAGTATTTGCACTTTGTATTGAAAGCAACATAGCTGTAGTGGTTGATACTGGTATTGTAGGGATTGTGTATGGACAAACATGGCTATATCTTTAGGTACTTGTAGTGTAGGGATTGTGTACTGACAAACATGACTACAGAATAAGATACTGATAGTGTAGGGACTGTGTATGAATAGACATGGCTGCAGAGTTAGATACTGGTAGTGTCAGGATTGTAAATAGACAGACGTGGCTGCAGAGTTAGATTCTGGTAGTGTAGAGACTGTATGGCATGACTGTAGAGTTAGATACTCATAGTGTTGGGACTGTGTATGGAAAAACATGGATGTAGAGTTAGCTACTGGTAAGAGTAGGGGATGTGTATGCATAAACATGTCTGTAAGCTTAGATACTGGTAGCATTGGGAGTTTGTTTGGATAAACATGGCTGAAGAGTTAGATAATGGTACTGTAGGGACTGTACAGAGAAACATGGCTGTAGAATTAGATACTGGTAGTGTAGAGGCTGTGTATGTACAAACATGGCCGTAGAGTTAGATACTGGTAGTGTAGTGACTGTGATATAGACAAGCATGGCTGTTGAGTCAGATACTGATAGTGTAGGGATTGTGTATGGATAAACACATCTGTAGAGTTAGATACTGGTAGTGTAGAGGCTGTGTTTGGACAAGCATGGCTGTGGAGTTAGATACTGGTTGTATTGGGACTCTGTATGGACAAACATACCTGTAGTTTTAGATACTGGTAGTGTAGGGACTGTGTATGAACAAACATGGCTGCAGAGGTTGATACTGATAGTATTAGGACTGTGTATGGACAAGCATGGCTGTAGAGTTAGATATTGGTAGTGTAGAGACTGTGTATGGACAATCGTGGCTGCAGAGTTAGACACTGGTAGTAATGATTCTATTTAACTTACCTATTGAAAGTAGTGAATTACCTTAGGACTGGAGAATAGCAGTTGTGCCGATTTTCAAAAAGGGGAACAAGTCAAAACGTGAAAATTATAAACCAATTAGTTTAACGTCACACTGTTGTAAATTACTGGAACATCTTATTAAAAAACATTTTGAAGCCTTTATGGAACACAATGATATTATAGACAAGAGTCAACATGGTTTTAGGAAGGGTTGGTCATGTCAAACCAATTTGATTTCCTTTTACGATAAAATCAGTGAACAGTTAGATATGGGAATACCTTTGGATGTGTTTCTGCTTAACTTTGTCAAAGCATTTGACAAAGTGCCATATATCAAACTTATTGAAAAACTTCAGGGTTTGGGATTTAATAAACATCTCATTAATTGGATAACAGCATGACTCATTGATAGATCACAGTGTGTAAGGATACAGAATTGCACCTCATCTGAATGCACGGTAGGAAGTGATGTGCCACAGGGGTCTGTTTTGGGCCTGATCCTCTTTGGCAACTTTGTTAGTGATATAAATCTGGGGATCTGTAATCATTTAAAGGTAAATGTCCACCAAATGGCTGTTTGCAGAGTCACACAGCAGGTACCTGGCACCCCCTCCTCAATTAAAGCACATTTTACTTACCTTTGGCCTTTTTTCATAATTTCACTTGTAAACATGTGTTTTCAGTGCTCTCTCCCGCCGTGTGCTGAGCCATGTTATAAAAGTTCGCATATGTGCGATAGATGCATGCAGGAGGGTGACGTTGCATACGGGGGGTACATGGAGAACTAATATACTATACAGTGAGCAACGTGAAGTTACAACTGCAAATTACTTTGCTCTCATGTGTTCATCTGTCAGGGAAGGCATTTCCTGTGTCCGGCATTGTTTTTTCCTATTTCGGCACCATAACAGTCCACTGTGTTGTCGTTTGTCACACTATCTGGTTTGTTGTGTGCAGCCACTAATTCTGGATGGGAAACTGAACGCAGGCTACTGAACCACAACAAGAAAGTGCAAATACCAACATACATTCCACCTTTACAAGCGGAGACATCGAGCATAAAGTAATTGCATGAAACAAGCAATGCGATTCTATTTTCAAGACACCAGCTGTTTACTGTTAGAACTGCTTACCCTTATATTAGTACTGCAGTTCATTGCAGCTAAATAAAAATCAGTTCTGGGTGGGCTACACAGTATGACTGCTATTGCAGGCAAAGCTTTCATGAAGCCCAAGAAGCGGTTTGATCTCAGGCAGACTTCAGCACACTGTTGAGCAATTCTGAATTAATATACAGCAGTACTTGCTCGGTACACAGTGAATACAAGTAGCACAATGCTGAATGGCAGGTGCAGAAAAGACTGAACTGTCATTCTCAGTACCGGGCAAGTGGACCATGCACATTGGCTGCGAGGGGAGGTATTTTCCTGGACAACTACAGCTATAAATCAGTGTTTTGTTTGACCACAGAGTTCATGACTGCTGAAGAAGCAGATCTGTCTCTCTGATGAACTCCTGTATGCGTTCATGGTAATGAATGTGTTTCCGATTGAGAAAGTGGGAGAGAGAAATGAAGGGGGAGTGGTGTAGAGCAGTTGAGCAAGGCTCCAGAATGCACACATTCAAGGGAACAGTGACCAAGAATATAATCACCTATCCCAAAAAAACAGGCAGCTAAAGTGACTCACAATGGAAGCCAATATTGCAAACTGCAGACTCCCAACAATGAAACACACAGCATGGCTCAAAACAAGTAACACTCACCCCTGCTGCTGGTGGACTGTGACAAAGTCCTTACATGCAAAAATATTTGGTGTGCCAGCAACTATTTTATCAAATAATAAAATAATTTATGTTTTATCCTGTGACCAAGCATGGTCGGTTTTGAAGTACTTATTTGTTTTGAACCATGCTGTGTGTTATTTGGCAGACAGCTTAATCAATGAAGCCCCAATGGAACCAACGGCACTTAGACTTTGGCTTCACAACACAGCAGGACAAGTGAAATAAAACGGGAGCACACAACTTGATTAAAAGACGACTACTGTTAGTTGTGCATAATGATAATCCACCTCTGCTTTCACCCAGTGGTAGCAATGAAAAGAATGGTTTGGCTGTTCACAAAACTAACCTCTGAATGAACTGCAGTTTATTCCATTATGCTAAACCAACATGCAGTGATACTGAGTAGGGCAGCACAAATCTGGCAGGTTGCTTCCCGTATCTTGTGTCACTTCCGGTTCAGCAGAGGTTGCCACAGATCAGCAGGGATCATGTACAACACAAAATGGAGGAGGGACTGGATAAATGCTAAAAAGTTAAAAATAAAAGGTAATCTTTACATCTGTTGTTTGATGTGCATTGCGATTGCACTACTGTGGCACCTTACTAACCTATGATGCTTTTGGCAGCATGTGGACGTTTCCCTTTAACTAAGTTTGCAGATGATACCAAACTGGGTGGTGAAGTTAGTAATTTTGGTAATCACCTATCACTAGTGAATGATTTGGCCCTGATAGAAAATTGGGTATTTACTAATGGAATGACATTTAACCTGGATAAATGTACAGTTTTACACTTCAGTATAAACAATCCCAATTATTCATATATTTTAAATCAAAAGTTATTAAAAAGTTCAACTAGAGAATTGGACCTAGGTGTTATGGTTAATAATAAATTAACTGCTAGGGATCAATGCCTTACTACATTTGCTAAATGGTATACAAAATAAAGAGATCCTTCATAAACAAAAATACACAAACAATTCTCCCTATCTAAAGGAGCTATATACGAATAATACTTGATTATGAATCACAGCTATGGTCACCTGCAATTAAGAAGGTTGTACAATCAGTAGAAAAAGGGCTGTAACTTGGCTGATACCTAATAATAATAAAAGGAAGCACAAAGACAAAGAGGTGCTCTTCTCTTTCTTTATAAAATATTAAATTCTAAACAACTTATGGAGGAATGTGGCACTAAATTCTATAATTCGCATTGTAATTTAAGATCCCATAATAAACAATTGAAGCTACCGGTAATAAATACTAATAGAACATATAATTTCTTTACTGTTTGAGTAAATATGGCCTGGAACATGCTCTCTCAGCAAGCGGTAGATGCACCATCATTGAACTTGTTTAAAAACAAATTAGATGAGATCTTTTACAATAACTAAAGATTGGTATGATTACCCATATGTGTGGGAGACATTCACAATGGGCCATGTGGCTCCCTTATGTCTATGAATACCTAGTAATCCCAGTATTGGGACTATGTATGAACAAAGTTTCTGCAGAGTTAGATACTGGTAATATTGGGACTGTGTCTGGACAGAGTTGGCTGTAGAGTTAGACACTGGTAGTATTGGGACTGTGCATGTAATGATATGGCTGCAGAGTTAGATACTGGTAGTGTAGGGAGTGTGTATGGACAGACATCACTACAGAGTTAGAAACATGTAGTTTTGGGACTGTGTATTGACATGCATGGCTGCAGAGTTAGATACTTTGAGTGTACTGAATGTGTAGGGATAAAGATGGCTGTAGAGTTTCATAATGGTAGTCTAGGGACTTTGTTTGGACAAGCATGGTTGTAGAGTTACATAATGGTAGTATTGGGACTGTGTATGTACAAGCATGGCTGTAGAGTTAGATACTGGTAGTGTACTGAATGTGTAGGGATAAAGATGGCTGTAGAGTTTCATAATGGTAGTCTAGGGACTTTGTTTGGACAAGCATGGTTGTAGAGTTAGATAATGGTAGTATTGGGACTGTGTATGTACAAGCATGGCTGTAGAGTTAGATACTGGTAGTGTAGAAGCTGTATGGACAAGCATGGCTGCGGAGTTAGATACTGGTAGTATAGGGACTGCGTATGGACAGAGTTGGCTGTACAGTTAGACACTGGAAGTATTGGGACTGTGTATGTAATGATATGGCTGCAGAGTTAGATACTGGTAGTGTAGGGACTGAGTATGGACAGGCATGGGTACAGAGTTAGAAACGTAGTTTTGGGACTGTGTATGGACAGACATGGTTGCAGACTTAAATACTGGGAGTGTACTGAATGTGTAGGGATAAAGATGGCTGTAGAGTTTCATAATGGTAGTTTAAGGACTTTGTATGGATAAGCATGGTTGTAGAGTTCGATAATGGTTATGTAGGGTCTGTGTATGGACAGACATGATTTAATCGTTAGATACTAGTAGTGTAGGGACTGTGTATTGGATGACTGTACAGTTAGATTCTGGTAGTAAATGGACTGTAAGGACAAACATGGCTGCAGAATTATATACTGGTTGTATTTGGACTTTGTATGGGAAAAACATGATTGTAGAGTTAGATACTGGTAGTGTAAGGACTGTGTAGTGACATGCATGGCTGTAGAGTTAGATACTGGTTCTTTAGGCACTGTGTCTGGTCAGATACGGCCATAGAGTTAGATACTGGTAGTGTAGGAATTATGTATGGACAAGCATGGCTGTATCATTAGGTAGTGGTAGTGTTGGGAATGTGTATGCACATACATGGCTGCAGAATTACATACTGGCAGTATATTGAATGTGTATGGATAAACGTGGCTGTAGAGGTAGATACTGGTAGTGTAGGGGCTGTGTATGGGCAAGCATGGCTGTAGAGTTACATAATCTTTTCGGTTTTCTTTTACATAATTTCCGTCTTTTGGATGAGACGTTAAACCGAGGTCCCATCTGCCTGGATTGGTGGTAGTTCAGGTGGATGTTAAAGATCCCATGGCACTTATCGAAAAGAGTAGGGGAATTTCCCCAGTGTCCTGGCCAAATTTCCCTCATTCACTAAAAATATCACCAACGGCTTAATCTGG
The DNA here is from genome assembly GCA_016271365.2 of Neoceratodus forsteri. Lineage (NCBI taxonomy): Eukaryota > Metazoa > Chordata > Ceratodontiformes > Ceratodontidae > Neoceratodus > Neoceratodus forsteri. Next base: position 1,694,673,372 of record CM028130.1, on the reverse strand, counting down.
TTCAATGTCAGTTGGCATTCATCTGTATGCCCCTCCCCCGGGTCGTGCCTGAAAATAGGCAGGATTTGTCTAGTGTACTTACCCAGTCAACAAAAACTAAATAAAATAAAAATAAATAAATAATGGTAGAGTAGGGACTGTGCATGTACAGACATGACTGCAGAGTTAGATGCTGGCAGTATAGTGACTGGATTGACAGACGTGTGCAGAGTTAGATACTGGTAGTGTAGGGATTATGTATGGAAAGACGTGGGTGTAGAATTAGATACTGGTAGTGTAGGGATGGTATATGGACAGGCATGGCTACAAAGTTAGAAATTGGTAGTACAGGGATTGTGTATGGACAGTCATGGCTGAAGAGTTAGATAGTGGTAGTTTACTGAATGTGTAAGGATAAATTTGGTTGTAGAGCTATATAATGGTAGTGCAGTGACTTTGTATGGACAAACTTGGCTATATAGTAAGATACTGGTCATGTAGGGACTGTGTATGGACAGACATGACTGCAGAGTTAGATTCTGGTAGTGCAAGGACTGTGTATGGGATGGCTATATAGTGCAATACTGTTAGTATAGAGACTAAGTACGGACAGACATGGTTGTTGAGTTATATACTGGTAGTATTTGGACTTTGTATGGAAAAATCATGACTGTAGAGTTAGATATTGGTTGTATAGGGACTGTGTATGCACAGATATGGCCGTAGCATTATATACTGGTAGTGTAGGGATTGTGTATGGAGAAGCATGGCTGTATCATTAGGTACTGGTAGTGTTGAGATTGTGTATGGACAGATATGGCTGCAAAATTTGATACTGGTAGTGTACTGAATGTTTATGGATACACCTGGCTGTAAATATCTATACTGGTAGTGTAGGGAGTGTATACAGACAAGCATGGCTATAGAGTTAGATAATGGTTGTGTAGGGACTGTGTATGGGTAGACATGAGTGCAGAATTAGATACTGGTAGTGTAGGGAGTGTGCATGGACAGACATGGCTGAAGATGTAGATTCTGGTAGTGTTGAGACAGTGTATGGCATGGCTATAAACTTAGATATTCATAGTGCAGGGACTGTGTATGGACAGGTATGGATGTAGAGTTAGTTATTGGTAGAATCTGGCATGTGTATGGATAAACATGGCTGTAGGATTAGATACTGGTAGCGTAGGGACTGTGTATGGATAAACATGGCTGTAGAGTTAGATAATGGTAGTGTAGGGACTGTATGGACAAATGTCACTGTAGAATTAAATACTGGTAGTGTAGGGACAGTGTATGGACAATGATGGCCGTAGACTTAGATACTGGAGTTAGAGATTGATAGTGTAGGGATTGCATATGGATAAACATGTCTGTAGAGTTAGATACTGGTTGTGTAGAGACTGTGTATGGATAAACATAACTGTGGAGTAAGATACTGGTAGTACTGGGACTGGGTATGGACAAAGATGGCTGTAGAGTTAGATATTAGTAGTGTAGAGAGTGTGTCTGGACAGGCATGGCTGTGGAGGCATATGGGCAAACATGGCTGAAGAGTTAGTTCTGGCAGTATTGTGACTGTGTATAGACAAGCATGGCTGTAGAGTTAGATACTGGTTGTGCAGTGACTATGGATGAAGAAACATGACTGTAGATTTAGGTACTGGTAGTGTAGGGACTGTGTATGGCATGGCTGTAGAGTTATATACTGTTAGTATATGGAGTGTGTATGGGCAAATATGTCTGTAGCGTTAGATACTGGTAGTGTCTGGACCAGGAATAGACAAACATGGCTGTAGGTTTAGGTACTGGTAGTGTACGGACTGTGTATGGCATGGCTGTAGAGTCAGATACTAGAAGTAAATGGACTGTGTATGAAAGAAACATGTCTGTAGAGTTAAATACTGGTAGTGTAGGGACTGTTTATGTACAAACATGGCTGTGGAGTTTGATATTGGTAGTGTAGGGACTGTGCATGGACAGACATGGCTGTGGAGTTAGATACTGGTAGTGTAGGGGCTGTGTCTGGATAAACATGGCTGAAGAGTTAGATAATGGTAGTGTTGGGAGTGTGTATGGGCAGACATGAGTGCCGCACTAGATACTGGTAGTGCAGGGACTGTGTATGGACAGATATGTCTGCACAGTTACATACTGGTAGAGTAGAGATTGTGTAAACATGGCTGCTGAGTTATTACTGGAAGTGTAGGGACTGTATAGACAGTCATAGCACTAGAGTTAGATACTGGTAGTGTAGTGACTGTGTATGGACAGATATGGCTGCAGAGTTAGATACTGTATGGTAGTGACTGTGCATGGTCAGATACGGTTGCAGGGTTAGATACTTATAGTGTAGGAACTGTGTATGGAAAGACATGAGTTCAGAGTTAGATTGTGGTAGTGTGAGTAATGTGTACGGAAAAACATGGCTGTACAGTTACATACTGGTCATGCAGGGACTGTGTATGGCATGGCTGTAGAATTAGATACTGTTAGTGTAGCTAATGTGTATGGATAGATGTGTCTGCAGAGTTATATACTGGTAGTGTTGAGACTGTGTATGGCACGGCTGCAGGGCTGCAGCTAGCAATTCCAGGGCCCCGGGCAGGCAGTTTGATGAGGGTTCCTGTATCCCTAACAAACGGCCCCCAGAAGCTTTGGGGTTTTTGATGCTCTCAGGTGAGTTTTTGGGGCTTTTAGTGAAGCAAAAAACAAGATTTTGTAAGCTTTTCCTAGCTCATATTTATTGAAAGAATGTATTTTTAGCCCAGAGTCTTATTCATGTTTATAACAGAAGAATTTTTTTATAAATGTGGTCTGCTGCCAGCCATAATGTAAACCCTCATGATTCACATCATGGCTGACAGTGGTCTGAATGCAACAGACAACCTGTGAACCTTATTCATTTTTATAACAACATTAGGATTGTTTTATAATCACAACAATGCACTTCATGGCACATGTAGTATTGAGATTTATAGACGTTTCATGCATTTAAAGTCACTCGGCTGTGTTTCGTGTTACTCCACACCTGTCGTGTGTAAATACCAGAAGACATGCACTGTTATTGGAAAGGAATAATGCCTGACAGGTGGGTGTATGCAGATAACATCCGCCCGGGTGGTTGGGCCCGGCCACTGGCTGAGGGCATCCAACACCGGATGGATGTTATCCCAGCATAATACCCACCCTGGAGGGCATTATTCCTATTATACAATGGCTTGTTTTATACAGAAAAAAATAATTTAAAATAATTTTATTTAGTGTTTTAAAATATTTTTTTAAGAAAAGATGCAGGCAATGGTCAATGTGCTCTATGATATCATCAGCAGGGATGTTATGCAGGGGCGGGGACGTGCAATGATGACCAGTGTCTGCCCTGCTCCTGAATTCTGGTAGGTGCTGGTGTGTAGTAGTGCACCCAGCCTCCGCCGGATGTTGCCACTGCTCCGAATGCTCGATCCACCCTCCCTCAGAGAAGGAGAGCAGTCCAGGGATGCTCGATCCTTCTCCCCCTGGCTAGCCCTCCGATGACCTGGAGCCATTCCTGAACCCGGGTCGCCAGCGTTGCAAGTGGAAATCCCACCGCTGATGGGCCAGTATATTTGCTTTTTATAAACAAGGATTACTTAGACTGAATCATGCAAAACCAGACAGTCTGAACTTCAAGTGGTTCACTGTGAACTGTTAATTAAGCAATAAGCCATGACAAGGTGTGCATAATGATAGGATAAAAGCAGTCTGGCATCACAGTCTACCAAACAAAAATCTCATGTGATAGATTCTGTTGAAACTTAGTTTATTGCAAAATGAAACATTAATAAGTACACATAGCAGCAACTACCCCACTAATGCCAACATTTCACATAACACATACAGTTTGTCAATGTGTGGTTACTATGTATGAAGGTACAAATTCTAAAGCACCTGCTTGAAGATTATATTCAAAATCTCATGACTACTATGAAGAACCCCCATTTTAATATCGGCACCAGGGAAGAAAGACAAGCATTCTGGCATCTGGCTAAGAATGACAAAATCGCAATTAAACTCACTGATAAAGGTGGATCTGTTGTCATTCTAGATAAAGTATGAAAATGTACTTGTGAGGCAATTACTGAATAGTAAGTTTTATCGAAACTGACTGAGTGTGGCCAGCTATCCAGAGTCCATTTACTCTGCAGCCTGTTGCTCTGCCTCCTTGTCACCCTCCCAGCTTGAGTCCTCACTGCTGCCAAAACACAGTCCCTGCTCTCTTTGGGCACATGCGCAGTGGTGTTTTTTTTTAATTGGCACCTGCCTAGGGAGACGTATGTGTGTGTGGGGGATTGCTGCCTTCACATTGGGGAATGCACCATAGCAGGTCACAGAGGGTGTGTGTCTGGGAATGCTACAACAGACCACAGAGGGGAGGGTGTGTGCTGATTATTAGTGGGGCTGAGCCTGCCTATGATTGTACCTTGTGTGCCATTTATTTTGTTTGTAGTAATTTTCAACTGAAAAACAAGGTGGTGCCTGCTCTTCAGCAGGAGATGGATCATTAGCAGCTACCACCTTGCTTTTCAGTTGAAAATTACTGCAAACAAAATCAGAACTGAGAGTAACGAGGGAGCAAAAGGAGCAGAAAAAAATGCATACATTATCTCCCAGCATCCAGTACCCTTACACAATTAATCTGCTTTTTATTCCTTTTTTACACTTACCTGGATGGATGTCTGGACGAGGACAGCGGAGTCATCACAAATGAAAGGGGACACCCACAAACTGCAATCACCGGACGCACCAACTGCACATTCAATTTGTGAGGAGATTAGAAAGTGGTGGGTGCTTACTCCACGAGGCGATGACTAAAAGCAAGAAGCAAGGCCTGCAACCCAACCACACTACTGGGCAGCAGCTGCTGAAGTACTCTGGTGGCGACCCAGCTCACTGACTTGTTGCTTTGGCTGCCTGCTCTCATCGTTGTCATGCAAAATGTTTTTATTTATGGGTGGATTGGCGAAACCAACACACTAACAGCAAATCCTCCAAATCGCTGGGCTCTGAGGAGAATGTACAGTAGTGCATGCTAGACACCGTTCCAGCTCACATCAGATGTACAGGAGGGACAATGTCATCATGTCTATGGCAGGGTCTGGGCCTGTGTGGCACCACTGTAATATATTTTTCTTTGCCGTCCAAGTGGGGGGGGTCATTTATGCAAAAGTCCTATGGTAGGACTGATGCATAAATGACTCCTCCCCCACCTGGACAGCGAAGAAAAAGGCTTTACAGTGGCACCACGCATAGAGCAACAGAAAAGGATGAAAGGAGAAATAAAAAAAATATATATATATATCAGCGCTGTTCAGGTGGGCCCCCCCATAGCACAGGGCCTGGGAAAAAAGTCCCGGTTGTCCCCCCATAACGGCGGCCCTGCATGGCTGTAGAGTTAGACAGTCATAGTGTAGGGACTGTGTATGGAGAAGCATGGCTGTAGAGTTAGATACTGCTAGTATTGGGACTGTATATGGATAAGCATGGCTGTAGCATTAGATACTGGTAGTGTAGAGACTGTGTTTGGACAAGCATCTCTGCGTAGTTAGATACTGGTAGTATTGGGACTGTGTATTGGCCAACATGGCTGTAGAGTTAGCTCTGGTAGTACTGGGACTGTGAATAAACAAGCATGGCTGTAAAGTTAGATACTGGTAGTGTAGTGACAGTGCATGGAGAAACATAACAGTAGATTTAGGTACTGGTAGTGTAGGAACTGTGTATGGCATGGCTGTAATGTTATATACTGTTAATATAGGAACTGTGTATCGATAAACATGGCTGTAGAGTAACATAATGGTGGTGCCTGGACCATGGATAGACAAACATGGCTGACATTTAGGTACTGGTAGTGTAGGGACTGTGTATGGCATGACTGTAGAGTCAGATACTGGGAGTATTTTGACTGTGCATGGACAAACATGGCTGCAGAGTTACATACTGGTAGTATTTCAACTGTGCATGAAAAAACATGGTTGTAGAATTAGATACTGGGTAGGGACTGTGAATAGACAAACATAGCTGTAGAGTTTGATATTGGTAGTGCAGGGACTGTGCACTGGCAAACCTGGCCATAGAGTTAGATATTGGTAGTGTAGGGATTGTATATGTACAGATATAGCTGCAGAGTTAGATACTGGTAATGTAGGGACTGTGTATGGACAGATATGACTGCAGAGTTAGATACTGATAGTCTAGGGACTGTGTATGGACAGACATGGCTGCAGAGTTAGATACTGGTAGTATTTGGACTGTGTATGGAAAAAAAATGGCTGTAGAGCTTGATAGTGGTTGTGTCCAGACTGTATGGACAAGCATGGCTCTGGAGTTACATATTTGTAGTGTATGGACTGTGTACGGGCAAACTTGGCCGTTGAGTTAGATACTGGTAGTATAGGGATTGTATATGGACAGACATGGCTGCAGAGTTAGATTCTGTTAGTGTACATATTGTGTTTGGACAGACATGGCTGCAGAATTAGATACTGGTAGTGTATGGACTGTTTATGGATAAACATGGCTGTAGATATTGAGAATGGTAGTGTTGGGACTGTGTATGGACAGACATGGCTGCAGAGTTATATACTGGAAGTGTAGGGACTGTATAGACAGTCATAGCAGCAGAGTTAGATACTGGTAGTGTAGTGACTGTGTATGGACAGATATGGCTGCAGAGTTATATAATGGTAGGGTAGTGACTGTGTATTGACAGATACGGCTACAGAGTTAGGTACTGGTAGAATAGGAAATGTGAATGGACAGATGTGGTTTCAGAGTTAGATTGTGGTAGTGTGGGGACTGAGTACAGAAAAAATGGCTATACAGTTACATACTGGTAGTGCAGGGACTGTATGGCATTGCAGTAGAGTTAGATACTGGTAATGTAGTTATTGTGTATGGACAGGCGTGGCTGCAGAGTTAGATATTGGTAGTGTTGAGACTGTATGGTATGGCTGTAGAGTTAGATATTTGTAGTGTATGGGCTGTGTATTGACAAGCATGGATGTAGAGTTAGATACTGGTAGAGTAGGGGACATGTATTGATAAACATGGCTGTAGGCTCAGATACTGGTAGCGTAGGGACTGTGTTTGGATAAACATGGCTGTAGAGTTAGATAATGGTAAAGTAGGGACTTTATGGAGAAACATGGCTGTAGAAGTAGATACTGGTAGTGTATGGACTGTGTATGGACAAACACGGCTGTAGAGTTAGATAGTGGTAGTGTAGTGATTGTGTGTGGTCAGGTACGGCTTCAGACTTAGATATTACTAGTGTAGCAACTGTGTATGGACAGGCATGGCTGTAGAGTTAGATACTTGTAGTATTGGGACTTTCTATGAACAAACATGGTTGTAGAGTTATATACTGGTAGTATAGTGACTATGTACGGACAGACATAGCTGCAGAGTTAGATACTAGTAGTGTAGTGACTGTGGATAGACATACATAGCTGCAGAGTTAGATACTGATAGTGTATGAACTGTGTATGGACAAGCAGTGATGTACAGTTACATACTGGTAGTGCAGGGACTGTGTATGGCATGGCTGTAGAGTTAGATACTGTTAGTATAGGGACTGTGTATAGACAAACATGGCTGTTGATTTAGGTACTGGTAGTGTAGGAACTGTGTATGTCATGGGTGTAGTGTCAGATACTGAAAGTATACGGACTGTGTATGGACAAACATGGCTGCAGAGTTAGATACTGGTAGTATTAGGACTGTGTGTAGACAAGCCTGGCTGTAGAGTTAGATACTTGTAGTGCAGTGACTGTGCATGGGGAACATGACTGTAGATTCAGGTACTGGTAGTGCAGGGACTATGTATGGCATGGCTGTAGAGTTAGATACTGTTAGTATAGGGACTGTGTATAGACAAACAAGGCTGTTGATTTAGGTACTGGAAGTGTAGGAACTGTGTATGTCATGGGTGTAGTGTCAGATACTGGAAGTATACGGACTGTATATGGACAAACATGGCTGCAGAGTTAGATACTGGTAGTATTTGGACCGTGTATGGAAAAACATGGCTGTAGAGTTAAATACTGGTAGTGTAGGGACTGTGTATGGAGAAACATGGCTGTGGAGTTTGATATTGGTAGTATAGGGACTGTGTACTGGCAAACCTAGCTGTAGAGTTAGATACTGGTAGTGTAGGGATTGTATATGGACAGACATGGCTGCAGAGTTAGATACTGGAAGTGTAGGGACTGTGTATTTCTAAACATGGCTGTAGAGTTAGTTACTGGTAGTGTAGGGACTGTGTATGGACAAGTACCGCTGTAGAGTTAGATAATGGTAGTGTTGAGACTGTGTATGGACAGTTATGACTGCAGAGTTAGATACTGGTAGCCTGTTGACTGTGTATGGACAGACATGGCTGCAGAGTTAGATACTGGTAGTATAGTGACTATGTACGGACAGACATAGCTGCAGAGTTAGATACTGGTAGTGTAGTGACTGTGGATAGACATACATAGCTGCAGAGTTAGATACTGATAGTGTATGAACTGTGTATGGACAAGCAGTGATGTACAGTTACATACTGGTAGTGCAGGGACTGTGCATGGTATTGCTTTAGAGTTAGGTACTGGTAGTATAGGGGCTGTGTATGGAAAAATAAAGCTACATAGTTAGATACTGGTATTATTTGGGCTGTGTATGGAGAAAAAAAACATATCTGTAGAGTTAGAGTCTGGTAGTGTATGGACTGTGTATGGGCAAGCATCACTGTAGAGTTAGGTACTGATAGTGCAGGGACTCTGTATGGAGAAAGATGGTTGTATAGTTAAATACTGGTAGTGTAGGGACTGTGTATATACAGACATGGCTGCAGAGTTAGATTCTTGTAGTGGAAGGACTTTGTATGGACAAATATGACTGCAGAGTTAGATACTGATAATGTAGGGATTGTGTATGGATAAGCATATCTGTAGAGTTAGGTACTGGAAGTGTAGAGACTGTGTATGGACAAGCATGTCTGTGGAGTTAGATACTGGTAGTATTATGACTGTGTATGGACATAGATGGCTGTACAGTTCGATAGTGGTAGCATTGGGATTGTGTATGGACAAGCATGGCTTTAGAGTTTACTTGGTTTACTTGGTTCTGAAGGACAAAAGAAGGCCGAGGCCCATCGAGATTTTCCCCCACCACTTTGGTGGGAAAAGTTACACCCACAAGTTATTAGCCTTTATCCATTGATCTAGACTTCTTTTAAAAGAATAAAAGGAGTTACTGTCAACCAAATCTTGCGGCAGACTATTCTACAGTCTGGGGGCTCTTACCGTGAAGTAATTCTGCCTTTTATTGGTTCTAGATTTGGCCACATCAATCTGTTTGTTATGAAGCCATGGAACAATCTTTCTCTGGGAACATTTTAGAGCACATTGATGCATTAGATCCTGAGAATTATGGATTTTATACAGAAAGATCAAGTCACCTCTCCTTCATCTGGTTTGAAGGGTGTATAGCCCAGTTTCCTGCAGTCTAGCATGATAGGCACTTTTGGCCAAATGAGGAACCAGTTTTGTAGCCCTCCTCTGAATTCTCTCGATCCTATCTATGTCCTGTCTAAGACAGGGGTTCTAGAAAGGGGACCCGTAGGTAGAATGTGGCCTTACATGGGTCCTATAAAGGGGAATGATACATGTTGTTGTAGACAAACGTACATTTAATAAGAGTGAGCAATACATTAGATGTTTTAGCTACCTTAATGCATTGGTCAGATGAGAACAATTTGTTATTAACAATAACCCCTAGGTCCTGCTCATTTATTGAAACTTTAAGAGGGGTATCATTTAAGAGATGGCTCTGTCTAGGGTTATTTTTGGCGAAGTGTAATACAGTACATTTGTCTGGATTGAGCATCATCCCATTAGAAATTGCCCATTGTTCAATAGTTTTCAAGTAATTCCTAAGTATGGACCTATTAGTATCCGTATTTACTGTCTCCCCCAGCTTAGTGTCATCCGCAGACTTTGAAAGGAGATTGCCTGCACTAACCTGCATATCACCAATAAAAACTCTGAACAAAGTTGGTCCAAGATCCGATCCCTGAGGCACCCCACTGGTCACACTCCCCACATCAGAAAGAATGCTGTTTATTCTGACTTGTTGTCTACTGGACAGCCAACAGGTGGCCCATTTAACCAACATCTGGGAAAATCCCAGTTTCAGCATTTTATATCAATTAGTTTACCAAGTGGCACCTTATCGAAGGCCCTGCTATAATCAAGCAGAATTACATTCATGGGGTTACCAGAATCAAGTCCCTCACTTTTATAATTGTAGAAGGATACCAGATTAGTTGTAAAGGAATACCCCTGCCTGAATCCATGCTGTGTATGGTCAATTATATCATTGGAGATTATTTATTTTTCCATGATTTCTTTAATAATATTCTCCATAATTTGCGTATAACTGACGTCAAGCTTATAGGATGATAGTTTTCAGCCTTAGAATGATTGCCTTTTTTAAAAATTGGTATGACTGTGGCATTAGCCCAGTCTTGGAGAATAAGACTTATGGAGTGATTTGTTAAAGATGTGGGTTGAGGTCTTAGCTATGGCCTCAGCTGTCTCTAACAGAAATCTTGGGTTAATAGTATCAAGTCCTGGACTTGATGTCTTTTTTAATGATTGCAAGGCCTTAAGTGTATCAGCTTCAGAGACAGTGTAGAATGTGGAAGCACTATCTGTATGCTGATGGAATTTAGGGTCCACTTTTTTTTAGAAAAAATGGAACAGAACTGCTCATTAAAGGCATCAGCAATTTCCTTGTCAGTGGATATTACAGAGTTTTCAACTATTAAGGGACCCATCTACCTGTTATTCCCTTTGTTGTTATTAAGATAGGAAAACAAGTATTTGTAGCTGTCTTTGGAATGTGCCAAACAGAACTCCAGTTTCCTTTTAGACTGTAAAATAGAAAACGTCAGTTCTTTTACTGTTTTTTTTATATTTGAATAGTATTTGTTCTTTAGTAGCACCCTCACTCTTTTTTAGGAGAGACAATAGCATTTGTTTGTTTTTAATTTGTTTCTTTATGGTTTTATTTAACTGTAACCCCTTGTTACCCGGGGTTACTAGAATCCCAGTAAGACCTAGTGGTATGCAGGGAAGGCAGCTTGTGAAACTCCAGTTAAATGGGTTTCACACTGTCTCACTCTGTTCTCAGTCTCAGCTGAGGCTGAGAGATGACATCACCAATAGAACTGTCGCAGCTGCATAAGCCTCATTGGAATCTGCAGCAGAGGGAGTTAGATAGAACCTTGGGAGTTTTCAAAGTCAGTCCCTGTTTACCTTCTGTAAGAGAAGGTCAGAGTCCAGTTTTGTTTTCAAAGAGGAAGGAGCAGTTCCAGTTTTGCCTTCAAGTGGTGGAGACCGCTGTTTTGGTCTCAGTGCCCCTCCCTCCGGGGGTGGGGATAAAGACCCCCATGTAGATTCCAGGGGCAATCCCTTAATTTCTGCAGAAGAAAGAAAGCTGCCTATTTCAGTTTCAGTTTGTGTTTGGAAAGTTTGGAAGAGTTGTACTTCACCTGTGGGGCACCTGCAACAAAAGGATGAGTGTTTGCTCTACTATGAGAGGGCAAAAAATGTGTTTCTTCAGCCTGGGATATGTGAAGAAATCTGGGATTTGAACTACTATTTGGGAGGCCTGTAGTACCAGGACAAACAAATGGAGTAGTGTCAAAAGCTAGAGTGCTGTGTGAATTAAAGTAATATTGCAGAGGGGGTGCAACAGTTCATCCACCATTTAATCTACATTCAGAAGTTTCAGTTTTTCCAGAGAAATGGCTGGGTATGGGCTGTGGGAGCTGGAGGTGGGAACACCCCCCATCTTTAGTAACCAGGTCCACCTCTACGGATTTCTGCTGTGATTGCTACTTGCCTCATGCGCTTGGCCAGTGATGAGGGAAGTACCCAGACGTGGGTCACAAATGGGAATATCTCTCTAGGAGTCGCAGACTCTAAGTGGTGTGGGGAGCCACAACAAGTATGAAGAAAATTATTCTTGTGAGATGGGAGTCAGAAGAAGTAAGAAGGAAATCTCTCTAGGAGTTGCAGACTCTAAGTGGTGTGGGGAGCCACAACAAGAAAATGGGTTCATTCTTCCAGTGGACCGCCATTCAAGTGGTTGGCAGGGGAGCTGGGCCAGTCGGGCTGTGTACTCAAAGCGCGTGCAAGTCCAGGCTGTGTGCCTGGTGGGTCCAGAGCCTGAAAACAGTAAATTGGTTCATTCTTCCAGTGGACCACCTTGTAGTCTTTAATCTGCATTACCAGTAAATGTAGCCCCATGGGGGTCCATCTACGCTTTGTTGTGTTCAGCTAGTAGTGAATAAAAGCCACATTGTAAAATCCCATTCCTGGTTCTGGACATTACAGTTATTGCTTCCTGTGTTTGGATTTACTTGGGTGCCCCTGTGCAGAGTAGCCAAACCTAGGTCCCCCTGTGCCGAGTAACCTCATCCTCCCTGAACCCAGGTCCCTACCAGGTATTGCTGCCAGAGCCAACAGCATGCCACCTATCATTTGGCAAAAAGGCAGGGGTGAGGGGTTACAAAAATGGAAGCACCGCTTTGGATTTGTTCGGGAAGGAATGTGCTCGGGCAAGGGGGCTAGCGTTTTGGCTATCTGGCAGTGGGTAGCCCAAAAAGTTGAAGCAATTTCCCTAGTGTGTTGCTATGTGCTGTGAATCTTGTGCTGCTGTTTAAAAATGCCAACTGTTTACCAAGGAGCTTAAAGCCAAAGAGTGTGCCCTTGTCCTGCATCAAAATTGTTTGCAGTTTTTGCCTGCTTTAAAATAAACTGTGGTAAATAAAAGTGTGGAAGACTAGGGTAGCAACAGAGAAATTATGCCCTGGACATTGGAAATGCTTTTAAAATGAATTCTTGTGAAGAAAAGTGTGGAAGACTAGGGGTAGCAACAGAGAAATTATGCCCTGGACGTTTGAAATGCTTTTTAAAATGAATTCTTGTGTAGGAAAGTGTGGAAGACTAGGGGTAGCAAAAGGAAGATTATGCCCTGGACGTTGGAAATGCTTTCTGTGTGAATGGAGAGACTGCAGAGTTAATGGCTAAGTTATATGGGTGAAATGGGCTCCCGCCGTGGAGTCAGTTTGGAAAAAAAAAAGTGCATTCTGCAGTTTAAATTTGCCTGCTCGATGATCGCCGTGAGGAGAAGAGCCCTCGTGAGGAAGAAGAGGCTCATTTGCATGGCATTGTGTGGTTGGTCAGGCTGCAATCAGTTCCGCTCCTCAGCCAGCTTTACAGAGACTGCCTCATCATTCGAGAGGGAGTGAGAGTGCAGTGCTTGTACTGGCAGTGGAGGAGCATCGCAGAGTATTCAAAGTGCTGTAACAGTTCAAAAATAGACTTTTGAGTTTAAAATTGGGCTCAACCCGCAAATTGATCATTAAAATAGCGAGTTTGGTGGATAAAATGACGATCGCTAAGACTGCCTGCCCGTTTGTGTACAGAGACCTTCAAGAACTGGCTGCAGGCCGTTTTACCCCATTGCAGCAAGTTGCTACTGATCACAGTAAGTAAAAATTCAAGAAACTGCTCAAACAGTGATTTTCAGTTATGCCATATAAAATGCGTGTGCAGCAGTGTAGTCGCTTTGCAAGTAACGACTGTGTGAAGTCCTGCCAGCAAGTGCAAGTCTGTTAAGCTATTGAATGTGTGCATGGAAGTGAAAATTAGCCGCAGTTTAAAGTTTGCAGCCAGAGAGAGACTGTGAGTTGTAGCAAAATGCAACACTAGTAGAAGCAGGCAATCCTGTGCTAAAAACCTGAAGCTTTAGAGGGACTGTGAATTAAATGAATGTTACCAGCTTGTGAAAAGTCCAAGGAATATCCTGTAAATGTGTGTAAAGCCAGATCAGAGCAAGTTGTGCAGTTTGAGTAAAAGTTATCAGTAGCTTGTGTAAATCAGGTGCGCAGTGGCTTGACCCAGATTCTAAATGTTGATGCTCAGGAGTGCTGCCGCCGCCATTACAGGGTGGGGTAGTAAAGTTAACACCCCAGAGGGAAGTGAAGTGTTCAAACAGTCACTATATGGTGTTATAGCAGTGTACACTTCCTGCACACTTCATTTCATAATGCAGTCCATCAGTGTTTAATCAGTGCATCTTCAGGTCTCTTTTGGTGTACATGCAGTGTTAATACAGTGTGTGCGAATTATGTTAATTAGCACTGTAATCACACTGCAAAAGTACTGCAATTAGCAGTGTTTTCAACACTGCCTGAAGCAGTGTTATGTCAGCAACACTGCCTTAAGCAGTTTTGCACTGATTTTTCAGTGTGTGCGAATTATGTTAATTAGCACTGCATCAACACCTGTAGTGCACTTCAGTGTGCAGTGTGATTTTGGTAGCACTCCTGTCAGCAGTGCTGCAGTTCTGTTTCAGTGTATTAGGCTGCATTAAAAATGACCTCACATAAAATTCAACAAAAACAAAACAGTATTCATCTGCAAGTATCTACAACCTCAGCAGAGGAAGCTTTGTTTAAGGGTTCCTGAGTGAGAAAGTCATCTGTGAATTGCAAAGAAGATGGAGATCTTGGGGGCTATGTCTATAGGAGGTACTAAAGTCTGTTACCCCATGTTTGACTCAAAGTCACAAGGACATTTAGGTAAACGAATGACCAACAATCGTTCTGGTTTGCAGAAAATGGTATGGGAGCCTCCCTGATATGCAGGTCCTCAATAGTATTTCCAGGGTTTATCTTCAAAAGGAGAAGAAAGCCTCTTCAGACTGGGAGCACATGCACGGTGTGGAAAATTATTTTCAGTATCAAGGGGCTGTTCGAGTGAAGTGTGTGTATGTATATGTATATGTATATGTGTGTGTGTGCGCATGTCTGTGTGTGTATCTCTCTCTCTATATTATATATATATATATATATTTCTATATATCTCTATCTATCTCTATAATGGGATTATCAATCACATTGGACAAACACCATTAGGTGACTGTGTGTATATCATAGTGCAACCACACACCTGCACTTTTACTCCCCTCCAAAACAATTTCGCCATTTTATAAGATAGATAACCCACTGTGTGCTGTGTGGAAGCGCAGTGATATACACACTGTTTGGGTGGTTGATGCACTCGGCCTGCGACCTCATGTGCAACAACACATACCAAGGTGTGCGTATATCAGAGCGTGACCGCACACCCTACAATGGGTTATTACACACACACACACACACACACACACACACACACACAGACAGTACTTGTTGCAAAACAAAAACATTACATTAATGCAAGCATTAGAATGCAAAGCACACAAAGCAAGAAAATGAAAACAGGGTTTGAGCCTCACGAGTCTTGGCAAATTGATTGTGTGGTGTTCTCTGGAGTTTCCAACCTTGATGCCCATCCCATACCCCCCACCAGCTCATAGTCTCCTTTCTAAAGCACAAGGTACAGCTCCAACCCAGTGCCTCCAATAGTAGCCATTCATACCTGTAAAACAAGAACAGCAATAGGCTCGCAAAGGATCTGCAGCTCTTTATGAACTATTATATGACAAACAATGTAGGGTAAACAAAAAAACAATACTTATCTGATACATATGGTCAGTGTCCTCCTACTCCCAGTCAATGTCCTGTCAGACCTGTAGATATAAAAGGGAAAATGGGTCAGTATGAAAAATAAAAATACTGATCAGCTGGGCTAGTTGGGAAGGTTCTGTAGAGGTTAAAATAAAAAGGTGGGTTGGGGAGATACCAGACCTGTACCACCCATCAACATCGGCTTTAGAATGGACTCGGTCACTCAGGGATGTCATCGTTGGGAGGGAGGAGGAGGACTCCTTGCCCGTGCCCCTAGAACTGATCTTTTTTGGGGGCAGGTCGTCATGTTGCTTCACACATCAACCAACACAAGGTAGGATAAAGACACCAAGGAACAGATATTCAAGGCACAATGAATGCTTCCCTGGTGGTGTAGTAGATCCCCCCTCCCTTTTCCCAATCTGCCTGTAGAATACACAGGAACACAGGTATGTGATGGCAGAAAGGGACCGCAAGCCCACCTAGTCTGCCCAGTTCGCCTAGATATCCACTGAGCCTTTTCTGTATTCCCCATTATGCAGTTGCCCTCTGTGCTTATCCCATGCCCTCATGAACCCTACCACCATTTCTCTCAGCAGCCCATTCCAGTTGTCCACCACCCTTTTAGTGAAGAAGTACTTCCTAATCCTACCTCTAAGTCCCCCCCAACCGATATGGAATTTCCAACTACCATCCATTGCAGTATAGCACACCACAGCAGGCCAAATGTGACCATCTCTAGGCAGATATACACAGACACAACCAGTCCCAGAACTCCCTGCAGCTGGCAACAGGCAAAAGAAGTTCCAATAACCTGCAGTGCACATTTGAGCCTACACAATCTCTTATCAGATGTTTTCCACTTCTGCTCTTCTCCAGAGGATAAGTCAGTCTGTGACAGAACTTAGCTCAGGGAGTTCAGTGGGGCCAGTAAACAAAACAGGAGCCTATATAAACTCTTAACATGCACTGTAGGACAATCTCCCACCTTAAAGAACTCCAGGATCTGCTGTAAATGAAGCTGTCAGTGCAGAATCCAGCAAAACCAGTCATCATAATCCACTACACTACAGCACACAGCAGACTAACCAAAATGTTTCCACCTGCAAAGTGCACATTGGCACCAGACCCACACTTATGTGGGACCCTTGACACAAGCCAGCCAGTGGATATTGTGGTAGGGAGGGACAAAACCTTTTACATGCAGGTACATCAGGGATAAAAGGAAGGCAAGGGGAGATACTGAGTGTCTGAAAAGGGTGGATGGAGGGAGGGTAAAAGATGACCGCCAAAAAGTAGAAATACTGAACAAATACTTCTGTTCGGTTTTTACAAAGAAAGGGGCAGAAATGGGCCAGCATTAATAAAGGATGGAGAGATCATAGAAAGGACACAGCTCCCTTTGCAAAAGAAAGGATCCTCATGGAACTGGCAGCAAAAGGCTATGGGCCAGATAGATGCACCCTGGACACTGAGGGAGCTAAGGGAGGTGTTAGTAGGGCCTCCGACTACACTGTTCACCCTGTCTTTGTAAACTGATGACATGCCCAGGGATTGGAGAAGGGCTGATGTGGTCACACTATACAAAAGTGTTAACAGGGAGGATGCAGGAACTACATACTGGTCAGCCTGACCACAACAGTGGGAAAAGTAATGGAAATTCTGCTGAAGAAAAGAATAGTAGAGCACCTGGTTGTCAATGGTCTATAGGGGAAGTGGGGGAAGGGAACATTGTTTAACCAGGAGTAGCACACTAAGCTGAAGCTTGTTTCCAGATGCAGCCTGGAGCACAAAGAAGTTAAGTAACTTGCTCAGAATCACACAGTATGCACTTAGATGGCTGTTGGATTCAAACCCAGGTTTCCAGATCTGTAGCCCAGAGCCTATACCCAATGTGCTATAGTGCCTCCAGGACCCAAGGTAGTTTGGTTTTATGGGAGACAGGTTGTGCCCGACAAAATTAACCAAGTTTTTTGACTGAGTAACAAGGAAAGTGGATGGATGAGGATGTGGCCTACCCAGATTTCAGCAATGCCTTTGACACTTTGTCACATAGAAGGCTGGTAAATGAGCTGGAAGGCTTAGGGGTGGGAACAGAAAATAACAAGGTGGGTGGAGACAGTTCAAAGACTGAAACCAGAAAGTGGTGGTAAGGCAAATGGGGTGCATTCCAGGGTGGCAGTGGTGTGCCCCAGGGGTTGGTGCTGGGACCCATCCTTTTTTAATATTTATAGCAACAATTAGCCCAGTTCCAATCAGGGGAAGAGAGCTGTTCTTTCCAGACCGGGGCTTGTCGCTGGAAGTGGTCTGGGCAGGCATTCTGGGGCTACATCGGCAGTGGGAGAAGATGGGATCACATTGGTGATTGACAAGGAAGCTCTTGCTGGTGGGGGACAGGCAATGCATACCTGGTCCACATCAGCCACAACTTTGCAAGCTGGCGACTCAGGAAGGAGTGGCCAATCAGTGAATAGGGTGAGAACCTTTGACTGTGTAACTGGGCCATAAAAGGCAAATAGTCCAGTCACAATCAGAAGAGGAGAGCTGTTCTTTTTTCCACACCACCTACCCTGGCCCCAACCTCTATTAAATGATTGGTGAGGGCGGAGTCTTGGAGGAGGACAAGTCTAGATTGGGCAAACTGGAACACTAGGAAGCTGGATTGTTATTGATTGGGGGAAAAGGGTCCTGTACACCGTGCTACGTGGGCAACACTGACTAATACCAGGAAGGGGCATAATGAAGCAGACTGTATAAATGACTGTGTATGCCAACTACATCTGAGGGAGTAGGCAAACTGTGTGTGAATCAATTACTGCTAGGGTCTCTGAGTTGGCTAGTGTTGTGATGGGCTAATTTTGCTTGTGAACCGTCTACTGCTAGGGCTAGAAAACTGGCTACTGTCAAGAAAGAGGGAAAATTGCTGTAATCGGAGGGGCAAACTGCTTGGGTTTTAGTGCAACACTGACTGAATTATTTCTGTTAGAGGCCGCATTGCTCACCTAAAATGAGGGTAGACTTGGGGTGGCAAGTGGGACCTTCCGGTAGAGTGATTGGGTGTACAGGGTACGGGGGCAATAATATTAAATTGGGCAAGAAGGTTCAGAGGGTGCCCAGTGTGTTTTCAGTTGGCAGGTCTTAGGAGGAAGTAGAGGGATCAGAAGGCAGCTGAAAGGCGGGAGGGGGGGAGGAAAGGTGTGGAAAGGACCCCATGAGAGTACACGAGCTAATATGGCACAGAACCCAGGAACAAATAGACAAGGATCATATGGTTCTCATGGGGTGGGGCGAAACAAGCAATGTACAGAAATCACTCATGGGAGGTGGCTAACCAGAAGGAGGGGGACAGGAGACAGCAGGTTGGGGCAAGCATCACTTACTAATCTATTAAGCTTTGCTGTATACGGGAGATGAGGTGAGGCTGGCCGGGAGGAGGAGCAGGCAGACAGAGAGGGTTTTGTCAGTTAAGCTGGGGAGATGGGGCAGGAGAGAGAGCCAGATCCACAGAAGGGAGGGGAGGGAAGAGACATTAGCCTAGGTGGGAGGGAGGTGGGGAGGAAGGGTGCAGAGTGGGGAAGCCAGGGTGGGAGGAGGAGGACTAGGGTTGGGCAAGCATCCAGGTTTGGGAGTCAACCAAGGATAGCAGATACTCTAGATAGGCCAGCGTCAGGGGTGGGAGGAAATCAGATGGAGGTGGAGAGAGGGGGGAAGATAGGGGTAGGGAAAACACAGCAGATGGGGTGAAGGATGCAGAGGGGGGAGGCAAGGAGGGAAGCAGCAGAAGGGAGCCTGGGTGATGGATCTGAGGATACCAGCCCAGAAAGAGTCCACGAGATCTAGGTGGGGGCAATCTGTGCCATCCAGGAAGTGGAGGGCAGGAGCAAGCTGGGAGCTACAGGTAGAAGAATGAGCATGGTAGGCAAGCACAGGCTTGTGATCCCAGGCTGAGGGGACAAGAGAAGTAAGCTGGGGTTGATGACAGAAGAAGAGCCTGGATGGAATCTAATGGGCCCAGTAAAGTGGGGGTGGAAAAGGTGATCCCTGGGTGACTCCATGACCTGGGGCATCCAGTGGGAGGGTGGGAAAAGCACCCAGTCAAGGCTAAATGTATCCCAGACCTAGCCGTCACACAAGGCCAAATTCCAGCCATACTCGATAGCATTGGAATGCGGGTAATCCCCAGACGAAACATCTGGGAACAAATGACTTAGAGGGGAACAGTGAACTAGAAATCCAGGCAAGATTCTGAGAACTGGCCAGGGTTTATCACTCTACAGAAGCGCAATCTCCTTCTTTGAGATTCTGCCAGTACCTAGGGTGTCCAGGGAGACCAAACATAAACTTAGAGGTGTGAACCAGTAGCTCAGAGACTGGTGCAGGGCAGAAGGGTATGGGCTGGTGAGGGACTGGGGAATACATGGGAGGACAAGGGGTTATATGCCAGGGATAGGCTACACCTCAACTTGGAGGGGAGGGAGATCTTGAAACTAAATCTTGCTTGATTCATAGTTGAGAGGTGGAGTTTAAACTTGTAAAGGGGGAGGTTAAGTAAAAGAGTTGCTCTAGGAGGGCTGCTCGATGGTCCAGGTCCAGGGCATGGAAAGAAGGCAGGTAACTGCGATCTAAATCCATCCAGAGCTGTGCAAGAAAGGGCATCTAGGGACTGCTCAGGGTCGAGATGACTGGAGAAGGGAGAGGGGTCAGGATGGAGGACAGCCCTGATCAATGCTAGGAGCATGGCAAACAAAATGCCCAAGCTCCAGGTGATGCTGGTTGAGGGATCAGTGGATGTGGCATCAATTACTGAGACATGGGCCACTCAGAAAAATGACTGGGACCTAAATTTGGTGGGCTACAAATGTTCAGGAAGGATAGAGGAGAGGGAAGAGGAGGGCGCTGATAGTTAAAAAAGCACTAAAAGCGGTTGAGTGGAGTGGAGGAGGCTGTAGGGAGGTGGAGAGATCTGGGTAACCCTACAAAGAGGAGGTAAAGATTGAAAATAGGGGTGGTGTACAGAACCTCCAATGATGGAAAAGGCCCTGGAGGACAAACTAGTTGAGAACATCAAAGGGCACTGTGACAGTGGAAAGGGAATGATGGTGATCATGGGTGACCTTAATATGCTGGGGACAGACTGGGGCACTATGGCATCCTCTGTGGCCAGGGAACAGAGACTGATAGATATGTTCCAATATGCCTTCCTAGTCCAGCAGGTGGGGGAACCTACTAGGGAGGAGCGAGTACTGGATTGTGTCCTAGCAGACAGTGACCAGATAAAGGGCCTGGAGGTGTGCAGCCTGCTGGCAGGTGGTGATCACACTACAGTCTGGTTTCTGCTGTATCTGGGGGGGAAGGATAACCATTCTAATACAGTAGTAGTGGACTTCAGGGGAACGGACGTGGGGCATGGGCAGGATTCTGGGGCAGCTTGGAAAAGATTAGGCTGGACATGGATGCTGGCAGCTTGTGGGAGGAGCCATTAAGAAGGGGGGTGCAGGGACT
Source organism: Neoceratodus forsteri (assembly GCA_016271365.2). Classification (NCBI taxonomy): domain Eukaryota; kingdom Metazoa; phylum Chordata; order Ceratodontiformes; family Ceratodontidae; genus Neoceratodus; species Neoceratodus forsteri. The sequence continues at coordinate 1,694,652,284 of CM028130.1, read as the reverse complement.
ACTGCTCCTGTTGCAAAGGGGTGAGGCGTAAGCATGGTAGAGCCAACAAGCTGCAGGGTGGACCAGGGAGGTGCAGGAGGCAGTGAGGGATAAAAGACTGCCTAAGCATGTTTCAGCACTCTAGGGGGATAGGGAGGGTATGAGTTGATGGCTAGAAGGGTCACCATGGTGGTGAGGGGAGCCAAGGTGAGGCGGGAGCAAAACCTGGCTAGGGATATCCAAAGGGGGAAAGGGAATCTATAAATACACAAGGGAGAAGAGAAAAGGGAGGGCATGAATCAGCATGATTAGGACTGAGGAAGGATGGACTCAGGAGGCAGGGGAAATCAGGAAGAGGTGCTAAATGAGTACTCCGCCTTGATATTTATGGAGGGAGGCAGGGGATTCCTCCAGCCCAATGGGAAGGAAGGGGAGCCAGCAGAGTCGAGAGGTCAGATGGAGTCGAGAGGACTGAAAGAAGTTGAGGTACAGGCTAGCCAAGTCTAGAAGGGATGGGTGGTTAAATAAGGGGTGGGCTGGGAGGGAGGAGAAATCACAGTGGAAAGGGAGAAGGAGGCCCTTCAGACACTAAAAACTGATAAGGCACTGGGGCCAGATTGGCTGCATCTGAGGGTTATGAAGGAATTGGCCGATGAGCTAGCAGCACCACTGGCAGCACTCTAACACTTCTCTGCTGACAGGATGGGTGGTTCAAGACTGGAGGGTGGCTCATGTGGTGCCTATCCACTAATGGAGGGGTCTAGAGAGGAGATGGGGAATTATAGGCTTGTCAGCCTAATGTCTGTGGTGGCCAAAGTAATGGAGGGCATTATCAAAGATAGGCTCAGGAGGCAGCTGGAAAGGTTGGGGCAACTTGATGACAAACAGTATGGTTTCATCCCAGGGAGATCATGGTAGACCAACCCCATAGATTTTTATGACTGGGACCCTGGACCGGCATAGACCGGAGGACATCCTATACCTGGATTTCAGTAAGGCATTTGATTCGGTACCCCAAAATGGGCTGCTATTAAAGCTGGGGGTTGGAGGACAGTTGCTCAGATGGGTAGAAAATTGGCTAACAGGGCAAATACAGAGGGTAGTGGTGGGTAGTCTCCTCCCCCACGAAGGTCAGCAGTGGGGTCCCCCAAAGTTTGGTACAGGGGCCACTCCTGTTCAGTGCCTATGTCTTTGACATGGGGAGGGCGGTTAAGAGTAGGATGAGTCTCTTTGTGGATTACTTAAAACTGGGAGCATTGGCAGATGGAGATGAAGTGAGAGAGACAGTCCAGAGGGACCTGGATACCCTGGAGGGGTGGTCAAGGAGGTGGGGACTGAGGTTTAATGCAGGTAAATGTTGGGTGCTGCATCTGAGGGTCAGAAACCCGGACCATGTATACACCCGGGGGTGTCATACTGCAAGCCACAACGAGTGAGCGGGATCTAGGGGTGGTGGTAGACATCAAAATGAACAACCCTAAGAACTGCAGAAGAACTGTGGCCAAAGCAAACCGGATACTGCATAGCCAGGGGGATTACATCCAGGAAAAGGGAGGTGATCCTCCCTCTGTATAATGCCTTGGTCAGACCACATCTCAAGTACTGCATGCAGTTCTGGAGACCTCACCTCAAGGATGATGCAACACTGCTGGAGAGTGTCCAGAGGAGGGCAACCAGGATGCTTCAGAGCATGGGAGGAAGGCCCTATGAGGAAAGGCTGGAAGAGCTTGGACTGTACTCACTGGAGGAGAGGAGTGGGGGGACATGATAGGTGTCTTCAAATGTAAAAGGAATAAACAGGAGTGCCAGAAAAGAGATGCTCAGATTAAAGGAGGTGGGAAACAACCAGGTGACATGAGTGGAAGCTAGAGGAAGGAAATTACAGAGGGGATGAAGGAGACCATAATTCATTGAGAGGGTGGTGGAGCCCTGGAATGCACTGTCCAGGAGTCTGGTGGAGGGCACAGTGGAGGGCTTGAAGAGGGAGTGGGACAGGTTCAAGGGTAAAGTGAAGAAGAGGATGACCCTCTCTGGGGCTGGGTGGGAAAGAAAGAACCCATTAGGAGGTTGGCTACTGAGCAGACACAACAGACCATCTGGCCTATTCTGATGGCTTTTAGTATGTTAGATATAGTGGAGGAACTGCAGGGGAAGGTATGCCTATTTGTAGATGATACGAAGATCTGCAATAGGGTAGACACCCTGGTAGGGGAGGTGGAGGCAGTGAGGGAGGGCCTAAAGATTCTGGAGAGTTGGTCGGAAACTTGGCAGCTGAAATTTAATGCCAAAAAGTGCACAGTAATGCACATGGGTGTAATAACCTGCAAACCATTTACACACGGGGGTTAAGGAAACTCAGCAGGACAGAGATCTGGGGATTATAATTTCAGATAACTTGAAGGCGGAGAACCAGTGCAGCACAGTGGTGGGCAAAGTGAATAGAATGCTGTGTGCATACGGAGGGGTATAAAACAGAAAAAGGGAGGTGCTGATGCACCTTTATAAATCCATGTTGAGGCCTCACCTTGAGTATGGGGTTTAGTTCTGGAGGCCTCACCTACACAAGGATATAAGACAGGACTGAAAGGGTTCAGACAAGGGCAACCAAAATGGTGCACGCTATGCATAGGCAGCCCTATGAGGAGAGGTGGAGGGAATTTGATCTGTACCCACTGGAGACTAGTAAGCTTATTTGTAAGGAAAATAAGTGCTAGAACTAGGGATCATGAACTAAGATTAAAAGAAGGAAGGTTTAGGGGCAATGTGAGGGGGCATTACACCACTGAGAAGGTGGTGGAGTCCAGGAACTGACTACCAGAAGAGGTGGTGTGTGCAAAAATGGTGAAAGGATTCAAGGGGGCATGGGACAGACACCAGGAGCTGATCAGTGGGCGGAGTGGGGTGTCTTTTGACAAAGATGGTGATTGGGGGTGGGGGTAAGGGCAGACTTGACTGGCCAAAATAGTCCTTTTCTGTCACCAGATTTCTATGATTCTAAGGCAGTTAAGTAATTAGGACTTACCTGTTCCATCAGAGTAGGGGAGTCCAGAGTTGGGGTGTCCTTGGTTTGGGGTATTCTGGTAGGACCTGAAAGGGAAGAATAGAGAATGTTGAAGGGACACAAAGGTTCGGAGGTGCTAGAGGAGAGATTAGAGTGTTAGAATTAAACAAAGATACTTATATGATTGGTATGTTTGGCCAGACCTGTAGAAATAAAGGGAAAAATAGATCAGTATGGGGAAGTTATAGTAGCAAGAGTAGAGAGATACAAAAATGGTATATAGCACAGGAGTAAAGGAAGAGACGTTTCAGAGGGAAAGACAAACTAGGACAAAGTAAGGAAACTACAGATGGAATAAAAAAATGCAGACAGCTAAGAACAGAGAATAAAGTGGTATTTGGGACTCGGCAACCCCCCCCCTTAGCGCCCCTAGGTGACTTGCAGGTAGCCAGTAAATTTAAGAAGTAGTCCAGATGGACCGGTGGGAATGCATTTGGGCTAGTGGCAAAAAGGGGACTCTGGTGGTTCAGGAGTCTAGAGTTGTCCCAGGAGGCCAGTGGTTTGAAAGGTATAGCTCTGGTGATATAATGGGTCACTCCCTCATGGACAGTGGCAATTTTTTTTTATATTATCTTCCCCTGGATCCTAATGTGGGGGGTGATGTCATTGGGCCCAGACTGTATGTAGCAGGCAGGAGGCGGTTCAGAAAACTGCTGACCAGAAATGCTACGGCTGTTGATAGGCAGACAGTTTAGTGCTACTGAACTACAGTGACAGTAATGGCAGGCATTTTCAACTGCTAATCAGAGAGGAGGGCAACTAAAATAGTGAAGGGTCTGCACCAGAAGCCATACAAGAGGCAGAGATGAATATATTGTACGCAGACGAAAAGTACTGGGGAGACAGGACAGAAAATTTCAAGCACCTCAAGGGAATCAATAAAGTCCAAAAGAGTAGCATCTTTCAGAAAAGAGATGTGCAAGAACAAGGGGCCAAATTTGAAGATAGAGGAGATGGCAGGGGCAACATGAGGAAGTATTTTTTCACAGAGAGGGTGGTGAACACATGGAATGACCTTCCTAAGGAGGTTGTGGGGTCCAAAATAGTGGGGGACTTCAAGAATACATGGGACAGACGTGAACCGATTCTATTGGTGGGTAGGAGGAAGTCAGTTGTTGGATAACTAGGATCTGCAGCTTATCCACTAGATAGGGAAATGGGCCGACTGAGTGGGCCAAGCAGTCCTTATCTGTCATCAAGGTCTATGTGTCTATAATTCAGCCCACAGAGCTCAGGCTGTAACCTGCTCCATGTGCATGGGAATGAAGATGGGATATTTTTGAGAGGGGGAAAGAGACTAGAGTAAATAGAAGTAATGTTCTGCTTCCATCCGGGACGGGAACCACTGTCCTTAATGAATGGTTTTAATGTTACAGTACTTTGATGAACATTTAAACTAGCTGTAGGAGTGGTGGAAGAAAAAGGGGAGTCACAAACTGCCCTCCCCCACAGGCTGAGATTGAGAGTAGGGAGATCCTGAAGGGAGAGACTCCCAACAGGATTCAAGTTAATGAAAGAAGCAGGAGACAATCGAAGAAGAAAGAGGAAAAAAGGAGCATATGTCTCCCTCTACCCATCAGCCACAAAGTGGCATGTGAAGAGACCCCACAGGAAGAGGGTCTGGAGGGTGGGCAGCCAGCAGTAGGTGGCAGGAACCTTTAGCTAAGCCGCATGGTGGCAGACTGTAGGTGCCCTGAGGGCCTGGTAGAAAGTGACTGGGAGAGCAAATGCACAAGATAGGGACCACAAAGAAAAATCCACAGTGCAGCTGAAGGGCAATGCCTGAACTTGACTTAAAAGTAGCTGTGGGTGGGAGGCAAACAGGAGAAATCAATGGGCTCCCTGACGGGACCATGAAAGCAGCAAGCACTGCATACAATAGAGTCGCACAGCAGCTAATGTCAAAGTACCAGGGGCTAACAAAAGGATTTGGGGGAGGAAAAAAAGTCAACATAAGGTCCAGGACAGCTCACAATTAAAAACACAGAGCACTAAAGAGAAGTCAGTCAGTCAATTTTATTGTTCAGCAGTGCTAATACAATTTATGAATTACAATCATAGACACAAATATACAATTATTACATAGACCCATAATTGGCTAGTTATAAACATTTAAAAAGACCTAAAAATAAGCTTTCTTTGAATAGCTTATTTATTTCAAGTTAAAGGAATGTTGTTATTAAGAACTTCGCTACATTCTGTAAGATAATTTTATCAGTGCAAGTAAAAAGATATTCAATGATCTCATCTGAGGAAAGATTGAGTCCACTTAGTATAGAGCCGAACCATTTTCTTCTGTTTTGTTCAAAAAGTGGGCATAATAAGACGACATGCTTCAGGTCATCTTTGCACAGTTTACCACATTTACAGAAGGGAGACGTAACATTGTTTCTCTTCTGTCTGTATAATATAAACTGTGCATTATAACTTTCTGTTCTAAATCTTGAGAATACTCTCCTGATTTTTGGGCTTGTTAAATATGTTAAATATTGCTCAAAACCCCAAAGACCTTTAAATCATTTGTAATCATTGTATAATTGAGTCTGAGCCAATTTAGAGAATGTTAAATTAGAATCTAAATCTCGTATTCTATATTTAATTATTGAAAAAATCTCGTCCCAAGGTTTTATATGTATATCGTGAAGAGTGTATCCCAGACCCAGTGGAAACATAATTCTCTTAATTAGTTTTATAGAAGGAAATGTAAATCCCAGTTCTTCCATTTTAATCTCCTCCTCCTCAAAACACTTTCTGGGCAATTGATGGTCCCGAAGTAAAAGGTTTTTAAGCAGAAACAAAATTTGCCTTTCCTTTATTAAGGAACTCAGAGCAAATTGACCAAGTTCCAATCTAAGAATGCAATTTGGTGTTCCTGGAGGTAACATGAGAATATAGCGATATAATTTATTAAATAAAGTTTCTAATGGGTTATTATTAGCAAATCCCCATACTTCTCCTTCATACATTACACTAGTTTTAATTTTTGTATTTAGTATCCTTAAAACTCCTTTAATCGAGGTCTTCCCCATTTTAGCATGGAATATTTTAAATGCATTTATGGAAGACAATATCCTATTTTTAATATATTCAATATGTTTAGACCAATTTAGATTATAGGAAAATCGTACTCCCAAATAGTCGTACGTTTTCACTATCGCTAATTTTTCTCCCTTAATTGCAAATTTTGGTTCATATCTGGTAGAATTTCCAAAAATCAAAATCTTGGTTTTATTTAAATTTACGTTAAGCTTTCTCTCTCTACAAAGAATATCAAAGCACTTCATTTTCCTTCTGAGTCCCACTGCAGTGGTAGATAATAAAACCAAGTCATCTGCATATGCTAGGCTATCACCTCTGCTTTCATGAATTTTAGGTGCATGAGATTCAGTGTTTTTAATTTCAAGTAGAATAGTATTTACATAGATATTAAAAAGAGTGGGTGCTAATATACAACCTTGTCTAACCCCAGTATTAGTCCAAAATGCCTCAGTAGTATGACCATATTGATTATATTGAACCTTTGCCCAAGTATGTTCATGTAGTCTCATAATAATATCCAAAAATGTCTTTTCCAAGCCAAGCTTTTCCAATGTGGTCCAAAGTATTTTCCTACTAATACTGTCAAAAGCTACTGAAAAATCTACGAAACAATATAATTTTGATTTACATATTTTTGTATATTTCCAAGCTAGATGATAAAGAACATAACAATGTTGAATTGTAGATCTGTTTCTTCTAAATCCATTTTGGGCCTCATCCAGAATTGAATTTTCTTCTAACCAGGTTAACAACCTGCCAAGTATTATTTTTGAAAAAAATTTTTGAGACACATCAATAAGACTAGTAGGTCTATACATCCTTGGATCTTTTACATTACCCTTTTTAAAAATCGGAAATATAATACTACCAGCCCAACTCTTAGGATATCTTGAATTCTGGACAAAGCCATTGAACATTAAATAGAGAAGTGGGATCCACCATTCTTTAAAAGACTTATAGACATCTCCAATAATTTTATTCGGTCCTGGTGCTTTATTGGACTTCAGAGAATTTAGTGAATTCAATATTTCTAATTCTGTAATCAAAATTGGCTTTGGGAAGTTTACCTCATATCTTATATTTATTTCTACTTCTTCATCTTTTGTAAAGAATAATTCTTGGAAATATGTAATCCAAGATTGCGGTGTAATATGACATTCTATTTTCTCCTGATATTTATTAAATCCTTGAGCTACTATTTTCCAAAATTGTTTACTATTTCTTTCTATAACCACTATTCTCAATTTTTCCCATAGAAGAACAGAATTTTTATTTTTTTCCTCTTCTAAAACTTTCTTATAAATTTCCCTTTCTTTTCCCAAATTCTGATAATCCGTTTTATTTTTATTGATAATCCTCCTATGTTGTCTTAATTTTTTAGAAAAGTTAGCTTTTGCTTTTTTACATCTTTGATTGAACCATGATTTAGTGTGATTCAAGCTTTCTTTTTTAATTACTTCATTTTTCTTACAGAAAGCACTAAATTTTAATTGGATGTTTTTCCAGATATCATAAATGTCAAAATTAACTTTTTCTTGGGAAGAGATTGTAGTTATTTCCCCAGAATATAATAGTTCTTGCAATTGATTCTGATAAATTGAATTCCATCTTATTCTTTTTTCATTAATTATTTCCACATATTCAACAACATTCCCTTCACTTGAATTGTTTTTATAAAACTATTATCTATAGTAAGAGACAGAGGCAAATGAGAAGATTCTGATAGCTCAATAATTTCTAATTGATGAGTTATTTTTAATCCCTCAAGATTTGCCCATATCAAATCAGGAATAGAGGATCCCAAAGGGCCCCTAAAGGTCAATTTTCCCATTCTATCCCCGCTAGTTCTTCCATTCAGAATGCAAAAATTCCTACTGGCCAGTACATTTAATATTTCTCTGCCCCTGTGATTTGATATTTTTTCCAGTGTAGATCTTAATGAAGTCAATCTGGGGTTAATAGCTTCCAATACATCTACTAGAGATGGATATAGACCCTCTGAGAGTCCCTCCTTTATTCTAGTATTAAAATCTCCCAAGATGTAAAAAGGCAAATTCCCTTCTATTTCACTGATGGTGTTTAATTGTAACTTGAGATTTGAAATATAGGGATCCTCCGTTTCTGTAGATCTGGGTTCTGGGGGAAAATAAACATTACACAATATTATTTTCTGGGAATCCTTGGAAAATTCGAGAATCAAGATATTTTTGGTCTCAATAGATAGTTCTCTTATCTTCAAAATTAAACAAGTCTTTATCAATAATATTAACCCCCCCTTTTATCTACCAAATTTCTTTTCTCTAAAAGCTGGAAAACTATAAGGTACAAAACCAGGAAACCTGGGAGTTGCCTCTTCCATACACCAAGTCTCTTGAAGGGTAATTATGTCAAATGATTCCAAAAAAAGGACTACCTCAGGATCCATAACTTTCAAATGAAAACCTTCAATATTCCGGGACAAAATAGTTAGTTTTCCCCATTATAACTGAAACAGTTCCCCCTTCAGATGTAAAAAATTCTGAATGTCATTCTGGATCCAAATTAACCAAAGTTTCAAAAGCATGTAAGTCCCTCCAATTCTCAAAATCTATAAGCGGGTAATCTGAATCCTTTTCATCTTTCCTGTTGGAAACCTCCTTCATTTCTTTGTCCATTTCATTTGGGTAAATGATGTATATTCCCAACTTATCTAAACTTTCCGTCAAACCCATAAGTATTTTGGCCTTTTCTGGATTTTTAAAAATACAGTCAATTTGGCTGGAACTGGTTGCATTTTTATAAACTTTGATATGATCTATCATGTTCTTAGATATTTTGGATCCAGAAATTCTTGTAAGGAAGGACATTAATTCTTCTCTTATGCTAGCATCAGAGACATTTCTAGCTGTCTCCCATCCAAATATGGTCACTGTTCTACATAGCCAACTCTCATTTTGTTTTTTCCCATATTTATCAATTATTTCAATTATCTTTGCTATGCCTCTATCCTCATTCCTTTCCTTTCTTGTCTTTTTAGAACTTATTCTCATAGGGGGCATTTCAGTAGAATTGGAACACTTTTGGGGAACCCTATGTCCATTATGGTCTGATTTATTTTCTAGACAAATATTTTTTGGGACTAGAAGAGGCAGCTTAACTATAATTCCTTTTCTCTCTAGACCCATTTTTTTTATCCAATATCAATTTGGCCATTTCCTTAGTTTCACAATATAGTAAAACTTTATCATAGAATGCCATATTTGGTGGTCTCATAATGAATATCTCTTCCTTCACTGATGGTATAATCCCTAACATATATAAAACCCTCTCTTTTAAATCCTCTCTGGTCTCTGTTGTGGGTCTTAAAATTCCAGTTACTTCACTCAGATATTCCATATCCCCTTCCATTTCCCCTTCTATCAACTTAGTCCAAGGTTTAATTGTCTGAAATTGTTCAGTCTTATTATCAGTAGCCCTACCAATTGCCCTTGTTAACATCATAGAACTGGTTCTGGATACATCCTCATAGATAGAGTTAAACTTTCCCTTTACTTCTATCTCATTTATTTTTTCCCTATCTTCAATTAACTCCATTCCAGTATTTCTGTTATCCCTTTTATGTATCAGCGAAATTTCCCCTTTCTTTACTTCCTTGGGATAATATTCTATACTCTTATTTTCTTTTCTATTATTCTTATCCCAGTTTTGCTTTTCCCATTTTTGGATATTAATAAAGTTGCTATTTTTGCTTGATCTGTTATCTTGTCTGATGTCTGGGTCTGATGAAAAGATATACTATTTTTGTCTAAATTTAATGATAATGGCAATGAAGCCTGAGTTGCCCCATTCTCCATTTTTTTATTTTTAGATGATAAACTCTTTTCACTTATGGTCACCTCTTGAATTTTAACATTATTGTTAAGATTTTGTATGAGAGCTCGGTTATAAAAAATATCTGCCCTAATGTTCGACAATTCTTCCGTCAGAGCAAAAATATTCTCTAACACAGCAATATCTGCATAGTATCTGTTTTTAATTATCTCTAACATTTGTTTTGATAATATAGAACCAGCTATAAAATCTCTCCTATAGTAAGTGAAATCTTTTCCTTGCTCAGTAAATCCATTCTGTGAACTATCCCTCATTTCTGAAGCATGAATTTCAGAATCATGATTCACCATAGGGGTGTCCCCATTTTGTTCAACCATTTTTTTTAGTCCTTCTATAGTAATACTCAATTCTTGAATTATCTCCTTTAATTCTTTATTGTCTTTATTCCCTTTATGCAGTTCATCCTTATTAGGAGAATACAAGGATGGTCCTTCAGACCTCAGATCGGAATCATTTCTTGTTCTTGAGATGAAATAACTTCCCATATAAGAAAGAGGATTAAGGGAATCATCAGTGGAAGAGGCTATAGTTGAATGGTTAAAATTGTTGTTACTACAACCTTCTCCACTTTCTTTCTGAGAAAACGTTTCCCATGCATAATTATCATAGGAAATTTCTTCAGGAAGATATTTATAGACATGCTCATCCTGCACCCTTTCTGGAAAATGAAAATCTCTTTCTGAATTACTAACTTCATCTGTTTGTAATGGGGAAATGCATTTTGAAGTAATGCATTTTGGAGTTGACAGGTACCCAGGGCATCCTTTCTTATCAGCCCATATATCTGTAATTTTTAACTGCCTTTTATTTATTATACTATCAGTATAGTTTTCATCCTGCTTTTCAGACATGTTTTTTAGATTAGATGTCAAATTTAATGGCTTAGACTGTGAACTAGCTTTTTTCCCTTGTATGACGGCTTTTCTCCTTTTGTAACTATCTTTAACTTTAGGATCTTTTGCAGCTGATTTTATTTTCAGGCCCGAGGTACTTCCAAGGCCAATTCCTTCAATTTCCTCCTTAGCTTCTACTTCAGGATAAGTTCCCTCAAGAGTTAAACTACCCTTTCCACTTCTAGTCTGAACCACTATAAAGGAGAAAAAAAAAACAACTTTTCACAATACAAGCTCACAAGATTAAGCTTGAATTCAATACAAAACCAACATTATTAAAACTATAAAATGAACGTTTCTATTCCAAAAGTCCAGAAATCGATGGGTTAGACACTTAATAGTCAGGGGAAAGATTGCTCCAAAAACTCCAGAACCAGGTACAACTCTGAAATGTATCAGAACCAAACCAATAAAAATATTGTCAATTTGCAGTATACACCGCTGAAGAGGCTGAAGAGACTATCAAAGTCCTTTTGCACCTGATGAAATAAGTCACTGGAAAAAATACAGAAGCTTTATCGGAGTGTTGAAATCGTAATATCTTGCAACAGTTTTAAACTCTTTTTAAATCCCCTTTTTTGGGATGGCCATAAAGTGATAAACCATAAACGATAAGCAAACTTCTTGCAAGAAGACGCCTCTTGTCCTCTTATCCTTCTTTGCACTAAAAAGACAAAGAAAGAAGGCTAATAGGGGTAACACAAAATAACTTATTTAAAATTAGCAAAGTAACAATTTAAATACAGTTTTAATGTGATTAAAATTATAAATTTTAAGCCAATTATGTAACACAAAAATACCATAAAAATTGTATTGTTTCCAAAAAATTCCTTTAAAACCCTATTTACTTGCAGGGAACCTAAACTTAGGTTATGAAGTGTGAAGGTACTTACTTTTAGAGTTTTAAAAATCCAGAAATATACTAATATTTGACAGCCTTTATCCACTTCCACTTCCAATAAGGAGATTCCGAAAGGCCATCCAGACATTCAAATAATAGTCCAAAATCATTTTACTTAAAAAGAGCGCCTTGTCTTCACAATGTCAGCATGCAACTAGCAGCGTTTACATGAATAACGGCGCTAACTTCCAAGACGTCAAACTTTGTTTTTTTTTAAGTAAATGAGAAGTAGCACTGAATCTGTAGGTTTAGACTAAAATACGAGTCTGCAAAATAGGCAAAATACTTCATTCACCTTTTATTCACGGTCTCGCTCTATACTGGACTAACCGAATGAATGAATGCAAAGCAGAGAATGACTGCTGGAGTTCAGTACTGATATACTCAGATTTGTAATGAGCAGAGTAACTTGTCAATTAATCTGCTCATGCAATCAATTATCAGTCGATTACCAGTCATTTACCTACAGAAAACAGTGAGACATTTCTCCGTTGGATGCCTGATGGTAATCCGGAATCTCATTAATCATTTAATTCTTTAACAGGTGTTGCTAATAATTTCAAATTGAATCCTGTTCTATTTATTCTAATTTATTCCCCTATACCCAATTAGAGTTGTGTAAAGCGAGTTTAGGCAAAATCAAGTAATTATGTTTTTTACCCTATACACATGATTTACGTGATTTACATAGAGTGCATAGATTATCAGATTAACTCAAATAACTCGAACTACACTTTTCGATGGACTCGCCTCTACCTCCACTCTACTCAGCGATCAAACCAAACCAAAAACGAAACAACAAAATGACCTTGGTAAACTAAATGTATCTCAATATATAAATAAACCAATCAACCACCAAATGTGTCTCTTCACCAACCCCTCAGTGCAGCATCACCAGAAGCTCCAAACATAAAAATAGTGCACAGTGAAGAAAAAATAAATAATACCTGTGTAAAACAAACCAATGTGATTAAATCAGTTTTGAAATCAAACTCAAACTCCACCTTATAACCCTTATTTTAACTAAAAAATATTTTAAGCATATAAACGTAACCAACAATAAACTAAAATAAAGTTTTAACTAAGTAGTGAAATTAATTTTGATTTGAAAGCCATATAAAAATAGTTTAGAGGTATCTCTGATCTTCTCTGCCGTAGCGGAGATCTCCGTTGTGTGCTTATGCAATGTATTTTGTAATTGTATAAATCTTATGTGTGCGATTTAAAATTTAATTTCCAGATAACACAACCTAAAAACAAGACTGATATCAGACAAGGATAAGTGGAGGGAATCTTTTTAAAACAGACTCCTATGTAATTAAACCTCCAACTTTAAAGTTTGCAAAAAGACAAAACTTGCTGAGAATACCAGTCCTCCGTAGGACCGCTCCTACTCCCCCTCCCCCGGTGCGGCTCCCCACCAAGACTCCTAACGCTGGGAGAGAGAAAGAGGACTTCTCAGCAAGTCTAGTTTTAAAGATCTGCAGCACAAGTTAATCTGGACAGAGCACCAGAATTAAGGCGCAGATATCTCTCGTTGCTCCATAGATTATTCAGATTCTCTTATTAGTATAAAACTTTTTCCGAGCTCCACACAGGCAACGGTGGCATACCTGCTATAGAGCAACAGCAAGTGTTTCTGGTGCTCCTGCTGGAGTGCTCCTCCTCAGCCTCTCTAGCGTGCAGCTGCGCAGTCAAAAACCAGTCAACCAGGCAGTCTCTCTCTGGCAGTGAATTCAACTCCTCTCCTGACCCCACTAAAGAGAAAGAGCCCTGATGGGTTATAAATATTAATATTAAGTAAATTTATGCAATAGGAGTGGACATAAATGGAGTGTGATAAATCCATCTTATCCGAGCATGTACGTGTATACATGCAGAATCTTACATTTACACATATATTTATTACGGTCATCCTCGATTAAGGTGCATGGTGGACTGCGTCACACATCCTCATCCCTCACCCCTGTTGTTTGACACTGCTTACTGGTATCTTACTTTTAGTTTTGTTTCTTCCAGGTTGACCGTCCCTCAGCCACGCCACCTGCCATTTAGTCATACTTCTCCCCATTCTTCCCACTATCATGCAGTCATCATCTGTTTCTGTTTTAACATTTTTTTTTTTGCTTTTCTACCAAACCTTTTTCATCTGGCTGCTCCAAGCTGTCGCACTCCTCTGCATTCTGTTGCCGTGTCCTCACCACACCTCTCGATATAAAAAACAGAATTTTTTTTTACACTGCTTCCTCAAAAACTGATAAGCCTTCACTCTTACTCTTCCACTCTGGTTTCCCCACCTCGCTACAACTGCCACCAGAGCACCCCAGCACATAGAAACTGTCAGATTTTTTTCCTTAAACTGCTTGCTCTCAAACCCCACTGCTGATGAGCCCTCACTCTAGGTCACACCTCTAGGTCACACTTCTGCTGTGGTTTCCAGACCTCGCTACAACTGCAACCATAGGCTCATGTGAAGTCCTTCTCTGTAAACTCTAAATGGTCTCTTGTGGCCCTTATGGCCCTCCTTCTTCCCTGCTTATTTACTGAGATTTCCCTATGTCTATATACCACACATGTTTTAAGCCCCCCACCACATTTCACTCCTGACCTCCAACACTATAATGCTGTCAGTCTGTTCCAGGTGTCTACTACCCTTTTAGTGAAGTAGTAATTCCTCACACCCATCTTACCCCCACCATTAGCTTCATCATGTCCCATGGTCCTTTTTCCTATTTGAAGGTGCCCCCCAGCACCCTGTTCATCCTTGTAAGGTACTTGTGGGTCTCCATCATGTCCCCTCTCTTTCAGGGTTTATATGATGAGATCCCAGTCTCCTCACAGGGTTTTTGCCACAACCCATGTACAATTTTAGTTGCCCTTTATACTGCCTCCACCCTATGGCCTTTCTATGGTGCAGCCTCCAAACCTGGACACAGGACTCTTAGGCCCTGTCCACACTACCCCTCTGTAATGTTACAGAGAACCAAACCGTTACCACAATGGTTTATGTTTACACCTGTAACGTTACAGGAGTTTTCATAACCGTTGTTGAAACCACATGAGGTGGTTTCAACAACGGATGTGAAACCGGTTACGCCTCGGTAACGTTACTGGGTGTAGTGTGGACGCGTGGCACTGGTCTCCTAGTGCAGCAAGAACTGCATTGTGGGATTGGGTGCCACTGTAACGGTTGCCCGGCTTCCAAAGTGTGGAGAGGTGGTGCCGGTCCCGAAATGGACACCACAGCAGTGTGGGCACACTGTACCACTCCACGGTTGTAACGGTTTCTATCTGTTATGGGGTCTGAGAGGTGCAGTGTGGATGGGGCCTTAGTTAGATCTCACTAATAAGGGATTACTTGCAACACCACCACCTCCCTCCTCCTGCTGAAGATACCCCCTCCCTATGCAGCCCCAGCATCCTTCTAGCCCTACCCACTGCTTTGTCACGCAGCCCAGCAACTTTAAAGAGACTTACCAAGGTAAGGTAACTGAGTCAGCCCCTGCACCATATCCATTGGTGCCTTGCTGCCAGAGGACCCCAATGAAGTTAATATGTCCCCAAATTTTTAAGCCATTAAAAAGTTCTGTCCTTCATAAAAATATACAAACCAGGTCCCAAGAACTTCCCAGTTGCTTGCTGCTGCCCCAGCTCCGCTCCCACACTCTCTAGCAGGATGACGAGATGCCAGTGAGAGTGCATGGGTGCTCGTCTTTATCTGTAATGGGCGGCAGCTTTTCTATTGATTTTAAATGATTTAGTGACCACCTGGCAATGAAACAAGGCCCTTGTTAGTTGAACAGTGCCCACATTTTATTGCCAGGTTGCCACTATATAGTTTAAAAATCAATAGAAATGCTGCCGCCCATTACATATAATGTAGTGCACCCCACGCCCTTACTGGCATCTCGTCATCCTGCTAGTGAGCATGGGGGTGGAGCTTGTGCAGCAGAAAAACAAAAAACAAAACAGGAAGTCCTTGGGACCCAGTTTGTTTATCTTTATGAGGGACAGAACTTTTTAATGGCTTATAAATTTAGGGACATATTAACTTCCTTGGAGTCTTCTGGCAGCAAGGCACCGATGGGTATGGTGCAGAGCAGTATCTTGGCAAGTCTCTTTAAGATCATAATAACCCCAAGGTCCCCCCCCCGCTTAGTGATAATCAGTACCAACCCTATAAAGCAGCTCCTGGTTTCCTATGCCCTAGGTGCACAATTCTGCACTTTGTCATTGAACCCCAACTGCCCCAATCTTGACCACTTTTCAAGTTTCTCCAAGAGGCATGTGCATGCTCTCTGCTCCCTTCTTAGTGTCCACCCTACAAATTTTGGTATTGTCTGCAAAAAGGCATTCCCTTCTTTGCCAGTTTTTCTGCAAGGTCACTTATGAAGACACTGAAGAGGATCTGCGCCAGTACTGAGCTGAGCTGCTCACTGTCCTGTCACTGTAATAAGTGCCATTAACCATCACCCTCTGACACCTTAACCCCCACCCCAACTACTACTACGTTTTCCAACCTGCATTTCTGGTCGCCCCCCTTCTGTTCAGCTACCACAACACCATCACTCTGGCATCTGCCAGGACTTGTTCCACCACAGAATGAGTCCAATATGTGGAGCAGCTGCCTAGGTAGTCAGGATACATTTACATGTTCTTCCACTCCCTAGGACATAAGCGGCAAAGGTGCACAAACACATGCACAGACATGTGTGGCACAGCACCAGTCAATGTCTTCCCACATATGGTCTGCTCCCACCTGCACTGCCACTTGTGGCACTCAGCTGGCAGTACTACAGCTGAGCTGGCTGTCCTCCTTCCCCAGAAGAAAGCCTCTTATATAACAGTTGATCCTCCTCCTCTCCCCAGAGAGCCCATGACGCAAGCTCATTCCTGAACTAAGGTCACCTCCGCCGCAGGTCATAGTGCTACTGTTAAGCTGAAGGGCACACATGTTAACCAGTTTCTAATTAATTTTACCACTTTGGATCCCTCTTAGGCTGATCAATCTCTTTAGCCTCGCCCCCAAAACAGTCAACCACCCTCCTCTCTGCTAGATCACCCTTCCAGGCACCAGACTATCCTCCATGCAGCTGGACAACCCTTCTAGTCCCAGCCTTTCACATAATGAGCACTGGAGCTAGAGCACCACACAGGCTCCAGGTTAGCCGCTTCCCCAGCCAGCCACCCTCCCTACATCTGGACCAGCCTCCAACTACATTCTATACAACCTCCATGTAGCTGGAGCACCACTCCCAAACCTCCACTCTAAACAGGCCACATATCTGAAGCTGTCCCTCCAAGCCCATGGACCAGCAGTCTCCCACCCAACCACTCAACCTACAGCTAGATCCACCAGAAGCCCCATACCAGCCTCACCATCGAACCACCCACCCTGCAGCTAGACCTCACTTCCAACCTTGAACTAGACCCACCACCACCTCCAGCCACCCTCCCTGCTGCTGGCTCACTCTTTCATGCCCTGGACTAGCCTCCCCCAGCAGACAATCCTCCCTGCAGCTAGACACCTGGGTTCATTCCCACCCACAGACAAGCCTCCCTCCCCTCTGTAGGTTGAGAAACCTCCCCAGAGCTGGACACCCTTTCCAAAAGCTGGACACACTCACCATCCAGAGCAGAACCTCCCTACATCTAGACCCCTCCAATCACCCTTCCTCAACCATGGACCCCATACTTCTCAATGTAGTATTTAAAAAAAAAAATTATGTGACACTAACATATTGCATTTGCAGTGTCAGTGGCTCAGCAGGTAGCACACTCACCTCCAAGGCTGAGAGATCAGAAGGTAGTGGGTTCTATTCCCATACCAGGCACTTATGTTAATATCCCAATACTGATGCTGTAGTGCAGCATGAGGGGGATGGCTGCACTCCTGAGGCATTGTCTTTCAGATGAGACGTTAAACTGAAGGTCCCATCTGCCTGTTCTGGTGGTAGTTCAGGTGGATGTTAAAGATCCCATGGCACTTCTCAAAAAAAGCAGGAAAATTTCTCCAGTGCCCTGGCCATATTCCACCCCCCCAATTCACTAAAAATATCAACAGCTTAATCTGGTTCAAGGTCAGTTGGCTTTCATCTGTAATCCTCTCCCTCTGGGTCATGCCTGAAAATAGGCAAGAATCTGTCTAGTGCACTTAGCCGGTCAACAAAAAGGGGAAATTGTTTAACCAGGAAAGTCACACTAAGCCAGAGCTTGTTTCCAGGTGTGACCTGGGAGCACAAGGAACTTAAGTGACTTGCTCAGGGTCACACAGTATGCAAGAGGAAGCTGTGGGATTCAAACCCAGGTCTGGTCTGCTGGATGTCACCAGATTGCAACTCAGAGCCTTAGACCACTGTGCTATACTGCCTGCCATAAAAATGAAATAATAAACATAAAATACAAATTAATGCAGTCTTCAGCAAAAGAAGAAAAAAATACACTGATCCCCAGACTACAAAATGGATTAACACATGCAACTGTTAAAAACAAACATTAAATGCAAAAAAACAGTTCCCCCACAAACACACTCAAATATCTGCAGTAAATAATTCTTCCTTTAGGGTAACTCCAGATTTTCTCAAATTAAAAAAGTCGTAATCTTTTCTCTATGCATTCTGAATTTGCTCAGTTATACAGTCTTCCTGCTGTTCATTCTCCTGTCCCCACCACCAACACTACTTTAAAGTAACTAAATCAGCAAAAATTCCACAAATAACAAGTGATCTAGAGGCACAATGCATCCTAAACTCTTTGGGGGGGGGGGATGATTGAAAATAAAATGTGTATTTCAAAGTTTAGCCAAGAGTTCTGGGAAGAGAAAATGTTTTCAAGACAAAACATTGAAAGTGAAACTTGCACAGCATTTCATTTTGAAAAAAACACCTGAGTGATAATTCCTTTACTGTATTTAACATTTCAGGGAGTTAAAAAGATGTACTTTTTAAACATAAGCTCTTACCTTAGCATGTAAATCTTAGCTGTAGGAAACCTCAGTTGTTCAAAAATGGAGACCACAGAGCACTCGTGCAGTTTCATCAGACTGAACACAAACAGGAAGAGAGCTGGGAAATGTAGGCCTCTGACTAAGTAGACTTATGGGAAAAGTAGTTTTAGAATACACTTTAAATAAAGGGACGCTGCCAACTTTTTTTGCACCTTATTATTTCCAGGTAAAAATCCACATTTTATTATTGCTTACCTTTTGTAAAATTCATTGGTGTTGCTGGTTGTTTAATCTGTCTCCTTGCTTAGTAGAACTGAAATGCACGGTAATGCACCCAGCCTTGATTGGCTAATTTAAATCCTGAAACTACTCTGCTGACTGTAATCTTCATTTATGATTCAGTTGTATTAAAAAAAATCGTACTTTTAAGAGCTTTGCAGATCTATTTCTAGTCCTCATTTAGCAATAACTTACTCTTGAACAACTAGTCTGCTGAAATACTTCTTAGAATTTAGTTTTCTTAGCGGTTGTATTTTTGAATGATGATTAAAGATTATTAAAAATTACTAAAATTAGTCTTTGAAGGCAAATTAATGAATGCTTTAATACTAAATTTAGTATTTGGCTTCAGTGAGGGTTCCCAAGTATAGCCCTTTGGGCCTGCACCTCCTATGACAACTCACATTTTGAACACCCCCTGCCCAGATGACCACCCAGCTGGACAACCATATCAACATCCCAATAGACCTCTCCCAAGTTGTGTACCTTGCCTGCAGCTAGTCCACCCTACAAGCTCCAAACCAGCCTCTCCCCATCAACTATCACCCACCCTGTAGCTGGCTGCTCCAGACCATCCTTCCTACCCTCAGACATGATCCCCCTGCAGATGGAACCCTCCAGACCTGCCTCCCCACTTCAGTAGACCACCTTCCTGCAGCTGGACCAACCTCCCAGTCTCACCAAACAAAGCACTCTCCTTAGAACTGGACCAGCACCATCTAGATAACAACTCTTTCTGCAGCTGGACCCACCCCCACTACCCATTTTGCCCAGATACCAGTTGCCCATCCCACCACTGACCACTCTGCTTGCACATAGAAAACCCTGCCCTGCTAGGTACCCTTTTATAATCCCAAAGCTTATTAGTCTGACATGCTGCATCCCACACACAACAACCCAACAGCATCAGCAGCCCAACACACAGTGGCCTGACCTAGTACAGCGCCTGACACACTGTCAGGCCTGAGGAGGTTGGGATGCTGTGCGGCTGTTGAGTGGATTTTTCACAAACACATGAAGCACCTGATCCCGACCTCTGCCTCCCATCCCAGGACCTGAGACACTACTGAACAGCACGGACAATGTGAAAACACCCACCCCCTATCTGGTGCACCCTCCAAGGACACACTGACCTGAACACGGACCCCCTGGTAAGGATGACTGTCTCACCATCCGTGAGACAGGGATGAAACAAATAGCTGTGCATGCCCCAGTGTGTTGACCAGCCATCCCAGGCAGCATGGTGGATTGTCCTTGCATCCCTGCATGCATGATTATGTCAGCTGACAGCCAGCCAGCTGGGCATGCATGAAGGAATTGAAATACCATGCCTGTTGGTCGGTGCATGCATGACACTGCAGACACACAGCAGAGTAGCACAACGAGAGCATGGCTAGCTGTACCAGGAAATGGTCCACAGCAACACCACATGTGGATGCCAGGACACGGAGCAGCATGCCATCGCACCAACCGTGCAATGTGCGCATGTGGCCGTGTCATGCAAGCCCACTATGGGACTGCAGTAACCACACAGAAAAAAGTCTGGAGGTGTTTGGGGGGGCTGTGCCACAGGAGCCCACTGTGGCATGAAGGCTGCCAGGTGTGTTGTGGGGGGTTCCACAAGGGCCCATTGTGGGAATGCTGTTACCTCACAGTTGCACAGCTGGAAGGATTGGTGGGCATTCACACAGCTTCAGACCTGTGCAACATGTGACACACAGTGCAGATGTGGCAGTGTGCAGTGGGCTGCTTGGTGATACCCAGCAGTGTTGTGATGAGACATCACCACCAGGTTGGGGTGCATGTTAAATGTGGGGGTGAAACTTTATTCAACAGTAGGGGGCCACAGTGGCAACCTGGTGGCTGTGCATGATGTGTACTGTGAGGTACAACTGTCAGGTGCCAAGTCACCATGGAAACCCTACAGGTGGTCTTGGGTGCAGACACAGAGGAACATCAGCAGCTTGCCCTTGTCCTTGGATGCTAGTACCAACCTTATCCACTCCTCATAGCTCTTTTTGGGTGGTGTCCATGGCAGTCCACAACAAATGCCTTCCCTGGTGACATAGGTCCATTGCTGTTCCCTGTGGAGTTCTGCTAGCATTGTCATGACCCCTACATGCACCTTCCTGAGCAGGGCATGGAGATGGCAGTGCCAGGTCTCGCCATTGCTTTAGGTCCACGGTATACCTCGCTCATTGAGATCTGCAACCAACCACAGCTGGGTTGGAACATGGGATTGTATCTTGTGGGCACCCTGGTCACCCTACTGTACAGCCATATCCTGCCCAGCACATGTGTCTGCTCAAAACAATAGAAGAGTGTGGTGGCATTGGGTGGAATGGTTGACTTCAGGAGGCTGAATGCTGCTGGAATGTCCTCTGCCAGGAGATGGGTGAGGGCCACGAGTTCTTGGATCTTCAGGCTGAAGTCTGGGTCACTTCTGTATTGTGGTGCAAGGCCAAAGCTCTGGACCTTCCGCTACACAATCTGCCCAAAGTGGAACAGGTGTCCCTTGTTTATGGTTTGTGGAAATTCCATCTACAGGCATTGATCACAGCCTGCTCAAAGTCAGTGATGATTGTAGGTGGTTTGAGGGTGCAGGACTGTATACTGGCATATTTATTCAGCTCCTGGAACAAGGTGCAGTAACATTGCAGACTCTTTGTCATCATCAGTGTATACACCAATTACATGATGAGGTTGTTAGGGCCCATCCCCATGGGTGTATGGATGGTGTACAGTGATGAACAGGTGTGGCACAGTCTTGAACATACCATCCATCTCCCAGAAGGGTGCCTGTGCCAGGTCCCTGATGTTGTCCCCTGTGATGTAGAAGGACCCAGTGGTGGTGCTGCTGGTGATCCTGCTGTGACCATGGCCATCCAGTCACCGCCTGTAGCTGCTTGGGATAGTGAGGTCAGCCAGTGTCACTGGTTCTGGTGAGAGGTCCTTGCGGTGGGTCCTGTTCACAATCTGCAGCAGGGGCCTCTTGCTTGGCAACTGTTGCCACAGCTCAGTGGTCATTACAGTTGTTTCACTCTGCAGTAGCTATGAGGGGCTAGCCATGGTGCTGTGTGCCTTCTAGTTGATGCCTGCCAACACCTGTGCTGGTAGAGCATCTGTCACCTCCAGAGCATGACTGTGCTCATTCTTTTTCTTTAGGTGGTGCTGGCCATCCTGGAGCAGTGTGATGGCCTGGCTGAGGCAGGACTTGGACTTATGGTGCTGGCAGCACTGTTACACTGTCTCAAGCTGTCCCAGTGGTGCTGAGGGTTGAGGTGCTGGATGCCATACCTTGTGTCACACCAGTGACCCAGGTTCAGGATTGAGCCTGGGCCATCTGGGGTCGGCAGGGGTGGACTGGGATTGAACATCCATAGACTGCTTTCCCAGTCCTGGGGTGGGCTGGGGAATTTCACTGTGCTGTAGCAGCCCTCTGGGGATGCCCAGGGGCACTACTAGTGTCAGTGACACTAGATGAGGATCATGGCACATGTCAGTACGTTACTCCTGGACGTCATTGAACGTCCGTGCTACTGGGGCCAATCAAAAGAAAATGGCTGGGCATGACCTTTCAGCTTGATGGCTGTGCTCTGAGCCACCTGGAGGACTTTGGTGGAGTCCTGTTGAGGAAGGTCTGGGACTGTCCTGGCTGGTAGGGGCACAGGGGGAGCTCTCCAGCAAGATTGTATGATGGATGTCCCTGATTCTCCTAGGTACAGTTTGAGCTACCCAGCTCTCCAGGTGGGTGGAGCTGGTTGCTGGATGCCCCAAGCTGGAGTGTGTGCTGCAGCAGGTGAAAAATATGATATGTTAAAAAAACAGTACACTGTCTCATGGTATGTCCATTCATGGACCAGGAGGTAGCCATTCACATTCAGCTTGGACTTTCCCTTCCTGGATGGTACCACCTCACAGATTGTCCCAGTTGTTGAGATTGCAGTTGAGCACCCTGGCTCCTCCATGGCTTCCATGCTGTCCTCCATTGTGCCAGAGGACTGCGCAACACTGACTGGCTTTGGTTCCAGCTCAGGCATTCGGGTGTGATTGCACTTTGCACATCACACTCCATGGGCCACACCTGTGGCAGTTGCTACTTGTCTGTGGGTGGTTTGTACCAGTACTGTAGTGCCAATGTCTGCCCACAGTCCCAGTGCTTCAAGGCCGTGCTGTGCACCATGATCACATTCAAGTTCTGTGTCCACAGTGTCCTGTACCCCATCAGCTACTGTGCTGCAGTGGGGCTATGCTCCATGGTACACTTCCCTGCTGTCCAGCATGCAGGGATGCAGGGGTCCCTGTGTGATGTGCACTCTGCCTACAGGTCAGTGTCCACCTACCTAAGCTGGCCTTTGCATCCCCCAGCATTGGCATCCGTAGTTTCCATGCATTCCTTCATGAGTCCATGTCTGTCCGCTGTCCCCATGCATCATTTTCTGATGTCTACCTGTTCTCTGTGTTCTCTTCAGCTGTAGTTTCCTGACCTGAGACTTCTCTGGTAAATGATCTATTGTAGCCCTCACTGTGCTCTTTCCTATGGGGCTTGCATTTTCTGCCCCTCTGCCAGTTTCTTTGTCAGAGTTTCAGTTCACCTGCTTTGTTTACTAACCACTCTCCCTGCATCTGAAATGGGCCCTACCCAGCCAACCACTCTCCCTGCAGCTGAACCACCCTTTTGTCCCTTGAGAAACCTTCCTCAAGGACCATTTCACAGTTACAAGGAGGGAGGAAGAGGCCCCTAGCTGAGTAGGAAGCAACTGCTGGTGGGGGAGTTAATTAGGGGGGATAGACTTGCAAGCAGGGTGGGGTAAAGGAGAGGGAGGTGAAATACCTGAGAGGTACTTTGGCTTGGAAGGATGAGAGCAGATACAGTGGATCATTAGGCAGCAGGAGATGAGAGGGAGCTAGATGTCATTGTCCACCTGGGACAAATGACCTAGCAAGGGATGGGGTAGGGTAGTGCAGGGAAATTTCAGGATAGGGGAGGGTCCTCAAGCATGCATGGTGGCTTTTGCCAAAGGTTGCATATATACATCTGGGGAAGATAGGACCTCCACACAGCTTTCAACAGTTGGTTAAAGGCGTGGAGCAGGTGGGGCTCAGTACTAGCAGTGAGCCCTTCAGTGTCTTCATAAGAGAAATTGCAGATGAACTGAATGGGAAGGTATGTCTTTTTGCAGATGCCACCAAAACCTGTTATAGGGTTGACACTCAGGAGGGTGTGGAGAAAAAGTTCACCCATGCTGGTGTGACAGCCATGTTGCTGATGCTAATTACAGCACAGGCCACATTACAGCACCAGGCAAAATGTATCCTGGGAGTTACACCACCAAAGAGCCCTCCTGGGAAACAGTCTCCATTGGGCCCTCTCCCTTAATTATCCCACAGGTCCAGGTTCTTAATTTACCTATTCTCCAGTCCTACCCCATCCTACAACCACCCCACAGATATACAGTAGATTGTTACTATCCCTAATGTTCAGTGATTCCCATTTATTTATTTATTCATTCATTTGTTTACTGAGTAGGTGCACTGGTCCGAGAACCATTTTCAGGCATGACCTGGACCATTGAGGAGGGCACAGAAATAAAAGCAAGTACAAAGGAGGTTGGGACAAGGCATACAATAGACAGTAATAAAAATATACAGGATATTTATATGAAGATATATATAAACTTGCAGCGCAATGGATAAATAACATTTATGACAATAGCAGGCACAGTAGTGTCAAGTTGTAATACAAATTAGGCATGATCTGAGATGAGTAAAGGAAAAGTGCATCATGCCAGTGTAGGTATGGACCAAGAAGGAAAAGGAGGGAAGGGAAGTAGAGGCATGATAATAAGTTGGGAGGGCAGGAGCAAGTAGTGGAGGACAGAAGGTGAGATCCAAGGAGAGAGTGGAAGAGTCCTGGAGAGTCAGTGGTGCTAAGTGGAGTGGGTAGGTTGTTCCAAAGGAAAGGGGCTGCAGATGAGAATGCACATTTACCTATACGGTGGAGACTAGGGGGCACTCAAGCATGGGGCCAGCAGTGAGGCAGAGCTCTAGAACAAACACTTTTGGCCAAAGAAGGTGGGATTGTGGAGAGGTAGCTCAGTTTTGGATGGCCTTATTGATCTGTGGCCTAGAGATAGGTCTGTTGGGCTGATGGGGAAGCCAGCCCAGGGTCTGATAAGGAGGAGATGGTGTGTTGAGTGAAAGTCCTTGCCCTCTGTATATCCAAAGTCCCCACCATGACCCAGTTAGTTCTTACAGCAAATACTACCCCTGGTCCCCAGCCTTACTATATATTTGACACCCTTCCACATTTGGCACAGACCATCCTCTCAGCTCCTTGATCAGGCACAAAATGGATGATAGTTCACAATCATGTGCTAACTGTACACAGCTGTTTATGCAATAGGCACATGAGAGCAAAACTGGCATTCCTCAGTTGGTCACAGAGGTTAGCAGAGTGTCTGTGCCAATTGCCACTGTGGGGAGAGTGTGTAAACATATGGTGGGGCCATGAATGGTGCATGCGGTGGGACTGGGTGGGCAGGTAGTTATTGGCAGTTTCCAATGTATGGAATGGACAGCAGCACCACTGAACAGCAAGGGAAGTGTGATATTACTGATGGTGGGAGCTCAAAGGGGCAGTGGTAGGAGGCAGAGGAGATACTACCTGCTTTAGGGAGGCAACATCTTTTAGAGCCATTTACCAACTGGTCAGAGACTCACTAATTATGTTATTCAAGATATCATTTTGTGATCCTACCCTGTTTTTGGGGTGCAAAGTGTTGTTTGAGAGTCACTTACCCATTTAGCGATTGCAAATGCTCTTTGAATGTTCTGGTCTATGTGAACAATAACAGTCCATTACCAGTAAGATAAAGACAAGTTAACAAACACAAATATGGAATTGAGAGCTGTTCTCCATGAGGCTGATAATGTAATTTATCTTATCAATGCGTTAGAGTACAGAGTATGATTAGATTAATATTTTTTTTTTATTTATTTATTGAAATAATCAGTTTTACAACCTTTGAGTCAGAGACTCGTTTACAAAGGTACCTTGTCACGGGGGGGGAGACAACAATTAAGTGCGGTTTTAGACAGAGGTTACATACAGGTGAGATACATACATACATTGAGTTACACGCATCATTATATACACACAGTTGTTACAGTTGCAGTTGTTACAGTTGCCCTGTCGTCCATGGAGCCCAGTGAGGACTTAGGGGGCTATTCGAGACAAGGTTATGTTCCACTACAGGCATTTACAGCACCGCTGTCGATAATATGTTTGGAGGGCTATTTTGAACTGGCCAATCCGGGATCTTTGTTATTCCTCAGGAAGGTAGTTAAACCAGGCCGGGCTTTATGATGGAAGGATCTTGGCAGAGAGGGTCCTTGCCCTGGGTACTAGGAAGGTGACTTTGGTGGGTTACGGGTTAGCACCGCCGGACGGCTGGTTGCAGGATGCGGAGACCCCTGGTGGCATAACCCAGACAGGGATTTTTAGCCAGAAGGCAGGTGTGGTATTTCAGCTGTCTCAAGAGTGAGTATGTTAGTGGCAGAGTAGGCAGGCAAGTGTGAGTTCTGCTGTGGGCGCCAGTCAGAGCCTACAGGCTTTGTTAATAGAGGTCTGACTTTAGACAGGGTGGAAGGGTCTGCTGCTGCAGATATTGGAAGTCCGTGGTCAGCCAGAGACAAAGATGAGATGATGGCCAATTTTAAGGCAGATTCTGGGAGGCAGTCTTTGTGGCGGTAGAGGAGCCCAATCCTGGAGTTCATGGCTGAGACAGGGTTTTAGATGGGCGTGGAATGTAAAGCCTGCATCAAAAGTGATGCCCAGGTACTTATATGTTGTTACCTGTTCAAGTGAGAGATGCTAGGGTGATGAGAAGGGAGTATCCTTGGCCTGTTTTGCCGATGTACGAACAGCATTGACTTTGTTTTTTCAGGTTTAGGACTAGCCGATGGTTACTGAACCATTTTTCAGCTTGGAGGAATGTGCTTTTGCAGCGTGCTCTGAGTAGGAGTGGGTCTGAGGTGATGCTAGGATCACTGCATCATCCGCTGAAAGCAGTATTTTGTTGGAGCAGGAGCTTGGGAGGGTGTTTAGGAAGAGACTGAAAGAGTGGGTCCAAGGATGGAGCCTATGGGACCCCTGAGAGTACCAGTAGGCTGGTGGAGAAGGTCCTATTTGGCTTAACTCTTTGGGATCTGTTATGCAGGTAGCTTGTAACCAATTCAGGGGCCAGATGAAAATCCCAGTTGGCTAAGGGAGTTTACAGCAGGGTGGTACCGCGGTGTCAAAGGCCTTGATAGGTCGATGAAAACTGCCCTGCAAATTGACCTTTATCAAGCGCAGAGTGTATATGGTGGGAGAATTCAGAAGGGCAGTGGATGTGCTGTGGCCCGGATGAAACCCATGCTGCTCAGGACATAGGATGTCGTATTTAGACAGGTATTCTACTAGCTGAGTGGATACTATTTTTCCAAGGCTTTGGAGGGAAGGATGGAGATAGGCCTGTAGTTATTTTGGTAGTGTTCCGTCCCCAGACTTATGGATGGGGTGACTTGGCCTGTTTCCATGCTTCGGGAATTGGCCAAGGCATAGGGATCTATTAATGGCAATCGTGGGGGGATTAGCATGACTCCAGCGTGAGTAAGTATCCTGGAGTCAGATGGTCATTACTTGGGTTTGAGAGGCGAGAGATTTAGTAGGAAAGGCTTGGCATCATGGGGTGAGATCGTCCAGAAGTGGAATGAAGTCCGGAGGTAGTGTGGGTGGGCAAGGGACAGGGTCAGAGAATTGGGCAGGAGAACTGCACTTAAGTCCGTGAAAGTTTTATTCAGGCAGTCTACGATATATGATTGGTCTGTCAGAGACTGCCCCATTTATGGCAATCTGAGATGGTGGGGAGCGGGTTTTGCCATTCAGTTCTTTAATATTGTCCCAGAAGGCTCTGGCTGAGCCCCAGGAGGATGTCAAAGCAGCCTGATAGTGTCTAGCTCGCTTGCTTGATGGCCCAGGTGCATTGGTTGCAAGCAGCTCTATAGGCTTGCCTGTCTGCCACCCTACCAGACTCATTTGCTATGTGCCAGAGATTGTCTCTGTTTTAGTTGCTGGATCAGTGCAGGGGATATCCATGCACGAGCCGTTTTTTTTCTAGATGTGGTGATGGGGCAAATAGGTCGCAGGCATTGTTGAAGGCCCTAGTGAGGTAAGTTAAAGCAGAATTTATGTCAGATGCTATGGTCATTGGAGTCCAATCGACTTATGCGAGGTGATGTTTGAGGTTGTCAAGACCCCTGGGGAGAAATCTGCATCAAGGGGTGCTGCAGCACTCAGGGCTGAGTGTGGGGGAGGACCAGAAGCAGATGACAGGGGAGTGGTCACTAAGTGAGTCTGCTAGGACTTTTACAGATTCCAACTTGTGTGGCCGATTGGAAAGAACTATGTCCAGGAGGGAGCTAGTTCCCTTCGCTTGGTTAAGTCTGGTGGGCTGAGTGACCATTTGAGACAGGTCAAGGGCTGCAAGCTCATCCTTTATATTGTCAGACGAGGGGCTGAGCCAGTTGGTGTTTAGGTCTCCCAAGATTAGTTGTTCAGCCTTTTGAGGTAAGGGTGGATAGATAGTCTAAGAGGAGTTGATTACTAAATTTTTGGTACTCGGGGATATGAAGCCGTGGTTAGGTATAGGGGCCACCGACCAGGGTGTGGGGTGATTTTAGAGTAATGGCTTGTGCCCCATGGTTGAGCTCAGGGATTGGGAGTGCATGACCCAGACCGAGTTACGCAAGTAGATTGCATGACCCCTCCACGCTTGCCCATCCTATCAGCCCTGAAGATGGAGAAGCCTGGGAGGAGATAGCTGAGTCAGGTGTAAGCTGGGAAAGCCAGATTTCCTAGCATAAAATGTCAGGGAATATTGGCTGGCTAGCATTGGAGTGCTGCGGTTTTCTTGGGGAGACTACATATGTTCATAAAGCAATTAGGAGACCTTTGCCAGGGTGTGCCGAGGCATGGCGAGTTGCCAGGCCCAGGGTTTGGGTGCACATTTCCTGACAGCAGGAGAAACAGGGCAATAAGGCACCTTATAGAGGAGCGTTTGCTGTAGGTGGGGCGCTTTTGCAGCTACCATATCATTATATGGGTGGTGCACGGATGGGGAGAGTGACTAGCACCGGAGACACAAGAGAGGAGAGACCATTTGTGACAGAGTTCATGGTACAGAGGGTTGTGTATTGGCGGTGGGTGGGTGGGGTAGTGTGGTAGTCCAGTGTTCGGGATGGATTTGGGGGATGGACTGATAGGGTGGACAGGGCAATAAGCTGTGTGGAAAACAGGCTATTGTGTGTGGAGGACTGAGGTTCTGGCAGCGGCACGCCAGTGGATGATATAAAGGGTTCCATGGTAGACAGTGGGTGCTGTGGTAAGAGGAGAGCCAGCATGGCAAGGATCATGGTTAAGTGTGATTTTACAGTAGAGAGAATTGGTTTAGAGTGCAGGCTCCCTCTAGTGCTAGAGAGATATAACCTGCAAATGGAAAAGTTGGCTGATTGGTTCTGACACCCCATGTGATTATAGCTATATAAGGGAATGCCGACCAAGGGTGGTGGTGGGGGCGGTGGGGAGCCGAATGCATAGCATTCGGCGGGGCTAGACCTAGCACCGAGAGAGAGAACACTAGCCGGTTCCCTTTTACTTCTCGTGCAGTGTGCAAGCAGTAAAATAAAGGCGCCAATCCAAGGATTCAAAAACTGTCCACAGCTAGGCTCGCTCCACAGGGACCAACGGTCGCAAATGCAGCACAATACTGGTACCACTGTGCTACCACATGAGTCTAGGGCTGCTGTGAGAGGTACCAAATACTGAAATGCCAAAATAACGCAGTACCATTGTGCTACCAGTGTACCAGTATTTGTGGGAGCCGACAAAAATCTCAAAATTTCATGATACCATTGTATTACCAATGTATGTGTGAGAGACAGAGAAAATGGTAAAAAATGCCATAGGGATACCATTCTGCGAGTGCACTACCAATGCACAGAGGAAAATCTATATATCACCTACCACTGTGATACCAGAGTACCACTGGGTAGTACTATTGTGGATTTTTCAGCTGACCACAGTATTGCCATTACTATAGCACTATAATGCCATTGTGACAAATTCAGTAAGGGTAACCAGATTGCTGAGACAATGCAGTGCTAAAGAAGTATGATAGAAATTATAAAGTGTTGCCAGTACTACTGCAGTGTGCAGCAAAAATTAGTGAAGGAAATACAGTGCTAAAGAAGTGTGCATGAAAATCTAATAATTATTTGCAGTGCTCTTACAGTCTGCATCAAAAAATAAGAAAGATTGAGCAGTGGTACAACAGTGTAGCAGAAAGTCAGTGCAGTGTATTAACAGTGCACTGATGAAAAGCAGTCAGAAGTATGATAGAAATTATAAAGTGTTGCCAGTACTACTGCAGTGTGCAGCAAACAAAAATTAGTGAAGGAAATACTGTGCTAAAGAAGTGTGCATGAAAATCTAATAATTATTTGCAGTGCTCTTACAGTGTGCATCAAAACATAAGAAAGATTGAGCAGTGGTACAACAGTGTAGCAGAAAGTCAGTGCAGTGTATTAACAGTGCACTGATGAAAAGCAGTGCTTTGTCAGTCTGGACTGAAATAAGACTAAAGATGGAAGTGTACACTCCACTTCCCTCTGGGACAGCAGCAGAGGAGTCATTCTACAGCTACAGAGTGTGTTCAGTAAAGTGGGACGTTCAGTTACAGTGAACTTTTGTTTATTTTTCTGCAGTTATGGCCTCAGGACCAGCTCATTACCTGGATCATGCCCAGGTTGCAGTAACAGCAGCAGTAAATAGACTGAGAGATATTGAAAAGTAGTGCTATGGAGGGCAACTGCCTCCTGATGTGGCAATTCCTAATTATCCAGTGCGTGTATGTCAGATATGCTTGAGTGCTGGAAGGGACGTCTTCATGATTCCTCACTGTGCTGGATGCCTACAAAAATATGGCTTGTATAAAGTGCCTCCAATCCGTTTGGTCCCCACATGGACAAAAATTCAGGAATCTGCAGTTGGCAGCACACAGCACCAGGCGGAGCCTGTGGAGAAAGGCCCCTCAGGGGAGTGTGGCACAAAGCTAGAGGGTGCAGGGTTAGAGACAGAACCAGAAGTTGAAGTTTTGGATGCTGGATCCCAGAAAGAAAGTTTGGATAAAGCATCAATAGACCCCTGGGTGGGGGGGCCTAGCCCAAGTCTCTTAGGTGAAGATGAGATGAGGGAGGCCTTTGAATGGGAGGTGTCGACCTCCGCGTCTATTGATGAATGGATAGTCTCGGGGGTGAGAATGACTGATCACTCCTGGGCTCAGATCCTCAGTGAAGAGGAAGATGAAGGGGAACCTATGTGGCCTTGTGAAGAAGGAACGGGTACACAGCCTCAAGATCTTGCCTCAGAGGAATGTATTGAAGAAGGTGGTGATGCCACTGCCCTGGCTTTACAGGAGGAAGAAGTCAGGGATCTGTTTCTAATCTCCTTAAGGATACGTGGCTGGCAGAACCAGGACTGGCCACCCCCAAGCCAGGCCAGCAGTCTCAGATTGACCAAAGCAAGTAAAGAGGAGAGACTGGTTCGTAGAAAGGCAAATGAGATCTATGGTATGACCTTTCCTACCTTTCCTACCTTTCCTACCTTTCCTCGGAAAGTCTGGGAGGAGATTGAGAACTGCAGGAAATCCTGGATCTGGGATGAAGCAATGCAAAGTGTGCATCCTGGGGCCAACCAGCATGTAAAGAATAGACTGTTCCACGAAAAGTATACCCAGTGGAAGAGAGGCAGGACACTGTTTATGGACAGAGTGAGAGTGGTGGACGGAGAGGGACATGAAATCTCCCACTGTGTGAATTATGTGCGTCCAGACAGGGTAATAATTCAAGCCCCTGACCCCCAGTACTATTGGCCTCAGTGCAAGGACATCTCAGCAATTAAGCCCGTGCCTACAAAATGGAGAGCCGAGCAGTGGTAGTCAATACTGCCACACCAGACTGTGAAGTGCCCTTATTGATCCACCAATCTGAATAACCAGGACTCAGGTGCCCCACATTCGTCAGTCTACAGTGTACTGTCCTGTCCAGCAACCATCCATTGGCCCACCAGATGACTTCAGATCCAGAGGACACCAGTCCAGCTGTTTCCTGTTCATCGCCTGGTAATCGGATGACATTGGACCAGCTGTTTTCTTTTTGTTCCTCTTCTAAGGTTTCGTCTCCAGAGATGACATCAGCCCAGCTGTTTCCAGATGTGCCCTCCTGTGGTTCCTGGAAGATGTCCGCCCAGCTGTATCAGAAGAAATGCTGCCAGGGAGAGTCTTCGGCTGCGGTGCAGGTTAGGTGCCTAGTCTTGTACTACGAGTGGCTGGTAAGTCCAAACTTTTCTATCTTTATGACATTGCAGTACACACCCTACACTACAGACTTCAAAAATGTGTGAACTGTCCGCAAAGACTCTCCCCTTCGGGACTTTGGCCTGTTAGAACTGTGCTTCACCGGGCTCCGGCCCAGGAGAGACTCTTTATTGGACTAGCCTTTGAGTCTTGTGGTCACTAGTTGGGGCTTTTAGGGCACTCCATCCCCCCAAATGTGTATTGTAAAGAATGTCATTATTGTATTCTAATGTAAATACTGTTTTTCTACCTTTTTCTAAAAAATCTTTTTGGGATTTTTCAGTGTTTTTGATGGTAGGGGTTTTAGGTAGACTGTGTATGCAAATTAGGAGTGTGTTTTGTCTTTCTTTTTCTTACAGGTGTTCCTGGGAAAACAGAAGAGAAGAGAAGACAAGAAGAGGAGGAGGGGCTCATCGGAGTTCCTCATCAGTGCTTTATTGTGCAGAAATTTAGAGTACTGTGGTATTATTGTTATGGTTATTGCTGTATTAACCCTTTCCTTCCACAGGTATGGTTGTGGGGGTAGGGAGGAGGTATTAATGTGGTATTTTAATGGTGTGGTTGCAGGTTGCCCAAGGTCTGGGAGGTCCCTGGGTTGTTTTTTTTGATTTTGGAATATTATGTTAGAGGCAGATAGGTTTTCCTTAGCGGGTTAGGGGGGATGGACAGGCTGTGGCCTTGACCTGCAGTAGGGACAGCAGTGTGATCTATCAGGGCTATGCTCTGGATGGTTCTACCAGAGCCACTGGGTGTCCATAGTAAGTGGATAGTGTAGAGGCTGATATGTCAGCTACAGGCCTCTAGGCCCTTAGTGTTGCCTGCCTGTGCTTGTACATGGTAGGAGGGGGCCTGATCACCCCTCTCCGCAGGTAGCTCATAGGGTGGAATGGCCTAAGGCCGGGTGCATGACTGGGGACAGTCATTTTCCTGGTCAAGGGCGAGTGTAACCCCTTGTTACCCGGGGTTACTAGAATCCCAGTAAGACCTAGTGGTAGACAGGGGAGGCAGCTTGTGAAACTCCAGTTAAATGGGTTTCACACTGTCTCACTCTGTTCTCAGTCTCAGCTGAGGCTGAGAGATGACATCACCAATAGAACTGTCGCAGCTGCATAAGCCACATTGGAGTCTGCAGCAGAGGGAGTTAGATAGAACGTTGGGAGTTTTCAAAGTCAGTCCCTGTTTACCTTCTGTAAGAGAAGGTCAGAGTCCAGTTTTGTTTTCAAAGAGGAAGGAGCAGTTCCAGTTTTGCCTTCAAGTGGTGGAGACCGCTGTTTGGGTCTCAGTGCCCCTCCCTCCGGGGGTGGGGATAAGGATCCCCATGTAGATTCCAGGGGCAATCCCCTAATTTCTGCAGAAGAAAGAAAGCTGACTATTTCAGTTTCAGTCTGTGTTTGGAAAGTTTGGAAGAGTTGTACTTCGCCTGTGGGGCACCTGCAACAAAAGGGTGAATGTTTGCTCTAATATGAGAGGGCAAACAATGTGTTTCTTCAGCCTGGGATTTGTGAAGAAATCTGGGATTTGAACTACTATTTGGGAGGCCTGTAGTACCAGGACAAACAAATGGAGTATTGTCAAAAGCTAGAGTGCTGTGTGAATTAAAGTAATATTGTAGAGGGGGTGCAACAGTTCATCCACCATTTAATCTACATTCAGAAGTTTCAGTTTTTCCAGAGAAATGGTTGGGTATGGGCTGTGGGAGCAGGAGGTGAGAACACCCCCCATCTTTAGTAACCAAGTCCACCTCTATGGATTTCTGCTGTGATTGCTACTTGCCTCATGCGCTTGGCCAGTGATGAGGGAAGTACCCAGATGTGGGTCGCAAATGGGAAAATCTCTCTAGGAGTCACAGACTCTAAGTGGTGTGGGGAGCCACAACAAGTGTGAAGAAAATTCTCTTTGTGAGATGGGAGTCAGAAGAAGTAAGAAGGAAATCTCTCTAGGAGTTGCAGACTCTAAGTGGTGTGGGGAGCCACAACAAGAAAATGGGTTCATTCTTCCAGTGGACCGCCATTCAAGTATCCGGCAGGGGAGCCGGGCCAGTCGGGCTGTGTACCCAAAGCACATGCAAGTCCGGGCTGTGTGCCTGGTGGGTCCAGAGCCTGAAAACAGTAAATTGGTTCATTCTTCCAGTGGACCACCTTGTAGTCTCTAATCTGCATTACCAGTAAATGTAGCCCCATGGGGGTCTTGGTTTACTTGGTTGATAAGGACAAAAGAAGGCTACTGCCCATTGAGATTGTCCCCCACCACCATGGTGGGAAAAGTTATAACTGAGAATAATATGACTTCATCCAGACATCCAGACCTTTTTTAAAT
This sequence comes from Neoceratodus forsteri, assembly GCA_016271365.2. Lineage (NCBI taxonomy): Eukaryota > Metazoa > Chordata > Ceratodontiformes > Ceratodontidae > Neoceratodus > Neoceratodus forsteri. The sequence continues at coordinate 1,694,617,543 of CM028130.1, read as the reverse complement.
AAATGGTTCGAGCTACATTCGACCAGATGTTGAGGAAGCTTGTTCCAAATTCTGGGAGTTCTCACCGTAAAGTAATTAAGCCTTTTGTTCCTTTTAGATTTATCCACATCAATTTGTTTATTATGGAGACGAGAGGATATCCTTCTACTTGAATATTTTAATCCGCACTGTTGCATTAGGTCCTGAGAGTTGTGGATTTTATGTAAAAGAAGTAGATCACCTCTTGTATGTCTAAATTCAAGTGAATGTAACCCTGTTTTTTGCAATCTGTTCCTATAGTCCATCTTAGACAAATATGGAACCATTTTAGTCACTCTCATCTGAATTTTTTCAAGTGTATTAATATCTTGCCTCAAGTATGGACTCCAAAACTGAGAACCATAATCAGAATATGATCTTACATAGGCTCTGTATAAGGGAATAATACATTCCTGCGTCCTAGTCACGAAGGATCTTTTTATTCTGGTAAGTATCATAAACATAGAAACATAGAATTTGATGACAGATAAGGACCGCTTGGCCCACCCAGTCTGCCCATTTCCCTACCTACTGGATAAGCTGCAGATCCTAGTTAACCAGCAGCCTACTTCTTCTTACCCCCAACCCCCAGAATTGCCTTATGACTGTCCCATGCATGCTTGAATTCCACCACTGATTTTGACTCCACAGCCTCCTCCGAAGGCCGTTCCATGCATCCACAACCCTCTCTGTGAAAAATACTTCCTTAAATTACCTCTGAGGCCCCCCATCTTCAAATTGTGCCCTCTTGATCTTCCTTGTCAATCTTCACCATTCATTACTTCCTGGGTGTAAGCGGGCGCTTACCAAATCACGGAACTTTTTTTTTTTTTTTTTTAGTGCTGCCGAAACGTCCCTACCGAGAGCTTATCCATGCGCGTAGGGCGGCCGTTAGTAGCGACCGACTCCTCCTCCAACTCAGTTCTGTTTCTCCCGCCGTCGAGGCAGCACCTGTTCGCGGTAGCTAACCGAAAAGTGCGTATCCGACTCCTTTTTCTACACTCGACGCCTACGGTAAGACTGTTCCTTTTTCTTTCCTTTATGCAGGCGCGGGTGTATTTCCGACTGTGTTTAATCTTGTTTATTTCCGCGTTATGTCGGTTCTGGGCAAAGCGTTCTTCTAAGGCAGGCCGTGCCCCTATGCGTCGGTGCTCCTGCGGCCGGCATTTCTCCGTCTCGGACCGGCATGACGTCTGTCTTCGTTGCCTGGGACCCAACCATAATATGGATTCGTGCGACGCTTGTTTCTCGATGGACCGTCGCGTCCTCGAAGTCCGCGCGTACAAGCTCGGCAAGGCCCCGCCGACTTTCGGGGGACGGCGTCGCTCACGGGAATCTCGGGCGAGATCCTTAGGCCTTTCCCCCGGGTCCCCTCCTGGGCCTATACGGTCCGAGGAGGAGGGGGTCTCCTCTTCCCTTCTTGCCGAGGGGGAGGCCCCTTCCGCGGTGTTGGGGGAGCATCGTAGCCTCCTCCGGGGCCGCAGCGCTGACACCGCCTCGGCAGTCACCTCTTTGGAGGTGCAGGCTCCCCCTGTGTCGAGGCCCTTGGCTGGGCCCGGCTCGGGTGGACCCTCGACGTCACCTCGCGGTGCCGTTTCGGATCCCGGTGCCGTTCGCGGTGCCGGTGATCGAAGCGGCGCCCGTTCAGCGCCGCTTTGGATCCTGGCGCCCGTTCGCGGCGCCGGTGATCAGAAGCGGGCCGTTAGCGGTGCCGTTTTTGGCCTCGGTGCGTTCGCGGTGCCGATGAGCCTGGCGGCACCGCCCGGCCATGCCGCCGCCTCAGACGCCGCCCGGCGGTGTCGGCAGCCTTCCCCTCCTCCGGTGCGGGTCTGCGGAGCCGCTGGGGTGTGGGGTTGGGCCTTCATGCTGCCCGGCGTGCTGGGGGCGGCGGCGTCGCGCACCGGTACCGGGGCGTTCGGCGGCCCGTGGCCTCGGGGACCCCTGGGGTGGCCAGCATCGAGGTCCTGCTGGTCTCGTCCTCCTCGGAGGACGATGACTCAGATGTGGACCCATCCTGGCATCCCCATTCTTCGGAATCTGGGTCCTCGGTGGCTAGGGGTACCAGGCGGCGCAGCGGGCCCCTCCCTCTGTCCCCCTTGCCGTCGTCTCCTGAGGGTTCCTCAGCTGGGGGTGGCCGAGAGTCCCGGGGGGCAGACGTGGGGGTGACGGAGGGGGAGGCTCCCCTCTCTGGAGGTCCGGTGACAGCTACCCCCCGGGGTGCTGTTACCTCCTCTGGGGTTAGGGGAACGTTGCAGTCGGGGAGGAGGGCCCTCTCGGAATCCGAGGGGTTGAGGGGCAGGCGTCCTGCTGCTTGGTCTTCTTTGGCCACCTCAGGGGGGGTGGCCAGGAGCCGTAGCGCAGAGCCCCGCCCCTCCCCCCAGGGTTCTAGGGTGTCCTCTGGCGGCGTTTGTGTGGACTGCCCTTCTGGATCCATGCAGTCCCGGCGTCGTCACAGGGGAGTTTCTCCCCCAGGGCTCTTCCAGGTTCCGCTTCCCCAGAGTTCCGTTCTGCGGCCTGGTTTGATATCCGGGATCCCTCCTACTAGAGCTCCCTTCCCGGTTCCAGAGCCCTCGCAGAGAGCAGTTGCCTCCTCGGAGGTGCCCCTCTCCCATCTCTCTGCCTTCACCACCCCCGCTCCCAGGCCATGTCGGTCCTACGGGTCCGTTATCCTGGGAGCAGTTCAGAGGTTCTGCGGCGGCCTTCCCCTCATATGTTAGTTACATGCATGAGCGGGTCTTTCGACTCTCCCCACTGCCGCAGGAATCCTCTGGACATTCCAGTTCCCCATCATCCTCGTCTCCCTCCTCTGAGGGAGAGGAACCCCCTGCTCATCTGTCCTCCGATGCTGATTTCACAGAATATCAGCGTTTCCTCTCGAGGATGGTGAGGGATCTTCGGATTTCCTACGTTCGGAGAGACAATACCGAACGGGTGACGCGTGAATTCCTTGGTGAATTCAGTGCCCAGCATCTGGTGGTACCTTCCTGGCCTATCCCCTTCCAGGAGGCGTCTATCCGGTCCTGGCAGTTCCCTGCCGTTTCTTCCCCAGCCCCGGCGGACTGCCAGCGTGGCTATTGTGCCCCTCTGGTCTCTGGGTTCCCTTCCCAACCCGTCCTCAGGTTTTGGTATACCTGGATACTCCTTCTGAGGCGCCGTTGCCTGGCGCGCGACCGCCCACCGGTTGAACTCTCCAGTTCGACCGTTGGAGCGAAGAGTGTTCTCTTCTTGGCGTGCGAGTGCATGTATTGCATCACATCAGGCTCACCACGCTGCCTACAACCGGCATCTGTGGTCGATGATGTCCCAGCTGCTGGCATCTATGCCTGACACGGAGCAAACCAGACAAGCCGTTGCCCTCTCCGCGGTAGGCCTGGAGCTGGCAAGACACCAAGCAAGGGCATCTTATGACGCCAATGAGGTGGCTTCCAGGCTTGCGGGGACAGCGATCTGCATCAGGCGGACGGCATGGCTGTCTCTCCAGGTTGTCACCCTGGCCCGGCGGAGGGTGATGCGCTCCGCCTGGGGACCTCTTTTCTCATCCAGAGCTAGGAGACTTTTACAGAGCTCCCTCCGTCTCCCTCGTCCTCGGGAGGCACCTCCTAGCTCTTCTCCCACTTAGGCTTTCTGAATAAGCCAGGTCTTCTCCTTCTGTTTCTCACCAGCAGAAGGCTGGGGTCTTGTTCCCTCAGGGTATGGCCTCTTCCCCTCCTGGGGAAGAGGAGCTTAATACTCACCCAGGAAGTAATGAATGGTGAAGATTGACAAGGAAGATAGGAAAATTACGTACCTACCGTAATTCTTGATCTTCTCTTGTATCTTCACCATTCATTACTTATCCGCCACCATCCCTCACTGGCCTCTTCCTGTGGCTTCTCCACCTCCCGTCTCTTCCTCTCTGCATTATATAAAATATAGGAAAATTGCTTCATTTTCCAAAAAAAAAAAAAAAAAAAAAGTAAAAAAAAAATAAAATCTTCTTGGGGTTTAAAATCCAGAAAATTATTTACTCTAAGATTCATGGGCCATCTCGCGGATTGCATTGGCGATCAGGCTGCACAACTATCTCTTGCTATTCTTATGGCAAGATACCTCTGGGGTTGTTTGGCCTGGCTCAGGCTATTCAGTTTTGATCCTGCAATCCCGTGTTCAGGTAGTTACCCTGAAATCTAATCCCCCCCTCTATTCTTGCCTTGCAGAGCAGAGGAACGAGTACGTCTGTTCCTTTCTCTTCTAAAAAAAAAAAAAAAAAAATGCTGAGGGAACTCTCTCCGACTGCTATAGGCATCTTGGTATCTGGGTCATGCATCTAGTTTAAAAAAAAAAAAAATTTTTTTCTATCTGTAAAAAAAAAAAAAAAAAAGGAATAGGAGAAATCAAACAAGAAGGCAAATGAGAAGGTAGGCTATCCTTCACGCTGTTTTGCTAAGTGGTTTCTCCTTTAAGTGTCCTCCTGGACAATTTTTACAGTAGAGCTCTGCTGACCATATCCAATCTTAGCCAGCCTAAGCCTTGGCCGGCCTTAGCCAGTCAGTCTGAGTCCCGTTCTATCTTGGACCCTGAAGGCTTACATTTTCCATTTCCTAAACCCCTGAGCAGCGCTCTCATGCTGCTGGGGTTTTATTCTTCCCTCCTCGGCTGTCCTCCAGTTAAAGGCCTTCCTGGCCAGGAGCCAGGTGGGTGTCAAGAACAATGGCATGTTGAAGATGAGGACTATGCCCTCCTGAGTCTGTCTAGCGGGTTCGGTGAACCTCTCTTCAGCTCTATCTCCGGGATTCTTGCTTCCCTTTAGTCGAGCCTTCAGCTACAAGCTAACTATGCTCAGTTGGGCATTCTGGTCCCTTCAACATCCCATCTCTCTTCTCTTTCTTCTTCTTCTTCTATTTTCTCATTTCTTACTCATCTCTCCTCCTAGAGTCGCCCAGGTAAGGAGGCCCTGCACTCCCTAGGCTAGGGATGTTCTTATCTCTTCTGTCCTTCCTCCATCGGCTTATTCCTTTTCAGTTCATTCTTCCTTGCTTTGCTATCCCTCGGCTATCTTGCCTCGCTGTCTATATTTTCTGCTTTCATTTTTGCCTCTCCGGCTCACAGAACTGAGTTGGAGGAGGAGTCGGTCGCTACTAGCGGCCGCCCCTCGCGCATGACGCATGACGTCGCTCTCGAGGGCGGGGCCGTTAGGCAACTTTAAAAAAAAGCTCCCGTGACGGGTGCGCGCCTCCGGCTTACACCCAGGAAGTAATGAATGGTGAAGATACAAGAGAAGATCAAGAATTACGGTAGGTACGTAATTTTCCTTTCTTGCACACCTCTTTTTTTGAAAGATGCTACCCTCTTGGACTTTGTTGATTCCCTTGAGGTACTTGAAAGTTTCTATCATCCCCCCTCTCCCTCCTTTCCTCGAGGCTATACATATTAAGCTCCTTAAGTCTCTCTTTATATGTCTTCCGGTGCAGACCCTGCACCATTTTAGTTGCCCTCCTCTGGACAGCTTCCATCCTGTCTATGTCTTTTGGAGATTGGGTCTCCAGAACTGCACACAGTACTCCAGATGGGGTCTCACCAGCTGTCTGTACAGAGGGATAATAACTTCCTGTTTTCTACTGGTGATGCCTCTCCTATGCATCCCAGTATCCCCAGCCCTCCTTGCTGCCATCTCACATTGCTTGCCCACCTTTAGGTCATCTGATATGACTACCCCAGGTCCCTTTCATTTTGTTGTTGTTAGTATCTCACCCCATTGTGTACTCTTCCCCTGGGTTTTGTTTCCCAGGTGCATTACCTTGCACTTCTTAGCATTGAATCTAAGCTGCCATACATTTGACCATTCCTCTAACCTTGCCAAGTCCCTTCTCATCCTTTCCACCCCACCCTGTGCACCATCTCTGTTGCAGATCTTAGTGTCATCTGCAAAGAGACATACTTTTCCTTCCAGTCCTTCCGCAATGTCCCTTATAAAGACATTGAAGAGGACTGGTCCTAATACTGAACCCTGCGGTACCCCACTAGTAACCCTCCTTTCTTCTGAGTGGACTCCATTTACTATTACTTGCATTAGATATGTTAGCTACCCTTACACAGTGATCCGTTGAAGATAGTTTATTATTAACTAATATTCCCAGATCACGCTCTACTATTGATACCTTAAGAGGGGAATTATTTAAGTAATATGTCTGATTAGGATTGTTCCTTCCAAAATGCAATATATGACATTTGTCAGGGTTGAGTAACATCCTATTTGCATCTGCCCATTTTTCAATAACTTTTAAGTTATTTGTAATGGATTCCCGATCTAGAAATGAAGATACAGGCCCTCCCAATTTGGTATCATCAGCAAATTTGGAGAGGAGATTGTCAGAGTTAACCTGTAAATCACTTATAAAAATATTGAATAGAGTAGGTCCAAGAACTGTCCATCTATGCTTTGTTGTGTTCAGCTAGTAGTGAATAAAAGCCACACTGTAAAATCCCATTCCTGGTTCTGGACATTACAGTTATTGTTTCCTGTGTTCAGATTTTTTTTTGGAGTAGCCAAACCTAGGTCCCCCTGTGCCGAGTAACCTCATCCTCCCCGAACCCAGGTCCCCACCAGGTGTTGCTGCCAGCGCCAACAGCATGCCACCTGTCATTTGGCAAAAAGGCAGGGGTGAGGGGTTACATAACCACAATGGAATCTTCCCCTTTTTATTATATTTTTTTTTGTGGGAACAAATGATTCTTCTAGATGGTAGATTGTTGATTTCAGATACCTCCAGGTTTCCTCAAGTGAAAGAGGGGTTAATATGTCCTCCCAAGGAAGTTTGTATAGGTGTTCATGAATAATTTTAAAATTGGGATTGTCATCATTTTTAAATTCCGAATGGCTTAAGTTCTGTTGAGAATTGAAGATTAATGAGAATGTGATTGAACAGTGATCACTGGTACCCAAGGGGTCCCTGATGCAGATATTTGATATGTTACTCCCAATATTGGTTATCACTAAATCTAATATATCCTCCCAGTGGGCTCAGTAATGACCTGCTCCAATCCTAAGTCTACAGTAAGTGAAATCAAATATTTTTCACTGGAGGTATTACCAGACAGGGAGGTCCAGTTTATTGTGGGCATATTAAAGCCACCTAAAATTAAAACATTACCTTTAGCAGCCATAGCTGATAGATCGTTGTGTAATAGAGAAGTATAATCAGAGTTTGCTGATGGGGGCCTATAACAGGTACCAACCAACAGCTGGGGTTGTCCCTTTATCTGAATATATACCCATAGGGATTCTATGACATTAGACTGAGGGAGTTGAAAGGAAGCTGTATCCTCCCTGACATAAAGGCAAACCCCTATTCTGGTTTGACCCTTTCAATCCCTGCAGTATAACTTATAGCCTGGCAAATGTGGTATCCATGTAGAATTAGGGTTAGAGTTAGATACTGGTAGTGTAGGGACTGTGTATGGACAAATATGGTTGTAGATTTAGGTACTGGTGGTATAGGGACTGTGTATGACATGGGTGTAGACTTTAATTCTGGTAGCATAGGGGCTGCGTATGAACAAACATGGCTATAGAGGTACATATAGATAGTGCAGGGACTGTGTATGGCATGGCTGTAAAGTTAGATGCTGGTACTATAAGGACTGTGTATGGACAAACATGGCTGTAGATGTAGGCACATGGTAATGTAGGGACTGTGTTTGGCATGGCTGTAGAGTCAGATACTGGTAGTGTAGGGGCTGTGTATGGAGAAACATGGCTACAGAGTTAGATGCTGGTAGTATTTGGACTGTGTAATGAAAAAACATTACTGTAGAGATAGATATTGGTAGTGTAGGGACTGTGTATTTATAAACATGGCTGTAGATAGATACTGGTAGTGTAGGGATGGTGTATGTACAAGCATGGCTGTAGAGTTAGATAGTGGTAGTGTACAGACTTTGTATGGACAGTCATGGCTTCTGAGTTAGATATTGGTAGTGTATGGACTGTATGGACAGACATTGCTGCAGAGGTAGATATGCTAGTGTAGGAACTCTGGACTGACATGGCTGCAGAGTTAAATACTGGTAGTGTAGGAATTGTGTAATTACAGACATGGCTGTGGGGTTAAATATTGGTATTGTAGGGCCTGTGTATGGACATATATTTCTGCAGAGTTAGATACTGATAGTGTAGGTACTGTGTATGGACAAACTTGGCTGAAGAGTTTGATACTGGTAATTTCGGAATTGCATATGGACAGACATGCCTGAAGAGTTTGATACTGGTAGTGTAGGGACTGTGTATGGACAGACATTGCTGCAGAGTTAGATACTGGTATTGTAGGCTCTGCATAAGGACAGATATGGCAGCAGATGTAGATACTGGTAGTGCACTGACTGTATGGACAGACATGGCTACATAGTTTGATACTGGTAGTGTACGGACTGCGTATGGACAGACATGGCTGCAGAGTTATATACTAGAAGAATAGGGACTGTGTATGCACAAACGGGACTGTAGAGTTAGATACTGGTAAAGTAGGGACTGTGTATTGACATACATGTCTCTAGAGTTAGATACCGGTAGTATTGGGATTGTGTAAATTAACATGATTGTAGATTTAGATACCAGTAGTGTATGGACTTTTTATGGACAAACATGGCTGTAGAGTTAGATAATGGTAGTGTAGGGGCTCTGCATGGACAAACATGGCTGCAGTGTTACATTGTGGTTGTACAGGGTCTGTGTATGGACAAACATGACTTTATAGTTCAATACTGATAGTGCAGGGACTGTGTATGGCATGGCTGTAGAGTTAGATTCTGGTAGTATGAGGACTGTGCAAGGACAAACATGGCTGCAGAGTTAGATACTAGTGGTATTTGGACTTTGTATGGAAAGAAACGTAGCTGTACAGTTAGATACATGTTGTGTAGGGACTGTGTATGGACAAATATGGCTGTAGAGTTTGATACTGGTAGTGTAGGGATTGTGTATGGACAAGCCTTGCTGTATATTTAGGTACTGGTTGTGTAGGGATTCTGTATGAGCAAGCATGGCTGTATCACTAGGTACTTGTAGTGTAGGGATTGTGTATTGACAGACATGACTGCAGAATTAGATACTGGTAGTGTAAGGGACTGTGTATGTATAGACATGGCTGCAGAGTTAGATACTGATAGTGTTTGGATTGTGTATAGGCAGATGTGGCTGCAGAGTTAGAGTCTTGTAGTGCAGAGATTGTATGGCATGGCTGTAGAGTTAGATACTCATAGTGTTGGGACTGTGTATGGACAAACATGGATGTAGAGTTAGGTGCTGGGGGAGTAGGGGATGTGTATTGAACAAACACACCTGTATACTTGGATACTGGTAATGTAGGGACTGTGTATGGATAAACATGGCTGAAGAGTTAGATAATGGTACTGTAGGGACTGTATGGACAGACATGGCTGTAGAATTAGATACTGGTAGTATGGGGACTGTTTATGGACACACATTGTTGTAGAGTTACGTACTGGTAGTGTAGTGACTGTGTATAGACAAGTATGGCTGTAGAGTTAGATACTGATAATGCTGGGATTGTGTATGGATAAACACATCTATAGATATAGATACTGGTAGTGTAGAGACTGTGTTTGGACAAGGATGGCTGTGGAGTTAGATACTGGTAGTATTGGGACTCTGTATGGACAAACATGGCTCTAGAGTTAGATATTGGTAGTATTGGGACTCTGTATGGAGAAGCATAGCTGTAGCATTAGATATTGATAGTGTAGGAACTGTGAATGAGCAAACATGGCTGTAGAGTTTGATGCTAGTAGTATTGGGACTGTGTATGGACAAGCATCACTGTAGAGTTAGATACTGGTAGAATAGAGACTGTGTATGGACAAGCTTGACTGCGGAGTTAGATACTGGTAGTATTGGGACTGCGTATGGACAGAGTTGGCTGTAGAGTTAGATACTGATAGTACTGGGACTGTGTATGGAATGATATGGCTGCAGAGTTAGATGCTGGTAGTGTAGGGGGTGTGTATGGACAGACATGGCTGCAGAGTTATGTACTGGAAGAATAGGGACTGCATATGCACAAACAGGACTGTAGTGTTAGATACTGGTAAAGTAGTGACTGTGTATTGACATGCATGGCTGCAGAGTTAGATACTGGTAGTGTACTGAATGTGTAGGGATAAAAATGGCTGTAGAGTTTCATAATGGTAGTTTAGGGACTTTGTATGGACAAGCATGTTTGTAGAGTTAGATAATGGTCATGTAGGGACTTTGTGTGGACAGACGTGATTGCCGAGTTAGATAGTGGTAGTGTAGGGACTGTATATGGACAAGCATGGTTGTATCATTAGGTACTGGTAGTGTTGGGATTGTATATTGACAGACATGGCTGCAGGATTAGATACTGGTAGTAAACTGAATGTGTATGGATAAACATGGCTGTAGAGGTATATACTGGTAATGTAGGGACAGTGTATGGATAAGCATGGCTGTAGAGTTAGATAATGGTAGCGTATGGACTGTGCATGTACATACATAACTGCAGAGTTAGATGCTGGTAGTGTAGTGACTGGATGGACAGGGGTGGGAGCAAAGTTAAATACTGGCATTGTAGAGACTGTGTATGGCCTCACTGTAGAGTTAGATACTCATAGTGTATGGAATGTGTATGGACAAACATGGATGTAGCATTAGATACTGGTAGTGTAGGGGATGTGTATGGATAAACATGGCTGTAGAGTTATGTACTGGTTGTGTAGGGGTTGTGTTTGGACTAACATGGCTGCAGAGTTAGATTGTGATAGTGTTTGGTCTGTGGATGGACAAACATGGGTGCAGAGTAAGATTGTGGGAGTGCAGGGTCTGTGTATGGACAAACATGGCTTTACAGTTACTGTAGATACTGGTAGTGCAGGGACTTCGTATGGCATGGCTGTAGAGTTAGATTCTGGTAGTATCAGGACTGTGTGAGGACAAACATGGCTGCAGAGCTAAATACTAGTAGTATTTGGACTTTGTATTGAAAAAACACAGCTGTGGTGTTTGATACTGGTAGAGCAAGGACTGCGTAGGAACACGCTTTGGTGTAGAGTTAGATACTGGTTGTGTAGGGACTGTGTATGGGCAAATATGGCCACAGAGTCAGATACTGGTAGTGTAGGGATTGTGTATGGGCAATCATGGCTGTATCATTAGGTACTGGTTGTGTAGGGATTGTGAATGGACAAGCATGGCTGTATCATTAGGTACTGGTAGTGTAGAGACTGTGTATCGACAGAAATGACTGCAGAATTAGATACTGTTAGTGTAGGAACTCTGTATGGATAGACATGGCTGCAGGGTTAGATGCTAGTAGTATTGGGATTGTGCATGGACAGACGTGGCTGCAGAGTTAGATACTGATAGTGCATAGTGTGTATGGCATGGCTGTAGAGTTAGATACTCATAGCTGTGGGACTGTTTTTGGACAAACATGGATGTAGAGTTAGCGACTGGTAGAGTAGAGGATGTGTATGGATAAACATGGCTGTAGGTTTAGATACTGGTAGTTTAGGGACTGTGTGTGGATAAACATGGCAGAAGAGTTAGATAATGGTACTGTAGGGACTCTATGGACAAACATGGCCACAGAGTTAGATGCTGATAGTGTAGTGAATTTGTGTAGTCAAGTATGGCTGTAGAGTTAGATACTGATAGTTTGAGGATTGTGTATGAATAAACATGTCTGCAGAGTTAGATACTTATAGTTACTCTGTTTGGACAAGCATGGATGTGGAGTTACATATAGGTAATACTGGGACTCTGTATGGACAAACATGGCTGTAGAGTAAGATATTGTTAGTATTGGGACTGTTTATGGACAAGCATAGCTGTAGCATTAGATACTGGTTGTGTAGGGACTGTGTATGAACAAACATGGCTGTAGAGTTCGATACTGGTAGTATTGGGACTCTATAACAAGCATGGCTGTAGAGTTACATACTGGTAGTGTAGAGAGTGTGTTATGGACAATTATGGCTGCAGAGTTAAATACTGGTAGTATTGGGACTGTGTATGGATGAATTTGGCTATAGAGTTAGATACTGGTAGTATTGGGACTGTGTATGAAGAATCATGGCTGTAGATTTAGATACTGGTAGTGCAGGGATTTTGCATGGACAAAATTTCTGCAGATTTACTGTAGGTAGTGGAAGTTAAGGACTGTGTATGACATGGCTGTAGATTTTGATACTGGTTGCATATGGATTGTCTATGGACAAGGATGGCTGTGGAGTTAGATATTTGTATTGTAGGGACTGTGTACAGGCAGGCTTTGTCATACTGGCTGTAGGGATTGTGTATGGACAGACATTTCTGCAGAGTTTGAAACTTGTAGTGAAGGGACTGTGTAAGGACAAGCATGACTGAAGCATGAGAAAGTGATAGTGTTGGGACTGTGTATAGACAGAGATGACTGGATAATTAGATACTGGTAGTATACTGAATGTGTATGGACAAACATGGATGTAGAGTTATCTACTGGTAGGGTAGGGGATATGGGTGGATAAACATGGCTGTAGAGGTAGATACTGGTAATGGTTGGACTGTGTATGGACAAGCATGGCTGTAGAGTTAGATAATGATACAGTAGGGACTGTGCATGTACAGACATGACTGCAGAGTTAGATGCTGGCAGTGTAGTGACTAGATGGACAGACATGGCTGCAGAGTTAGATACTGGTAGTGTAGGGATTGCGTATGGACAGACGTGGGTGCAGAGTTAGATACTGGTAGTGTAGAGACTGTGTTTGGCATCAGTATAGCGTTAGTGTAGGGAGTGTGTATGGACAAACATGGATGTAGAGTTAGATACTGGTTGTGTAGGGGATGTGTATGGATAACCATGGCTGTGGGCTTAGATACTAGCAATATAGGAACTGTGTATGGATAAATGTAACCCCCCTGTCACCTGGGGTTACTAGAATCCCACTTAGATCTAGTGGCAGGCAAGGAAAGGCAGCTTGTGAGACACCAGTTAAAAGGGTTTCACACTGTCTCACTCTGTCCTCAGTATCAGCTGAGCTGGAGGGATGACATCATATAGAATTTTCTCAGCACCATAAGCCACAGTGGAATGTTGCAGCTGGGAGTTAGGTTAGAATGTTGGGGTTTTCAAAGATAGTGCTGAGCCAGACTCAGTGAAGGGAGGAGGTGCACTGCAGTTGGCAGTCCCTGAGAGCCCCCAGCTCTGTACAGAGCTACCACAGAAGAGAGTGTGTGTTCGCACCCTAGGGAAGGACACAGAAGAATTCTTGCTGAAGTGGTTGAGACCGTTCCCCAGTTGTTCCAGTGTCCCATCCCTGAAAGGGATGGGGGAACCAGACCAGCTCTTCAGGGGCAGTCTCCTGACCCTGCTGGAGGAAGAAAAGCTGCCTGAGGAGGAGATTTTTGCTGAGGCACCAGAAGTGTGTTGTTGTTCTGTGAGAGAAGCCCGTGGGCACCTGCGAACCATAGAGAGCCTAAGTTTTCACCGAGACTGTAGTGTAAAGTATCTGCTACTGTGGGTCAGGAAAGGATAGCTAAGTACAGTGCTTTAAAGTTATGTGTATGGTTTGAGATGTATCTAATCAGTGGGAGTCTACAGGGATGGACATAGCCACTTAAAGAACGTTGCAAGTCAGGATACCAGTTACCAAAGACAGTAGATTGTTAAATGTGATATACATGTTGAGATAGCATTCTACAAGCAGAGAGTTTCAAAGGAAAAGGTGTTGACTCCAAATGAATGGCTGGGTATGGATTTGGGGACAAGAGGTGGGAGACCCCCAATCTGGAGTAACCAGATTTACCTCCTCGGATTCACTTTGGGCACCTATAGCTTTCTCCCAGCACTTGGCCAGTGTCTGCAGAAAGTACCCAGACGTGGGATTAAGGATATGTGTTTTTCCCTTAGAGCTAGGAAGTGCTCATGGGTGGTTGAGGGAGCCACCAACAGAAATGTCCATGCCATATAGAAGTGTGTACCAGTGCTGGCCGTGGGCCATGCCAGAGAATCCAGGATAGAGGAAGTACCAGTTTGGGCTGAGAGCCCAGTGTGTTCAGAACCTGAGGGTAAAGTTGTTATGATGTTCTGACCTCTATAGTTCTGCATAACCAGTGAGTATAGCCCCGTGGGGGGCCATCCTGCTTTGTATTCCTGTGTGTAAGTGAATAAAAGCCCCACTTTCGAATCCCACTCCTGGTTTGGACATCTCAGTTCTTGCTTCCTGTGTCCGGAATTACGTGGGTGCCCCTGTCCAGAAGTGCAAACCTAGCCTTGATGCTGAACGAATGATTTCTTCCCGAACCCAGGCTAACCAGGTAATGGGTTACATAAATGAAGACACCAAGCACTAGAATACTAACAACAAAACCCTTATACCCACACCCTGGTTACAAATACATAGCTGTAGAGTTAAATAATGGTAGTGTTCCGGACTGTGTATGGACAAATATAGCTGTAGAGTTAGATACTGATAGTGCAGGGATTGTGTATGGATAAACATGTCTGAAGAGTTAGATACTTGTAGTGTAGAGACACTTCCTCAGATGGAAGTGTAGTACCCAGACTTACACTCTCTTCACCTCAAGGCCTGGTTCTTCAGGAGTTAGTTTCCATCATCACAGTACTCTAAGCAGGTCCTTAAGATACTGAGAATGGTTACAAAAATGAACACTAATAAGACTCATGCAGCCAAATGAAAAAAGTTTTCCCTCTGGCGCAAGAGCGAAAAGGCTGAACCCCTATCAGTTTCAGACCCTCAGCTGCTAGACTACCTGGTACACCTACAGGTGTCAGGCTTGAAACCATCTTCACTCAAGCTACACCTGGTGGCAATTTCAGCCTACCTTTTGGTGGGAAAGAAGAAATAAGTTTTTCCCTATTACATTTTTAAACAGTTTTTCAAGGGCCTTTTGCACCTCCAGCCTCCAACCAGGGAGTCCATTCCTCCTTGGTGCCTGAACCTTTGCATAGATGGGCTCATGAATCCACCCTTCGAGTTTATGTCCACGGCCCACATCAAGTTTGTAACTTGGAAGACTGTCTTCCTGTTAGCCATTATGTTTGCCAGAAGGATTTCAGAGCTACAGGCCCTGTGCACTGAGAATTACATCATCCCTCACAACGATAAAGTTGAGCACAGGACAAATAGGAAATTCTGCCAAAGGTGGTTTCAGAGTTTCACTTGAACAGGCCATTACTCTGCTTGTCTTCTCTACTGAGCCATCCGCTCCTTGCGAGCAAAAGCTCCACAGCTTGGATGTCAAAAGAGCCATCTTTCACTACCTAGAGCATACTAGACAGTCCAGACTCGTTTGTTCCTCACCTACGGGGATGTAGGCAGAGGAAGACCAGCTACCAAGAGAACTATTTCTCATTGATTGATCTCTTCTGTTAGATTCTGCTATAAGAAAGCTGGTCAACAACCTCCAGTGGGGCTAGGGCCTCGCTTGCAGCAGCAAGGAACATTCCCCTACTGGATGTCTGCAAAGCTGCTACCTGGAAATCTGTACACATCTTTGAGAAACACTACAGTTTGGATGCGCAGACCAGATCTGATACCAAATTGGGCAGGGCAGTTCTGTAGAGCCTTTTTCCTAAGTAGGTTCTCTGCCCACCTTCCACTTGGTACTGCTTGGTAGTCTGCCAAAAAGTTACTGATGCTAAAGGGCTCTTAGGGTAAGAAGAAAAAATTACTCACCGCAGTAATCTTCTTTCTCCCAAGCGGTTCTTTAGCATCAGTAAGCTCCCACCCTTCCTCCCCAGTTCACCTGTCAGAGAAGGGTTCTTTATGTCACCTTTTACCAAATACAGAGTTTCTTATTGATGAGTTTTTAGCGTGTATAGCGGTTGTTTCTATTTCAACTTTTGTGGACATTTGCATGTTTTTTGAATCCTGTTGATTCTTTTTTGGGGCATTTGCCCTCATTTTTCCTTGAAAAAATCCTGAAACGTTCAACAGCTCTCACTCAGCTCACACTCCTAACTGTCTTTTGATTGGCTTGGCCCTAAGCTCATTTAAATATCTCTTAAAGGCACACCTCCAGTTGCACCTAACCAGCTACAGTAAGTGCAAAAAAGTTACTGATGCTAAAGAACCCTTTGGAAGAAAGAAGATTACTGCAGTGAGTAATTTTTTCTTATTTGTCATCTGACCTGTCAGCATTGCTGAGGTCTGTCACATGGTTCTTTCTCTTCCTATTTCCGTAGTCATTTACGATCTTCATGCTGATCGATTGTTGAAAGATGCAGTTAACACCGAACAGATTGATGCTGGTCAGCTCATCGAGTAGAATTTCTGATTTAATGAACAATGGACCTTGCACTTCTTGACTTGAGGTAACAGCAGTTGACAAGCATATGGTGTTACTTGTTGCTCGGAGACTGGTATCAGCAAGGATTTCTGAGTTCCTTTTCTGTTTCTTCTCTGAAAGGAAGCTGTAATTATTAATGGATTGCAATAAACAGTGGCTGGATACTTGTTGTACCTCTGTTGGGACATCACAATCCACTAGGTGTTGAACAGCGGTTTTCCAAGTGGAATGACTGGTGATTCTTTTTCGTTGTGGAAGTTTAGCTTGTGCCTTTATTCACTTCATCATTCCCCAACAGCCATTGCCCTGAACCACAAAGAGAGCCTGGTTTAAAATTGATATTGGGCGCTAGATAAAAGGAGATATTAGGAGAAAGCATTGGAGCTAGTCTCTGCAAGGTATACATTTCATAGGCTGGCACGGGGTCCCTGTCAGTGCTGGATGTGTTTTGGTACATTCTTGGCTTAATGGCACATACAGTATGTCTCTGGGGTTTTCTCCCGTGCAGGTCTTCATTTGCCTTTCACTGTATTTAATGTAATTTTGCCTATCTGAATCTACTAATAACTGCAAGTCACCCCATTGCAAAGCATAGTGTTCTGCAGTCCTTAAAGCAAAGCACAAACCATTGTTAAAAAAAATCACATTCAGGAGATTGCTGGTGTTATGCATGCTGAGAGCACCTGTACTGTGCAACTTGTCTGTTTCAGCAGCTGACAAAGCTTCTGCCTGCATCAATTTGTTTCCCTTTCCGAGTTTCTTCAGATAGTTTTGCTTGTCCTCTAGGGTGGCTAATGTTTCTTTAAAAACTTCTTGATTATCATGGAATATGGAGTGCCCATACTTACTTCTTATAAGGTTCCTGTCATTGCTTCCTAGAATACCACGAACAATGCTAGGCTCATATTGCTCTCCATCTAACCTTTCAAGTTTATAGACAAACTCT
Source organism: Neoceratodus forsteri (assembly GCA_016271365.2). Lineage (NCBI taxonomy): Eukaryota > Metazoa > Chordata > Ceratodontiformes > Ceratodontidae > Neoceratodus > Neoceratodus forsteri. Next base: position 1,694,600,270 of record CM028130.1, on the reverse strand, counting down.
GCCACTAATTTGTCTAGTTTGCCCACTAGTATTTCATAAATATTCTGACTTTCTCCACTGTTGGCATGAAAACTCATAAAAATTCATATGCCATTTTCTGTTTGTTTTAACGTCCTCAGATTTTCTTGTTCTGTGATAAACTTTGCCCACTTGGATAGTGTGTTTGAAATACTCGCAACTGCCATGCTCCTGCTTTTTATGTTGATTGTGTGCATGCTCATGAAACAAGTTGCGGCTGCTTGCTGCAGAAGCAGGTTGTGGAGACGGGGCACTGTTGTGGCCAATGCCCCCACTGCTTTTTGAGGCTTGGCCAGCTTTCCCCAATGCGGTGGCACGCTGCTGCTGACACTAGTTCAGCCAGCATGCTACCACCTTGAAACATTTTAGCCACTGCAATCAGGGGCTGCCTCGTCATTGCAGTGTCAGCCATTCCACTGCAGTGAGGGAGCGACCCATCATTGCAAGGTGGTCTCTTGAATTCCCCCGACCCAGTTGGCAGCCGGGAGCCCAGTCCCCATCGGTTTGTGTTGTCTGCTGAAAGGGTGCCCAATCCTCCTCGGCATCATGTCCCCCCCTGTTTCTTTGCTGACGGGGGTGCCCAATCCCTGTCGGCATGTCCCCCCTAATTTCTTGTGTACTGTTGGCATGCCTCCCCCACCAGTATGTGCCAATGGGGGTGCCCAATCCCCATCGGCTCCAATCCCCCCAACCCAAAATACGCAGTTGGCACACTGGGAGCCCACCCCAGTGTGCCAAAAGTATGTGCTAAAATGAAAAACCGTCCCGCGATGTCTATTTGTTTTTTCTACCCTGTAAAGAAGAAAACGGTCCCTCACCATCTCCACCACCTCCCCCAATCCGTGTCCACCCACTGCATAACCCCCCTCACCACATCCCCTCACCTACGTCCGGAGCATGACGCAATGATCTTCGGTGGATCGGGAACACATCTGCACTCTTCAAAGCCGACCACGAAGTGAAGAAATGCCGGTAAGCTGTATAATGGCATAAATAGGGTTTTTTCTACTTTGCTGCATGTCTTTGGCCTTTTGGGGAATTTTAGCACCAAAGTTTCAGCATGGGGTTATTGGGACCCCTCCTCATGAATTCAGCCACTTTCATTGCGTTATTCAGTCCCGAATGGTGATTTCGTGGGCACTGCGTGGAATCACCTTTCAGGACTGATTAACAAAATAACAGTGCCAGTGTTTATGAGGCAGCCTCTCAAAAAGCCTATGTTGCAAATTTGGTCGGAAAAATCAAAAAAATGACTGCTTTACAAGCATACATTGTGCAGTTGCTACGCACACTCGTAACTTCGCAAATTTGCAATATTTTCATGCCAGATTTTCAACACTGCCATTTTTTCACACCTCCTTATGAATAGCACAGCTGTCATTTTCCCCATCCTGGCCAAAATGTGTTTTTGCACTTCCAGCACAGAATATCACGGTCGCTGTGGGAAATCAGTATTTGGGACAGATTAAGAAAATGACAATGAAACTGTCCATGAGCAGAGGTCCTAAAATGCCTATGTTGAAAATTTGGTGACAATAGTCCATCAAATGACTGTGTTACAAGTGTGTGTTGAGCAGTTTCCACGCACCCTTGTAACTTATCAGATTTGTAATATTGTTGCGCCAGATTTTCAACACTGGCATTTTTCCACACCTCCTTATGAACAGTACAGCTGTCATTTTTCACATCCTGACTGAAATGTGTTTTTGCAGTTCTGGCGGAAAATAGCGCGGTCGCTGTGGGAAATCAGAGTTTGGGACAGATTAAGAAAATGACAGTGACACTGTTCATGAGCAGAGGTCCTAAAATAACTGTTGAAAATTTGGTGATGAAAGTCCATAAAATGACTGTGTTGCAAGTGTGCATTGAAACTGTTTCCACGCATCCTTGTAAATTCACAAATTTGTAATATTATCACGCCACATTTTCAACACTGGCATTTTTTCACACCTTCTTATGAACAATACAGTTGTCATTTTTCACATCCTGGCCAAAATATGGTTTTGCACTTCTGGCGCAGAATAGCATGTTCACTGTGGGAAATCAGTGTTTGGGACAGATTAAGATCGAGCGAATGGGGGGGGTGATCAAACTCACTTGAGCTCTGTTGGGACTGCTGAGGATTTCTTTGTGGGAAGAAAAAGTCCCCATCACAGGCAGGGGCCCAGTACAAAAGAGCAGTCTGTAGCACTGGGAGAAACAGAATGAGAGAGCGAGTGAGAGAGGGGGAGTGAGCGAGCTCAATGGAGCTCTATCAGGACTGCTGCAGATTTCTTTGTGGGCAGAAAAAGACACCAATACAGGCAGGAGCCCAGTACAAAAGGGTAGTCTGCAGTGCCGGGAGAAACAGAATGAGGGAGTAAGAGAGGGGGAGTGAGCGAGCTCAACAGAGCTCAGTTGGGACTGCTGTGGAGTTCTTTGTGAGCATAAAAAGGCACCAACAGAGGCAGGAGCCCAGTAAAAAAGGGCAGCCTGCAGTGCCAGGAGAAACAGAATGAGCGAGTGAGAGAGTGGGAGTGAGCGACCTCAACGGAGCTCTTTCGGGACAGCTGCGAACTTCTTTGTGGGCAGAAAAAGGTGCCAACACAGGCAGGAGCCCAGTACAAAAGGGCAGCCTGCAGCGCCAGGAGAAACAGAATGAGCAAGTGAGAGAGGGGGAAGGAGTAAGCTCAGTGGAGCTCTTCCAGAACTATAGAGTTGCCCACCAACCCGCCCAGGGTCATCTGTGGTCCTCTATTACAGCAAGGTCTCTGGAGTGGAGACAAAGCAATGATTGGATACTTTTAGAATTGCTGTAATAATGCAGATTAAGTTGTTCTGTTTATTTCTCTTACTGAGCTATACTGTTATGATTGCTGTAATAATACATATTTATTTGTTCTGTTTATTTCTCTAACTGAGCTGAGCAATACATTTGGTAGAAAAAAATGACTGTTTTACGAGCATATGTTGCACAGTTGCTACACATGCTTGTAACTTTGCAGATTTGTAATATTGTTACACTAGATTTTCAACACTGGCATTTTTCCACACCTCCTTATGAACAGTAGAGCTGTCATTTTTCACATCCTGACTGAAATGTGTTTTCGCACTTCCGGCGCAGAACAGCGCGGTTGCTTTGGGAAATCCATGTTTAGGACAGATTAAGAAAATGACAGTGACACTGTTTATGAGCAGAGGTCCTAAAATGCCTATGTTGAAAATTTGGTGATGAAAGTCCATAAAATGACTGTGTTACAAGCATGTGTTGAACTGTTTCCATGCACCCTTGTAACTTCGCAGATTTGTAATATTGTCACGCCACATTATCAACACTAACATTTTTTCACACCTCCTTATGAACAGTACAGCTGTCATTTTTCACATCCTGGCCAAAATATGTTTTTGCACTTCTGGCGCAGAATAGCATGGTCGCTGTGGGAAATCAGTGTTTGGGACAGATTATGATCGAGCGAATGAGAGGGGGGAATGACCGAGCTCAACTGAGCTCTGTCAGGACTGCTGTGGATTTCTTTGTGGGCAGAAAAAGGCACCACACAGGCAGGAGCCCACTACAAAAGGGCAGCTTGCAGCGCCGGGAGAAACAGAGCGAGACAGTGAGTGAGGGAGGGGGAGTAAGCAAACTCAATGGAGCTCTGTCGTGACTGCTGCGGATTTCTTTGTGGGCAGAAAAAGGCGTCAATGCAGGCAGGGGCCCAGTACAAAATGGCTGCCTGCAGTGGTGGGAGAAACAGTACGAACAAGTGAGAGAGGAGGAATGAGCGAGGTCAATGGAGCTCTATCGGGACTGCTGCTGATTTCTTTGAGGGCAGAAAAAGGTGCCAATGCAGGAAGGAGCCCAGTACAAAAGGGCAGCCTGCAGCACCAGGAGAAACAGAATGAGTGAGGGAGAAAGGGGGAGTGAGCAACCTCAATGGAGCTCTGTTGGGACAGCTGTGAACTTCTTTGTGGGCAGAAAAAGGTGCCAACACAGGCAGGAGCCCAGTACAAAAGGGCAGCCTGCAGCGCCAGTAGAAACTAAATGAACGAGTGAGAGAGGGCGAGTGAGTGAGCTCAACGGAGCTGTGTTGGGACTGCTGCAGATATCTTTGTGGGCAGAAAAAGGTGCCAATGCAAGCAGAAGCCCAGTACAAAAGGGCAGCCTGCAGCTTAGGGAGAAATAGAACAAGCGAGTGAGAGAGGGGGAGTGAGCAAGCTCAATGGAACTCTGCCGGGACTTTACAGTTGCCCAACCTCCTGCCCAATGTCCTCTGTGGTCCTGTATTACAGCAGGGTCTCTGGAGTGGAGACAAAGAAATAATTGGATACTTTAGGATTGCTCTAATGATACAGATTTACTTCTGTTTATTTCGGTAACTGAGCTAAGTACTGAGCTATACTGTTATGATTGCTGTAATAATGCATATTTATTTGTTCTGTTTATTTCTCTAACTGAGCTGAGTAATACTTGGAGTACAGTAGGATTTCTAACTGGGCTAAGTGAAACTATATGAGAGCCGAGAACAAAAAGTATGGTAGCTGAGGGGTGAAAAAGGGTCAAGGAAGCTTTAGGATTGCCACAGTAACACGGATGACATTTGAGCCTGACTTACTCCTGTTGACAAGGGGTCAGTAGGTGGACTAGTGTGGGAAGGGAGGGAGGGGCAGCAATTTGAGTAAATGGGGCCTAACAGTTGTAGTAGGGTACAGAATCTGGGAGTAAGAGACCCTAACATAAGATGGTGGCCAAAATGGGGCAGGTGCCACATGTCAATAGGGCAGGCAACTTTGGAAGGGTGGAGGGGTGTACAGGGTGTGGGTGTGCCATGATCCTGGACTGGGTTTTGAGGATGGGGGGGTGTATAGTCTGTAGATGACTGGATACTTTGAGGGAGGAACTGTGGAGGTTAGGGAGGAGTGTAAGTGTCAGGGCAGATGAGTATGGTAGTCATCCTGAGGGGGGGAATAGGGGATGGCAAAGGGGACAGAAGAAGAATAAGTAGGGACTGAAACCGACCCCAGTATGAGAGGCACTAGCAGGAAAGAGAGGAGAAGGGAGGGGGTAACTGAGGTGAGGGCGGGGCTGCCTCCTGATGGGGGAGGAAGAGACCATGAGGAGGCACTAGGGGTGGCAAGGAGGGGAATAAGTAGGAGGGGGAACTGATAGAGGGAAGAGATGTAGGACAGGTATCAACTACGAATAGATCTGAACCTCTGCTTTGGGACGGGGGAGCCGGAACATACTGAAGGAGGGAGGACAAGCGGGGCATGAGAGGGATAGCAACAGGTAGAGGAAGAGGTGGCGAGGACAAAAGGGTAGAAGGGGGCTAGTAAGGAAGGATAGGGTGGTGACTGAAGGAGAGAAGGCTACGGGAAGGGGGAAGGATGAGAGGGGCATCTTATCGGGTAGAAGGAATGGGCACTCAAATCGACAACAGGGATAGGAGGGGTTGGAAATCAGGAGGAGGTCGACATGGGAAAGCCCAGTAGGAGTAGTCAGTCTGGGAAGAAGTTCCAAGGGTGATGGGAGGAATAAGGCAGAAAAAAGTGAGGTGGATGTAGGTACGGATACATAATTCACAGAGGGTGCACTTGGTGGTGGTAAGGGACAGGGAAGAACAAATACTGGGGTGGTGGAAGGGGCATTAGAAGGGAAAAGGGGTAAGGAGTGGGGGGGTACTTGTCCTGGAGGATTCTATACTGAAATGGGTGAGATGGGGCAGAAAGGGGGAAAGGCACAGCCATATTTGGGTTGAAGCTGTCCCCAGGTTGACTGCAGGATGGGGCAAGGCAGGCACTGCTCAAGCATGCAGCAAGGGGCAGAAAGAAACCTCATTTACTGTTGCATGCGGGTACTAATGACTTGGCGGGGGCACTGTGGAAGTAGTGAGGCAGAGGTTTGAGTATTTGGGCAAGCAGTGTGAGGGGGTTGGGAAGTCGGAGGCATTATTTGAGGTACTGCCAGTACCATGTGCAAGCATGGGGAGGAATGGCAGGTTTGAGGCATTCGAGTGGCTGAGGGATTGGTGCCACATGAAACATTATGGGTTAGTGACTAATTGGGGTGGGGTCTGTGGGGAATAGTGACTTGTATGCAGGGGACAGGGTACACTGGAGCAGGGAAGGGAGTATTAAAGGCAGCATTGGTGTCAGGTTACTGGCACTGAGGGTTGAGGCGCTGGATGCCACACCTCATTGCATGCTGGCTACCTGGGTTCGGTTGCAAGCCAGAGCCACCAGGGGTTGGCAAGGGAAGGATAGGATTGAGCATCCGGAGGACTGCTTTCCTGTCCCAGGGAGGGATCCAGGGACCCACCGCTTGGTAGCAGCCTCTGGTGATGACCATGGGTGCTACTACAGCAGTGTAGTAAAATGTGGTGGAGTGTGGCAGTCATTGGCACACTGTGTCTCAGCATCATTGCTTGCCCGCACTCCATAAAGGGGAATAAAGTGGAAAATGGGCTATGGTCAGGCAGCATGAGCTTCCGACCCCCCCACCTGCCCCGAATGTGCCTCCTCAACTAGATCCTGCTCCGGTGGGTGGACCTGGGAAGCTCCTCACCACCCTGCCAAGGGGGTAATCCATGGAGGTGCGCCGGTCAGCCTGATGTCAGAGGGAAGGGCTGGGGTGGTCGGTCGGGATGACCACACTGACCGTAGCCAACTGAGAAAATATGTAAAAACAAAAGGCAGGATTTGAGGGGTATATCTCTACTAAGGTGGATTTAAACAAATGGGGGTGGTGGCCAAAAGACTGAGGTTAGTAGAAAGGTCCGGGCAGGGGAGCCTGATGAGCTCACCACCCTAGATATAGGTAAAGGTGGAGGCGTAGTAACTCTGGAAGGGGGTGGGCAGAGTGGTCTGAGTATAATACAGAAGGAGGAGAAAGAGTACAGACTACCAAGAGGAGGGACACAGGCCAAGGAGGAGAACAGTGAGGAGAAGGAGGGGTATGGGTGGAAGGTGGTCTGACTACATGGATAGAGAACTGGTTGCAGGGGAGGGTGCAGAGGGTGGTGAGGTAGCTCTCGGCACCCAGAACAGTGACAAGCAGGGTGCCACAGGGCTCAGTGCTTGGCCCAATGCTATTTGGGCTCTTTATCTCTGATGTAGCACACAAAGTGGGGAGCAGGGTTAGTCTGTTCACACATTATACCAAATCAAAAGCAAATAGTTATAGTAGCAGAACCCCCCACACACAAACACACTCCCCAAAAAGATGCTTAAAAGCCTGCAATTCATTCAAATCAATTCCATTTTCTTACTTAGTTTGGGTGCAATGCCAGCAAATCTAAAATCATGTACCTAGGGTATAGGAACCCTGATGCTGGGTATAGGATGAGGGGAGGTACTGATACTCACTAGACTTGAAAGGGTCATTGAGGTTATTATATCAGAGGACTGCAAGATGGCAGTACAGTGTGACAAGTCTATGGGCAGTTATACTACACAAAAAATTATAATAAAGCAAATTTTTCTAAAATCAATGAATACTTACAAAACATAAACTGGGAATCTAATCTTCTTAATTGTACAACACAAGAAGCTTGGGACTTTTTTAAAAACATTGTAAATTTTTTGGAAAATACCTTTATTCCATCTAAGCGAAAATTTAATAATAAAGGAAAAATTCCCACTTGGTTCAACAAGACAATTAAAAATCAGATTAAAATAAAAATGAAACTTTTTAGGAAACTTAAGAATAGTTCTGTTCCATTTAAAACTACTCTGTTACATAAATACAGACTATCTGTGAAAAAATTAAAAAAATTAAAAATTCTATTAAATTGGCAAAAATAAAGCTAGAATTTAAACTAGCTCACACAGAAGACTGTCACAAATCTCTTTTCTCCTATATAAATAGTAAAAAAGCTGTATCAAGGACCATTAGTCTCATTATAACCAATGGCTCTTTTCTGTCTGATATAGAAACCTTGAATCTCTTTGATAAGTACTTTTGCTCTGTCTTCTCTCAAAAATCACCTATTAGTACATTTAAAGTTCACCACATAGATTATCATAGGTTCTATCCAACTGACATTACACAGGCTATCAAAAAACTAAAAAAAAATACTAGTCCGGGCCCAGACGGTATTCATCCATGGTTTCTGATCGAAACCTCTATAAATATTTCTATACCTTTGTCAATTATTTTCAATAAATCCTTACAAGAAAGCATTACAATGATTGGCGTTCAGCAATAGTTACTCCCATATTTAAAAAAGGCAATAGAGGTTCTGTGCAAAATTATCGTCCAATTAGCCTGACCTCAGTGGCTGGTAAATTAATGGAACGAGTAATGAAGTCTCTAATAGATCAAGATTGTGAAAAATTAGGAATTTATGATTCAAATCAGCATGGGTTTACATCCAAGTATTCCTGTCCCACCAATCTGATATCTTTTTACAATAATATAAGTACTCTACTAGATGTGGGTATCCCTACTGATGTAATTCTTTTGGACTTTAGTAGAGCTTTCGATAAAGTCTGACATGAAAAGCTAATTACTAAAATGCACACTCTAGGTTTGTCACCTGATATTGTCAACTGGACTTTAAACTGGTTGACAAATCCTTCTTAGAGAGTCAGAATTAATGATATCTTGTCTGATTCGGGTAGTGTGACAAGTGGTCTATCACGGGGTCAGTCTTAGAACCAACGTTGTTTAACCTCTTTATCAGTGATTTACAAACAGGGCCAAATAACTTCATGGTTAAATTTGCAGACGATACTAAACTGGTTAATAATCAAGAAAATATTTCTGCATTAAGAAAGATTTGGAAAAATTAACACTTTAGGCAAATTTATTTATTTTATTTATTTATTTATTTTATTTATTTAGTTTTTGTTGACCGAGTAGGTGCACTAGACAATTCCTGCCTATTTTCAGGCACGACCCGGGGGAGGGGAATACAGACGAATGCCAACTGACTTTGAACCAGATTAAGCTGTTTGTGGTATTTTTAGTGAAATGAGGGAAATTTGGCCAGGACACCGTGGAAATTCCCCTACTTCCTGCTTCCTGTGAGCAGGGGGGACCCATTTTCTGGTGGGACCAAGATGGCGGAGGAGGAGGATGTCTGCTTGGTGGGAGAGCTGGCTCTGCTCCCACAGTGTGCAATGTGGAGGCTGACCCTTGAATACTCAAGATATGGATTCTGATATGGAGTTTCACGATGCAGTGGTTCTTTGGGAGGATACAGCAGTTGATTTAAGAAAAAAAATTCTCAAAGGACTGGGAGAAAGGAAATGCTTGAAAAGGAATCTTTGGATGCAAGGTTCAAATCCAGCTTGAACCTGACGACATGGATGCACTAATACCTGCAATATTGCTCTCCTGAAACCGAGGTGTTTAAAACTGAGAAAATACAGGACTGCACTTAAAGAAAGCTCCATGTGGAGCATGGTGAGTCTTTGCAACATTTTTTATTATTTCGGAAGCCACTACTGAAACAGACAACCCGGCTTTTACAATCTGCTTTACCGCTTTAAAAATGTACAGCAAAGTGATTCCCTCTCGCTACACAATCAGTGTTACGGAGTAAAGGGAGAAAGCAAGCAGTTGAGCACTCTATGGACTTTGCAATTGGCGTTCAGCCGCTCAGCCTGAGTTGTTAACTCTGCAGCAGGTAGAATCGGGCTTGACAGCTGCAGCGTTGCTCTATAATAATATGGCTGACTCGGTTCAGTCGGGAGTCCTGCAGGCGAGACCACTCTCTTTATAGCCCAGCAGCTACGTGGAAGTTCCTGAGTAAAATTGACTGTTAGTAAAGCTGCTAACAGTACTATAGAGGTTAGTGAGTGCATTCAGCCCGCTATAGTCTGACTGCCTAACAATTGAAAAGCCGAAAACAGAGTCCCCAAAGGAAGTACAACAGACTTTGTCTGCATCAGAGCTAAAGCAGTCTGAGTCTGCATGGTTAGACAAATCAGCTGGATTCGTTTTTAAAAGCATGGGGCTCAGCATAATGTAGTTTATCAGTCCTCAGCTGTTTCCCAAACTGAGTTACTGAATTCTTCTTTCCAAAAAAAAAGAAATACCTTTATAAAATCTGGTCTACAAACACATAATGTTTCAGAGCTCTGGTCCCTGATAAAGCACTCAAAGGAGCAGGTTGGAAGCAAATGCAGCAGGCATATGGAAGCCTGATCCTACTTGGGACTCTGATTATACCCTCTCATAGCATTCACCAGAGTGGAAACTGACTTACAACAGCAAAGCTGGAGCAAGATTTGCAGGACAATAAAACTGTTTAGAGGTAGAAAACTTCCACTGAGAGCTACATCCCTGGAGTCACAGATATCTTTACCTTCCTCATTGAATACAGATTTGGTAACATCCTGCAGGAGCCTATTGCTTCTTCTCACACGCCTTCCAACGGAATCCGCTCTCAGAAACCACTTATGTCTGAATTATTTTCTAACACTAAAAAGAAGCAGCACCTCGCCGGAATGCAGTTCGTGATTCGTTATAAAGGGGGTTTGAGGATCGACCAGATAGACACTACGTGGGGAAAACCTTATTAAAAGAGTCCTTGCATTTTACCCCAAAGATGTGTATGCATTTATTAATATCTCTGGAGAGGATAATTTTGACATCAGTTTTAGGACACCACATGCATTGGACTTATTCTGGGATAGGTACACCAGGTTAAATTCTCTCCTCTATGGACCCCTTCTTAGTGATTCCTTTAACTAAACCCCTGATAAAACATGTTACGGTCATGTTTAGAAACGAGGGGTTCATGTGGAAGATATATCATTTTGGTTGTCCCTTAGTGTGAAATTTTAGTGGGCGGAACCTATCCTAGATTCTGAACAGTTTTGGACGGAGGATGGAAATACAAAACTAAACTGAGGCAATCTGAGACAGGGGTAGTCCATATTCCCAATTCCTTTCTATTAGGAAAGACAGAGGGTTTGTTTTATAGTGGACAACCCCGGCTTGCTACAGATGTGGCTAAACACACCTCTCAAGTGTTTGTGACCAACCACGTTGCTGACAACTGTGGGAGGTTGGACACACAACTATGTATTGTCACAATCAGCTCAAATGTGAGCTTTGTGAAGAATCTGGCCACTCTTTTCGGGTTTGCCCTTGGGCTGCAAAAATAAAACATCCTGTATAAATTCAGAGCTTTTAATTCAGCAAGCTCAGGATGCTGCACACTTCCCTCCTAGCTCACAACCCCTCTACCTGTTTCTTCTTCTCAAACCAAAGTTCAGACCCTTGGTGTAGTACCCCCATTGACAAATCCTTAGGAATAGCAGACAAGGTGGAACAAACTGTTTTGGTTATGGAAGTCATTAAAAATCAAGTATGGGCCCACCTGAGCTTTTGATTTCCCTGTGTGTTACTCTGAGGTTTCGTGGAGACTTCTGAGGAAGCATCTAAGGCTTTAAATATTAGGCCTTCACTACCCCAACGCAGATCATCTAGGCATTTGCATCCCAAACCCCCTTACTCCTCCCATAGAGACTAGCAACTCTTATGCTGCATTGTTTACTCCTTGGGAGATACAGAGATGGAATTAGGAGATTCAGACTCCCAAAAATCTTCCACTCGATCTCAGCCAGTGGATAACTATAAAGAAAAAGAAAAAAAAAAGAAAAAATGATAAAGTAGTTCTTTTTTATAAAGCTTAATGCAGTGGTCATGGGGCTCTTTGAACACTCATAGTTTGTTTTAATATAGTTAAGAGGCAAGCCCTTTTTCACTATATAAAAAACAAAATTTATCAGTATGTTTTTACAGGAAACCTGGATGTACTCAGCAGAACAACTCACTACTTTCAAACGGGATAGGGTGTGGGGCCCTTCCTATTGGTCCTTTGGAACTGATACAGCAGATGGTATTGGGATTTTATTCAATACTTATTCCTTTAAACTTCATAATTTAGTAGATCTTATTCCAGGAGAGTCTTGATATTAGATGGGAAATGGCATGATATATGCTATCGATTTATTAACATCTACAATCCACAGACAAAAGCTGGTAGAGTTTCTTGTTTAAAAGCTGTTCAACCTACTTGGTGACATCAGTTAAGGTGCTTTGGGGAGGTGACTTTAATTGCACAATTTCTGACTCACCTAATCAGAAGAAAAAAAAATTTATTGTGATTCTCACATGCTAGCTAATATAGTTAAAATAGCAGGTTTATTTAACTGTATCTCCCTTTCCTTTCAAGGGCCAAGGTATTCATTTACAAAAGGAAATTGTTTTCCTAATAGACTACATGTTTGTCTCTCATAATGTACAACTGGATTCCTTTAAGATGATCCACTGTGAATTTTCTGATCATTTATTACTTTCTTGTAGTTCATTATCTACAGGTTCCCTGAACGTAGGCAGCTCAGGTGGAAACTGAATAACACTATGTTAGATATACCATATATACAGTCCGGGGTGAAACATATTCTAGCAGCCAGGTTGTCAGTGGCTTTTTTATGAGGATTTAGGAGATTGGTGGTTAACAACTAAGTTCGAATTATGTAATTGGTTTAAAAGGCAAGGCAAAACAAAAATTTTAAGTTTTGAGATATTTGTCCCTTAGGCAACAACTGCAGAAACTTATGACAATTGCATATGTCTCTACTTAGACTATTCAGACCAAATTAGTAAAATAAAGGAGGAAATGAGGAATTTCCAATATGATAGAGCAAAACCCTACAGGCTATTTTTTCTAATAGCATAAAAAATCCCCATTGGGGACCCTTTTGAAACCTGTAAAATCTGAAGGCTTCTTCTAATATTGATTCTTTGCAAAAACCTGATGGCTCTTTGGCCACCACGGTTGCTCAGCTCAGAGAAACAATTATTGGGCATTTTCGAACTCTAGACCCCCCTCTCTTATTACAGAGGCAGAAATGCTTTCATATCTTAAAACATCTAAGCCCCCCAGGTTAGCAGAAATCTCAACATTATTGGATCCAATTACACAAGAAGAAATAATAAAAGTAATTAGGAATTTGAAATTAAACATTTCACCGGGTAAGGATGGCTTTTCAATAATCTGTATAAAGTTTTTCAAAGGAATTGAGTCAATGCTTGTATATTTTATTCCAGTATTTTATGGAAACTGCTGTTTCTTTCCCTCTTTTCTGAGGATTGCTGATTTACTTATTCAAATCTGGAGACAGACAAAATATTAAAATTGCACTAATTACTCTTAAATTCAGATTATAAAATCTTCACCAGTATTTTGAATAATCGGTTAAAATTACTCCAGATGGGTAATTTCTCCTTACCAGTTTAGTGGGATACCTAATAGGCAAATTCAGACAGCTTTAATGATCATACGAGAAGTTATTGAACATCTTTCTGAAGTGGAGTCTCAATTGTATGATGGTCGCTGATTTGGAAAAGGCTTTGATAGGGTATATTTGCCTTTTTATTTCTAACGTTAATACATTATGGAGTTCCATTGCACATTGTTAATATAATTAAAAATTATATGAACATAATATTGTGTTCCCTTCGTGCAAGGTCAGACGGCAAAATGTTTTCAGTTACATACTGAGTTCGTCAAGTGCCTCTTAGCCCCTACTCTATATCTTTTCTTTGGATCCCTACTACAAAAATTAACTACTGTTCCATTGTGGCCAGGTATTTCTGATGGTATAGGTTAGGACAAACATCTTCTGGCACAGGCCTATGCAGATGATTTGATTGTATATTTCACAGATCATTCATATGTGCACATTTTTTTGACCGCATTTGAGGCTTTTTCGAAAGTTTCGAATGCAAAAATAAATGTGCACAAAACAAAAGGTTTATTTATCAGAGCAACAGGTCATAAGGAAGCGGTGCAGGGTGGTATCCATTTTTCCAGAACTCCCCTTAAAGTTTTGGGCATACATTTTGGCCCCCAGAACATACCAGTTGAAAATTGGGATATAGCCCTACAAACAGTGGAGAATAAAGTCAATAGATGGAAAAAGTGGAAATTGTCCAAACTGAAACGCATACATGTTATCAAACAGTTTCTTTTACCATGTGTTCAGTATGTAGCTATGATTTTTCCGCTCCCAGTGCATCTAGAAACTAAACTGTATGGTTTATTCTTTCAAATGGTTTGGGGTAATAGATTAAACCCATTAAAAGAAGCTATACATATTTAAGTAAAAACAAGGAGGTCTTGGGATGGTGGATCCAGTGATTTTTGCTCACTTTATTCATTATGTGTTCAGTGAAAAGTGGCTTATGATTAGAAGCAGGGAGGATAAATGGATTTCTAGATCATTGGACAAATACTTTAGAAATTGGCTTTCTTTGGCTCCAAAATAAATCCTCACATTTATATTCCACAGTATTTTAGACCAGCTGCACAAAATTATATAAATGGAAAATGAGAAAGAGACAATTCTGAGTAATAGCATGAAAGAATTTATCAAGTTGGTAATGGCAAATTTACTTCCTTTAGAGCCATGTTTTAAGAATTGCCCTTCTTCTTTGAATCCTAAAGTACTGGCCCAACTTAACTGTAGATTGCCTCAAATGCAATGGGAAACACAGTGGCTAATATTCTATGGCGTTTAAATGTTAGGGTAATGCCAAGTACAAAGCTATTGAAGAAAGGAAGTGTCCTTACTTGGATTGTATAAATACTGAGGAATCGATGGAGCATTTTCTTTTACACTGTTCCTATGCAAAGGGTTTGTGGGTTTATTTGTGCACTTTGGGTTTTAAGTGGCTGAATTTTCTTACATATCAAATCTTGGTTTTGGGGTTTATCCAGAGACTCTTTCTGATTTTCATGAAGAAACACTGTCATTATTTTTTGGATGTTTACGTTATTATTTATGGCAGGCAAGGTGTCAGTGGGTAATATATCAAAGAAAATGCCTTATTTTGTTTTAGCATTTTGGTTTACAGGAACTCTGAGGATTTACGCTCAGGATGCTCGAAGGACAGTACAGACTCAGTTACTAAAATGTGGAAAGGGTTTTTCATTTTATTAAGTTCAAATAATGTATAAAAATAATCTGATAATTACTCTGATTATTGTATAAGTTTGTTAGATTAAGTTTTTGGCTCTTACTTTGTATAATTGATTACACTGAGTTGTTCTAATTATGTTTAATAATACAATAAAAACTCCCCTACTCTGAGTAGGTGGAGCCTTTGCTGCTGGCTGCAAGATGGCCAGTTCGCATGATCTCCTGGAGGAGATGGACGCTGTTAGCTCAGGGGAGTCGGCCTCTCCTCTGTGCTACCTTCTCAAGAGGCCCCAGATGCATGTCTTGCTGTAGCTGATGTTAGTAGTAAGACTATTTTTGAATTTGACTCCGTTCTTCAAAACGACCCTAAAGAAGTTGTTTCAGTCTACCTGATGTGCAAAGTGGCTCCGCTTCAGTTCCAGTCTTCAGGAGCAGCGAGGCGTTAGTCCTGCAATTGCAGCTTTTAGATTCGGCATTGCGAGTTTCTGCAGGCATCGCCTCGGACGCCACTTCCTTGTTCTCCTTCTCGCGACGTCGGCATTGGAAAGCCTCAGTCGATGGCCTACCCATGGATTAGGCTTGTTCCTGCTGTAGAGAATTCTCTTCAACCCCTGCTACTGCTGTTTCCGGACTACTTCAAATGACCCACTGACCACCGACATCGAAAAGCCAGATTCTGAAATCCCTGCAGCTATTCCCTGCTCTGTAAGTGACTTTAGCACTACAACTGCTTCCGTCCTCGCTTTCAGAGAAACCCACAGTATTTTTTTTCTCAGCTACACAGGAACCTGGCTGGTCCAAACGAGGGGGTTCCTTATTCCCCAAGAAAATTAAATCTGGCCAAAATACTGATTTAGACTGGTCACCAGAGTCAGCTTTATTACATGCTGGCTGGGAAAGAGATATTGAAGGGACTTGGACTCCTGATTCTCAGGACCCTGTCTACATTAATATGCTTCAAAACTCTGCTAAGAATAATGACCTGAGCTCCAACGAACCCCGGGGTGTGACTCTTTCTTCTTCTACTGTTACTAGTGACACTATTGTTGTTTCTAAGTCTATTTACTGTACCTGAACCCACTACTGTTTTCTCAGGACCTACTTTGTTACCTACTGTTGCTGCACTCAAAGTTCAACATTTAAACTTACTGATTTATTTTCCTCCAAAGGCGAACCTGCACCTAGGAGGAATGCAGCACGCTTGCTTTATAAGGGTGGATTAGAACTCCCACCAGATCGCTTTGTATATAGCTAAACCTCCTTAAGGGTTCCATGAAGTTTTTCTTCTGAGATTTTGCCCTGATTAATATAGGTAATTCCAATTTTGATGTTAGTTTTAAACAAATGTCTGGGCTTGATAGATTCTGGGCCCAATATGACAAACTTCAGACTACACCCATTTGGTCCCCTTCCAGGCCATCCCTCTCACCAAACTTGCCATTCAGAACATTACTGTTGTTTTTAAAATGAGGGAGTTCACATTGAAGACATTTTATTTTGGTTAAACAAACGCTGTGAAGTCTTGAATAGGCCTACCCTAATCTAGACTCTGAACAGATTTGGGATGGCAGTTGGAAGGTCCGTGTTAAGCTTTTTTCCACTAACACTGGCCCACGACATTTGCCTAATTTTTTCTTTCTAGGTAAAGACAAGGGCTTCATTTTTTACGCCGGACAACCCAAGTCCTGTTTTAAATGTGGGTCACGTACCCATTTAAGTTCGGCTTGTGATACCCTTAAATGTAGCCATTGCTTTGAATACGGTCATATTGCAGCTAAATGTACCATTCATTGGTATGTAACTTATGTGATGGGACTGGCCACGTGCATGGAGGTGCCCTGGGCCTCTCATAACAGAGAAGATTGTCCCTCTCATGATGGCATTATTACTATTGCTCAACAGTCACTTGCCCATAGTCTAGCTTCCTCTAATTCAGAGGTTACCTCCTCCGGTAGTTGATGTCTCTTCTGTTCCAGTTTTCCAACCCTCTTTTCCTGTTATACCTACTCCTACTGCCATTGTGGCTTCCCCGATACTACACCTGTTATTCCAGATATGGATATGCCTCCCCCTCTTCGGTCGAGGGAGATAATTTTAGTTTACCACTGTTACCCATAAACGGACTAGGAAGGGTTTAGCTGTTGCTACTGTAGTAAGGGAACCCCCTGCATGGAACTGGCAAACCTCTAACAAATTTGCGGTTTTAGCCACAGATTTTTCAGACAAAGACTCGGGGGTGAGGATACTGATTCCTCCTCTCTTCTTTCTTTCCGGATGGGGGTGATGGGGCTGATCACGGATCCATTGCAAAAGCGTACTAGGCAGCGATTAAGGGTAAGTCACCACCTTATTACTTAAATCCTGTCTTCCTTAAAGATCTGCTCTTTAAATGTGAACAGCATTAAAGGGAAGAGAAAATTAGGGGATTTTTAACCCTTTCTGATTTACAGAGTGACATTATCTGCCTTGTTGACACTAGATTAAAGACCCATGGGGAATTATTCCAGGCCTCAAGGCATGGACTGCAGGTCTTTGTTTTGGTCTGTTGGACCTGATACTTGTGATGGGGTCGGATATTGTTCTCCAGCTCTAATTTTACAGTCTCTAGACTTGTAGATATTTCCTGGTAGAGCTTTGTTATTAGATTTCTCATATAAATCTGAGAGATTTCGTATGATTGGGACCTACGCCTCAAACCAAGGCTCAGAGGGCTTCCCTTTTCACCAAATTAAGCCCTACCTTTTCATCCAGATTACTCCTATGGGTCAGAGATTTCACTGCGGCCTACATCAAACAGAACGAGGCCTAAAGACTTCCAAGTTATTTTTGTGACTCTGTGGCTTTAAATAGTGTGGTCTCTATGGCCAAGCTTGTGGATGTTTATCGACATTTCCATAAAACAGGTGGGTCCACTTTTTTAAAGGGTCCTTACATTACAGGATAGATTTTCTTTTTTATCTAAGATTTTGATTTTACTTTCCTGTACAACTGTGGCTACCGATTTTTCGGATCACGTTGCCCTATGTGCCACTTTTTCCTGGGACTCTGCCCTAGATGTAAGAAAAGCCAGTTGGCGTCTTAATGATTCTCTACTTAATGACCCTCTTTTTCTTAAACTTTGGCACAAAGAGTTTACATCGGTTGTCAGTAGTTGATTTTTATGATACTGGGATGGATTGGTGGGAAGAATCTAAGCTAAGTTGGAAACAGTTTTTTCAGAAGGTAGCAGCAAAAAAACAGAATACTAAATATTTGTCTTATCTGTCACTACGGCATCAGCTACAGCACCTATTCTCTTTAGCTAGCTCTACTACTCATGATTTTAACTCTCAGATTAGTGAGGTCAGCACTAAAATGAGGTTATCCCAGTATAATCGTGCTGACTCTTTGGGTCAGGAGGCGCGTTTTGGCACTCATCTTACTAAAGGTTGTTTAGACCCGTTTAAGGCCTGTAAAGATAGAGTTGAAGCTAAATTAATTACCTCTCTATTGTCTCCATCGGGGGAGTTACTTAGAAACCTGAGGATTTGCTTCACTGTGTTGAAAATTATGTTTTCAACATGTTTGGCACTAAAGCTGACCTTGACAACGCGGATCATTTCTTCGCCACTGTCCTTACCTCAGCTTTGGGACTCTGATCGAAACAAGCTTTCTTCGTCATTACTGAACCAGAGGTATTGCGGCCATTACTAGTTTAAAATCGCATTCTGTTCCGGGGTCTGATGGCCTAACCCACATTTTTTCAAGACTTTCTGCTGATCTTGTTCCGGTTCTAACTATTCTCTATAATGAGATGTTACATTCTGATGCCTTGGCTACTTCTATGAAAGACGCTTACTGATTTTACTGTTTAAGAAAAAAGGGATCCCTTTGACATTACAAATTGGAGACCAATCAGTCTTCTTAATGTGGATTATAAGATCCTTGCCAAAATCTTTTATCTAGAATGATTACTTTGGCATCACATGATTAGCCAACTCAAACCTGTGGTATCCCAGGTAGGCATCTTTCTGACAATTTGATTTTATTGAGAGAATTGTTTACTCTGGGACAACAAAATGCTGTAACAGGATGGATTATAAGTTTAGACCAGGAAAAAGCATTTGATACAGTCTCTCATGAGTTCTTATTTCTAGCCCTGAAGGCTTTTGGGTTCCCGGTATGCTTCCTTTCCTGGCTTCGTTTATTATATAGGAATGTTGTAATATGTCCTAATGTGAACGGCTGGATAGGCCGTCCTACTATTCTGGCCCGTGGGGTACGTCAGGGGTGCCCGTTAAGTCCCTTATTATATACCTTTTTTATTGATACTCTTTTGAGAGCCTTTTTGCTTTGCCCACAGATTATTGGGTTGCTCTGTACTCCTCCTCTTTACCACTTAAAATATTAGCTTATGCGGACGATTTAATTTTGGCTGTGGATTCTTCCACGAAACAAGAGGATATTGTTCAGGTTTTACAGGCATTCTCTTCTGTTTCAGGTTCTAAGATAAATTTTACAAAAGTATTTGTTGATACCACTAGGGCATACTTCCTCCTAAGTACGGGCCTTTATGCTGGTGTTTCTGTATCCACTAATGTTTTTTCGTATTTAGGTATTTTTTTTGGTTGTGATGATCCGCATATCTATAATTGGAATCTTGCCCTACAAAAGGCAGATAATGTGATTAATGGGTGGAAAAAGCATTTAATTGGGAAGAAGAAACGGGTTGTGCTCCTTAAAACTCTGGTTATACCGATTTTCCTGCATCTTTGTTATGTGTTCCCCCCGCCCATTTCCCTATTTTCCAGATTAATGGGGATTTTTTTCAAAGGATTGTGGGGATCCAGGCTAAACCCCATTAAAAGACATATTATTTACAGACCGCTCAAGGAAGGTGGACTTGGTATGATCCACCCCGTTGTTTTTTTTTACAGCCTTTTTCTTCATTATAATTATGGGAAAGTGCTGAAACTAGGACTGTTTTTTGGAAGCCCTATTTTTAGCATGGTTCTTCCTTCTGCTTGATAACTGGCAAGCCCGTTATAAAGGGGTTATTTCAAATCCCAACTGATCCCCTCTTGTGGGAAAGAGAGTTTTAAGATGGCCTTGACCTGGTGTCTTCATCCTCAGGACTTTTGTATCTTATCTAGACCCCAACTATATGAGCGACTTTGGAGGTTGGAGGCTCAGGAGGAGATTGTTTTTCCATTCTGCCCTCTGGACGCTCCCTGGGTACTCCACCAACTGCTGAATCAACGGCTGCCATCGTATTTATGGGATATGGTATGGTTATGCAACTATGATAGACTAGGAGTTAACAACAATCATAAGCATAAAGCCTTGTCTTTGAGATATTGTCCTAGATCCTCTTGCCTCAATGTTTGTGAAACTCAGCAACATTTATTTTGTGAATGCCCCTTCTCTTTGGAAGTCTGGTCTACCCTATCTGCTAACTGGGCAGAACCCTTGCTGGCCTCTCTTTCTTATGAACATGTTATGTTTTGCACAAATGACCTGCTTAATAGAAAGTATCATGTTGACAGTTTATATATAATTTTTGCTATTATTCGTTATTATTTATGGCAAGCCAGATGTTTGCTAGTGTTACACCAAAAAACTATTTCCATTCATGAAGTATTTTGTAATATTCGGGCTGCTTTGTGTTCTGTAAAAAAGTCTGACTTTTTACTTTTTTCTACATAAAGCTGTATTGTTTTGGAAACATTGTGATACTTTCTTCTGTTAACTGATTTTTGCCTTGTTTGGATTGTTTCTGTTTATTGAGTTGTTTTGTTTTTGTAATGAAGCCCACTTTATTACCAATAAAATTCCCCTACTCTTTTCGATAAGTGCCATGGGATCTTTAACATCCACCTGAACTACCACCAATCCAGGCAGATGGGACCTCGGTTTAACGTCTCATCTGAAAGACGGCACCTCAGAAGTGCAGCACCCCTCTCATGCTGCACTACAGTGTCAGTACTGGGATATTAACCCGAGTGCTAGATGTGGGAACTGAACCCACAGCCGTCTGATCTCCCGGCCTCAGAGGCGATTGTGCTACCTACTGAGCCACTGACACTAATGAAAATCATATGCAGTTTAATCAAGACAAATGTTTAGTAGTGCATTTTGGTGTAAATAATCCAAAAACAATATGTCATATAAACGGACTACCACTTCACTCATCAAATTGTGAAAAAGGTTTAGGGATATATATTAATAATAAACTTACATCAAATGATCACTGTATTAGAACTGCTTGCATGACCAACAGACTTTTGAAGCAAATAAAATGCACTTTTGTTAATCGTACTGAACAATGCCTTATTCTATTGTATAGGGCATACATTAGACCGTATCTAGACTATGGCTCCCCTTTCTGGAATCCAAACCAAAAAAAAGACATAGCAAATCTTGAACAGGTTCAAAGGAGAGTAACTGGAATAATTCCAAGATTAACAAACTTGGATTATCAGAACAGATTAAAAGCTACTGGTCTCTTCTCTCTTCAAACTAGAAGATTAAGAGGTGATATGCTTATGGTTTTTAATTTAATAAATTCACCAGATATAATGGAAAAATGTGGTCTAACACTCTCCAAAAGGAGACATTTTCCGAGACTGCATAATAAACAGCTTGAAGTAAAAACTTATAAAACCAGCAAAAGGGGAAACTTTTTTCCAATAAGAGCATCCATTGTATGGAACACCTTGCCACAAGAATTGGTAGAGGCAACTAGTGCCACTGTCTTTAAAAACAAATTAGATGTTTGGTTGAGGGATAATAGATAAATAATGTCCCACATAGTGTGGGAACAGTCTCAATGTGCTCTGGCCTTCTTCTGTTCTTTCATACCAAGTAATAATAAGGACTGGCATCTCCAGTAGGAGGAGGGATGTTGTGCTGCGATTGTATCACTCCTTGGGATACCCCCCGTTGGAGTACTGTGTCCAGTTTTAGAGTCCACACTTCAGAAGGGACATAAGGTGGAGGTTTTCCAGAGGAGGGCAACTAAAATGGTTAAGAATTTTCACAGGAATCTCTACAAGGAAAGGCTGAAGAATCTCAACATGTACACTCTGGAAGAGAGGAGGGCAAGAAGTGTCATGATCAAGACCTACAAAGTACCTCACATGGGTAAAGGGGGTACAGTTGGGGAGTTTCCTTCAAATGAGGATGAGCACCCAAACCAAGGGACATACAATGAAGATGTGGGGGCATTCAGGATAGATGTGAAGAAATATTTCTTTACTGAAAGGGTGGTAGACGCCTTGACCAGACTGCTAGAAGAAGTGGTGGAAGCTAAAATGGTAGGGGGCATGAAGCATACACGGGATAAACATAGGGGTATTTTACAGAAAGGGGAAGGAGGTGGTCAACGGAGATCAATAGGGCTATGGAAGCAGAGTAGGTTCAAGTTCATTGCGGGAAAAAATCCATTAAACAAGCTCATTCACAAGGAGGTCCTGGTGGACGCAGGCAGAATAAGACATGCAGTAACATATACAGGCAGGAGTTACAAGTAGGTAGAGAACACTTGGGCAGACTAAGTGGGCTGAGCAGTCCTTTTCTGCTGACAAATTCTATGTTTCTATCGCATCATGTGTTAATTCAGGTGCAGTGTTTCTTTAAAGTTGGCCCTACCATACATCCAGATGTGGTACAGTAAATCACTGAATTAGATGCAGCCCACTTACAGTACAATAAACAGAACCCCAGTGCTTCGAGAAGCCTTTACTCTTCATGAGGCTGCTTAAAAAGCTGGGGTTCTATTTGCAGTGTCCTCACCAGTATGCTGATCTTAAAATCGACACTGCATCTGAATGAGTACTTGATTCTTGCTCACTCCATTTCTTCCCCACTTTGAAACCTGCTTGTCCTGAGTTACTTTTGGCTGGCAGCACCTTGCCTGTGTTGGAAGATGACCAATTAGCGGCACTGAAAGATGACAAACTTCACAGACTGTGAAGGCAGCTGCTCATGGATAGACATAAGGCAATTCTATCTAGGGGGTAGGAAGAAGTAAACTGTTGATTAACTAGAATCTGCAGCTTATCCATCAGGTAGAGAAATGGGCAGACTAGGTGGGCCAAGCGGTCCTTATCTGCAGTCAAATTCTATGTTTCTATGTTTATCACCCACCATCTTAGCAAGAAGAAGGCTGCAGCTGTGGCTACTGATGACTGTTGGGGTGTGGGGATGGGGGGACCAAAGGGGACAGACATAAGGAGATACAATCATAATAAAAATTGTGAGACCTTCACCAGCTTTCCAAAATGCTTACCAGTAAAAGAACACTCTATGACATTTTTCAAATGGCAACACAATCTGGTGAGCCCTCTGTCTGCCATCTGACACCAGGCATCAACCAGCATAAAATTGCCTAAAGAAGGCAGTGTGGTCATGTGGTTATTGAAATACTGGAGATTACAGATTTATAAGAACCAAAGAATATCACACAGAAGCTGGCACATATGCCTATAGCAGCTGTCTCCTGCTTCTCAGTAGTTATATTTATACCCTTGAGATACTTGAATGTTTCTATCATATCTCCTTTTTCCCTCCTCTCTTCCAGTGAGTACATATTGAGGTCCCTTAATTTCTCCTCATAAGTATTGTGTTGCAAGCTCTGTACCATCTCATTCTCTGGACCATCTCCAGCCTGTTAATATCCTTACAAAGGTGCGACCTCCAGAACTGCACACAGTACTCCATGTGAAGCCTGACCATGGTGCACCCCATCATGCCACTGGCCCTCCCAGCTGCCTTACCACTTTGACATTTTCAGGTCATCTAAAATAAGAACCCACAGATCCCTTTCCTTCTTTGTGACTGTCAGCAACTCCCTCCCCTCCCCCCCATCCTGTGCCTTTCCCCGGGGTTTCTGTGTCCCAGGTGTATAATTTTGCACTTTTCTGAATTAAACTTCAGTTGCCAGTCCTCAGACCATTTTTCAAGCTTCCCCAAGTCCCTACTCATTTTCTCCACCCCCTCTGGGGTATCCACTGTGTTACAGATCTTGGTGTCATCTGCAAACAGGCAGACCTTTCCCTTCAGCCCTTCTGCAATGTCACTAATAAATACATTGAACTGGACTGGCCCCAGGACCAATCCCTGCAGCACCCCACTGCTCACCTCCTCTCCCCAGACTGCGCCACATTTACCACCACTCTCTGCCTCCTGTCTCTTACCCAGTTTCTAACCCACTTTACCACCCTTCCCCCATGTCCACCCTACTCAGCTAGTTTATCAGCCTCCTATGTGGGACGGTGTCAAATGCTTTCTTACATCAAGGTAAGTGTTGTCCACTGCCCCACCCTGATTTACTTCCTTTGTCACCCAATCAAAGAGATCAACTAGATTTGTCTCACATGACCTCCACACCGTGAATCCATGTTGCCTATGGTCCTGAGCTCTGATGGCTTCTAGATGCCCCTCTATCCTTTCTTTAACTAATGTATCCATGATCTTCCCCACTACTGAAGTGAGGTTGACCAGCCTATAGTTGCCCACCTCCTGCCTACTGTTGGATTTGTATAGAGGGACCACATGTGCCCTCCTCCATTTCTCTGATACCACCCCTGTGTTGAATGACTCAGTGAACATGGCTGCCACAGGTACTGCTATTTTCCTTCACAGTTCTTTTAATATCCTTGGATGTATGCCATCTGGTCCCATTGCTTTTTCCGCCTTCAATTTACTCACCTTCTGCTGGATTCTTCTGCCTGTGAATTGACTATTGTCCACTTCTTCATGCCTTTGCAACTGCTGTACTGCTGTGGTCCTTGCCCCTCCCCCTCTTCTGTGAATACTGAACAGAAAGACACAGTGGATGTCTTGGGGGGCACATGACAGTTCTTAGGCATGGTACTTTCACTTCCAAATATCTAAGCAGCACATACTGTATAAGCAATCAACATTCGGTATTGACAAATGCATGTTTATTTTGTTTCATTAAATGTTTTACTTTCCACCGTTGCCCTGACACCTCGCACATCAACTTAAACTTCAAGGTGACAGGACAGACAATGGCAGTCGTGGCTCAAGTGTGTTTCAGCATGAGAAGATAATAAATGCTGTTGTGCTGCAGTAGTGACATACTCAGTGCACAACAAGATTTTGATGTCACTACTGCAGCAGAACAACCTCATTCCAGTCATGGATTTCAGTGGAGAACAACATTCCAACATACACTATAAGGCTATTATGATGTTACCAGCATTGTGAAAGCTGCTTTCTGATTGGCCCTTAGGTTAAGGATAGTCATTGTGACATATCTAATCTCCAGAACAATGTTTATCTGGAGGTAGGACAGTGAAATAAACAAATTTATCAGGAAAAATTTATCACTACTGGTGTTGTATAAATGGCCTTATGTTATATAGCAGTCCAGTCAAAGGCTGTCTTAGGTAGTGAGTCATGAAGCCTCTGTCTTTATTCAGCCCACTTTCCAGGGTGTTAAAGTTTGCACAAATTTGAACTCTGAGACCCTTCTCTCCCTCTGTGTTCTGAAGTTGCCCTTCAGGACTACCGATTTCATGTTATCTAAGCCATGTCATCTAAGCTATGCCCGAAGCTGGAGGAGTGCTCACCCACTGGTATGTTCATGATCTGGTGTTTGCTATTATAGCAGTGTAGCTTACTTTGCTTCCTAACAGTCTGTCCTGTTTCCCCACATAAAGATTTGTGTTGGAGTATTTTGAACACATGATCAGATATATGACGTTATCGGAGCAGCGGTAAAATGACCTCTGCATTTTGTAGATCTTTTTTTTGTGAGGCATTAGAATTGTATCTTTTGTAATGATGTGAGGGCATATTTGGCATCTTCTCTGTTGTGAGCAGAATGTCCCTGAGATATTCACATGTGCTGACATCTTAAGTTGCCGTGGACTGTGGGGTTGCCTATATAGCATGAGTGGGTGGGGTTGCGGAATGACCGCTTGCAATCTTTCACCCTTTTAAAGAAATGGATTTAGATTTTTAATGATCTTACACAGGTCTTAAGTGTGAGGGATATATGTGAGAACCAGCGGTGTGCAGTCATATTTTCTTTTTTTTCCCCATATATTCCAGTAAATTCTTTCTGAGTATTCTTGATGCACTGCAGATCTGGTTTTCTATGATCTACAAATGGTATCCTTGAGTTGTGACTACTCTGAGGATGATGATGTGTCTGTCTCTGTCACATGTGTAACAGCATAGTTGACAGCACTGTATGGCTTGACTGTAGATAATGGAATGTTTTGTATGCCTGGGGTGGAAGCTCTTATTATGCAGGTAGTTGAATTGGTAAGTGGGTTTACAGCACATGTATGTCTGTATTTTCCCACCTTTTATGGTAATATCAGTGTCCACAAAGTTGATCTATGTGGCTGAGTAACTGAGTTTAAATTTTATGGTAGGGTGGAACTAGTTGAAATTGAAGTGGAATTGTGTGAAGTCCTGTTCACTGGTGGTCCAGATAAGAAAAAATATGTATCAGTGTGTTACAGATATTTAACTTGTCAGCAATTTTTGAATGAGTTGATGTTTGCTGTAATAACCTGTGGGTTATTAAAGCGAACACAAGCTCTGTCTGTCAAACTCGAGTGCTCCCTCATTCCTCTCGTCCTGTGTGTGGACGGACAGAACACTTCTTCAAACATGAAGGATCTAAATCTCTGTTAGTGAGGAGCCACCACAACAACACTTCTCATCTTCGCAAAACTATTTTTTATCTATCTGGCTGATCCTTCCTTTAAATAAAATCAAAAAAACCTTTACTTGTTGATCCTGTTGTTCGCCTGCTTCACATGATGCAGACTGCAAGCAGGAACAATTCTGTCCGGTAACTGCAATCATGATCCCAAAGTGAAGCACAACTTAAATAAAATAATAAATGCATAAATAAATAAATACGATTGGAACAGCAAAAAGCAAGGAAGGGAACAGAGAGGCTGTGTGTGTGTATGGGTGTGTGTCTCACAGGACTTGGGCTGGAAAAAACTTGCTGACCAGATATTATATAAAATAAAGATGGGGAAGTGTGTGAAACTAGAATTTAATGCACAGCCACAGTGTGGAATGCTTTAATAAACCCCTCTGGCTTCACCCTCGGAGTTTATGTAGCATCCCACACCTTGGGTGTGCATTAAATGTTCGTATCACACACTTCCCCATCCTTTGTTCTATATATAATTAATTGGTTTCCATTTTTCCCTTTAGGGAAACCATGGCATAATTTGCCATAATAAAGGAGTGTTTATTATGGCAAATACACACACAGTTTCCCTAGATTCTGCGCATACACACACTGCAGCTCTCCACTCCTGATCACTCGCCAGTGGCTGCCTTCTCTTTCTCCTAGACAAACCGCCACTCAGACTCGGTGGTAAGGAATAGAAAATCGCTTCATTTTTCAATTAAAAAAATGTAACTTGGCTGCTGCCTACTAAACAACTTCTCAATAAATAAATAAGTATGGTAGACTCAAACCCAACCCTACAGCGACCACCAGGAATGTCTCTTTATTTTATACAATTGCTGTGGTGAAAAAGGAAAACCCAGCAATGATATAAAATAAAATATGGGGTGGTGTGTTTAAACCTGAAGTTTACACACACCCTCGGGGTTAGATGCTTTCATAAACCCCTCAAGCTTTACACTTGGGGTTTATGTAGCATCTTGCCCCTCGGGTGTGTGTAAACTTCTTGTTACACACACCACCCCATACTTTATTCGGCTCTATGATGCTGGTTCAACAACAATGTAGTCAATCAGCATCACAGTGATGGGATTTATGTCGACCACAAGTTATGGTTGCTGTAAATACTGATGGTCTCCTGGTCTGTTTTTCTGTCATTGGTTTCCTGCTGGTGGTTGCTGTTGGTCTACCATTGATGGATCTTTCTGGTCTCCTGCCCTTGTGTCAACTTTCCTGCCTCCCATCCATTGGTCTTACAGTGAAAGTCTTTTCTGTCCCTCTCTGTGGATTTCACTACTTCCACAAAAAGAATGAGTTCTGACTGTTCTGTCACCATCTGTAATCATTCCAACTATCTGTCAGGACATGAAGGCCAGTTCCTGGTGTTTGAACCTTGCCCCCATTTCTGTGGGACCTCTGTCTATTTCAGCTCCGACCCCTGAGTTTGCCTTGTTGATGTTCTTGCTGTTTGGTTTGCCATCTCTATTTATGGTGCCACTGTGTCTGCTGATCATTGCTTGGCCCTGTCTCATTAACGTTCCTGCTTTCTGTCTCTGCAATGGTTCATCGTTATGTACATCTTTTGTTACTTTGTTGCAACTTTGCCTCATTGATTTTCTCTACTGTCTTGTAGATTCTCTGTCTCCTATACAGGGACTGTCCCTGATCTTTATCACCACTCTCGGCATCATCACTATTTTATGTGGTGGAGCAGTCATCAGTAGACTAGTAATGGTGTCCACGTTGGGACGTCCATTGAACTGGGAGTAGAATGCTGTTGTTTTTAGAGTTATGCTAGCACTATTAATGCTATAATTATGCTATTCTAAGTTATTTTATAGTTTTAGTAGCTTTTGTAGTTTTAAGTTTTAGTTCTAAGTTATTGCAAAGGGGAAATAGGAGCCTGAGAGTTGGTCTTAATTCCAAAAACTGTTTTGTTATTGAGACTTGGGACTGCTTTCAAGAAGTGTGGAATGGGGAGTCCTGAAATAAATATAAACATAATATTAAAGTTTCGCTGTTGCCAATAGCTATTATGAGTTACTATGCCAAAATACCTGTGAGGAAGAAGGAGTGAGGGTGCTGGTATGGCTGAAGGTGGCCATCTGAATTGCCTGGAGTCAGAATTGTGGGACTGAGGTTAGAGAAGTAGAGGAGTCCTGATGGCATGGACCACAGTGGAGCATGCTGGTGACCTGGAGTAGATTGCTGGTGGATTGTTTGATCTGTGGTCCCCCGGGGTCTGTTTCCTGGGCTTGAGGGTGAACCGGGGGCATCCTGAGTGGCAAGTAACCTGAGGGTGGCAGCCTCTGTGGGAAAGATCCAATGAGGCAGCTGCAGGTGAATGGCCGCTGGTATGGGGGAGTCCCTGGTTCACTTTTGGGCTTGTGGCAGATCTGGAGGATCTGTAAATTGACCAATATTCCAGGACTGGGGGCTGCCTGCACTAGACTTGGTATTGTGACCCAGATTCTTCTTGTGGGTTGGCTACTGCATGGTGGTCAGTCACCGAGGGTAACTGGGAGGCTTGCCGATGCTTGGCGGGGGGCAGCCCCAAAGAGGAAAAGGATTTGCTATCAGTGTGACTGGAGTCATCTGGAGTTACCTGGACTGTGAGAACTGTGCTGGACATTTCAGCTTTGGATTTGGCTGGTTGGTGGTTTCTTTCTTTTGTGATTAAAAGAGTGATTGAATTTACATTTAAACTGCAATAAACAAGCAGTATCAGGAGGGTGAGAGCCTCCTGGTACTTGCATTGATTTGCTGTGGAGGTGAGAGCTCTGGCAGCATTATTGATTTTACAGCTGGCTATGTGGGTGATCTGGACTTGAAAGGAATTGGATTTCAAGTCTTCAAGGAAGAACTGTGTAAAGCTGAACTGAATAATTCTGTGGACTTTGATATGCTGGACTGGTGCTTTTTCTTTTGGCCCCTTTGGATTATATTATACATTTTGGGTGGGATATTCAAAAGAGTTGCGCCATGTGCAAGTCCAAAAGTGCGCCATTCTGCGATATTCAGCAGGAGGCAGTTGCGCCACCGAAAACATGCTGAGCAACAGCGCAATGCAAATGACGGCATGCGCAACCGAAGGGGGTGGATCCATGCATAAAGAGCGCAATGCGATATCCAAAGACTTGCGCAATGCGCAACAGCGAAACAGCCGGAAGTTGCGCACCAGCGGAAATGAGCCAAAATAAACAGGCTCAAGGAAGAGGCGCAAGAACGCCACAGGGATGCCAAGTGGGGAAAAGAGAGAGAGAAAGACAGACAGTGACAGGCCAGGGCAGGCAAGGGAAGCAGTGTGGGCCATAGGCTGCAGAGGCCAGTGGGGGGGTGCCTGGTGCAGTGGAAGTAGCAGTCAGGACAGCGGGGGTAACAGAGCAACATCAGCGGGGGTGGCACAAGCCAGGGAGATGGACAGTGGCAGCTTCCACATGGAAGCTGTAATGAGGGGGGTGAGAATTCAAGTGCAGGGGGACGTGGCCGTGGATGGGCCCATCGGTGGTACGCCCCCAACAGGCAGTACCGTGCCCGCATCAGCTTTGAGTTGTACACAGATGTAGAGATCGTGGGCCGGTACTGCCTGAACAAGGCAATACTGAGGCGGCTCTGTGAGCTGTGCAGTGATGTGATGCAGGCACCCTCACGACGGAGTCATGCTCTGTCAGTGGAGACCAAGGTGACAGCCTGCATGTGCCTGCTCGCCACGGGCACCTTCCAGAGGCCAACAGAGGACACCACAGGCATCACACAGTCGGCCACGTCACGCATTCTCACCCAATTCATCAGCGCACTGCTGCCACATGCTGCGGAGCACATCCATTTCCCCAGCACCGCGGCAGAGTGTACAGCAAACATGCAGGCGTTCCACAGGGTAGCACGTATGCCTGGCATGCTAGGCACCATAGACTGCACCCATGTGGCCATTCGCATGCCACCTGGCCCCGATGGGGCCGCATATAGGAATAGAAAGGGCTTCCCCAGTGTCAACTGCCAGGTGGTGTGTGATGCCACTGGGCGTATAATCAATGTCTGTGCCACACACCCTGGTGGAGCACATGATGCCTTTATATGGCATCAGTCCGCACTGTGCCATCGATTTGAGAGTGGGGACATCCCCCACAGGCCATCTAGTGGGTGAGTACGCATGTAGGAAATTCAAACTTGGGGCAAGTGTGGGAATGCCACAGGTGCCATGGTAGTGGCACACAGGGATATGGGCAAAATGGACCTGAACATGAGACTGATCTCCACTATCTCCACACAGGTGACAGCGGATACCCACTCCATCCCTGGCTGCTCACACCGTACCGGCGCCCCATGACCCCATCGCAGCAACGCTATAATGAGGCACATGCCGCCACATGCAACATCATTGAGCGGGTGTTTGGGATGCTCAAGGCACGCTTCGATGCCTAGACACCTCGGCGGTGCCCTACAGTACAGCCCCTCAAAGGCTTGTGGGATATTCCTGGCCTGTTGTATCCTGCACAACATGGCCAATGACTGTGGGATAGCCGTACAGGTTGAAGAGAGGGACAGCGATGGGGACGCCAGTGGCGTCAGTGTTGATGGTGATGAGCAGCCCCCCCTTTGACGGTGGGACCCCCGACTGATCCGGCAGGCCCAGCTGCACTGGGACACCATCACGGAGGAGCATTATGCACAACACAGGTAAGTCAAGGCCATGTGCAAACAACACTGTCCTGGCGCAACCCACAGGCACACAAAGTAACACACTAGGGGTACATGACGGCAAGGGGGGTGGAAGGGACCAGGCACACAAACACACCATCAGGGAGGGGTGAACAGTCATATGGACACACACACACACACAAACACACCAGGCACAAAGCGTACATGGGCAGGTGCACAGCAGAGCAGGAACAGACATGGCAAACACACAGATCCACAGACCACACCCACCACCTGTACTGTCCAAGCACGTGTGTCAGATGCTGGGCACCCTTGCACCTTGGTGTACAGTACAATGCAGGCATCATCATGCACACACACCTGTGGACAGCAGTCGGGATGGTGTGCAGGTGGTCCGTATGTCAGCGTGATGGGCAGGGCACCCACCAGTGCACTGCCCACCATGACGCACAGTGCACACAGGGCAGCACCAGACAGGGCCCGCACTGGGAGACAGGTCAGTCATGTTGCACCATTCCACAGCCACCGCGGATGCGTGGGTGGCCCGCCGTGACCCAACAGCACTGGCAGGCTGAGCAGGGGCCACATGGGGTGGCACCGATGGACCACCAGGGGTCCCACTGAGCGATCGCGACCTTGTCCGCAGTGGGGTCTGTAGGATGCCAAACATACCTGCACCAGGGGTGCTTGGGATGCCCCCAGCAGAACCCGGCATTGACAGGCTTGGTGTCGCATGATGCCGGGAATGGGGAGTGGAGAGCGTACTGTGTGGGGTGTGCGGTACAGGAGCACCTACATGTGTGCCCAATGCAGCCACGACAGCGACCAATGCCTGGGTCTGCCTGTCAATGGTGGCGGTCACATCCATCTGCATATGGACCATCTCTGCACGGTCCAGAGCACAGTCCCTGCTGTGCCACTCCACAGCCTCACACAGTGCCTCCACAGACGTTGCAACCCGCCTTTGCTGCTGTACTGATTCCCGCAGCAGGTGGGTGTGCTCTTCAAATGGGTACTCTGCCACAACGGCATCCTGTCCCCCAGGGTGTGGAAGGTCCTGATGCTCAACACCCCTTGAGGGTGGGTGCTGTTTGCCAGGACCAGGAATGGGCGTATCAAAGGGCGGCGGGCATGTGCCACTGCTGGACACTGTACCCCCAGACCTGGTGGGTGACTGCTGCTGCCGCCCCTCCAACCGCTGTGCCCCAGGGACCACTCGTTCCACTGCTGTGGCCGCAACAGTGCCAGACACCTGCAAAGCCACGGTGCTGCCCCACCGGGTGCTGACAGGCACAGCCTGGGACTGTGCTGACATGCTGGCACACAAGTTGGAACCAGCTAGCCCAGGGCACATGTTGGCCTGCTGTGTGTCCGTCATGGGACACACACATGTCACTGCCCATTGCAGTCCTTGCATCATCAATGGTGCAGGTTTGCTACAGCCACAGTCACAGCGTGCTGGCATGCTTGCATGCCAGACTGCTGAGACACAGGCTGTGCACCCCACAACCAACCACGACACCAGAGTTGGCAGCCCACGTGCATGCTGGTGCAGTGCATGCTGGCTGGTGACAGAGGTAGATGGACCTCCTCCATGTCCAGCAGGTCATCCTCACTGCCTGGACCCACCACCACTGTCCCCTGAAGACGAACAGGATCTGTAACAGAAAGAGAGGACATGTGAGTGCATGTGAACAACCACCCCCAACACCACCACCATGTCATACTGCTGCAGTGATGGGCTTCCACCTGTCTGGAATCCACCTCCTGGTATGCCCTCAATAGCACTGCACTGCATTGATGCAGCCAGTCGGTCCTCAGCCAGGGTCAGCTCCACCACCGCTGGCTGGCCCCCGCCAGTGCCAGCATGTGCCGCCCTGAGGGCTGCCACCTTCTCCTTCACCCTCCTGCGGTCTGTCCCAATCTTCTTTTTGCATTACTGCACGGAGCGCTGGTGGCTTCCGTACAGGTTCACTGCCCAGGCTACCCCCTCCCATGCAGCCGCACGGGCCTGAGGGGTGCCCCTGCCTCCACTCAGTAGTGACTCTCCTCCAGGTAGGCCTGGAAGAGGGCCTCTGTCTCGCCGTGGTGAAGTTGGGCCTCCTCCTCCTTTGCCCACCATCCTCACCCTCACCTTGGCTCTGCCTCGGTCATGGCGATCTGTATGGGTGGAAGTGGACACCTGTCACTGTGCAGTCTACAGCGTTATCCCATGCCCATTGTCCAGAACATCCCACAGCATGCAACCCACCTCTCACCTGCAGTTACGAATCTGGCCAGCGCAGCCCAATGTCGCACATTTATAGCGCAATGCATGCAAATTAGAATGGAGCAACTGTAATGAGATACCATCGCTACTCGCGCCTTTGAATGGCTGATCAGATGATTTGCATGTGTCGGCTGAATATCGTGCCATTGCGCTTTTCGCAATACGGTTGAGCCGGCTGAGCCAATGGCGCAGATCTGTGACTGTGTGGTACACTGCATTGCACATGCCCAGGTAGCTTATGCAGGCGTCTGCAGCGCTGATGATGTGCTGTGCGTGATCGGCAATTCAGGCCATGGCCACCATTGTGCCAGTGGCGTTACAGCACTGGGCACTATATGGCACTGTGGCACTACAGCGCAATAGTCCACTGTGGCACTGGCACGCAGGTGGTCAGTCGCGCAGGGTGCGTAGACGTCAGATGGCGCTGTGCGTGGCCTTGCGTCATAGACCCCTGACCTGGTGTCCGACCTTTGCCCCCTGGTGCTGTTTGGCTGCCATGTGTACGGCCCTATTGCGCTGTTTGGTGACAGCGTACCGACTCAAGCGCTGTACCTAACAGCACGTATTGGAACCTATGGTGGTTCACGGCGCAACATTTCCACATGGGTTGCTACCGGCCATGGGCCCATATTGCCTGCTGTAAAACTCCAACCATAGCACACAGGACAGTGCCCCAATGGAGCCCAGTGGAGGTGGCCAACCTGGTGGCCCTGGTTGAGCCCCACTATGGGGCACTGTATGGGGAGGAGCCCCTCACCATGGCTTGCACCCAGATCTGGCTGCAGGTGGCCACTGACCTGGTGAGGGTCACAGGGCGGCGCTGGTCTGCTGAGCAGTGCCGGCACAGGTTCAGTGACCTCCGCAGGAGGGAGCCAGATGTGCTGCAATGCCTGCGGTCACGTGCCAGGAAGGGCGTTGTGCCTAGGCCAGGTGGGTGTACCATCTATGCACCTGTATTCTCCGTAGGGGTGTGAGTGTGTTTTGGTGGCTGTGCATGGGGGATGGCTCTGCCATGGTTGGCTGTGTCAGTGTGTGCAGGTGTGAGATGCATGGGTCTGGCTGTGTGGGCAGGCACACTCACTGGGGCAGGGGGCAGTCTGCTTTGGAGTCACACTGATGTTTTTCTCAACATTTGTCTCCCACAGGCTGGGCAGAGAGGATGCAGGCACGGGATGAGGAGGGCCGTGGCAGGGCCCAGGTGGCGGACGGTGGTGCTGCGAGGGGTGGGCCACAGCAGCAGCAGCAGTAGCAGCCACAGCTGCTTGTGGAGTGTGAGTATCATTACATCATGGATGCTATTGCATGCTGGAGGGGGTGGGCATGACCACCAGCTATGGACAACACAACCATGCACGACACAGGCGACAGTCATCACTGTCCAGTGTCACTGCACGTCTGTGTGTGCATCACTGGTGGTCCATGCATGCACTGGGCACATGGCTGTGGAACTGGCATCCACCACATTGCCATGTCACTTGACAGCCTTGTTTGTGCTGTGATGGACATGGGCAGTGTGTGTGCAGTGGTGCACATAGCTGGTGCCGCCTGTTTGGGCTTGTCATGTGCATGGTCACTGTGGGTGGGTGCATACCATCACAGGTGCGGGACATTGGGCTATATGCCTTGCAGGTTGGGTGGTGTTCAGGGTTGTGGACAGTCACAGCCATTGACTGTGTTCTCTTCCTAGGCCTCATCGTGCTCCGCAGGATTGAGTGGGTACTGCACCAGCTGACCCGGGTGTCCCTGGAGAACCGTGACATCCTCCATGACATCCAGTGCCATGGGCTCCGGAGGAGGCACAGCCAAGTGAGACCGCACCAGGCAGCAGAGGACCGGCCTGCTAGGCCTTAGACCGGCTTCCCCTTCCCACTTCACCCATCCCTCCCACCCTGCCTTCCCTCTCCAAATTGTTCATCCCTACCCCTGCCCACCCCTACCTTGTACCCCTACCCCCCGCTCCTGTAAATAGTTTTGTTGTTGTTCTTGTTCTACTTTCCATTTTTGAAATATATATCTATTTTGTTATGAATACTGTGGTGGTCTCTGATTTGCAGCTGGCTATGGTTGCTCAGTTGCAGTGGTGTGCATGCCATCTGGGGTGGTATGGTCCTGGGTATGTGTGTGTGTGTGCGTGTGTGTGCATGGGGAGGTGTCTCCAGTGTGGCAGTGACTTTCTGTCGGTCTTGCCATTTGCTGCCACCCACTGCTGGGTGCACAGGGTGGGTCTGGCTTGTATGGTTCTATGCTACACGAGGTTGATGTGTGCCAGGGGGGATGCATGGTGTTTCCTGCAGTGACAGTCACTGCACATGGGTGGTGTCTTGGGGTCACGGTGCAGGGTGTGCTGTGCAGATGGGGGGCTGATGTGCACTGTGGTTGTCAACCCCCTGTGTGTGGCAGTCTCAGCCTGCCAGTGGTTGTGCTGGGCGTCATGGCCCTGCTGTACGCTGTTGGCTTGTCCCCATGGGCCAGTGGATCATCCGTCCCACCCCCAGTGGTGCTGTGCTTGGGGTGTGCAGGTGTCTTGTTGGTTCTGCTGTGTGTTCCTGTGCCCATGTACGGCATGGCTGGTGGTGGGCCCCAGCCTGCCTCCCTGGTTGTGCAGTTCCATTGCTCTGCTGGGGGTGGGGGGGGCTCTGCTTGCGCTACGGCGCCTCTGGACTGCTCAGCTGGGCTAGCCTTGTTGCGCTATGGCGCAACCTTTCTGCTCAGCTTCCCCTTCCTGGTTGCGCTATGGCGCAGTTTGTGTGATATTCAGACGTTGGCTGCTTGCACAATTTGTTTTGCTCCATGTTTGAATATCGCGTCTGTTGCGCATACCCGCAATTGAATTGTGCTTGTTCCTGCTGTTGCGCACATTTTTTGAGCAGTTTGAATATCTGGGCCCTTATATTTGAGGATTTATTTATAGTTAATTTAGTTGTGAGTTGGTAAGTGTGTGGAAGGGGTGCCTGTGTGTATGAAATGTGTGTGAGTGAGAGCGGAGAGATTGTTGTGGTGGATGGGTGGTTGAAGGGTGTTTTTGTGAGTTTGCTCTTTCTTTGGGTGGTTAAAATTGTATGGGTTGAGGTGGTTTGGGTATTTTGGGGTTTGTTTATTTTGAGGTGTGTGTTTTTAGCTGGGATAATGTGTCTGGGACAGAGGCCCTTAAGGTGTAGTTACTTGGGGTGGGGTACCTCAGTGATCTCCATCTCTTCAAGCTTCCAGCACGCCAGGCTGAGGCCTATCGGAGGTGTAGAGCCTTGGGAATAGCTCAGAGGGAGGATCTGGGGGCTTGTACCAGAGCGGCTGCCGGGGTGTCTGAATCCAGGTGCTGAGGCCAAGGAAATGCCCTGGGGTGAAATGGGAACTTGAGAGGGGGTTGCCATGTTTAGTTCCCATACCCAAGAGCTCCATGAATTGTGGGTAGTTAGCTGGTTTGGCAGCCTCACCTCATCCTACTGGGGCTGTTTTGTGCAATGCCAGGTCAATCAGGAACAAGACTGCCATAATGGTGTACTTGATATCTTCATTTGACCTGGCTTGCATCATGGAGACTTGGTTGGATGAGAATGTCACCCCTATTTTAGAGGCGGTGGTGCCAGCTGGGTACTCCATGATACACAGCACGAGGGAGGATCGCAGGGGCGGGGGGTGGCCATTTGTTTTAAATCTGTCTTGAATCTCACGGTGCTATCTGTGGGTCATACACGGTCCTTTGAGTGTGTGGCTGCCCGAGGGGGCATTGGTGTGGGCTTTGGGGTCCTCCTGCTCTATCGTCCCCCAAGAACAGATGGGGACTTTTTAAGGGGAGTCCAAGAGCTCATTGCTGGCCTGGTATTGGAGTCCCCCAAGTGGTTAATACTAACATACTAACATACTAAAATGCCAGCAGAATAGGCCTAATGGTCTTTCGTGTCTGCTCATTTGGTCAGCCCCCACCCTGGGTGCTGACCTTGCTGTCCCCCTCGCCTTCTTTGGCTTCTCCCTTCCCAGTTCCGGATATTCTTGCTGCATTGGATTTTGCTTCCTGAACCCTTCCCCTGTACCTGTCCCACCCCCTCTTGAACCCCTCCACTGTCTCTGCCTCCACCAGCCCCCTAGGTAGTGCATTCCATGGCTCTACCACCCTCTCAGTGAAGTAGCACCTCCTCCTTTCTCCCCTGAATCTTCCCCCCTCCAGCTTCCACCCATGCCCTCTAGTGGCCCTTCCTCCTTCCTTCTCAAGCACCCTCACTGTTCCTCCCCTATTTACCCTCTTCATGTACCTGAAGACCTCTATCATGTCCTCCTGGTCCCTTCTCTCTTCCAAAGTGTACATATTTAGCTCTTCGAGCCTCTCCTCATAGGTCCTGTCCCCCAAGCCCCAAATCATTTTGGTTGCCCTCATCTGGACCCTCTCCAGGAGGTTAATGTCCCTCTTTAAGTGTGGCCTCCAAAACTGCACGCAGTACTCCAGGTGCGGCCTCACCAAGCAGTTATACAGAGGGAGTATCACTTCCCTCCTTCTGGAGGTGATCCCCCTAGCGATGCATCCCAGCATCCTGTTGGCCTTGGCTGCTGTCCTCCTACAAGTCTCAGAGTTGTTCATCTTGACATCCACCACCACCCCCAGGTCCCTCTCAGCCATTGAGACTTGTAGTATTTCCCCCCCCAGGGTGTACACTTGGCCTGGGTTTCTGGCCCCCAGGTGGAGTACCTTGCATTTCCCTGCATTAAACCTCAGCTTCCACTTTCTAGACCATCTTTCCAGAGCCTCCAGGTCCCCCTGCAGGGCCACCCTCCCCCTCCTCCCCATCCACCACTGCCCCCAGTTTCGAGTCATCTGCAAAGAGACTCATCTCACTCCTGATTCCTGTCCTTATGTCAGATACGTAGGTGTTGAACAGAAGGGGCCCAAGGACTGATCCTGGGGTACTTCAATGCCTGGGTCAACGGTGGGCTCTCGAACTTTGGGAATGATCTCCTTATGAGTATGAAGACCCTGGGTCTGACACAGAATGTAACAACAACGACGCACTCGGGTGGCCTCGCACTGGACCTGTTTTTTTTCCTTAAGTCTAGATGTAAGCGACCTAAGAGTAGATCCGGTGATTTGGTTGGAGCATAGCACCGTGGGGTTCATGTTTGGGAGCCCCCCAAGATGGTCCTGTCCCTGTGGAGATGGTCTGGTACCACCGATTAAGAGGAGTTTCCTCTGAATGACTATTGGCGGTACTGGACCTATCAAGTGTTAGGGCAGCTTGTGCAGTTGGGATGGAAGAAGCAGTGGCAGCCTATAATAGGGCTTTTGCTGCAGCTTTATTCCATCACACCCATTCATGTCCACCCCGTGTCTGCTCACTTGAGACCTCCTTGGTATGATGAGGATCTTGGGAGTTTAAAGACTAAGGGGCGGAGGTTAGAGAGGTGCTGGAGGAGATCTGGCCTAGTGGGGGACAAATTGGCTCTGAAGTCACATTATGTTGACTATCAGGGGGCAATCTCCTGAAAGAAGGCTAATTTTTTGTCTATGGAGATTGCTGCGGCAGTGACCAGACCAACTCAGCTCTTCTGCATGGTGGATGGGCTTTTACATCCTGCCTGTCTTCGTGTTGTAGGAAAGGTTCTAGCACTAGGTGCAAGGAGCTGGCTCTGTTCTTTGCTGACAAGGTGTCCTCTTTCAGGGACGAGGTCTCTTCATGCATTTCTCAAAAGGGCTGCAGGATCTGGCCTGAGTTGTGCCGGAACACTCCTCCTGTCTGGGACGAGTTTGAGTTGGTTGGGGTGGAGGAGGTGATGGAGATAATCTAAAAAGCTGCGGCCAACACAATGTGATCTAGACCTACGCCTGACCTAACTTTTGATTGGATGTCTCAACCTGATTGGACCTGTGGTTGCTGAGGTTGTCTGGAATTCCTTGAGGAGTGAAGTCTTCTCATTGTCCTTGAAAGAGGCCTTGGTTAGACCCCTTTTGAAGAAGCCCTCTTTGGACTCAGGCTGCCTCAACAATTACAGGCCAGTCTCTAACCTCCCATTCTTAGGGAAGGTTATTGAAAAGGTGATGGCCGTTCAGCTTGAGAGACATCTTGCCTGTTCTTCCACTTATGAATCTTTCCAGTTTGGTTTCCATGTAGGGCATAATATGGAGACTGCTCTGTTGAGGGTGCCAAATGATCTCCTAATGGCGATGGACAGGAGAGACCGTACCATCCTGGGCCTCCTGGATCTCTCTGCAGCATTTGACACCATTGATCATAAGGTGCTACTTGACTGCCTGCAGTTCTGGTGTGGCCTGTCCAGTAATGTCATCAACTGGTTTAGGTCATACCTAACAGACAGAGTGCAAAGGGTGACAATGGGATTAGTCTCATCTAAACTGAAGCATCTGTGCTGTGGGGTTCTTGGGGTTCTGCAGAGTATGGTCTTGTCATCCTTACTGTTCACGGTGTATATGCTGCCATTGGGGGACAGTATCAGGCAGCATGGGCTGGGTTTTCACTGCTATGCAGATGATAACCAGCTGTATCTGTCCTGTGCACCTGATTCCCAGATGTTGGTCTCCATATTTACCAGCTGCCTCGAGGAAATCCAGACTTGGATTACTCAGAACTGGCCTATGTTTAACCCAGACAAGACTGAGGTGATGGTTGTGGATCCGGGTCATTGGGGGGGTTACCCCCGGTCTAGTATTGGGGGGTGTTCCCCTTACCCCATCTAGACAGGTGAAGGATCTGGGTATTGTTCTGGATGACGGTCTGATGCTTGATGTTCAGGTGTCGACCATGGTGAAGAGCGGATTTTATCATCTTAGGAATATCGACTGAATCTGGGCCCTGATCCCACCTGAGGACCTGGCCACACTGGTACATGTTTTCGTTACTTTCAGGTTGGACTACTGTAATGCTTTGTACCTAGGGATATTGGGAGGCAACCTTCGCAGGCTGCAGCTGATGCAGAATGTGGCAGCAGGATTATTGATGGGAGTGAGAAGATGTGAGCATATTACCTTGGTCCTCTGTGAACTGCACTGGCTCCTGGTCAGGTGGAGGATTGTCTTCAATTTAGGGCTCCTGACCTACAAGACCCTGCATGAGAGAGGACCTGTCTATGTGCAAGATCTCCTTGTCCTCTAATGTCTGCCCCGGGGATTTCATTCTTCCGGGGGAGGCCTTCTTGGAGTTCCCAGGGTTAGGCTGCGGCATTCTGAGGACAGAGTGTTCTCGGTGGCTGCGCCTACCCTGTGGAATTCCTTACCTGTTTATCTGTTTATTTAAAGTAGGTTCCCTTGGTAAAAGCCTTTAAGAAGGGTCTGAAGATGTATTTATTCCTGCAAGTGTATAATAATTAATTCTGTGTTTTTTTGGGATAAATAGATTAACACTATGCTCCCAGTTGTATTGATTTATATATATATATATATATATATATATATATATATATATATATACACTGTATATATACATACTGTATAGGATTTTAACTAATTGTATTGTTGTTGGTTTGCACAGTGCCTAG
Organism: Neoceratodus forsteri; assembly: GCA_016271365.2. Lineage (NCBI taxonomy): Eukaryota > Metazoa > Chordata > Ceratodontiformes > Ceratodontidae > Neoceratodus > Neoceratodus forsteri. Next base: position 1,694,559,258 of record CM028130.1, on the reverse strand, counting down.
AGTCTCCAGAAATGGGAGCTTATATAAATAAAATGTATGTATTTATCTATCTATCTATCTATCTATCTATCTATCTATCTATCTATCTATCTATCTATCTATCTATCTATCTCTCTCTCTCTCTCTCTCTCTCTCTATATATATATATATATATATATATATCTATGTATCTATCACCTGTGCTGGTCATCACTAAGATTTGTCCCATGGACGCTCAGACTATCTGCATAGTCCTCTGCTTTTTGTGGTGGATGTTTTGCTTCTCTGTCATCAGTTCCCTGTCAAGGTGTACATGGTTCATTGCTTGCCTTTGCTTCATCAGTGTTCTTCATTGTCCAGCAGATTCACTACTTCATCCGTGGTGCATGTTCCTATCTGTCATTCTAGTATTATATTATGATTCTATGAATGAATGTTTCATTCTAGTATTATAGTATGATTCTATGGTGCATTGCCACTTTCAATGTAGGTGTTGGCCACTGTTGGGCTTTGCCCTCAGCACTGGCCTCTGTTTTGTGCTGTGGTTATTTTACTTCTTTGTCATTGCCTTTTGCAGCATTTGGCACCTGCTGTGCACATAACCAATCCTTCCTATATGGCAGACTCCTGTTGCTTTCTCATTGGTGTTCTCAGTGTAATTTGCCACCCATGTCATCTTATTCTCTGGCCTCTGAATCTCCACCCAGTTTTGTGCTAGCTACATTCCTGCACTTCAGCCTCTGCTCTCTACTTTGTCCCCATGTTTATTACCTTCTGGTTGTTGGCTGTGTCATCACCATTCGACGTTTGCTTGCTGCCACATTTCTGCTATTATGAGCTAATGGCCCTGCACTGCCCTAGCATGGTCAACACCTGTTTTCCTGTTTGATGCCCTACTGCTTACTGGTTGGGCTTTTGGCCTGCATGGTTAGGGGTCTTATCTGCTCATTCTCTCTGGCCTCTCTCCTGCACGTTGTTGCAGTACTGCTTGAGAATCATTTTACAGGTGTGGCTCAGTGTTGGGAGCTATCCTTTTTTTGTGTGTGTATGATATTTTTTTAATTGTTTAAGAAAACTGTTCATACATTTTTCAATACATCCTGGCTGGGAGACCCCCCCCCCAGAATTACCTGGGAAATATAACGCTAAAGCATTATTAAGAAAGCAGATTAGAACCTCCTATAACATATAAAACAACTTAGTACACACAAAACAATTTTATTGGAGAAGTCTATCTCTATATAATACTCATTTAGCACAACTGGTGTAATTTAACTAGGTAAAATATGAAAGAGGAAACATGGCAAATCCTTTATTAAATGATTTTTCAAAAATTGTAGATATTGCATCATTTATCCTTCTACCATTCATGGCAAGTACAGGACCCTCCACCCCTTCCCTCTTGTCCCTCCCAACCACCCTTCCTGTGTCTTATCAATTAAATAAAACCTTTGTACCTGGAGAATGAAGAGAACTTGAGGCAAGAGATTATGGCATGCATACCCAGTTCCCTTCTAGGTGCTGGTCCTTGTCCCTGCTGCTTACTGGTTTTGCTTTTGGCCTGCTTGGTTAAGGGTATTATCTGCCCATTCTGTCTGGCCTCTCTCCTGCATATTGTTGCAGTACTGCTTGGGAATCATTTTACAGGTGTGGCTCGGTGGAGGGAGATATCCTTGAAGAAGATAGTTTGGTTACTTTCCGTAACAGTAGATCTTTGAGAGACTCTCCTCCATTGATCCACAGTTCTCCATCCTGCCTTCTTCATTGTTTGAGGGTAGCATCATTTTGGGTGTGGGTCTCCTCTGTTTATTTATGTTTATCTGGTTTATCTTGTACCCTGTATTGGATTTATTGTTGTCGCCCAACCCTGTTGATGCTCTTTTTTGTTAGTTATTGACAGGGCCTTTTTTTTTTCTTCCTATCAGTTAAGCGTGATACTGTCTGTGGATCCAGTGGGTGGAATGAAAGCAGGAGGTGTGAGGCTGCTGACATTATATAGGCACTGATGATATGTGTCATCATTGGTGGCCTCGGCTATGATAACGTTTCTGAGTAGTCCTGGCATCAAAGTCTTCTAAGTTCTACAGATTTGGCTCAATGGAGGAGATTGTCTTGAGGCTGTACTGTTATGGTAAGTAACTGAACTTTACCTTCACTGGGGTACAGCTTGAAGCAACTCAGGAATGGTTCCACGTTGATTTGCAGGAAATTAACAAATGACAGAAAGATGAAAGATAACACTAAAACACTAGCTCTTCATATACAATACTTTACTAGTGATCTAAAACCAAAGCTGACTTTAGTGGAAGGGCAGTAATCTGCAATTTATTTTCCAAAAAGCGGATGTTAAAGTTTTGGGACACTATGACTTTCTATTTAAATGAACTGTGGAGAAAACTCCAGGCCTCCCAGGTAGCCAGGGCTACTTTCTTGCCACCCCTCTTCTCATTCCAGTCATTTTCTGCCTTTCTGCCATTTTCCAAGTTCAGTTTGAAAAAAGAAAAAAACAGGCTGCTCCCTGCAGCTTCTTAATGGCTAAGGTGCTTGTCTTTAGTACAGGGAATTGCAGGTTCACTTCTCTGAAATGTGATCCCTGACAGCCGCTGTGGGGATGGAGCGGCAGTGTGAAGGACATGCTTTCTGCTCCAGGAGGCTGTTTTGCCTCTCTTTGCAAAATACACACTCCCTGGCAGTACAGGTGAAGGAAACTCATTCCAGGAAGAACCCCCTTTGTTTTTGCTGCATCACCTCTTAGATGGTACAGAGAATGTTGATGCGTTGACACCAGGACCATCTTTTCTCCTTTTTGAGAGTATATGGTGTGCATGCCATTTCGGCTGTTACAAGATCCAGACTTTTTGTTCATGGCAAGTAATAAGGGCAGGAGGTGGGAGAGGGATAGGTACAGTGAGAATGTAAGAAATAGAAACAAAGCTAATGATAAAAATGGAGACTTATTTTATTTTAGTCTTTGGTAATCGGATAAGGTCCACTAGGCATAAGTACCTGTTTTCAGGGGAGACCTAGGAGCACTGGGTGGTTAAGTGACTTGCTCAGAGTCACACAGTGTGCAAGTGGAGGTTGTGAGAATCAAACTCAGGTCTGGTCTGCTGGATGTACCAAACTCATTCACACCTCGTTCCTCTAACCTCTAGGCTATACTGCCAGCCCAATGCTAGGGGCCAAACATATCATTTTACAGACATCCCACTCCCTAACTCACCACCTAGTCCTCAAAATACATATATCACATAGATGGACCCCTTCTGATCCCAACTCATGATGGGTGGATAATATTCAAACATCCTGGCTAATTCAGTTAGTCTTCCCCCAACAGGGCATCCACTCCTATTATCCATTCACTCCTATGTCTTTAGTCTTTTTGATAGGAATTCTGCATATACCACCTTATTAATTATTATATTATAAGAGGGAAATTTGGGCTTTCATTTAAAAATAAAAAACAACAGATAGTACCTTGCAGTTTCTGGAAGCAGCTGTTATGATCTGAGGTTTGGGGCTCATGATTTTGCCCCCTTGTGGTAATTGCAACAGGACTAAAACAAACACCAGATTCTTCCTGTAAAGCTCTGTCTTTATTACAAAGAATACAGTAAACTCATAAATTGTCTCAGCTGATTATAAAGATATGGCATTCTCACAAATTATCTGGGCTGATTACAAAAGAGAAAGTATACTGATAGACATATAACATACTCACAGAATTTCCCTCTCTGACACCTCTGAGCCGAAGAACAAGAAAGGCCTTTCTTAGCAGCTGGGTCATGTGGTTTGTCTGTACCTCAATGGTGTTCTGACCAGAGGAAGAAGATCACTCTGCTCACCTGCCTGGTTCTCCCAGTCTTATAGTATGTGTCGGACTAACAGGTCTCTGTAACATCATTATCCCACAGACTGTTCTTGCACAAAAACAGTCAACAAAAAAGGTTATAGCGTTTCCTGTCAGAATCTTTTCTTCTTTGGAAAAAAGTCAGCTTGTGAAACAAAGTTTTCCATATGCTTAGAGCTCACAGTTTCCAGGTAAATGTCAGGGTAGGTAGGTGGAAAGCCAGTTCAACTCAGCCTTAGCTGCTGTCTTAGACCTCAAGAGTGTCCTGTCCATGACCGTTGTATCATCCTCATGACTGCCTGTTAGCTTGTCTAGTTAGCTTAGGCATTGCAATGCACAGGCACATACACACAGCTTAGACATGCACATACTGTACATATCACTGTGTATCATTACACGGTGGGGGATTTTAATGTGATGATTGCTGATTACAATAATATAGAGGAATGTTTTAAGCGTCTGGACTCAACAGATAGAATTCTGAGAAATTCAATAGACAAAATAAAAAATGAAAATAGGGGAAAATTGATGAAGTTATTTAAGTGATAATGTACTACTTGGATCACTATATGAGGTAATAATATGATTGTTGAGTGAATAAAGTACAAGGACTAGACAATGCTGCCTATTTTCAGCCTCGTCCCGGGGGAAGGGAAAACAGATGGATACCAACTGACATTGAACCAGACTAAGTTGTTAGTTGTATTTTTAGTGAAAGGGAGAAATTTGGCCAGGACACCGGGGCAATTCCCTTATGTTGGGAAGGGGGCACTGTTGGCCCACTTCCTGCAATGAGGGAGCCAGATGCAATGGACTGGACAGAGAATGAGCAGCACACTGTAATGCTAGGCTCCTGCAGTGCTTGTGATAATGATTGTATAGATTCTGAAATGGATACCGTGGTGCTGGAGCCATGGAGCGATTCTATGGAAACTTCACCCCTGATTACAGATCTGCAAGTATACTCAAGTGAGACAGCAATGGAGGTTGTTGAAATTTACTTGAGGATCAGGAGCTAGAGGAAAACTTACGTAACAGGTGACACCAGCTGGAAGCAGCGATGGAGTGCACAGCTGATGCAGTGGTGGAGGAATAGCCTATGTAGCCGGTGCAGTGGCACAGGGGCCCAACACACTTAGGGGCCCATTGTAATCATACACCAATTTGCCATTTTTTGGCAAAGAATCCACATTTTTGTCATCTTTTGCTATCAGTGGGTTGACCGACAGAGTCACACCAGCTGACTGAGCTGTCAACCACACAGCCTGCTGTGGCCACCACACGTACTGCAGATGGCAGCACTGAGAGACTTGCAGGATGCACCGATGTGCTATGCGCAGGCAAGTCAGCGAGCAACACAGTGATGCTTGCAGCAGCAACAGGGGCCCCATACTGGTGAGTCTATGTAAGAAAGATGGCTCTTTAAAAAAAAAAACGAGTCTCTGGAGCAGTGGCTGGCTCTACCTTAGCTTTGGTTGGGTGACAGTGTATATAGTTGATGTGGAAACCTCACTCATTGTTGACCCATTTCAGCTCTTTGGCAGATTTCTTTTTTTTGTATTGGTACCACCTGCCGGGCACTTTGAATTGGAAGGGGCACTCTGGGAGCAGTAACAGGATGGACCTGCATTGGCTCAGCAGAATGGATGTAGCCAAAAAAGATGCACTCCTCATGGGCTTTGCGTGTAAACTAGTGCCATACGAGAGAGCAAATTGATTAAAGAGCTAGTGTACTGCTTGGAATTAATAGTAATTTTTAGATGCAGTCAGTTATCACTTCCAATATCTAAAGTATTTTTTTTTTTTCTGTTTGCTAATTAGGAGATTTTCTGCCTGGCAGTACTGGGGTGACGTGTGGAGCAGCACTCTTTTAAGAGGCTAAAAAAGTCAGTTCTGTTCCTCCCACTGCATCATCAGAAGTGAGACCAAACATCTTGAGGCACCACAATTCTTGTAGCCTGAGCAGTGACTTTCACAAGCTACCAATCAAAATGCAGGCAATTGTGACATCATTAGTAACCAGGGGGGAGCCAGTCCCTGCTGATTCATGTGAAAGTGAAACCTGGCACTGAGAAATGGTTCTCATTGGTTACTAGTGATGTCATAGTCAGTGTGGTCTCAGTGTTGATGTAATGGGAGGAACAGAACATACTTTTTTTTTGCCTACAGTAAGAGTGCTGCTCCAAACATCACCCCAGTACTCTCAGGTGGAAAATCTTCTAATTAGCAAACAGAAAAGGAAAAATACTTGAGATATAAGAAGTGATAGCTGACTACATCTGAAAGTTACAATTAATTGCATGCAGTTACCATGCAGTACACTAGCTCTTTAACTCACTGCTGCCACCAGCCCGCATTCTGACGTCATACTTTACGGTGATCAATTTAGACCTGGTGACCTCCCAACAAAACAAACTCCTGGTTTGCTCAGAGATGGTGTTGGAATTTATTATTTAGTTTTTGTTGACCAGGTAAGTGCACTAGGCAAATCCTGCCTATTTTCAGGCACGACGATACAGATGAATGCCAACTGAGCTTGAACCAGATGAAACTGTTGGTGGTATTTTTAGTGAATGAGGGAAATTTGGCCAGGACACTGCGGAAATTCCCCTACTCTTGTTGATAAGTGCCATGGAATCTTTAACATCCACCTGAATTACCACCAATCCAGGCAGATGGGACCTCAGTTTAACGTCTCATCTGAAAGATGGCACCGCAGAAGTGCAGCACCCCTCTCATGCTGCACTACAGTGTCAGTACTGGGATATTAACCCAAGTGCCAGATGTGGGAATTGAACACACAGCCCTCTGATCTTCCGACCTCAGAGGCAAGTGTGCTACCTACTGAGCCACTGACACTGATGTACATAATGATATATATAATTAGTGAATACTACAACTTGAATGTAGGAAGGAAATTCATTTGGACTGCTGTGACCTGTGAGACGTCAGCTACTGGCACCTCCTGGCTGGGGAAATATGATGACTCAGCTGCTGCTAGTGGATTTTGAATTTAGCCTGGCTGGCTAAGCTTGCTTTCTTTTTGGCCTGGGTGTGGACAGATGGCACAAGCTGCAGTGGACTTCGACTTGCAGTTCTTTCTTGGCCCGATTTTTTTGTTGTTGTTTCTGCCTGGGTTACACTAGGGATGTGGTCAGATCTTTGACTTGTGGTTCTGCTGCACTGCTGTAGATTGCCTTGCCAGCAGTCTTTAGAAAGATGGGTTGGGTGTTGGGTCCAATGTCTAGAGTAATCTGTTCAGAGAATTTGGGAGAGTATTGCCCAGAACTTCAACCTGTAGTGTATGTAATATTTATATTATGAATAATACATACACTACAGGCTTCTGGGTATATATATATTGCTTGGAGAATGTACAGCGTGGAATGGACTAAACTGGAATACAACTACATTTACCCCAGTTTGTGCACACATGCTGTGAATGTAGTTATTAGAGCTGAGGGACAACAGGCTCAATCAGGTTGTTAATGGACCAGTTTAATGGCTGTAGTAGACTTGTAGCTTAAAGGGATGGTGTGACCCAAAGGGTCAGTGTGGTTGTGATGCAGTGATCTTCTTGGACTTTGTTTTGCTGGTAAATTTAATTGCATTTGGGAGTTCCTATGAAAAACGTAAACAAAAAAAATTAATACATAAATACTTTTGCTTGCTTGATCATGAACCAGCCATGCTGGGATGTACAATGTTGAGTACCCCGACAAAATGTATATAACATTTGTAAATACTCAGCTGGCTTTCAGAACACCTTGAACTTGAAATAACTCTGTACAGTAGATCTCAGAGCTGTCCCTGTTAGTGTAGCTTACAACTGATCCCACCTGTACAGCTACTAGAATTGAGCTTCCATTTGGTCACAAGCACAAATAATGATTCATCATACCAGAACAGTAACTTGACTAAGACAGGTGATGAGTTATACTGGCTCAATTATCTTGGTGTCAGATATGTTTTGTGGCACTGACCAACCTGTTTAGTTCTGCCAAATTCTGGTTTGCACACTAATGATATATACATTATGATAACAAATGTGTATATAATTATAGTAGTACATGTTACAATGCACAAATAAATCCCCTGTGTTGGACTAGGCTGGGAATGACAGCCTGCAGTTATGATATTACAGTCATACAATCATTGATATTCATCCTTGGTGGTTCAATAAATGTCTCCATTTCCAACCTCGGACAGTCCTATATTCCCTGTTAATGTCCCCCCACCACAGTGCAACTGAAGTATCTATTGCAGGGGGTGTGTGGGGAGGGACGTTGGAGGGGTGATGAGGAGTAGTTGTAAAGAGACAGAAAGAGACAGTGGACTAGAGTTACTTAAGTTGCATAAAATGTATGTTTAATTTTCTTAAGGTAGGCATTCAGTCCATGGGTTCAGTACCTGTTTAGTTCATTGCACTTTGTGTGGGGTCTGGTTGAGGAGGCTGTGATGCAATCTGCTGAGCTGGGTACAATTTGCTGGGTGGGCAGGGGGAAAGGAAGCATGGGGGAGAATCATGGAATCTGGGGAGTTGTGTTTCTGCATCCCTCTCTGCAGCCCAACATGTTGCCCTTTTTCCCAGTTCAAATCAGCAAGCTGGCCCCTAGCAGTGCTAGGGCCAGCTTGTGGGACTGGGAGAAAGGGCAACATGTTGGGCTGCAGGGAGGGATGGAAACTCTGTAGATAGGAGGATGGGATGCAACTTGCTGTGCTGAGGAAGGGTTAGGATTCTAGGGAGGGAAGCTAGGGTGATACTTACTTGTCTTTGGGAGGACTATGGGTCATCCACAGGAGCAAGTGGTTGGGCTATCTATCAGGGGGTGGTCTGGGCAACATATCAGACTGTGGTGGGGACTCTGGGGAAGGGACTAGAGTGCAACTTACTGGGTATGGGGTGGGGTAATAGGGTAGAAAATTCTGTTTCAGATGGCCCCCTAAAATGCACCAGGACGCACCTCAAAACACCCCCAAAATTCACCAGAATGCACCAAAAAGCTAAAATTTTGTGGGGGCCTAGGCGGCCCCAAGACCTCCAGCCTATGCTTTACATTTTTGGTGTGTACACTTTTTTTTTAAGGCTGGTTATTCTACTGGGTGGCAGTGATGTTAACTTGCAGCCTTGCTTGCTTTGTTATTTACTCTATTCTGTTCTGCTGTTGGCTCTCTGTCTGCCCCCCCAGTTGAGTCCTCCAGAGTTGCATGCCTCACTCGCTGCTATTGTGACTCTTTGATGCATGTAGTTTTCTGGCGCCAGTGCCACTACCATCATGCCTGCTCACCTGGGACCCCCCCCAACATGCTGCTGCCTGCAGCCTGCAGTGACCATGTCAGTGTGCTGCTGCTGGGGTCGGGGAGGAATCAGAATCAGCTGTGGTCAAATCATCAAGACGATGAGCAGGCACACAAGTATAAGTACTCTAGCACCTGAGTGAGGAGGATGACTGGTGAGACAGTTGCAGCATAGCAGTGGCCAGGCAGGCCTGCAGGCCAGCCACTAGCCACCTAAGCTGTTAGCTCCTGGGTTCCATTTCTGGGCTTTGCCTTCTTCTGGGCCTGGCTGTTTTTGGGGGGCACAGGCAACATAACACAGGGTGCCACAGACCTAGGCTTCAGCCACCTTAGCTGAGGGTTTACCTTTTTTTTGTAGTGTGTGAGGGGGTGGGACTCTCAGAGGTCAGGAGTCTCTGGGGGGTCACTCACTTCTCACTCAGTGTGAGAGTGAGCAAGCAAGTAATAGAATAATAGAAAACAAAATACTGTGTGTGCTGCTGCATGCCTGTCCAGGAGGCTGGCCCAGGGGCACAGCCAGTCCAGTAAAGTTGCAGTCACTGACTATCTGACAACTCTCTCTCAGTCTGTCTGTCTATCTATCTACTTTCTACAGTAAGAGTAATCAGTGAGTGGCAGTGAGTCTGTAGTGGGTTTGCCTTGCACAATGGCAGTAAGTGTGTGAGGTAATAATTCTGTAGGCCTGCCTGCTGCGGTGCCACCTGACCCTGACTGTGAGTGACTTTGACTGTATCTCCATGACTCCACCTGCTAGGTCAGCCTGTGTTTTGCCTTGCAGTGCAGGGGGGATGCCAGGGTGGGGGCCTGAAATTACAACCTGCACTGGGGCCCATCTTTCTCTTCCTCCACCACTGAGCTGATACCACACCGCAAGATCGGAGAACACAAAGGATTTTGCAAGAATCTAAAAGGTGCAAAATGGAGAATAGAAAGGTTTCACAGGAGTCCAGACCAGAGGGTCCATCCGGGTCTCAAGGAATGATGTGTGTCTCGACAGTGCAAGACACAGCGAAACAAGCCTTTGGTCTTAAATCTCCCCATGACTCTGAACCTGACTGGACTCCAGAAAAGGCATTATGGAGAGCAGGATATAAAGGGCATATGGATTCCAGATGAGTCACCAGCTTTCATGGATGAATCACTGCAACTATTTCACAGTGAGACCATTTTGGGTGGCGTGGGTTCTCTGCATCTACGAGTGGCAACAGATGTTGGCAGTAAGCGGAACCAGACTGGAGTAAGTCATGTTTCTTGTAACCCGAGTGCTGTGGTTGACCGCGATGTTACTGAACATGTTGCCCCTAAGGACAACCCTGCTCCCTTTATTTTTATGGGTCACTTAGTGGGCCCAGGGAGAGCAAAGGAAAATTCCAGTCCTAAGTGTGAGAAGACGCCTAGGCCAGAAATATTGAAACAGCCCTCATTAAATGATTCCCAGCATTTAGGAGAGACCTTGAAGTCCAGACATGTGGATCACAGGGAGGGGGACACCCAGATAGCTCCCCATGCTGAGGCCCCTGGTGAGCATGAACAGGAACAATTCCATAGCTCAGCCAGCTCCAGTGTTGACAAGGATTGAGAGCAGAGGCCTAAGTCTTACCCACCTCAGAGACCCCATTTCTCAGATCTTTTTGACAGAACAACACCTAAACCCAGGAGGAATGCAGTATGCCTATGATATAGGGGAGGGCTGGAACATTTCCCTGATAGGGAATTCGTGGGACGCATCCTTATAAAAGAGTCTCTGAATTTCTCCCCAGGGGATGTCCACACTCTCATTCATATATCTGGAGAAGAACATTTTGACATTAGCTTTCTTACATCTATTTGATTGTCACACTTTTGGGCTAAATATAACCAGGTCAAATACTCACTGGTATGGGCACCTTTTATCGTCCTTCTTCTAATGATGTCATTGACAAAAAGAATAACAGTCATGTTCCGAAACAAAGGAGTCAGTGTGAGTGACATATACCACTGCCTCCAGAAAAAATGCACGGTTCTCGGCCTCCCAGAACCCATAATTGATTTGGAACAGTTCTGGACTGGAGAGTGGCACTTTCAAGTCAGATTATAACAAATGAACAAAGGCATACAGCACATACCAAACAGTGTTTTTATTGGGAATGATCGTGGTATTTGTTTCTACGTGGGGACAACCCAAAGCATGCCACAAATGTGGGGATCACTCACGTCTTGCCAGTGCTTGTGACAAATTAAGGGGTATATTATGTGGTGAATTTAATCATATTAGTACAGCTTGTTCCAATGTGACCAACTTATGTGACTCAGTGGGTCATGTGTTCCAAAAATGCCTCTGGGCTTCCCATAGTCGGACAGATGGCTTTGACCAGGACATCCTTATTAGAGATGCTTAGACTTCTGCAACATCTCAGGCACAAAATGAGACAGACTCTGAGCCAGGACCTGTACCTAACAGGGAGACTAATGAGCCTCGACCTCAAGAGATGCAGCACCAAGAACAAGAGGGACAGTCGCGGTCCAGAGAAACCCATCATACAACATCACACCCTACCCCTCTCCTTAGTCCCTCTCCCCCTGCCACCTCAAATGCACATGAGGCCACAGGACTGGAGACGAATGAGCCCCATGATGTTCAGAATATGCCCCCTTCCTCGACTGAATGGTCTAAACCAGCCTGAAGACATAGCGCAAGATATGCAGCCCAAACTCCGGTAGTTCTTACTGAAAATCAGTTTGAGGCTCCTGCTACATATAAAAACTGGAGAGACACAGACTGTGAAGAGTTGGAGTCTGATAACTCAACACATTCCTTGCCCCTACCTGAGGAAAAGGACGGAAGGAAGAAAAAAAAAAAGAAGCATGCGACATCTAAGACTAGATCTCGGAAATAAGTGGAACCTTGTACAAGTTCAGACTACAATTAACATATCAAAGTGAAAGTTATCCACTTCACATCACTGAATGCTTCAGGAACCAACAGAAAAGGAAAGCATTATTTTCTGCTCTTTTTTAGCCACAAGTCCAAACCAGGCTCTCCACTTCAGCCGAGCAGCCCTGGCGCAGCTAATTGCTGGCGGCTGGACCTCTGCATCCAACCCACCACCTCCTGACCAAGGAAAGCAGGTACAATTGGTCAGCTCCTAGCTTGGAGCTGTCAGGCTTCAATCTCTGTAATTGGACTGGCTCCTGGGAACTGTGGCTGCTTCCCGATTGGAAACTGCAGATCTTCATTGAGAAAGTAAGCACCCAAGGCACCTCTTTCAAATCACAGCTTGTCTACTGCCTTGCTGTACTGCTTTCTGGACAGTTTTGCAACGCCTTAAAGGGGCTCTTCTTCCTGCAACTTCTTAAAGGGGTGATACTCTCTCATGCTCAAATTTAACTGCAAAAATGCTGCTTCATCCATTTAGTATAGGATTTCTACTTATTAGTGTAACCGTCACATACCATGGGTCTCTAAACCCACAAAATTTTCAGCACCCAGGCATATTCAGAGTCTACCTAAATCTTATACACAAATTTCTAAACGTTTCCCTCCCACTATCACTTACCTGACCTGGCCTTCAGACTACCGTACACTGCTGTACTCACATTGGGTACCAACTGCCTCTCTCTCATGGGTTTTCCCTTTCAATTAAAGTTATTCTGTCTGCTTACTATTGCACCTCACCTTGCAGTTTGGCCTTGGAGAAGAGTTTGAGAAACTGCTCATGCTTCAGGAGCAAAATTCAGCCATTCTGACTACTTCTTAGTGCTATAAAAAAGATGGCCCTGCTGCTACTCATCTGTACTGGTAACGTCGAATTAAACCCCGGGCCCCCCCCGCTCCATTCCTGCCCCAGCTGACCTACCTTTACTAAAAGGGTTATCATTTTTGCATTTGAATGCCTGCAGCCTCCTGAAAAAGCTTGATGCTATCAAGATGTGGACCCTCCATTGCTCTACTGATGTTCTTGTAATCTCCAAAACTTGGCTAAAACCAACCACCCTGGACTATGAGATTAACATTCCTTTGTACAACTTGTTTTGTACTGATAGGAAATCCCGGGGAGGGAGAGTATACTATCGCAGCTATGGTGGACACGACTACAGTCCCTAAGGAGTTCAAGTGCCTCACGCTAAGAATTCAGCCAGCCAAATCAACCTCTATCTGCATTAGTGGGTGCTATCGGCCCCCCTCAGCTAGCCTCTCTCTGCTCAAACACCTAAGTGACATACTAGTTACCACCTCATCAGAAGTATCCATAATTAGTGCCCTCAAACTTGGCTGGCTCGCTCCCATCTTCTTACCACTGAAAGAATTCTGTGATGCCCATGGACTTACCCAGATCATTAATGAAGCTACCTGCCCAAACACCGATGAGCCCAGAGTGAAGCTCCCTTCTTGACCTAATCCTTGTAAGCAAGCCTCACCTCTTCTTTCACTCAGGTGTATTCTTTAACAACATCAGCGACTACTGTGCTATTGCATGCATAAGGTCAATGCAACTCCAAACCTCCTCTTCCTCTAAATACATCCATAAGAGATGTAAATGAAACTTCTGCCCTTATGCTTTTCTCTATGACCTCCAGTATGCTAACTGGCAGAAATTTTACCTTGCATCTTCTGTGGAAGAGGCACATGAGGTACTTCATGAAATACTCACTGAAACCCTAGCCCTCCATGCCCCAGTTACCAAAAGCAGAACCAAAAGAAAATCCTTTCACTGGTTCACAGATAACCTAAAGACTGCCTTATGGCATAGGGATGCTCTTTGGAAAAGAGCCAGAAAGTCTAAATTGGCCCCAGCCTGGTCTGCTTGCCAAACCACATGGAATTTCTGCATGAAAACTATCAAAGCTGTGAAGTCTAGTTATTTCTGTTCTGAACTTAACGCAGCCACTAACTCTGCTACTAAGTTTTGGAAAACTTTAAGGGAGGTAGAAGGCCATAACAGCACTGGAGCACTTCCCCAAAAAATTTCACCTAGTGGTACCCACACTACAGATAAAAATGAGATCTTTGACCTCCTTAACAATCACTTTACCACAGCAGGGATGGCTTTTGATACCTCCCCAGCAAATGCCATCAGGGCATAGTTCCTTAGTAAGTCATCTGATTGCCATGATCCAGAATCTAATGACCCATACCACTCTTTCTCCTTCTGTCTGGTCACTGTCAAACAGGTTGAGGATCTCCCTCTTCAGCTTGATACTAAGAAAAGTGCGGGTGTGGGTATGATTGAGCCTTTCTTACTAAAGTAGGCCTACTATATTTTGGCTCCCCCTATTACCCAACTTGTCAATTTGTCTCTCAATCAGGGCTCCCTCCCCAAGGTCTGGAAGATGGCCCATGTCATCCCTCTATTCAAATCAGGGGACCCCTGTGACCTAAATAATTACCACCCAATCTCCTTGCTCCTGACCTTGTCAAAACTATTGGAGAAGGTAGTGAATGAACAGCTCAGATCTCATCTGAAAAGTTCTACTCTACTAAACCCAATTCAGCCTGGTTTCTGTCCCATGCATAGTACCTCCACTGCCCTTGCTAAGGTTATAAATGACTGGCAGTCCATACTTGATAACAAACAATACAAATGCGCCTTGTTTCTGGACCTTAGCAAGGCTTTCAACATGGTAGACCATGATTTGCTCTTGGTGACCCTGAAGAAAGTTGGAGTGGACAACTTGGCCCTATGTTGGTTCGCAAACTATCTTGTGGGCAGAGAGCAGCAGGTCAAGGCTGAAGGAGACCTATCACCAAAAAAAATACTCCTTAGAGGTGTCCCCCAAGGATCCATACTTGGTCCACTTCTCTTTGCCATTTATATTAATCAGATTGACACTGGCCTAAAGTCATCTAGTATCCATCTCTTCAGTGATGATACAGTGCTATACATTGACAGATCAACTCCGGATCAAGCCATTTTGGATTTTCAGAACAATTTTGACATCCTCCAAAAAAATCTACTCAACTTGAAACTCCTGCTCAATGCACAAAAAACTAAGGCCATGATTTTCTCTTCCTTGGCCCATCATCTCAAAAAAAACCCAACCCAGATAGGGTTCCTCACATAAGCACGCTTTTGGGAAAAGCTCTGGAGTTCATGGAACAATTCAAATACCTGGGGGTCTGGATTGACTACAAAGTGTCCTTCATTGATCATGTTGAAGAACTCACTAAGAAACTATGTCAATGGCTCAGTATTTTCTTCAGAATCAAGCACTCACTAACCCAGAAGGCTAGAAAACTCCTAGTCCAAGCTACCTTCTTGCCTCTCCTAGACTATGCAGACTTCCTGTATGGCCATAGTACTAGCACAGGTCTCTCCAAGCTTGATACCCTATATCACAGAGCCCTTAGGTTCATTTTGGATGCCCCTTATGATGCACATCATTGTATCCTCTACTCTTCCATAGGCTGGAGCTCCCTTAGCTTCAGAAGGCAAAATAATGCTATTCTATGGACATATAAGGCAATCACTCATAAATTACCTCAGTACCTCATAAGCTGCGTAACTCCCTGCATCCCTAGTGCCTATTCTCTCAGAAGTCTTACCATCTTATCTATGGCTATCCCTAAAGTTAAAACGCTCTTTGGTAGAGCCTCAATAAGCTTCACTCTTCCTACGCTCTGGAATTAGATCCAGAAAACCTTAAGGCTCACTTCCGCTGTCACGTTCTCCCTCTTCAAATCCTTGTTCCTGAGGACCTTCTCCAAAGTATGTCATTGCTTCAAGTCAAGGTCTTAACATCATGATTTGTTAGTGCTTTAAATTCTGGACTTAAACCTCAACCATTGCCTGTAGCATGTGTCATGTTTCTCCCTTAGAACAATCCTTCCTCCCTAGGCTATCATGTCCAACCCTCTCCTATCTCACATGACCTTCCCTCCCCACTTCCTATACCCCCTCCCCTTCCCACCCCACTTACCAGGCCATGCCTACAGTACTTATCAAAGGACTCTTACATCTCAATCTTCTTCACACTTTGATGCTAGAGGGACTGCCACTCTTGCTTACTATGACTCCTTCAGTGATGTTTACTGTATAAACTTTAACTCATTACCTTATGCCATATATCTGTATCTATGCAATAAAGGAATAATGCATGACAGGGTGTGTGTGTCGTTCTGGGATAAGGCCACACCGGGGGGTTGGGCATGAGGCCGCAGGCTGAGTGCGTCCAGTGCCCCAGACGTGGCGTTATCCCAAATGACACACACCCTGGAGTGCATTATTCCTATTATACAATGGCTTGTTGTTATATATAAAAAAAAAATTTAAAGAATGTTTTTATTAGAGTGGAAAGATATTTTAGTTTCTTAAGAGGAGATGCAAAAAAAAAGATCATCTGCCATAATGTCCATGATGATGACAGTAGACCTGTGGCATTGTGCTGGGATAAAGCCATGGGTCCAGCTCCAAACTGACCAATCACAGTCCAAGATTCTTTCTTGCCATCGTATAATTGTATTTAAATGGCACTACCTTTTGTTGAACCTATTGCCATGTTCTGGAGGAAGTATCTTGTTACATGTGATGATTATATGCCATTATGTTATTATTACTACTATGTAATTGTTATGCACGTTCACTCAACCTGTAATGTCTTAACCCTGTTGGCACTTGTTTTGCCCCAGGTCCATCTTGTAAATGAGCTTGTCTCAATGATGTTCTATCTGGCAAAATAAAGATTTTGATTGATTGATTACATCTGGATCAAGTGGATATTATCTTTTTGCAGGAAACCTGGATGAAGGATTCTAACTAGATGAACCAAACAAAAAATGCCTGGTTTTGGGGCCATTCCTATTGGTCATTTGGACTTGACAAGTTGGATGGAGTGGGCATATTATTTTTGGGGACTGGATTTAAACTCAAAAACTTACAGATTTGATTCCTGGAAGGGTACTGATTTTGGATGGGTTATGGGAAGGGAGGCTGTGCTGACTAATAAATGTCTATGCTCCTCAAGTGAAAAAAAGACAGGATAGATTTACTAGACACTGTTCAACCCTATTTAGCAACTGCTAGAACTGTGATTTTGTGAGGGGATTTTAATTGTTCCATTGATATCGAAGACAGAAAGAATTCCGGGGAAATTATCGCGATTCTAATGCATTGCTCCAGTGTTTAGAGAAAGCTGGATTAAATCATGCTTATGCAGTGAAAGGCATAACCCCAACAAACACTTATTTTAGAGGAACCTTAACCACTAGGATTGCCTCAGACCATTTTCAGTTAGTCTTACAAATATTCTTGACCCAAAATCCATCCCCACACAAAAGTAGATGGTGAGCAAACATGTCCCTGTTAACAGTTACAAAGATATATAAGGGGCTCTCTAGGGAACTAGCAGCAAGGGCCTCTGTCTGCTGTCTATATGATTCAGCTGGAGACTGGTGGGAGGACACAAAAAACGTAATTAGGGTATGGCTACAAAAACAAGGAACATACAAACAAAATGAGAACTTTTTGAATTATCTATCGCTCAGAGGCCAATTGTAACAACTACAGTGGTTACAGAAAATGTTAATGGTGCTGCGGTAATTCCTGCGGTAAAAATTACCATGATTTACTGTGGTACTGCAGTAAAATCCCATTGAGTAACACTGGGTCTTTTACCACGGTACAGCGATAAATCGTGGTACTTTTGCCACGGTAGCAAGAATTACTGCAGTACCGTTAAACCTTTCTGTAACAACCACTGTATTTCCCCTGATGACACTGACTGGGAATGATTATTGTGATCAAATCTCACACATTAAAACCCAAATGAAAAACTATCAATATGATAAGACAGCCACTCTGGCAGCAGAACTGAGTTTTGGCACAAGAATCACCCCTAATAGTGATCCCTGTACAGCCTGTAAAGCCTGCATAGACTCCTCACAGTTGGCTATACTAAAAGACAGTAAGGGCAAGGTATGCCATAAAAAAGAGGAGAGAGAACTAATTATACGAGATTATTTTACAAATCTGTCTGACACTACAATAAGTAGTCTACAAGAGTGTTCAGACTATTTAGGGTCCATCTCAGTTTCCCTGAGTAAAAAGGAACAGACAGCATTAACTCCCATTTCTCAGGAGGAAATTCGATTGGTCATCTCTGGAATGAAAAAGAATAAATGACCAGGGGAGGATGGGTTCCCCATAGAATTTTTTCTACTGTTTGAAAATAAAATGACAGGTATGTTATTGCAGGTGTTTCAGGAAATCTCCATAGCTGGGAAGATTCAGCCAGCTTTCGCAAAGGGACTGCTAAAATTCCTATATAAATCAGGGGATAAGGCTCAGCTTAAGAATTGGAGACCAACAGTTTTTTTAAACCCAGATTGGAAAATTTTCACAACAATCTTACATAAAAGATTACAAAAGTGTGCAGCTAAACTGAATCATCCTTCACAAACCTGTTCAGTACCAGGGAAGAAAATCCAGGAAAACCTTTGGGCAATTAGGGATGCTTCAGAATTTTGAAATATGCATAACTTACCAGTGTTTTTGATCACAATGGATCAAAGTAAGGCCTTTGATCGTGTATCACATCCTTTTTTATGCCAGATTTTGGAACATAGAAACAAAGACTTTGATGGCAGATAAGGACTGCTTGGCCCACCTAATCTGCCCATTTCTCTACCTAGAGGATAAGCTGCAGATCCTATTTAACCAACAGACAATTTCTTCCAACCCCCCATAAAAATTGCCTTATGTCTGTCCCATGCATTTTTGAATTCTCCCACAGTTTTAGACCCTACAACCTCCTCAGGAAGGCTGTTCCATTCATCCACCACCCTCTCTGTGAAAAAATACTTCCTCACATTGTCCCGAGCCATCCCCCCTCTATCTTCAAATTGTGTCCCCTTGTTCTTGCACATCTCTTTTTCTGAAAGAGGCTACCCTCTTGGACTTTGTTGATTCCACTGAGATACTTAAACATTTCTATCATGTCCCCCCTCTCTCTCATTTCCTCAAGGGTATACATATTAAGCTCCTCTAGTCTCTCCTTGTATGGCTTCTTTTGCAGACCATGCACCATTTTAGTTGCCCTCCTCTGAACTGCCTCCATCCTGTCTATGTACTTGCAGAGATGGGGTCTCCAGAACTGGACTCAGTGCTCCAGATGGGGTCTCACCAACTGTCTGTACAGAGGGATAACAACTTCCTGTTTTCTGCTAGTGCTGCCTATCCCTATACATCCCAGTATCCCCCCAGCCCTCCCTACTGCCTTCTCATTTTGCTTTTCAACCTTAAGGTAATCTGACATGATTACCCCAGGTCCCTTTCCATTGTTGTTGTTGTTACTACCTCCCCCATTGTGTAATCTTCCCCTGGGTTTTGTTTCCCAGGTGCATTATTTTGCACTTCTTTGCATTGAATCCAAGCTGCCATACTTCTGACCATTCCTCCAACCTTGCCAAGTCCCTTCTCATCCTTTCCACGCCTCCTTGTGTATCAATCCTGTTGCAGATCTTTGTGTCATCTGCAAAGAGGCATACTTTTCCTTCCAGTCCCTCTGCAATGTCACTTATAAAGACATTAAAAAGGACTGGACCCAGTACTGAACCCTGCGGTACCCAACTAGTAACCCCTCTTTCTTTAGAGTGGATTCCATTTACAATTACTTTCTGTGTCCTGTTGTCCAGCCAATGTTTTACCAAGGCTACCACCCTGGGACCCACTCCCAGGCTGCTTAATTTGACTATAAATCTTTTGTGTGGGACTGTGTCAAATGCGTTGCTAAAGTCTAGGTAGGCCAAGTCCACAACCCCTCCCTGGTCTACTACTTTGGTCACCCAGTCAAAGAAATCAATTAGATTCATCTGACATGACCTTCCCACTGTGAACCCATGCTGCCTTGGGTCCTGTCCCCCACTGCCCTCTAGGTACTCAACAATTCTTTCCTTCAGAAGTGATTCCATCACTTTCCCTTCCACATAGGTCAAACTGACAGGTCTGTAGTTTCCTGCCTCTGTCTTGCTCCCACTTTTGTGAAGAGGAATCACATCTGCCTTCCTCTAGTCCTCAGGTACCACATCATTCTCCCATGATTTGTTAAAAAGGGTAGTCAGTGATGTCACTAGTTCTCTGCTCAATACTTTTAGAATTCTGGGGTGAATTCCATCTGGCCCCATTGCTTTGTACACCTTCAGTTTTAAGAGTTCTTTCAGAAACCTTTCTTCTGTGAAATGACTGGGATCAACCCCCCTCCAGAGTGCTTCTGTTAATTGGATTAGGCACCTCCTCTTTTGTGAATACTGAACAGAAGCATTCATTGTGGATGTATGGAACGGCCTTCCGGAGGAGGTTGTGGAGTCAAAAACAGTGGTGGAATTCAAGCATGCATGGGACAGTCATAAGGCAATTCTAGGGAGTGGGGGTAGGAAGAAGTAGGCTGCTGGTTAACTAGGATCTGCAGCTTATTCATCAGGTAGGGAAATGGGCAGACTGGGTGGGCCAAGTGGTCCTTATCTGCCATCAAATTCTATGTTTCTATGTTTCTATTCAGTATCCCTGCTTTTTTCACTGTCCCTCTCTGCCCACCCACCGTCCATTCTATTCAGTCTTACTATCCCTCCCTTTGTCTTTCTATGCTCCCTGATATACCTATAAAAGGTTTTATCCCCCTTCTTAACTTAGTTAGCTATCTTTTCCTCAGTTTGGGCCTTTGCTATTCTGACTACCCTCCCTTCTTCCTTCTGCATTAACTGGTACAGTTCTCTGTCCTGCTCCTTCTGTGTTTCCTTATACTTCCTAAATGCTATATTTTTCTCCCTAACCTTCACTGCCACCTCTTTTGAGAACCATAGTGGCTTTTTCTTTCCTTTTGATTTGTTTATTTGCTTCACACAAAGGCTTGTTACCTCTGTGATGGCAGTTTTGATATTTCCCCATTGTTGCTCCACCCTTCCTTCTAGCCTGTTTGCTAGTGCTTTTCTAAGGCACTCTCCCATCTTGCCAAAGTCAGCCCTCCTGAAGTCCAGAGCCCTCACTTTTGAATGGCTTGACTCTGTAGCTAAGTTTATTGTGAACCATGCTGTTTGGTAGTCACTTGTTCCCAAATGGCAACCCACTTCTAGTTCTGAGATCCTCTCACTGTCCCCATTTGAGAGTATGAGGTCTAAGATTGCTCCCCCACAAGTAGGTCCCAAAACTAGCTGTCTGAGGCATGCCACCTGAAGGGCATCATGAATGGCCCTGCTTTTGGATGTGGCAGCAGCAAAGGTGCTCCAGTTGACATCTGACATACTAAGGTTCCCCATCAACAGTATCTCCCCTTTCTCCACCATTCTATGTATGCCTTCTATCATATCCTTGTCCATTCCCTCCCCCTGACATGGGGGTCTGTATACAACCCCTGTGCGAATTGTGGTGCCATTTCCAGTCTCTAATGTGACCCACAGTGCCTCCTCTCCTCCCTGTTAACTCTTTTGTTCAGTTGTTTTTATCCCTTCCCTTACATAGAGAGC
Organism: Neoceratodus forsteri; assembly: GCA_016271365.2. Taxonomy (NCBI): domain Eukaryota; kingdom Metazoa; phylum Chordata; order Ceratodontiformes; family Ceratodontidae; genus Neoceratodus; species Neoceratodus forsteri. The sequence goes on along the minus strand of CM028130.1, from coordinate 1,694,537,698 downwards.
TACTCCACCCCCTCTTCTCCCCTCCCTGTCTCTCCTGTAGGTTGTGTACCCTGGTATGTTAACATCCCAGTCATGGTTTTCTGTGTACCATGTTTCTGTGACTGCTATGATCTCCAGGCATCCCTCTTCCATCAAGGCCACCAGTTCAGGGAGCTTGTTGCCCAGACTATGGGCGTTGGTACTCATCACCCTCCATTTCTTGATGTCCTTACCCCTTTTTGCCCCATCCCTGTCCTTATTGCATTTGTCACTTTCTCCATTTACCCCTGTGCTTCTCCCTATTGACATCTCTATGTTGGTGTCTACCTCACTTAGTACCCTGATTTTTTGGTTGGGCTAGGATTTCCCTGCACCTCTCCAGTGTCTCCCCCCCTTGGCTAGGTTAAATGTTTGCCAATGAATCATTTAAACCTATCACCTAAGATCCTGGTTCCCCGTTCTGGACAGATGCAGACCATCATGCCTGTATAGGCCTGCATCCCTCCAGGTGGACCCCCAGTCTCCAATGAAGCCAAATCCCTGAGCTCTGCACCAGTTTTTCAACCACTGATTGAATCACATGGTGTGGAGCACACTAGCCTCACCTGTGCCATAGACAGGCAGCACCTCCGAGAAGGTTGCCGTGCATGCTATTTGTCTAAGACCCCTCCCCATCTCCACAAATGCTTCTTGCACTGCTCTGATCCCTTTCTTAGTCAGATCATTTGTCCCTAGGTGGACAATGACATCCAGCTCCATCCCCTGTGCAGCTGCTCCTGCGATCCTGAGGATTCACTCCCTGTCCCGCCAAGCCATGGTGCCAGGCAGGCACCTTACCTCCCTTCCTCCCTCCCTCTCCCCTTACTCCCCCAGTTCTACCTTCCTAACAATGGAGTCCCCCACCAGGAGTTGTTTCCTTCCCCTGTGTGGTCCCATGCTACCCTCCTGTGGGTCTCCTTTGTGGAGGTTCACAGCTCCTCCTTGGTCTTCACTGTGGATGCCTCCATAGAGGAATCACACTTTTCCAGAATGGCAAAGAAATTGTGGGGAGGTACAACTGGAGGGATGCGCTTCTTTTCCACCACCCTCACCCTCCCTGAGCCCACTGTGGTCCAACTGCTCCTCATTCTTGGCAACCTCTGAGGCAACGGCAGTGACCCTGGTGGTCCCTGGGTGGGAGAGGGGGTCCCACAAATCCTGGCCAACTCAGCCTGGAGATGAGCAACCTCCTCCCTCAGCCCAGAGAGGTGTCTGCAGATGGGACAACACTGCATCCTCCAGAATGTCTCCCAGAAGACTGCTGCACCACAGCCACTGCACTGCACCACTCCCATGATGTCTTATTTCTTGACCCCAATTGTTATTTGGAATACTTACTCTTTCCTCTGTTTGTTTATTTCTTTTTTTCTTCTTTTCTGTCCCTACTTACACCTCTGTGCCTTTTTAGCTCCTGATCTTCCTGTTCTGAGACAAGAAGTTCCTATATTTCTCAGTAGTCTCCTTACTTGCTCAGAGTCAGACCTCCAGCAGCTGGGGGGGGGGCAGTGATCTACTCTTGCCCTTTTAGGATGGTGAGTCTTTGGTGGCTCTGTAATCACTCACTTCCTGCTCACAAACAGGAAGTTTCTGTTGTCAGTTAAATCCTGTGCCTATAAAAGTAAAACTGTCTTTGAGTGGGGGGGCAATATAGTCCAAGTAGAGAAGTTTAGTTATACCAGCAGGTCCTTCCTCCTGGTGCTGTGCTTGTCCTCTGGCAGAAGCTATCTAGGGCAGTGTTTAAATCTGGTTTTAACCTGGCTCCTTCTAGCTAAGCCACTCCCCCTACTTTGCAAGTCTTTCTACACTTAGTTAATTTCACAGATAATTCCCTTCAGCCACCTGTGACAAGCACCTAGATAACTACACAGATAACAGATAACAATTCACTTCAACTAACTCTGACAAACAGACTAACTTTTTTTGTTGCCCTAAATTGAAGGTCCCAGTACAAGAGTTCTAGTTCTTAGTCCAAGTAGAGAAGTTTAGTTATACGAGCAGGTCCTTCCTCCTGGTGCTCTGCTTGTTCTCTAGCAGAAGCTATCTAAGGCAGTGTTTAAACCTGGTTTTAACCTGGCTTCTTCTAACTAAGCCACTTCCCCTACTTTGCAAATCATTCTACACTTAGCTAATTTCAAGATAATTGCCTTCAGCCACCTGTGACAAGCACCTAGATAATGACACAGATAACACAGAGAGTGGACAACAATTCACTTCAACTAACTCTGTCAAACAGACTAACTTTTTTTTTTGTTACCCTAAATTGAAGGTCCCAGTACAAGAGTTCTAGTTCTTAGTCCACGTAGAGAAGTTTAGTTATACGAGCAGGTCCTTCCTCCTGGTGCTCTGCTTGTTCTCTGGCAGAAGCTACTATGGGATTCTTAAACAAGTGATTAAATGGGTTAAAACATTATACGGTGCTGCAACTATAGTACCCTTACTTGGAGGAGACTTTGGTGAAAAAATACAAATTAGATGTGGGGTAAGACAAGGCTGCCTGCTTAGCCCTCTATTCTATGTGTTTTACTTAGACTCACGTAATTTAGAAATGGCAAGTACTGTTGGTGATGCTAGGAAAGAAGGGCAGGATGGGAGGGGGGGAAGGGTGGAAGGTGGTTACCCTTAATGCTAGGAGCCTTGGGAGGAAAACTGCAGAGTTACAGGTTCTCATGGCAGAGGGAGAGGTGGACATTGCAGCCATCATGGAAACATGGGCCACCCAATACAATGACTGGGACCTGTCTGTACCAGGGTACAGGTTATTTTGTAGGGACAGGGTGATTGGGAAAGGAGGGGGTGGCACTATATGTGAAGGAAGGACTGAAGTGTGTAAGGGAGGAAGGGGAGGAGGGTAGTACGGAGTCACTTTGGATGCAAATCCAGGATTCCAAGAATAGGATTCTTAGAATGGGAGTGGTGTACAGGCCACAATCTCAGATGGAGGAGTTAGACAGGGAACTAGTGGGACAGATCAGGAGGACCTGCAAAAGGGTAGTGTGGTGATTGTGGGGGACTTCAACATGCCAGGAGTGGACTGGAGCACCTCAACAACCAGGAACAGAAGGGAGCAGGTACTGCTGGATGCCTTCCAGGACAGCTTCCTGCTGCAATGGTCAGTGAACCAACCAGGTTAGGGAATACCCTTGACCTTGTGCTGGCAAATGGGGACTTTGTGAGAGAACTTATAGTGGAGGAACCACTGTCAGGAGTGACCACCACTCAGTATGGCTCACACTGGATATGGGCAAGGAAGGAGTGGAATCTGGCACAATAGTGCTGGACTCAGGAGGGCCAACTTTGGGAGGATGGGGGAAGTGGTAAAAGGTACCTGGCCAGAATTCAATCTAGTATGGACACTAACCAGAGTGGGAGCTCATAAAGCTGGGGATAGTGGAGGCAACCAAAACCTGCTGCAAAGCCCAGAGCAGGAAGGCTAGGGCTAAGAAACTGATCTGGTTGAGCAAGGAGGTAATGGAAAGGTAAGGAGGAAAAGAGCTGCCTTTAGGAAGTACAAGAAAACAGGAGGGGAGGACAGGGAGGAGTACTTGACAGAATGAAGGAGGTGACAAGGGCAGTAAGGGGAGCCAAAGCATCTATGGAACTCAGGCTGGCACAAGGCATTAAGAAGGGGAGAAGGACTCTTTAAGTACATCAGGAGAAAAGGAGCTGTAAGGACCAATAGTAAGGATTAGGAAGGAGGGGTTGGGTGGAAGCAGGGGCGATAGGGAAGCACTAAATGAGTACTTCTGCTCAGTATTTACTAAAGAGAAGAGGGGTGACACCCAAGGTGGGAGAAAAGCAGGGTGGGAAGTGGTGACAGATGGGAAATCATGGAGAGCAGAGTTCGAGAGGATTTGAAGGCACTGAGGGTGGACAAGGTGCCAGGCCCAGATGGCATCCACCCCAGGGTACTGAAGGAGTTGGCAGAGGTCCTTGCAGGACCTTGTGGCAGACCTATTTAATGCCTCACTACATTCGGTGTGTACCTCATGACTGGAGGATGGCTCATGTGGTGCCCTTCCACAAGAGTGGCCCAAGGATGAACCGGGAAACTACAGACCAGTGAGCCTCACATCCATCGTGGGTAAGCTAATGGAGACCATTCTGAAGGAGAGGCTGGTGGCCCTCCTAGAGGCCAAAGGACTACAGGACAGCAGACAGCATGGCTTCATATGTGTCAGATCCTGCCAAACCAACCTGGTCGAGTTCATGACTGGGTAACTAGGCAACTGGACAGGGGCCATGCAGTGGATGTCCTGTATCTAGACTTGGCAAGGCATTCGACTCAGTGCCACATGGAAGGCTGGGAAGGAAGTTAGTAGGCACAGGGGTGGGTGCAAAGCTGGTGAGATGGGTAGGAAACTGGCTGCAGAGAAGGCAACAGAGGGTGGTGGTGGTGGGGAGCTCTCACACCCAAGGGCAGTGATGAGTGGTGTTCCACAGGGCTCGGTGTTGGGACCAGTGTTGTTTGGGATATTCATTGCAGACATATCATGGGACATCAAGAGCAAGATCAGTCTGTTTGCTGATGATACCAAGGAAGGTGCGGTGGTGGATGACCTAGGGGGATGGCAGGGGTTGCAGGATGATCTGGCAAAGCTTGAAACCTGGTCAGACACCTGGCAACTGGGCTTTAATGCCAAAAAGTGCAAGGTGCTACATTTTGGGATGAAGAACCCAAGGAGGAGTTACCAGCTAGGGGAGTGCAGCTAGCCCAGACAGAGGAGGAGAAGGATCTGGGTGTGCTCATTACAGGGTCAATGAACAACTCAGCACAATGTAGGAAGGCAGCTGCAAAGGCCAACAAAATGCTGGGTTGTATTGCAAGGGGTAAATCCTCGAGGAGGGAGGAGGTGATTCTGCCACTATATAGGTCATTAGTTAGACCACACCTGGAGTACTGCGTGCAGTACTGGCATCCGTATCTGAAGAGGGACATTAAGTTACTGGAGGGGTGCAGCGAGGCGACAAAGATGATCAAGGGCTGGGGACTTATCACGGGAGGAGGTTGAACGAGTTGAACATGTACTCACTGGAGGAGAGGAGAGACAGGGGTGACATGATTGAAACCTTTAAATACATGAAAGGAATAAACAAGACAAATACAGAGGGGCTGTTCAAAGTAAGGGAGGGAGGGACACCAGGGGCCATGATATGAGACTGGAGCGAGGAAGGTTCAGGAGGGAGATGAGGAGACACTTTTTTACAGAGAGGGTGGTGGCTGGGTGGAATGCGTTACCTCCTGAAGTGGTATGCAGTAGAACAGTGGGCTGCTTCAAATGAGGATGGGACAGGACAAGGGGTGGGTTAATGAAGGGAAGGGTGGAAGGGAGGGGCAGCTGCAGAATAAGGGGTGCTAGCTGCACATTTAAGCAGACTTGATAGACCTCTAGGCCTTTATCTACTGGCAAATTTCGTATGTTCATATGTTATTAGACACATTATTAATAATGGGGACTTCATAGGTTTCCAGAACCCTTGTGGTGGCCCTGCTCTTAAAGTATTGGCCTATGCAGGTAATCAAACCCCAGCCTTTTCAGTAAATGGTTCGCAAAATGTGCGAGGGACAGAACCCAATGAATCAAGTGTAAATGGGGCTGAAAACTCTTCTGAACAAGGCAGAAGTAAGAATTTGGGTCAGGGGAAAGCTAAGCTTAACCAAGAAACAGGTCTTATGATGGGGGTGCTTGAAGACTCTCATGGTGGGCACACAAATGCAGACTCTAACCCAGGGGATCAATCAGGCTCCGCAGATCAGACCAAAGTGGCATAGGCACAGAATGAACCAGGTACCAACTTGACTTACGCGGGTCTTTTTCACAAACAAATTGACCTTATGAAATGCCAAAACACTGTTAGACTGAGATTCTTGGGTCCGAGGGAAGAAATACCTGATGGATTTTATATAGGGAAAACTCTCATCAAACAATCACTGGGTTTTTCTCCATCCATGGTATATGCATTAATACATGCCCCAGGAGAAGCAACTTATGATGTAAGCTTTCATACACCTGAACAGTTGGAATGGTTCTGGTGTAAATACTCCCTGCTTAAAACCAATCCTTTGTGGGTACCTTTCTCAGTAATTCTCCTTACCAAGCAGCCTTTTAGAGTTGTAACCATCCTTTTCAGGAATGAAGGGATTACTATTACAGACATTCTATTCTGGATAGAGAAGAAATGCACAATGCAGGGTAACCCTGAGCCCATACTAGATGACTAAGGTTTTTGGAAGGGGTGGAAGTTAAGAGTCAGATTGCAACAAACTTTAAATGATGTGTTACACCTTCCTGTTTCTTCATTGGCCATGACAAGGACATTATCTTCTACCCTGGGCAACCAAGAGCCTGCTTTAAATGTGGATCCAAAAGACATATAAACCCTAATTGTGAAGCTTTAGAATGTGCTCATTGTGGTAAATTGGGGCATGTAAGTGCACACTGCTTTCTACACCTCACTGCAATTTATATGAGGAGGAAGGCCATGGGTTCACAGATTGTCCATGGGCCTTAAAAAATAATGACAATGTGGACTATGGGATCCAGAACTTTTACATACATAAAGCTTCTAAACATCCCCATGGGTCTCAAAGGAACACACAGAGTCCAGATAAACAAGAGACTCCTACACAAGAGGGGGCAGAGCCCCCTCCAGAGACAGGAGCCACCAGCTATGGAACAACAAAATATTGCATCAACTTCCTCTACAGATATGCCACCTCCACCTCCTGTGCCTGACCCAGAATTTACTGAGAAGATTTAGAAAAAGGGTGGTAGTCCAACGAAACCAGTAAAGTCTCCTCAAATTACTGAAGCTGAATCTCTTTCAGAACAAAACAGATTTGTGGCCTTTCAATGGGGGAAACAGCAATGGAGGGTGACATGGACACAGTGTCAGAATCTTCCATCCAGATGGAAATTAATTCAAACAATGACCAACCTGTAGAGAAACAGACCAGATCTTGGAGAAGGATGGGTACCCATGCCACAAGCAGAAAACCTCCCTAAACTAATTCCCTCAGTCTCCCTCTTACAATGTATATGTTGCATCATTGAATGTCAATAGTTTGCAGTCTGAAAGGAAAACTACATATGCTAAATTCGATAACACTAATCTGGATGCTGTTTTTTTCAGGATGTATGACTGCATACGGAACTTGAGATGTAATCAATGATTATCTATCAAACAGTTGCATTGAAACTGACACATAAAATAAACTGTGACCAGTTTTTCAAGCAAAACTTACTTCAAAATCCTTGCTTCGACTTTGAGGAAGCTGCGGTTGGTGGATGGGACGCTGCACGCTACTGTTTTGTGAAAATTCAGCAGCAGGCTCTATTTTTGCCAGTTTTCTACCCAGAACAGGTATGTCATCTATACTATAATAGTGCTTTCCAGTCTATCTTGTGAGTTCCATAGACATGGTTGGATGTCTCAAAATATACGTTCTCCTTACCCTTAGGAGGGAAGCCAAAGGTGGCTGTGGGACCAGACAGTGTGGAGAGGCCCTTCGGGAAGGCCTGAGTATATGAGACACTGCCTGAAAAAAGACATGCTGAGAAGGAAAGTTGATACTGAAGTTTCCAATACTGCTAATGTTATAATGTTATAAACTAAACTTTGAATACAGCTTCCTGTTAAAATGTCAGGAAATTGTGAAAATGGAGAGATAGTTGTATGAGCGTTTGAGTATCTTCTCCACTTTTCCGTTCCTTTTTATTGTGTGTTTTTATGTGTTTATTTATTAAGAGCAGATAAGAGCAAGCGTATAATTTTACATGTTTAGAATTGTTTTTTTTAAAAAAGGTTACTTCCTATCTTTGTTTTTCTTGTCATGATTGGCTGTTATAATCACATGTCCTTTTTGTATATATGCGCCTGCATGGCGTTCCTTCTTTAGATTTGCCTCTCGGTGAACGGGTGTAGTTGCTCGGTCATATCTGCATGGTTTTTATTTACATGATTTATGTTGTACATTTCTTTGTGGTGATTTGACCTTTTAAATTTACTTGCTTGAAATGTTAAGATAGGATAATCTCTCTTGTTCTTTTATGACAGCAGTTTTTATTAACCTTGTGCGCTCTGAAAGTATTTGTCTTAACTAATGGTCACTGATTACATTTCTTTCTTTAAATTTTTTTAGGTTCTCTACTGTTTGGTATTTTTCTGGCTACTATTTGAGTACCAGTGTTGTCTGCCATTTGACTGTATTGGAAGGAATCTCGAACAGAGAAGATTTAAAAAGATAATTTGGTTCACATCTGAGATAACAAGCCACTCTAAACCATTTTTTTCAGCCGTTTTTCTGCCGTTTTCCAATAGCTACTTTGTCATCAGAACAGATCTAATTTGAGCTATCTGAGTACGAGTGGACTGTATTAGTTAACTCCCTTGTGATATTCAATGAGGTCTTGGTTTGACATATGTTTTGTCTTTGAGTATCAAAATAGTATTTACAAGGAAACAGGCTTTGCAGGCCCAAATCATTCTGGAAGATACTTCTAATGTGCCTAACGACCCCGAAGTGCCTAATGTGGTTAAAGTTAGCATGGAAAAGCAGCACAAAAAATATAAAATGAATGCTGCACATATGAGACAGTCTAAAATCACAGACCATCTGAAATGTATTAATAGTTATGAGGAAGTTTCCACTCCTGTAACTTAACATAATACCAACTTAGTGACATCTTGGGACTCTTTTGCAGCTGCTATGGATTGTAATACTCCTATCAAAGTTGTTTAAGTTGTTTTTTTTATCACATAGTATTACTGAGTCATTACAGCCATCCTCTTTGATGTTTCCTGATACTCAGAATGTTACCATTGCATCTGATGCTACTAATAATGAGTTTAGTCATTTAAAAATGAATAACTTTATCAATACTGCTAATAAAGATGTTAAGATGATGGGGGATTTTGTAAATACACATAAGAAGAGAAGTAGACTTTATGGGATGGATGCTTTGGGTTTACCCTCTGATATCTCATTAATAGCTCCTGTATCTGATACCTTGTTGGAGAGCGTATTAGGTTCTGATACTCTGGAATCCTTAGAGTATTCTGGGAAGTTAGTGGATTTGGAAGTAAACTAGATAGCAATTCAGATTCAGTTTGTACAATCCCAAGCCCATCATCTTGGATAAATGATAAGTTTAAAGCTATCTCAGCAGACCTTCAAACTACAATTAAGGGTCTGAAGTTGCTTGATACACCAAATATGCATCTTACTAGATCTCAAGCTGCACTGATTGATTTGGTGGTAAATCCAGGATCTGTCGGCTCCCCCATAAAGATACTGAGGATTTAATTCACCTCAAATGATAACTTGATCGATTTTGGTGATAATAATAAATACCCTACATCCCTGAATAATGATTTGTTACATATGCTTAGCGAATGTACTTATTATGGAGCAACTAATAGCAATTAAAGAAGATTTGGAGACGGCTAAAGTTGGTTTATTTAATAATCAGCTTTCCATTGATAATTTAAATAATAAGATGGAAACTTTCAATCGATCTCTGGAGAAATCAGTTTCTATCCCGATTTTTGATGAAGAGGGGGTTGTATCTAAGGATATACGGGATATTCAGGATCAATTTTCTATACTGATTATTCCAGATACTCCCAAAATATCTAAAACAACTAAAAGGGGGAAAAGAGTTAAAAAAGGGGAGAAGAAGAAAGAAAATAAAAAGTTAAAAGGTGAAGGTAGTTTGAGAGGTAATGGTGCTGATGGCCCTATAGAAACTAGAAATAGTTTTCAGGATGATGGAGATAGCATTGATGATCTTTTAGTAATTAATAATAGTTCTCAGGATAATGGAGGTAATATGCAGGTTAAGAAGGCAAATGGGCCTTATATTGAGGTAGTTAACACAGTATCTAAGATTAACTAGACAAATAAAGCTGATCTGGGGAAAACAACTTTCTGAGCAGAGTCGGGACCTCCTTGTATATCCACTCAAGATCCATCAAGTGTCATTGGTAATTTAGAGGAGAATTTGGAGAAGAATTTAAATAAATTGGAAAAAGAAATTAGAAATTTTGTGACTGAGTGCTCAGCAATGGTAAAGGGTTTAACTGGAACATCAGATAAGAATATTGACCATCCAATGCAAATGATCAGGCAGATTGGTAATTATTGCAATTTTAACATACTAACATACTATACTATTTGCCAGCAGATTAGGCCTTATGGTCTATCAAGTCTGCTCGAACCTAGATCCTTAGTTGGGTGCCGAGACCCTCCCATCCCTTGTGCTCCAGAAACCCCTATCATCCATCCCCACCCCCCCGGGACAGGCCATCATCTGATACATCCACTTTCTGTGTCTGTCCCACCCTCTCTTAAAGCTCTCCACTGTGGATCTCTGAACCAGCTCACCAGGCAAAGCATTCCAAGGGTCCACCACCCTCTCAGTGAAAAACCTCCTCCTCTTTCCCCCTCACCCTTCCACCTTCCAACTTCAAACCATGCCCTCTGGTGATGCCTCCTGCTTAGTCTAAAGATCCCTCCATGTTTACCCTATTTATTCCCTTGAGGTACTTGAAGACCTCAATCATGTCCCCTCTCTCCTCTCCTCCAATGAAAACAGGCAGAGCTCCTCAAGTCTGTCCTCGTAAGTCAAATCCTAGCCCTCGTATCATCTTTGTTGCCTCTCTGTACCCTCTCCAGGAGCTGTATGTCCCTCTTCAGGTGTGGTCTCCAGTACTGTACACAGTACTCAAGGTGTGGTCTAACCAGTCCATTGTACAGTGGCAGAATCACTTCCTTGCTCCTAGAGGTGATCCCCTTGACGATGCATCCCAACATCCTGTTTGCCTTGCTAGCTGCTCTCCTGCACTGCTCAGTGTTATTCATACATGTATCCACCATGACCCCTAGGTCTTTCCCCTGTTGAGGCTTCCAGCACCTCCTCCCAGAGTGTACATGTTTTAGGGTTTCCCGACCAAGATGCAACACCTTGCACTTGGTGATATTGAAATTTAATTTCCATGTGTGAGCCCAGCTTTCCAGGGTGTCCAGGTCCCCTTGCAGGGCCAACCTCCCCTCTTCTCCCTCAACTACTGCTCCCATCTTGGAGTCATCCATGAAGAGACTCATTTCACACCCTATACCATCCCTGATGTCTGATATGTATGCATTAAACAGGATTGGACCCAGGACCGAGCCCTGTGGTACCCCACTACCAACCTCTGTAGGGTTCGAGAGCTCCCCACAGACCACTACTCTCTGAGTGCGTCCAGCTATCCAGTTTTCAATCCATCTGACCATCAAAGGGCCTACTCCTAACCCCATCAGTTTCTCCACCAGACCATTGTGGGGGACAGAGTCAAACGCCTTGCTGAAGTCCAAGAATAAAACATCCACAGGCTTACCCCTGTCCAGTTCTGATGTTACCCATTCATAGAACTCCACAAGGTTGGTTTGACATGATCTACCTGGCACAAACCCATGCTGCCGACTATCCAGACCTCCCACCTCTTCCAAGTAAACCCCAATCGTCCTTTAGTATACTCTCCATTAATTTTCCCACCACCGAGGTTAAACTGATGGGTCTATAGTTTCCTGGTACTTCCTTTGACCCCCCTTTATGGATTGGTACCACATGTGCCTCTCGCCAATCCCTAGGTACCCTCTCTGTCTCAAGTGACCTGTTGAAACTGTTGACCTGTTGAAATTTTGATGATTTGTTAAAGATAGCACATATTGGGACAGATTTCCCTCCATTAAGAACTGAGATAAGTAATAAGGGAAACAATCAACTTGAAGGTAATTTATCCAGAATTATCTTAAAGGGTCCCTCCAGCTGGATACAAGGATCTGATTTAGAACTTAAAAAGCAACTAGCTGTTTTATTTAGGGTTAATATGGGAGTTTCTATGACAGAATCAGATATACAAAGTGTTAAGCTCTGTGATGATGAATCAAATATCTCTGTGATATTATTTTACTCTTACCCAGATTAGCCAATGATATTTGGTATAATGGTGAACCCCTGCAGGTTTTTGGACTACATGTGAACTTTGAGAACAGAAATCTTTTTACTAAAGAGCTACTGAGGGGAAGACAATTCTCCACTGTTTAGCTTAGTATCTTTGGCATCCCTGATATTCAAAATGCAACTAATTAGAAATTAAAGGGAGTGTTATGTAACTATTTTAATAATATACTAGGAATACCCCTTGGTAGGGATGGAATTTTGGAAGTGAACAGAAATCAAAATGGTAGTCAGATAGACTTATTAAGGGATTTACAAATGGCTGATTTAATAGAAGCAAAATAAGGTATTTTGGATAAAATGGGTTTCCATATGGTAAGGTGGGAGGAGATTCGGACAAATGCTGTATTAAATAAGTTGGCAGAACCTAATATTGTGGCAAATTGCCAAATTAGTACAAATAATAAATTTCAAACTTTGGTAGATGAATCGGAATGACTTCGAATTTGATCTTATGAGTCTTCTAATGAGAACGTTTCTACACAGATAATTGATGGGACTCCCCTAGTTCTCTCCTGGAATATTGTTGGCTGGCAGACTAAAATAGCAGATACCTCTTGGGTTAATTTTGTAATTCAGTTTGAAATCTTATGTTTCCAAGAAACGTGGCATGGGAATGATGATTTAATTAATATAAATGTGTATATTACATTCTCTCATCATGGTTATAAGGGGACAAATTGTGGTAGGAATTCAGCCAGGATTGCTACACTTTGTAGAATCTGCCCTGATTTAAAGGCAAAGGCTTTATGTATTATGCCAAATCTAATTTCTGTTTATATTAAAAAATTGAAACAGAATATGATAATTATGAATGTATATCTCCCACCATGTGGCTCAGTGCATTATAGTGATGGAGTATGGTTGATATTAAAAAATGAGATAAACAAATATAACTGAACTTTTCCTAATACAAATATTCTGGTTATAGGGGATTTTAATGCCAGAATAGGTATTTTTGATGGATACACAGATAATTCCCTATTTATATATGATTCTAATTATCTTTTTCTAACCAGAGCCTCTAAGGATACAGCTATTAATAAATCGGGTAAGATTCTAATTGAGTTAATTTTGGAATTTGATTTATATCCTTTAAATGACCAAATTTATGATGATGAAATAGGGAATTATACATACAGCAAAGCACATAATAAAACACTGCTTGACTTGGCTCTTTGGTCGGGTGATGTTAGATTTTGGTCTTCTTTGTGTATCCTGAGTAGAGCTGAAAGTGACCATTTTCCCTTATTGTTATGCACTGAACAGTGGGATGTTGTGATGAACAAGGTGTCGTTTGGGGTTCCACTTCAAATAAGAACTATGAAACGAGTGAGATGGGACAGCTATTTAGAAGGGAATATAAGTGAACAGATTTTATTACTTGATAATGTATTAACTAAAAGCAAAGACTTAACTCGAGATGTAATAGTATTAAGGGACTTGGTGGAACATCTTTTTAAAGACCTAAGAACAAAAATTTACAAAGAAGTAATAATATCTCAGTCTAGAAAAAATCAAACTTGGTTTGACCATGAATGTTTTCTGTTTAAAAAGGAATTAAGGAAAATAATAAGATAAGCAAGACTACAAAGGAATGTACAAATAAATGAACAGGTTAAAATGAAGAAAAAGGAATATAAACAATAGTTAAAAAATAAGAGGAGTGAATTTCAAAGAACAAAATGGTCTTTAATGTTAGAAACTATTAGAAGAAAAAACAATAAGGGCTTCTGGCAACTGGTTGCTCAAGGTTCTAGAAATAGTCAAATTAACACAGATTGTTACATATTAGAATCACAGTGGATTGATTATTTTGGGAAGATATTTTATGACCCAGATATATGTGAGTCAGAAGAGATTGTTCAAAATACAAGCTGTCAGTGTAAAATTACTATTAAAGATGTATATTTTGAGATATATGCGATGAAATCTAATAAGGCTCCTGGAATAGATAAAATACCAACAGAAGTTTACAAATGTAATGCTCCTCTTTGGAGCAAAATACTCTGTTTTTGTTTTAATAAATGCATAAAAGTTATTTCATTTCCTTATTCTTGGAAAGGAGCAGTAATTATACTCATACATAAAAAGGGAGACATGGGCAATCCCATTATGTATCGCCCTATTAGTTTGCTAGACGTAAGTATTAAAATTTTTACACATGTTATTTTAAATCATTTAAAATGTCAAATTCAATTAACAGGGGGATTTAGCAAGGCACAATTGAGTTTTTGTAGTGGGTTGTCAACAATAGACAGCTGCTTTATCCTGAACCATCTAATTCACAAATATGTCAAAATCAGAAAGCAAAAACTATATGCAGTATTTATCAATTTGTCTGCTGCCTTTGATACGATCTGTAGATCTCAATTATGGACCTTTATGTATGAAAAAGGAATAGATAAGGCATTAATTTTAATAATCAGTGAACTTTATAATAAAACTCGGGCACAGATTAGATAAACCAGTGTGGGAAACATCTACCGTTTTCGAACTAACTGTGGGGTAAGACAAGACTGTTTACTAGCCCCAACTCAGGTTTAATTTATATATAGATCCTGTCATTAGGAAGTTAGAACAAAGAGATTTGGATGGCCCAAAGGTAAATCAGAGGCGTATTTCTATTTTGGCCTATGCTGATGACCTTGTAATGATCTCTCAGACCAAAAAAGGTCTCCAAAGTCAAATAAATGCTTTTCAAAGGAGCATTGAGGATCTGAAATTAAAAATAAATTTGACCAAAACTAAAACTATAACTTTTGGTTCTAATATTGTTAAATCCCACTTTAAATTTGGCAAACATAATTTAGATGCAACAAAACAGTATACATATCTGGGTCTAATTTTTACAAATAATGTTATGTAGAAACAGCATAGAGATATGGTACATAACAAAATAAAAAAAACTATGAATGGGTTAAAGAAATTCAATTATTCTTATGGGGGCTTCTCAGTAAACCCATTACTGAGAGCTATTAAAGCTAAAAGCTGGACACAGATGTATTATGCATCTGAAATTTGGAATTGTAAGGATGCTGAACAATGTATGACCCCAGTTTACAAGATCTTATGTTCAGAAATACGAATTACCCAATCTTGTCCAGCAATATATTTGAGAGCAGAATTTGGACTCATTAATGTAAATGCACTTACTGAAGGTAGAAAAATAAAATATTGGTTATATTTAACAAGAACTGATAAAGATAATTTAGTTAAGCAATGTTTTTTAAAACAACCATTGTGGACTAGAAATGATTGTGGGAAAAAGTGTTGGCTGCAGGACTTCTATAAGAAATTAGATCAATATGGGTTGAATTTCTTAAAATCATATTTTGTAAAGAATATTAAGATAAATAATAATTACAAATCTTTCATCTAAAATAAGGTGAGCGAATATTGGAAAAAACAAGATATGGATAATATACAGTTATCTAGACATTCTAATTGGTACACCTCTAACTCTAAAGACATAGGGCCAGATATTCAAAAGGGTTGCGCCATGCACAATAGGGTTGCGCCTGCGCAAGTCCAAACTTGCTCCATTCTGCGATATTCAGCAGGAGGCAGTTGCACCACAGAAAACATGCTGAGCAACAGTGCAATGCAAATGAATGCATGCTGAACTGGAGGGGAGGAACCATGCATAAACTGCACAGCCCGATATTCAGCCGGGCTGTGCAGAGTTGTGCAGGCGCAACCCCCAACCCGCGCCTGCAACTTGGAGCCAAAAAAGGCTCAAGTCGAGGGCCACCCACAGGTGAGCTGCTGCATTGCAGGCACAACACAGCAGCTGCCACCTGTGGCTGGCCCCAACCCACTCCTTGTGCCCCCCCTGCAGCCCGATTGCGGGCAACAGCAGAAATGTTCCCCCCCACCAGCCTGACCGTGGGCTGCATTAGTTTAAAAACAACCCCCCCAATACATCCCTGGTGGTCCAGTGGGCAGAAAAGCCTGATGGGGCTGTATCAGTGTAAGATACAACTCCCTTTCTCCTATGACAGCTCTCAGGACCAGTGACTAGTAAACTTCTCGATCGCTGGATGTATGCAGTAATATTTCTCAATACATCTGTGTTTGTGTCTCACCTACTCCATGAAGCCTCACTACCTCATGCAGAAGTCGGGCGGAGTAGCAGTCTCACTCCGCCTGCCGCCTCACACTGTCAGTTGCTGCTCCGGTGGGTTGTGATGCCTATTGGTGCAGCAGCAGCCATTGGCGTGTAGCTCCATACCGTGATAAGGCAGTCCAGATTTGGACTGAAATTCATTCACCAAACTGGACTGTCTTGTACAGTATGGGCTGCATGCCCATTGGCTCTGCTCTGCACCAATGGATGTGCAGACCTACCGGGCAGTCAGTCGGGGTGGCGGGTGGCAGGTGGTGGATGCTGCCACCCGCCGCCGCCGGGGAGTGCGGTGGTGGGGCTTCATGGGTGGGGGGTGGGGACACTAGGCACCAGGGATGTGTTGGGGTATTTACTGCATACATCCCGCAATCGGAGTTTTGTCCACTGACCACCAGGGCTATGTTCGGGAGTTATTGCTACATCCCGTGAACGGGAGTTTCGGGTCCACTGACCACCAGGGCTATGTTGGGGGTTATTGCTTACATCCCGACAGACGGGAGTTTTGGTCCACTGACCACCAGGGCTATGTTGGGGGAGTTACTGCTTGCATCCCGCGAATGAGAGTTTCAGTCCACTGACCACCAGGGCTATGTTGGGGGTTACTGCTTACATCCCACGAATGGGAGTTTCAGTCCACTGGACCACCAGGGCTGTGTTCGGGAGGAGGGGGTTGTATTTTACACTGATACAGCCCACGATCAGGCTTTTGGTCCACTGGACCACCAGGGATGTATTGGGGGGGTTGTTTTTAAACTAATGCAGCCCGTGGTCGGGCTGGTGGGGGGGGGACATTTCTGCTGTTGCCTACGATCTGGCCAGTGCAGGGTGGTGGTGGGGATTTTCACTCTTTTGCCCATGATCGGGCTTCAGGGGGCATCGGTCCCCGATGGCTGCTGCCTGGCAGGGTGCCAGGTGCAAGTCCTCGGGGATCAGTGCACCTGCCTGCTAATGGCATGCAAATGGGGCCATAGTCAGATGCAAATGGCCCCCTTGCACCTTGCATGAATTATGGCAACCATTTGCATGTCACCTTTTGAATATGGGGATTTTGCACATGGTGCAATGGTACTTGCACCACCGCAAGTTGTATGCTCCACTCTGACAACTTGCAGTGACGCAGTTCCACTGAGCTGATGAACAGTGGTTGTGGCTAAAGGATATTCAAAGGAGCTGCCTAACAGCGCAACTCCTTTGAATATCACCCCGGCCACACCCCTGCGCAACTATTTTGAGCAGCACAAGGGCTTGCGCCTAAGAATGGCGTAGTTTGAATATCCAGCCCATAATGTATAGGAGTTACTGGGATATATTAGAAAACAGGGTAGATGGAAGTACTGTATCTTCTTTAAAGCCAGACTAGAATTTTTTGATAACAATATTTTGAGAACCAGATATTATAAACTTCCAAAGGAGTATGAATTGTGTAATTGTAATATGGGAATAAGAGAGGATCTCAGCCATGTTTTATGGCAATGTCCTTGGTATACTAGAATACGACAGTATTGGTTAGATTCATATATCAATTGGCATACAATAACAAATAGTGAACTTACACTTACTGTTAAGGACACAAGTGATGAGATCACTGTCAAAAGAATTGTAAATTATTTTAAATATGCTTCTAAAATTAGGAAAAAAAAAACTGAAAGATATGCGGCTGATGATATAATGAATTAGAATTCTCCATATTGGAATTGATTCCCTTTAGTTAAGCTTTTACCATAGTCAGCCAGATTGGGAGAAATCGGATAATTCAGCTGTTCAGATTGTATAATATGTAATTTGCATTTCTCTTCTTAAAGTGAAATGAGTTCATTTGAAATAATATGGATTAATTGTATTAATAATGTTGTGTTATTGTAAATTGATGTGAAACTGCTGTCATATTTGGATTTTTTAGGATGAAAGATGTTCTTTGAATATTTTTACTATGAGATTTATATATTTATATTTCAATCAATGTGAGTGTTGAATCTAAAAGATTTTATGGCAAGATATAAGTAATTTATATAATGTGCTTGTTTTTGTCTTTTTGTAATGGCCTTGTATGACTAAACAACAAATGTATTACTACTACTGAACTTGATAGTGAAATGCCACTAGAGGGTGGATATGGGGCCCCAGTCTCTGGTCTGTGGGGGAAGACACTTGCACAGGGGTGGGTTTCTGTTTTTTGTCCCAGATGCAGGTGCTTCATAAAGCTGACATTGAACCAGGAAGGGCCTTCCTCATAGTTGTCAAATTACAAGGGATGGAGTTTAGATTAATTAATATATATGCCCCACAAGGGAAATTTGAACAGGTACAATTGTTTAAAAAAAATTAAACCCTTTTTGTTTTCTGCAAAAAACATAATTCTAGGTGGAGACTTCAACTGCAGCATGTCATCACAGGATAGAAGTTTTCAAACTATGAAACTGTATAATGACACTAATTTCTTAAAATAATTAATTATGCAAGCACATTTAAAAGATGCTTTTCAGGAACTTCATTCTAATCCCCTCAGAACTTACTTTTGTGGTACCAGATCGTCTAGGCTAGATCATGTCTTTGTTTCTTTAAATTTACAGATTAAAGAAACAAAGGCTTTGCTAGTTGCCATATCAGACCATAGCTGGATAGAAATGAAGATTATGGATGGTCATGGACACAGAAGGGGTCTAGGAATATGGAAACTAAATACTAGCCTATTAAAGAATCAGGCCATTGCTGAAGGTTTTGATTATATTTTACAAGCCCGTAAATCAGTGTGTTTTCTATATGAGGATAAGAACTCCTGGGGCAGGATATTCAGACTGCACCAGGCTATGGTGCAAGCCTGGGCACAGTGCAACTTGGACGCGCAGGGGCGTTAACAGGGTGATATTCAATGGAGCTGCGCCATGGCACAGCACAGTTGAACATCGCTCCTTGGTTACCCACAGTGCGCATGGTGCAGTGGCACTGCGCCAGCACAAGTGGCCAGAGTGGAGCTGGGGGATGCGCTAGTGCAACTGCCATTGCGATAGGTGCAACTACTGTGATATTCAAAAGTGCACATGCAAATGGGGCCATAATGTATGCATGGCACAAATGGGGCCATTTGCATGTCATTATGGCCCCTTTTGCATGCAGGTGCACCGATCCCCGGTGACTTGCGCCTGCCACCCTGCCAGGCTGCAGCTGTCGGGGACCGATGACCCCTGCACAAGTGGCAGTGCCCCACTGCCCGATCATGGGCATATGTTATAAAGAACAGTCTCATATCCCTGGTGGTCCAGTGGACTGCTCGCAGCCTGATCACAGGCAGAAGTACAGTAAAATTACCTTCTCTTATCCCTGGTGGTCCAGTGGACCGCTCGCAGCCCTATTGCGGCATATGTCATAAAGATTAGTCCTATATCCCTGGTGGTCCAGTGGACTGCTCGCAGCATGATCACAGGCGGCAGTAATATGTTATGACAAACCAATCCAACCCTGGTGGTCCAGTGGTACCCCCTCCCCACTCACCCACTGAGCCCCACTGCCCCACTCCCCCCGGTCAGTGGTGGGTGGCAGTGCCCCACCCACTTGCCGCCCTGCTGCCTGCTGACTGACTCCATATGGTAGGGCTGTATGCCCATTGGTCCACAGCATGAGCCAATGGCTGCAGCCCATACCATACTATACAGTTCAGAATGTGAATGATCCATTCACATATCTGGACTGTGTAGTACAGTATAAGTTGCATGCCCATTGGCTCACTGCTAGACCAATGGTCATATAGCCCTACCATATGGAGTCAGTCAGTGGGCAGGGGTGGCAAGTGGGTGGGAGCTGCCACCCACCGCTGACCAGGGAGCGAGGTGGTGGGGCCAGTGGCAGGTGGAAGGGGGCACCGCTGACCACCAGGGTTGGAATAGTTTGTCATAATATATTACTGACACCCATGATTGGGCTGCTAGCGGTCCACTGGACCACCAGGGATATAGGACTATTCTTTATGACATATGCTCACGATCAGGCTGCGAGTGGTCCACTGAACCACCAGAGATATAGGACTATTCTTTATAACATATGCCTGCATTTGGGCTGTGAGTGGTCCACTGGACCACCAGGGATATAGGACTATTACATTTCAACATATGCCTGCGATTGGGCTGCAAGTGGTCCACTGGACCACCAGGGATATAGGACTATTACATTTCAACATATGCCTGCGATTGGGCTGCAAGTGGTCCACTGGACCACCAGGATGTGGGAGGGTTAATATCACTACATATGCCTGCAGTCTGGCATGGGGGGTTGCTACCACGCAGGTGCCACCAGAGTGTGGGTGGCCACCCATGGCTGGCAGCTGCCGTGATGCACCCTGCAATATGGCAGCTCACCTGTGGGTGGCCAGCTGTTGCTCCTTTTTTTTTGGCTCACCTGTTTGCAGCACAAGTAGGGGTTGCACATGCATGGGCTTAGCATATCCTGGGTTGAATATCGGGATGCACAGAGTATGCATGGGTACAACCCCCTACTTGAGCCGCATACATTATTGATGCGCTCCGGCGCATCGGGATTTGTGCCAGGCACATTCCCCTTTTGAATATCACACTGGGGTGCATCCATGGGTTGTGCATGGTGCAACTGTGTTGTGCCATGTGCAACCCTTCTGAATATCCTGCCCCTGGTGGGAAGATACAAAACGGGACATTTCTGACTACTTTAAAAAAATGGGTTGATTAAATGAGAGGTTAAGAACAGATAGATATAGGGAATTGAGAGGACAACTACTTAACTTTCCACCTGGCATAGAACTTTATGGCCAAATTACAGGAAATTAAAAAAGAGATGGCACAGGTTCAATATGATAGGCAAAAAACATTGGAAAAAGAACAACAATTTGGAACATGGGGGGAAATCAGTTCATGCTAATCCATTTGATACATGTATTAAGGCCAGAGAAACAAAAACTATCTCATGCATCCTGGACAAAAATGGGGTGACTTTACATGATATCTCTGCTATTATAAAAGAAATTGAAAATTTCATTACACATAAGTTTATGGGTCACAAATTATGTAAAACATCCATTAAGAAATGACTGGTATCTTGTCATCTCCCTAAAGATCCTCAGGATTTACACAAGATTTTAACTGAACAAATTACATTGGCAGAACTAAAGATGGTAGTTAACACTTTAAAATCAGGAATTGCCCCCAAGGGAAGATGGCTTGCCAGGTGAAATATATGAGAAAATAATCAAGGAATTGGGGACAGAAGTTGTCCTGATATACAACCACAAAAGGTTTGTGTGCCCAGGGAAATCACCAATCTTGTACAAATGATTCAGTAAGATATCTGGTGGAGCTCGCCAAGTTTCCGGTACATTCAAATCCAACAACAAAGTTCTGGCCTGTTCGAGCAATGAATGCTACTACACACGAAGTCTTTTTAAAGTTTGTTATTTTTATTTTATAAAGTCCCAACGTTAGCTTAGTATTAGGTTTCTTTCTGGGGAACTGTAAAAGATTTATAAATCTTTTTACAGTTTCCCAGAAGAAGCCTAATACTAGGCTAAACGTTGGGACTTTATAAAATAAAAATAAAGAACTTTAAAAAGACTTTGTGTGTAGTAGCATTCATTGCTCGAGCAGGCCAGAACTCTGATATACAATCAGGCATTGGAAAAAGGTATACTACCAGACAGCTTGTAAAGAGGAGTTTTACAGTTATTGTATAAATAAGGGGACAAAGGGGATTTATTGAACTGGAGACCAATTACGCTTCTGAATACCAATTGTAAACTCCCAACTAAGATTATATGTGATAGAGTATCATTAGTATTAGACAGCATAGTACATCAGTCTCAATTCTGTGGGGTCCCTTCTAGGGAAATCTCAGATGGTTTGATATTACTCAGAGAAATTTTTTTGCGAGGTCAAGAGGCGGAAATTATGGGCTACCTGCTGAGTCTTAATCAAAATAAAGCCTTTGACAGGGTAGAGTATGACTACCTCTGGGAGGTCTTAGCAGCATATAACTTTTCTGACATAATCATACAGTGGATACAGACATGCTATTTAAGGGCTTCTTTAATCCCTCACATGAATGGCTGGCTAGGGAAACAGTGTGGCATTTCTAGAGGTGTAAGACAGGGGTGTCCTCTAAACCCCTTATTGTATATTCTAATGATAGACCCCTTATTGCACAAATGAAATTGTACGGATAACATAATAGCACTGTCTTTACATAGTAAAGATTTTTCAGTTTGCACAGCAGTCTATGTGGATGATTTATGTCTGACCCTATCTGATTATGCATCTTGTATGGCAGCAAGTAAGGTGCTAACAGATTATGGACACAGGGGGGAGGGAGGTGAGCACTACTCCCTTCACAAAAGAAAGGGTCCTACAAGAGCTTGCTAAGCTCAGGGTGGATAAGGCAATGGGACCTGATGGCATACATCCCAGGGTACTTAAGGAGCTAAAGGAGGAACTAGCAGAGCCATTAGCAGAATTGTTTAGTGAGTCTCTGAGCACAGGAGAGGTCCCAGAAGACTGGAGAAGGGTTTATGTGATCCCGCCCCACAAGAGTGGTAGCAGGGAGGAGGCGGAACTACAGACCAGTCAGTCTTACCTCAGTAGTGGGCAAGATTATGGAGGCACTCCTTAAGGAAAGGATAGTGCAACACCTGGAACCATAGGGCACAGGATCCAAGACAGCATGGGTTTACAAAGGAAGGTCCTGTCAAACTAATCTCATAGATTTCTTTGACTGGGTAACCAGAGTGGTGGACCAAGGGGAGCAGTTGATGTAGCCCTACCTTGACTTCAGCAAAGCTTTTGACACTGTTCCACATAGAAGATTGATAAATAAGTTAGGTAGGCTCGGGGTGGTTGAAGTTGGTCAACTGGGTGGCAAACTGGTTGACTGGCAGAAAACAGAGAGTGGTGGTAAATGGTATACAGTCAGAAGAGATGCAAGTCACAAGTGGGTACCTCAGGGATCAGTCCTGGGGCCAGTCCTATTCAACATCTTCATTAGTGACCTCGCAGATGGACTAGAGGGTAAGGCTTGTCTGTTTGCAGATGACACCAAGATCTGCAACAGAGTAGATGATCCAGATGGGGTGGGCAGAATGAGAAGAGATCTGGATAAACTAGCAAAATGGTCAGAAGAGTGGCAACTGGGATTTAATGCAAAGAAGTGCAAAATCATGCACATAGGGAAGAGAAATCCTGAAGCCACTTATAGGCTGGGAGGGGAGTTGCTAGCAGTCACAAAGGAAGAAAGAGACTTGGGCATCATCATCACTGATGACCTAAAATCATCCAAGCAGACCTCTAAAGCAGTAGGTAAGGCTAGGGGGTGTTAGGGTGTATTAGTAGGGGTATCACAAGTCGTAAGAGGAGGTAATAATCCTCTGTACAAGACATTGGTTAGGCCTCATCTGGAGTACTGTGTGCAGTATTGGAGGCCACACCTTCACAAGGACATTAACCAAATTGAGGCAGTCCAGAAGGGCAACCAAAATGGTGCAGGGACTGCATCAGAAGACATATGAGGACAGATTAACGGACCTCAATATGTATACCCTTGAGCAAAGGAGGAGAGAGGTGATATGATCGAGACATTTAAACACCTTAAGGGCATAAACAAGGTGAAAGAGTCTAACATGTTTAAATATAAGAAAAATAGCAGGACAAGAGGACACAGCATGAGATTAGAGGGAGGCCGATTAAGGGGAATGTGAGGAAATTCTTTCACAGAAAGGGTGGTAGATGCATGGAATAGCTTACCACAAGAAGTGGTGGCTATGAATACAGTGCAGGGCTTCAAACAGGCATGGGATAGGCATAAGGGAGCAATACAAATGACTATGAATAGATAGGTCACTGACAGAGCAAAGGCCGATGGCACATTTATAAGGTAGAAAAAGAAATGGGCAGACTGGATGGGCCTTGCGGTCCTTATCTGCCATCAACTTCTATGTTTCTATGTTTCTATGTTTCTATTATTCCACAATTTTGGGCTCCTCAAAGGATTATTCAAAAAGTTGTGGTCTCCCAATTTGCCAGCCTGGCAACAATACTCACACATAATGGGAATTTCTATCCACTCTGGTTACCATACCTGGGAATCTATTTTGGAACCTGAAATATGTGTAACTTTAATTGGGATATGAAATTACAAGAAGCAAAGTAAGCCAGTGGAACAAATAGAAAATGTCCAAGAAAAAAGGATGTTTATGATCAAAACTTATCTGATGCCCATATTTTTATACATCAATAATATATAATATTCCCCCCCCCCCAGGAAATAGATACCACCTTATTATGCATTTTCTTCCAAAGTCTATGGGGCAGCAGGCTCAATCCACTAAGAAGAGGCATCGCATGCCAGCCACTAGACAGTGGAAGATTAAACATGGTAAATCTGATTGTGTTTTTCCATTGTACCTTTCTGTACATGAATGTAGTACCTCTTCTCAGGCAGACACACAAACCTTGGGCTTTCTGGACCTTGGATTCACTATATTCAGTACTGCGAAGTTGGGAAGCTCACCTGTCTATTCCTAAACATTCAGCAATGGAAGGATTATCTGAAAGCTTATGTCATGCCATCAGCAAATTAAAACTCTGGAAAATTACAATACTACAATTAAAAACTCTGAATAGGAAAGAATTGTATAGCTACATAATGTCACAATTCTATATGGAAGATCTCTGGTTAAGTCAACGGACCCATAGGGAAGTACAGCAGATCTATAAAATGCTTCTAGGGAAAAGAATTCCACCCTACATGTGGGACCATTTGTGGCTTTGTGTACATAGGAAGTTGGGAGTAAGAGGGAACATGAAACATAAGAGTATAACAGAAATGGGCTGCCCTAGAGAGGAATCATGTGCAAATACTCCTGAAATGATGAAACATTTATATTTCCAGTGCCTCATGCTACTTCCTTTTGGTGTTGCCTCTGTATTTTCTTTCCTCAAATATTTACATCTAGGAACAATTTTTTTACAGAACATCAGATTTTATAACAAACATGAAATCTTACATGCACAGTGGGATTAGCACCTTGGGCCCTCCTTCTGGTCAATAGGACCAGATTTTTGTTCAGGGGTGGGAATTTTATTTATAATACTATTGTTTATTCTCCTCGGCAGAGTGGCCCTACATGATCTCCAGCTGCCGGTCCTTCACCCCCAGACCAGGTCGTGCATGCTGGCCACATGAACCCACTCTCCCAGTGGGCCGGCCATTATCACTCTCACACCCACCAGACACGCTCCCCTCTCGGGTCTCTTCAGGGGCGCAAGGTGCGGCCATCAGCTGCGAAGATCGCTCTCTGCATTTTCCACATTTTCTCCCCAGTGGAGAGCCGGACGTGCAATGGTGTCCACACATGTAGTGCTGACACCCACTGCGCTTTCCCCCCTTACTATTGCACACCACTTGTAGTGTGGCTGAACTCCTCCAGTCACCGCTACAGGGTGATGCAAGCCCCACTACCCATCCCAGAGAGAGGAGAGCAGTCATTGGATGCTCAATCCTCCCTCTCCTCTGCCAGCCCCCAGCAGCCAGAGTCTGTTTCTGAACCCAGGTCGCCAGCATGGCATGAGGTGTGGTGTCCAGTGCCTCTACCCTCAGCGCCACCGGGCCAGCCTGGGGTGGGAATTTTAGTTAGAATGCCTGAAGTCCAGCTTATTAAACTGTACAATTTGGCCCCATGTAGGGCTCTGATATTAAATGTATTAATTCAACACATTCCATATAGGCTGATCACTCTATATGTCCCACAGACTAAAACTGCATGCATAGAATTAATACACCTCATTCAGCCATATCTCCACACCTCTATGAACATTGTCTTTGGTGGGGATTTTAAGTGTGGTCTCAGTCTTCAGGATAGAAGTCAACATTCAAAAACATAAAAACTTTATTGTGACTCACACTCATTATACCAGATTATTCAAACTGCCTGTTTGCATGATGCATATTTGGAATTCAGTCACACACACTCCTACATAACAAACAAAATCAAGGCACTGAATTAGTGTCTCAGAAAATGGTGCCTTAGACAGAACATTCCATGCTTAACCCACTGGGAAGATTTCCATGAGAGGCCATCCCTTTTCTATTGGGAAGGGCTACATTTAAGTAGGAGAGAGAGAGTACCATCTTAGGCAAAAGACTGTCTCATTCATCACAGATTCTTTAAACTAACTGCAAAGGGGGAGAATGGACTTGGATCCAAGTCTCTAACATCCAGTTCATATATACTAGAACAATATAATGTGCTGTCACTCAATGCCAGATCATTAAATACACTCAAAATTGCAGAATTATAAGCTAAATGCCACCTGTTAGACTTAAACATCATATCAATAACAGCTATCTGGTGGAATACAGAATCAAATTGGTTAAAACACATTCCCGAGTTTAAGCTTTATCAGAAAGACCGCATAGACCAAAGGGGGGGGTGGAGTCTGTATGCATGTAAGGAATGATATCCCCTCATATGAGGACACCACTAAGACTTCTACAGAAAGCTTATGGGTTAATGTACAACTCAAAGGATACCCTCAAATAACACTAGGCATATGCTATCGGCCTCCAAGTGAAAATTTAGAGTATACTGATACCTTATTAGAAGAAATTAAAAACATTGCAGACAAAGGGAACATCTTAATACTGGGTGACTTTAACTTACCCTCCATAAACTGGGTGACCTTAACAGGAAGTTCTATGTTAGAAATTTTTTTCTTACTACTATAATTGACCTCAGACTTGACCAACTAATCAATGAACCCACCAGAGGCAATAATATATTAGACCTCTTAATAACCACCCCCGATAATAACATTTCTAACCTTTCCCTGTCTGACCCTCTGGGTACTAGCAACCACAAATCAATATTCTTTAGTCTTACACACTATCAACAACAAACTGCCAATAATACACTTTATAAAAATTATGATAAAGCCGACTTTAAAATCATAAATAGAAATCTAAACAACATATCGTGGAGAAACATATTATTTCCCCTTACTCTTGAGGAATCCTGAAACTATTTCAAAAACACTGTCTTGAATCTTGAGACAAATTATGTTCCCATGAAAAACAAATACAACAATAAAGGGCAGATACCCCTTTTGCTAAAAAAATCGCAAAAGAAATTAAATCGTCAAAAATAAAAAAGCTATTTCATAAACTTAAGAAATGTCCACACAGCAAAAAATAGAAATATTTATTACTTTTACGGACTGCAGTAAAAAAACTTAAACAATCCTTCTGGCCAAACGTAACCTAAAATTTAAAATAGTGCACACCAAGGAGGGACACAAATCACTATTTGCATATTTAAATAAAAAAGGGAAACACCAGACAAATCGGCCCATTAAAAATTAATAATAACCTAATCACATCTGACAAAGACACAACTGATAAGCTAAATCAATACTTGTGTCCAGTATTTTCAAAAAAGAGCACAAACCCAAATCCAACAACAATAAAAAATAAAACTAAACCATTTCTATTAACTAAAAAATACACCGAGGCAGCATTAAAAACACTAAACAAAAAAAGTCGTTCAGGACCGGACGGTATTAGTCCCAGATTTCTAATTGAAACTACAGAAGCTATAGAACTCCCATTAACCATAATATTTAATAAATCATTGGAAGAATCTGCAATTCCTTTTGACTGGTTAAAGACAGATGTAACACCCATCTTTAAAAGAAGATGCCGATCTAACCCAGTGAATTACTGTCTAATCAGCCTGACTTCAGTCCCATTTAAATTGTGAGAGAAAATAATCAAAACCATACTAGAATCAGAATCCCAACTACTTAACATTACACAACATTGATTAAAACAGGGCCATTCATGTACTTCTAATCTCACAGCATTTTACAATAACATAAATTATGGGTTAGTCAGTTGTCACCCAGTCAGTTGTTACACTCCACAATCCATACACCATTCTGGGGGAGCATAGTTCCCCTATGGATGCACCCGCAGAGGAGACTAAGGAGGGTGAAGACAACTGTCACAAGGGAGGCCCTCAGGAAGGAGGCAGAGGGCACCACAGGGAAAGAAAGCAGCTCCTGGTGGGGGACTCAATTATTAGGGGGATAGAACTGGGGGGAGCAGGGAAAACTGAAGTAAGGTGCCTGCCTGGTGCCATGGCTTGGAGGGACAGGAAGCGCATCCTTAGGGATCGTGAGAACAGTTGCACGGAGTCTGAGCTGGACATCATTGTCCACCTAGGGACAAATGACTTGGCTCATCATGAGATTAGAGCAGTGCAAAAGGACTTGGTAGAGTTGGGAGGGCTTAAGACAAGTAGCACACACAGTATCCTTCTCAGAGGTGCTGCCTGTCAGTGGCATGAGTGAGGCGGGGTACTTTGCACCATGCAGTTTAACAAATGGTTAAAAAATGGTGTGCAGCACAGGGTTTGGCTTCATTGGGACTGGGGTTCCACCTGGAGGACACCAGCCTATACTGGCAGGTTGGTCTGCATCTGTCCAGGAAGGAACAAGTCTTTTGGGCAATCGGTTTAAATGCTTCATTGGCAAGCCTTTAAACTAGTCAAGGGGAGGCTGATAAGCAGAAGGAAAATCCCAGCCTCCCCTACAAAACAGGGTACTAAATGAGAAAAGACCAAGGTAGAAAGGTCAGTGGGGTTGCCGCTACAGAAGGTAAAGCCATCAAAAAATGGAGAGCAATGAGTACCAATGCCCGTAGTCTGGGTAACAAGCTTCCTGAATTAGTGGCCTTGATGGAGGAGGAAGATCTGGATATTGTGGCAGTCACAGAAACATGGTACACACAGAACCATGACTGGGATGTAAACATACCGGGATACACTATCTACAGGAGGGACAGGGAGGGTAAAAGAGGAGGAGGAGTAGCTCTCTACATAAGAGAAGAAATCAAAGCAACAGAACAAAAGGGTAAACATGGAGGAGAAGAAGCACTGTGGGTCAATTTTGAGGCAGACAATGGCACCACAATCCGCACAGGGGTTGTATACAGACCCCCCTATCAGGGGGAGGAAATGGACAAGGAAATGATAGAAAGTATACTTAGAATGGCAGATAAAGGGGAGATATTGCTGATGGGTGATCTGAATATGCCAGATGTTAACTGGAGTGCAGTTGCAGCAGCCACTTCTAAGAGTGGGGTTATTCTGGATGCCCTACAGGGGGCATGCCTTAGACAACTAGTATTGGAGCCCACTCGAGAGGGAGCAATCTTAGACCTGGTTCTCTCAAACGGAGATGAAGAGAGGATCACAGATGTAGAGTGGGTAGCCATCTGGAGACTAGCGACCATCAGCAGTATGGTTCACAATAAACACAGCAATAGAGTCAAGCCATACAAAGACAAAGGTACTGGATTTTGGGAGGGCTGACTTGCCAAAATGGGTGAGTGCCTAAGGAATGCACTAGCAAATGGGCAGGAAGGAGGGGTGGAAGAACAATGGGGAATAATAAAACTGCCATCACAGAGGTAACAAGCCTTGTGTAAAGCAAATAAACAAAATGAAACGAGGTAAGAAACTACTATGGTTCTCAAAGGAAGTGGCAGTGAAGGTTCAAGAGAAAAGAAAGCATTCAGGAAGTACAAGGAATCACAGAAGGAACAGGACAGAGAACTGTATCAGTTAAAGCAAAGGAAGCTGGAAAGGCAGTCAGAACAGCAAAGGCCCAAACCGAGGAAAAGATAGCCAACTCAGTTAAGAAGGGGATAAAACCTTTATAGGTACATCAGGAGCAAGGACGACCAAGGAGGATAATGAGGTTTAATAAAGGGAGGGAGGGTGGGCAGAGGGTGATCAGAAAGGTAGAGATACTAAACAAATATTTTGCTCAGTATTTACAAAGGAAGAGGGAGGTACCTAAAACAAACAGTAGAAACACTCTGGATACAGAAGTTGGTACCAGCCCATTTACAGAAGAAAGAGTTCTGAAAGAGCTCTTAAAACTGAAGGTGGACAAAGCAATGGGGCCTGATGGGATTCATCCCAGAATTCTAAAAGAACTAAGGATAGAACTAGTGACACCACTGACTACCCTCTTTAACAAATCATGGGAGGATGGGGTGGTACCTGAGGACTGGAGGAGGCAGATGTGATTCCCTTCACAAAAGTGGGAGCAAGGCAGAAGCAGGAAACTACAGACCTGTTAGTTTAACCTCAGTGGTAGGGAAAATGATGGAATCATTTCTGAAGGAAAGAATTGTTGCGTATCTAGAGGCCAGAGGGCACAGGACCCAAGGCAGCATGGATTCAGCGGGATGGTCATGCCAGACAAATCTGATAGATTTCTTTGACTGGGTGACCAAAGTAGTAGATCAGGAGGGGCTGTGGACATGGCCTACCTAGACTTTAGCAAGGCATTTGACACAGTCCCACACAAAGATTAATATACGTTAGCCAGTCTAGGAGTGGGTCCCAAGATGACAGCCTGGGTAAAGAATTGGCTGTAGAATAAGACACAGAGGTAATAGTAAATGGAGTCCACTCTGAAAAAGGGGGGGTTAGCAGTAGGGTACCACAGGGTTCAGTATTAGGACCAGTCCTCTTCAATGTCTTTATAAGCGACATTGCAGGGACTGGAAGGAAAAGATGTCTCTTTGCAGATGACACAAGATCTGCAACAGAGTTGATGCACAAGGTGGGGTGGAAAGGATGAGAAGGACTTGGCAAGGTTAGGAATGGTCAAATGTATGGCAGCTTAGATTCAATGCTAAGAAGTGCAAGGTAATGCACCTGGGAAACAAAACCCAGGGAAGAGTACACAATGGGGGTGAGATACTAACAACAACAAAATGGAAAGGGACCTGGGGTAGTCATATCAGATGACCTAAAGGTGGGCAAGCAATGTGAGAGGGCAGCAAGGAGGGCTGGGGGATACTGGGATGCATAGGAGAGGCATCACCAGCAGAAAACAAGATTATTATCCCTCTGTACAGACAGCTGGTGAGACCACATCTGGAGTACTGCGTGCAGTTCTGGAGACCCAGTCTCCATAAAGACATAGACAGGATGGAAGCTGTCCAGGAGGAGGCAACTAAAATGGTGCAGGGTCTGCACCGAAGACATGAAGTGAGACTTAAGGAGCTTAATATGTATAGCCTCGAGGAAAGGAGGGAGAGGGGACATGATAGAAACTTTCAAGTACCCCAAGGAATCAACAAAGTCCAAGAGGGTAGCATCTTTCAAAAAAGAGGTGTGCAAGAACAAGGGGCACAATTTGAAGATAGAAGGGGGCGGCTCAGAGGTAATTAAGGAAGTATTTTTCACAGAGAGGTTGTGGATGCATGGAACAGCCTTCCAGAGGAGGTTGTGGAGTCAAAAACAGTGGTGGAATTCAAGCATGCATGGGACAGTCATAAGGCAATTCTAGGGGGTGGGGGTAGGAAGAAGTAGGCTGCTGGTTAACTAGGATCTGCAGCTTATCCATCAGGTAGGGAAATGGGCAGACTGGGTGGGCCTAGCGGTCCTTATCTGCCGTCAAATTCTATGTTTCTATGTTTCTATGTTTCTGAGTTAGAGTCCAGCACACCAATGGACGTAATCCATTTGGATTATAGTAAGGCCTTTGACTGAGTACCACTGATCAAACTAATCAATAAACTACTACACTTTGGATTCCTCACCAACCCAGTTACCTAGATTGACAATTGGCTAACTAATAGAATACGGCGGGTTACAATCAATGAAGTATTATTGGATAGTGGAGAGGTGACTAGTGGAGTCCCCCAGGGCTCTGTCCTTGGACCAACACTATTCAATTTATATATATATCTGACATGCAAATAATATCATATATCATACTATCCAAATTTGCCAATGACACAAAACTAGGCAGGAGGGTAGATTCTGTACACCATACAGATCAACTAATTGACGACCTTGCTAACATCGAGAAATGGACCATTACAAACTAAATGGACTGTAACACTGAAAAGTGTACTGTACTCCATTTCAGAAAAAACAATCCAATGCAAAACTACCAACTCAACAATATTACACTAAGTGGGCCAGATATTCAAAAGGGTTGCACCATGCGCAACCTCAAGTCCTAAATTGTGCCATTCTGCAATATTCAGCAGGAGGCAGTTGCGCCATTGAAAACAGGCTGAGCAACAGCACAATGCAAATGAATGCATGCTCAACTGGAGGGGGAGGAACCATGCATAAACTGCACAGCCCGATATTCAGCCAGGCTGTGCAGAGTTGCAAGTCAACCCCAACCTGCGCCTGCAGGACTTTGAACCCCCAAAAAGGCTTAAGTGAGGGCCACCCTACAGGTGAGCTGCTGTATTGCAGGGCGAACACAGCTGCTGCCACCTTTGGCTGGCCCTCAACTCAGTCCCTGTGCCCCCGCAGCCCGATCGCGGGCATAGTGTACTCCCCCACCAGCCTGATCACGGGCATCAATGTGGCTCCCCTCCTCCCGTTCACATCCCTGGTGGTCCAGTGGACTGAAATGCCCGATCGTGGGCAGTATGTTTAATAACTCCCCCCCTTCCGTTCACATCCCTGGTGGTCCAGTGGACCGAAATGCCCGATCGTGGGTGATATGTTTAATAACCCCCCTCCCGTTCACATCCCTGGTGGTCCAGTGGACCGAAATGCCCGATCGTGGGCAGAAAGTAAATGGAACCCCCCCAGAACATCTCCCTTGTGCCCGATCATAGGCAGAAAGTAAAGAACCCCAAAACATCTCCTGGTGGCTAGTGTCCCCCACCCACCCCCAAGCCCTACCCCCTCCCCCTGGCAGCCGGCGGGCAGCATCTCACCCGCCTGCCACCCGGCGGCCCGCCAAATGACTGTATGGTAGGGCTGCGCCCAGTGGTGCAGAGCAAGAGCCAATGGGCGTGCATCTCCCGTCCATGACAGTCAGATTTGTTATTCACTGGACTGTCATGCGTGGTATGGGGCTGCATGCCCATTGGCTCTTGCTTGCACCACAGGGCGAGCCCACCGACAGTCACGTCGGCGGGTGGCGGGCGGCAGGCGGGTGGATGTTGCCGCCACCGCCGCCGGGGAGCGGTGGTGGGTTCGTGGAGTGGGGTGGTGGGGACACTAGCCACCAGGGAGATGTTTTGGGGGTTCACTTACTTACTGCCCGATCGGGCATTTCGTCCACTGACCACCAGGGGAGATGTTCGGGTGGTGGGGGGTTCTACATTTCTGCCCGATCGGCACAAGGGAGATGTTCGGGGTTCTGTTTATTTTCTGCCCGCGATCGGGCACAAGGGAGATGTTGGGGGTTCGCTTACTTTCTGCCCACGATCGGGCGCCAGGGAGATGTTCGGGGTTCCACATTTTCTGCCCGCGATCGGGCACAAGGGAGATGTTCGGGGTTCTGTTTACTTTCTGCCCGCGATCGGGCATTTTGGTCCACTGAACCACCAGGGATGTGAACGGGAGGAAGTGGGGGAGCCACATTGCTGCCCATGATCGGGCTGCAGGGTGCGTCGGTCCCCGACGGCTGCTGCCTGGCAGGGTGCCAGGCACAAGTCCTCAGGGATCGGCGCACCTACATACTAATGGCATGCAAATGGGGCCATAATCAGATGCAAATGGCCCCCTGCGCCTTGCATGAATTATGGCCCCGTTGCATCTACTGAATATCGTGATTTCTTGTAGGCGCAATGGTACTGCCCACATGAGTTGAATGCTCACTCTGACAACTGCGGTGGCACAATTTCCACTGTGCCATGCACAGTGGCTGTGTGGGGGTGATATTCAAAGGAGTTGCTCAATAGCGCAACTCCTTTGAATACTACGCCACCTCCCTCTTGCCAACTATTTTGCGCAGCGCAAGGGCTTGCGCTTCAGAATGGCGCAGTTTGAATATCCAGCCCAATGTATCTAACAGTGAAAAAGACCTCAGTATCAAAGTTAACAATAAACTCACTTCCACTGACCATTGCAACAAACTAGCTAAAAACTCATATGCACTACTCAGGATAGACTGTGCATTTATTACAAAGACTGAGGAGTGTATACTGTAATTCCACTTTACAGAACCTACATCAGGCAATACTCTGACTATGGATCACCATTTTGTAACCCATGTCTAAGAAAAGACAAATCAATGTGTCAAAATTGGGCAAACAGTATCCAGCACAGGAGCAGTATCATTATGGGTACCCCAGGGATCAATACTGGGGCCCCTACTCTTCAGCCTCTTCTTAAATGACCTTCCCACAGCCTGCAACACCAAACTCATACTGTATGCAGATGATGCTGTGCTCCTGAGCAGCAGCATGTCTCAGACTGCCCTACAATCTGAGCTGCAGAACCTCTTCTCCAAATTCAGGGACTGGTTCTGTAGTCATAAGCTGCTGCTAAACTATGAGAAGACCAAGGCCTTGCTTATGTCTAGCCCCCACAACAAAAATAAGCACCACCCCCTCATCATCGCCAGCTCATGCAGTGAGCTGCTGGAGCAAGTTCACTTGTTCAGGTATCTGGGGGTCATAATAGATGATACCCTCATGTTTGTGCAACATATTGACTCTCTGGTCAATACCAAGATTGGTGTCCTGTACAGGCACAGGCAATGCCTCTCTCCCGGGCCCTCCACCTCTCAGTCCACAGCTCAATTATATCTACTATTGACTATGGACTAGTGGTCTATGGGGCAGCAACAGATACAGTGCTCAAGAGGGTTCAGACTACACTCAACAAAGCATGCAGACTCACCCTGGATGCTGATCATGGCACTCACACCTGTACTCTGTACGAACGTGCAAATTGGCTGTCATTAAGAAACAGGGTCAAATTCCAAACTTGCATCCTAGGGAAGAAGGCTGTATTGAGTAAAACACCACCTTGAGTAGGCAGTTTGATCAAGGTGGCCAACTCATTACAGGTCACCAGAGGGAGGACTAGAGGGGCTTTGGTGATCCCCTTCCTTCGCACCTCACTTGAGCAACATGCATTTGTCTACCGGACCCCCTTATGGATGAATAAACTTCCTGAGAACCTCTTGGTCACCAGTTGTCTGGCATAATTCAAAATTGATCTCAAACAGCACCTAATAACACTCTCTAAGTGCACCTGCCCCTGAGTCCAGCCAACCTGTTCTCTCTGCCCCCCAGCAAGCACTAGGCAAGCCTCAGGTACCCCCTCCCTCTGTCCCTTCTCATGACTTGCCTCAGCAATCAGTTTGCGTCATGCTCCTTTGGCACCTGCCAGTTCCTCCTCCTCCCCCAACTCACAGTCCCGTGAGTTTCCCAAACAGTCACTGCTAATGCTGGCTGTCTGACCATGCCCCCTCACACCCCACCATTTTACTCTCCATGTTCTCTCCGCTCAGCCTCCCCTCACCCCACCATTTCTCCCTAATACCTTATTGTCCCTCTTCCCCCACCCTCTCACCTCCACCGCAGTACTTACCTTTCTCTCTCATACCTCCCTTCACCTCTCTGCCAGCTATACCCGTCCCTCTGAACTACTGACAAGACACTTTGTGGCTGCTTATTCCCCACCCTCATCAAGTGTTTTCTTGTTATTTAACTTGTACCTATGTTTTGAGTTATTCTGTAAGTTCTGAATCCAAGCTGTATCATTCATTGTAATGTACCTTTGTTTTCTCCCACTGTACTTTGTTTTGTAATCTATGATGTGGAACCTTTGTAAAAGATCTTGTGCTCAAAGGTTTTTTTCTGAATCACTAAATAAATAAATAAAAGACAGGGTGGAGCAAATACAGAGGAGAGCCACCACAATGATTCCCCAGTTATCACATTTGGACTATCATAACAGACTTCTTAAATTGGGTCTGCACTCCTTGGAATTGAGGCGCCATAGAGGTGACCTTCAAAATATTACAAACACCATCCCTAATGCAACAACGCGGTATACACTATACAGATAGAAAACTTGTACCTAGACTCCACTCAAAACAGCTTGAGGCAGCCAAAGCAAAATCCAACAGAAAGCTAAACTACTTTTCATTAAGGGCCCCAAAACTGTGGAATAAACTCCCACAAAATCTAGTAGAGAGTAAAACATTTGAAATATTTAAAAAGGGTTTAGACACATGGTTAAATAATAACTGAGCCTTTAAATGTTCCACACAATTGTGTGTGTGTGTGTGGGGGGGGGCATTCTTGATGGGCTCACACCTACTGTACTTATGCCCCACAAACACCTAGTAAACCTACTTTCCAAAAAGGAGCCCTGGCAACCAGAATATACTTCATATTTCTTTCCAATACCCTACATATCAGAGAAGCCAAAGACCATCCAGTAGAATTTTCAGATCATAACATGGTCTCCATTACCATTGGTAACCAACCTCTCTTACCTAAAAGGCCCAGGATTGTGGAAATTTAGTACCACATTATTGGAAGATGCGCATATCACCGTCTCATTAGAACACTTTATCACAACCTGGAAATCAGTTCTGATTTGCTTTGATGACCCAGTTCTCTGGTGGGAAGACACTAAACGGGATTTTCACTTTTTTTTTTTAAACAGTACAATAAGACTAAAAGCTGCAGCTTGTACTTAGCATATTTTCAGAAATGGCACCATCTACTAAATTTAATGACTATTGAGTACACAAGGGGACAAGACCTTTCCCAACAAATGAGTCTTATTAAAAAAGACATGATGCAATTCCATGGTCAAAAATCTAAGAAACGGTTTCATCAGCAAAAATCTGGGACACAGGGGCTTTCAGACTTGGTATGCCCTTTTGACCATAATTATCTTTATGTAGGTAAAAAAGAAATCACCTGCCTCATTGGACCTTCCAGGAGCAAACATGCAGACAAAAAGGAAATATTATGACAAGTGTATAGCTACACTGCAGAAATGTACTCCCCTTTAATAACAGATTCTTCCAGTTTTGCTCCGTATTTTTCTGATATTGCCTTACCTGAAATACCCCCTGCAACCTTAGGTCATGCTTGTCAAAATCCATCTCACCATGGGAAATATCAGCTACTATTTCATCCTTAAAACAACACACTACGCCTGGCCCTGAAGGCCTACCCTACTGAACTCTACAAAATTATGGGACAATATTAAGTCACCGAACTTATGGAGGTGTTTAACTGTATTTTACAGACTGGTAATGTCCCTTTGGACCTTAACATGAGAACCTTAATTTACCTTTATGAAAAAGGTGAGAAAACCGACTTAAGAAACTGGAGGCCAATTAGTATGCTGAATACGGATTTTAAAATTTTAACGAACATCATTACCAAAAGATTACTATTGATCACTTCACTTGTGATTTTTGGGGCGCAGTCTTGCTCCATCCTGAACAGACGGCTCTCTGATCATCTAATTTTACTATGAGTAATAATGAAACACAGCAATAATAAAAGTCTCTCAGGCTATGTGGTCTCACTGGATCAGAGGAAGGCCGTGGATTCCATCAGTCATGACTTTTTATGGGCCACATTATACCATTATAAAGTCCATGGCACTATGATTACATGGATCCAGAATCTCTATAAGACAGCCACTGTTTTTTCTGTAACCAATGGTTGAAGGGGAACCCTAGAACTGACCAAATGGGGAGTCAGGCAGGGATGCCCCCTCAGCCCTCTCTTATATGTCTTTTTTATAGACCCCCTACTACAGAAAATTGATGTAACACATAACATAATTCCTGTACGTAATACTGATAATAGCACACCATATAAAGCTATTGCATATACAGATTACATGGGTCTATTGGTGGCGGATGACAGTCTAGTATTAAGTTCCCTAAGTCTATGTGCTGAATTTGGTTCTGTGTCAGGTGCTTCCTTAAATTTAATGAAATGTGTTGGATACCAGCTAAACCAAGACCCTCTGTCTAAGACAGCGATCGGGCGTATTAATCTACATAAAGGACCTACACCAATACTTGGCATACAATATGGCTGTCCTGGCATGGATGTATTGAACTGGGAAGGGAAAATAGCTACAGAGAAATGGAAGGTTGCACACTGGAACAGATGGAAACTGGGGAAGAAAAAATGTATTTAATAAAAACATGTTTGATCCCCATCTTTTTATACACTAACTATGTTTTTCCAGTTCCTAAGCAATTCAACACTACCATATTTATTTTTTTTTTTCAGGCTTTATGGGGTAGCCACCTTAACCCCATTAAATGAAATATTACATACTGTACTTATCTGTTAAGTAAGGTGGTCTACATATGGTGAATCCCATTTTATTTTTTAACAGTAGTTTTTTAATGGCTAACTTCAAGTCCATCTTAGTAC
Source organism: Neoceratodus forsteri (assembly GCA_016271365.2). Classification (NCBI taxonomy): domain Eukaryota; kingdom Metazoa; phylum Chordata; order Ceratodontiformes; family Ceratodontidae; genus Neoceratodus; species Neoceratodus forsteri. The sequence continues at coordinate 1,694,499,331 of CM028130.1, read as the reverse complement.
ACAGACAGATAGGCTGGGAATCTTGGCTATATAATTGTTGTAAGACTTGGTTTAGTCTCTGGGAATCTAGCACATTAAAAGTGTTATGCCATACTGCAATGATCCCTGTTTACATCAGGGATATCTTTTTAGGATTAAAACAGTGGAAACTCACCAGCCATATGTTGCTTACGATGATGCATAAAAGTTTATATACACACCTATTGACTACATTAGCCACAGTAGATAACCCTTTTGAAAAATGTCCACCCAGTTTTATCCAATAGTTGAAGAGGTTGTTAAGGAATGATAGAATTCTAGTCCATTTGTGGGATATGCACTGACTGTCATGCCATAAAAAACTTAATGTAAAATCCAATCACAAACACAAACAGCTGCAAGACAGACTGTGTAGTCGACCCCTTTGTATTCAAGCACTCGAAAACATGGACCACCTTTTTTCAATGCTCTTTTATAACTAGTTTTTCGACCTATTTGGCACAGATTTGGCAGGAACCTCTTTTTAAACACACTACTTATCAGAATATTATATACGGACATTTTTCCTCTCAATTGAAGAAGTGGAATCAAAATACTTTGTGCCTTTTGTTTACGGTCATTAAATTGAACATGTGAATGGCTAGATGCCTGTTTACTTTACAATAAAAGGAATGTACTTACCCTGAATTTGTGGGAAAAATCATTAAAGACTTGCGTCTCTGAATGTGCACAGAAATCCAGATGTGATTTGTTGGAATTATGGAAAGGGTTACCTTGGATTACTGATTCAGACTTTGCTGTTACATAATACATACACTGTAGTATTGTATTCAGGATGTTACGATTTTGTTTTCTTTTGTTTTTGCTTCCTGTATTGTCTGTAATCTGATTTTGAATTTTAATAAACCTCCCCTACTCACCAGTAGGGGAAATGCTGGCTGTTTCAGGATGGCCACTCAGTGCTGGACTTCGGAGGAGATGGACGTCTTCGAGTCAATGGAGCAGGCCTCCTCCTCTGTACTCAGTTTGCCAGAGGTCATTGAAAATGTAGAGGTGTCATCAAATATAAAAGAAGATGATGGTGGCAAAGAGATTTTTGTATCTACTGAGGATTTGAGCATACCAGAAAGTTTACCAGAAGGTGTAAATCTCATTGATACCAAAGCTTCTTTGAGGGAAATTATGATCCAAGGAACTAACAGCAGAAGAACTAAGACATCAGCATCTAAAGCAAAAATGTCAGTCTGAAATAGCTAAACTGCAAACGGAAATTGAGTCTATCACTTGGCACGGCCAGCTTGTCAAGCCACATTCCTTTCCCGATGACGCACCCGCAGGGCTGGAGGAAATTAGCATCTCTATACCACAGGTAAACACTATCCCTTCTACTGAATGCACTGTTAACATGACTGGCAGTAGAAATGCTGGTGGAAGCATGTGCCTAGAGCCACTGGGATCAGTTGGTGGTAGATCTTCACAGAGACTTAAACGAGCACAAAGCCAGATGGGGTTTGTTCAACCAGCAAGAGGCTGATATGCAAAAAACTATTCTGCCACATATGTTAACAAGTGAGCAAAGTAATGGGCAGGACTTAAAATTAAAAAAATATCAAATGTCAAAAGAGCACTCTGAAAAGAATGGAAATACTTTAAAACCAGGACGAAAGGAGATACCCTTACCTCCCGACAACTCAATTATATATCAGACTGACGTAACTAATCAATCGGGGTGACAGTAGTTTCATTCACTGCAAAAGGCCCTCTGGTTAAATCAACTGTAAGGGAAGATATAAAACAAAAAAGAACTGCTCTGACTCTATCTAAAAGAAACATTCCCCCTGAACTCACTATTTTAAGTGATGAGACTCCCGAGGACCAACCTATGCCTGCAAACATAACCCCCCAGCCTCAAACCACTGCAGCGGCAATCCAGGCTGCTTTTTCTATTTGTCCCCTGAACACAGACCTCTTCTTCCAGTGGTCCCCAGAGAAGGCATTGTCTGAAGCAGGATGGAAGAAAATGCCAGATGGCAAGTGGCTCTCAGACCCTGACTGGGCCTCAAAATTACCATCGACTCAAGCATCTCCAGAATGGTGCCCAAAGGTTCAAGAACAGGTACATGCATCTGTGACTCTTTCCAAAGCTGTACAAGGTCCTACCACTTCAAATGTTATGGCTGAACCTGATCCCAAAGGCAGGAATAAGGATCCTAAAACCACTGTACAGAGCTCTACAGGACCTAAATCATCTCCAGCCTTCCCATCTACCCTCAAGTAGGTCAACAGATAAGTTGGACCTAAATATTCCAGATTTAAATAATGCTACTGAAGGAAACCAAGAGGAACCTTTACCGCAAAGGATTCTACTTTCTGAACTGTTTCAAAAAGTGAAGAAGGAAGCAGTTCCAAGAAGACACACAGTTCGAATTGGATATAAAGGCGGATTAGAGAAGAGACCAGTCAGACATTATGTAGGGAGGGTTTTAATAAAAAATTCTTTACATGTCACACCTAAAGAAGTTTTTGATTTGTTAATATTTCCAGCAAGGATAATTTTGATGTGAACTTTCTCTCTCCATATGCACTAGAACTGATTTGGCAATGCTACAACCAAGTTAAATTCTCCCTTCCCATGGACACCCTTTTTGGTAATTCCTTTAACCAAACCAATGATCAAATTTGTTACTGTTATGTTCAGAAATGAGGGATCCATGTGGATGATATAACCTATTGGTTATTGCAGAAATGTGAAGTCTTCTGTGCTCCTGACCCTATTTTGGACTCAGAGCTCTTTTGGACAGGGGTCTGGAAATACAAGGTAAAACTATGGTAGACAGATTCTGGTATTGAGCACATCCCTAGCTAATTTCTGTTAGATAGAGATAGGGGAGTTTGCTTTTATGTGGGCCAACTACATGCCTGCTACAAGTGTGGAGCTAGAACACACTTATCTAGTGTATGTGACAGGCCACGATGTGATAATTTTGGGGAAGTGGGTCATATAAGCCACCAGTGTGCTAACCTTACTAAATGTGATCTGTGTGAGGAGATTATTAATGTCTTTCCTGAGTGTCCTTGGGCAGCAAAAACACAGCTTCATGCATGAGCCCCGAATTGTTAATCCAACAAGCTCAAGATGCCACAATCACCCCAGAAAAGGATACCCAAAGGAACAACCTGACCCCTCTCCCCACTCCACCTTGGGCCTTGCCGCAAGAAATAATTTTGGGAAAACCTGAAAGCAATTACCAGAAGGAAGAAGCTGGGCCCTCCACTAATGCCCAGATTGATGAGCTCACTCTTGTCTGTTACCATGATCTACCTGACGAAAAAATACAGATGCAAATTTCCTCTCCTGCACCCTCAGCTGCTCCAGCCCCCCCTTTCTCAGAGATGGGTTACAAGGAATTTGAAACCCCTTCCTAGTAATATCACAGGAATAGAATCAGAGAATTCTTATGCAGCCTTAGCTTCGAACTGGGAGGAGTCTGACATGGAGGTGACTCACAGACTCACAGCCCCACAATCCTGACAATATTACGGCTAATACTGATACTATGGGCTACAAGGGGAAGAAGAAAAAAAGAGGAAAAGAAAACCTCTTAAAACACTTACATTGAATCTATGTCCACATTCTGTTTTGGGTCACTGAATATCCACAGTTTACTTAATCATATAATGAGACAGGCAGTATTTCAATTTTTACATGAAAAGAAAATAGACGCATTCCTGCTTCAGGAAATATGAATGTTTTCAACTAACCAAGTTTGACTTTTTCAATCTGAATGTGTCTGGGGACCCTCATACTGGTCCTTTGGACCAGATAAAGCTCATGGGATAGGGATACTTTTTATCTCCTTCTCGTTTACCCTAATTAGACTAACTGAACCTGTTCCAGGAAGATTATTGATCCTTGATGGTCTATGGAACAACGCCCCATTCAGATTTATAACTGTAGATGGTCCACAAACGAAGGCAGAAAGTGTAGGCTTTTTTGCCTCACTCCAGCCATATTTAGTTACATTTAGTAACACCTTTTTAGGAGGTGACTTTAACTGTGACACCCTAGACAAAGGTAGGGTTTGTGAGGGAAAGAAAGTATATTGAGATTCCAATGCCTACAAAAGTGTACTGATTTAGCTGATCTTATAGACTGTAGTAAATTTCAGAATATTGAACCTACGTTTACTTATAAGCAAGGGAAATTTACTACAACTATAGATCATGTCTATATATTCAAGGGCCTTTCTTCACCCCATTTCAGAATATACCCTATAGAGTTCTCAGATCACTTATTATTAAAAATTTCATTACAACATTTTCAGGCAAATAAACCTAAAAATAGGTGGAAACTCAGTTCTGCGATTCTTTCTGATCCTATAGTCCAAGAAGTATTACATTTACTCTGGGCCAGAGTATCAGTGGTGTTTCTATATGATAACTTAGGAGAATGGTGGGATGATACCAAAAAAGACCTAAGGCACTGGTTCCAAAAATTTGGAACACAAAAAGGAAAAACAAAATTCTTTAAATATTTACAATTACGGAACCGATGACAATATTTATATACTTTAGCTTCTACTACCAGGCATGATTACACACCACAAATAGAACAGCTAAAAATGGAAATGAAGGAATTTCAATATGATAGAGCTAAAACTATCAGAGCCATGCTACAATATGGTACCCAAAATTCACCAATAGGAGACCCCTTGGAAGCTTGTAAAAAAAAAAAAAAGGAGGCCTCAATACTTGATAGCCTTATAGATACAGATGGGAATACTGTAGAATCTATAGATGGACTACACTACATTATCTATGAACATCTACAATCCCATTCTATGACTGACCCCCCCCCAATTAAATATTATAAAAAACCTATTTACAGAAAATTCATATCCCTATCCTCTCAGGAGAAGTAAAAAAGGTAACTCTTCCCATTGGTACTGCAAAAATTGAGCAGGCTATTAAAACACACAAGCTAGGTTCTTCCCCTGGCCCAGATGGGCATCCTTATGAATTGTACAAAACTTTTTCCAAATAATTAGCAGCATGTTTGGAGATAGTTGTCACCTTCTTTTTAAAATCAATGGAAAGCCCAACATCCTTTACAGCAGGATTAATAGACTTTCTGTTTAAATCAAGAGAAAGACAACAGATATTAAAATCCTCTCCCAAATCTTGAACAACAGGTTATGGAAAATTTCAAATATGCTTATCTCTCATGCTCAGTTTTGTGGTCTCCCAAACCACAAGATTCAGCATGCCCTGATGATAATTAGGGATATCATTGAACACACTTCCTTTCGATGGAATAAATGTTGCATAATATCTATAGACCAGTACAAGGCATTTGCCAGAGTGTATCACCCTTTCTTATTCTCGACTCTGGAGCATTATGGTATTTCATTGGAATTTATAAGATGGATAAAATTATTGTGTTCTTCTGCCACAAGTATTACACATAGTTTTAAAATTACAACAGGGGCGAGGAAAGACTGACCCTTAAGCCCCCCCCTTACAGCTTTTCTTTGGACCCCCTCATTAGAAGGTTAGAGACAACAACAGATTGGCAAGCTGTCATAGGGAGTGTCATACAGTACACCATAAAGTCCAAGCTTATGTGGAAGATATATGTCTTTTCACTAATCATAATCAAATTAGGTCATTTTTACAGGAAATGAGGGTTTATTCTGAAGTTTCTAACACTAGATTAAATCATGGGAAAAGTAAAGTTTTATTTACAGGAACCCCCTCCCCCCATGTTTAGCAGTCACTGGGATCCAGATTCCTACTGAACCATTAATCATATTAGGTATAACTGTTGGTCAACAGAACATTCCCCTCTAAAATTGAGACTTTGCCTTACGGTCGGTGGAAAATAAAATACAGAGATGGAAAAACTTGAAATTGTCTAAAATGAAAATGATTTATACTTTAAAAAGATTTATCATTTCCTGTTTATTATATATAGCTATGACCTTCCCCTTCCTACACTTCTAGAGACTTGATTATACAACTGCTTTTTTCAAATGGGAAGCAGATTAAATTCCATGAAAAGGTGTCTTGTGTATTTGTCAAAATCTCAGGGAGGGCTGGGTATGATAGACTCTATAACCTTTATTCATATACTCTTTAGTTCCCAAACAGTCAAAACAGGTCTTTTACCCTCTGAGTCCTTACAATACAAGTGGATTCATAATAATTTAGCTAGGTTTTTCCAGAGCTGGGGCGATAGCCCACCTAAAGTAACCCCGTCTCCAGATTCCTGAATATTTCAAATTAACAGCACAAAAATTATATAAATACATAGATAGATACATACATAGAAGTCTGATGGCAGAAAGACCCGACAGGCCCACCTAGTCTGCCCATTTGCCTAGCTATCTGGCTTAACCAAAACTCAGATATGCCAAAACTCTGGTTCTCAACTATACAATGTTTTGGCTAAAATATACTTAGAAGAACCAGAATTTAAAAACTGCCCACTTTCACTGAGGAGAAAAGTTCTGAGCCATTTAAATAACAGTAGGATTCCCTCTCATATGTGGGAAGTATTATGACTATCAATGTATGGGAGGCTAAATATCAGGAGAAATTGTAAACACAAAGTGCAGGAGGAGAGAAATTGCCCACATACCTCCTGTATAGCAATAGAGGAGACAATGGAACCTTTTTTGTTTAATTGTGCTTACACAAAACCATTGTGGGCCTTTTTAGCAGAAAAATATAATTTTGGGTGGCTCAAGAATTTGAAATTCTAATTGGGGAATTACTCCCATTTATGCAGCAAATACAATTTTACAATCACATTATTGCTGAGGATAGTGACCCTACTAGCACAGTATACTTTCTTTGTTGCTTAAAATTTTATTTATGGCAGGCAAGATGCCAGTGGGCTATTCACCAATGACTAATGCCATATGAAACTCTTCTGAGTATTTTAGAAGAAATTCAAAATCACATATACCCCCATAATGCAAAGCATCATGAGCTGTATATGTAAATCACCACATAATATTATGCTGGTTCAACATTAAGCAGAAATGCATGATGCCAAAAGGCCTCTCATGCAGCTTGCAAAGGGTGCCAACAGAAAGACACAGACACATGTTTTGTCCTACTAGGACTCATCGGTATGCTTCAGCTATATGACACTCCAGTGGAACGAACCAGCTACCCTAGGATGGTCTAGCTGGGTTATGTTGTGGTGAACACAATAAAAACAAAAAAACAAGCTAGAAGACAAAGAACCTCAGTGCACAAGCACTGGGGCAATGGTTACCCTAAAGGGCATTGGCCAGAAAGCCAAGTTTCAAAGAAATACAAAATCACACATATCCCCCATAATACAAAGCATCATGGGCTGTATATGCAAATCACCACAGAATATTATGCTGGTGTTTTAGTCCATCACGCTATGAATGATGTTTATTTGAATGATAAAGCTAATCACTCATCACATAAAGTTTTCAAATGGTGGAAAGAGTTTGCAATATTTATCAAGTCTAAGTAAAAAAAATAATTTAGGTAGCATAAAATGATTGAAAATGTTTGAAATGTTTGGAAAAAAGAGTTAACAAAAGAGAATAAAGGGTACTATAAGAATTACTAAGAAGGAAGTACCGAATACATGTTTCGTATTTTAATTTTTGGTTGTTTCTATTCTTAATAAAGTATAAATATACTATGGTGGGGATATTCAAAGGGGTTGCACCTGGCGCAACTGGGTTGTTCTGGTGCAACCCTGCAGTGCACCCTGGTGGGATATTCAAATGGCTACCAGGTGCAGCGCATGTCCCGATGCACTAGGAAGCAATGTGATCCTAAGAGGAACAGATGCAGGGGGCGCGTCCATGCATATGCAGAGCATCCCGATATTCAGTCCAGGATGTGCGGTGCATGTGCCAGCATAGCCCTGCACTGCACCACACAGGGGGCTCAGAGCTGAGCCCCAGTAAAACTGGAGCAAGTCCCAGCCACCCACAGGTGGGCTGCTGTATTGCAAGTTGCAACACAGCAGCTGACAGCCATGGGTGGCCACCTGCCTCCCCAGAACACCGGTGCTGGGCACACATATTCCCCTGGTGGTTCAGTGGACCCCCACCCTCATACACTCGATTGTGGGCTGTAGTAAATAGAAGATCATGTTGAATACCATGGTAACTCTATATGCCCGATTGCAGGCTGTAGGAAGTAACCCCATACGCCTGATCGTGGGCCATTGTGAAATGAAGATTCACCTGGTAGTACAGTGGTACCCCCCTCCTCACCCACCCACAGAGGTCCTCTGGCCACCCAGCACTCCCCGTCATCGGCGAGCAGCAGCACTCCACCCGCATACCACCTGGCCGCCCGCCCGCCGAATGACAGCGTACAGTATGAACTGTATGCCTATTGGTCCACAGTGTAGAACCAATGGGTGTGCAAACCATACTGTACTACACAGTACCAGATATGTGCATGATCGACCAATAGGTGTATTGCTCATACTGTATGCTGTCATTCGGTGGGTGGCTGGGCGGTATGCGGGCAGTGTGCTGCTGCCCACCAATGATGAGAGGGTCCTGGGTGGCTGGGGGACCTCTGTGTGGAGGGGGTACTACTGGACCACCAGGTGAATCTTCATTTCCACAATGGCCCACGATCGGGCATACGGGGGGGGGTTACTGCTAGACCACCAGTGATATCTACTATTTCCAACAGCCCATAATCGGGCATATGAAGGGGTTACCGCTAGACCACCAATGATACATGTCTATAGGTAGATGCCCGCAATCGGGCTTATGGGAGCAGGGGGGCTGCAATAGCCCACCAGGGTTCTGACCCTCATTAGGGGCAGCTTGGCAGGTGCTGCTAGGCACTCCATAGGAGCTGGCACTTTGCATGCAAATGCGGCCAAAATGACATGCAAATGGCCCCATTTGCACCTTGCACATATTATAGCCTCATTAGCATGCCCCCGGCAGAATATTGTGGGTGATGCGCCTAGCACAACTGCACTTGCTCTGGTGCATCCCCGTGCTTCCTTTCCGTGTCTTGCGCTGGCACAGTGTGTGCACCCTCCGTGCCATATTCAGCAGTGCTGAGCCATGGTGCATCACTGTTGAATATCGCCTGGTCCTGGCCATGGCGCAGCCCAATTGCACTGAGCCTAGGCTTGCGCCACTGCCTGGTGCAGTCTGAATATCTGGCCCTGTATGTTTTATGATGTTATCTACAATAAACATTCTCCTACTCTTTTTGAGAAGTGCCATGGGATCTTTAATATCCACCTGAACTACCACCAGAACAGACAGATGGAACCTTGATTTAACATCTCATCCAAAAGACAGCACCTCAGGAGTGCAGCACCCCCCTCATGCTGTACCACAGTGTCAGTATTAGGACTGAACCCATGTGCCTGGTGTGGGGATAGAACCCACAGCCTTCTGATTTTCGGGCTTGAGAGGTGAGTGCACAACCTGCTGAGCCACTGACACTGCTCTTTATCTTGGTGAGACAATCACATTATTTCTGAGGATATTGACCCTACTAGTACAGCATAACTATCATGCTTCATGTGTTTACACTGGTCGTATAGACCAGTCAAAATGCAAGAAAGAGGATGATGTCACTACTGGCATTTTATTGACAATAAAATGACTGTTTTGAGTACTGAGCAGTAATTTTGTTGAGAATACAAAAAGAGCAGTGAGTTTGCTAAGGAATAAAGTGTGTGTAACCCTGGCTTCTGCTTGGAGGAGAAGATCCAAATGTAGTATGATAGAAGATAAACTCACTCATCATTTTAAATGGTCAGATGAAAGGGGATGAGAAGGGCAGCTCAACATATTCTGGCTCAAATGGGCAAAGTACTGTTGACTACTTTATATGTGCAACTGATGGCATAGTTAAATTTGAAAAGTTAACAATGGGTATGAAAGCTGAAAGTGAACATGCGTCCCTAGCTCTGTCTTTGATGGTTGGCGATGGGGGGATGCAGGGAAAAATGACAAAGAACCTCTGGAAATTCATTGAAAAGTCAGTAGGAACAAAATATTAAAATTTTGTGGCAACCTCACCAGTAAAGTACATTATCTTCTACACGAAATAGAAACAGAGATTGGCAAGATCCTAAATGAACCAGTTTTAGAAATAGGAGAGGAAATCACTACAGATGAGTGAGTTTTGAACATTTTAGAAAGGTAACATACTCTGGAGCTTATGTCTATCCCTCCAATGTATCCCCTCCTTCTTGTCATTACCCTCTGGGCCGCTTTTCCATTCTGCTGACAGAGGTTCAAACGCTAATAAAAAAAGCTTCCAATAGAACCAATTCCTCCTTAAGAATTGTACTTTCTTCTCTCAAAATGGACAAGAGATTTATGTCCTATATTGGACCTTAAAGGCCTGACTGAATACTTTAAATACAAACAATTTTGGATAGTCTAACTTCATGCTTTCTTTCCTCTGTTGCAAACAGGAGATTGACTTTATACCTAGATATAAAAGATGCTTACCTTCATATCAGGATCCACAAATGTCACAGACAGTACAGTACCTCCACTTTATTCTGGAAGGCAGTCATTATCAATCTTGAGTTTTACCCTTTGACTTATCCTCAGTGCCACAATTATTTACCAGATGCTTAGCAGCAGTGACAGCAGCCCTTAGGAGGGAAGGGTTGTCCATCTTTCCTTATCTGGATGGTTTGCTCCTCAAAGCCCCATCCATGGAAGATTTTGTCCAAACCCTGTTGAGAACAAGAGGTCTGTTTTGAGGCCCTGGATGTTACAGTTAAGAGGCCCAAATCATTCCTTATTCCTTGCCAGCATCTCTGGCACAGTACATTGAAGCAGTTCTAGACATGGCCGTGGCAGCACTTTTCTGACTGTGGGCAGGGTGGATACCCTGACTACACAGGCTCACATGATACATGGCAGTCATTACATGTCTGTGAAATAGGTGTCTGATAGGAAAGAAGGCACTCCCCGGGGTGGAGGGTCAGAGTTGTAGTTGATTGTTTCTGGATGGCATAGGTTTATTCCCTACCACCCTTCCCCTTGCCCCACCCATCCCAAGCGCAAAACTTCCTTTATATCAGGGATTCTGACATCACTTCCCCAAAACTGCTAACAACATACACTTGTTCATATCCTTAAAGGCACAGCACACTGAATAGGGGTAGAGACACTCATAAGCTTGCACACACTAAAACAAGAACAAAAAAACAACAATAGAAAAGCATCTGTAACTGGAAGGGACACAGGCATGTGAGGAGTGGTCGAATGCACTGCTGTGGAGCAGCAGTCTTCCAGAAGACATTCTGGAGACTGCGTTGCTGCCCTATTTGCAGGCACCTCTCTGGCCTGAGGGAGGAGGTTATTCATCTCCATGCTGACCTGGCAAGGATTTGGGAAACCTGCTCTCCCACCCAGGGACCACCCAGGCCACCGCCACTACCTCTAAGGTTGCCAAGAAACCTTGTGGTTGGACCACAGTGGGCTCAGGGAGGGTGAGAGTGGTGGAACAGAGGTGCATCCCTCCAGTTGTGCCCCTCCACAATTCATTTGCCACTCTGGTGGAGCATGGTTCATCTATGGAGGCACCCACAGTGCAGACCAAGGAGGATGCTGGGAATCTTCACAATGGAGACCCACAGGAGGGTGGCACAGGACCCCACAGGGAAAGGAAACAATTCCTGGTGGGGGACTCAATTGTTAGGGGTAGAACTGGGGGAGGGAGGGGAAAGGGAGGTAAGGTGCCTGCCCATTGTCATGGCTTAGAGGGACAGGAAATAAATCCTCAGGATTGTGGGAGTAGCTGCAAGGGTGAGGGAACTGGATGTCATTATCCACCTAAGGATGAATAACCTGGCTGAGAATGGGATCAGAGCAGTGCAACAGGAGTTTGTGGAGTTGGGGAAGAGCCTTAGACAAGTAGCACACACGGTAACTTTCTCGGAAGTGCTACCTGTCTATGGCATGGATGAAGCTAGGGTACTCCACACCATGGGATTCAATGACTGGTTGAAAAACTGATGCAGAGATCAGGGATTTGGCTTCATTGGGGACTGGGGCTCCACCTGGAGGGATGCAGGCCTATACAAGCACGATGGTCTGCATCTATCCAGGAGGGGAATAGGTTTAAATGCTTAATTGGCAAGCATTTAAACTAGCCAAGGGGGGAGGCACTGAAAAGGAGAAGGGAAATCCTAACCCTACCAAAATAAATCAGGTTAATTGGTGAGGTAAACACCAAGATAGAGCGGTCAATAGGGAGACGGGCAGGGGTAAATGGAGAAAAAGACAATGGCAGTAAGGATAGGGATGGGGTAAATAGAAATGAAGCCAAAAAAATGGAGGATAATGAGTACCAATGCCCATGGTCTAGGTAAAAAGCTTCCCAAAATGGTGGCCTTGGTGGAAGAGGGATGCTTGCATATTGTAGCAGTCACAGAAACATGGTACACAGAGAACCATGACTGGGATGTCAACATACCAGGGTACACAATCTACAGAAGGGGCAGGGAGGGAAGAAGAGGAGGGGGAGGAGTAACTCTCTATGTAAGGGAAGGGATTAAAGCAACAGAACTAAAGGATACACAGGGAGGAGATGAGGCATTGTGGGTCACCCTGGAGACTGAAAATGGCTCCACAATCCACACAGGGTTTGTATACAGACCCCCATCTCAGGGGGAGGAAATGGAAAAGGAAATGATAGAAGGCATCCTTGGGATGGCAGAGAAGGGGGAGGTATTGCTGATGGGGGACCTGAATATGCCAGATGTTAACTGGAGCACCTTTGTTGCAGCCACATCCAAGAGCAGGGCCATTCTTGATGCCTCAGACAGCTAGTTTTGGAACCCACTCGGGAGGGAGCAATCTTAGACCTGGTACTCTCAAATGGGGATGGAGAAAGGATCTCTGATCTTGAAGTGGGTAGCCATCTGGGAACAAGCGACCACCAAACAGTGTAGTTCATGATAAACTTAGCTGTAGAGTCAAGCCACATAAAAGTGAAGGTACCGGACTTCAGGAGGGCTGATTTTGTCAAAATGGGAGAGTGCCTTAGAAAAGCACTAGCAAACAGGCAAGAAGGTGGGGTGGAGCAACAATGGGGAAACATCAGAACTGCCACCACAGAGGCAACAGGCCTTTGTGTGAAGCAAATAAACAAATCAAAATGAAAGAAAAAAACACTATGGTTCTCAAAAGAAGTGGCGGGGAAGGTAAGGGAGGAAAATATAGCATTCAGGAAGTATAAGGAAACACAGAAGGAGCAGGACAGAGAACTGTACCAGTTAAAGCAGAAGGAAGAGGGAAAGGCAGTTTGAGTAACAAAGGTCCAAACTGAGGAAAAGATAGCCAACTCGGTTAAGAAGTGGGATAAAACCTTTTATAGGTACATTAGGGAGCAAAGAAAGACTAAGGCAGGGATACTGAGGCTGAATAAAGAGGAGGATGGTTGGACAGACAGTGACAGTGAAAAAGCAGGGATACCGAAAGAATACTTCTGCTCTGTATTCACAGTGGAAAAGCAGGGGGTGATACCTAATCCAGTCAATAGAAGCACTCTGGATAGGGGGATTAATATTAGTCCTTTCACAGAAGAAAGAGTTCTGAAAGAACTCTTAAAACTGAAAGTGGATAAAGCAATGGGGACTGATGGGATTCACCCCAGAATTCTAAAAGAACCAAGGGAAGGACTAGTAACACCACTGACTACAATTTTTAATAAATCATGGGGGGGATGGTGTGGTACCTGAGAACTGGAGGAGGGATGATGTAATTTCCCTTCACAAAAGTGGGAGCAAGACATAGGCAGGAAACTACAGACCTGTCAGTTTGACCTCAGTGGTAGGGAAAATGATGGAATCACTTCTGAAGGAAAGAATTGTTGAGTACCTAGAGGCCAGTGGGGCACAGGACCCAAGGCAGCATGGATTCACTGCGGGAAGGTCATGTCAGACAAATCTAATTGATTTCTTTGACTGGGTTACCAAAGTAGTAGACCGGGGAAGGGCTGTGGACATGACCTACCTAGACTTTAGCAAGGCATTTCAAGTTCAAGTTCAAGTTTATTGCAGGAAAACTCCATTGAGCAAGCTCATTCACAAGAAGGTCCTGTGACATAAACACTTAAAGTACAAACATAGATAGGTAATAACAGTATATACATGAAATGCACATTACATGATACAGGCTGGATATACATACAAGGGTATCACATAGGGTGACCGCAGGTGGTAAACATTAATATGACACAGGGAAGCGACTTACAGGTTGCATACTGATAAATGAAACATGATGACTGGTGTGTGCAATACATATATTTGGCAGCTAGAACAAACAACAGACTACAACTGATATGGGGGAGGGTGATTTGATAGAGTAGCAGTGGCGTAATCATAGATAAAGCCAGGAGTAGAAGGGAAGGAAAGCAGTTAATATGACAAAGCAATTATACCTTACCAGTGGATAAATATGGCACACATGGGGAAGGAAGAGACTTAATGACAGTTACAGGCATCTTTTATTTTGGCTGAACTTAGCGATTTGTAGAAGTTTATTGAAACTGGGCTAGTTAGTTTCAGTATGGTTTGTAATTGGTTCCAAATGGAGGGAAGGGCATATGCAATAGCATGTTTACCAAAGGAGGTCCGTGTCCTTTGTATGTCAAGCATAATAAAGTCAGATTTTCTTAACGAGTATGCACTATGTGAGATACTAATAAGGGAAGAGAGATAGCGTGGCAATTTCTGCAGGAGCAGTTTAAGAGTCCATAGCCCAGCACGGAGTAGGTGTCTAGTAGTAAGGGATGTCCAACTAACAGCTGCATATAAGTCACAGTGATGCGAACGGTAAGGGGAGTTGGTAATGAACCATAACGCACGGTGATAAAGGATGTCCAGTTTACTTAGATTTGCAAGAGTGGTGGAGGAATAGATTACATCGCCATAGTCGAGTAGGGGGAGAAAAGTCGTCTGTACAAGCTTGTTTCAAGTTTCAAGGGGGAAAAGGGTCCTATTTCTGTAGAAGAAACCTAACCTTGCTTTTAACCTTCTAGAGACATCTTCGACATGGTCATTGATAGATAATTTATTGTCGATCCAGATACCCAGATATTTAAATTTGGTTACAACTTACAGAGGCTCGTTTAGTGTGGTGACAATGAAGTCTTGGGCAAGGGTATTGGGGGGGCCTGTGATAGCACTGCAGGAGAATATCATCGCTTTAGTCTTCTTAGCATTAAGCAGAAGCTTTGCCTTTATTAGATTATGCTCAAGTTGTGCGAAGTCCGCTTGAAGCACTCCCTTGACTTCAGATAATGATGAGCCAGAAGTATACAACACAGTATCATCCGCAAAAAAGTGCAGATTGGACGTAGATATGTTAGTATCTAAGTCATTAATGTACAAAGAAAACAAGATAGGGCCTAAGAGGGATCCTTGGGGGACTCCTCTTGCAACTGGCAAGGCAGCAGAAAAAAAGCCTTCCGCCTTTACTTTTTGAGATCTTCCAGTTAGGTAGCTAGAGAACCACTGATTGGTACGGTATGTGGCACCCAACTTTGCAAGGCAATTGACTAATAGTTTGTGATCAACAGTATCAAAAGCTTTGCTGAGGTCCAAAAAGACTGCGCCAGTTACCTTCTTAGCATCTATAGCAGTTTGACACAGTCCCGCACAAAAGTTTAATAAACAAATTAGCCAGGGTCCCAGGGTGGTAGCCTGGGTAAAATACTGGCTGGACAACAGGACACAGTGGTTAATAGTAAATGGAGTCCACAGTGAAGAAAGGAGGGTTACTAGTGGAGTACTGCAGGGTTCAGTACTGGGGCCTGTCTATTTTAATGTCTTTATAAGTGACCTTGCAGAGGGACTGGAAGGGGAAAGTATGTCTCTTTGCAGATGACACAAAGATCTGCAACAGGGTTGATATGCAAGGTGGGGTGGAAAGAATGAAAAGAGACTTGGTAAGGTTGGAGGAATGGTCAAATATATGGCAGCTTAGATTCAACGCAAAGAAGTGCAAAGTAATGCACTTGGGAAACAAAAACCCAGGGGAAGAGTACACAATGTGGGGTGAGATACTGACAACAACAAAGATGGAGAGGGACCTGGGGATAGTCTTATCAGGCAACCTACAGTAGCAGCCACAGGCACTGCCAGGTATTTCCCAAAATTTCTGTGATATTTCCAGAAATATCTCATGCTTTCTCTATTTCCACAGTAGGGGCAGCAGAGAGAGAAGCTCTTTAGCAATTTCGCAAAATATCTGAAAATAGCTGGCAATGTCTGTGGCTATTACTGTAAAGGTGGGCCATCAAAGTGAGAAGGCGGTAAGGAGGGCTGGGGATACTGGGATGCATAGGGAGAGGCATCACCAATAGAAAACAGGAAGTTGTTGGCCCTCTGTGCAGACAGTTGGTAAGACCACATCTGGAGTACTGTGTACAGTTCTGGAGACCCCATCTCTGCAAAGACATAGACAGGGTGGAGGCTGCCCAGAGGAGGGCAACCAAAATGGTGCAGGGTCTGCACCAGAAGACATATGAAGAAAGACTAAAACAGCTTAAGATGTATAGCCTCGAGGAAAGGAGAGAGAGAGGGGACATGATGGAAACATGATAGAAACTTTCAAATACCTCAAGGGAATCAACAAAATCCATGAGGGTAGCATCTTTCAGAAAAAGAGATGTGCTAGAATAAGGGGGCACAATTTGAAGATAGAGGCGGGACAGCTCAGAGGTAATGTGAGGAAGTATTTCTTCACAGAGATGGTTGTGGATGCATGGAACAGCCTTCCTGAGGAGGTCATAGAGTCAAAAACAGTGGGGGAATTCAAGAATGCATGGGACAGACATAAGGCAATTCTAGTGGGGGGTAGTAGGAAGTAGGCTGTTGTCATCATAATTGTCCCTTATGCCCACCTCCATATGTAAGTAATGTCTCTCTTCTGTGCATTGGTAACATTCTTTTGCCTGGTCTTACTTTGTTAGCCAGCTAGCTAGTTCATCCATTTGATTTAGCCTGCCCTTGCTTCGAACTACAGACCAATTTCCCTGCTCCCACACCTAAATAAAGTGATTGAGAAAGTTGTACAGTCCCAGCTATCAGAGCACCTAGATAAGTACAACCTTCTGTGCCCCCTCCAGCATGGTTTCTGCAAATATCACAGTACCTCATCTGCCCTGGCACTCTTCTTCAACCATGTCCTTAGAAACATAGACGTAGATAAGGCCACAGGTGCAGTGTTCATTGACTTGTCGGAGGCCTTTGATCTTGTTGACCACCACCATCTCCACTCCACCCTCCAACATTTTGGCTGCTCTCCTGGAACTGCTGCCTGGCTCCATAGCTACCTTACAAATAGGTCCCAATCTGTGCTCATAGGCAAAGTTGCCTCTTCTTCCCTTCCAACTCACACTGGAGTTCCACAGGGATCCATTCTTGGCCCCTTCCTCTTTTCCTTGTTTATTAATGCCCTCTCTGCTGACTGTCTAAACTGCAATGCACTTCTTTATGTGGATGACTTAGTCTTGTACCATAGTGACAGATCCCTCGAATCCATCTCCACTACCCTCACTCTCAACTACTGCGTGGCTCAAAACTGGTTCCTCTCTTGAAAACTCCTTGTCAATGAAAAAAAAGACAAAGGCCATGCTTTTCGGCTAGAAGCCTTTCCTCAACAAGGTCGCCAAATCAAACTCCTCCCTCTCTGTATAGACACCTGCAGACCTCCCCTTGAGACGTTCACCTATTTTAAATACTTAGGTGTTACTCTTAATCCCTCCCTCACTTACAAGGTGCATATAAAACCTGACCATAAGTAAAATACACAAAAAGCTAGGTACGGCTTACCAGGTTCACCAACTGCTAACACCAGAGACTCGCCTAGCTGTTGCCCAAGGCAACTTCCTGCCACTCCTAGACTACTGTGCCCCATCTACTCCTTTGTGTCTGCAATGCTAAGCTCCCACCTTTACACTACTTATAATGTTATATGTCTTTTTGTTCTCAAAGTCCCCTATTCTACCCACCACTGCACACTTTATCAAACACTGGTGTGGCCACCTCTACAGGCCTGTTTTGACTATGCCCTCGGCTATCTCATGGACAACGCACTTAGGAGCAACCAGTCATCCCCTTATGCTCCACTACTTACTAGTAGGGCAATTACCAAGACCCTTAGGGCCTCCTCCACTCCTACCCTGGAGGTTCCTCATGTCACCTCAGTGATGGGCAGCAAGGCCTTCTCTGTCACTACCCCCTCCCTTTGGAATAGGCTCCCTCTGTCCATTCGCCAATCCTCATCCCACATGTCCTTCAAAGCTAACCTGAAGGCATGGCTCAAGGAAGAATCTACTTGCAACTGCCCCCAAGATCATGATAGCACACGGGCCCTGCCCTAGCCCTTCCTGGGTGGTAACAGGGTTTCTGACTACACTGTCTATCTGGCCTCCCCTGCTCCCACACTCTCTAGCTCAGCTGTACCCGTGCATATATCTCCTGACTTTGTTGACAAATTTAACCTGCTTGTCTAACTCTTGAATCACTATTCATGTAACTTTATGTAACCCCTTTGATACCCGGGGTTACCAGAATCCCAGTAAGACCTAGTGGTAGGCAGGGAAGGCAGCTTGTGAAACTCCAGTTAAATGGGTTTCACACTGTCTCACTCTGTCCTCAGTCACAGCTGAGTCTTGAGAGATGACATCACTATAGAACTGTCGCAGCTGCATGAGCCACTTTGGAATCTACAGCTCAGGGAGTGAGTTTAGAACTTTGGGAAATTCAAAGGGAGTCTTCCGTTTGTCCTTAAGCAAGAAGGAAGCATCAGTCTGCTGTCTGATCTCTCACTAAGAAAAAGGAAGTGTTCCTGTGTTTTATCTTTTTAAAGTGGTGGAGACCGCTCCCCGTCTCAGTACCCCCTCCCTCCGGGGGGAAGTTCTCTGTGGGTTCCAGGGCAATCCCTTCTCCCACCATGGAAGGAAGCTGCCTGATTTAATTTTGTCTGTTCTTGTATAACAGCAAAGGTTACAGTACTTGCCTGTGGGGCACCTGCAACGAATGGGTGAGTGTTTGGCTCCATTTGAAGGGGCAAACATATTGTTTTCTTCAGTTGGGACATGAATGGGGACTGCTATTTGGGAGGACTATGTACACTAGGACGAACAAATGGAGCAGTCAAACAGTTTAAAGTTTTAAATGGATTTAAAGTTCGCTGTAGAGGGGGTGCTTCAGGTCATCCACCGTTCAATCTACATTTTAAAGTCCTAAAGTTTTCTGTGTGTCCAGAGAAATGGCCGGGTATGGGCTGTGGGAGCTGGAGGTGGGAAAAGCCCCCATCTTTAGTAACCAGGTCCACCTCTACGGATTTCTTCTGTGTTTTGCTACTTGCCTCATGCACTTGGCCAGTGATGGGGCAGGTACCCAGACATGGGTCGCAACTTGAAAATCTCTCTAGGAGTCACAGACTCTAAGTGGTGTGGGGAGCCACAGGATGGGAAAATTACTCCTTGTTGGATGGGAGTCTCCTTGTTTATGGGAGTTCAATTGGAAGTAAGAGAACAAATCTCTCTAGAAGTCATAGACTCTAAGTGGTGTGGGTAGCCACAGTTTGGGAGTCTCCTTGTTTGATGGGATGTCTTTCCAAGTAACGTTTGGGTTCATTCTTCAAGTGGACCGTCAGTCGAGTGGCCGGCAGGGGAGCCGGGCCAGTCAGGCTATGTATCCAAAGTGCATGCAAAGTCTGGGCTGAGTGCCTGGTGGGTCCAAAGCCAGACAACTGTAGTAATGTGTTCATTCCTCAAATGGACCACTGTGTTAACCTCTAATCTGCACATACAGTAACGTAGCCCTTTGGGGGAACCATGCAATGCTTTGTTTATGTTCAGTAGTTAATGAATAAAGCCACACTGAAAAATCCCAATTCTGGTTCTGGACATTACAGTTAATGCTTTCTGTAGTTGGATTTACTTGGGTGCCCCTGTGCAGAGTAGCCAAACCTAGGTCCCTTGTGCCAGGTCACCTCATTCTTCCCCGAACCCAGGTCCCTCACCAGGTATTGCTGCCAAATTCCAACAGCATGCCACCTGTTGTTTTAGTAAAAAGGCAGGGGTGGGGACCCCCCGGTTACGTTTATGTTTATGACGCTAGCACCAGCTCCTCTGCAACCCCAAGGGTGTGGACCCTATGTTTCCTGTGCACCATGTCTGCATGACTCCTATATGATGAACGTCTAAGCTATGTAACTCTTTGACAACTGATGCCCTTATACCATATGCAATGTTTACTACTGTCTGTTTTTGCCTATATGATGAATGTCTATACTATGTAACCTTCTGTTGTCACTGATGTCTGTATACCATTTGTTGTGTTTACTTGTTTGCTATCCTGCCACTTTGTAGCCCAGGTCATGATTGAAAATGGTCCTTGGATCAGTTCACTTACCTGGTTACCAAATAAATAAATAAATTCATCTGTCTGTGTGACTCCTAGATACACACTATCTGGGCAAACTGGATATTTGTACTCTCCACTTGTTTTCATTCATATATTGTGTTACATTTAGCTAATGCAGCTGGGTTTTGATAGTGCTAGGCTTTTTGGTTTTTTTTTGTTGGTTTAACTCACGCATACTTTTTTAATTTTCAAGTTTCCCCTCCTTCCATCAAGATGGTGTTCCTACACTGTGACCTCCTCTTCTTTCACTGCTCCCTGCTCACCTCCTTGCTTCAGGGGAAGGAAGTCCCACTCCATTCTTCTCCTCATTCTCCTGCTCCTTCTCATGTCTGACAACATGAAATCCAACCCAGGTCCCTCCACTCCCCTCTGCCTCTGCTACTGCCAAGGACCTTAGCATTTTTTATCTCAATGCTAGCAGCCTCCCTTCTAAGCTCGACCTCCTTCCTATCTGGGCTCAACAACACCCTCCTGGCATCTTCTGCATGTCTGAATTCTGGCTTTCCTCCAGGACTCCAGACTCTAGCCTGACCCTTTCTGACTTCCATTTTTTCAGGCAGGATGGGGAAAACGTGGTGGAGGTGTTGCCATCTATCTTCTCCAGAACCTCTCCTATACCCTCCTCCCACAAATTTCTCCTTGTCAGGCTTTCATTCCCCCTCATCTGTCCCTATCTTCATTGGGCATCACCCAAAATCTTACCTGCTTCACTGGTTAACTCTCTCCAACATTGCCTCACATTCCTTCAAAGGTGAACTACTCCTCCTTGGGGACTTAAACATAAATTGGATTTCCCCTCCTTCTAGATCGACCACCCATGGGATTGAATCCCTAAATGTTTCCCAGATCATCAGTGAACCCATACGGCTCAATCTGCACTCTACGACCACACCTAGTTGGACTGGATTCTCTCCTCCCTTCCCACACCGCATTATTGCAGCAGGTATATTGCTGAATTTTGTTTACTGACCACTTCATGATGTGCATGAGGACAATCCAGCACCCCCCAATTCCCAAAATACATCTCATCCAAGTGCCTCCAGTTACTGAACATCAATGCTCCCCAGAGCAACCTCTCTGCAACAGATTAGTAAGTCATCCTCTTGGCTCCCAACACTGATGTGGCCCTCTCCCTAGTTCACTCCAAAGTCTCCTTAGTCTGGGGGCATGCATGCCCCCCTCAGAAAATCAAGGGTGAAATCTTCCCACCTCCCCTTGATTTCCCCTGAAATCTTTGATCAGTGCAAGTCCTGTGATATCATTTGGGTCTGCTATATATCATCCCACTCTCCTACAGGACCCTGTGAAACAGTTGCATTAAGGTTATCAGACCTGCAATCACACTATTTCAAGGTCGAACTCCAGAACAACCTCAACTCCCCAGCTAAATTCTGGAACGTAATCCACTCCCTTTTTGATCCTCCCCTCTCTTTCAGTCCCCCTGTCTTCATGGTTAATGTTTCACCTGTGTCTGACCCTTCCTTTGCTGCTGCTCACTTCAGTGAGTTCTTCACCACATGTCCCCTCCCTTCTCCTATCTTTCCAGGCTGTCCTCCTTCCCCTCCTGTTCCCCCTTCCTTTTCCCCTTCTCCACCCCACATTTCCATTTGCCCCATCACTATACAGGAAACCCTGCTTGCCCTTTCCTCCCTCAATGTGTCCAAGTTAAGCCATCATGGACTAGATCCTAAGCTGTTCAGTGTCTCAGCTCCCGTCATTGCAGCATCACCTACTCACCTGCTCAACCTATGATTATCCCTCTGCTCTGTTCCTTGGTCCCTGAAGATAGTCAAAGTTCTTCCACTTTACAAAGGGAGTGATCCCTCCTCCCCTAGCAACTTCCATCTAGTTTTGCTCCTTCCCTTACTGCGCAAAGCTGCAAGAGAAGCTAATCTTTCCAGACTCTTAAACTATCTCTCATCATCCAATTTCCCTCTTTTCATTCCAGTCTGGCTTCCAGAAGCACCATTCCACAGTCTCTTCCCTGCTGCATGTCACTGACTCCATCTTCTCTGGTGTGGATCAGGAGCACATCACGGTTGCCATCTTTATTTATCTGGTAGAAGCCTTAGAATCTGTGTCCCACCTGCTTCTCATGGACAAGATGAGTTCTGCTGGCCTCTCAGCTCCCACCATTGACTGGTTCTTTTCCTACCTCATGAGCTGTCAGCAGTCGGTACAGGTTGGAGGCATTCTGTCACCACACCTTCCCATCAGGCTGGCATCCCTCAGGGCTCCATTCTGGGTCCCATCCTTTCCTCCACTTTCCTGATTGAGCCTCCCCTGCTTGTGCCAACTTACATATTCACATGTATGCAGATGACACAGTCATCTACACCT
Organism: Neoceratodus forsteri; assembly: GCA_016271365.2. Taxonomy (NCBI): domain Eukaryota; kingdom Metazoa; phylum Chordata; order Ceratodontiformes; family Ceratodontidae; genus Neoceratodus; species Neoceratodus forsteri. Next base: position 1,694,476,560 of record CM028130.1, on the reverse strand, counting down.
TTAGTTCCTCTGCTGCAGCTGTGGAAGGCATGTTCCAGCAGGATTTTCACAATATTCTGCAATGGTTCTAGTTCAGCCAGCTCCAGGTCAGCACCAAAATACTGTGTCTATGACCTTTGGTACCAGCTAGAAACTGGCCAGGCTTTCAAGACTACTGGTTATCTCCACACTGGATGGCTCCCCACTTGAAGTGGTGCAGTCCTTCAAGTATAAATTCTAAACAAAAATATATGACCAAAGCGATACATCTCATTTGAAGTGCACTCAGATTAATAAACTGCAAATACAGCTCTTTTTCATGAAACAGTAGTGTTTTACTTCAGGTCAAGAACACACAGTGGGTGAAGAATATAAAAAACATTTATGCTGAGATGCAAAAAATATGCTAATCTCATCATCAGTAAATGCATAGAGTCATTAGCTGTGCTCAAAGCCTCTTCACAATATTCTGCTGTCCTGTCAGTGAAAAGGGAAGGTCAGTTTACTTAACTTTACTTAACTTATAGCCACTCAGTTGTTGTTTGATATTCTGAAATTTTTCACCTCATTAGTCTTCTTGGCTCAATTGCCTAAATCAGTTTTCTCGAACACACCACTCCAATGGCAAAAATGATGAGGAAGTAGGACGTTCGCTAGCACCTTTGTTTAAAATTAGTAGCAGCCATTACTGGACATTCCTCTTGGTTGCCTGCATCCTGGACATTAGCCTACGTGGTGAAACCACAGACAAGAGCTGACGTTTCCAATGTGTGATGTCTTCATTAGAGCCAAGAAGACTAATAAGGTGAAAAATTTCGGAATATCAGACAACAACTGAGTGGCTATAAGTTAAGTAAAGACAAGTAAATTGACCTTCCACTTTCACTGACAGGGCAGCCAAATATTGTGAAGAGGCTTTGAGCACAGCACATTTACTGATGATGAGATTAGCATTTTTTTGCATCTCAGCATAAGTGTTTTTTTTATATTCTTCACCCACTGTGTGTTCTTGACCTGAAGTAAAACACTACTGTTTCACTAAAAAGAGTTGTATTTATTTATTTAGCTTTTGTTTACCGGGTAAGTACACTAGACAAGTATTATGCCTATTTTCAGGAATGACCCGGGAGAGTACAACATGAGGAACAACAGTCAAGGAGACATGGCAAAGAGAGTACAGTTTTTTGTCACAGTAAAAAAAATCATGTGGGAAATACAGTAAACAAACATGTGGGAAATACATCATTTGACGCTAGGGGAAACATACAGTAGTAAGCACATTTTAGATTATACACTCTAGACTAGCTAGTTCAACTGACAGTTATATACAGGTCATCATACATAGGACTGGAGCATAGCTCAAGGACTGGATTGGTCATAATATAACTTATAACATTGTCGTATACACCCTCTAGGCTAGTTGGATCACGGACAGGTATATACCGCTCACCACATTTTTCTAAATATGCACGTTAGACAGAAACAGAAACACTTGGTAGTACAAGTTTCTACCAAGTGACCAAGGTGCAATGTGTCATGGTTAGCCTATGACCGTGGAGCAATAATGGGTGTTAAAATGCCCAAGGCTTTTTGGGCAGGAGTAGTCAGAAGTCATTGATATAGTGGGGAAAATATCTCCAGGAATTCAATGGAGACACCATGGGGAGGTTCAGACAAAACAATATGACACTTTACTCTAGGGAGGTTTGGGGCAGTTACACTCTGATGCTAGTTTTAGGAAACCCCACAGGGAATTTTTAAAACTCAGATAGGAGGGGGCAGCTCGGATATCCACAGGCAGCGAATTCCAGAGTCTGGGCGAACTTATGGCAAAGTCCCAATCCCCCATGAGGGTCCAGGTAGGAGGGACTTTGAGCATCCCTGATGTGAGAGACCTAAGTTGGTAGGGGGTGGGATTCAGTTTAGGCAGAATTTGGGCCAGCCCCTGGGGGGTGCTAGTTCTGATCACTTTCCCAGAGAGGCATCCCAAACCAAAATCAAGGTATCTCGCTGGTGAGAGCCAGCAGAGTTTCTCATATAGCTCACAATGGTGGGTGAGTCGGGGGGCAGCCAAAGCAAAATAACAAATGTTATTGTAAGCAGTGTACCACCGGGTGAGATGTGTCTTTGGAGAGTGAGAAAATAGGTGCAGTCCATAGCTGAGGGAGGGAAGGAGCACACCCTTCGCTAGGGCAAGCCTGGAGATTAAGATTTGATGTTTATTGATCTGAGTGCACTTGAAATAAAATTTAATACTTTGGCCATCCATTTCCATTTAGAGTTTGGATAATACCCTGGAAGGAGCACCAGTATAGTTAACTCTGTGGCTAAGAATTAAGTTATAATCATTTAACGGATACAGATGCCATTGAGTGCTCACAAACTTTTTCTGTTTTTTTTCTTGACTAAGTCTTTCCAGTACCTCGGCGTGTGGCTGGACAGCAAGCTTGACTTCTTAGCCCACACTGATGCAATCCATGCAAAGCTCTGACACAAGCTGGAAATCTTTTACTGCAATAAAGATAGCTTACCTCCACTTGTCCACTGGAAGCTGGTCACCAAAATGATGCTCTTGGTCTTTGACTATGCAGATGTGGTCTACGATACTGCCTTCTCCACTTCCCTTGCCAGCTTACATATCCTCTATAGTGTCTTTTGTCACTTTGCTACAAACTTCCCTCCTTGTACACCCCACTTCTCCCTCTACTTCTCCATATCCATCCTTCCTTTACCATCACATCGCCAATCACATTGTACCGCCTTCATTTCAAAATACTGGTGTGAATCCCTTCCCTCATATCTCTCCTCACTTGTGTCTGCAGTCTCCTCTGCTCCATGATCGCTCCACTGTGGCGGCCATCAAATGTCTTTTCCTCATCCCCAATCCTTTGCTGAGCATACAGCCTTTTCCCCTGATACCCTCCCAGAAATAAAACTCACACCACACCTGCTAGATTTGGCTACTCGCTGGCAATTATTTATTTTGGCACACAGCTAATATTTACATTCCCACATTCCATATTTCATCACCATGAGCAATACAGTAAGCACATCATTAGATTTCTTCAATTTGGAACTTTTCTTCCTTCTTGGTGCTGTTCCTTTTTTGTGCTGTGCTTCAGGGTCCGGACGCTCTGATCCAATCCCTCCCCCCATCACCAGAACCAGGTACCAACACTTACTATGGAAGTGGTTGGAACAGAAGGCTGTGTGCCCATAAATGTTCCACACAATTCAGTAATACTTTAATGAAGCACCATCTAATATACAATGATCTAGTTTAGTCTTAAAATCAGACATAGTTTTGGCAATAATAATATTTAGGGGAAGATTATTCCGTACATTAACTATTCTGGTAGTATAGAAGTATTACTGGGCTTCAGTGCGGAATTTTTCCCCATGGATCTGTAATGGATGTCCCCTGATGTTTTGACTAAAATTTTGTAAGTCGATATCCAGCTCACACATAAACTCAGGGTCCTGGATTATATCATATATTAATAATAAATCACCACGTATTCTTCTAGTTTCTAGGGGCATTAAGTTAAGTAAGTTAAGTCGGTCTCCATATGGCACTTCGTGTAGTCCCACCCCACAGATCTTGTGTATCTGGGTTGAGCTCTCTCCAATCTATCGTTATCACATATCCTGTAGGGATTCCAAACCTGAGTTGCATACTCCAAATGAGGCCTCACATATGATCTATACAAAGGCATCAAAACCCTACTTGATCTTGAAGCGATATTTTTCCTAATGGACCATGCCACTCTTTGTAGTACCTATAGCCTTTGTAACCTGCTGATTAGAACTTAAATTATTTGTTATAGAGACCTCTAAGTCAATCTCACAATTGGATACCTCTAGTTTTTCACCTTCTAAGTAATAATCACATTGATTATTCAGTCTATCTATATGCATAGCCTTACATTTTCCTTTATTTAATAGCATGTCCCACTTTTTAGTCCATTTTACAACTTTATTTAGCTCTTCTTGAAATTTTTTGTGCTCTACTAAGTTAGTACAGGGGGCACAAAGTTTAGTATCATCAGCGTATTTCAAAGTTAGACACTTGAGTTGTGATGTTAAATCAGATATAAAGATGTTATTTTATAGATTATAGCCAACATGGTATTCTTCCTCCCCTATTTTTCTGCAATAGTTATGATTTAGTGTATAGCTACTAGTATTTTTGCTGCACCTTCACACTGATATGTATTTACCCTGCCTTGTTGTTTAAGCCTATTGACACTGCTCATATGATATGTTATTATGTCTGCAATAGTTATGATTTAATGTCTAGCTACTAGTATTTTTGCTGTACCTTCACTCTGTTATGTATTTACCCTGCCTTGTTGCTTACGCCTGCTGACACTGCTCATATGATATGTTATTGTCTACTATGCACTGCAATTTATATGAACTGTAATTTGTTTCCTGTTGTTTGCTCTGTACCCTCCTGAGTCATGCCTGAAAAGAGTCATTTGCTATGGTAGTGCACCTACCCAGTAAACAAAAACTAACTAAATAAAAAATTTTAAAAAGTACAGGGCCCAAAACAGAGCCCTGAGGGATCCCACTCTGAACATGACCCTCACCAGAGGTATACCCATTCACCACCACACACTGTCTTCTACCAGAAAGTCATTCTGCCACCCAGTTCACTAAAGCAGAATTAATTTTAAGTTTAACCATTTTCTCAATTATAGCCCAATATGGTGTCTGCTCAAAGGCCTTAGCAAAATCTAAGTAAATTACATTACAGGCTACATTTTGATCCAGATATTTGCTGATGTGGTTGTAGAAGGTCAGCAAGTTTGTTGTACAACTTCTCCCTTTTACAAAACAGTGTTGTAATGAATCAATATTACTTACAGAAGCTAGGATTTTATCTTTAATAATACTCTCCAGAGGTTTCCCAATCACACGTGTCAAACTTATCGGGTGATAATTCAGGAGAAGCTCCTTTTCACCCTTTTTAAATACAGGGGCGATTTTCCAATCTTTTGGGACTTAAGATTTTACCAGACTAAGTTGAAAAAGCATCTTAAGAGGCAACAGCAGATATTTAGCCATTAGTTGGAGCATGATAGCAGATATTTTATCTGGGTCAGGGGAGGATTCCTTCTTCAGATTTTTAATTTTTTTCTACAATTTCCACTTCAGAGATCTCTGTAGTAAAATCAGTGCAGCCTTTCTCCTTTACAATATGTTTTATTCTTTGTTTACAGACACTGCAGAAATAAGTGTTAAAGGCCTCAGCCATCAAATTATTTTCGGTTAGCATATCATTGCCTGTTTTTATAGGGCCTACGTCATTATGTTGTGTTTTAAGAGAGTTTATGTATGAGTAGAATTGTTTGGCATTTGTATTACTTGTATTTACAGCAAGTTTTACTTCCATGGTTCTTTTTGCCTGCCTGATCCTTGTTTTTACATAAATTTTGAATTTTTTTGAAAGACTCATAAGCAGAAGTTGTTCTGCATACAAGATACTTTTGATACAATCTAGCCTTTTTTCTAATTAATTTTTTAATATTTCTATTTAACCATTTTGGTCATTTGTAAGAATTTTTTCTTTTACCAATGTAATATTATTTGTAGCTGCCCTAAGAATAATATCTTTAATGTTTAGCCACGCCTCATCAACAGATGTATCCTCTAATAAGTTGTTCCAGGGTATTACATATGTTACATAGGTGCTTCAGAGCTTTTTGAAGGCTTGTCTTCATTATAGCATGCCATTAATTTAAGAATAACCCACAATATTATTAGTGACAAGGTGGATGTCTAGGCGTATTTTGAATATATCTATGCTACTACTGGCCACAACTTCAACTGGAAGTTCATTCCATATCTTGGTCACCCTAACTGAGAACCACTGTTTCCTTTTTTTTGTTTTAAATTGTTCACCCTCTAGTTGCAGGGGGTGAGCTCTGGTATTTTATGCCTCATCCCTGAATACGAGGCCTAGCTGCTCCCACAGTATCATATTGGTTAGTGCCCTGTAGATCATGCACATGTTGCCCCTTAGCCTGCGATATTCCAGGGAATACAGACCTAGCAACTTGAGTCTGTTGACATAATCCATCCCCCAACCTCCTTTATCCGATGGGTGGCTCTCCTCTGTACCGTCGATTGCCCTTATCTCGCCTTTGCCTCCAGGTGTCCAAAACTGTGCACAGTACTCGACGTGGGGCCTCACCAGGGAGGTATACAGAGGCAGCATGACCTCCCTGTTTCAATACTTCATGTACTTGTTTATACAGTATAGTACATTACTAGCTTTTTTGATGGGAATGTTCTCTACTTTCCCGGGCCTCACCCCCTCTAGTCCACACTGTGCTCTGACCCCTAGGTCTATCCCCCTCCCCTTCCCTTATTAATCCCATGCCTGAGTTTCTTTGCCCCAGCCCATGTTGCCTACCCCCTCCCCTTTCTACCCCTTTTCTCTCCTTCCTTTCCGCCTTTCACGGGTGACTTGTTGCAGACAGAACTCTATCCAGCTCCTGGGACCATGTGCTGCCCTTCTACAGCTACCTGCCCTTGACTGGGGCCCACAGGGCACTGACTTTGCCCTGCCCATCCCTTCTGCTGTGCCAAACTATTCTTGCCCTACACTTTCTTACTAGGGTGGGTGGGAGGGTGGGGAATTTTCTCAGCAAAAGAGAGCCAACAGTGGGCTACCAGCCCTTAAATATCACATAAGGACCCCAGCTCAGGACCCCTACCAGCCCCTCCCCCAGCCAATGTCCTTTGAGCCCTGGCCTCTAGTCATTTTACCCTTCTCTGACTTCACTGCTGATGTCTCCTCCCCCTTCCCTCTCCCTCTCCTTTGTCTCTTTCTGGCAGGGGCCATGAGACAACCTGGCCTGCCTTTTAGTGGCAAGCCTAATTGTCCCCTGATCCCCATCCCAGAAATAAAACTCATATCCACACCAGCTAGATTTGGCTGCTCGCTGGCAATTATTTATTTTGGCACACAGCTAATATTTACATTCCCACATTCCATATTTCATCACCGTGAACAATACAGTAAACACATCATTAAATTTCTTCAATCTGGAAATTTTCTTCCTTCTTGGTGCTCTTCCCTTTTTGTGCTTTGCTTCAGGACCCGGACACTCTGATCCACCCCCTCCATCACCAGAACCAGATACCAACACTTACCCGGGCCTCACCCCTCTAGGTCCAGACACTGTGATCTGACCCCTAGATCTGTCCCCCTTCCCGATTAATCCCATGCCTGGGTTTCTTTGCCCCCTGCCCATGCTGCCTACCCCTCCTCCCTTTCCTGCCCCTTTCCCCCCACTCCCCTCCTTTCCACTGCCCATCTCCAGCTTGCAGATGGATGATGGGGCTGCCCTGAGGGTTACTACCCTAGACCTCTCTTAGCTATCTCCCCTACTAGGTCCCCAAAAGGCCTCAAGAAGAGGCACATGCTGAACTCCAACAAATGTACCCCAGCTGATCTATATACCACTGCCTGATTGAATTAAATATCCTTATGCTGAATGTGCACCCCATCATCTCGATCACCACTCTCTCCACTTTCCTGTTCCATCACTTTGTCCCCTTTTCCACTGCCCTGACCTCTTTGGTGCCCCTTCACACCCGACAGGATGTGATCTTGGACCAGCTGGTGATCACCCCCGGCCACCAACCCTTCATCTTCTCTAAATCAGATGTTATGGCCTGTACCAGCACCCCCATGGTAAGTCTCCTAAATCGTTACCCCCAAGTGAATAATTATACAGTCCGGCCTGCCCCACTGTATCCTTAATTTTTCCAGCAGAGGCAGCAGCTGGGCCCACCTCATGCCTCTGATGCCTTTCCACTGCACCCTTGTGTGCTCCATACAGGTGCGTAGCTGCATCTCTCTGCTCGTGGTGGCTGCAAACTTCTCTGCCCAATAGATGAAGGAATGCCCCATGAGCCACACTTTCAGCTTGTAGCCTGCCAATGGAGAAAACAGAAATACAATGAGTTTGTCGGGCAGCAGCCCCTCTTGTAACAACTGGACCACCAGCGCTCTACCCATTTCACCTCATCCTTGGGTTCCCCTTTTTCCACCGCATCTGAGGCTGCCCCAATCTGGAAAGAGTGGGGGGCTAACTCCTCTGGATCTTCCCCAATAAATGCCAATACCTTCTTGAGGATCACTCCACCTGAAATCCTGTCACTGAGGAGCCGTCCCCGTGGAGGACCCATGCCTCTGCAGTTGTTCCCTGCGACCTCCCGTATTCCTCCAAAGCTGAAACAGCACAGACTGCTGCTGTCTAAACAGTGTCATGGAGGCCTCTTTTCCCTTCTGATCTATTTTGGGCCTGGATAGCCTGATGACCACCTTATCCCTTCCCCATTCCATGTTCTCATACCTTAATGCTGGGGTGGCTGCTGCCTTCCTTGGGGCCACGATCTTCCCCACCCTGAAAGCCCCTCTGGCCATGACAGCAAAAACTACCCTGAACAAACAGGCCTCCTTCTCTGATATGCACACATGCTGCACTGCCCCAGCACCCTCTCCAGCGGCTGCCCCATCATGGGTTGTCCCCTGTCCCTTCTCTCCCTCTGATCTCTCTGCCACTCTGCGACCATCTGCTTGACCACCCTCCCTGTGATAGCACCCGTCCACCCCTTGTCCTGGCAAAACCAGCCTATGCCTGCCAATTGAACCACCATTGTGGCGTGGGCTACCCCTTTCTCCCACCTCTCCACTACATATATTCCCACCTGCTTGTCCTGGCTGGCTCATCCATACCCCATCCCTGCCTGACTCTGAACTCCTGGAAACTCACCCACCCACCTTCATAGGCCCTCAGGGAGTTGGCTGACCTGGACCCCTAATACAATGCCTTTGGCTGTATCCCTTCAATCTCCCATAGCTGGTCTGAGACCCTGGTCTTGTGTGTTGCTGCATGTGGCGCCAGCTCCCAAAAACCTTCTTAGCTTCTTAGCGGGAAAGACTGTCAGCCACATCATTCTTGAGCCCTTCAATATGCTGCACTTTGAAAGACAAGTTCAACTGCAGCCCAAGGAGCACTATGCATCGCATAATCCTGCCCACTGATTCTACACTCCCACCCTGCCTGTTCACCACTTCCACCACCCCTTTGTTTTCACACCAGAAAATGTTGCACTTTCCCCTCAGTCTGTCTTCCCATACCTCCAAAGCTACCCAAATAGGAAATATTTCCAGGAAGGTAATGTCCTTCAAGACCTCCCTGCATTCCAATGTGCCGGCCAAGCTTCCAACATCCATTTCCCTTTGAAATATGCCCCCATCCCCAAGGCACCAGAAGCATCGGCGTACAGCTCCAGATCAGTACTGTACTCCTACTCCTCCTGCCAGAATGTTACTCCATTGTATTTGTCCAAGAACTCCTCCCATACCCGAAGATCCTCCCGGACCCCTCTTGTGATGTCCACCCAGTGATGTGGCTGTTTTGCCTTCCTTGTAGCCCTTCTCAATCTCCTGGTAAATGCCTTGCCCGGGCTTATGGCCTTGCAGGCAAAATTAAGGTGCCCCAGCAGTTGCTGTACTTGTACCAATGGCACCCTGCTCCTCCTTCTCCCTGCCACCTGAGCCAGCAGCCCCTTGAGCCGGGATACCTTGTCCCCTTGGCATGCGGAAGCATTCCTGCTCCATGTCCACCTCAATTCCCAAGAATTCCAATCTGCAGGCAGGGCCCTCCATTTTCCCCTTTGCTAATGGAATTCCTATCTGCCCACACAGCTCCTTGAAATTGCCTAACATTGCTTGTGTCTCTGTCCATCTGGCCCCTATGAAGAGGAAGGTGTCTAAATAGTGGACCATCCTCTTGTGGCCATATCTAGCCCTGAATACCCACTGTACCCATGAGCTGAATGCCTCAAAGATCAAGCAGGCCACAGAACAGCCCGTCAGCATAGCCTTATTGAAATAAAGGCCGCTCGCGAACTGGAACCCCAAAGGTCCCAATCCTCCAGTCTGACCGGTAACAACCGAAAAACTGACTCGATGTCTGTCTTTGTCAACCATGCCCCTTCTATCACCCTGATCAGTACCATGGCCTGATCCAGAGAGGCATAGGAATCTGCCCTTAGATGTTCAGGGATACCCTCATTCACTGAAGTCCCCTCCGGGTAGGACAGGTGGTGGATAAGCCAGAACTCACCCACCTGCTTCTTGGGCACCACCTCCAAGGGTGACACCAGGAAGTTGGGGCATGGTGGTGCCGTTAAAGGTCCCTCCACCCTACCCACCCTAATCTCCTTCTGGATTTTTGCCTGTACAATGTCTTCCTTTCCCCTTACCGAGCACAAGTTTTTGGCCCTCATCCCATTCCGCCCCCCCTTTTCAAACCTAGCGGAAAGCCCTTTTGGCACCCTTCCCTCAGGAGCTTGGCCCCCGTACATTTGGGTAGTCCCAAGTCCAAGCCTCCATCACTCCCAGGGTGATAGGTATGTATGCCAAAGCATATCACCACCACCCCTCACCTCTCACCTCTCACCCCTTCAGTTCCATTCCTAGTTGGAATTATAACCTCCCCTGCTGTGTCCCCCTCACCTCCTGCCCAGCCCTCCTCCCCACCTCCCCCAAAAGGGCTGCTCCTGGTATTGCCCCCTCTGGTGCCCAGCCTTGTCCCCCCCATGTCTGCGGCTCATTTCTGGGTGTGAACCCACACACCTTGAGCAAGCATATCTGAATTTGTAGCCAGCCCACATGCAGGATGCCCTGTTAAAACCCCAACAGGTCTTTACTCCTGTGGTCACTAAGTTCTTCATACCTTGATCCCCCACCGGCCCACTCGCCAGCCTGGAGAGAATCCTCACCCATAGTTCTGAATGAGTGTAGTCTCATCTCAGGTCCCCTTTTGCAGCCATCTGCTTCTGGAATGCCTCATCATAATGCAACCACCTGTACCCTAGCTTCACCTTGTATGTGTCCCTGATGATCGCCGTATAGGTCAAAAAGGGGATGACCAGCTCCGATTGTTTCTCCAGCACCAAAGCACTGTATATAATAAACCCTGCCAGCCAAGTATCAATGTTCTTTCATTTGTACTTCACCTCCTCTGCCTTGTGCCCAACCACCGCCAGTGCCACTGCCATCTCTGACTTCCCCACCGACTCCTTCTGCTCATATTTCTTGGCTGTGTCCTCGTCCACCAGGCCAAAGATGTCCACATAGTCCCCTTTCCATGTTTTCTCTTTAAGTGAGGTTGGCACTTGATCCCCCAACATGAAACCTGGTGGTCCTTCATATAGCTTCTTACCCCCCACCTTACCCCTGGCCCTCCTGGCCCCCTCCTTGCATCCCTTCTTTATGGCCTGCAAGGCCCACTCCATTTTCCCCCCCTTCATCTCCCATGTTGCCTAGCAGGCCCTCCAAGTATTCCCTCAGCTCCCCTTCATTGGTGACATCTCCATCATCTTTACCTCTGTCCAGGCCCAGTCTCTCCGGCGATGGCTCAGGCATGGGTACTGGGGTGGGTGAGGGGACCGTGTCCAACTTGTCTGGGCCTCTTCTTGGCCTTACTCCCACCTGGGCGCTCATCCCTCTCCTTCCTTTTCTTCAGTGCCTCCTCCCCTGCCTCTCTCCGCTTGACTGCCTCCACCAGCTTGGTCATCTGGCTCATCAACTTGGCCGCCTTCTCCATCATCTTTTTGCTGGAAACTGGGGTCTTCCTAGGTGTCATCTTCTTGTGCTGTGATACTAAAAGTGGAAAAGCAAACACCTTGAGTTCAGAATGTCTAACCTAACTGCTCCGTTGCTTTGTTCTGCCCACTGAGCACAACTGCTTGACCCGTCTTGTGCCCTTCCCATCCCTTGAAACAGAAAACCAAGGTGCCTCTGCATTGAACACCCAGAGACAAGCTCACCTTCTCTTACTGTAAGACACAAACAGGGTGGTGGTTCCAGCCCCCTGCTCACCCCTTCCTCAGGAGGGGTGATATAACAAGGCATACAGAAGAAATACCAGGCCCTACCCCCCATGTACTCTGGTAAAAAATGCACCTCTGTTGCAGCGCTTTGGCTCTCCTGCTCAAACTTCCCCAGCCAGCTTCCCTTATGTAACCTGCATCATTGATTCCAGTATGCTTATCCATCTTGCTTTATGCTTATTTTGCTATGACTCTTCCCCACCCGACTGATTTGCCCTCATGTTATACCCCAGAACCCCCACCCCCAGGCCCTCACCATGGCTGCCTCACTCTGGCCCTCATCACCAGAAAAACTAGGTAGTAAAGCAAGTCTTTTAAAACCAGTTGAAATAACAACCACTAAGGATAGTTTCTGCTGCCTGCCAGCAGTTATCGTAGGTTAATACTAACAAAAGAGAAACATTTCCAGCATTTAAGCATAGATATCAAGGTGCTCTGCTGATCTAGGACAATTAGCAACAAACAATGCAGGCTTACTAGGCAGGGTCAGAGGCCAGATATTTAAAGCATTAGTCTGGGTGAAATTAAAATGATCATAAATAATTGTCACTGAGTAATCTTGCAGATTGCCCCTGGCAACAACCTTAAAGGCTAGCAAAATGGCTAACTCTGTGAAGTACTTTGAAAAGTCGAGGTCAAACTTCACTGCATCTTTAGTGCCTACCAACAAAAACAGAAACTAAATAAATAATACCGCAGAGCCCGCCAGGATGCAACACAATACTGCAACTGTCTGTGCAGTTACTGCCAGAAACAAGGCTAATTCAGAGGCAGTGAATCCCTTTTGTCCTGTAGTAACCTGAACACTACCCTGCATCCTCAGAGACTCCACTGTAAATTGGCTGAGAGGACCTGATAGCCATTTGGGTTTGGACCCAAATAGCTTTGAATTTGTCTTATGGGAGTTAAAACAAGTTTGTTTTGGAGTAGTTAGAACTGGATAATCCAAAAGTCATGCACCAGGTACCACCAAAGGTTAGACAACGTTCTTAGAGCTACTATAAATAATTAGATCATCCATGTAGGGTAAAGCCATCATCACCGCGGACTGTGGCTTCCAAGCACATCTAAACAGCATCCCCTGCTCTACCCAGGCCTGACCACAGGCCCCTCTCTTCATCCTCAGCATCACCCTTGCCCCGTGGCTCACTGCTTCCTGCCACTCTCCTCCTAGCGAAATGCCCTCTCACAACAGGCCCACTCCTATGCAGTGCTTCTGTCCCCTTGCTTGCTAATATCGATGACCGTAATCCCTTTAATGCCATCCTTCCCTCAACTGAGCCTTTGCTCTACTCCAAGCCCGACCTGTAACCCGTGTTGTCCAATTCCTGAGCCGGAGCTCCCAGCGCGATTCCTTTATGGGCCCCACGTGGCCACAGTGCCTCCACTGGTGCTCTGCACACTGGTGCTACATCTCCTCCACATGGCCTGCATACCACCTCACCAGGCCACCCTGCCAACAGAAAAAGGGAGGCCCCCCCAAGGCAACTGGGACACAAAGGATTTTCTTGGTGAACAGCCCTCAATCCATCACCCATTGGCATATTACACAGGCCCCCCATGTGGCCAGAGCTTCCGCTGGTTGCCCGGTACCAGCATCTTCACCCTCTGCCATGCAACCTTCCTCAGCCACACACTCCAACCCAGACACCAAGCACCACAACCAGGGGCTGTCACCGAGCTCAACAAACAAACACCAATCATCCCAAAAGGGACTCTCGCCAAGCGGACCACATACAATAATGCTATAAAAACCATTGCAGCCTGCAATGGCAAAACCCGCTGCCCCTCCTCACAGACCTAGAAGCTCCACCACAACTCCCTAGTGCTCAGCCTTAAAGCAAGCTGCCCAGAGACAAAGCTCCCCACCACCCTGTAGAGGACAAAATCTCAGCCAACCACACAACCAACCATTTCTCTCTTTCTTTCTTTCTTTCTTTCTTTCTTTCTTTCTTTCTTTCTTTCTTTCTTTCTTTCTTTCTTTCTTTCTTAAAAACAGTAAGACCTGCATAATACAAGTGCAACTCCTAGTAGTCCAATTAGCCACATTATCCATACCTCTCTCTTCCAAACAAAACCGTCCCAAACAAAAAACCCACAGTGCCACATGGCCTGAGATGCCTAGCTGCCCCCAGGGCAATGCCTTATCTACAATTGCCAATGGTGTGCTGCACTCCTGGAATTGAATTTTCTCAGCAATAGAGGGCTAACCATGGGCTACCAGCCCTTAAAAACCCACTAAGGACCTCAGCTCAGGGCCCCTGACAGCCCCTTCCCCCAGCCAATGGCCTTCAAGCCCTGGCCCCTAGTCATTTTAACCTCCTCTGACCTCACTGTTGATGTTCCTGCCCCTCCTCCTTCCCCCTTCCTCTCCTTTGTCTCTTTCTGGCAGGGGCCATAAGACAACCTGGCCTGCCTTTTGGTGGCAAGTCTAATTCTCCTATTGACCTCTAATGCTCTGGAAAGTGCTCCCCTCTTCCCTCCACCATTCCATCTCCCCAGGCTTTCTCAGGCATCAGTTGGAACTCCTCCCCCTCCACCTGTACATGTTTCCCACAGATGGCACAGAGGGTAGAGACACCCTCCATGTAACAGGTCTCTAGTGTACTACACTTCCTGTCTTTTGTGCCTAGTGGTATTTTTTTGCACCTGTATAGGTGTAATATACTGTACTGCAACTGCACTTTATTGTAGCAAGATTGTGTTTGTGTAGAATTACACCAATTGTACTGTGTCTGCACTTTATTGTGTACCAAAAAATGTGATTGTGTTATGCTCACTGCTTCTCCTGTGCTGTTGACTCAGTGTGCATTTCCTGGTCACCAATTTTCAAATAAACAAACAAACAAATAAATATGCATATTCCTTAGTGGATGCTTCGCATACAGTGGTACCAACTCGTGGATGACCTGAACAGGTACTGTAGTTTTAGTCATGTCTCCTGTATGCAAAAACAGTTAGAGCAGATATGGAGTGCAAAAAACTGCTGAACCTTCTGTTTATAACTGTTGTAAAGCAGCTGCAAATCAGTTGTCCAAATCTAATAACCATTCTGAAGTCACCTGACAAAATACAGATTTTTTTTTTATTGTTGTATTTTAAATAAAACAATGCTATTTGCAAAAACACAAAAGGGGAGACTCAGCAAAACAATGGGAAGTGCACATACCCGGGGGTGGGCGTTGGGGTTACTGTGAATAACACAGTCTGTTGCTAAAGCAACAATGTGGGTCAACACCTTCCAAACTTAATATTTTGTCCAAAGTAATACAAATAAATCTTTGTGAATACTTCTCTTAATGTACTAAAAAAGTTAATATTGTACTGCTCCCTAATCTCATAGCATACAGCATAAATGGGCTACAACCAAAAGCAGTTTGCAGACAAGTGTAACAGGTCTCCCAATAGCCACAAATCATCTATATTGCACAGAGAAGCCATCCATAAATGTCTCCGTGGCGCCAGTTGCAAGTAAACTCTGAACACACTTCAGACAAACGGACCTCACGATGCCAACCCAAACACCCATGAAGCCACGGCCTTAACATTTCAATGTCATACTGACATCTTCATCAAAAGAAGCATACTGTATCAGACAACCCACATGTAAGTGAACATCTTAAAGACACAGACCACAATTACATAAATGTACCTGCAAAGTTAGTAGCCCCAAACCAGAAAGTGCTCAAGGGCAAAAATGCAGACATTCCATACACTAAAACCATGTGCACAAAGACATATAAAAACATAAAACAGAGACAGGGATGGACTAGAATGCTATCCAAGGACTGTATTTTAACCTGTAGGGAAAAATGATAAACATCTACTCATAAATAGCAATGTAAAAACAGTTCCTCACTAAGTCCATTTGGTTGCACAGTCCCCAATGTAAATATCCAGTATGCTAGTATGCTTCTCTTTGTAACAGTTTTTTCACAATATCCCCCATGGCGACCTACATCAACCTTTTCAATCCCTATAAATTTCAATCAATCAATCTTTATTTAACCAGGTGAAACACCATTGAGTGAGACTTTTACAAGGTGGGCCCGGTCAGCACTGCATTGCTGAGATATGTCAACTAAGATAATACAAGATGAGGTAAACAAGCATTTGTCAATGCCGAATGTTGTCTCGCTGGTATTGGCATTGGTAGTGCAGGAGTTAGAGATGCATAATAGGAAATGGCAGTGAAGTATTGAACTGACATCAACCCCACCCCTACCCTGCAGAGACTGACAAGCATTGGGGTGTGCCTTTGGGTCATCAGCTATAACGCTCATGCCATTTTACCTCACCCTACACTGTAGACACTGACAAGTGTTGTGGTGTGCTTTGGGGTCTTTGGGCCTTATACTTACCCCATTCCATAAGGAAATACACTGAGACGGGTGAAGTATAGGAGAATGGGGTGAACTTTAGGGCTGAACACTGCAAGGCACACCTCAATGCCTGTCACTTGTTGCAGGGTGGGGGTGGAATGGCGTGAGCATTACAGCCAATGATCCCAAGTCACACCCCTGATGCCTGGCAGTCTCTACAGGGTGGGGTGTTATGGTTGGAAACCCTAACATTGTAGGCGTTTGTTGGTATTTTCACTCCAAATTTTCAACATAGGCTTTTTGTGATCCCACTTCATGAACAGTGGCACAATCAGTTTGTTAGCTGAAAGGTGTTTTTGCACAGCGGCTATGCCATTTGGTGACACAGGGACGAAGACACATTTTGGACAGGATGTGAAAAATGACAACTGTATTGTTCATGAGGAGGTGTAAAAAAATGGCAACATTGAAAATCTAGAGTGAAAATATGAAAAATTGGTGAAGTCATGAGCATGCATAGAAACTGCGCAACACACATCTGTAACCCAATTATTTTTGGGATTTTTTTAGACACATTTTCAACATAAGCATTTTGGGACCCCCCCTCATGAACAGCGGCACTGTGATTTTGTTAATCTGTCCCAAAAGTTGATTTCCTACAGCGACCACGCCATTGTGCGCCACAGGTGCGGAAACACATTTTGGGCAGGCTGTGAAAAATGATAGCTGTACTGTTCATAAGGAGGTGTGAAAAAATGCCAGTGTTGAAAATATGGCATGCAAATATTGCAAATTTGCTAAGTTACATGGGTGCGTGGAAACTGCTCAATGCAGGCTGGTAACACAGTCATTTTACCTGTAAACAAGCGTTCAGCTTAGTGTGTCTGACCTGGTTAAACAATTGGAAAAAAAAAAAAAAACACAGTCATTTTATGGACTTTCATCACCAAATTTTCAACATAGGCATTTTAGGACTTCTGTTCATGAACAGTGTCACCATCATTTTCTCAAACTGTTCCAAAAACTGATTTTGCACAGTGACCGCGCTATTCTGCGCAGGACATGCAAAAACACATTTCGGCCAGGATATGTAAAATGACAGCTGCACTGTTCATAAGGAGGTGTGGAAAAATGGCAATTTGGAAAATCTGTAGTAAAAGTATTACAAATTCACAAAGTTACGAGCGTGCGTGAAAACTGCGCAAATGCATGCTCGTAAAACTGCCATTTTTTGGATTTTTTTCACCACATTTGCAACATAGGCTTTTTGAGAGCCCCCCTCATGAACAGTGGCACTGTCATTTCATTAATTGGTCCTGAAAGGTGATTCCACGCTGTGACCGAAAAATCACCTTTTGGGACAAAATAATGCTATGACAGTGACTGAATTCACAAGAGGTCCCAATAAACCCATGTTGAAAATCTGGTAATAAATTTCCAAACTCTTAGATATGCACCAAAGTTGAAAAAGCCCTATTTATGCTGTTATACAGCTTACCAGCATTTCTTCAGTTCGTGGTCGGCTTTGAAGAGTGCAGGCGTGTTTCGGTCCACTGAAGATCATCACGTCATACTCCGGAGGTAGGTATGGGGTGAGGGGGGGGATGTGGTGAGGGGGGTTATGCAGACTCTGGAGGTAAGTATGGGGTGAGGGGAGTGTGTGGGGAGGCAGAGTACACAGACGGTTTGTGCAGGTTGGGGGTGGGGCAGGAGACACTGTGAGGGACCATTTTATTTATTTACAGGTTTAAAAAAAAAGACAATGATGGCTGGTTTTCCTTTTTTGCAGGTGTTAGTTTGGTACACTGGTGTGGGCTCCCAGTGTACCACCTGCATAACGAGCAAGGGGTCTGCAGCCAACGGAGATTGGGCACCCTATCGGCACAGAAAGGGGTGGGGGGTGTGCATGATGCCGAGGGGGATTTGGCACCCCCTCAGCACACAGCACACATCAGGGGCTGGGGAAATTATGCCCATGGGGAGTGGGCTCCCTTGTCAGCAAATTAAACTAGGCAGGAGGGGATTGAAGCCAATGGGGATTGGGACCCCTGTCGGCAAGGAAAGACTGTTGGGGGGGTGCATGATGCTGAGGGAGATTGGGCACCCCCTCAGCACACATGTAGAATTGGAGGGGGTGTCATGCCGATGGGGAGTGGGCTCCCCCATTGGCAAATAAAGTGGCTGTGGCAGTCAGTGCCGCCATGTTTAGGTTAGGGAAGGCACGTTGGGAGGTACCTCTACGTATGACAAGCTTTGCTCTCATTGAAGCGGACCTTTCCTTAGATATGCTGGCTACATTATATATTCCTGGTGTGGCGCCTGCATGCTGGCTTATTGGGGAATGAGGGACGCACTGACTGATGTATGCCCTGCATTTGTCCAACAGTGACCAAGCCTCTAAATCTGCTACTACCGCATGATGTTGGCTGGCAAGCAAGCGCGAGCCAACATAAAAAGTAGTAGCAGTAACAACATCACAAGAATACAAACTTTTTACAGTAGTTACAGAATATACAGTTTCATATTTGCCTATGGCAACTGTACCCTAAATGTAGTTGGGGGAGAGAGCAGTTAGGAATAGTGAGGGATCAACAACACACTAGCATATGGTAATGGGATCTTGGAAGGGATGGGAGGAGAATAAGGAAGCAGTGAGGTAGAGATGGGAGTAGTAATATGGAGATTTTGGTTGTGCTAGCAGTAGTGTAGGCAAGAGGGGCAGTAGGCAACATATCAGCTGAATGAATAAAAGGTAATCACCTGGATGGCTAAGCAGGGAGTTAGGAGTAACAGTTGCAGGAATCTCTGATATATTGTCTTATCAAAGATTTAAAGGTTGGCAATTTAGCAAGAGTGGACAGCTTTAGGACTTTCTGGAGGTTATTCCATAGGAAGCACACACTGCAATTCCCACATCTATAGTTACCAACAGGGGGAGAAAGTAAGCATGTTTGTGACACTGGCTGAGACAATACTATATGTACAACCATATCTTTTATGTTAAGTCCCCTGTGAAATGTCACTTTCGGGGTTTGCACAGCCAAATCATTCGGTCTGTGATCCACTGTAAGTAAAAGTCATTTTTTTTACAATATTACCAATTTTTATTGCTTGTGGGTTAAACTGTGTAACAAATGTGGGCTTCCAGCCCATAGATGTACTTCATTGCTGGTTCCCTCTCAACACCTGTTCTCTGCTTATTTGTTTTTCATGTAGGTCTCCATTGGGGGATTGTGAAAAAACTGTTACAAAGAGAAGCATACTGGATATATACACTGGGGACTGTGCAACCAAACAGACTCAGTGATGAACTGTTTTTGCATTGCTTTTTATGAAGTTTAAATGTTGTACTAGTTATTAATTTTTCTGGTGGAGTTATTGTTATTTATGAGTAGATGTTTGTCATATTTCCCTACAACTTAAAATACGGTCCTTATTTAGTGTTCTTGTCTATCCCTGTCTCTGTTTTATGTTTTTATATGTCTTTGTGCACATGGTTTTAGTGTATGGAATGTCTGAACATTTGCACTTGAGCACTTTCTGGTTTGGGGTCACTAACTTTGCAGGCACATTTATGTAATTGTGGTCTGTGCCTTTATGATAGTCACGTATATGTGGGTTGTCTGATACAGCACACCACTTCTGATAAAAACATCTGTATGACATTGAAATATTAAATGCGTAGCTTCATGGGTGCTTGGGTTGACATGATGAGGTCCATTTGTCTGAAGTGTGTTCAGAATTTCCTTGCAGCTGGAGCCGCGGAGCAATTTATGGATGGCTTCTCTGTGCGATATAGAAGAGTTGTGGATATTGGGAGACCTGCTGTGCTTGCCTGCAAACTGCTTTTTGTTATGGCCCATTCATGCTGTATGCTTTGAGATTAGGGAACGGTACACAGAAACGTAGAAACATAGAAGTTGACAGCAGATAAGGACTGCAAGGCCCATCCAGTCTGCCCATTTTTTCTACCTTATGAATGTGCCATAGGCCTGTACTCTGTCAATGGCCTATCTATTCATACTCATCTTTATTGCTCCCTTATGCTTGTCCCATGCCTGTGTGAAGCCCTGTACTGTATTCATATCCACCACTTCCTGAGGTAGGCCGTTCCATGCATCCACCACCCTTTCTGTGAAAAAGAACTTCTTCACATTCCACCTTAATCGGCCTCCCTCTAATCTCATGCTGTGTCCTCGTCTTGCTGTTTTTCTTATATCGAAACATGTTAGACACTTTCACCTTGCTAATGCCCTTAAGATGTTTGAATGTTTCGATCATATCACCTCTCTCCCTCCTTTGCTCTAGGGTATACATATTGAGCTCCATTAATCTGTCCTCATATGTTTTCTGATGCAGTCCCTGCACCATTTTGGTTGCCCTTCTCGGGACTGCCTCCATTTTGTTAATGTCCTTGTGCAGGTGCGGCCTCCAGTACTGCATGCAGTACTCCAGATGGGGCCTAACCAGTGTCTTGTAAAGAGGGATTATTATTTCCCTCTTACAACTTGTGATACCCCTACTAATACACCCCAACATCCCTCTAGACTTACCTACTGCTTTAGTGGTCTGTTTGGATGATTTCAGGTCATCTGTGGTGATGATGATGCCTAAGTCTCTTTCTTGCCTTGCGATTGCCAGCCCCTCCCAACCAATGGGTGGCATCAGGGTTTCTCTTCCCTATGCTCATGATCTTGCACTCCTTTGCATTAAACCCCAGTTGCCACTCTTTCGACCATTTTGCCAGTTTATTCAGATCTCTTCTCATTCTGCCCACCCCATCTGGATCATCTACTCCGTTGAAGATCTTGGTGTCATCTGCAAACAGACAAACCTTACCCTCCAGCCAATCTGTAATGTCACTAATGAAGGTATAGAAGAGGATGGGCCCCAGGACTGATCCCTAAGGTACCCCACTTGTGACTTGCATCTCTTCTGACTGTATACCATTTACCACCACTCTCTGTTCTCTGCCTGCCAACTAGTTTGCCACCCAGTTGACCAACTTCTGACCCAACCCGAGCCTACCCAGCTTATTAATCAATCTTCTATGTGGAACGGTATCAAAAGCTTTGCTGAAGTCAAGGTAGGTGACATCAACTGCTCCCCCTTGGTCCACCACTCTGATTACCCAGTCAAAGTAATCTCTGTAACTAGTTTGACAGGATTGTTCTGTTGTAAACTCATGCTGTCTTGGATCCTGTGCTCCTATGGATTCCAGATATTGCACTATCCTTTCCTTAAGGAGTGCCTCCATAATCTTGCCCTCTACTGAGGTAAGACTGACTGGTCTGTAGTTCCCGGCCTCCTCCCTGCTATCATTCTTGTGGAGCGGGATCACATGAGCCTTTCTCCAGTCTTCTGGGACCTCTCCTGTGCTCAGAGATTCACTAAGCAGTTCTGATAATGGCTCTGCTAGTTCCACCCTTAGCTCCTTTAGTACCCTGGGATGTATGCCATCAGGTCCCATTGCCTTGTCCACCCTGAGCTTAGTGAGCTCTTGTAGGACCCTTTCTTTTGTGAAGGGACTAGTGCACACCTCCCTCCCCCCTGTATCCATGGTGCTGGGCTGTGGGCCCTGCCCTACCTTCTCTTCAGTAAATACTGAACAGAAGTATCTATTTACGATAGATGCTTTACCTTGGTCCTCCTCTGACTCCCCCTTATCCCCTTTGATCTTAGCAATACTCCCTGTGGACTTTCTCCTTTCATTAATGTGTCTATAGAAAGTCTTGTCACCTTCTTTTACTGTTCGTGCTAGCGTTTCCTCGGTTTGGGCCTTTGCCTGCCTTACTGCCTTCCCTGCTTCCCTTAGGGAAGTTTTGTATGCCTCCATATCCTCATCCTGCTGCATTTCCTTATATTTCCTGAAGGCCAGCCTTTTGGCACTGACCTTTTCTGCTACTTCTCTTGAGAACCAAAGTGGTTTCCTTCTTCTTTTGCTCTTGCATTCCTCTCTAACACAATGGGATGTTGCTACAAGTATTGCATCCTTAATGCTTGCTCACTTTTCCTGTACCCCCTCACCTGTATTTCTTCTTGCCAGGGCTAACTTAACTCTGTTGGCCATCTTATCAAAGTCAACTCCTCTGAAGCCCCATATTTTTGCCTTGGAATGGGATGATTTAGTTCTAGTGGCCAAATTGAATCATACCATGTGATGGTCACTGGCACCCAGGTGACCTTTTACCTGGAGATCTGTGATTCTTTCCCGATTAGTCAGTACTAGATCTAGGATAGCCCTGTCTCTTGTGGGTTGTTTTACCAGTGATTTGAGGCCCTCCCTCTGCAGAGAATCCACTATGTGTCTAGTTCTGGCAGATGTTTCTGCTGATATTGACCAATCTGTATCTGGCATGTTGAAGTCTGTCATTGTCAGAACCTCCCCATTAGCAGTCATGTTTTGTATATCTTCTAACAGTAATGTGTCTGTGTCCTCCCCCTGGTCTGGAGGCTTGTAGACAATCCCAGTTCATGTGGCAGTCCCATTTCCTGTGTCCAGGGTGACCCACAGTTGTTCTGACTCTTTATGTGTATTCTGAATTTCTGTAGCTTTGATATTTTCATTAACATAAATGGCCACTCCACCCCCCCTTTTTTGAACCTCGGTCTCTTCTGAACAGTACATAGCCGGGTACTGAAGTCTCCCTAGTGTGGTTACTGGTGAACCATGTCTCTCTAATGGCTACTATGTCCAGTTTAGCCTCTATCATTGTTGCTTGCAGGTCTGGGATCTTGTTTCCCAGACTGCGATCATTTGTGTACATGATTTTCCACTGGCTAGATTTCAGTGTGTTAGTTGTTGGGCGAGGTCTGGCATTTTCCCTGTGCATTGTATGGGGGAGCTGGACCTTTTTCCTTACCTGGTGATGCAAATTAACTACAAAAATGCTGCACTCCTGTTTGATCACTAGCTGAGGTGGGAGGGATGTTCTTCCCATTCGACGTATTGGGTGCTGCACCCCTCTCCCCATTTGCTAGTTTAAATATTCTGCAAAGACATCAAACGTATGCCCCAATGCACTGACTCCCTCCTTAGTCAGATGCAGTCCATTGAATTTAAAGAACTTTGGCTCTACTTTTAACTTTTGTAATAAGTTATATTTGCAAAAGTTGATTTACAAATACTTTAGATGAAATATTAAGTTTGGAAGGTGCTGAGCTACAGTTGCTTTTGCTACAGACTGTGTTATCAACACTATTTGTACCTTACACTTTCTTCTGTGGTCTGTCTGTACTTCTGTCTTATTCCTTTAACAAACGGCACAGCTTCTTCTTCCTCTGTGCCCTCCTGCTCCGCTTGTTCCTGATTGCTTGCAGAGACAACCTCTCTGTCTGTCAGCTGATCATGTATCTGCATGTTGTCATCTGATGTCAGCCAGGGGTCAATAATTGCTGGGGCATCAGGGGGGTGCTAAATAATATTTAAGTCAGCAGTGATTTTTACCAACTTTTCTGTGTCATCCTGTTCCTTAATCTTTTCATGTACTTCCTGAGTTTTGAATGCATGCCTGAGTATTGCCAGCAACCAGAAGTGGTGTACTTCTACTTTAAGCCACATTGGAGCATGCCACAGTAGCTAGTTGAGTGACATTCTGTAATAGGAGCCTTTTGAGGAAGTCTGTAACTTTGGTCCCCTTGGCAGCTTTCACTGAGGACTTTTTTTCTGTAGTGCTTTTTGAAAGTCATTATAATATTCCCATACATTGGCTGAATTCATGAAGTTGTGTTTTAAGGGAGAGGCATTTGTAACCCCCTTGTCACCTGGGGTTACTAGAATCCCACTTAGAACTAGTGGTAGGCAGGGAAAGGCAGCTTGTGAGACACCAGTTAAATGGATTTCACACTGTCTCACTCTGTCCTCAGTCTCAGCTGAGCTGAAGGGATGTCATCACCATAGTATTCTCGCAGCAGCATAAGCCACATTGGAATGCTTGCAGCAGGGGTTAGTGTTAGAATGTTGCAGATTTCAGTCAGTCTTCAGCCAGACTCCAGAGGAGGAGTAGTGCTGCAGTTGGCAGACCGTCAGAGCCTAGCTTGTTTTAGAGCTACACCAGAAAGTGGGTAGTGTGTTCTCACCCAAAAGAAGAACACAGACGAGACCAGCAGAAAGTGGTAGAGACCGCTCCCAGTGTTGTTCCAGTGCCCCATCCCCGGAGGGATGGGGGGATTTCCAGCATTTCAGAGGCAATCTCCTGGCCTTGTCTGGAAAGGGAAAAGTTGCCTCAAAGAAGAAGTTGTACAGAGAGTACCAAAGAATTTGTGGTTTCCTTTGAAAAGAAGCTCTGGGGCACCTGCATACCATGGT
Organism: Neoceratodus forsteri; assembly: GCA_016271365.2. Classification (NCBI taxonomy): domain Eukaryota; kingdom Metazoa; phylum Chordata; order Ceratodontiformes; family Ceratodontidae; genus Neoceratodus; species Neoceratodus forsteri. The sequence goes on along the minus strand of CM028130.1, from coordinate 1,694,452,026 downwards.
GAGTCTGCTCTGATTTAGAGCCTGTGTTTTACCAAGACAGCACTGTGTAAAAGTATCTGCTACTATGGGGTCAGGAGAAGACTTGCCGAGTACAGTGCTGTAATTTGTGTATGGCTTGGAAGCATCTAAACAGTGAGAGTCTGGGAAAATGGACAGAGTCACTTACAGAACTTTTTAAGTCAGGACATCACCTAAATACAGTGTAGAATGTTAAATGTGTCATACATTTTGAGATAGCATCTGCAACCAGTAGTTCAAAGAAAGGTGTTGTTCTAAATGAATGGCCGAGTATAGATTTGGGAGCGAGAGGTGGGAGACCCCCATCTGGAGTGACCAGGTTTACCCCTATGGGTTCAGTTTGGGCACCTATAGCTTTCTCCCAGGCACTTGGCCAGTGTCTGCAGAAAGTACCCAGACATGGGATTATGGATAGCTTCTCCCTTTAGAGCTAGAAAGTGCTCATGGGTGGTTTAGGGAGCCATCAACAAAATCTATGCTACATGGAAAAGTGTCCAAGTACTGGCTGGGGTGCTATGTCAAGGAATCATAGAGAAGAGTACCAGTTCAGGCCATGTGAGCCCAGATGTGTTCAGAACTTGAGGGTTAATCATGTAGTGAAGAAGATGTGCTCTGACCTCTGTAAATCTACATTGCCAGTGAGTGTAGCCCTGTGGGGGTCCATCTTTGCTTTGTATTCCTGTATTGTGAATAAAAACCACACTCTAGAATCCCATTCCTGGTTTGGACATTTCAGTTATTGCTTCCAGTGTCCGGAGTTACTTGGGTGCCCCTGACCAGAAGTACAAATCTAGCATAATGCTGAGCAAATAGATTTTCTCCCCGAACCTAGGAAGGGTTACAAAATGGAGGCACACAGAGTTCTGTAAAAGCTTAAATATTTAATAGGTGACTACCCCCACCCATCTCGGTGGCACCTAAAAATGAGAGGAGCAGCCCTGCTGACAGAACAAAAGGGAGGCCAATTATACATTGTTTATATCTTCTTCATCCCTTGATATGAGTTTGGTCTGGAGGTGAGCAGGATACTGATTGAGGAGTATGAGGACTTCGAGGGACAGTTTTTGCCTATGTAGAGGTCTCTTAACCTCTCACAGAAATGAGTCCTAAATCCAGTGCTGGGAAATATGTAGTGACATCCTAGCATTTGTACTGTGTACACATCACACCTATAGGGCATCCATGCTAATGTGGTGAAAACATTATAGCTGATGAGAACTTGCCAGTGCAGATGGTCGGCACTTTATGGGTTCCTGTTGCTACTACAGTATAAAACTGTAAATCAGTCCTTGCTAACCTTAAAACCTTTGCTTGTTTTCACTTAAATTTTGCTGGCCAAAGTGACATGGAAACATAGACAATCATGGTAGAAAAAGACCAAAGGTCCATCCAGTCTGCCTGAGTTCCCTATTTAGCCCTGGGGCCTAGCCATCAACCCCCCCATTCTGTTAGCCCTGAATCATTTTGTTACCCTGCACTGCACTGCACTGCACCATCTCGAGCCTACTCCTATCCTTGCTGAGGTGAGGACTCCAGAACTGGGTGCAGTACTCCAGTTGTGGCCTCACCAATGATGTATACAGGATAATTATTACTTCCCTTTTTCTGCTATTAGTATACCTTTCCTGATACATCCCAGAATCCTATTTGCCTTGCAATAAGCCTTGTAGTGCTGACTTGAGTTTTTTAGGGAGCCACTGATGATACCTGAATGGTCTCATTCCTCAGCCATGATACTGAGTCTCACCCCTTCCATCCAGTACTCAAGCCATAGCTGCAACACTTTGCACTTTTTGGCATTGAATTTCAACTGACAAACCCTTGACCACCCCTCCAGCTTTTGGAAGTCTCTCTGCATTTACTTAATTCCCTCATTCCTATACACCCTTCCACAGAGTGTAGTGTCACGTGTGAAGAGACACAGCCTGCCCCGGATCCCTTCGCCAAAGTTGCTGATGAACATGATAAAGAGGACCAGAGCCAGGACAGATCTCTGTGGAACCCCACTCATGACCATCCTCTTTCTGATTTAAACCTGTTGATAACTACACTGTACTGTTTTGTCTTTAGCCAGTTACCTGCCCAGTTCACCTTGACCTTATCCACATCCAGATCCTCCATCTTCTTCAACAAGCATCTTTAGGATACTCAGTTAAAAGCCTTGCTGAAGTTGAAGTAGAACAAAGCCACAGCACAGCCCCTATCCAGTTCCCTTCATCACAGTCAAGAGAAAACTATCAGGTTAGTCTGACAAGTCCTCCCTGCCATGAATCCATACTGCTTACTACCATGGAAATGGTTGCTCTCCAAGTAGTCCAAAAGATCCTCTTTGACCAGTATCTCCATTAGTTTTCCTACAATAGAGGTAAGACTGATAGGTCTGTAGTTCTGTGCTTGTTCCTTGTCCCCCCCCCATGGACCAGAACTGCATCCGCCACCTTCCAATCCTTTGGAGCCACCCCTTTCCTTAGAGAGCTATTGAATAGACCTCCCAGTGGATCAACCAAGGAATGCACTAGCAAATGGGCAGGAAGGAGTGGTGGAAGAACAATGGGGAATAATAAAAACTGGCATCACAGAGGTAACAAGCCTTTGTGTGAAGCAAATAAACAAAACTAAATGATGTAAGAAACCACTGTGGTTTTCAAAGGAAGTGGCAGTGAAGGTTCAAGAGAATAAGAAAGCTTTCAGGAAGTACAAGGAATCACAGAAGGAGCAGGATAGAGAACTGTATCAGTTAAAGCAAAAGGAAGCTGGGAAGGCAGTCAGAACAGCAAAGGCCCAAACCGAGGAAAAGATAGCCAACTGAGTTAAGAAGGGGGATAAAACCTTTTATAGGTACATCAGGGAGCGAAGGAAGACCAAGGAGGGATAGTGAGGCTTAATAAGGAGGGGGAGGAGGGTGGGCAGAGGGTGACTGTGAAAAGGCAGAGATACTAAACAAATATTTTTGCTCAGTATTTACAAAGGAAGAGGGGGAGGTACCTAAAACAAACAGTAGAAACACTCTGGATACAGAAGTTGATACCAGCCCATTTACAGAAGAAAGGGTTCTGAAAGAACTCTTAAAACTGAAGGTGGACAAAGCAATGGGGCCTGATGGGATTCATCCCAGAATTCTAAAAGAACTAAGGGTAGAATTAGTGACACCACTGACTACCCTGTTTAACAAATCATGGGAGGATGGGGTGGTACCCGAGGACTGGAGGAGGGCAGATGTGATTCCCTTCACAAAAGTGGGAGCAAGGCAGAAGCAGGAAACTACAGACCTGTTAGTTTAACCTCAGTGGTAGGGAAAATGATGGAATCACTTCTGAAGGAAAGAATTGTCAAGTATCTAGAGGCCAGAGGGGCACAGGACCCAAGGCAGCATGGATTCACAGCAGGAAGATCATGCCAGACAATCTGTTAGATTTCTTTGACTGGGTGACCAAAGTAGTAGATCAGGAAGGGGCTGTGGACATGGCCTACCTAGACTTTAGCAAGGCATTTGACACAGTCCCACACAAAAGATTAATATACAAGTTAGCTAGCCTGGGAGTGGGTCCCAAGATGACAGCCTGGGTAAAAAATTGGCTGGAGAATAGGACACAGAGAATAATAGTAAATGGAGTCCACTCTGAAGAAAGGGGGGTTACTAGTGGGGTACTGCAGGGTTCAGTATTAGGACCGGTCCTCTTCACTATCTTTATAAGCGACATTGCAGTGGGACTGGAAGGAAAAGTATGTCTCTTTGCAGATGACACAAAGATCTGCAACAGAGTTGATGCACAAGGTGGGGTGGAAAGGATGAAAAGGGACTTGGCAAGGTTAGAGGAATGGTCAAATGTATGGCAGCTTAGATTCAATGCTAAGAAGTGCAAGGTAATGCACCTGGAAACAAAAACCAGGGAAGAGTACACAATGGGGGGTGAGATACTAACAACAACAAAAATGGAAAGGGACCTGGGGGTAGTCATATCAGATGACCTAAAGGTGGGCAAGCAATGTGAGAGGGCAACAATGAGGGCTGGGGGGATACTGGGATGCATAGGGAGAGGCATCACCAGTAGAAAACAGGAAGTTATTATCCCTCTGTACAGACAGCTAGTCAGACCCCATCTGGAGTACTGCATGCAGTTCTGGAGACCCAGTCTTCGCAAAGACATAGACAGGATGGAAGCTGTCCAGGGGAGGGCAACTAAAATGGTGCAAGGTCTGCACTGGAAGACATATAAAGAGAGACTTAGGAGCTTAATATGTATAGCCTCGAGGAAAGGAGGAGAGGGGGACATGATAGAAACTTTCAAGTACCTCAAGGAATCAACAAAGTCAAGAGGTAGCATCTTTCAAAAAGAGTGTACAAGAACAAGGGGCACAATTTGAAGATAGAGGGCGACTCAGAGGTAATTTGAGAAGTATTTTTTCACAGAGAGGGTTGTGGATACATGGAACAGCCTTCCGGAGGAGGTTGTGGAGTCAAAAATGGTGGTAGAATTCAAGCATGCATGGGACAGTCATAAGGCAATTCTAGGGGGTTGGGGTAGGAAGAAGTAGGCTGCTGGTTAACTAGGATCTGCAGCTTATCCAGTAGCAAGGAAATGGGCAGACTGGGTGGGCCAAGCGGTCCTTATCTGCTATCAAATTCTATGTTTCTATGTTTCATTGCCAATTCCATGAGTATCCTCGGATGAACCCATCTGGTCCTGGGGTCTTACCAATTTTTAGGGCTGACAGCCTTTTCAAGACCCTTTTGCTAGTAAATGTTGACAACCTAATTTCCAAATCCCCTTAATGGCTCCTTTGATGCCACTCTCTGCCAAAGGTCCGCCATCCTCCCAAGTGTAAACTGAAGAAAAGTAATCATTATGGATGGCAGCCTTTTGTCTGTCTGCATCAATCACCCTAGCCTCCTCTGTTAGCCTCACAATTACCTCTCTTTTCTTCCTTTTTTCACTAATATACCTGAAGAGCCGTTTTTTTCTCTGCTCTTGATTCCCTTTGCTATATGCTGCTCTGTGTCTGCTTTTGCCTCCCTAACCACCCTCTTTGCCTCCCTATTTTTCACCAAACATTCTTTCTATTCTTCCACCCTCTGCTTTTCTTTAAATTTGTAGAAGGCCTTTTTCTTGGCCCTCACCACTTCCCTAAGCCTTGCCTAATGGTCTCTTGAAACTGTTCTTTTTAGTTACCATTCTCATGCATACCTTAGCTGCCCTAAGAATAGCCCCCTTAATTGTCCCCCATCTCTGTTCCACTCCATCTATGTTGTCCAACCCTTTTAACATATGCCTGACCAGCTCCTTCATCCTGTTGAAGTCTGCCCTTCTAAAATCAAGGACTTCAGCTCTCAATTGCAGTTTACCAGACCAGAGGGCCAGTTCAAACCAAACATAGTTATGGTCCCTGTTCCCTAATGGCTCCCCTACTCCTCCAACTCCTACCACCTCCAAGTTGGCGAGCACCACATCAAGAATTATGTTCTGCATGGTGGGCTCCTTAACTAACTGTACCAGCAGACAGTCCTGGAATGCATCCAGCAAGACCTGGCTTCTGGTGTTCATGGCCACTGGAACATCTCAAGCAATGGCCAGCAGGTTCAGATCACCCACCACCCTACTTCCCCCTTAGCTATCTCTCTTTCCAGTTGTTCCCTGAGCTCTCTGTCTCTCTCCTTCCCCTTATCCTAGCAGTCTGTACATCACCCCAAGTGCACTTTCAGCTGTGAAGCCATTACACATGGTTTACGTGGTTTTGTTTGGTAGAGGAAGGCCACAGGACCCATCAAGTCTACCCCCACACTATGTGAGAATTTCAGTTTTCTACCCAGTTTTGTAGATATATGTCAAAATTCTTCTTAAACTGGTCCATTGTACCTGCACCTACTACAATTTGTGGCAATTTGTTCCATTGTCTAGTTGCTCTACTACAGAAGAAATTTTCTCTTGTTTTTGTATTGCTCTGGGTACAAACAACTGGGGTGAATTGCATTTTAGGATTATTGGTTTGGGAGCATTACCTATCCCACATTTTTTTTTATTTATTTAAATCTCAGATTATAAATACCTTTGAGCTTGAGGCAGCTCATTTACAAAGGTTCCACATCAAAAGAAAGGACTACAATAAGGTAGGGAGGTATAGACAACATTCATGGTATCAACAGAGGTACAGACAACATTCATGGTATCATCGGAGGTACAGACAACATTCAACATTCATGGTATCATTGGAGTACAGCAAGTTAACTGGTAAATAAGTGGGAACAGTGCTACACACTCAAGATTACAAGCAAGCATAGAAAACCATAAGGTACATTTGAAGCAACATTGCTAATCAGAGGTGGGGGGAAAAAGAAGAGAAAGGAAGGGGTAGGGGAGATGAGAGGGCAGAGTCCAGATAGAGAAGGAAAAGAAAATATGGCAGCCAGAGGCCTTGTCATAGGGTGAGAGGGAGGGGAGGCTAAGGTGGGAGAAGGGGTAAAAGATGGGAAAAGGAGGGTGTATGAAGGGAAAGAAGATAAGGGAGAGTGGGGGCCAGAGGGCCTGGACAGGTCCAGGAAGGGGGGGCAGTGGGACAAGAGCAAGGAGGGGGTAAGGTAAGGGAGGAGGTGGCAGGGGGAAAGGGGAAATTGTTCTGTCAGGAGAGGTGAAATGAAACAGGAAGCCAAGTAAGAACCTCAGAGAGTGAAAAAAGTGGTATAAGGGCGTCTGCAGAAGTAGGAAACTAGTGAACTAATGAATTATCCTGAAGTATTTTATAAAGAAGCAGCATGTCTCCTCTAATTCTTTTTACACTAAGGGGGTATAATTTCAGTTTCCTACGTCTGGCAGAATAATTAAGATTTTTTAGTGTAGGGATGTTTTGTTGCTCTCCTTTGGACACTTTACAATAATTTAGTATCCTTGGTCATGAATGGTGCCCAGTAGGTAGCTCCATAGTCTAAGTGCAGTCTTATGTAGGAATTGTACAATGTCAGAACACACGGCTCTTGTCTACTTATAAAGAATTTTTTAATGGAATTGAGACTAAAATTAGCTCTTGTAGTAATCAGTCTACAATGACTCCATGGAAGTAGTTGATTATTTACCAAGATCCCTAAATCTTTTTCTAGCTGTACTTCCTTTAGTTGTTTGCCATTTAGATGGTACTCAGAATGCGCATTATGTTAACCCAAATGCATTACTACACACTTTTCCTCATTAAAGGCCATATTGTTGTTACTTGCCCATTTCTCCAGATGTTTTAACTCATTTTGGAGTTCTATCCTCGTTATCCTTTACTATTCTGATTACTTTGGTATCGTCTGCAAATTTTTTGCAGTGGCTTGTACATCCATTTTGTAGATCAGTTATGTATATACCAAATAATAGAGGGCCTAGGACGGATCCTTGTGGAACTCCACTAGAAACAGGAGTAGGTAAAGATAGTGTGTTTTGAATTTTCACCACTTGATAGTGGTCAGTTAGTCAGCTTGCTGTCCAGCCTGTAACATGTTGTTCAGTTTTAATATTGACCAGTTTATCAATTAATATATGGTGTGAGACCTTGTGAAAGGCCTTTTTAAGGTCCAAGTAAATTACATTTACAGGTACACCCCTATCTACTGCTTCACTGATTGGTTCATAGAAATTAATTAAATTAGTATACAGGACCTACCTTTAATAAATCCATGTTGCTTTTGGTCCTTAAGTTCCATATTTTCTATCTGTTTGTCAATTCAGCATTTAAGAATTCTCTCCATAGCCTTGCATACCACTGACGTAAGGCTAATTGGCCTATAATTTTCAGCCTCTTTCCGATTTCCCTTTTTTTTTTATAAATTGGGATAACTATGGTTTGTTTCCAATCAGATGGTAAGGTGCCCAAGATAAGGGATTTGTTAAATATAATAGTAAGGGGAGTGGCAATAGCAGAACTTGTATTTTTTTATGAACTTGGGATTTATACCATCTGGTCCTGCCGCTGAATCTTGCTTCATATCCTTAATTGATTCTAAAAGTTCTTCCTCTGTTACATGATCTGATGGGACAGTTCAAATGTTTTAAACTTGGCCTTAGGGTCTGGGTTGAATATAGTAGTGAAGTAAGCATTCATTCTATTTCCTATATCTAGGGGGTCGGTCAGTTTGCTGTTATTATCTAGCAAGTTTATTGAATCAATGTTTTGTTGTTTGTTTTGACCAATATATGAGTAGAAGGCTTTAGTATTTTTAGTGGCTGCTAATTTAAATTCAATTTTCCTTTGTTCCCTTCTAATAGCATTTTTAGTTCTCCTTAATTCATTTTTGTAGTTTGTTATGTTTTGCATAGTTTGGGTTTTTTTTCAATTTTTTGAATGCCTTTTCCTCCTTGGAAATTTGTTTTTTAACTGCTCTGGTTAACCATGCTGGTATTTTCCCTTTTTGATTATGGGTTTTTATCCTGGGAACATATAGTTGCTCTAGCCCATTAATAATGGTCTTCAGCAGAGTCCAACATTCATAGGTATCATAGGTAAATTAGAGCTAAAGGGGACATTAATGTCCATAATGCTCACCAAAATGCATTCCTGAAGTCTACCCAATTGAGGTAACCCATCTAATTTCTGCTTGAATACCTCCATTGTCTTACTTTCCACCACCTCCAATGGCAGTGAGTTCCATATAGGAACAACTCTTTGGTTATATCACCTTTTTCTGTGCCAAGTTGTACATTGTTCCTCATGTAACTGATAGGGGTGTGCTCTAGTATTATGGCTCTTAATTCTAAACTTTAATCCTATTTTACTCCAGAGTTCATCTTCAGTTAAGGCTTTAAACAACAAGCACATATTCCCTCTTAATCTTCTGTATTCTAAAGTAAACAGATTTAATACGTTTAGACTTGCTGTATAGTTTTCACCCTGCATCCCTCTCATCACTCATGTAGCCCTTTTCTGGACTCTCTCCAATCTATCCACATCTCCTCTTAAATAGGGTGACCAAACCAAAACATTGTTCAACAGTCAGACCTTGGAGCATATTCTCCTAGTTATACCCTGGAATTACATTGTTAATCCTGGCATAATCAGCTTTACTATAATTATATTTATAACACATTTTACTAATCCTATTTCTTTGAATATAAACACTGAAAATTATAGTATTATGGTCACTGCTACCAATAGGGCTGAACACTTTGGGGGTCGAGATGTTTGATGATACATTTGTAAGTACTAGGTCTAAGATGTTAGAACCCCTGGTTGCTTCTTGCACCATTTGTTCCAGCCCAGCATTAATAAATTAATCCAAGAATATGCCTTCCATAGTTGAACGAGTAGTTAAATTCTCCCCATTAATCCTGGGTAGGGATTAATTGGGCATTTATTTATTGAAGAGTTTCACCACAAAGGGCACACTGAGCAACACATTGCTTGTCTCACAGTGCATCCTGGAGGACAGGGGAGTTGGAGTAACATACAATCAGCATGCAGCATTAAGGAAACTTGCAGTAAACATAGCCGGATTTGGCTTACATAGAACCGTGATAATTTTCCATATAAGAATAGCATAACATGTAGTAGAACAGCAACTATAACATAGATTTGCTTACTAGTAAGTAGGAGAATAACAACAGTAATAGAGCATCAGCATTACAACAACAATAGACCAGTAGCACTAGAATGTTAAAATTTGGTGTAGAACACAAGTGGAATGGAGGGACACAGTGTAGCAGGGGAAGGTCAGTCACAGTTACAGTTTATGGAGAGAAAATTTTGCAAAGCAGAGGAAATAGATGAGGGGTGGAGGAGTGATGAATTTGTGTGTGGGGGATAAGTTCCACTGTTTAGGGAAATAGGTGAAGGCAGCCTGTCCAGTGGAAGTCATTCAGCGAGCGATACCCTAAGGTGTAGGAGTCAGATGACCTAAGTGATTGGGTGGGGGGACAGTTAATGAGGAGCTAAGATAGGTTGGAAGCAATCCCAGCCAAAATTTGGAGATGAATTTGGTGCAGTGAAGGAGACACCTGTTTTCTAATGAGGGTAAAGTCAGAGAATTGTAAAGATGACAGTGGTGAGTAAGAGGAGGAGCATCCAAGGTGAAGCGGTAGAAGGAGTTAAAGATGGTGTCCAATCTGGCTAGGGAGGTCTTGGGAGTGGCACTGTAGACTATGTCACAAGAGTCAAAGATGGTTAAGATCATCTTTCGTACAAGTTTGCGCGTTGCTGAGAGAGGAATGCAATTCCATTTCCTGTATAGAGTGCCTAGCTTAGGGTGCAACTTTTTTAGGATGACGTCCACATGAACAGAGAAGGTAAGGTGTTGGTCAAACCAGACCCCCAGATATCTGAAAGAGGAGGTGTCCTCAAGGACCATCCTGTCAAGGGTATAGAAGGAGGGTGGGGGGAGCCTAGAAAGTCTCTGCCTAGTTCTGAAGGTCATGGATACTGTCTTATTGGTGTAACCTCCCACCGGTCACTTATTTAACTAGCAAAAACACCTCCCATACTTTTTCTGTCTAGGGGAAAAGAGAGGGTTGGGGATACAAAGCTATTGTACAGAAGCACAAAGTGTGTACAAGACACAAACAGGCATTTACCAAAACCCAGGTCCTGAGGAGAGAACTTTTGCTAAGGGCTATGCTAGGTTTGCTACTTCTGACAGGGGTCACTTGATATTATATAAAAAGCTGGTACAAAAAACTAAAAATCTGATAAGGAAAAAGAAACAGGAGCTTGAGGTTCGGTTAGCAACATACTCCAAACATAATAGCAACATTTTTTTTAATTATATAGGATCCCTAAAGGGTAATCAGAACAGTATAGGACCATTACAAATAAACAATACAATAGTCAGTGAAGAAAATTATATGGTTAATGAATTAAACACATACTTTATGAATGTGCTTCTTCCCAAGGAAGTATATTGATATAGAAAAAAACGAATACTAAAAAAATAGTGAAATTAGTAACTATAAAAGAAGTGAAGGATATAATTACAAACTTGAAAAATGACTCAGCACCAGGTCCTGATGGTATAGCTCCACAATTTCTAAACAAAAATGGTTAATGAATTGTCTGTCCTGCTGACAGTGTTATATAACACATCTCTAAAAAATGGAAGTACTATAAAGGATTGGAGATGTGCAAATGTGGTGCCTATACACAAAGGAGAATGCAAACAGTATGTAGGGAACTAGAGGCCTATCGGCCTTACCTCTGTGATTGGCAAGATGATGGAGAGAATAATTCAAACTAGAATAAAAGAACATATAGGTAACACTGTTAATCATGATACATCCCAGCACGGTTTTACTCCAGGCAGATCTTGTCTAACAAATTTGATTGGATTTTTTGAACCAGTTAGTGAAGCCCTTGATGTGGGAATGCCTGTGGATGTCATTTTCCTGGACTATGCCAAGACATTTGATACAGTGTCGCATAGAATTGTATTGGAACACCTGCATAAAATAAAATTGAGTAAACACATTATTAATTGGATATCCTCATGGTTAAATGGTAGGGAGCAATGAGTTGTACTAAGAGGACATGAATCATATTGGGACCAAGTGACAAGCGATGTGCCTCAGGGCTCTGTGTTGGCCCCCTTGCTATTTAACATTCTCATGTCAGCAATGCAAACTACTGGTCATGTCTGGATTGGTAAATATGCAGACGAATGTAAAATCGGCTGCATAGTTAATAACCAAGAATCAGTTGACAGGTTCTAGGACTGTATAAATAATAGAGACATATGGGCCAGGAAGAATAAAATGACATTTAATGAGTCCAAGTGCAAGGTAATGCACTTTGGAAAGAAAAATAAGGTGGCTAATTATACTCTGAATTATATTATACTTCAAACAACTACGGAGGAAAGAGATCTGGGAGTAACCATTACTAATGATCTAAAATTTGACATACATACAAAAAAAAATTGTCAAAAAATGTTATTCTATATTGGGATGTATACACAGACACATTAAAAATTAAAAAGCTCAGGTCCTGATGCCCTTGTATACAAGTCTTGTTAGGCCCCGCTTGGAGTACTGTGCTCCCTTTTGTGCACCAACCACAGCAGGAAGTTTGTGCATGGCTGAAAAGGTACAGAGAAAGGCTACCAGGAAAGTTAAAGATTTGACAAACTTAGTATATAAAGATAGATTAAAGTAATTAAATCTGTACTCACATCAGTACAGACTGCTAAGAGGAGATCGTATATACATATATAACACAATGCATAAAGGTGAAACATTAGATGTTATATGCCTTGAGAAACTGGATGGCCTAAATAATACTAGATCACATAAGGATAAAATTAACTGCCCTATTAACAAAACCCAAAAGAGACGGGGGTTCTTCACTCAGAGGGTGCTACTACTATGGAACACGTTACCTGAATATGTTGTTGCAAGTGCTACTGTGGAGAGCTTTAAAAGATGATTAGATGATTATATGGGAGAGATGAAGTATAAATACCACCATTGATAACGTGGTGGCAAGTTCATAATGGGCCTTGTAGACCCCGGAGCAGTCGTCAGCAGTTGAAATAGTCAGTTGCAATTCAGTGCAGTTGCAATTAGATGCAATTGCATTGGATTGCAGTCACAAAATAGTGGAGCTGAAATCCACTGCAGTTGATGATTCTGTGACCTATCCAGGTTTGTTTTTGTGGTGAATTGCAGTGTGTTTTCTCTTTTTTTCTTTCCTGGGGGAGGAGGGGGGATCAGGGGGGCTGTGAATGTCTAACGGTCCTCAACCACCGGCACCGAGCCTTACAACCAATAAAATGTACCCCTGGCTCCTGGACACAAAGCATCCACCAATTAGGAGAGATAGAAGGAGGAGCCAGGAGCTTGAGTGTGCCTGTGACTGGCTGCACGAGATGGCGGGGAGAGCGTGCCTAAGTAGGAGAGGAGACTGACAGGAGAGGAGGCATCTGTTTTGGTGTGTGGAAAATGAAGCGAGCAGTGTTTCTGCAGGGACAAAGTTTGGCGGTTTGGCCTTTAATTTAAAAATAAGTTAACTGGGTCCACTGTCCTGATGTGTCTGGTGCATGGAGAGAGACTAGTGTGTGGCTGTTCAGGTCCCAGTCAGTCCTCCAGCAAAGCCAGGCAGCAATCATATGAAGGCAGCAAGTCAGTGGTCTGGTCATGGCTGAGATCAGCCCGTGACCCCGTCGGCTGGGCCTGTCGAGTGACTCTCACTCAGTCTCGGTCAGGCGTTCAGAGTAGGTGAGGAGGAAAAGTGGTAGGTGTACTAGTTCCACTGTTCTGAGTATCAGAGTGGGGACGTGGGTCTGGGTTAAAGACCAACTGTGTGGGTTGGGAGGAGAGAACACACAGATTAAAAAAAAACACTGGCAACACCACCAAGTAGAGCAACAGCAGCAGTCTGAGTCATGCAGCCAACTGATGCCGCTGACCGAATCATCACCCGACACCTGACTGAACTGGTAACAGGCTACTACAGTGAGCAAGGTACTGTATGGGATGTGAATGTAAGGCCTGCCAGGGCTAGGCAGTGAGCAGTAGGAAGGAGGAGGATTGTCTCTCAGACTACTCAGTCTGTCTGTGTGTCTGCTGCATGCTGGGCTGGCTTGTCTGGCTGGTTGAGGGCTTGGGGGCTGTGGGGCCCAGGGGGCCGAACTTGAAAAGCCAAGACAATCGATCATCATCGATCTACTGCTGGCAGCCCAGCTGGTCTGTCTCTGACTGTGATGGCATTGTGAGTAAGTCAGATTCCCCACAAGGTTGTGGAGCAGGCCAGGCGCAGGTGGTCAGTTGGTGATTTCCCAGACCCATAGGAGGCCGGAGCACGGAGCATGGTTGGGCGGGTCAAATGGACAAAACATTTGTTGTTTGCCACTGTAGGAATCAGATAGACTAAATATTAAAGTCTTCATGGCAAGATGAATAAAATTTATAAAAATACAGTAGTGTACATGCTGAAAGCCAAACAAGCTCAGAAACTGTGTCAGAAAATGTTTTTTTTTAATATACATGAGTTTTTTTTAGCTTTAAATTTAAATTATGGATATATCTCAGTTCTGGTATACCATAGAGGAGGGTATTTCTAGGGGTCCTCCCTTAAACTGTTTTTAGTCTTACAGATTCTACGACTACTACTAGTAAACTAACATATAATGATGGTTAGCTCTGTTTGCAAAAGGGTAATGTCTAGCTTCTGTGGGGTGTTTAAGAGGCCCTACCTATACTGTATTTTAGACTCAGTTCTTTTTCTAAGTAACTAGTATCACTGCTGCTTATTTTTATATACCGTATACTGTTTTACTGCCCTGCTTCAACTTGTTACTTTCAGGGACTTTGTATATTTTGTTGTTGTTTTGACTGGTTATTGTGCTTTAGTGGGTCCCTACTGTGTGTAGATTTGTTTCACTGCATTTTGTATTTGCATTTTAAAGAGCAGCCAGCTTCTTAGCTGCTGCTGACTAGTTTGCTGCTCCCTCCAACGTATGCAATACCTCACCTGCCCCAGAGTTGAGGGGCATAAATAATTCCTTTTGTTTCTGCCCATTTATGAAGTTATAATGCTGCTAAATCCCAAATGCTAAAAACGGAGCTGCTTCCTGACCTTAACCCACCAACATACCCCCACGTATGCACATGCAGCCTTGTTTTGTGATGTCAGAAGGCAAAGGCTCTGTGTGCGCATGCCCCATTGATTTCAAGGGGGGGGACTTTTCCATACATTTTATTAACTTTTAGAGTCGAAATTTTAATAAAAAAAGATAAGAAGTTAAAAAAGTACGACAAACTACTACCTAATAAAAATTCAATGATGGAGAAAGTTGAAAAAATTGGTTGGATTTTCTTCAGTTACTTGAAGTCAGAAATTTCAAACTACTTGAAAAAATCAGTCATAATGTGTGGTAAGTCAGTCATAATTGGTTTTTCAACTGACTCCAGGGTCTAGGGCCTTGGCCTTGCAAACTTGTATTTTTACTATGAAACTGCCCAGTAAATCCACACAGGAAGCAGTAACTGGACTGTTCATATCAGGTTGGGATTCTAGAGTGTGGCTTTATTCCAAAACACAGTTGGAACACAAAAACAGAGATGGACCCCCAAGGCTTTACACTTCGAAGCACAAGGCAAATGTAGAAAATACATTCTCTGTACTCTGACAGAAATTCACTACTTCCCATATCGCATAGGATTAGAAATCTAGAAATGTGGTACTAGCCATGATGAAAACACACAAAATTCTCCTGAAAGTGGCACTAGGCCATGACTTAGAACAGTTCCCATATGGCATAGGATTAAATATATGGAAATGTGGTAGACTGGCCACGATGGTGCAAACTAGGGCTCAAGACTAGCAAAACCCACATTCAAGGGGTGAACTTCATCTTCAGGCATTGGCTACATGCACTGTAAGAACAGGCAAAGTGCTGAACTGGTCAGTCCAGATGGGGGGTTGCCCACCTTTTGCTTCCTCATCTATACACAGCCGTTCTTTCAGAGTTACACCTCAACAGATAATGAACTGTAGAAATTATGCTTTCTTTAAATATTTAGCACATTTTAGAATTAGAAAACACCACAAGGGATGTGAAATTAAAGTTCTGAACAAAGTGCCTGATCACATATTGGGCATCCACTGTTGTCAGCAAACGTTAAAACAAACTTCTTAAGAAAAGTCTCACAGAAATGGGTGAATGGATCCCTTCATCAGAGTGTCACCCCACAGAAAAACAAGGCAGGTACATATCCTGAGTAACTCTCAGACAGAATCTACTCACAGTTTGCACACCAAAGGCAGCTTCAAAATGTTCTAGGTTGGATCAGGGGAGTGTCCCTCAAATCCTCTGCAGTCTACCTCATCCCACTGGGAATGAGGGCATCAGAAAATCCTGGAGACAGTTTCCAACACTTCACAAATCAGGCAAAAGATGTTCTCTGACTAGGGTGAGAAAACTGGCACTCCTCACTTCTCACTGCTCACTCTATGAGCTGCTGGAATGACACTGACCTAGAATTCTAAACTCCCCACACTCACAACAGGCTGTGTGGCTTATGTTTCTGTGAGAGTTCTAAATGACATCACCTCTCTGCTCTCAGCTGTGACCAAGTAAACAGAGAGGGAGCAGGTGAAAATCCATTTAACTAGATATTCACCAGCTGCCTTCCCTACCTAGCACTGACACTGATGCGATTCTAGTAACCCCAGGGAACCAGGGGATTACATTAGCATTTAGAAAAAGTTTATATGAGCAAAACCAGCGCTGGATGTTGATGAAGTCCTGCTGAAGTTTGTTTGCAACATCTGTGGAGGAATGGCCGGAGGTTTAGAGGATCATGTCATTTGTGCACATGTGTATTGAGGTAGATGTACAGATGGTCGGGAAGTAATTGAGGAAGATGGAGAAGAGAATGGGACCCAACATGGACCCTTGCAGAACTCCAGTATTGATGGGGAGAGAGGAGGAGATGGAGTCAGTGATTATAACTGACTGGGTCCAGCCTACTGGATAGGCCTGGCACCAGTTAGTAGCAGCAGTCAACAGACCTGCTACAGAGAGGTAGTGTGGAAGCAGGGGGTGGGAGACCATGTCAAAAACCTTGGCAAGGTCAACAAAGATGGCGGTCATGATTTGGCCATTGTCCATCCCTGAGAGGATAGAGTTAGTGAGCCTAATCAGGGAGGTAGAGGTAGAATGTTTTTTCCAAAAGCCAGATTGGAAGGGAGTGAAAAAGTTGGCATTAGAGAGGTAGGAAGAGAGTTGTGCAAGGACCTTGTGTTCTTGTAGCTTAACAAGGGTAGAAAGTAAAGAGATGGATTGATAGTTCCCAGGGGTGGATGGGTCCCCACTCTTAACAAGGGGGAGAACAACAGCAGCATGCTTCCATACAGGGGGGATGGAAGCCATATTAAAGGAGATGTTAAGCAGGTGAGCTTGGGGGGGGCAGAGATGGCTGTAGCAGAAAGGTAAAGCAACTTGGGGTCCATACCATCTGGAGAGCTGTCTTTGGATGAGTTAAGGCATCCAAGGTGTCCGAGGGAGTGATTTTTGTGAAGGTGATGCAATTGTGCTGGGACTTTGTATGGGCTGGGTTAGGGTAGGGATCAGGCTGGGAAGATGGTAAGGAGGATAGGAGAGCAGAAGCACAAGAGGTGAAGTAAGAGTTAAATTCAGAGGTAACATTTAGGTGCTCAGTGATATGTGTGTTGTTTATATTAAGTACGGGTGTGGGAGGAGTGGAAGGGGGGAGAAGATTGAATGAATAACCTTCCAAAATATAGCCGGGTTGTTGATGTTGGCTTGGAAGGTTGAGGTAAAGTACTCAGCTTTAGCCAAGCAAGTGGCTTTGGTATATTTGTTATGAGGGTAATGATAAGTATCATGGTCTTTTGGAAGCTTAGAGACTTTGTGTAGCTGCCAGACTTGGTCCTGTGCTTTTTGGCAAGCTCTAAGCTCGGGGAGATCCAAGGAAGGTGGTTCCCATGAACTCTGATACTGCATATTGGAGCGTAATAGTTCCAAACTTCAAAGAATTTACCTTTGAAGTAGTCAGCTGCTGAGTCAGTAGAGTTAGCTGCTGAAATAGGTGTTCAGTCGATAAGGGCTAAGTCATAGAGGAGTGGAGCAATGTTCATAGGCTAATACGAATGTGCTACCATACTTTTATGTGGGACCTTTGCATGGTGGATTCAACGTACCAGATAGGTCATGCGATGGTCACTTAGGGCATCGGATAATACACCAGATTTAATGACCCTATGTGGATGTGATGTGATGGCCCAATCACCTAGGGAATGATTGTTCATTTTAGGGTTTATCCTGGTGGGTTCTTGGATGAGTTGGGATAGATTGTGGATGGCAATGTTTTTTTTTACTTTAAGCAGAGATGGGGATAACCAATTTAAGTTAAAGTTACCCATGATATATACTTCTCCTGAGGAGGTGTTGGAAACTATAGAAGCGATAAGGTTGGTGATCACCGAGGAGTTTGGGCATGGATGGCAGTAGGCCCCTACCACAAAGATGGGGATAGAGTATGGAAGTGTTACTTGTATGGCATGTACCTCATATTCCTTAGGGACAGAAGCTGAGTATATAGTGGTGTATTGGATAGCTGATGAGATGTATTGCTACACCACCTCCCCTCCCTAACCGGTCTTGTCAGGATATAGAATAGTCCAGAATGGTAAGGGGAGAATCAGCTATTTTGTTATTTAGCCATGTTTCTGTCAGGATAATAATATCCA
Organism: Neoceratodus forsteri; assembly: GCA_016271365.2. NCBI lineage: Eukaryota > Metazoa > Chordata > Ceratodontiformes > Ceratodontidae > Neoceratodus > Neoceratodus forsteri. Next base: position 1,694,433,840 of record CM028130.1, on the reverse strand, counting down.
TTTTTAGTGAAGCTACCAGGAGCTGGAGTAGATTGATTTTAGGTAGTAGACTGTGGATATTCAGATGGAGGGTCTTCAGGCCTTGAGGCATGATAGAGGGGCTTAAAAGGGGGTTGCTGAGGAGGCGAGTAGAAGCACAGACCCAGTGGTGGGGCTGGGACCAGGGTTTGAGTTTATGTCACCAGATGATAGGAGGAGGAGGGCAATGATTAAAAAGTGAAGTTGCATACTCTTATGCCAGGGCAAGGAGTGTGCATGACACATGTAATAGGTGGTGTGCTTAGTTGTGGGAGGTAGAAAACACAAGGGTTGCAGGAGTGTTCAATAGATAGGAATGTTTAGGAGGGATGCACTGGCGCTAAAAGGGTAGTGATTCCAGGGATGAAAGGGAGAAGAGTCATTAGCAGCGTAATTTAAGGATGTAAAAGCATTACTAGAGACAGAGATGTGAATAGAAGCATGACAGAGGGGGGTGAACAAGAGGTGGAAGAGGGTGGGGTATATGTAGGGAGAGGGAGAGGGAGAGGGAGAGATAGGAAGGTGAGGAAAGCCATGAGAAAACAGGGTGAGGAAATCATCATGATGAGGGGAGGGCAGGGAGGCAGAAGTGGAGAAAGTCTGTGAAATAGTATATTAGGAAGGATTAATTGGCAGAACTGAGTATTGGGAGGCTGTTTTATACTAGTCAGTGAGGGTGCAGACAGCATGCTGAAGTGGTTAGGCTGAATGTTATAGAGTGGGCAAAGGGGAAGAAGCCTATTTGGTCAGGACCACCCTTAGTGGGAGCCACGTATAGGCTGCAGATTAAAAACCAGGGACTTAGGAAAAGTTAAGCATCAGGTGATCTCACGATGCTATATAAAAATACCTCAGATAGGGTGGGCGGGTGGGCAGCTGGCATGCAGTGTCGGCAGGAACTTCAGCCGGTCCTTGAGAGCAGTGGGCAGGGTCCTGGCGGGCTGCTCGCAGCAACAGGATCACCTGCATCGGGGCAAAAGCTAAGGAGAGAAAAGAGAAAAAGCAAGGGGTTATATTGCTGTTGGAGAACAGGTGTCCTTAATGAGTGCAGGGCAGAAGGGAACGGCCAGACAGCAGGGGTGGAGGTATTTGCCACACAGCAAAAATTAACAAGCTGGGGTAGTGGCACCAGTAAAGGGAGAAGACAGCAAAAGGGGATTAAGTGTGAGACAGTTAAAGGAGGAGCAGTGGCCTTGATCTAGGCACCTGTCAGCAGAAGGGAATACAAGCTGGAGGAATAGAGGTTGGGGAGAAAGGGAACAGAAACAGATTAATTGCAGGACAGAGCTAAGAGTGTTGCAGCAAACTTACAGGGACCAGCTGCAGGAATCTGTATTGGGGAGAAACATACTGTTTTACCAACTTTTATTACTTTTAAGTACACTGTGTAGCGAGTACATTTGGAGCCCTGTTCCCAAAGGACCAGAAGCAGGAAGAAAAGCCAGTAGTTCTCTAAGACAGCAATGTGAACTACAGGCTTAGCATTGCACAATATTTTTTTAAAAAGAATGAGCGGGCATAATTGCTGAAAGTGTTTACCTGGGTCACGAATGAGTGGCCCTCACTTGTAATTAGCAGTACTAAGCTAATATTTTAGTGCAGTTGGACTAATTAGTAAACTCCTTGACCCCAGGTGAACTTCTGGGTCACACAACAGATTAAAATCAAGTCCTGTTGCGAGCAGGGTGAGCCATGCAGAGCACATGTGGCGCCATGCACAGAGACAGATGCATCGTAGCACGTGTCAGCGGTGTCCACTGAGGACACTGGGAGAAACAGGATGAAATTACCGAAGGACTTAGAGATTGGAAGGAGAACACTGTTACACACAACTAAAAGACATAATGGAGGTAAACAATGAAAACAAATCTTGTCCAAGGTCCCTGTGGTAAACATAAACAATATATGCCAAATATGCCAGATGTTTTGTATAGGAGAACAAATATTAAACTTCACATATGACAAATATATACTGTAGACACACTGAGACAGGAAATTCTCATCCTACATAACAAAGAGGTGCTACAAGATGACATCATAGCCTGAAACAACCAGACGAACCACATGGTCAAAATAAACCCAGAAAGGGAGGCTATACAAATGGGAATATCTAATTTAGAAAGCTTTATATATCTCTCATGGCATGTCAAGTAGAACAAACCAAAAAGGAGGGTAAAAGCAGTAAGGAAGCAAGTAAACTCCCATCCGAAGTAGTACAAACTACTACAGACATAACACAAGAAGAATGGGCCACAGTACAATACAACCTAAAGAAAAGAAGGGGAGGCCAAGTTTATAACAGCGCTCCAGTTGCACTACATAATAGATTTAACCCATTACAGGAAAAAGATACTAGCACTTCACAAGTCAGGACACAAGCAGCAAACACTCAAAAAACAAATACAGAACCTAAGGCTGATTTGGTCACAGATAGAAAAAAGAAATCAAATATTAGTACTGCTGAGGGGCAAATCATGAAAGTAGTAAAGAATACAGAAGCAGAACCAGGTTTTAAATAAACAGGCAAATACACATCATTCAGCATGATATTTATTAGTGATTGGAGATTTGATTATTAAATATACTGATTCCACCTTGTGTAGAGGAAGAAATGCATCTACCGCTGTCAGTATGCTGTCAGAGCAAAAATCAATGACCTGAAGCAACTGCTGTGTGGTCAAATGGACAATACGTCAAACCTTCTGGTACTGGTACTCATAGGAAAAAATGATATAGGCAAAAGGAATCTACAAGAGATTTATGCAGACTTTAGAATGGTATTATCAGAAAGTAAAACTAAAGGGGGAGATATAGTATCAGGAGTGCTTCCAGGCTATGGTCATCAATGCAAAAAACCAGGGACATAAATGCATTGAATGGGTAGCTTAAAGAGCTGTGCAGGAAGGAAAACTATAATTATTTAGACAACACAGATGCATTTAGAGACTTAAGACTCTATAGACAGGATGGTTTGCACTTAAACAAAATGAACTCAAGGTATCTGGCTAAGAGATTTAACACAGAAATACAGAATCTTTTAAACTAATAAATGGGGAGGGGGGCATGGGGACACCAGCAAAGAGTGATAAGGGAAGGGAAGCTAAAGATAATAGATTGAGTATATCAGGATGGAATTGCGCATTAATAAATGCTAGGAGGCTAACAAATACGTTTGAAGAACTTAAAAAGATGATGCGGATTCAAGAAATACACTTATATGCAATAACCAAAACATGGTGGGACGAAAATGATACATGGGAACAAAACATAGCAGGATACGCACTATATAAAAAAATCTAGGGAACATAGTAAAGGTGGAGGAGTAGGTATATATATATATGTATCAACAACATCCAAGCAGAGGAGATAGCACTGAATTCGACTGATAAGGACCACATTTGGTTAAAAGTAGTCCCCACAAAATCATCTAAGATGATCATAGGTTTAGTATATAGGGCCCCATCAACAACAAAAGAGGAAGACCTACAACTTGTTGATAAAATCTATACATTAAATCCAGCGGATGGCATCATAGTCATGGGCAATTTTAATCTACCTGGGATTAATTGGGAGAAACTAAATATCACATGTAAGAGAGAATCCAAGTACTTGGAAGCCTTTGAGCATTTGGGTCTGGATCAAAAGATAAATGAAAAAACAAGGGATACAAATACTCTCAACCTATTATTAACAAATATGTGAGATACCATTACAAATTGTAAAACATCCATAGCCGTTAAGTATGAGTGACCACTTAAAAATAGAATTCAAAATAAAAGAAGAAATAAGGAAACAGGTAGGATTCACTACTACATTAAATTTTGGAAAGCAAATTTTGAGAGAATTAAAACCAATATAAAACAATAGGAGTGGAAACAACAGTTTAAAGATGAACCTCTAAATACTATATGGGATCTATTCTGCAATACAGTAAATCAGGAATCCCACGAAACAACATCCCCGTTACACAGAAATATAATAAAACAAAAAATAATGCACCGAGATGGCTCACACAAAAATCAGAAAACAAACTAACAAAAAGAATAGACTTTACAACAAATGGAAATGAAACAAACATCAGAATAAGTGGGGACATTACAAGGAAACAGAAAATTAAAAATAGAAATAAAAACATCAAAGGCTATCTATGAATTAAAATTGGCAACCAAGGCAAAGGATAATTATAAATCCTTTTACTTGTACGTGAACAATAAATGGAGAAATACAAAAGGAGAAAGACCTCTAAAAAATCATATGGGGGAAGTAATCTCTGATACGAGAAACAAAGTCAGTACATACAATAGGTATTGTATCGGTATTTAACAAAAAAAATACTAATAGGGTCAAAGATACCTCCGTTGGCAATAAAGAAAATAAGTGCTTCATTATAGATGTGAAGAATGGAGCAATGTTTAACCAGGAGTAGCACACTAAGCCGAAGCTTGTTTCCAGATGCGACCTGGGAGCACAAGGAAGTTAAGTAACTTGCTCAGGATCACACAGTATGCACCTAGGCAGCTGTGGGATTCAAACCCAGGTCTCCAGATCTGCAGCTCAGAGCCTTAACCCACTGTGCTATACTGCTTACTAGTGCCAGAATATGGAAGACAGATTGAAAAATCTAAATCCAAACAAATCCCCAGGACCAGGACCAGATAACCTACACCCCAGAGTCCTTAAGGAAATATGTCAGGAAATCACTGCCCCTTTACCATTTATATATCAAATTTCTATAGATACAGGAATAGTGCCAGCTAATTGGAAGGAAGTGACAGTTATTCCTCTATACAAAAAAGGAACACAAACAGATCGCTCCAACTACCAACCAGTAAGTTTGACATCAATACCATCAAAAATACTGGAAGATATAATAAAAGACAGGATAACTACCTTCATAGATAAAAAACATCTAAATGACAGCTCGCAACATGGGTTTACAAAGCGGAGGTCATGTGAATCAAACCTTCTGAATTTCTACAACAAGGCAGTAGGGTATTTAGATGAAGAAAAATCAGTTGACGTACTGTTCCTGGACTTTTCTAAAGCCTTTGACAAACTATCCCATAATAAAATAATGGAGTCAAAGGAATAACTAGGCTTAGAACCAATCTTTGTGAACCGGGTGGAGGATTGGGTGACAGATAGGAAGCAGAGGGTTAGTGTCAGAGGGGCTTACTCTGACTGGGAGGTGGTGACTAGTGGGGTTCCCCAGGGATCTGTCTTGGGGCCATGACTCTTTAATAATTTTGTGGCATCACTACAGTATGATAAACAAGAGGTATGGCTTTCAAAGTCTGCAGATGATTGCAGACTAGGGGAATTATAGATAAAACCTCCAACAACAGCCCACTTGAGCTAGTACCGGATCATATATTCAATTGGACAAAAAAAAACGGACTGCAGTTAAATTATGAGAAATGCACAATAGTGCATCTAGGTAAGAATAACCCATGCCACAATTACATATTGAATGGAAAACCATTGAGGACATCAGTAGAGGAAAGAGATCTAGGAATTTGGATTTCCAATTACATGAAATCTACATCTCACTGTAATCACATAACACAGAAGGGCAACAGAATTTTAAATTGTATTCTTAGGCACGTAGCATCTAGAGATAGTAAACTGATACTGCCACTGTACACATCACTGGTTAGGCCCATTCTGGAGTACGGGGCACAAGTTTGGTACCCATGTTTGAAAGGTGATATTGAGAGAATTGAGAGAGTAGAGGAGAGTGACTAGAGAAACAAACAACATGAAAGGAAGAAGTTATGAAGAGAGATTATGGGAGGTAAATCTTTACTCTTTGGAGTATAGAAGAAAGAGAGGGTACATGTGTCTAGTACACAAAGCCTGGTCTAACAGCGACCTTTGGGACATCATAGGATTAGAAATAAGGCCTTAAACTTATAATACACGAGCACACCAAGTGCAGTTACAGACAAGGAATGCAAGATTACAGAGAACACGAAACTGGTTCAATCAAAGGGTGGTGCATGAATGGAACAAGCTGCCACTAGAGGTGGTGGCCAGTGAAAGTGCACAGGTCTTTAAAAACAGACTGGACACATTTTGTAGTGAGAAAGGTGCATAAAGAGGAATGCAAGTCTACAGGACGAAAGTCTATTGGTTCTGTACATATCCTATGAATCCTATGAATAAGAGATGCAACACTTTAAATCTGGTCTAAACAGAGGAACCTTTCACAAAAGAGCTATATAACTATAAACCTAGACTAACAGTTTAGAGGTACCTGGTTTAGTTACTGAGCCAGAGTAAAATATTACAGGAGCTTGAACAAAAAGAGCTGTAACACTTTAAACCCTGGACCAGCACTCTGAATATCATAGAAACATAGACTTTGACAGCCGATAAGGACCGCTTGGCCCACCTAGTCTGCTCATTTCCCTACCTAGAGGATAAGCTGCAAATTTAACCAACAGCCTATTTCTTCCTACTCCCCACAAAAATTGCCTTATGTCTGTCCCATGCATTCTTGAATTCTCCTACAGTTTTAGACCCCACAGCCCCATCAGGAAGGCTGTTCTATGTGTCCACCACCCTCTCTGTGAAAAAATACTTCCTCACATTGCCCCTGAGCTATCCCCCCTCTATCTTCAAATTGTGTCCCCTTGTTGTTGCACATCTCTTTTTCTGAAAGATGCTACCCTCTTGGACTTTGTTGATTCCACTGAGGTACTTAAAAGTTTCTATCATGTCCCCCCTCTCCCTCCTTTCCTCAAGGGTATACATATTAAGCTCCTTTAGCCTCTCCTCGTATGGCTTCTCTTGCAGACCCTGCACCATTTTAGTTGCCCTTCTCTGAACTGCCTCCATCCTGTCTATGTCCTTGTGGAGATGGGGTCTCCAGAGCTGGATGCAGTACTCCTGATGGGGTCTCACCAACTGTCTGTACAGGGGGATAACAACTTCCTGTTTTCTGCTGGTGATGCCTATCCCTATGCATCCCAGTATCCCCCCAGCCCTCCCTACCACCTTCTCACATTGCTTGCCAGCCTTAAGGTCATCTGATATGATTATCCCCATGACCCTTTCCATTTTTGTTGTTGTTACTACCTCTCCCCCATTGTGTAATCTTCCCCTGGGTTTTTGTTTCCCAGGTACATTACTTTGCACTTGTTTACATTGAATACAAGCTGCCACACTTCTGACCATTCCTCCAACCTTGCCAACTCCCTTCTCATCCTTTCCAAGCCTCCTTGTGTATCAACCCTGTTGCAGATCTTTGTGTCATCTGCAAAGAGGCATACTTTTCCTTCCAGTCCCTCTGCAATGTCACTTATAAAGACATTAAAAAGGACTGGACCCAGTACTGAACCCTGCGGTACCCCAATAGTAAGCCCTCTTTTTTCGGAGTGGACTCCATTTACAATTACCTTCTATGTCCTGTTGTTCAGCCAATGTTTTACCCAGGCTACCACCCTGGGACCCACTCCAAGGCTGGTTAATTTGATTACTAATCTTTTGTGTGGGACTGTGTTAAATGCCTTGCTAAAGTCTAGGTAGGCCATGTCCACAACCCCTTCCTGGTCTACTACTTTGGTCACCCAGTCAAAGAAATCAATTTGATTCATCTGACATGACCTTCCCGCTGTGAACCCATGCTACCTTGGGTCATGTGCCCCACTGGCCTCTAGGTAGTCAACAATTCTTTCCTTCAGAAGTGATTCCATCACTTTCCCTACCACAGAGGTCAAACTGACAGGTCTGTAGTTTCCTGCCTCTGTCTTGCTCCCACTTTTGTGAAGGGGAATCACATCAGCTTTCTTCTTCCAGTCCTCAGGTACCACACCATCCTCCCATGATTTGTTATAAAGGGTAGTCAGTGGTGTCACTAGTTCTCTGCTTAATTCTTTTAGAATTCTGGGTTGAATTCCATCTGGCCCCATTGCTTTGTCCACCTTCAGTTTTAGGAGTTCTTTTAGAACCCTTTCTTCTGTGAAAGGAGTGGGATTGACCCCCCTCTCCAGAGTGCTTCTGTTAATTGGATTAGGCACCTCTCCACTTCCTCTTTTGTGAATACTGAACAGAAGTATTCATTCAGTATCCTGCTTTTTCACTGTCACTCTCTGCCCACCCACCATCCATTCTATTCAGCCTCACTAACCCTCCCTTTGTCTTTCTACGTTCCCTGATATACCTATAAAAGGTTTTATCCCCCTTCTTAACCGAGTTGGCTATCTTTTCCTCAGTTTGTGCCTTTGCTATTCTGACTACCCTCCCTTCTTCCTTCTGCCTTAACTGGTACAGTACTTTGTCCTGCTCCTTCTGTGTTTCCTTATACTTCCTAAATACTATCTTTTTCTCCCTAACCTTCACCGCCACTTCTTTTGAGAACCATAGTGGCTTTTTCTTTTGTTTTGATTTGTTTATTTGCTTTACACAAAGGCTTGTTGCCTCTGTGATGGCAGTTTTGATATGTCTCCATTGTTGCTCCATGCCTCCTTCTAGCATGTTTGCTAGTGCTCTTCTAAGGCACTCTCCCATCTTGCTAAAGTCAGCCCTCCTGAAGTCCAGAACCCTCACTTTTGTATGGCTTGACTCTGTAGTTGAGTTTATCATGAACCACACTGTTTGGTGGTCACTTGTTCCCAAATGGCTACCCACTTCTAGATCTCAGATCCTCTCACTGTCCCCATTTGAGAGTACAAGGTCTAAGATTGCTCCCTCATGAGTAGGTTCCAAAACTAGATGTCTGAGACAAGCCATCTGAAAGGCATCAAGAATGGCCCTGCTTTTGGATATGGCTGCAGCAAAGGTGCTCCAGTTAACATCTGGCATATTAAGGTCCCCCATCAATAGTATATCCCCTTTCTCTGTCATCCTAAGTATGCCTTCTATAATATCCTTGTCCACTCCCTCACCCTGACATGGGGGTCTGTATACAACCCCTGTGCAGATTGTGATGCCATTTCCAGTCTCTAAGGTGACCCACAGTGCCTCCTCTCCTCCCTGTTTACTCTTTTCTTCAGTTGCTTTTATCCCTTCCCTTACATAGAGAGCTACTCCCCCCTCTTCTGCCCTCCCTGTCTCTCCTGTAGGTTGTGTACCCTGATATGTTAACATCCCAGTCATGGTTCTCTGTGTACCATGTTTCAGTGACTGTTATGATATCCAGGAATCCCTCTTCCATCAAGGCTACCAGTTCAGGGAGCTTGTTGCCCAGACTACGGGCATTGGTACTCATTACCCTCCATTTCTTGATGGCCTTACCCCTTTTTGCCCCATCCCTGTCCTTATTGTGTTTGTTACTTTCTCCATTTACCCCTGCACTTCTCCCTATTGACATCTCTATGTTGGTGTCTACCTCACTTAGTACCCTGATTTTTTTTGGGGGGGGCTAGGATTTCCCTGCTCCTTTCCAGTGTCTCCCCCCTTGGCTAGTTTAAATGCTTGCCAATGAAGTATTTAAACCTATCACCTAGGATCCTGGTTCCCCTCCTGGACAGATGCAGACCATCACACCAGTATAGGCCTGCATCCATTCAGATGGACCCCCCAGTCCCCAATGAAGCCAAATACCTGAGCTCTGCACCAGTTTTTCAACCACTGATTGAATCTCATGGTGTGGAGCACCATAGCCTCATCCATGCCATAGACAGGCAGCACCTCTGAGAAGGTTACCGTGTGTGCTAGTTGTCTAAGGCCCCTTCCCATCTCCACAAACACTTCTTGCACTGCTGTTATCCCTTTCTTAGCCAGGTCATTTGTCCCTAGGTGGAGAATGACATCCAGCTCCCTCTCCTGTGCAGCTGCTCCTGTGATCCTGAGGATTCGCTCCCTGTCCCTCCAAGCCATGGCACCAGGCAGGCACCTTACCTCCCTCCTTCTTCCCTTCCTCCCCCAGTTCTACCTTCCCAACAATGGAGTCCCCCATCAGGAGTTGTTTCCTTCCCCTGTGGGGTCCCATGCCACCCTCCTGTGGGTCTCCTTTGTGGAGGTTCCCAGCATCCTCCTTGGTCTCCACTGTGGATGCCTCCATGAGGAACCACCTTTTCCAGAATGGCATAGAAATTGTGGAGAGGTACAACTGGAGGGATGTGCCTCTCTTCCACCACCCTCACCCTCCCTGAGCCCACTGTGGTCCAACTGCTCCTCTTTCTTGGAAACCTCTGAGGCAACGGCAGTGACCCTGGTGGTCCCTGGGTGGGAGAGGAGGTCCCATAAATTCTGGCCAACTCAGCCTGGGGATCAACAACCTCCTCCCTCTGCCCAGAGAGGTGCCTGCAGAAGGGAAAACACTGCATCCTCCAGAATGTCTCCCAGAAGACTGCTGCTCCACAGTCACTGCACTGCACCACTCCTATCATGTCTTTTTTTGGTCCCCTAACTATTGTTTGAAATACTTACTCTTTCCTCTGTTTGTTTATTTTCTTTTTTTTTCTTCTTCTCTTCCCCTTCTTACTTCCTGCCTTTGTGCCATTTTAGCTCCTATCTTCCTGTCCTAAGACAAGAAGTTCCTATATTTCTCAGTAGTCTCCTTACTTGCTCAGAGTTAGACCTCCAGCAGCTGGGGGGGGAACGGAGGGCTACTCTTGCCCTTCTAGGATGGTGAGTCTTTGGTGGCTCTGTGATCACTCACTTCCTGCTCCCAAACAGGAAGTTCCTGTTGTCAGTTAAATCCTGTGCCTATAAAAGTAGAACTGGTTTAGGGTGGGGGGTTGGAGGGGAAGGAAGGAGGGCAATGTAGTCCCAGTACAGAAATTTTAATTATACCAATAGCTCCTTCCTCCTGGTGTTCTGTCTGTTCTCTAGCAGAAGCTATCTAGGGCAGTGCTTAAATCTGGTTTTAACCTGGCTCCTTCTAGCTAAGCCACTCCCCCTACTTTGCAAATCTTTCTACACTTAGTTAATTTCACAGATAACAATTCCCTTCTGACACCTGTGACAAGCACCTAGATAAGTACACAGATAACACAGATAACAGATAACAGTTTACTTCAACTGCCTCTGACAAACACACTAACTCTTTTTTTTCACCCTAAATTGAAGGTCCCAGTACAAGATTTCTAGTTCTTAGTCCCAGTAGAGAAGTTTTAGTTATACCAGTAGCTCCTTCCTCCAGGTGTTCTGTCTGTTCTCTGGCAGAAGCTATCTAGGGCAGTGCTTAAATCTGGTTTTAACCTGGCTCCTTCTAGCTAAGCCACTCCCCCTACTTTGCAAATCTTTCTACACTTAGTTAATTTCACAGATAAAAATTCCCTTCTGACACCTGTGACAAGCACCTAGATAAGTACACAGATAACACAGATAACACAGATAACAGATAACAGTTTACTTCAACTACCTCTGACAAACACACTCTTTTTTTTACCCTAAATTGAAGGTCCAGGTACAAGATTTCTAGTTCTTAGTCCCAGTAGAGAAGTTTTAGCTATACCAGTAGCTCCTTCCTCCTGGTGTTCTGTCTGTTCTCTGGCAGAAGCTATCCTGCACTTGAACAACACTTGGAGTACAATATTGTTTTAGACAAGGCTTAGAATTCATATTTAAATTATAGGTACGAAGGACAATTTAGTGCAGCTCAATCAGTGCAAGAATCAGAACTAAAATATAATTATAAAGTAAAAAAAATAGTATCAGAGTGACCATAGCAGAGTTGGAAGTAGCAAGGAATTAGAGAATTGGAGCAGCTAATCAGTAGGCCGAGCTGATGGTTCCAGCCAATCGGCATGGAGGCACCAGCAGTTTGAACAGTGTGCCTTCAGTCCATGACAGCGGTGAACAGCAGAGCGAGGAGGCAGCCAGCAGATGGTAGGGACCAATTGGGCTGCTTGCAGCAGCAGGATCACCTGTGTCAGGGGCAAAAGCTTCAGTCCTTGAGAGCGGCGGGTAGCAGAGGGAGGAGGCAGCCGGTGGATGGTAGAGACCCTCCGGGCTGCTTGCAGCAGCGGGATCACTCATGTTAGGGGCAAAAGCTTCGGTGCTTGAGAGCAGTGGGCAGCAGAGTGAGGAGGCAGCTGGTGGATGGTAAGGAGCAGACAGGCTGCTTTCAGCAGCAGGATCACCTGTGTCAGGGGCAAAAGGTTTGGTCCTTGAGAGCGGCGGGCAGCAGAGCTGGGAAGCAGTCAGTAGACAGTAGGGACCCACTGGGCTGCTTGCAGCAGCAGGATCGCTCGTGTCATGGGCAAAAGCTTTTGTCCTTGAGAGCAGTGGGCAGCAGAGCAGGGAAGCAGTCAGTAGACAGTAGCGACCCGCTGGGCTGCTTGCAGCAGCCGGATCACTCTTGTCATGGGCAAAAGCTTTGGTCCTTGAGAGCAGTGGGCAGCAGAGCCAGGAGGCAGCTGGCAGAAGGTAGGGACCTGCCGGGCTGCTTGCAGCAGCAGGATAGCCTGTGTCAGGAAAAAAAGCTAAGCTGAGAGGCCCTAACTGCCCAGGCCAGTCTCATCAGCATCACAGGCTTGTTCTGGCAGCTATTCCCCTTCCTGAAAAATCTTTTTACATTTTAGAAAGAACTCTGATGCAGTAACATTATCACAGGAGCACTGTTCACCAACAATATGGACACAGCAGATGCTATGCTATTTCTGGAATCACCAAAGTTGGTCAACTGATAATCAGAAATTGTGGTAATCACTATTTATGTCTAGGGGAACTGCTCAACGTTCTTTTATAATTGCCCCAGACACAGGCACTCCTATGGCACACTGCTGAGCTGATCACAACTTAGTTGCTTTATGTGTTTCAGCTTCATTGGCTTTTCATAACATTGAGCTCTTCTAACTCAGAACATTCCTTTGTCTTTATAAAGTCCCTAAGCATCCTCCTATTTTCTCCTGGTTGAAATTGTTGATTTTGAAAAGCCTGCTTCTTTTGAGATTTTGTTAGGCTCCAATCTGCTTTCAACCTGTCAAGGACTGAAGGATTGGTACTTACAGCATGTCTAAGACATTTCGTACAAGCTGTGGGGAGCAGCGATCACTGCAGTATCAGTATTTAAAATACACAACTGATTGAAACTGACAACTAACAGCTGTGAGTGATGAGTGTGAAACCCATCAGGAGAGATCACTATAACTGAGGGTTTACTACAGCGAGGTTCACTATAGCAAGAGGGTACTGTAAAATGGGAATGTTTAAGAAGGATGTAAGCAAGTTTGTCTTTTTTGAAAGAGTGGTGAATGAGAAGAATACATTGCTCAATGAGCTGGTTCCTGTAGTCTGTGGCTGGGATGAAACACGGTGGGACAGGCCATGGGAAATGTATGAACTATGGGAAAAGTGGAGGGGAGTATTCTAGGGAAGGGGTTAGAGACTGTCCCCTACTTATCATAATAATATATATATTAATATGTCCCATGGAGCCACTTGTGGTATAAGAGTGGTTTCACATGCATTCTGCCCAAGAGAGAACAGTGAAGCAAAGCTGAGCTGTTCTGATCTGTGCAGAACGCAAGTGAACCCACTCATACCACAATGAGTGGTGATATATTGATATATCATAGATCAACGGATCAATGTTACTATTTTTTTTGTTTTTAAACTATCCCAGAATGTGCCCATTTACAGGATGTATGCATGCGAGATGCTCTTCATAGAATAAGTGTGTCTCATGCACAGGGGAAAGGAGCACTCTAATTGGTTGGGAGCGTTCCCTCGATCTATAATATCTATTTAGATTATTGTCTATTATATGTCTGCAATGACCAGTCTTAAACACCTGCTAGTTGTTATTTTGTGGAAACAAGTAATATTAAAAAAATATACTTGAAATTACATTATCAGCAGAGTTTAAATAGCCCTCACAAAGGTTCAGAAAAAAAACATCTGGGACATTTGTAACCCACCACCATCCACTTGTTTGTTGATTCTGCCACTGTATAGGTCATTAGTTAGACCGCACCTGAAGTACTGCGTGCAGTACTGGTGCCTGTATCTGAAGAGGGACATTAAGTTACTGGAGGGGGTGCAGCGCAGGGTGACGAAGATGGCCAAGAGGCTGGAGGACTTATCATATGAGAGGAGGCTGAGGGAGCTGAACATGTACTTGCTGGAGGAGAGGAGGACAGGGGGGGCATGATTGAAAACTTTAAGTACATGAAAGGAATAAACAAGACAGGTACAGAGGGCCTGTTCAAAGTAAAGGAGGGGAGGGACACCAGGGGCCATGATATGAGACTGGAGGAAGGAAGGTTCAAGAGGGAGATGAGAAGACACTTTTTTACAGAGAGGGTAATAGATAGGTGGAATGCGTTACCTGAAAAAGTGGTATACAGTAGAACAGTAGACTGCTTCAAAAGGGGATAGGACAGGACAAGGGGGAGGGTCAATGGAGGGGAAGGGTGGAATGGAGGGGCAGCTGCAGAATAAGGGGTGCAAGCTGCACACTTGAGTAGACTTGATAGACCTCTAGGTCTTTATCTGCTGCCAAATTTTGTTTATTCATATGTTTGTATGTTCGTTTAACTAGTAGGCACACCTCCCATATTTTCTGTCTAGGAGAAAGAGAGGAATGGGGGTACAGAAACAATATTACACACAAATGACCATCACTAAACCCAGGTCCTGAGGAGATAAACTTTTGCTAGGGGCTATGCTAGGTCTGAACCTCTGGAGGGGTACCCAGTAATTCCACACAGGAAGCAGTAACATGAATGTCCAAACCAGGTTGGCTTTCTAAAGTGTGGCTTTATTCCAAAGAATGGTACACAAAAGCAAAGGTGGACACCCAAGGGTTTACACTTCATGGCACAAGGCAATGCAGAACAATAAAAATTCTGTAGTGAGCAGAAACTCTAAACTTCCCATATTACATAGGATTTAAAACTCTCTTCAGAGGCAAAGCCTCAGCTGAAACCTACATTTCTTCTAGTGGCACTGGCCACAACTTATAACATTTCTCATATGGCATAGGATTTAAACATTTAGCAATGTGGCAACTGGCCTTGACGGAGCACACTGGTGCTCAAAATTAGCACAACCCACACCAGAGGGTAACCTTTCTCTTCAGGCATTGGCCACCATGTCCTGAATAAGCAGGCACCCTTCTGGAATCTGTAGTACTAAACTAGTCACTCCAGATGGAGGGTTGCCCACCCTTTGCTTCCACAGTCCATACCCAGCCATTCTTTCAGAGTTACAACTCAGACTTTAAGCAAAACTGTAGACCTATGCATCTTGGAATGACTTTCACATTTAGTATTAGAAACACACTGTTTCTAAGTGTAAATTAAAATCCTGAACAATGTGTCAAGTCTCACTGGGGACACCACTATTGTCGGCCAACTTTAAGAAAGGATGGGAACAGTCTCAAACAGAACAGAACTTGGTGCATAATTCCCTTTGTCAGAGTACACCCCAAAAGAAAACACAGGTACATTCCTCCTGGGATCCCCAAAGTCAGGTTACTCACAGTTGTACACAAAAAGGCAGCTTCAATGTCCTGGATCAAAATTAGGGGATTGACCCTCGGATCCATTCTGAAGTCCTTCTCATCTCACTGGGGATGAGAAAAATCTGGAACTCCTGCTAGGTGGTTTCCACCACTTCTACTGGCAGGCAGATTGTTCTCAGCACTAGGGTGAGAAAAATAGGTTCTCCTCGGAGCCCACACTGCAGCTCTTCACTCCTCCAAATGCTAATTTCAGTTGCTGACACAGAACTAACTGAAAATTCTAAAGCTCCCCACTAACAGTTAGCTACTGTGGCTTATGCTACTCCAAGAGTTCTAAATGACATCACCTCTCTCATCTCAGCTGAGATCAAGTAAACAGAGAGGAAGCAGGTGAAAAACTGTTTAATTAGTTATTCACCAGCTGCCTTCCCTATCTAGCATTGACACTGATGGGATTCTAGTAATCCCAGGGGACTAGGTGGTTACATATTGTTACCTCATTATAAGAAAATACTAATTAAAAATCTGTTTCAGTATACAGGGGAGCTGAGTGCAATAAGAATCTGAGTCAAAAGTCACTGCTCAAGAAATATAAGATGTGCAACACAGCAGAGGAACCATCTCACTGTCATAAGTATAAGAAAAAATTGACTGTCAACTTCTCTGCACAACAGTAGATTCACAAAGGAAAGAAATCATTTAAATGTGTTGCTCTGACAAGAGTTTCACACATTAAAGTATTATGGTAACACATCAATGAATTCACTCAGGCAAGAGATCACATAACTGTGCCAAATGTGACAAGAGTTGTACATTTCAGAGTTATCTCATGCAGCACATCTTTGGACCCAAACATAATCAAAGTCCTGCATCATAAAGAAAACAAGCCTAAGATGACTTCCCTCATCAAATTAGGAGAAGCCTTCAGGAAGGTAGCAGAGATGGATGTTAATCCACTAGTAGATAAGGAACAGCCAGCAATGAAAAGTGCAAAGAATCAGAAAAAGTAATATAAAAACAAAGACCAACAGAAAAGAAAAAACAACTGGAAAGCCCATAATTATAGTGGAAAATACAGGGAGCTATTGGAACAACCACAGGTCAATCAAGCCCTGACCCACGAGTGGTTAAAAAAGATGAATTTTGGTCACAGGATGAGAGATTGATAATGGCAGACCAAGATAGTGGACTACGCACAAGATGGTTCACAAAATCCATAGAAAAAATGGGAGAAACAGACAAGTGCAGGTTCTGTAGTACAGACTTAGAAACAGTTGCAGATCTTGTGGCTGGATGTGAAATACTTATGGCAGAAGGCCTGTATACTGAAAGATACAACAACGTAGCAAGATTGATCCACTGGAAACTGTGTAGACACTATAACATACGGGTAGCAGAGAAACACTGGAAACATGAACCACAAAGAATCACAGAGAATGAAGAAGTAATGATCACATGGGATCACCCAATACCAACAGCCAAGAAAGTGGAAGTGAGAAAACCAGGTATTGAAATACAAGAAAGAAGAACAAAGGTAGCATTGCAGATCGAAATAGCCACCCCTAGTGACTACAGTGTCCTGCAGAGAGATACAAAATCATGAAATACCAAGATATGCAATCAGAAACTAAACTGATGTGGAATAAGGACACACAGATTGTTCCAGTAGTGCTTGGAGCAATGGGACTAATCGAAAAGAACTTTCAGACACATTTAAATATGCTACCAATAATTGTAATACCTTATGAACTTCAAAAGGAAGCCATTTTGGGGACGTTGCATGTGCTGAGAAGAGTGCTGTCAGCAAACATCAAATATTAATACAGTACTAATTTCTTGAGTTTTGAATATGCCCTGGCTAAAGAATGGGGTCCATTCTTGCCACGGTATTAGAAATCCCTAAACATTTGGCGACACTAACCCTGAGAGAAAGATCGTATCACTTTGGTCAGTGTGATCTTTTACAAACTGTTATGATAAAGTAAGCAGATCTTTAGATCAAGGAATGGCAGTGGATGTGATAGAATTAGATTTTTCTAAGGCTTTTGATAAATTACCACATGATGAGTTAGTTAAATTTATTCTCTCTTTAAAGATAAACAATAAAATTGTTAAATGGATAACAGAATGGTTAAGAAGAAGGAGACAGAGAGTAGTCATTAATGGATTACTATCTGACTGTCTCTCTATGTCAAGTGGGGTCCCACAGGATTCAGTGTTGGGTCCCTGTCTGTTTAACATATACATATATATATATATATATATCATCCTTACAAAATAATATGGATGATATATGGATAACCAAGTTTGCAGATGACTGCAGAGTGGGGGCAGTGATAGACTCAAACTTGGACTACATTAGACTTCAAGAAACTTTCAAATATATTGAGTCATGGACATCTCAGCGTAAACTTAAATTAAATGAAGAAAAATGTATAGTCCTACACAAGGCAAAAAGAACGTGGAATTAAGTTATACCATCAATAATAAACAACTAAAGCATGTCGCACAAGAAAGGGACTTGGGTGTTTCCATATGCAATGACCTTACCTTTACTTCACATTGTGACCAAACTATTAAGAATGCTAATAAAGTCCTAAAATGTATACTGAGACATACATCTAGCAGAAGTAGGGAGGTTTTGATCCCATTGTATGGGTCAATGGTGAGAACCCACTTGGAGTACTGCTGTCAAGTCTTTTCTCCCTACACAAGAGGAGAGATTGAGAGAGTGGAGAGAGTGCAGAGATGGGCAACCAGGTCACTAACAGGACTTAAACATATGACATATTAGGAGAGGCTGCAGGAATTACACTTATACTCTCTGGCATATAGAAGATGGAGGGGTGATATGATCTTAGTGTATAGATCATTCCAGGACAATATCCTAAGAGAAGATCTAGGACTGGAACTATATGTAAAAAATTACAATACTAGAATGCATTGTAAACAGATCAAACAAATGAAGTGGAACTTGCTAAAAAGAAAATATTGGTTCAATCAGTGTGTGGTTCTTCGTTGGAACTCCCTCCCCCATGAGATTGTTAATAGTCCAGACTCTGGATACTTTTAAAATTAGATTGGTTAAATTCAGTAAAAACAAGGTTAGTGAATATTAATGGGTCCTTTTTTTTTCATGGCAAGCAAATAAGGACGACAGTCCAAAATATGCTTTGTGGTTATTATGATACTATGATCAGTGTTTCATGCAGAAGAGTACTCTGATACTACATAAAAATGTTCACACTGGAGAAAGATCATATAAATTTCCAAGAGTAACAAGAGTTTTGTAGGTCAGAGTTCACTCATACGGCATCAACAAATTCACACTGGAATATATTAACGTGTTCAAAATTAAAAGCATTTTACACTGAAGAGTCATCTGAAAATCCATCAGAAAAATCAAAGTAGGGGACTTATGTTGACATCAGCCCTATGATGACAGCCTAGTTTGGGAGCTCTTTAAACCCTCAACCACCAAACTCTGCAAATAGCATGAATTTTGCAAAAACTTTCTGTTTCAAATTACCTGCAGAGTCCTCTTTAACTATGGAAAATCCAAATCAACTGAAACAAACAGAATCACAGTTGGATGGAGCAGGATTCTAGCATACAAAATGTAAAATCAAACACAGGGTGCTGTGTCAGCATATGGTCTGTAAGCAAAACAAAATGGTTATATTAAATGCATGCTGAAAATAGAAAATAGAGTTAAAAATCGATGTTTTAGACCATAGGTCTTCTTCAGGGAATATCTAAACAGAAAAGCAAAGTTAGTTTTCACTTTTCTCTTTTAGATATTTCACAAATACTGTAAACATTGATTTTAACTCTATTTTCTATTTTCATTGTGCATTTAATATAACAATTTTGTTTTGCCTAGGATTCTAGCATACTGACTTGGACCTTTTTCTTGACCTTGCATGCTTCAAAAAGTGACCAAGCGCAATCTGCCAAAACACCTTGCAAAGAAAAGAACTAGATAAACTTATTCAGGAATGAAAAGCCTACAGAGTGGACATGAATAATACCTTACAGGTTCCCCAGGGCTAAGTGCCTACTATTGAAAATCAGATCTATGTCAATGAGCATATTATCCATGCTAGTGAACATACATTAAGTCTCAAGGGGATAGTACTTCAAGTTGCAGAATGTCCACTGCAACATGAATCTAAACTTGAAGATGAAGGGAGTAGAACCCACCATTGTAATGTGTGGCCCTACAGGGTTCCAGAAGGGGCAGAAGGACTAAACATGATTGAATTCTTAGATATGTTTTTTCATTCTATGCTGGACCTGTCTTACAACTAAGTATTAGACATTTAACAATCACACCAGGCCCTGGGATGTAGCCAACGGCTCCAGGTGCTCACCCTTGTTCAATACTACTGAGATTTCTCCATTTCTTGATGAAGCAAGATATTCTTTAGAAAGCCTAGAAAAAAAACAACTGTTATATAAGGGCTGTAGAATTTTCTGGATAATGACCACCCAACTAATATCATGGCTAGAGGATGAGCATATATCCCAAACTCTGGGCTCTCATCAGCATATATCCCTTGGTTAAGAACTCTGTGCTCTCATCAGCTACATTTCTAAATGGGTGGAGAGAATGTGGGACCTCCTGATTACTAAAATTGGATGGACAGATTCTTGTTAGATGCCTGAGCATGCCCTAGAATCACTTACAAAAAACTGCAACTACCCAAGTCAAAGGGGGATTATCCCTACCACATCTATAATCACATTGCATGGCAGCTCAGTTTAAACGCATTTATAACTGGCTGAATCCCACAAGTCAGGGACACTGGAAGGCAGTGGAGTTTCTCCCAGATCTCAATAGTACATTGTTCTCTACTTCTTTCTCACCCCCCCCATGTCGCCAACCGTATCTTGACTCGCACCTGGCTTGTGATCTGGAATGAAGTAAATAAATTCATCTTTGTGAAGGGCATCCTGTGAAAACCTTGAGTGCAGGATCGCGAATGTCAAAACCTTGACTGCAAAACAATGAGGGGAAAAGGGCAACATGAAAAAACAGCGATCAACCAAAAGGTGACCTACAGCTTTCACGCCTCCACAATGTGTTCCCCCAGAGATATTTATTTAAAGAAAGGGGGTGCAGGGGGGAAAAGCCTCCCCCCAGAAACTCACTTGCCATTTTGGTGATCACTGTTATGTGATGGTCACTTCTTTTTTTCCTTGCACTTTTCCTGTCACTGTTTTGCTTTTACTAATATCACATATAATCTTTGTGAAGTATGAGGGTCTTCTCCTTAAGTATTTAATGCATAAGAAAAAAAATCCCACCTGCAAACATGGATGCTAGATACAGAACCTGGGGAAGACAGGGTCTCTGTTGCATTTTTCTACTGTACCAGGAGGAGATACTTAAAACCTTTGAACAAATGAGAACTGAGTTTCACTTGTTGAAATCAGACCAGTTTAGATAGTTACAAAACTGGCATTATTTAGTTTTGGAACTGAACAGCTCTATAGCCAACAGAATATTCCATCCATGCATAACCACAGTCATACAGGTGTTGCAGGGGCAGCCGCAGGAGCATTTTATTTCCCACTGCTATAAGACACTGTGACTAATTTCTGTTCCCTATACAATGTCTACCAAGGTTCATTGGAAGACAGAACTTAAATTTCCAGTCCTGGACTCTGAATGGAAGAGGGCCCTATATAAGCAGCATAAAGTCTCTGCCTCACATGTCTGGCTTAAATTTGTTTTTTAGCCCCATCCACTGTCAGTGCATTACCTACAGATTAGTTTCATCATTCATCATTTCATGGATTTCAAATTTGTTTGAATGCACATTTGATAGCAAGTGAAATCTGTCTATGCTTTGTTTAATTATTGGGTCTGTTAATGTTATTGAATTGCCATATATTGTTGCTTATGCTTTTTATCTCGTTTGCATTTTTCTGCCTGGCCATCCATAAAAAACAGGCAGGCATCTGCTCATGGGTGAGTCAGGTCCTTTTAATAAATAAAATCAATCAATTTACCAGGAAAATGGTTATCCATTATTTCAGAATTCCCACAAACACTGCAAAATAACATTCTCCCATCACTGCAGCATGCTGAAAGGAATGGGGATGTGACATGGCCACTGACACACACATATATTCTGGGACTGCCTGGAACTATGACAATTTTGGCAAGAAGTTCCCTCCAAACTTCAGTACATTCTGCCCAAATTAACACCCTAACCACCAGACAGCTCCTCTCTTAATTTACCCTGACAATATAATAATGTAGAGGCATCAATTGCACAGGACTGAGGCACTTGGAAACTTTTCAAGATTTAAATACTAACCCCAGACCAAAGGGCTTATTTGGAGTAGGTAAGAGATGATTCCTTCTTTTTTTCATGGGAGGTTGGGCATAGAACAATATGGATAATTAACATGACTGAGCTTAAGTGTGTCACTTGAAATGTCCAAAGTATGACTCACCCAATCAAAAGGAAAAAATATTACCGTATTTAAAATCATTGGAGGGTTATCTGTCCCTTTTCAACAGACCCACCTCCTTAACAGGAGTCTCAACAGCTAGCAAAGGAATTGGTGGGCAGGGAATACCCAAGCAGTTTCTCAACCAAAATCAGTGGGTCTCCATTTTTATGCAGAAATTATGCCCTCTTGTGAAGGATGAGATGCCTGTGTCATACATGCATAGGTCAGAAGGTATATGCAGACCAAGAGAAGGCATACAATTCACAAGTAGCATGTTATTACCAATAAAATAGAAAAAAAATGTACAAGACAGCTCTTCTTAAAGATGGTACAAATGAAAAATCCTACATCTAAGCCTCTGTCTTTCGGTTTCTCTCCCAATTTAAATGTCTCTCTCTCTCTCTCTCTCTCTCTCTCTCTCTCTCAATTCTGCCCTTGTAAGTTACATCTCATGTTTTCCACAAAATGCCTCAAAACTGTCACTTTCCTTCCTGTGATCAGCCTAAAGAGTGCATCAAGTCTTAGCAGGTGCAGCAAATTAGAATATTCTGACCCAGACCTGTTCCACTGTTGACAGTTCTGAAAACAAGCTTGTGGCAGTCAAAATACATTTAAAGGTCAACTACCTGTATTACAGATTATTTTTGAGAAACCCAGATAGCTTTCTGCAGTCATTTCAACAATACAACTATATACCTTTGTAAACCAAGGGATCTCAGTTTCACATAACGTTCGCAGATACTTTTAACCACAGAGAAGCAAGGGGAGAAAGAAAGAACTGAAACAGCAAGTGAAGGAAGGACGATAATGGGAGAAATCATGGGATCATTGACTTGGCCAATTCCTAGGTGCCACAAGAAAGATATGATTGTGCAATCAGACAGTCAAAAGACAGGCAAGTGGCAGAATAGGAGAGGACAAAACAGATCCTTGCTTTTAACTCTTTCTGCATAACACATGAGACAGGGTCTTACCCAACCCTGTCACACATACACCCCTCTTTAAGAGGGAACTTTACCAAAATCTTCATTTATTTCTCTTTTAACATTACTTTATAATGTTTACCATTCTTTGCATATGCAGTATCTCTTTTCTCCTAACACCTTTTATAGCAAACATATCTGTTAAGCACATACATTGTTTTCAGTCTTCTGCATTCTCAATTCCTGAACCTTATCTCAACAGAAAATTAGATTGTGCATCACTTTGAATTTAAATGGCTGTAGTGCCATGCACCACCTTGGGATTGTGGGATTTGTATCCTTCATTTGAGTGTACCAACAGAGAGGACTGTTTGCCAGGTTTACTAGGTGAGTAAGGACAAAAGGAAGCTTTGAAGCCTATCTTGATTGTAACCCACATTTGTGGGAAATTATACTTTGTAATTTTTGGAGAGCCAAAGATCTACGCCCTTTTTAAAGGATTCAAAAGTATTACAATCTACTAGCTCTTGTGGTAGCTGGTCCCAGAGCCTTGGTGTTCTTACCAAAAAGTAATAAAGCCTCTAATTTGTTTTTGCTTTATTCGCCATTAATTGTTGATTGTGAAGTCTAGGTACTATTTTTCTTGGTGTTTTGTAAATTCCTCATTTTTCCATCAGGGAGGGTGATTTGAGATATTTATATAAGAACAGAAGATCACCTCTAGAATGCCTAAACTTCAGTGAGTGCAGGCCTGCTTTCTGAAGCCTCTCTGGATATGATAATGTTGCTAAATGGGGATCCTATTTTGTTGCCTTTCTCTGAATTCTTTTAACCATTTGAATATTCCTGATCATGTATGGACTCCACACTGGTGACCCATAATCTGTATGTGGTCTGATGTATGCTTTAAACAGTGGAATGATACATTCTTCTGTCTTAGATATAAATGTATGGTTAATGCATCTGAGTAGTGAGTAGGCAGTTTTAGCTACATGGTTACAGTGATTAGAGGAGGATACTTTATCATTAATCAGGATGACCAAGTCTCTTTCACATGTTGAAGATTTAATTATAATATTATTATATAGTTTATATGTTTGTTTGGGATTGTTGTAACCTTAGTGGAAAAAAAAACATTTGTCAGTGTTAAATGTCATATTGTTTTCTCTGTCCAATGCTCTAGTACTGGAAGATAATTTACTAATAAGTCCATGTCATAGTTAGAGTCCACCTTACCACCTAATTCTGTATCATCAGCAAATTTCAAAAGAATGTTTCTGGAGTTAATCTGCATATCTGAAATGAAGATATTGAACAGCACAGGGCCCAGAACTGATCCCTGCAGCACACCACTAGGTCACCTCCACATTACTGGAATATGCACCATTGATCCTAACATGCTGGGTCCTGTTAGTTAACCAGCAATTAATCCATTTTTATTATGTTGCAAGAAAAACCCAGATCTGATAACTTAGTTAGGAGAATACTATGAGTAAGCTTGTCAAAAGCCTTGCTGTAGTCCAGGGAAATGACATCCATGGGAATCTTATTATCTAGTTCTTTATTGACAACATTATAAAAGGCTATAAAGTTGGTAGTACAAAAATAATCTTGCTTGAACCCATGATGTGAGTGGTCAATAATGTCTAGATTTTTCATTTCTTCCTCTAATATGTCTTTGATAATTATTTTCATTACTTTGCATGGGATTGAAGTAAGGCTAATGAGGCGGTAATTGCTCACTATGGAATGGTTACCCTTCTTATGTATAGGCACAACTGTAGCAGTTATCCAGTCGGATGGAACTGATCTTTCCCCTAATGATTTATTAAAAATAATGGAAATTGGTAGGGCTGTTATAGGTACAAAGTCAGCTTCTAGTAGATAAACGTAAGGGACTTCATTGCCCATTTCACAGCAAGACATTCATTTTCAATAGTGGAGTACTTTTTCTCTCTGTCGTGCAGTTTTCTACTGATATACAGAATCAGATATTCCTTCACATCTATATTTTGACTCAGGACTGCACCTAAGCCTGCCTCTGATGCATCTGTCAGTAACGGAAATTGCTTCTCAAAGTTTGGGCTTCTTAAAATGAGGGCTGAACTTAATGCAGTCTTGATGGCCTGAAAAGCCTCATCATATTCTGGGAATCATTTCACATTATTTGGGTACTGTTTTTTCATGAGTTCAGTGAGGGGAGTAGCTAACAGGAAAAGAAAACAAATCTCTGGTAGTGACCAGCCAAACCTAAATCTGATCTGACATTATTCTTTGTTTTAGGGACAGGACTGTTAGTCACAGCTTCTACCTTTGCAATCTCTGGCTTTACTTCTCAGTTTCCTAAATTATAACCCAAGTATCTGGTTTCCTGCATGATTAACAGGCTCTGGTAGGATTAATGGTCAGACTTGCATTTCTAATAGATTGGATAACTGCTTATTGGTGTGTTCCAGGTGACTTTTCCAATCTGGACTGTACACCACAACATCATCCAGGTGAGCAGCACAATAACCAGTGTGAGGAGTTAGAATTACATCCATATACCAATCGAATGTAGTGGGTGCACCATGTAAACCAAACAGCATCTTGATGAACTGATAGAACCTAACTGGAGTGTAAAATGCAGTTTCATCTCTGGATTCTTTAGCAAGTGAAATTTACCAGTAACCCTTGGTGAGATCAAGGGTACTAACATATTTGGTACTTCTCAGTCTATCCACCAAATCATCTGTACTGGGCATAGGATAGGTATCAAATATAAACTCTTGATTAAGTTTCCTAAAATCAAGGCACATTCTTGCACCCCCTTTTTTTTGGCACTGGGTCAGTATGCTACTTCAAGAACAGCACGGCAAGAACTGTGCTGTGTTAAATGCTACAGCATTAGGAGTGACAAAGGTATAATAGCAATAGGGAACTCCCACTACCTCTGTCACTCACTGCAGAGTGGAAGAAGAGCTGAAGAATCCTCAGGTACTGTGCCTGGTTGAGCTGCTCCTGTGGTGGAGAGGCTAAGGCACAAGCACCTGGAATGGTGGAGACTCGGGGACCAGGTTTTATTTCCCCATCTCCTGATATTGTTTTTTTATTCTGTTCAGAAACAAAGTTCCCCCCTCATGAGGTTTTCCTTATCCCCAAGTTCTAACCCCCCAGAGTTGATTATTATAATGCCGGGGTGTGTGTGCTGGTGGCAGAGCCCACCACAAAAATAAAAAAAAAACATTATTTTTCATGGGTTACACTTTTTTTGTTAAGGTAGATCTTTACCAATGTTATTTTAGGGGACAGCATTATGCTTGCGGCATTCTTTGCTGCGCTGTTTTTTGTTGTCGGCATTATGACCCGTGCCCTTCTTTTTATTTGCAGTCACCACTGGTGATGACCAAGCATTTCTTGATTCTTCAATGATACCTATTTCATTTTTTATATTTCCTTAACCAAGTCTGCTCTTAACCACTCTGGTGATCTGTTTGTCTTTTGTCTGATAGGGTGAGCATTCTCTGTCACTATTACATGCTCAACCCCTTTTATTTGGCCTGGCACTGTGGTAAAAGTACTTTTAACTGTCTTGAGCAAGTTACACATTTCTCCAGTTTGCTTTGTGGAGACGGAAATATTCACCTTTATGGCATCAGAAGTTACAGTTTGTTCCAGTCTGTCGTAAGCTACATCATATCATATATAGCGGTTTCTGGTAATTCTAACAAAGCAACCTTTGGTGTTTTTTCAACCCATTTCTTTAGGAGGTTAGCATGACATATCTTGGTAGGATTGTCATTGTCAGTGTCATAGTTAACTGTTCCAGTATGCCTAATCATTTTATAAGGCCCTTGTCACTTCATTAAGAGTTTATTTTCTGTAGTGGGTAACAGTAACGAGATCTTTTCACCTGGCTCCAACACTTTTGCTTTTACTCCATGGTCATAATACACCTTCTGCTGTTTTTGGGCTTCTTCCTGATTACCGTGGGCAACTTCAACATATTTTGTCAGTTTCTTTCTCAGTGCACACATATAAGCAAGTAATAATATCCAACAACATGGGCAGTATTGGGTAATACCAGACCACACAGGGTCATAATGAGGCCTGACACCACAGGTGGGGGGCCTTATAGCCCCTGGAAGGTCTGGTATTGCCCAATACCACCCACCCTGGACGGTATTATTGTCCTTAGAAAATGGGCTATATGTAAAGTTTTTTATAATAAAGAATTAAAAAAAAAGACCAAATTAACTCAAAAGTTCCTTTTTTTAGTAAAGTAGTCCCTCTAGTGGTATCCTTATCAATACTTACCAGCAGAGGGTGGTGCAGCCTTTCACTGTTGTTCTACTGTTTTCTTACTGCTGCAACAAACCCCTCCTTGACTCTTTATCATCCTCTACAGCTCACTTGCATTCTGTTTTTATTTTTTTGTTTAGTTTCTTTGTGATGCAGTGGTTTAAACCCCTTCCTCATGCTTACTTGTATTTTATTTTTTACATTGGGACACTGGTGCCATGATTGGGTGATCAGAGAAACCATCTATAACACTGAGAGGTAATGCCATGATTTAGATTAACAGAAGCCGATTTTTGATTAATAAATTAAAATAATGGAAAAACAAATGGAACATTTTGTGGAGTGGGAGTGGAGTCAGGGTGAGTCAGGGACTTCATTGAAGTGCTGTCTATAGCACTGACATGTGACATGTTAGTGCTAGTAATTTAAAAAGGAAACTTTTTTTATTTTGTGACATCTTTGAGAGAAGTGGCAGATTGTGGTGGAACGGATCAGGATTGCAGCCTCTGGGCGAGCCAGGAAGTGCTCAGATAGCACTCTTACATAATAGAACATTTGCTGGAGGACAACAGACCATGTTAATGCAACGGGTGGCTTTTAGGAGGAGCGAGTCATCAGGGACATACCTGGAATAAGGTACGACTCTAAAAAAATCTACCGTTGTGCCAGGGGACTAGACTGCACTTTCCTGTATGTGTGATTGGCAGAGTGTCCCATTGGTGCTCCTTTGTGCTGCTCTGGTTCAAACTGAGTGAAGAAGAATGATTCAGAGGAAACGTGAGAAAGAATTTCTTCACTGAATGGGTGGTGGACAAGTGGAACACCCTGTCAGAGGAAGTGGTGGAGGCTGAAACAATCATGGAATTTAAGAATGCATGGAATAAACATAAAGGAATTCTGGAGGTCGGGGTAAGGGGCAACAGACTTCTAGGAAAACATAAACTGAACTTACAAGCTCAAATGGGTAGACTGGGTGGGCCATAGGCCCTTATCTGCTGACACTGTCTATGTATCTATGTATCTATGTAAGAGGTGCTGTCTTATTTACACTTTATACTGCTGTGATTTTTTTTTACTATACTCGGTATAGTGTCTGGGCTAAGGACCAAATATGGGTCTCTCGCTAGCTCTCTCTCTCTCTCTCTCTCTAAGTGGGTGGAATGGTGGCAATTTCAAATGGAAATGAACTGTTTTATCCAATTAGGAAGCAGAGTGGGCACTAGAATACTTCAGTGGGTGAAGCGACTCTATAGGCTGGGACTTTTTATTTCCTGGGCATCTATTGAAAGCTAATGTGCTCCCCTGGCAAGGGTACTAGCCAATTAGATGCCAGGAAATAAAAAGCCCATTTTCTAAGATGTAATAGATTCTTTCTGAGTGGGGTTTATCTTCCCATGTTTCTTTTATTATGTCTAGTGGCCCTCTAGGTTGTCTACCATTCAGCAACTCAAAGGGTGAAAAAACTGTTGATGCTTATGGGCACTTCTCTGTAAGCAAAAAGCAGGTAAGATAAGCATTAGTCCTAATCTTTCCATTCACTTTTCATAAACCTTTTTAACATGCATTTTAGGGTTTGATTAAAAAACTTAAGACTGTCTCTCTGAGGGTGATAATGGGGAGGTTCTTATGTCAATGATACCTAGTTCTATACTTCTTTGGTTTGACTAATTGTTTTATCTGTTCCTGCATCTAAGGACCGTGTTATCTGCAAGACCACCTTCGACCCTACAAGGGATTGCTAGAGATTCCCAGGGTTTGCCAACAGACTTCAGGGGCCAGAGCTTTTTCTTTTGTGGCTCTGACCCTGTGGCATTATCTACCTTGTCAGATTAGAGAGTGCCTGTCCACTGAGCCTTTGAAGTCAGCACTGAAAACTTATTTATGTGATTTAGTGTTTGCAAATACTGTTTAGAGGATAAGTCATTGCACTGCCTGTTTTAATCTATATGTTTTATTTGTGAGTATTTATGTTTTTATGACGTGTAAGTGCTTTGACACTAGAAAAGTGCTTTTTAAAAATAAAGTCTGACTTGACTTGACCTAGTAGTCGATACAGCTCCTTCAGCAGTACAGCACCAAAATTAATACCCTGATCAGTAATATTCTCTTTAGGTATACCCACCCTGCCGAAATGTTGGCAAACTCTACTGTCACTTTTGGAGCTATGACAGTATGCATTGGAGTTTCCTTAGGGTACTGTATCAAATAGCGTAGTCACATACATCAATCAAGTACCCTTTTTTATTTTTGTCTAAGGGGCCACTCACATCCATGGCAATTATCTCAAAAGCCACATATATCAAAGATAGGTGCACCAGTAGCACATTGTCTTTTTTAGTCACTGGGGCTACTTTCTGACATTCAGCACAAGCACTGCAATAGATAGCAACATTCTCATGAATCCCAGGCCAGTAAAATATGAACAGCAATCTGACAAGGGTGCAGTCCCTCCCTGAGTGGTCACTCAGGGAGGGACTGCATAGCCATAGTGGTTTCATGTGCTATCTCTAACAACTGAGTGTTATACTTCTTTGGTTTGACTGACTGTTTTATCTGTTCCTGCATTTAAGGATTAAGCAAAACTCAGTACAGCACCCCATTACATTTTTTAAACATTGGTTCTCCTTGTTTTTGTTTCACCCCAGCTGCTTAAAATAACATTGGAAAGAAACATTGTTAGCTTGCTCAGAAACAAAATCATAATCAATTATCAGTTTAGTTTCAGCATTTTCACATATCAACCCTTTATGCCCATCAGTCCATCATATTCTTTGTTGCCACAGTTTTTTTCAAGCATTTTCTTTCTCTCTTGAACTTCCAGATCTTGGAGCTGGGTTCAAAGAAGTCTGTATCAAAGTCACCAAAAGGAAAATACTCTCCAACATCTGAGATTTTCTTTGCCTGTGCTCGTGTTATCACAGCTGCTGAAATAACAGGGTTTACTCCCTCTATGATTAACTTAGCAAATTCTGGAAAGTCATTTCCAATAATCACTGGTACATGTAACTTTGCTACTACCCCCACTTTCATTTGGTGTGACACCCCATTAATGTTCAGAGTCACTTGGATGGCGGGATAGTATTGAGTGTCTCTGTGGATGCAGATGATGCCAATACCTGGTCCTTTTGCAGTTTTTTCCAGAACTTCAGCATGCACCAGGATCTGTCTGGTTCCTGAATCTATAAGTCCCATCACAGTCTTGTCTCCCACCTTGACATCCATTAAATACTGGCCCCAATATGCTAAGTCCACATTTGCTCCAGTGTTAACTCACCTTATTTTATGGCAGTTTCTTGCAATATGGCTGGACTGATTACAGTTATAACAAATAAAGCCTTTGTGTGCATATTTGTTACCCCATCAGAGTTCTTATCTGATCTGGAGTTAATTCAGGAAAAATAGGGTCTTACTGTTCCTTGGTGGTTACATCACTGCTGTGGTATCTGTCTGCCCATCTAATAGTCATCAGCCCCAAAAAAAAGCCTTTTTCCCATTTTCTGGTCAGTGTTCTTTTGCCCAAAGTGGCATGTCTACAGGAATGATATTGATGAATTACTCCATTACAAATATGTTGATGATCTGTGGAACTGCTTTGCCCTCTGGTTGGAGCCATTTAAAGAAGAGCTCTCTGAGTCAGGTGAAGGCTTCTTGTGGATTGATGATTGAGTGGTACTTCAGGGACTGGAATCTGTGCATGTAGGTCTCACCTGACATGTCATCTTTTAGAGATTTCTCTTTTTAACAAGGTCATCATTTTCTGACTGTGCAGTGTCCATATTGCTTCAGGCAGGTTGGGCATTACCTGTCAGATAAGTAGACATGGCAGTATTAGATTTAAATCAATAAATGTCTATAAATGTTGATTTCACTGCACACACACAAACTGATGAAAACATATTTCCATCAATAATAATCTAAATTTCCAGATAAGAAAAGCAAGTTCTATTGCTATTTTGACATGTGAAGATAACAATTCATGCTTTTACCAGTTTGTAAATCCTCAGCATTTGCTGTCATTAACTGCAACAGTAAAAATTAAATCAATACAAATCAAAATAAATGCTTAAAAATACATAATTTCATGCAACTGTGAAAATTTAAATCAATAAAACTTGGGAAAAAGTTTGAAAAATAAAAATCAATATTTTCCATCAAAATTATAAATAGATAAAAAACCAAAACTACCAGCGCTACAGATAGGGTACCAGAGTGATTTCCAGACTATTGCTGTGTTGGCCACTGGTAAGCTCCAGCAACCCTTTCTAAAATTGCCAGCTATGCTTCAGTATCATCCGAGAGACATAGCTTTGTGAGTTTAATGTCTTTTAATTTGTGTTTTGTTGACCTGCTGGACTTGTACCAGATCATCCAGCTTTAATAGCTTACAAGGCATTTTGCCATCACTGCTCCTGTCGCTGCATGTATTCTCTTCTCTGTTTTTCAGTCTTTCTTTGTTGTATAGCCCACCTTTTGAAGAAAGCAAACATACTGTCAGGTTCTGTCCCTGCCAGTTCTTCTTTCATCACTGGTGCCGGCTGTACAGTCTCAGTTTGCACTTTTGTTTCTGCTTCTAGTTTGGCTGCCTTTCTTGTGGTAATCACTTGTGGTCTTGCTGTTGCAGTATCCATACCTTTTGTTTATGCTACCCTGGTACCAGGTCTATCACCCATGCACTAAATTCCTGGTATAGAGTATGAACGGTGCACATCCCACTTTGTCTGGCACAAACCGTCATGGGGCATATGTCAGGAAGCTTAGGCAGATTCGGATAATATGTCATATTTGCAAGTAGAATTTTATTATTATCAATAAAATAGAAAAGAAATGTACAGGATAGCTCTTCTTAAAGTCAGTACAAACAAACATCCTACATCTTAGTCTCACTCTCTCTCAATTTAAATCTGAAACTCTTCCCACTGACCAAGGTACTGGAAAAAATTGTGTATGACCAATTGATGAGGTATATTGAGGAATGTACATGTTACCCATAGCTCAACATGGATTTTGAAATAAATGTAGTGCTACATCTGCTTTAGTGAAGTACATGGACTTCCTGGATGGTGCCTTGGACAGTGGGGACATGGCCACTGTGGTCTATATTGACTTGTCTAAAGCTTTTGACCTTTTGTACCACCAATTGCTTGTAGATAGATTATTTGAATTTGGACTGGTGAGTAATATACATAACTGGTTTCATAGGTCATAATGTCCTGAATGAAACTGCACAAAGCAAAATGGTGCATACAAAACAGTGTGCTCTGAAATAAGGTCAGAGAAAAAAAAACACTGACTACAGCAGAAACAGCACACACCATTAAAACAAATAGAACAATCTATTTTTGTTTGTGGGGGCCCCATGCACCCTGATGGGGGGGCTTCACCCCATCCCCCAGATGAAATATAACTAACTCCAAGGGGGTGTGGACTTCAGGGATGGGGCAAAATACTGGAGGGGGGAATTCATTTTTAAACTGAAACAAAAGCCACAACACTAGGGGACCGGGGGGAAAATGAACCACAACCCCTGGTCCCCTACACTGCCAGGTGCTGGTGCCCTAGCCACTCTACCACAAGAGCAGCTCAACCAGGCACTGCACTGGCAGCCTTCTTGACACTCTCCCATCAGAACATAGAGCAACATGGGCAGTGATTATTACTGAATAGTGAAAAACTTTTGTCGCTGTACAAGGTGTAGTGCTTTCTGCTGCGCAGTTATCCCTGTGCTGTTTCGGCAGCACTGTACTGACCTGGTACCATTTCATAGTTATTTGTTAAATAGAAAAAATAATTTGAGTTTGGGCAATATTACATCTACATTAAAAACAGTCAGTATTGGAGTCCTGCAGTGGTTCATTTTAGGACCACTGCTCTTAAGCCTTTTTTAACAACTTGCCTTCTGGTTGCCAGGACTGCAAAGTCATACTTTATGCTGATGATGCAGTCCGGGTAACCTGTGGTCAGAATGTCGAAGTTCTTACAGGACTTCCGCAATAAGATTTTGTGAGAGTTCAGGAATGGTTTACTAGAGGTAAGCTAATGATGAATGTTAGAAATACCCAGTTTGTGGTGTTCTGCAGTTCTTAAACAACTGGGAATTGTGAACAGCTGAACATTAAAAGAGTTAAAGGTAAAGTTTTGGAACAAGTACCGTATTTTAAATATCTGGGTGCATTGTCCTTTACAATGCATTTAGATAAAGTAGTAGAGAAAATAAATACAACATTGGGCTCATTGTATAGAAATAAAAACAATTTTTGTCAGGAGACTCATAATAGGGTTGCTGGGAGTCTAATTCTCTTTATTATAGACTGTTGCTTGCCCATTTTTGCAAGCTAGTGTGCTAACCAGATTGAGAATAGCATATAGCCATACATGTAGGTTTGTTCTGGGGGTAAAACAAGATGTTCATCATTGTTTTCTCTATCAACATATAGACTGGCTTCCATTGAATATGAGAATTAGGGAAAGGGGAAATTATTTAACTAGGAAAGGCATGCCAAGCCAGAGCTTGTTTCCAGGTGTGTCCTGGGAGCACAAGGAAGTTAAGTGACTTGCTCAGGGTCACACAGTTTGCAAGTGGCAGATGATGGGATTCAAACCCAGGGCTCCAGGTGTGCAGCTCAGTGTTCTTAACCACTACATTACACTACACTGCTTCCTTTAAAGAGGACAGTGTTTTTATCTTTTTATTTTGTAGAATTAAAAACTTTGATTGTATTTGGTGTTGGAAAATAATTACTGGGCAGAGAACCAGTAATTTGAATGTGTTACTGTTCAAATGTTTATAATACTTGGATCCACAAAGAACAAGCACCTTGAAATACCTAGCTGCAGAATAACATTAGATGACTTTTAGGAACAGAACAATAAAAGTATAGAATCCTTTACCACCATCTGCAGCTGCTAACCATCAAGTTGTCCAATTCAAGAGAGAGGGGAGCTCTTTAAAAGTATTGGTAGAATGTAAATGTTTTAAATAGTCTTGTTATAAAGTGAAACTGTTATGAAATTGACATTTGCATAGGTGTCCCTTTACATATAATTGCTGTATGCTAACTTTAGACATAGTCTATTTTATATACTTGTTATGTACTTTTATAAAGGTGCTTGTTGCCTAAGGGTATTACCCTACTGAAAAATAATAAAAACATTGCTCTCTTTATATAAGATGTCTTTTCCTGGCAGTTGAAACCCTACATCATGATCTTGTAAGTTACATTTCCTGTTTTCCACAAAATGTCTTAAAACTTTGGCAG
This sequence comes from Neoceratodus forsteri, assembly GCA_016271365.2. Classification (NCBI taxonomy): domain Eukaryota; kingdom Metazoa; phylum Chordata; order Ceratodontiformes; family Ceratodontidae; genus Neoceratodus; species Neoceratodus forsteri. The sequence goes on along the minus strand of CM028130.1, from coordinate 1,694,399,536 downwards.
TTTCCTTCCTGTGATCAGCCTGAGGAGCACATCTAGTCTTAACAGGTGCATCAGAACATAACATTATGTCCCAGAGCTGCTCTCCTGTTGACAATTCTGCAAACAAGCTTATGAAGGTCAAAATACATCTGAAGGTCAACCTCCTGTATTACAGATTGTTATTTTTGAAGAAAACCAAATAGCTTTCTGCAATAATTTCAATAATATAGTATATACCTTTGCAAACCAAGAGATCCCAGTTTCACATAACGTTTCACAGATTTTTTAACCACAGAGAATCAAGGATAGAAAGAAAAAATAGAAACAAGTGAAGGAAGGGAGATAATAGGGGGAAATTGTGAGACCATCAGGGTAACCAATTCCTTAGCGCCACAAGGAAAATGTGATTGTACAATCAGACAGGTAAGAGACAGACAAGCGACAGAATAGAAGAGGATAAAATAGATCCTTGCTTTTAACTCTCTCTGCATAACAAATGGGACAGGATCTTACCCAACCCTCTTGCAGGCCGCGGACAAGGAAAGCAGATGGGTGATGGTAAAATAACACATTTCAGTACACCCCATTCTGACTGTAAACAGCTGTGCCTCAAATGCAGATGACCATCAGTTATTCTATGCTCTAGCGCAGAACATAGCTGGCAACCTTGGGGAGGAGCTTGCTACACCACTGACAGACTTGTTCAATACATCACTTGAAACAGTAGTGCTTCCATGGGACTGGAGGAAAGATGTAATTCTACTCCATAACAGTGGCAGCAGGGAGGAGGCTAGCAACTATAGGCCAGTCAGTCTCACATTAGTGGTGGGGAAATGGATGAAAACCTGTTAAAAAAGGCTAACAGCATATCTTGAATCCAGTGGGTTGCAAGACCAAAAGCATCTGCGATTCACAAGGAAGAGGTCATGCCAGACAAATGTGATACATTTGTTTTGACTGGGTGATCAAGGAAATAGATCAGGAAAGGGCAATGAACGTGGCCTACTTGGACTTCAGCAAGCCCTTCAGCATCATGCCACATAGCAAACCGATAAAGAAATTGAAAAGTCTAGGGTGGGAGCCAAAGTTGTAAACTGGGCAAAAAACTGGTTAATGAATAGGTGGCAGAGAGTGGTGGTAAATGGCACTCATTCTAATGAGTGGATGGTGGACTGCGGGGTGCCACAGGGTTTGGTACTGGGACCAGTCCTTTTCAATGTCTTCAATAAGTGATATTGCAGAAGAACTTGAAGGGAAAGTACATCTTTTTGCAGATGACACTGTGATCTGTAATAAGGTGGATACTCAGAAGGGGGTGAAGAAAATGAGTAGGGAAATTAAAGGGGAACAGTCAGAACAGAGGGTCCCACAATCAAGTGTGGAGCTGGTCCCAATCTGCACTTTTTGTACAAAAACATGTTGGTTTACTATAGTATAGTAGATTGTATTAGACTAATTTTGTTTACTTCTTGGCTGACATGCTGTAGGTTTCATAGGTTTTATCAGAGCAGAGAAGATGTTTAGTCCATGATGCTTGCCATTGCCCTAGTTGCAGTAACCCATTATTTTATTTGTCCAATTCCCTTTTAAACCCTAGCATGTTATTACTTGCAACAACCTCCTCAGAGAAGTTGTTCCAAACCGGTGTTACCCTCACACTGAACCAATGTTTCCTTTTTATTGTTTTAAAGTGTTGCCCCTTCAGCTGCAATGTGTGCATCCTGGTGTTATGATGCTGTTGCCTAAGTGTTGGTCTTAATTTCTGCCTTAATTCTGTATCCTTAATTGCTCTATACACCACACACAAATCTCCTCTCATTCACCTATACTACAGTGTGTACATCCTCAGGTCTTCTAGCCTGCCCTCATAGTTCCTGTCCCTTACATCAGCCACCAACCTCGTTGCCCTTTTCTGGACTATCTCCAGTCGCTTAATTTCTATCTTGAACCCAGGTGACCAGAACTGGGCACAGTACTCCAAATGTGGCCTCACCAATGAACTGTAAAGTGGCACAATTATCTCCCTCCTCCTGCTTTTAGTGTGTTTCTTGGTGTTATTTAGTATACCGCTAGCAGTCCTTATCATCTGGCTGCAGTGCTGGTGGAACTTTAGGTCATTTGCCAACTTAATGCCCAGATCTCTTTCTTCGAAGACCTTTCCTAATTTATGTCCATTCAAAACATAATCCCTCTTGATGTTACTCTTACCAAAGTGCATAACTGCACATTTACTGGTATTAAAGGATAACTTATACTCCCTTGCCCAGTTTTCCATTCTAGCAAGAGCATCCTGTAATGACTGTGAATCCCTGCTGTTTTTGATGCTAGTGCCAACCTTGGTGTCATCTGCAAATTTGGACTCCCAAACTTCCCCTCCACTCATTAGTGAGTGTATATACACATTGAACAAGTAAGGCCCCAGCACCAATCCTGGGGAACTTCACTCTCTACATTTAGTCAATCTGAATATGCACCCTTCAAACAGACTCTCTGCTTTCTGTCACTCAGTCAAGCATTAATCTAGCAAGTGATATACCCAGGGATTTTGTGTTCTGTTAGGGCATCTACTAATTCCCCATGGGGGACTTTATCGAACACTTTTGAGAAGTCCAAGTGTATGACATCAACAGAGTTGCCCTCATCCAGTGCCCCACTCACATGCTCGTAAAATTTCAGGAGATTTGTTTGGCATGAGAAGCCTTTCTTAAAACCATGCTGTGCATTGTCACAGTCCCCTGCCAAATTCATGAGCTCCACTATTTGGTCCTTAATGATGGACTCCAACATCTTCCCCAAGACAGTGGTCAAACTTATGGGCCTATAATTATCCACCTACTGTCCTGACCCTTTTTGTGGATTGGGACAACATTTGCCATACGCCAGACACTCTATCCAATGATGTTTGGCATATTGATGTTACTGGTTCAGCCAATACTACTGCCAGCTCCCTAAGGACCCTGGGATGAATCCTGTTGGGTCCCTGAGATTTACTGGGATTTAACTGCATCAATCTATCTTCAATATCCACACTATTTAAAGTAATTCTATAGCCTGTATTATTAAGATGGTCCTTAGTTCCCCTTGTTTTGGTATTAAATACCCTAGAAAAGAGGTATTAAAATGTCCCGCCATTACCTGTTTTTCATCTATTAACTCGCCATCGTGGTCTTTAATAGGCCCCACAGTAGTTTTGTCCCCCTTTTTGTTATTAATGTAGCTATAAAATTATTTATGATTATCCTTAACCTTTGTGACCAGATTTAGCTCATGTTTTTTTAGTTGCCTGATTTACTGCTGTTTTACTACAAATCACAGAATCTACTTCTTCCTGAAATCAGAGCAGTGAGTAGCAGTGGGAGAGTCAACAGCCTGCAGTGTTACTCATCTATAAACACCTACTGTCCAAGCAAGCGATTAACTTGGATACGTATCGGGTTAAATGGTCAACAGAAATGAGGCAACCATATCTCCAGAAGTTTGGGACTGGTGCTGGCAATCTATCCATAAGTGGACAAAGGACCCTAAATGCCAACTAATCCAAAAGAAAGTCCTAAGCTGCTGGCATAGGACCTCATCCACTAATTCAGATGCTTACTGTTGATGTGGCCAGAAGAGAGGTTTAATATACTGTATCACATCACATATAGAAATGCTCAATAATGCAATCCTATTGGACAAATATAGCAGGGGTGGCCACAGTAATTACAGGTTAAATGATTCCTGCCATGCCTTCAGTTTCAATCCTTGGAGATGTAGACCACCTGAAAGATGCCAGACATAACATAGCATGTCTGATTTACTCCACGGCAACGGAAACCAAGTGGCAGTTGCTTATGAAGTGAAGATTGGTCACCAGCCTCTTGGTGGGGGAATGGATCTCAGGAGTCACGAGAGTAGCCTCCTTCCTCCTGGTACCATACGGGGTAAAAGGGAAGGATGACATATTTAGAGCTGAATGGGGCCCATGACTGCAATACAGGAATAATCTGAGCAGCTATGCATAAGGAACCTGCCTTCTATTCTCTAGGTTTATTTTCCCTGGTGGGCCTATTGACTCCATTCCCCCCTTCCCAATTCTAGCAATAGCAAGCGGTATGTGATGTGTCCCACTTACTGTATATCCTTTCTTAAGCTTTTCTTTTAAGCAGGTGTGGACAAATCAATTGGTTCTAATAATACCTCCAAAATGGAACAGAAATTGTCACAGGCAGCAGGTGTTTCCCAGTGATACCTTTATTGGCAGCAGGCTACTAGACATCCTTTCAGGTTATGTACTCAAAGCTTTTTCCACTTTTGCTTCTGTTCATATAGATGTTAATGTCAGGATGTTTGTTATGTTTACTCAGTTCCACAAGAGAGTTATATAAGTAATAATGTAACATGAAATGCATTTGTTTGTTCACACAATGCATGTTGCAATTAGAATAACAGAAGGGTTTCTAGATTAGGCAGTTTGACATATTTAAACAGGGATAGTTATGGACTTCCTTTTTTATGTTGATTGCGCGCATGCACAAGAAACATGTTGCATCAGCTTTCTCCAGAAGCAGGTAGTGGAGGCATGGAACTGTTGTGCCCAATGCCCCCACAGCCTGCAAAGGCTTGTCCCCAGTCCCCCAATGCTGTGGCATGCTGCTGCTGGCACTAGTTCAGCCAGCGTGCCACAACTTTCTAAAAAATTAGCCACTGCAATCAGGGGCCGCCTCGTCATTGCAGAGTCAGCCATCCGCTGCAATGAGGGAGCAACCCATCAATGCAGGGCGGGATGTAGGATGTCTGATATTGTTTGTGAACATGGCGGTGGCTTGCCACCGTATTCATAAACAGTATCTACCCTCCCATGTTTATTTGCTGATGGGGGAGCCCACTCCCCATCGGCATACTGTCAACCCCCCTGTTTTTATTGTCTGCCGAAGGGGTGCCCAATCCCTGTCGGCAGAAAGGAATCCCCCCTTCTGTTGTTTGCCGATGGGGATGCCCAATCCCCGTTGGCAGAAAATAATTCCCCGCCCTGTTGTTTGCCGATGGGGGTGCCCAATCCCCCGTTAGCTACAGCTGCCCCCCAAAACAAGACACTGGTGGCACACTGGGAGCCCACCCCAGCATGCCATATGCCCCTTTTCTTGTTTGCCGATGGGGGTGGCCAATCCCCCATTGGCTACAGCTGCCAGCCAAGTCTCTGGTGGCATGCTGAGCCCACCCCAGCGTGCCACATGCCCTGTAAAGCTAAAATGGTCCCCAACATTTTTGTACCTGAAAAAGAACAGTCCCTCGTAGTCTCCCTGCCCCCTCCCACAACCCACACCCACCCTCTGCGCACCCTTGTTCCCCCACACCCCCACCCCATACTTACCTCCAGAGCTCAGCGATGATCTTCTGTGGACCAGAAACACGTCTGCACTCTTCAAAGCCAACCATGAACTGAGAAATGCCAGTAAGCTGTATAATGTAATAAATAGGGTTTTTTCAACTTTAGTGCATATCTCAGGCATTTTGAGGAATTGTTCCACCAAATTTTCAACATGGTGTTTTTGGGACCGCTCCTCATGAATTCTTGAACTGTCATGGTGTTAATCGGCCCTGAAAGGTGGTTTCACGGTTACTGTGTGGAATCACTCTTCGGGTCCAATTAACAAAACGACAGTGCCAGTGTTCATGAGGTGGGCTCTCAAAAAGCCTATGTTGCAAATTTGGTGGGAAAAATAAAAAAAAACGACTGTTTTACAAGCGTGCATTAAGCAGTTGCTACGCACGCTCATAACTTTGCAAATTTGCAATATTTTCATGCCAGATTTTCAACATTGGCATTTTGTCACACCTCCTTGTGAGAAGTACAGCTGTCATTGTTCACACCCTGGCTGAAATGTGTTTTCACACTTCTGGCACTGAATAGTGTGGTCGCTGTGGGAAATGAGTGTTCAGGACAGATTAAGAAAATGACAGTGACACTGTTCATGAGTAGAGGTCCTAAAATGCCTATGTTGAAAATTTGGTAACGATACTCCGTAACATGACTGTGTTACGAGCGTGTGTTGCGCAGTTGCCACGCACACTCATAACTTCACGAATTTATAATATTTACACTCCAGATTTTCAACATTGCCATTTTCCCAGACCTACTGATGAACAGTACAGATGTCATTTTTCCCATCCTGGCCGAAATGTGTTTTTGCACTTCCGGCACAGAATAATGCAGTCGCTGTGGGAAATCACTGTTTGGGACAGAGTAAGAAAATGACAATGAGCAGAGGTCCTAAAATGCCTACGTTGAAAATTTGGTGATGATAGCTCATCAATTGACTGTGTTACAAGTGTGCATTGCGCACTTTCCACGCACCCTTGTAACTTCACAGATTTGTAATATTGTCACACCAGATTTCAACAGTGCCATTTTTTCACACCTCCGTATAAGCAGTACAGCTGTCATTTTTCACATCCTGATCAAAATGTGTTTTCACAGGTCTGGTGCAGAATAACATGGTCGCTGTGGGAAATCAGTGTTCGGGACAGATTAAGAAAATGACAGTGGCACTGTTCGTGAGCAGAAGTCCTAAAATCCCTATGTTGAAAATTTGGCGACGAAACTCCATAACATGATTGTGTTACAAACATGCGTTGAGCTGTTTCCACGCACCCTTGTAACTTCGCAAATTTGTAATACTGTCACGCCACATTTTCAATGGTGGCATTTTTTCACAACTCCTTATGAACACTACAGCTGTCATTTTTCACATCCTGGCTAAAATATGTTTTTGCACTCCTGCTGGGCAATAGCATGGTCACTCTGGGAAATCAGTGTTTAGGACACATTAAGATCGACTGAGTGAGAGGGGGGAGTGACCAAGCTCAACTGAGCTCTGTCAGGACTGCTGCAGATTTGTTTGTGGGCAGACAAAGGCCCCAACACAAGAGCCCAGTACAAAAGGGCAGCCTGCAGCATTGGGAAAAACAGAATGAGAGAGCAAGTAAAGGAGGAGGAGTGAGCGAACTCACTGAAGCACTGTCAGGACTACTGTGGATTTCTTTGTGGCCAGAAAAAGGTGTCAATGCAGGCAGGGGCCCAGTACAAAAGGCCAACCTGCAGCAGTGGGAGAAACAGTATGAGCGAGTGAGACAAGGGGACTTACTGAGCTCAACGGAGCTCTATCAGGACTGCTGTTTTTTTTTTATTTGTGGGCAGAAAAAGGTGCCAATGCAGGCAGGAGCCCCATACAAAAGGGCAGCTTGCAGCGCCAGGACAAACAGAATGAGTGATGAGAGAGGGAGACTAAGCAACCTAAATGGAGCTCTGTCGGGACAGCTGTGGATTTCTTAGTGGACAGAAAAAGGTGCCAATGCAGCCAGGAGCCCCATACAAAAGCGCAGTCTGCGGCGCAACGAGAAACAGAATGAGCGAGTGACAGAGCAGTAGTGAGTGAGTTCAACTGAGTTCTAATGTGACTGCTGCAGATTTCTTTGTGGGCAGAAAATGCGTCAACACAGGCAGGGGCCCAGTACAAAAGGCTAGCTAGCAGCGCTGGCAGAAATGGAATGCGAGAGTGACAGAGGGGGAGTGAACGAGCTCAGGGGAGCTGTGTCAGGACTGCTTCAGATTTCTTTCTGGCCAGAAAAAGCTGCCAATGCAGGCAGGAGCCCAGTACAAAAGGGAAGCCTGCAGCGCCAGGACACACAGAACGAGCGAGTGAGGGAGGGGGAGTCAGTGAGCTCAATGGGGCTTTGTTGGGACTGCTGCAGATTTGTTTGTGGGCAGAAAAAGGCAGCAATGCAGTGGCAGGAAACCCAGAATGAGTGAGTGAGTGAGCTCAACAGAGCTACATTGTAACTCCTGCAAATTTCTTTGTGGGCATAAGAAGGCAACAACGCAGGCAGGAGTCCAGTAGGAAAGGGCAGCCTGCAGCGCCGGCAGAACAGAATGAGTGAGTGAGAGAAGAGAAGTGAGTGAGCTCAACGGAGCTTTGTCGGGACTGCTACAGATTTCTTTGGGGGCAGGAAAAGGCGCCAACAGAGGCAGGAGCCCAGTACAGAAGGGAAGCCTGCAGTGCCAGGAGAACCAGAATGAGTGAGTGAGACAGGGGGAGTGAGCGCCCTCAACTGAGCTCTGTCAGGACAGCTGTGGATTTCTTTGTGGGTAGAAAAAGCCACCAACACAGGCAGAAGCCCAGTACAAAAGGGCAGCCTGCAGCACTGGGAGAAACAGAATGAGCGAGTGGGGGGGGGAATGAGCCACCTCAATGGAGTTCTGTCGGTACATCTGCAGATTTCTTCCTCAGCAGAACAAGGTGCCAATGCAGGCAGCAGCCCAGTACAAAAGAGCACCCAGCAGCACTGGGACAAACAGACTGAGCCAGTGACAGAGGGCCACTGAGCAAGCTCAACAGACCAACGCAATCAACATACAGCATTGACAAATGCTTGTTTCCTTTTGTCTTTCTACTGATTGTGTGTACACTGAATGTATAGTTACTGTGGGTTAAAATGTACTGTATCACTCTTATTGTCAGATTGCCATGCAATAAGTTTGATTGTATGATGTTTCTGTTGTAAAAAGTCAATAAAATATTTTAAACAACAAAAAAAAATCAATTAGTTGGACTTCTGCAAAAGGTAAATAAACTATCAAAATTTGAGGCAACTTGTGGCAAACATAACAAGCATTTGTCAAGGCTGAATGTTCACCACTTGCATTGCTATCATACTGGGTCTTGCTTGTACACATTTTTATTATGCGTGGGATATTCAAAAGGGTTGCGCCATGCGCAATAGGGTTGCGCATGCGCAAGTCCGAAATTTCACCATTCTGCGATATTCAGCAGGAGGCAGTTGCGCCACGGAAAACAGGCTGAGCAACAGCGCAATGCAAATGAAGGCATGTGCAACCGAAGGGGTGGACCCATGCATAAAGAGCTCAATCACGATATTCAAGACCTCGCGCAATGCGCAACAGCGGATGAGCTGGAAGGTCATCACGCGAAATGAGCCAAAATAAAAGGCTCAAGGAAGAGGGGCAAGAACACTACAGGGAAGCCACATGAGGCAGGGAGAAAGACAGTGCGACAGTGGCAAAGAGTGCAGGCCAGGGAGTGCACAGGAGAGAAGAGAGACAAGGGAGAGTGTGTTGGGCCACAGACTGCAGAGGCCAGTAGGTGTACCCGGTGCAGTGGAGGTAGCAGTCAGGACAGCGGGGGGTAACACAGCTAGAACAGCCGGGGGGCACACAAGCCAGGGACATGGACAGTGCCAGCTTCCTCATGGAAGCTGTAATGAGGGGGGTGAGAAGGCATGCTGCAGGGGGACGTGGCCGTGGAAGGGCTCATCGGCAGTACGCCCCCAACAGGCAGTACTGTGCCCGCGTCAGCTTTGAGCTGTACACGGATGTAGAGCTCATGGGCCGGTACCACCTGAACAGGGCAATACTGAGGCAGCTCTGTGAGCTGTGCAGTGATGTGATGCAGGCACCCTCACGACGGAGTCATGCTCTGTCAGTGGAGACAAAGGTAACAGCCTGCATGTGCCTGCTCACCACGGGTACCTTCCAGAGGCTGACAGGGGACACCACAGGCATAACACAGTCAGCCATGTCATGCATCCTCACCCAATTCCTCAGCGCACTGCTGCCACATGCTGTGGAGTACATCCATTTCCCCAGCACCGCGGCAGAGCGTACAGCAAACATGCAGGAGTTCCACAGGGTAGCACGTATGCCTGGTGTGCTAGGGGCAATAGACTGCACCCATGTGGCTATTTACATGCCACCTGGCCCCGATGGGGCCGCATACAGAAACAGGAAGGTTTTTTCGAGTGTCAACTGCCAGGTGGTGTGTGATGCCAGTGGGCGCATCATCAATGTCTGTGCCACACACCCTGGCGGAGCACATGATGCCTTCATATGGTACCAATCTGCACTGTGCCATCGATTCGAGAGTGGGGACATCCCCACAGGACATCTAGTGGGTGAGTATGCATGTAGGAATTGCAAGATTGGGGCAAGGGTTGGAAAGCCACAGGTGCCATGGTAGTGGCAGACAGGGATATGGGCAATATGGACCTGTACATTATACTAATCTCCACCATCTCCACACAGGTGACAGTGGATACCCACTCCGTCCCTGGCTGCTCACACCCTACCGGCACCCCATGACCCCATTGCAGCAATGCTATAATGAGGCACATGCCGCCACATGCAACATCATCGAGCGGGTGTTTGGGATGCTTAAGGCATGCTTCCGATGCCTAGACACCTCCGGTGGTGCCCTACAGTACAGCCCCTCAAAGGCCTGTGGGACATTCCTGACCTGTTGCATCCTGCCTAACATGGCCAAAGACTGTGGGATAGCCACACAGGTCGAGGAGGGAGACAGCGATGGGGCCGCCGGTGACGCCGGTGATGATGGGGATAAGCAGCCCCCCCTTGGATGGCAGGATCCCCCAATGATCCGGCAGGCCCAGCTGCTCCGGGACACCATCATGGAGGAGCATTTTGCATGACACAGGTAAGTCAAGGGGCCATGTGCAACCAACACTGTCTAGGTGCAATCCACAGGCACACAGGGTAACACAGCAGGGATGTATGATGGCAAGGGGAGTGTTAGGATCTAGGCATACAAACACACCATCAGGGAGGGGTGAATAGTCATATGGACACACACACACACACACACACACACACACACACCAGGCACAAAGCGTACATGGGCAGGTGCACAGCAGAGCAGGAACAGACATGGCAAACACATGGATCAATGGACCACCCCCACCACCTGTACTGTCAAAGTACATGTGTCAGATGCTGGGCACCCTTGCACCTTGCTGTACAGTACAATGCAGGCATCATCATGCACACGCACCTGTGGACAGCAGTCGGGTGGGTGTGCAGGTGGTCCATGTGTCAGCGTGTTGGGCAGGGCACCCACCAGTGCACTGCCCACCATGACACACATTGCACACAGGGCAGCATGAGACAGGGCCCGCACTGGGAGACAGGTCACTCAGGTGGCACTGTGCCACGGCCACCTTGGATGTGTGGGTGGCCCCACCATGTCCCAGCAGCACTGGCAGGCTGATCATGGGCCACAGGTGGTGGCACTGATGGACCACCAGGGGTCCCACTGCCCGATCGTGACCTTGTCCGCACAGGGGTGTGCAGCATGCCGAACATACCTGCACCAGGTGTGCTTGGGATGCCCACAGTCTGGGTGTCGCACAACACCGGGAACGGGGTGTGGAGAGCGTACTGTGTGGGGTGTGCGGTACAGGGGCACCTGACTGTGTGCCCAATGCAGCCACGACAGACACCACTGACTGGGTCAGCCTGTCAATGGCGGCGGTCACATCAGTCCGCAGTCTGACCATCTCTGCAAGGATCAATGCATTGTCCCTGCTGTTCCACTCCACAGCCACGCACAGTGCCTCCACGCATGTTGCAACCTGCATCTGCTGCTCTACTGATGCCCGCAGCAGGCTGGTGTGCTCGTCCAATGGGTCCTGTGCCACTTCGGCATTCTGTCCCCCAGGGTATGGAAGGGCCTGATGCTCACCACCCCTTGAGGGTGGGCGCTGTTCACCAGGACCAGGTGTGGGCAAGTCAACAGGTGATGTGCATGTGCCACCGCTGGACCCTGTACCCCCAGATCTGGTGGGTGACTGCTGCTGCTGCCCCTCCAACTGTTGTGCCCCAGGGACCACTCATTCCACTGCTGTGGCCGTGACAGTGCCAGAGGCCTGCACAGCCACTGGTGCTGCCCCACTGGTGCTGACAGGCACAGCCTGGGACTGTGCTGACGTGCTGGCACACACGTTGGAACCAGCTAGGTCCAAGGGCACGTGCTGGCCTGCTGTGTGTCTGTTATGAGACACACATGTGTCACTGCCCATTGCAGTCCTTACATCATCAATGGTGCAGGTTTGTGCAACAGCCGCAGTCACAGCTGAGACACAGGATGTGCATCCCCCACACCTGACTCACCGACAACAGAGGTGGCAGCCAGGCGTGCATGCTGGTGCAGTGCATGCCGGCTGGCAGCAGAGGTGGATGGACCCTCCACCAACACTGGCAGGTCTTCCACACTGCATGGTGCCACCACCACCGTCCCCTACAGACGAACAGGATCTGTAACAGAAAGTGAGAACATGTTAGTGCATGTGATCAACCTCCCCCCCCAACACCACCACCATGTCATACCGTGCAGTGATGGGCTTCCACCGGTCTGGAATCCACCTCCTGGTATGCCCTCTATAGCACTACACTGCATTGATGCAGCCAGACGGTCCTCCGCCGGGGTCAGCTCTGCCACCTCTGGCTGGCCACCACCTGTGGCAGCACGTGCCACCCTGAGGGCTGCCACCTTCTCTTTGACCCGTCTCCGGTCTGTCCCCATCTTTTCTTGCATTCCTGCATGGGCGCTGGTGGCTTCCGTGCAGGTTTACGCGCAGCTACCCCCTCCCATGCAGAAGCATGGGCCTGAGGGGTGCCCCGCCATCCACTCAGTAGTGGCTCCTCTTCCAGGTAGGCCTGGAAGAGTGCCTCTGTCTCTGACTTGGTGAAGTTGGGCATCCTCTTTCGCCCACCATCTTCATCCTCACCTGGTCTTTGCTCGGTCATGTCGGTCTGTATGGGTGGAAGTGGACACCTGTCACTGTGTAGTCTACAGCGTTATCCAATGACCATTGTCCGGAACATCACACAGCTTGCAACTCACCTCTCACCTGCAGTACCCGAATCTGGCCAGTGCAGTCCACTGTCGCATATTTATAGTGCAATGCATGCAAATTAGGAGTGGAGCAACTGTAATGAGATGCAAATCACGCCACTGCGCCTTTGAATGGCTGATCAGATGATTTGCATGTGTCAGCTGAATATCGCGCCTTTGCGAGTTGCACAATACGGTTGAGCCGGCTGAGCCAATGGCGCTTTTCTGTGACTGCATAGTACACCGCATTGCGCATGCCCAGGTAGCTTACGCGGGCGTCTGCCACGCTGACGACGTGCTGTGCACGATCAGCAATTCTGAACACGGCCACCATTGTGCCAGTGGCGCTACAGCGCTGGTCACCAAATGGCACTGTGACACAACTGTGCTATAGTCCACTGTGGCAATGGCACGTACGTGACCGATCGTGCAGGACGTGTAGACGTCTAATGGCACTGTGCATGGCCTTGCGCCACTGACCCATGACCTTGTGCCCGACCTTTGCCCCCTGGCGCTGTACGTCTGGCATGTGTATGGCTCTATCGCGCTGTTTGGTGACAGTGCGATGTGGACCAATGGCGCTGTACGAACAGCGCAATAGGGACTCATTGACTTGTATTGCACAACATTTCCAAGTGGGGTTGCCGCGCTGCGGAGCACCATATTGCCACTGTATAACTCTGGAATGGCACGCAGGAGAGCTCGACAGTGGGGTCCTTGGAGCTGGCAAACCTGGTGGCTGTGGTGGAGCCACACCATGGGACACTGTTTGGGTGAGTGCCCCTGCAGATGGCACGCACCCATGTGTGGCAGCAGGTGGCAACTGCCCTAGAGCAGGCCACTGGGCGGAGGAGGACTCCTGAACAGTGCAGGCACCGCTATAGTGACCTGCAAAGGAGGGAGCATGCTCTGCTGGAGCACCTCAGGGATCGTGCCAGGAGGGGCATTGTGCCTAGGCCAGGTGGGTGTGCTGTGTATGCACCGGTATTGTCCACATGGGTGACACTGTGTAATGTGACCTCCGCATGGGGGTGGGCTGGGCTATGGTTTGCTGTGAGGGTGTTTGCAGGTGTGTGCTGTTTGGGTCTGGTTGTGGGGGCAGACACACTCAATGGGGCAAGGGGCTGTCTGTTTTGGGATCTCACTGATGTGTTTCTCTTCATTTGTCTCCCACAGGCATGGAGGAGCAGAGGTGGGCCCAGGCTGAGACCTGGGATGGCGGTGCCAGGGTGGCTGGCGGAGGAGCTGTGCCACAGCCGCAGCAGCAGCAGCAGCAGCAGCCACAGCCACAGCAGCAGCAGCCGCAGCAGCACCTGCAGCAGCACCTGCAGCAGCGGCTTGATGAGGGTGAGTGTCATTACATCATGGATGCTATGGCATGCTGGGGGGGGCACGGCCACCTTCCATGGATGACACTACCATGCACGCAACATGTGACAGTCATCGCTGTCCAGTGGCACTGCATGTGTGTGTGTGCGTCACTGGTGGTCCATGCATGCACTGGGCACATGGCTGTGGCACTAGCATCCCACCACGTAGCCACGTCACTGGGCAGCCTTGGTTGTGCTGTGATGGACATGGGCGGTGTGTGTGTGTGCAGTGGTACACATGGCTGTTGCTGCCTGGTTGGGCATGTCTTGTGCACAGTCACTGTGGGTGGGTGCAGTCCATCACAGGAGCGGGGCACTTGGCTGTATGCCATGCATGATGGGTGGGATTCAGGGATGTGGACAGTCACAGCCATTGACTCTGATCCCTTGTTCTAGGTATCTGGATCCTGCACCAGATGGAGCGGGGACTGCAGAGGCTCACTCAGGTGGCCATCGACACCCACACCATACTTCTTGATCTGCAGCGGCATGGGATGCGGCGCTGGAGGAGGCCCCGGGCACAGCACCAGGTGGGAGGAGGGCAGGCTGCCAGATGGTAGCTGGACATCAGCGCACCCCACCTTCCCTCTCCCGGTTGTTCACCCCTGCCCCTTATCCACCCCTACCTCATACCCTTCCCCCACCCCTTCTTTGTAAATATGTGGTTGATTTGTTGTTCTGGTTATTCATCTTCATAATACATTTATATTTTGATATGAATACTGTGGTGGTCTCTGATTTGCAGCTGGCTATTGGTGCTCAGTTGCAGTGGTGTGCATGGCATCTGGGGTGGTATGGTCATGGGTATGTGTGTGCGTGTGTGTGAGGTGGTGTCTCTGGTGTGGGTTTGGCTTCCACTCAGTATTGCCGTGTGCTGCCACCCACTGCTGGGTGCTCATGGTGGGTTTGACTTGTTTAGTTCTGTGGTTCACGGGGTTGCAGTGTGCCGGGGGGGCCTGGGGATTCCTGCAGTGCTGGTCACTGCACATGGGTGGTGTCTTGGGGTCACAGTTCTGGGTGTGCTGTGTACACGGGGGGGCTGCTGGACACTGGGGTGGTCCGCCCCCTTTGTGTGGCACTCTCAGCTTGCCAGTGGGTGTGCTGCAGTAACACAGCCGGGACGTGCTTTCTTTGCTTGTCCCCCTGGTCCAGTGGCTGTTCCATCCCTCCCCCAGTTATGCTGTGCTTGGGGTGTGGGAGTACATTGTTGGTTCTGCAGTGTGTCCCTGTAACCATCTGTGGCATGGATGGTGGGCCCCTGCCTACCTCCCTGGTTGTGCAGTTCCATTGCTCTGCTGCTGGGGGTCTCTTTGCTTGTGCTATGGCACCTCTAGACTGCTCAGCTGGGCTGCCTTTGTTGCGCTATGGTGCATCATCTTTGCTCAGCTTCCCCTTCCTGGTTGCGCTATGGCGCAGGTTGTGTGATATTCAGACGTTGGCTGCTTGCGCAATTTGTCTTGCTCCATGTTTGAATATCGTGTGTATTGTGCTTGTGTGCAATTGACTTGTGCTTGCTCCTGCTGTTGCGCACTTTTTGGGTGCAGTTTGAATATCTGGCCCTATATATATTTACCCAGGATAGACCAGAAGAAAGGCAATATCTCATTTTCAGTGCCGTCCTGATTTTATACATTTTTAGATCGTACTTACCCAGTTGAGAGGAAAAATCAGATTTTTAGTGGGCTCCCACATTTTGACCCATCTTTTCCAACAGTCTTTTTATGGCCTGATGTCATGATCAAAACAGGTGGCACTTTTTTTAAATCCCATCACAAAGGTGACTTTGCAGTGTGACTGCAAAAACAAGTTTTGGAGCGGGTTTGAGAAATGACACCTGTTATGCTCAGGAGGTGGGGTAAAAGAAGGGATTTATTGAACATTAGGGGCCAGAATCTGCAAAACTAAAGTTTTGAGTAAACATTTGAACAATTCAGTGTTTCTTCATAACTTATTTTTTTTTTCACATTTTCATCCCAAATTTTCAACATAGTTTTCTTATGACCACTCCTTCCGAATGTGACAGGTGCCATTTATAAAACAGTGGCCTAAACATCACTTTGCGGCAGAAGTGTGAAAACACATTTTGGCCAGGATTTAAAAAATGAAAACTGTCACGTTTATGAGGCAGTGTGAAAAAATAGCTATGTTGAAAATGTAGGGTCAAGAAGCATGTGTTAAAACATTTCAGTATCATAGCTTTGTTGTTAACATTTTTATCCCAAATTTTCAACATAGCCTTGTTAGGAACAAGGCTGGGGAAAATTTTCAAATCCTGCCTGAAAAGCGATATCACGTCACATGTGTGGAGACACATTTTGGCCTGAATTTGAAAAATGACAACTGTCACATTCACAAGGTGGTCTGAAAAATGGCTATGTTGAAAATTAGGGGTCAAAATACTGACAATTACCAAAGTTACAAAAGAGTGTTGAATATTTTTACACCAAATTTTCAACATAGCCTTCTTATGACCCCACCTCATGAACAAGGATGGAGAACATTTTCAAATCCATCCCAAAAGGTGTGTTTGCACAACTGTGAAAACACATTTTAGCCAGGGTTTGAAAAATTATAGCTGACACATTCATGAAGTGGTGTGAAACAAGCATTTGTCAATGCTGAATGTTGATTGCGTTGGTCTGTTGAGCACGCTCACTGGCCCTCTGTCAGTCACTTGGTCTGTTTCGTCTGGTGCTGCAGGCTGCTGTTTTGTACTGGGCTCCTGCCTGCATTGGCACCTTGTTCTGCCCACTAAGAATTCTGCAGCTGTCCCGACAGAACTCAGCTGAGGTGGCTCACTCCCCCTCTCTCACTCATTCATTCTGTTTCTCCTGGTGCTGCAGGCTTCCCTTTTGTACTGGGCTTCTGCCTCTGTTGGTGGCTTTTTCTGCCCACAAAGAAATCTGCAGCAGTCCCGACACAGGTCTGTTGAGCCTGCTGACTCCCCCTTTCTCACTCACTCACTCATTACATTTCTGCCGGCGCTGCAGGGTGGCCTTTTGTACTGGGCTCCTGCCTGCGTTGGCACCATTTTCTGCCAACAAAGAAATTCACAGCAGTCACGACAGAGCTCCGTTGAGGTCGCTCACTCTCCCTGTGTCACTCACTCATTCTGTCTGTCCTGGCACTGCAGGCTGCCTTTTTGTACTGGGATCCTGCCTCTGTTGGTGCCTTTGTCTGCCCACAAAGAAATCTGCAGCAGTCCTGACAAAGCTCCGTTTAGCTCGCTCACTCCCCTTCTCTCACTCACTCATTCCGTTTCTGCCGGCGCTGCAGGCTGCCCTTTTTATTGGACTCCTGCCTGCATTGCCACCTTCTTCTGCCCACAAAGAAATTTGCAGCAATTACAATAGAGCTTGCTCACTCCCCCTCTCTCACTCGCTCATTCTGGTTTCCCCGCCAGCGCAGGCTGCCCATTTGTACTGGACCCCTGCATGCACTGGCACCTTTGTCTGACCACAAACATATCCGCAGCTGTCCCAACAGAGCTTTGTTGAGGTCGCTCAGTCTCCCTGTCTCACACTCTCATTCTGTTTGTCCTGGCGCTGCAAGCTGCCCTTTTGTACGGGTCTCCTGCCTGCATTGGGGCATTTCTCTGTACACAAAAAAATCTGCAGCAGTCCTGACAGAGCTCCGTTGAGCTCACTCTGTCTCCCTGTCTCGCTCACTCGTACTGTTTCTCCCACCGCTGCAGGCTGGCCTTTTGTACTGGGCCCCTGCCTGCATTGATGCCTTTTTCTGCCCACAAAGAAATCTGCAGCAGTCCTGAAAGAACTCCAGTGAGTTCGCTCACTCCCCCTTCCTCACTCGCTCTCTCATTCTGTTTCTCCCAATGCTGCAGGCTGCCCTTTTGTACTGGGCTCTTATGTTGTGCCCTTTCTCTGCCCACAAACAAGTCCACAGCTGTCCCCACACAGCTCTGTTGAGGTCGCTCAGTCTCCCTCTCTCACACGCTCAGTCTGTTTGTCCTGGCGCTGCAAGCAGCCCTTTTGTATGGGACTCCTGCCTGCATTGGCACCTTTTTCTGCACACAAAGAAATCTGCAGCAGTCCTGACAGAGCTCCATTGAGCTCACTCAGTCCCCCTGTCTCACTCGCTTGTACTGTTTCTCCCACCACTGCAGACTGGCCTTTTGTACTGGGCCCCTGCCTGCATTGATGCCTTTTTCTGACCACAAAGAAATCTGCAGCAGTCCTGAAAGAGCTCCAGTGAGTTCGTTCACTCCCCCTTCCTCACTCGCTCTCTCATTCTGTTTCTCCCAGTGCTGTAGGCTGCCCTTTTGTACTGGGCTCTTGTGTTGGGCCCTTTCTCTGCCCACAAACAAATCCGCAGCAGTCCCGACAGAGCTCAGTTGAGTGCGGTCACTCCCCCTCTCACTCGTCGATCTTAATGTGTCCCACACAGTGATTTCTCACAGCGACCGTGCTATTCTGCGGCAGGAGTGAAAAAACACATTTTAGCCAGGATGTGAAAAATGGCAGCTGTACTGTTCATAAGGAGGTGTGGAAAAATGCCACTGTTGAAAATGTGGGGTGAAAATATTACAAAATTAAGAAAGTTACAAGGGTGCGTGGAAACAGGTCAACGCACGCTTGTAACAGTCATGTTTTGGAGTTTCATCACCCGATTTTCAACATAGGCATTTTAGGACCTCTGCTCATGAACAGTGCCACTGTCATTTTCTTAATCTGTCCCAAACAGTGATTTCCCACAGTGACCATGTTATTCTGCGCCGGAACTGTGAAAACACATTTCAGTCAGGACGTGAAAAATGACAGCTGTACTGCTCATAAGGAGGTGTGGAAAAATTACACTGGTGAAAATGTGGCGTGACAATATTACAAATCTGCGAAGTTACAAGGGTGCGTGGAAAGTGTGCAATGCACACTTGTAACACAGTCATTCGATGGGCTATTATCACTAAATGTTCAACAGAGGCATTTTAGGACGTCTACTCATGAACAGTATCACTCTCATTTTCTTAATCTGTCCCGGACAGTGATTTCCCACAGCGACCGCTCTATTTTGCACCGGAAGTGCAAAAACACATTTCAGCCAGGATGGGAAAAAATGACAGCTTTACTGTTCATAAGTAGGTCTGGGAAAATGGCAATGTTGGAAATCTGGAGTGAAAATATTATAAATTCGCGAAGTTACGAGCGTGCGTGCAAACTGTGCAATGCACGCTCGTAACACAGTCATTTTATGGAGTATCGTTACCAAATTTTCAACATTGCCATTTCAGGACCTCTACTCATGAACAGTGTCACTGTCATTTTTTTAATCTGTCCCGAACACTGATTTCCCACAGTGACTGCGCTATTTTACGTCAGAAGTGCGGAAACACATTTCTGCCAGAATGTGAACAATAACAGCTATACTGTTCACAAAGAGGTGTGACAAAATGGCAATGTTGAAAATCTGGCATGAAAATATTGCAAATTCATGAAGTTACGAGTGTGCATAGCAACTGCGCAGTGCACGATCATAAACATCATTTTTATTTTTCCGCAAATTTGCAACATAGGCTTTTTCAGAGTCTACCTCATGAACACTGGCACTGTCATTTCGTTAACCGGACTGAAAGGTGATTCCATGCAGTGACTGTGAAATCACCTTTCTGGGCTGATTAATGCCATGACAGTTCAAGGATTCATGAGGAGAGGTCCCAAAAACCCCATGTTGAAAATTTGGTGAAAAAATTCCCAAAAATGCCTGAGATATGCAGTAAAGTTGAAAAAACCCTATGTATTACATTATACAGTATTTCCTCAGTTCACGGTCGGCTTTGAAGAGTGCAGACGTGTTCCCAGTCCACCGATGATCATCACGCCGAGCTCCTAAGGTAAGTATGGGGTGAGGGGGGTGTGGGGAGGCAGGGCGTGCAGAGGGTGGGTGCGGGTTGCGGGAGGGAGGCAGAGTGAGTGCTGAAAAACATACGTCGCTGGACCATTTTTTAATTTGCTGGGACATCTGGCACATTGGGGTGGGCTCCCAGTGTGCCAGCAGAGGCTTTCTTGTCCGAGGGCAGCAGTAGCTGATGGGATTGGGCACCCCCATCGGCAAATAGTGGGGGGTGGGGGTATCATTATGCCGAGAGGGATTGGGCACCCCGTTGGCAGAAACAAAAGGAGTCATCAGAATGCTGAAGGGTGAGGCTCCCCATCAGCAACAAAAGAAACAGGGGAGCACTACAGCTGGCGTGGATTGGGCACCCATCGGCAGAATAAAGCGGGGTGCACAGAATGCCGATGGGCCGGCGGGATTGGGGCCCCCGGCAAATAAACATGGTGGGGGGGTTATATTGTTTGTGAACATGGTGGCAAGCTGCCGCCGTGTTCATAAGCAATCTCAGGGGTTTTGCATCCCGCCCTGCAATGATGGGTAGCTCCCTCATTGCAGCGGATGGCTGACGCTGCAATGAAGAGGCGGCCCCTGATTGCAGCGGCTGAGTTTTTAGAAAGTTGTGGCACGCTGGCTGAACTAGTGTCAGCAGCAGTGTGCCACAGCATTGGGGGAACCGGGGCAAGCCTTTGCAGGCTGTGGGGGCATTGCCCACAACAGTGCCGCGCCTCCACAACCTGCTTCTGGAGAAACCTGTCACAACACGTTTCTTGCGCATGCGCGCAATCAACATAAAAATGGCTATGTTGAAAATTTGGGGTTAAAAAATTCAAAATTAACAAAGTTGCTGGCCGAGTGGCATGGAGGGCTGACGCATCATGCCTTACCTCCTGCCATGCTGGTGACCTGTGTTTGCGGTGCAAGCGAGACATCAGGGGTCGGCTGGAGAGGGAGAGGATCGAGCATCTGGAGGACAGCTTTCCTCTCTCGGAGAGGGGTTGGGACGGAGTCTGCTGTATACCTGACCCCTAGCGGAGGCTGGGAGTTGACACTGGTGGCTCACACATAGGGGACGGTTACAGGGCAGTTGCCCGGTGTGTTGCATGCAGGAGCGCTTGCGGCTTTGCCATTGGTGGCATTGCACATCACTGTGCCACTCGGGGGGGGGAGAAAAATGGAAAATGGCCCCTCAGGCAGGATGATTGCTGGATGCCGCAGGCCCCGCTTCTGCGATTGGTGGCAGCCCTCCACACCGGATCTGAACCGGCGGGTTGAGGGATCCCCGCTGCCCTGCCATGGGGGGCAAGCCATGGAGGAAACAGAGGGGCAATGCTGCGAGTGGGAGATGAAGCTAGGTGCCCTGGCAAGAGGGAACACCATAGGGGATGAAGGTGAAGAAACAGATTAACAGCAAAAAGAAAATTACCAAAGTTACGAGTGTGCATTGAGACATTTGAATGAAGGGTTGCTCAGGACATCAGAATCAGGGAGGAGAATGGGGGTGAGGGTGGGGGTGGAGAGGGCTAGGACCTTGGTGGAACAATAGGCCCCAGGGCTAAATAGGGAAGTCAGATACTGTAGACTGGATGGACCCATGGTCTTTTTCTACCATCATTATCCATGTTATATGTTTCTGTGTTTCTTTCCAGTTCTTCCCTGTCCTCCCCATTGCCCTGGCAGTCTATAGATCAACTCCAAATGCAGTTTCTTGTGTGAGACTGCTGTGACTTGCATCCACAGTGACTCAGTCTCCTTATTACTACCTCTGATGCACTCATCTTCTGCCAACTCTATGTTCTCTTTCACATAAATGGCTACTCCTCCCCCTCTACCTGCTCCTTGATCCTTCCTAAACATAGAGTACTCAAGGGCCATCTGTTCTCAGTAATTATTTTCCAAAGCCCATTTTCTGTTATGGCCACAATGTCCACCTCAATGTCTGCCATCAGCATGTGGAGCTCACTGATTTTATCACCTAGGCTCCTGGCATTAAGGCATACCCCCTTCCATCTGCCCCCTGATATTACTTTGCCACTATGCTTTACATGTCCTCTCATCCTCTTGTTTTTCTTGGTGTTTGCAACCTTTGTGCTCCCCCCCCAAGTCCCTTCACCTAGTCCAGTATTGGCCACAGCTATCTTTGTACTTGCTTTGCTGCTACAGGCCACCAGATGTGGGGGGGTATTAGCTAGGATTCACTTCTCTCCTTTGCCATTGAGCTTCCCCCTAGACCTAGTTTCTCCCACAGTCATTGTAAATGTCTGATACAGATATCAAATGTCTTCCCCAGTGCAAAGGCCCCCCTCTCTCATTGGGTGATGTCCATCACTCTTGAAGAGCCTGTGGTCTCAGAAGTCCCCCAGTCCCCCACAAAGTGGTAACCCTTATGCTTACATCATCCCTTAAGCCATTGATTAAACTTCTTTATTAACTCCCTCTTTATCCTGTCCTGCTTCCCCTCTTTGCCCCACACAGGGAGGACTTCAGAAAAGGCCAAGGAGGCTGAGTGTACTGACAGTCTGTCTCTCAGTCTATAAATGTTCTGGTTCACTAGATCATTGGTACCTAGGTGAACCAGCACCCCCAGCTCCCCCTGTTCCCGCTCTACCATTCTCCCTCTCCTGTCTAAGTCCTGGATGACAGATGCCCCAGTAAGGTACTGAACCATATCCCCCTACTGTCCATCCCTCTGCCATCCTCTCTACCTCCCAGTCATTGAGTTCCACACTACTAAGATTCTCTTGGCAGACCTGCTCCCCTTCGATGCCAACATGTTGTCTTGATCTTTCCCATTGACTGTCTCAAACATGAATTAACTCTTGTAGTTTGGCTGAAGTCAATGCTTTTTGTGGAAATGACCCCTATGTTGCTGGAGGAGAGGAGGGAGAGAGGGGATATGATAGAGACATATAAGTATCTTACAGGGAGGAACAGGGTGCAGGAATACACTATTTATAAGCAAAAAAGATGTTCCAGGACTAGAGGGTATGGGATGAAGTTGGAGGGAGGGCGATTCAGAGGAAATGTGAGGAAGAATTTCTTCACAGAATGGGTGGTGGACAAGTGCAACACCCTGCTAGAGGAAGTGGTGGGGGATAAAACAATCACAGGATTTAAGAATGCATGGGATAGATATAAAGGAATTCTGGAGGTCAGGGGTTAGGGGCAACAGCCTTCTAGGAAAACATAAACTGAACTTACAAGCTCAAATGGGCAGACTGGGTGGGCCAGAGGCCCTTATCTGCCGGCACTGTCTATGTTTCTATGTATCTATGTACATAATCTCAGCTAATTAAAGGGTCTCAATAGAAACATTTAAAGGGACATTGTTTGTCATTGAGTGATGTTTTTAATGCCATTACCACAAAAGTGCCTGCACTCTCTGCAGCCTTCTTAATGATCCTGCAATGGGTCTACCCACATAGGACGTCTAAAAAGCTCATATTTTTTCTGATTTTAACAGTATAAAGTAATACTGGTGACCGACTCTTATTCACGTTTGCCAGACATTTATGCACACTCATAGACAGAAATTGCACTAAAGCTCCAGCAAGCTTGTTCACGGACAAGTTTTCAGAATTTTGAGCCCTGTGAGATAAACAATGAGCTATGAAGTGTAACATGTGCTGAGTTTACTAATTTACTTGTTTTTCAAAAATGAGGGGTGTATTGCTCATAAGTCTGCATTTGAAAGTCGAGCCGTGACACCAGGCATGGTGTGCAAGCACAGTGATCATACACCCCTTGATCTTAAACTAGTAAGTTCAGGGCATATTACATCTCATAGTTCAGTTTTTATGTCAGAGGGCTCAAAATTTTGAAAACTCATCCCTGATCGAGCCTGCCAGTGATTTCCATATGTGAGTGTGCATAAACGTCTGACAGTTGCAAATAAGAGCTGGTCACCAGCACTACCTTATACAGTTAAAATCAGAAAAAATATGAGCTTTTTAGACATCCTGCGCAAGTAACACATTATAGGATCATTAAGAAGGCTGCAGGAAGTGCAGGCACTTTTGTGGTAATGGCATTAAAAAGGTCACTCAACCTCTGACAGTGTCCCTTTAAATAAACAGAAAGTAATTCTGATTTTCACTGCTTTCATACCAGTATCAATGCAGAAGGAAAGTGCATAAGACCCCAAGCCACAATGACAGGTGATTGTGTTTTTAAGCACTACAGGGTGACTCTGCCAGTTAGTAAGATAAAAAGCCTGCTGGGGTAATCTTACAACACATTCCCTATACCCTCCCTCTCTTCCAAGAAGAAAATGTTTGTAGTTTTAACATCCCAGCAGTTAATTCTGCTTTCCAAAATGTAGCCAGCCATGGTAGCAGCAAACATTCCAGGTTTCCTTCAAATGGGAAAATAATTAGAAACAGAGACTTTCCTGGCAGTTAAGGACTGCTTGGTCCATCTAGTCTGCCAATTTTTTCCCTGCCTGCAGTATCACCGCAGATCCTACTTCATCTCTGGACCATTATCCCTCCCCCTCTTCCTTTCCCTAAGATTCCCTTGTGCTCATCCCATGCATTTTTCCCTCCACTACCTATGCTGGAAGACCCTTTATGGTGCTGGCATTACAGCATTGGGCAATCAGGGTGCCAAATGTGGGATTTGCTGCCCCCTTCCCAAGGTCCCTCCCTGGAGTAGGAATCTTTAAGTGGGGGGTCTAGCCCACCTCATGGGGGGGAGCAGCCCCCCGCAAAAAAAGTGATCGACATTGCCGGTTGGCACCCTAATTGCCTGGCGCCAGAATGGTAGTGCGTTCCGAGGGTGGAACCCAGGAAGACTGTTCCAGGAATCCATTACTCTCTCTCTCTCTCTGTGAAGAAGTACTTTTCCACATCTCTCCTAAATTTAATCCCCTCCAGTTTCACATCATGCCCCCTTCTTCTTGAGCACCTTTTTTCTGAAAAACACTTCTCTCCTGTACTTTATTTACCCCCTTTAGGTAAATTAGGTATTTAAAGATCTCTATCATGCACCGCCTCTCTCACCTCTCATCCGATGTGCACATATTCAGATCCTTAAGACTTTCCTCTTAGGGCTTCTAATGTAGACCCTTCACCATTTCAGTTGCCCTCCTGTAAACCACCTCCACTCTATTTATGTCTTTCTGGAGATGTGGTCTCCAGAACTGGACACAGTACTCTAGGTGGGGTCTTACCAGCAATTTATACAGAGGCAACACCACCTCTCTCTCTCTCTCTCTCTCTCTCTCTCTTTCTGCTGGTGATACTCCTCCCTGTGCACCCCAGCATTCCACTTGTACTCCTAATTGCTTTGTTGCACTGCCTGGCCACCTTTAGGGCATCTGATATGATTATCCCTAGGTCTCTTTCCTGTTTGGGAGTGATCAGTACCACCCCATCCATTTTGTACTCTGTCCTGGGTTTCGGTGCCCCAAGTACATTAATTTGCACTTTTGTGCATTGAAACCCAGCTGTCATACCCCTGACTAATCCTTAAGTTTTCTTAGGTCACTGCTCATCCATTCCTCCTCCACCAGAGTGTCCACCCTATTGTAGATTTTGGTGTCATCTGCAAAGAGGCAGACCTTCCCCCAATTATAGAGAAGGGGAGTCAGGGCAACACTGAGCTGCAAAGAACTCATTATAAGGCAGTTAGCTGTTGTAGATGGTGGAAGCACCACAGAGCTGTTGACAGTTTCAATGTTAAGGAACAGAATTGTTTGAGATTGGGCACCACAGAGCTGCTGGTAATGTTTTTATTAATGAACTCAACAGCTGGAGGATGTTGATGCACCACTGAGCTGCTAGCAATGTTAATATTGGAGCAGTTAATTGAGGTGGGAGGGGGGCACAGCTGAGCTGCCAGAAAGCTGAACTAGAGCATTGTTTATTTTTTTCTCTTATTTACTGTTTATTGTTGTCTTTCCAATGAGACAGCTTCTGACTGAGTTTGCTACATTTATCTCCCAAGTGTATTTTTAAGAACAGAAATAACTTGAAAGCAATTAGCTGCCACACCTCTGATTTCCAGCTGAGTGCAAGGGTTATGTTCAGAAAGTAGTATCTAGGAACTTAGAAGCACATGAAGTGCTTCTGTGACCTCTCAGTGTTACAAAGAGGGAGGGTGTTCTCCATCATTTGGTAGCATTCTGTAAAACTGTTACACAGATGACTGAACAGACAAACTAAATTGCTCAGTTTGCTTCTATGTGTGCCTGGATGGATAGAAAAAGTAAATCAGATACCCTAATGAAAAACATCCTGCCAACTGACTCAGACAGGTAACCAGGACCCAGCCCATATAGGGCCTTAAAGGTGAGAAGACCCACCTTGAAAAGGACCCTTCACCTGACTGGCAGCCAGTGCAGAGCATGCAGAACTGGGGTCACATGACTGGACCTAGAAAGGCCAATCAGTAACCAGGTCACTGCATTCTGCACTAGCTGCAGCCTGCAGAGGGTCCCTCCCGTGACCCTGAAGTACAGAACGTTACAGTAGTTAAGTCTAGAAATCACAAAGGCATGTACTAGTGTCAGCAGGTCCTCGGGTGAAATGAGGGGCTTAATCCGGGCAATGTTCTGCAAGTGGTAAAAACCACTGCTGACTACAGCTGACACCTAATCCTTAAAGGTCAATCTGCGATCAAGGATCACGCCCTGATTTCACACCCTTGAAGAAACCACCAATGGAGTAGATCCCAGAACAAGGCCAGAATCAGTCCCCAGTGGCAACCCATCATGCCCTCTACCAGGCTTGATCACCAGCACCTCAGTCTTAGCTGGGTTAAGTCTCAGCCAGCTGGAAGCCATTCAGTCATTGATTTTTGGCCAGACAGCTGTTAAGCACATCAACAGCTCCTGATGTTCCACGTGCAAAAGACAAATACAATTGGGTATCCTCTGCATAGCAGTGAAACTCCACACTGTATTGTCAGATGATCTCGCCCAGGTGCAGTATGTGCACTGAGAACAACATCAGCAACAAGAGCGAACCCTGAGGTACTCCACAAGACAGAGGCATTAGGGAGGAGGAGAAATTCCCCATCACCACCTACTGCACTCTGTCTGAGAGATAGGACTCAGACCATTTGATGACAGCACAGGTGAGTCCACAAAACTCACAGAGTCAATCAAGAAGCATGACATGATCCACGGTGTCAAAAGCTGAGGAGAGATAGAGAAGCACAACAACTGATCTGTCTCTTCTATCTCTAGCCCTAAGCAGATCATTATGCACTCTCACTAGAGCAGTTTCAGTGCTTTGTCTGGCCTGAAAACCCAACTGGAATGGCTCATAGATATTCAAGGACACCAGGCAATCCTCAAGCTGATGTGCCACCAATTTCTTAACAACCTTGTTCAAAATTGGCAGTTTGGAGAATGGATGGTAATTCACCTAGATGTCTGGGTCAAGGGATGATTTCTTTAGGAGGAGCTTCACCAGCGCTTCTTTCAAAGCAACTGGGAAGACCCCCTCTGCCATTGAGCACATGGCAATCCTGGTGAACACCAGGCCAACGGCATTGGCACATCCCATTAAGAAACACGTTGGTGCCAGGTCCCATTCACAAAAGATGTGCTTCAGCTTCAAGACCACCTTAGTCACTTCAGACACCTTCACTGGCCTAAACTCCCAGGCAGACTGAGTGCCTCTGAAACTCCCAACTCAATCACTGCGAGGCACAAGCCTCCCTGGCGGAATCCCTGACTGGATGGCTGACACTCTGTCAGAGAAAGACATAGCAAACCCTTCACATAACGTGATTAAAGAGCATGTGGCCGTGTTGATGCAGAATTCAATAAAAGAGTGTCATAAAGACTGATGCCAAATATTTCTAGTAATAGAAATAGTTTCATTATAATTAAAAGGCAATTTTAATTATATCACTTACAAGGGTTGCACTTAATAGTGGACAAGAAGTATTGTATTGCACCATACACCACTAGCACCAATGCAGTTTTACAGTTTTACTGTACAGCTGAGCTTTAAACATTGAACTCCACAGCACCACATCAAACTAACAAGTGAAAACTATTTTCCCTCTTCACAATAATCTTAAAAAGATATCTGCTTACATTAGATATATTTTCTATTTGTTGTACTCTCCAATACATCCCACTAATGCCTTTTAGTTTCATGTGTAGCAACCAGTTGGGAGACAGGAGATATACGTTTTTTAATACATGAGAGTGGTGTCCAGATCAGGCAGAATATGCAGTTGAGGAAGGTGGATCCACAGAGTATCTGACAAATATATAGAATAATGGATAGGGAACTGTGCACAACAAGGCTGTGTTTCCATCGAGGGGGTTGATGACATCATAGACCTTGAGAGCGAAGCTCGAGAGGTCCCTATGATGTCATCAACCACCCGAGATGGAAACATGCAGCCTTGTTGTGCACAGTTCCTTATCTATTATTTATATAGTGTATGGTTGTCTGCAAAATATGACCATTTTAATTTATAACATTTAAGGATTGTGGTACAGTTTCCTACCATCTTGTGTTCATACTGCACATCCACCTGGTCCTTGCTGCCATGCTGCCCTGAATATCTCCATTCTCACTGTTGTCCCACTGTGCTGCCAACCATAAAGATTAATTGAGGCAGTGTGGCCTTGGCTCTCTCCGAGCAGGCCACAGCTAACAGACCACCGACTGACTCCTGGACAGATTCAGACAGCCCATCTGTGGGCTTCCCAAGCTGCTTCTGTGGCCTTGGCTCTCTACGAGCAGGTCACAGCTAACAGATCACCCGAATGACCCCCGGACAGATTCAGACAGCCCATCTGTGGGCTTCCCAAGCTGCTCCTGTGGCCATGGCTCTCTCCAAGCAAGCCACAGCTAACAGACCACCCGACTGACCCCTGGACAGATTCAGACAGCCCATCTGTGGGCCTCCCAAGCTGCTCCTGTGGCCTTGGCTCTCTCTGAGCAGGCCACAGCTAACAGACCACCCGACTGACCCCTGGACAGATTCAGACAGCCCATCTGTGGGCTTCTCTTGCTGCTCTGTGGCCTTGGCTTCCGAGTAGCCATACAGCTAACAGACCACCCACTGACCCCGGAGCCGAGATTCAGGTATGCACCGGACCTCCGAAACTCGTGGTTTTGAATGCCACTGTTTTGACTGGATGCCCAGTGGAGGAACCAGGCACTGATTGGCAGCTTTACTCCTTGGCTGATTTTCCAACGCCTGGCGCTTCCTGATCTCAGGGAAATCTCTTTCTGTGCTTTGTTCTGGACTGAATTTTTGTTAATGTAATCTACATATGTCATGCATCAATTGGTCTTACTTTACCTGCCAGCTTAGCTAGTCTATTACAAGCCACTAGTCTAGTCTCTCAGTGTTACTTAGTGCTTGACAAACTGTATTGTATAATAGCTGATGTTTGACTGCTTGACCTAGCTACTGAGCAAGACTGCTGCAGTTTTCCATTTCTGCCCTACTGACAAACTCTGCCCCTTCCCCACACTGGTCACTCTGCCAATTATTCATTTCTCTGCCCCACTTGCAATGCTGTCTCTCTAAACACCTTACTTTCTTCTCTGCCTTACCTACAAACCCTTTCCTTACACCCCCTGCTGCTGCTGTCCTCCTCAGGCGTCCCGGTGCCAAAGCACAGACCTCCCCCCATTAACTCCTCTTCTGGCTCCAAATAATTGCCCTGCATTTACCACCTCTTTACCTCATGCTCTGTCCTTCCCCATTGCCTGCCCCCCACTGAGCTTGCTATTGTACTCTAGCTGTATTTAATCCTCTGTGTTTCCCTCCTTGTTCCACAGACAGCCCATCTGTGGGCTTCCCAAGCTGATCCTGTGGCCTTGGCTCTCTCTGAGCAGGCCACAGCTAGCAGGCTACCCGACTGACCCCCGGACAGATTCAGGTATGCACTGGACCTCCGAAACTTATGGTTTTGAATGCCACTGTTTTGACTGGATGCCCAGTGGAGGAACCAGGCACCGATTGGCAGCTTTACTCCTCCATGGCTGGTTTTCCAATGCCTGGTGCTCCTGATCTCAGGGAAATCTCTTTCTGTGCTTTGTTCTGGACTGAATTTTTTCGCCCACCCCCGCTCCCCCAACTCCTCACAGTATTAAATAGACCCTTACTCCACCCCTTCCTCAGCCTAGCAGCAGATTGGTTACTCCACTGCTGCACATTTTCATGCTATTGGCCTCCCTGTCTTCAATACCTGACTTGACCCACTTTCTCACCGCCCCTTTTTAAAGCAGTCCCACCCACAGGATCACACATTTCCTCTCAACCTTTTCTCCAGCCACTCCATCTAACTCCTCTCAATTACTGCTCTACCTGCCCTATTGTTAGGGACCTCACCCTAATTTGACTATATACCCTTTCAACTATAAACCAGCTAGCAGTTAAGCAGGCCAGCAACACCAAACAAACTGCCTTGGGGTGCAACCACCTACTACTACTCCTCGCTACCTCTTTTGGCATTGCTGGTACCATACATGTCCTTTTGTTCTGCAAATTTTGGACTCCCCCACTGTTCTGTCTGACCCTTGGTACAAATGGCCTTTACTAATCCTCGCTTTCCTTCTTCTCTCAGCCGAGGAACTGCCACCCAGGCTCCCAGGTCCTAAGCCACGGGATTCCCGGCTAGCGGGTGGTCAGCACCCCTCTAGCCGACGCTCGAGACTGCAGACATGGACCCAAGGTCCTACAAGGTACGACAACTGCCGCAACCAACCAGATTGCGAGTGCCCCCTCAGACCACACTCTGATTGGTCCCTGGCGGAAGCCGGCTTCTGCTCTTTGATTTTAAACCCTTAAAATGTTTATGTTGGGACAAATGTAAAAAAGCCGAAGTGTTAACCCAGTCTGTAATTGAAAGGACTTGAATTGTGGTTTGGGAAAGAAATCTAGTGTCTACAGCCCTTTCCCTGCATACGTGCACTGGCCCTAGACACTTTTGGGTGCCAAAGTAATACACGTCCTTTTGTTCTGCAAACTTTGGACTCCCCGCTGTTCTGTCTAACCCTTTATATGAATCCCCTTTATTAACCCTCACTCTCCTTCTCTCTCTCAGCTGAGGAACTGTCACCCAGGCTCCCAGCTCCTAAGCCGCGGGATTCCCGGCTACCGGGCGGTCAGCACCCCTCTAGCCGATGCTCGAGACCGCGGACACGGACCCAAGGCCCTACAAGGTACGGCAACTGCCACAACTTTTGCCGCCCCCTCCCCCACCTCCGCTGATTATTAAATACAGTACCTCCTGCCAAAATATTAGTCCACATCCACTGGCGCAGTGCCCCACCAATAGAGACTTAGCTCGTGATCCCCCTCTTCTCTGTCCAGCCTATGGGATCCAACTCTCAGGGCCTCACCTTACTAAAATGCATAGGCTATCCTTGGCTGTGCCTTCACCACTAAATATTTTTAATGCTATCAAATTTGGGTCGACCTGGATCGGAAAGCTACTGATAAGCTGCATTAATCCAGCAACCCCACTGGCCCCTGGGCTAATTGAGTGGCTCCTTTTTTGAGGTATCATCATGCCGGGCCCTATATGGCTCCTTATACTGCCCCTTCTTCTGCTGATACCAGCTGCCCAGCATTGGACACCTGAACTACCATCATGTCTGGTCTACAATGGCACCTTGTGCTGTATACCACATGGCAACTTATCCTTTAATTGCCTCTGTGATTCCAAGTACCAATACCTCGAACCCTGCTCTTGGACCACACATACCAGTAGTACTTATAACACTCCCCCACCACAAGGCCCATCTCCCACCACGCAGACTTCTATCGCCTCCTTGCCTATTGTGGAAGGGGTACTAGCTCTTGCTACAACAGATCAGCTCTTCTATGGTGGCTACTTTCCAGTCTCTAAAAGCATCAGATCTACTAGACAGGAGAAAGGCAGGAATTACAAGCTTATAATTAGCGATCTTAGAAAAATTCTACTTATCCTCCTGCTATGTTCAGGCAATGTTGAACTCAACCCTGGCCCCCCCAGAAGCTGTGCTTTGCCAGCAGAACTAGCAAATTTAAAAGGAATAGCTTCTTGCATATTACTATGTAGCCTCCTTAAAAGATAACCTTAATACAAACCTGGGTAAATATTACCTCTCCTGACATACTTGTGATTTCCAAACTTGGCTTAAACCCTGCACCACTGATAGAGAAGTAAACATACTCAACTATGCCTTGTTCAGAGTTGATAGGCATGCCAGAGGAGGAGGGGTAGCTATCTATGTTAAAGACAAATTTTCTGCCTTCTGCTTATCCTCGGCATCTGTTGCCAGCGAATTCGAATGCCTAATTCTCAAAGTGGAAATTACATAGACTACTGCATTCTGCATAATAGGATGCTACAGACCACCGTCTGCTGGCCTACAGCTTGTGTCATATCTAAGTGACAAGTTGGGACAGGGGCTGCCAGAAACTATTATTTTAGGAGACCTCAACTTTGACTGGCTCTCTAACACCGCTGCCTCCCTTGCATCCTTCTGTGATGAACATAGGCTGATGCAACTTATTACTGAACCAACACGCCCAAACATGAAGAACCCCAGTAAAAGTACACTTTTGGATGTGCTAATGGTGAGCAAACCTCATCTCTTCTCCCACGCTGATGTCTTCTTCTCAGATGCCAGCGACCATTGTTTTATTGCGAGAGTAAGATCCACCAACAACCCAGCACCCATCAGTAAGTTCTCTATGAAGAGATCTAGGCACAACTTCAATGAACATGCCTACCTAAATGAGCTTAAGTAGTCCCCTGAGTGGCAAGATTTCTACCTGGCCAAAACGATTACGTCAGCTTACACTATCTTCCACAACATTCTATCAAGGGCCCTTAATAAGTATGCTCCCCTGATTAAAGTTCGAACTAGGACCCAAACCTGTAAATGGTTCACCCCTCAGATCAAATCCTTGCTTCTAGAAAGAGATATGCTCTGGAAAAAAGCGCGCAGACTGAACATTGCAGAGGATTGGAACCAGTTCAGGAGACTACGAAATTTATGTACCAAAACAATCAGAGAATCGAAGGCCACCTTCTTCAAATCTGAACTCGACTCTGACACAAAGAGCCCAATCAAGCTCTGGAACACAATCAATGATCTGCTAGGCCACTCCCCAGGAAATTCATTCCCGACCAAGATTACCTCTGGCAACTTGACTATAACCGAAAAGATGGATATACTTGACGCATTCAATAACCACTTTGCTACTGCAGGCATGGTATTTGATAACTCCCCTGCAAACCTACTTCACTCCCAGACTGCCAGCCAACTGCCTGAAACTCCGATAGTTTTACCGCCTTTCTTGCTTCAATCTGCCCCACTGAAAGAGGTAGAGGACCTCTTGCTTCAGTTGGATACTAGAAAAAGTGCTGGGGCCGACACCCTTGACCCTTACTTCCTAAAAATTGCCTACCACATACTAACAATACCCGTCACCCACCTTTTTAACTTATCCCTGTCTCAGGGCACCTTACCACCTATATGGAAGACAGCACATGTCATACCACTGTTCAAATCAGGTGACCCTGGCGATCTCAATAACTACAGGTCAATTTCCCTCCTTCTGGTCCTGTCCAAGCTCCTAGAGAAACTTGTAAATGCACAGCTGAGGACTCACCTTGAGTCTAGGGAACTGCTAAATCCTATGCAGTCTGGATTCAGAGCTAAACATAGCACTATCTCAGCCCTCGCCAAAGTTACTAATGACTGGCAGCGTAATTTTGAGAACAAAAACTTTATTTGTGCTGTTTTCCTTGATCTAAGCAAGGCTTTTGACACCATCAACCATAGTCTGCTCCTCTCCTCCCTTCAAACCATAGGTGTGGACCCCTCCTCTCTGCATTGGTTTACTGACTATCTTACAGGGCGCCTTCAACAAGTTAAAGCCGAAGGAGGCCTGTCCCTCTTAAAAACTCTGCAAAGAGGGGTATCTCAAGGTTCTATATTAGGGCCCTTACTTTTTGCAATCTACATTAATAACATTGACTACTGTATAAAAGAAGCCAACATCCATCCCTTTCTCCTGCAGATGATACAGTTCTCTACGTGAGTCGCCCAACACCTGAAACTGCCTGCAATGACCTACAGTCAGAATTTAACATTTTGCAAAGCCAACTCCTCCAAAAAAAGCTACTCCTTAATGCCAAAAAAACTAAAGCGATGGTCCTCTCCCCTTTTATCCGTACAGCTAACCCTGTGTCCAGTGGGACAGTTCCCCAAATTACCACAGTTCTAGGTGAAAAACTAGAATTTGTTACAAAATTCAAGTATCTGGGAGTTTGGATAGACCAAAGACTCTCCTTCATTGAACATATCGAGCACCTGGTAAAACGACTTCGGCAAAGGCTTGGATTGTTTTTTAGAATCAACCAATTTCTCACCAGAGATGCCAAGAAACAACTGGTCCAATCCATTTTCCTATCATTGGTTGATTAAACTGACTTCCTCTACAGCCAATGCCCCAACTCTTACATGGCTAAACTGGACACACTCTACCATCGAGCACTGAGGTTTATAACAGGACTCCCCTTCGACACGCATCACTGCACCCTATATGCGGCAGTGGGGTGGACATCACTAAAGTTCAAGGGGCCACAGAAATGCCGCTCTCTGGACCTATAGAGCCATCTCTAATAAGCTGCCTTACTATATCTCCTGCTGTCTTCCCTGAGTATAATTGAAATGCAGCGTTAAGAAGTTACTCAGCTATTACCTTACAGTACCCAAAGCAAAATCCTGCTTTGCAGGAGGCAGCCATAAGCTTTGTGCTACCTACCTTATGGAACGATCTACAAAAACCCTCAAATTAAGCACTCTAATCAGTATAAATGCCTTCAAGATGCTTTATTTCAGTACAGTCAGAGAAGTATGTAACTGCTTCACCCACTCAGACCCAGTACCGGTGTCTGCACTGGTATATAGCCACGCCTAGACCCAATTTTTAGTACTGACCCCCCCAGCTTGCTCCTCACTAGCCTAATTGTTCTCCCTCTCTCTTATCCCCCTGTCTTATCAACACTAGGCCCGTCCATCCCCTTATTCTTCCTTTCCCAACCTCAGATAGGAGCTCACTACCCTGGGTTGTGACATCCTACCATGTCCCGTACTTTATAGCATTCAATCCTGGGGCTCACACATACTCCTTTTCTCCATCCACCTCCTCTATATCCCATTTTACCAACTCCTTTCTGTGCACCATGCCCTCCTAGCCTTTCTCCCCCTATCTCCCTCCCTTCCCCCCACCTTCACCTCTACCTGGTGTATATTTTTATTTTTTTTCTTCCGTTACTTCCTCCTGCAACCTTAGATAACCTGCTTTATCTTCCTATAGACACTTCTATGTATGTAAATACCATGTAATCTGTATAATTCTGTGTACATACAAACTTCTTTTTCTTTCTCTCTGTAAAGAGTATTATCTGTATTGCCTTGTAAATACCTGTGTTGACCTGTATATACAATTGTTCATGCTCCACCCAGGTCCATCTTGCAAATGAGCTTCTGCTCAACGATGAACACCTGGTTAAATAAAGACTTGATTGATTGATTGAAATATTTTGGAACACAGAGCTGAGTGCGACAGAGTCCATGGCCAAACAGTCTTTTTAAGCACTCTCCCAACTGCTCGCTAAGCGGAGCCGCCATGTTGACTCTTACTTTTTGAAAGTGCATGTTTCAGCCAATTAGGAAACAGTTCAAGGATAAAAAGTTGTTGTACTATCGATGTGATGTCAGAACAATAGTACAACAACTTTTTTGACCTTTGAACTGTCCTACAACAAGATTTTAAAAGCCACGGCTTTCTAGTTATAATCAGCCCTAACCATATACTATAAATAAATTGCTTTCTCAAGTTATATCAGCACTTGGGATAAGGGAATCTGCCAAGTAACCTGTAACTAAAAATTGTTCTGATCCAGCCTGATCAGCTCATGTTGTGGGTGGGGGAGGGGACCTCTGAGCAGCATGTAATTAAAAAAATGTTTCAGGCCAGATCAGCTGTTTATGTTTAGAGTAATACCTTGAGCCAGGGGTGTAGAGTGGATGAACAAATGATGGTGCACAACACAAAAGTAAACCTAATAGGCAATAAAGAGCCACTAAATGCTTTCTTTTAAATGTGTCTTCCTAGCTCTTTTTGTGTGTATGATTAGGTTGGTTTTAAATACTCATAATTGTAAGATGCACTTATTTACTAACCAGTAATAAAGAACAGTACAGTGCAGGAACCCACTGGGGTAAAGATTAAAGGTATACTTTTGTGTACTTCCTGGGCCCCATAAATGGTTTTATTTATTTGATGCATGAACAATTTTGATCAAAGTAATTTTTCTACAGTAAACATATGGTATGAATAACCCAATGCAGTAGTCAAAAGGCATCTCTTCCCACTTTTTTAATCATTATGCTATATTTTATTGATGTAATAAAAATTGAAAGATAAAATGTAGATCAAATGGGCATTTAACAATCAGTTGTACTTCAGACATGCAGTGAAGCTTGTACTGCATAGTGATGTATAAGGCTGCCATGCATGTTATTATGTAGTTATGACTAATATAACTTGGAGTTTTTTAAATTGTTTTAATATAATGTTAGTCTCTTTCACAGATTGCCATTGAAAGTGATTGTAGTTTCCCTTAAATTTCTACTGCTTCTGTACCACTTCTGAGAATCCTGGTGGCTACATCCGCTTCCAGACAATTGAAATATTTTCATAGTGTGTAATAATAATACTACCTCTTTTTAGAAATGTTATTGTGGCTTTTACATCAGATAGCTTCTCTGAAAATCCAAGGAAAAGTATTAGAGTTCTGTAAACTTAGTCGCCTCCTCCTAAGAGTTCTCCCCAGTTAATACTGTTAATAGTTACAAATGTTAGATTATGAAATGGGGCTCAAAAACTAAAGAGCATTGATTGTCTGAGGACCTTGGAACCCCGACTGATATCCCAGAACAACAGCATGGGAAGAAGATCTGAGTTCTCTTTATCATATCCACCATCAGGGATATCACTTCTCCTTCCCTGGTACTGCAGACTGCCCACTCATTCCCTCTCCCATTCTGAAACCAATCAGCATATATATTCCAACTCAATTTGAAGCTGATCAATGTTTAAAAAATAATCCCTGTTACTGTCAACTATGTCTTCTCGCAGCTAACTTGGCTCTCAGTCCTGATGATGCCAACTGCAGCTCCTTGTGTTCACTCTCTTCTCCCCCTGCTACCAGCCATGCTCACAAAAAGGGTCAACAATACTTCTTACTACTATTTAAACCTCTGCTGCCAAAAATGAGAAGCTGTACAGCACATCACCTTCCTTCTTCTTCCCAAAATGAACACCATCCCAGCACCAATCACATAACTAGAATGGAAACTGCCAGCATGGTCCAAAACAGAAACTGCCTTGATGATGTCACTTGCCTGTCCAACATTAACAGCAAGCAACCACCACAGTTCAAACCACCAAGTGTGTTTTTTTCTGAAATCAGGCAGGTCAGGCAAACTAACACAATAAAGGTATGGTGAAGCCATGCTTTACTCATTCCTCCATTACTTAATAAAGAAATGCCCTTAGATTCTACCCTTTAAATGACACTACACTTTTTATGTACCAGTAGTGCCACCTGCTGACTAAAATCTAAAACAGTGCATCCTCAACAGGACTACTTTTTCCTTTCCATTTTTGTTTCATTTTCTACTAATTAAAATAAACACCTTTTTTAAAATAATATATTTAATAAAACTAAAATTGACCTATTTCATAATCATAATAAGGCTCTCCGGGATGTGCATTGTGCTGGGCTAATGTCACTTCTAGGGTGGTGGAAGCACTGAGCCTTTGACCTCATGCTTCAACTCACTGAAGACGGGCCATTATCCCAGCACAGTGCACACCCTGTCATGCATTATTGTTTAATTATTGAGTTGTTGGGGATAGAGACAATATAAATCTGCAGATATCCACTTTCCTTGCTAGCAATGTTCGAAGCCACTAGAAGTGTCAGACAATCTCAACCAGGGATTTTCATACCGTGGTCATACTGCCAAACCTCAGATAAAAATAATTTATCTATAATTATTTTTATCCAAGGTTTGGCAGAATATCCTTCTGTGACCTCAACATAATCCACACCACAGTGTTTTATAATCATTTAAAAAAAATACTATTAACTTAGAAGCACCAGTGCAGATTCTCATTGGACCATCCTAGTCTGAGGCACCCACAGACAGAATTGAAAACAGTTCCAACTGGGACAAGGTGAACCATTTTAAATATTTTGGGGGTATCTATCTTCAATCATAGCTGGTGTCTGAAAATAAATGTGTGCTCACTCCTGCTGCTCTGCCTGTTCATGTTCTGCTCCCTCACAAATGAGTCAAAGGCTGAGACTGAATGCTGGCTGTGCAGAACAAAATTGTGTGCTCACTCCTATCTGGCTGTCTGCTATTACTGTGCTGCAGAAATTGGCTTGTCAGAGTGACCGGTTGGAGCTGTGTAGATGGGAGAGGGTTTCATTTATAATTTAAGGAGCTGGGGTGTGGGACACTTCATTTGCAGTGTCATGCAATCATCCTCTGCTTAACATTCAAATAAACAAATAAATATATAAATGGTATGCTACTGTGTTGTTTTCACATATTTGTATATTATGAGCTTGAAAAGATCAGCCCCTGAGCTTTGTGGAGGTGGTGGCTCCTATATCTGAGGGAAAGCATAACAAAATAAGCATCCTTTTATACTTTAGTGCACATCAGGTTTTAATTTATTTTCCTACAAATTCAGAAATTGAAGGGAGCTCTGGTATTAAGTCCCAACTTAAAACATGCAGACAATGACAGTTTTTGATTCCTATTAGTTATGATTTGCTTATAGGTAGGGTCCATGAAGATGGGGGAATATGTGGCACATGATATATATAGATATATATGTATGTATATATAGATATAAATATATATATATATATATGTAAAAACTTCATTAATGCATCAGTTAGGGTTGAAGCAACAAAGGTAGGAAAATGAGATGTTAGGGTTGAGCCCCTAACACCCCTCCTTCCACCCACCCACACTCACCCACCACAGACCACTACATGTCAAGGTGTGCCTTGGGGTTAGCAGCACTAACTCTCACCCCATTCTCTTATAATTTACCATGTCAACTTTCTCACATGGAATGGGATGAGAGTTAGGGCTGACAACCCCAAGGCACACCCCAATGTGTGTTGGTCTTTGGAGGGTGGGTGTGTGGGGGGGTGGGCTGGCAAGGTTGGGTGGCTCAACCCTAATGTTTCATTTCCCTACTTTTGTCACTTCAGCCCTAACTGATGCATTAATGAAGTTTTTTGCAATTTATTTCCTTACTTTTTGAGATAGTATAATGGTATGTTTATTTTTCTGTGGGAGTGCAGGATCCAAACCCCCATCCCTCCACAGATGCACATACGTATCTAGCTATGGAAACACATGAGTCTCTGGCCCTTGCACTTCCACACATTAAGTTATGAGCAGGTGTAGTGAAATTGTAACAAATAGTCATAACTGTGCCATCTTAAATAATTTTCATCCCTAAATGCTCAACATAACCTTCTTATCACTTCACCGCATGTACCCAGTACCGAACATTTTCAAATCCCAGTTGAAAGGCAATTCTGCACAACTGTAAAGCCATTCTGTGCCACAGGTGTGGAAAAATATTTTTCACAGGATTTAATATATGATGGCTGTACTATTCATGAGGTGGTGTGAAAAAATGGCAATGTTGAAAATTTGGAGTGAAAATATGATAAATTGCCAAAGTTAACACGTGTACATAGAAAAATTCCAATGGCTGTGTTTAACTCAGGCATTTTTAGGTATTTTTGCACCAAATTTTCAACATGGCCTTTTTGGGACCCCACCTCTTGAACACTGACACTGTCATTGTGCTACTTAGTCCTGAAAGGTTATTTCACGCAGCAACTGCACCTTTCTGTGCCACTGTTGTGTAAACACCTTTTGAGCAGAAATGACAGCTGTACTGTTCATGAGGTGGTGTGAAAAACTGGTAATGTTGAATTTTTGGTGTGAAAATATTAAAATTTGCCAACGTTAGGCACGTGTGTTGTGAAATTACAATGAATGCGTGTAATTCAGGCGTTTTAGGGTATTTTTGTACCAGATTTTCAACATGGCCTTTTTGGGACCCCAACTCATGAACAGCTGTACTGTAATTTTATTGCTCCATCCCAAAAGGTGATTTTGCATAGTGACTG
The DNA here is from genome assembly GCA_016271365.2 of Neoceratodus forsteri. NCBI lineage: Eukaryota > Metazoa > Chordata > Ceratodontiformes > Ceratodontidae > Neoceratodus > Neoceratodus forsteri. The sequence goes on along the minus strand of CM028130.1, from coordinate 1,694,359,430 downwards.
TGCAATCTCAGAAACCTAGGCCACCCAGTACCATGACTGGGATCTCACAATCCTGGGACCGGGAAGGGGAAGGAGAGGGGTGGCTATTTATGTCAGAAATAGAATACTGTGTACCAGGGAGGAAGGGGATGAGGGGAGTCCAGAAGCCAGATGGGCATTGCTTCCAAAGCCCTAAAGGTAAGAAATTGAGGATGGGGTGGTGTACAGGCCACCCTCACAGAACGAGGAGGTGGATAGGGAACTGGAGGAGCAAATAAGGAAGGTCAGTAGCAAAGGGAATACAGTTATAGTGGGAGACTTCAATCTACCTGGGGTTGACTGGCAGACAGTAACTGCAGTACACGCCAGGGAACAGGAGCTGCTGGAGGCTATCCAAGACAGTTACCCAGTGCAAGGGGTGATGGATCCTACTAGGGAAGGGAACATACTGGACTTGGTGCTAACAAATGGAGGCCAAGTCCAGGATGTGGTGGTACAGGACCCTCTAGCAGGAAGCAACCACCACTCAGTGTGGTTCCTTCTCAACACAGGGAGGGATGGTGTCAGCTAAGACCAGGACAAGAATGTTGGATTTGAGGAGAGCAGATTTGGTCAGAATGGGTGGCATCCTAGAGGGGGATTTAGCTGAAATTAACCCAGGGATGGATGCTGAACAGAAGTGGGCAATCATTAGGAATAGGATAAATGAGGCCACAAACACATGTGCCAAATCTCAGAGTAAGCAGTTCAGGTCAAAAAAACCTAGCTGGCTCAGCAAGGAGGTGGAGGGGAAAGTGAGAGAAAAAAGACTGACTTTCATTAAGTTAAAAAATGTGGGTGTGACGAGGATAGAGATATGTTCTCAAAGGCATCTAGGGAGGTGACCAGGTTAGTCAGGGCAGCTAAGGCAGCAAAGGAGCTGAAGTTGGCTCAGGGGATCAGAGAGGGGGAAAAGGGGTTGTTTAAATACATAAGGGAGAAGAAGACTTGTAGGGATGACATCATAGAATCAAGAGAGAGGGAGGATGGGCAGAACAAGGGGAAGATGAGGCAGAGACTCTCAATGAGTATTTCTGCTTGATGTTCAAAAAAGAAAGGGATGGCCCATTACCACAGGGGAAAGGGGGCAAATGTGGAGGGGCAGAGATAACAGATGAGGTCATCCAGGAGGATAGAGTTCTGAAGGGCCTTAAAACCTTGTGGGTGGACAAGGCACCAGGACCAGATGATGTACACCCAAGGGTCCTGAAGGAACTGGCAGAGTTGTTGACAGGCCCTCTGATGGACCTGTTCAACACCTCCTTAGAGACAGGGAATGTACCCAGGGACAGGAGGATGGCTCACGTGGTGCCTCTTCATAAGAGTGGACCCAAGGACCAAGTGAGTAACTACAGACTATGAGCTTGACTTCCATAGTGGAGAAGTTGATGGAGACCATTCTGAAGGAGAGGTTGATAACCTTTATTGATAGCAATGGGCTGCAGGATGAGAGACAGAATGAGTTTGTTAAAGGAAGATCTTGGCAAACTAACCTGATCAACTTCTTCAACTGGGTCACTAGGGTGGTTGACGAAGACCACATTGTGGATGTCCTGTATCTGGACTTCAGCAAGGCTTTCAACTCTGTGCCACACAGGAGACTAATGAGCAAGCTGAGGGACATGGGGGTGGGGAAAAAACTGGTGGGGTGGGTTGAGAGCTGGCTGCAGGGCAGACAACAGAGGGTAGCTGTAAGGGGGGAGACATCCAAGCCATGGCCAGTGATGAGTGGAGTACCGCAGGGTTCAGTGCAAGGCCCTGTTTTGTTCAATGTCTTCATTGCAGACATTGCAGAGGGGGTCAGAAGCAAAATCTGCCTGTTCATGGATGACACTAAGATATGTGCAAAAGTGGTCAATGAGGAAGAGAGGCAGGCACTCAGAAAGGATCTAGCTAAATTCAAACACTGGTCTAAGAAGTGCCAGTTGGAGTTCAATGCTAAGAAGTGCAAGATCATGCACCTTGGAGCCAGAAATCCCAAGAACAGCTACTGGCTGGAGGGGGAGTGCAGGTAATGGCTTCAGAGGAGGAAAGGGACCTGGGGGTAATAGTCACAGGGGACATGAAGGTATCAGCACAGTGTAAGAGGGCAGCAGCAAGGGCAAATAGGATGCTGGGGTGCATTGCCAGAGGGATCATCTCTCGAAGGGGGGAGGTCATCCTGCCATTGTATAGATCACTGGTGAGGTCACACTTGGAGTACTGTATACAGTACTGGTGCCCATACCTCAAAAAGGATGTGAGATTACTGGAGGGGGTGCAGCACAGGGCTACAAAAATGATCATGGGACTAGGGGAGTTACTGTATTAGAAAATTTGAAGGAGCTCAACATGTACTCACTGGGAGACAGAAGGGTAAGAGGGGGCATGATAGAGACCTTTAAATACTTGAAAGGCATAAACAAAGTCAGGGAAGGAGGATTGTTCCACTTAAAAGGGGGAAGGGTCACTAAGGGGCACAGTCTGAAATTGGAAGGGGGAAGGTTCAGGAGGGAGATGAGGAGGCACTACTCCACAGTTAGAGTGGTGGCGGGTTGGAACGCACTGCCAGAGGAGTTAATCATTCAGAAGACAGTGGATAGCTTTAAGTGGGGTTGGGATAGAAGCAAGGTACAGACAAAAATACAAAAGTGGGAAGGACCGGAAAAGAGGAGGTATGGAGGAGGTTGGGTGGGGGTGGGGTAGCTGTAGGGATATGAAACTAAGAGCTACACAATTGGGCATTCTTCATAGACCTGTAGGCCTTTTTCTGCTGGCAATTTCACATGTTCGTATTCTGAGCCACAGGTGCGAAAACATGTTTTGGTTAGGTTGTGAATAATGACAGCTGTACTGTTCATGAGGAGGTGTGAATAAATGTCAATGTTGAAAATCTGGAGTAAAAAGATTAAAAACTGGCAAAGTTATGAACATGCATAGAAGCTGCACAACGCATACTCATAATGCAGTCATTTTTGGGACTTGTTGCACCAAATTATCAACATGAACTTTTTGGGACCTCCCTCATGTACACTGGCACTGTCATTTCATTAATCGGTCCCGGAAGGTGATTCCACACAGCGACCGTGAAATCACCTTTTTGGACTAACGAAATGACACTGCCAGTTTTCATAACATGGGGTCCCAAGAACTCCATGTTGAAAATATGGGGTCAAAATTCCTTAAAATGGCTGAGATATCAACATAAGTTGAAAACCCTGTAGACAGCCATTATATGGCACTTACCTTGATTCCTCAGTTCTCGGTTGGGCTTTGAAGAGTGCAGACATGTCCCAGTCCACAGAATATTGCAGCTTCCAACCTCAAAGGGTAAGTATGGGGTAAGTGGGGGTAAGGGGAGGTGAGTGTGTGGGAGGAGGGTCAGGATGGGGGAGAGGGACAGGGAGATGATGAGGTACGGCTTTAATTTTTATAGATTAAAAAAAGTCAGGGTCAGTTTTCTTTTTTGACAGATTTAAAAAAAAACATTATTTTGGGACACTGGGAGTGAGCTCCAAAGTGTCCATGACTACTGGGAGGGTTACTTCAGAAAGCTGATGTGGGGATTGGGTGCCATGATGTCGGCTATCTAAATATTTACAATAACGGGCTTGGGGGAGCATCCGACACTGGAGGTGGGCATCCATGTGCCAGAAAAACACTATTTATTTAATTATTTCGGCACACTGGGGTGGGCTCTCCAGTGTGCCACAGTAGTGGAGAAGAGGATAAATGATTGGGTACCCTGATGTCAGTGAAAAAATGGGTTTAGAGGGCACTTCAATGCAGGATTTTGTATCGAAAATGGAACTTCATAGCAGGATTCTGCATTGAAAATGACAGTTTGATGCAGGATTCTGCACTGAAATAGCAAGATGCTGGATTCTGCATCAAATAAATAAATAAATAAGACAGGGGACTGTTTTCTTTTTTTCAGGGAAAATAAAAAAAGATTTTGGAACACTGGGGCTGGGTTCCCTAGTGTCCCATTTTACTGGGGTAAAGGCCAACACAGGGATTGGGCCCCCCATGTCGGTACATTAAAAACAAAATAAAAGGCAAGAATTCCTTTTCGCAATCCCTTTTTGCCAGCTGATCTGGTGAAAAGGAGTTTTTAAAGTTTAAAAGTGCCCTTTTTAAAGTAAAACAAAACAAAGGCATGGGCGGGTAGAGGATGTCCCGCTCACCAAAACCCATGCCTTGTTTTTTTAGAAAAGACAACCCTGGGGCAAGTTGTGAAGTTTTGTTTTCTCCTTTTGCTAAGAGAGAAAACAAAATGGTAGCCGATGAACAGGGATTTTTCTCACGAAAAGGGATTTTCCAAGATTTACCAATCCCTTTTCACAATCTCTGCTAGCGAGCCGTTAACGACCAGGAATCCTTGATCAAAAGTGTGCATCTATCCCAAAGACTGAACTGAGCATGCTCAGAACCCAAAAGTTCAAAATGTAATAACTTTGGAACGGTTTAATATTTTTTCACCAAACCAATGCTGTATTGTTCCATAGGACAACCTCATTCTACCCTGAAATTTTCAGACCAAACTTTCAAATGGTGTGCGTGCAGTGCAATGCTGAAAAATGACCCTGCCATTTGCAAGAAAAGTGAGAAACTTGTTTTTGATGCTTCGCTGTGCAAAATCCGCAAATCCAATCAAAATGCAACTTGGGAAATCAAGCGACCTAGCACTCGAGACCATCTATTCCAAACTCCATGCAAATCCGTTGAACGGTTGAGATGTCATTAAAGTGCACAATTATATATAATAGCTTCAGCAATTGTATAACTTCTGCTGCCATCCCAGTGTCTTGGGGGGAGGGTACACCCACATGGTGTGCAGCTACATAAGATGGCCACAGCATATACTCTACAATTCTATGTACAATGTGGTTAACACAGGAACAAGAAACTTTGTCATAAATTGTGTATGTGACTTAAAGAGCCCCTGACATCGTTGTGACAACTTTGAGAAAATGTAATGTTCAGCACAAGTGAGCTTATATTTCAATATTGTTTCTGTATTTCTCATTCTTCTTTATTACTAAGGACATCTGCATGTAAACAGGATCACTGCCCCATCTGTTCTGGCTGCTTGCCTACATATGACCTCAGAGTTCTGTTTATGACATCACTGTCTGCTGTGGGGATAATTATGATGCCATAAATGGGGGATTATTTATTTTATTTATTTCTTTATTTAAAAGTTGGTAACCAGAAAATGCACCATGACCAGAAGCTTGTTTCCAGGTGTAACCTGGATTATGATGTCATCTGTAGGATAGCAAAAAGAGCAGATAAGGTCTAAGGGACAGTAAGCCTCTTTCATTCATCTCTCATCAGTAATAAAGAAAAAATGGTAAATAATTACAGAAAATACATGAAATATAAGCTGAACTATCTAAATCTTACATTTCTTCCACATTTTTCTAACGGTGTCAGGGGCTCTTTAAATACGAACATACAAGCACACAAAGGAGCAAACAGAAAAATCCCATTTGCTGCAATAATCCTACACATATTGCAGGGTACACAGCTTGAGCTAATCTCCCTGCTCTCCTCCTCCCTCCCCACTCCTCCCATCCTGTCTAGCCATGTTCCTTACTTTCCTCCTGTGCCTATCCTAGCCTCTCTTAAACCTGCAGACTGTCTTAGAAACATAGACTCTGATGGCAGATAAAGACCACTTGGCCCATCTAGTCTACCCATTTCCCTACCTAACAGATAAGTTGCAGATCCTAGTTAACCAACAGCCTACTTCCTCCTACCTCCCATTAGAATTGCCTTATGTCTGTCCCATTCATTCTTGAATTCCTCCACTGTTTTTGACTTACGACCTCCTCAGGAAGGCTATTCAACGCATCTACAACCCTCACTGTAAAGAAATACTTCCTCACATTACTTCTGAGCTGTCCTCCCTCTATCTTCAAATTGTGCCCCCTTCTTCTTGCACATTTCTTTTTATGAAAGATGCTATCCTCTTGGACTTTGTTGATTCCCTCCTTTCCTTGAGGCTATACATCTTAAGCTCCTTTAATCTTTCCTCATATGTCTTCTGGTGCAGGCCGTGTACCATTTTGGTTGCCCTCCTCTGGACAGCCTCTACTCTGTCTATGTCTTTGTGGAGATGGGGTCTCCAGAACTGTACACAGTACTCCAGATGTGGTCTTACCATCTGTCTGTACAGAGAGACAAAAACTTCTTGTTTTCTACTGGTGATGGCTCTCCCTATGCATCCCAGTATCCCCCCATCTTTTCTTACTGCCTTCTCGCATTGCTGGCCCACCTTTAAGTCATCTGATATGACTACCCACAGGTCCCTTTCCATTTTTGCTGTTGACAGTATCTCACCCTCCATTGTGTACTCTTCCCCTGGGTTTTTGTTTCCCAGGTGCATTACTTTGCACTTCTTTGCATTGAATCTAAGCTGCTATACATTTGACCCTTCCTCCAACCTTGCCAAGTTCCTTTTCATCCTTTCCACCCCACCTTGCATATCAACCCTGTTGCAGATCTTTGTGTCATCTGCAAAGAGACATACTTTTCCTTCAAGTCCTTCTGCAACGTCACTTATAAAGACATTAAAAAGGACCGGCCCCAGTACTGAACCCTGCTGTACCCCAATAGTAACCTTTCTTCACTGTGGACTCCATTTACTATTACCCTCTGTTTCCTGTTGTCCAGCCAGTGTTTTACCCAGGCTACTACCCTGGAACCCACTCCCAGGCTGGCTAATTTGTTTAGTAATCTTTTGTGTGGGACTGTGTCAAATACCTTTTCAAAGCCTAGGTAGGCCACGTCCACAGCCCCTCCCTGGTCTACTACTTTGGTCGCCCAGTCAAAGAAATCAATTAGATTTGTCTGACATGATCTTCCTGCTGTGAATCCATGCTTCCTTGGGTCCTGTGCCCCACTGGCCTCTAGGTACTCAACAATTCTTTCCTTCAGAAGTGATTCCATCATTTCCCCTACCACCGAGGTCAAACTGACAGGTCTGTAGCTTCATTCCTCTGTCTTGCTCCCACTTTTGTGAAGGGGAATCGCATCTGCCCTGCTCCAGTCCTCAAGTACTGTACCGCACATCCTCCCGTGATTTATTAAAAAGGGTAGTCAGTGGTGTTACTAGTTCTTCCCTTAGTTATTTTAGAATTCTTGGGTGAATCCCATCAGGCCCCATTGCTTTATCCACCTTCAGTTTTAGGAGTTCTTTCAGTACCCTTTCTTCTGTGAGAGGACTAATATCAACCCCCCTATCCAGAGTGCTTCTATTGACTGGATTAGGTATCTTCCCCTGCTCTTCCTTTATGAATACTGAGCAGAAGTATTCATTCAGTAACCCTGCTTTTTCACTGTCACTCTCTGCCCAACCACCTTCCTATTTATTCAGCCTCTGTATCCCTACTTTAGTCTTTCTTTGCTCCCTAATGTACCTATAAAAGGTTTTTTCTTCCTTCTTAACCGAGTTGGCTATCTTTTCCTCGATTTGGGCCTTTGCTATTCTGACTGCCTTGAATGTCTTAAATGTGATGACCTCTTCATGTAGTGCACTCCAGGTCTCCACCACCCTTTTAGTGAAGAAGTGCTTCTTCACCTCCCTCCTAAAACCCCTACCATCAAGACTTGGCATGTTACCTTACCCCTGTACATCCCAAACACAGCAAATGTAGCGTTACCATATTAATAAATCTGTACTATCATCACATGGACATGTAGTATATACAGACTAAATTATAGCTATCAAAAATAGCACTAGAGTTAAAATCTCTATCAAATATGGTGATTGTTAGACTGAGTAACAGTACAAGGTGGTAGTTACAATGTTGACTGAATACTGTACTAAGACTACTAATCACATTCTGTGTCTGAGGGATTCTGAATAAGACTAGCATAACATTTTATCAATACAATACCATGACATAGATAGGAAGGATTTATAATGCTCTGATGTCATGATAATGGGATGACATGGTTCTAGACATTTTACTTTGACTGGATAATGAGACATACCCATGCATTATACAGGTGCATATGAACCGTGTGTTGTCTACATTGTGTAAGATTATTTAATTGTATGTATGAGACTGCATGGCACAAAGTACACTGCAGTGTCACTCCCACATTGCCATAGTGCACACACTGGGATGGCAGCAGAAGTGATGCAGTTGTTGAAACATGATGGATGCCTCTTGTGGTATGTTTACAGAGTTGTATGTTCTTTCTGTTACCTTATGGTGTGTTTCTGATTGGTTGCATTGCCTTGTACCATACCATGCTTGTATGTGTCGTGTGTGTGTGTGTGTGTGTGTGTGTCTGTGTGGGTGTGTGTGTGTGGGTGGGGGGAGGCAGAGTTAGGATTGAAAACCCTAATGCTGAATTTCCTCACTTTTTTCGCTGCTTATCTTGTGAGCAACTTCAGAAGGGTTGAAATAACTGCATATTTGATTTTACTTTGTGAGTAACTGGACTGTCTTCTAGTATTCTGTGACAGTTTGCATCAAATTACTTTTAAATAGTTTACAAATCAGTTTACTGGAGGTTAGTTGAATTACTATAAAGGGCAGTACTCACCAGTGTGGTGGAGCAGTAGTGTATTTGATAGTTTCTAACAATCACCAGTGGTTGTGGACTACTCACCCTCCTTTCCCCACACACCCCCGGGTGTGACATTTCCTTTATAGCCAAAGTTCTGACATCACTTCCTCAACAGGTCTTGGGGCAGAACTGTTATATTCTTAATAACCCAGCACAGTGCATAAAGGGTAAGTTCACACACTACAAAAAGAAAAAAAAAATTATATATATATATTACATATTGTATATTATAAGGGAGAGGGACATGTGGGGAGTGGTACAATGTGCTGGCTGTGGGGCAGCAGTTTTCCTGGAGACATTCTGGAAACTACGTTGCTGTCCTATTTACAGGCAACTGTCAGCTCTGAGGGAGGAGGTTGCCCACCTCCAGGTTGAACTGGCAAGGACTAAGGATGCCTCCCCCACCCAAAGAGCACCACTGTCACAACCACTGCCGCAGAGGCTGCCAAGTATGAGGAGCAGTTGGACCACAGTGGGTTCTGGGAGGGTGCCGGTGGTGGAACAGAGGTGAAGCCCCCTGGTTGTACCTCTACACAAACCATATGCCAGTCTGGCAAAGCATGGTTTCTCTATGATGGCACCCTCAGTGGAGACCAAGAAGAATGCTGAGGACATCCACAAGGGAGACCCACAGAAGAGTGGCAAGGGACACCACAGGGGAAGGAAACAGCTTCTGATAGGGGACTCAATTGTTAGAGGGGTAGACCTGGGGAAGGGAGAGGAGAGGGAAGTAAGGTGCCTGCCTGGTACCATGGCTTGGAGGGACAAGAAGTGAATCCTCAGGATTGCAGAAGCAGCATCACAGGAGAGGGAACTAGATATCATTGTCCACCTTGGGACAAATGACCTTGCTAGGCATGGGATCAGTGCAGTGCAGGATGAAATTGTGGAGTTGGAGCAGGGCCTCAGAGAGGTAGCAAGCACAGTTACCTTCTCAGAGGTGCTGTCAGTCCATGGCAGGGGTGAGGTAAGAGTACTACACACCATGCAGTTTAATGAATGGTTGCAAAACTGGTGCAGAGCACAGGGCTTTGGCTTCATTGGGGACTTGGGCTACACCTGGAGAGATGAAGGTCCATACTGGCATGATGGTCTGCATCTGTCCACAAAGGGAACCAAGATCCTTAGTGACAGGTTTAAATGTTTCCTTGGCAAACTTTTAAACTAGCCATGGGGGGAGGTGCTAATAAGAGGCAGGAAATTTCAAGCCTCCCCCCACAAAACATGCCAGGTAGTAAGGTAAACACTGAGGTACAGTGCTCAACAGAGGGCAGAACAGGGGTAAATGGAAAAATAGACAGGGGCAGAAAGAGCAGGCATGGGGGAAAAAAGGATAAAGCCAACATTAAATGGAGGGCAATGAGTACCAATGCCTGTAGTCTGGTAAACAAACTTTCTGAGCTAGTAGCCTTGATGGAAGATGAACAATTGGATATTGTGGCAGTCACGGAAACATGGTACACAGAGAACTATGACTGGGATGTCAACATACCAGGGTACACAGTCTACAGAAGGGACAGGGAGGGGAAAAGAGGAGGTGGAGTAGCTCTATACATAAGGGAAGGAATCAAAGTTACAGAACTACAAAGTAAAGGGGGAGGACAAGAGGCACTCTGGGTCACCTTGGAGACAGGGAATGGCATCACAATCCTCACAGGGGTTGTATACAGACCCCATCTCAAGGGGAGGAAATGGACAAGAAAGTGATAGAGGACATTCTCAAAATGGCTGAAAAAGGGGAGATACTGTTGATGGGGGACCTGAATATGCCAGATGTTAACTGGATGACATGTACTGCAGCCACATCCAAGAGCAGGGTCATTCTCGATGCCCTGCAGGGGGCAGGCCTTAGACAGCTAGTGTTGGAACCCACTCAGGAGGGAGCAATACTAGACCTGGTACTCTCAAATGGAGAGAGGATAACAAATTTAGAAGTCAGTAGACATCTGGGAACAAGCGACCACTGCACATTTGCTTCACAATAAGCACAACCGTGGAGATGAGCCATACAAAAACAAGCATACTGGACTTTAGAAGGGCTGACTTTGGCAAAATGGGTGAATACCTGAGGAGTACACTAGCAAATGGCCAAAAAGGAGGGGTGGAAGAACAATGGAGAAAAATCAAAACTGCCATCATAGAAGCAACACGCCTTTGTGTGAAACAGATAAAGAAAACAAAGCGGAGTAAAAAAACATTACGGTTCTCAAAAGAGGTGGCAGGAAGGTTAAGGAGAAAAAGGCTGCATTCAAAAAGTATAAGGAATCACAGAAGGAGCACGACAGGAACTGTATCAATTAAAGCAGAAAGAAGTGGGAAGGCAGAAGCAAAAGCCCAAACCGAGGAAGAAATAGCCAATTCAGTTAAGAAGGGGGATAACACCTTTTATAGGTACATTAGGGAGCATAGAAAGGTTAAGGGAGGAATAGTGAAGATTAATAAGGGAGAGGGGAGGTGGGCAGAGGGAGACAGTGAAAAGGCAGAGATACTGAATGAATACTTTTGCTCAGTATTCACAAAAGAAGATAAGGAGGAGTTACCTAAACCAGACAATAGAAGCACTCTGGGTAGGGGGGTTGACACCAGTCCATTTACAGAAGAAAGAGTCCTGAAAGAACTCCTAAAACTCAAGGTGGACAAAGCAATGGGGCCTGATGGGATTCACCCCAGAATAATAGAAGAACTAAGGGAGGACCTAGTGACACCACTGACCACACTTTTTAACAAATCATAGGAGGATGGGGTGGTACCTGAGGACTGGAGGAGGGCAGATGTGATTCCCCTTCACAAAAGTGGGAGCAAGGCAGAAGCAGGAAACTACAGACCTTTAAGTCTGACCTCAGTGGTAGGAAAAATGATGGAATCACTTCCGAAAGAAAGAATTGTTAAGTACCTAGAGGCCAGTGGGGCACAGGACCCAAAGCAGCATGGATTTACAGCAGGAAGGTCATGTCAGATGAATCTAATAGATTTCTTTGACTGGGTGACCAAAGTAATAGACCAGGGAGGGACTGTGGATATGGCCTACCTAGACTTTAGCAAGGCATTTGACATAGTCCCGCACAAAAGATTAATAATCAAGTTAGCCAGCCTGGGAGTGGATCCCAGGGTGGTAGCCTGGGTAGCAAACTGGCTGCAAAACAGGACACAGAAGGTAATAGTGAATGGGGGGGGTCACTAGTTAAGTACCTCAGGGCTCAGTACTGGGTCCAGTCCTCTTTAACATCTTTATAGGTGACATTGCAGAGGGTCTGGAGGGAAAGGTATGCCTCTTTGCAGATGACACAAAGATCTGTAACAGAGTTGATACACGGGGGGGGGAGAAAGGATGAGAAGGGACTTGGCAAGGTTGGAGGAATGGTCAGACATATGGCAACTTAGATTTAATGCAAAGGAGTGCAAAGTAATGCACCTGGGAAACAAAAACCCAGGAGAAGAGTACACAATAGCAGGGGAGGTACTAACAACAACAAAAATGGAACGGGACCTGGGAGTAGTCATGTCAGATGATCCAAAGGTTGGTAAGCAATGTGAGAAGACAGTAAGGAGAGCCAGGGGGATACTGGGATGCATAGGAAGGGGCATCACAAGTAGAAAAAGGGAAGTGGTTATCCCTCTGTACAGACAGTTGGTGAGACCCCATCTGGAGTACTGTGTGCAGTTTTGGAGACCTCATCTATGCAAGAACATAGACAGGATGGAAGCAGTCCAGCGGAGGGCAACTAAAATGGTGCAGGGTCTGCATCAGAAACCATATGAAGAGAGAGACTGAGAGAGCTTAATATGTATACCCTCGATGAAAGAAGGGACAGGGGGGACATGTTAGAAACATTCAAGTACCTGAAGGGAATCAACAAAGTCCAGGAGGGTAGTATCTTTCAGAAAAAGAGATGCATAAGAACAAGGGGGTACAATTTAAAGATAGAGGAGAGATGGCTCAGGGGAAATGTGAGGCCATTTTTTTTCATGGAGAGAGTGGTGGATGCATGGAACCGCCTTCCTGTGGAGGCTGTTGGGTCTAAAACAGTGGGGGAATTCAAACATGCATGGGACAGACTTAAGGCAATTGTAGTGGGGGGGCGGCAGGAAGTAGGCTGTTGGTTAATTAGAATATGCAGCTTATCCAATAGGTAGGGAAACTGGCAGACTGGGTGGGCCAAGTGGTCCTTATCTGCCATCAAAGTCTGTGTCTCTATGTTTCTGTAAAGAGTATCTTTATAATAAATGACATGCGTTAAACAGTTATATAGAATACTGGATGGGTAGCTATGCAAATTTTCCTACATGCAGGTTCAGATTCCCTCTAACCTCTACAGCAAAGTTCAATAGGTTCATGATAATCAGAACCCTAAAACATCAAAACACACTGGTTGTGCATAGAGTTGCTTATCCTGTACTTTTAATACTGCGTAATACTGTGTGAGATATGTGTTTCTTTTCAAAATAAAACTGACTCATGCAGTCATTAGATGTTCTATAATGCTGTTGTACCACAGAAGAGAAAAATATAATTCCATGACCTTTCAACCGTGGCACTACAGCATTTTGAGAGGGATAGAATTCTGCACATAACAGTACTCCACCACACACTATGAACTGTTTTTTTTTCTTTAATATTAGGGCATGTCACAGCTGGCTGTGATTTAGCTTCATTCCCCCCCCCCACCACCCTGCAACCCATCACAATACCTCTCTTTAGAAACATACCAGGGCCCGGATATTCAAACTGTGACAGGTTGTGGCTCAAGCCTGGGCACAGTGCAACTTGTCCGTGCAGGGGCATTGACTGGGCGATATTCAACGGAGCTGCGCCATGGCACAGCATCATTGAATATGACACCCTGGCCACCTGCAGTGCACATGGCGCAGTGGCACTATGCCAGCACAAGTGGCCAGAGTGGAGCGGGGGAGGCGCTAGCACAAGTTCCATTGTGCTATGCGCAGCAACCGCGATATTCAAAAGTGCACATGCAAATGGGTCATAATGTATGCAAGGTGCAAATGGGGCCATTTGTATGTCATTTTGGCCCCATTTGCATGCAGGTGCACCAATCCCCGGTGACTTGCACCTGGCGCCCTGCCAGGCAGCAGCCGTTGGGGACTGACACCCCCTGCACAGCGCAGCAGTCTGCCCCACAGCCCGATCATGGGCATTTGTAAAGTAAAATCATGTCCTATATCCCTGGTGGTCCAGTGGACCGCTGTCAGCCTGATCACGGGCTTAAGTATTGATAAAATAACTCCTATATCCCTGGTGGTCCAGTGGACTGCTGTCAGCCTGATCGCGAGCTTAAGTATTGATAAAATAAAATTCCTATATCCCTGATGGTCCAGTGGGCCGCTGTCAGCCCGATCGTGGTTTAAGTATTGATAAAATAAATCCAATATCCCTGGTGGTCCAGTGGACCACTTGCAGCCTAATCGCAAGCATTTGTATAAGAAAATTATGTCCAATATCCCTGGTGGTCCAGCGAACCCCCCTCCCACACTAAGCCCCACCACCCTGCTCCCCCTCGGTCCAGCGGCGGGCGGCAGCACCCACCTGTCTGCTGCCCTGCCTTGCCGACTTACAGCGTAGGTAGGGCTGTACACCCATTGGTCCACAGCATGTGCCAATGGGTGTGCAGCCCATACTGTACTACACATTCCAGATATGGGAATGGATCCATTCACGTATCTGGAATGTGTAGGACGGTATGGGCTGCATCGCCATTGGCTCACGCTGTGGACCAATGGGAGTACAGCCCTACCTACGGTGTCAGTCAGTGGGAGGCAGGGTGGCAGGCGGGTGGGGTGCTGCCACGTGCCACTGACCGGGGGGAGCGGGGCGGTGGGGCTCAGTGGGCAGGTGGGGATGGGGGTCTGCTGGACCACCAGGGATATTGGATTTATTTTGTCAATACTTAAGCCCACGATCAGGCTGACAGTGGTCCACTGGACCACCAGGGATATAGGAGTTATTTCATCAATACTTAAGCCCACGACCAGGCTGCATGTGGTCCACTGGACCACCAGGGATTTTGGAGGTTTGTTTTTCTACATATGCCCACGATCAGGCATGGGTGGGCGCCGCCAGGTGCAGATGGAGCTTGGGTGGCCACCCACAGGTGGCAGCTACCAAGTTGCGCCCTGCAATATGGCAGCTCACCTGTGGGTGGTCAGTTATTGTTCCTTTTTTTTTTGGCTCACCTCTGTGCGGAGCAAGTAGGGGTTGCACATGCATGGACTCAGCACATCCCGGGCTGAATACTGGGATGTGCAGAGTATGCATAGGCATGCCCACCCTACCTGCACCGCATACATTACTGATACACTCCGGCGCATCGGGAGTTGTGCCAGGCACAATCCCCATTTGAATATCACACCAGGGTGCATCAGTGGTTGTGCATGGTGCAACACTGTTGTGCCATGCGCAACTCTTTTGAATATCTGGGCCCATGTGTACCAGTCATCTGAACAGGCAACTGTTACTTTGGCAGGAGCCCTGTAACAAGCACTGTATCCCCCCACCCACACCCCACTGCAGTTAGTCTCTTTATAAACAAAACATATGCAGCACTGTTCTGAACAAACACTTTTTTACCTGTTTGCTGGAGCTATGGAATCACATTTCTGTGACCTTTGTAGTTTGTTACAAATCCAATTAGGAATGTATATCAATACTTAAGCCCGTGTTCAGGCTGACAGCAGTCCACTGGACCACTAGGGATATAGGAGTTATTTCATCAATACTTAAGAGATATTGGACATAATTTGACTGGGTGACTAGGGAGGTGGATCAGGGGAGGGCAGTGGACAAGGCCTATCTGGACTTCAGCAAGGCCTTTGACACTGTGCCACATAGAAGACTATTACACAAACTGGGGAATATGGGTGTGTGCAGGACAGTAGTGTGGTGGGTAGGTAACTGACTGGGCGGCAGGACACAGAAGGTGGTGGTAAATTTCTGTCACTCCACAGAGCGAAGAGTGACCAGTGGGGTACCACAGGGATCAGTGCTTAGACCGGTCCTATTCAACATCTTCATCAGTGACATTGCGCAGGACCTAGAAGGCAGAATTTCACTGTTTACTGATGACATAAAGCTCTGTAACAGAGTAGACACACCAGGGGGTGTAGACAGAATCAGAAGGGACCTGCAGAAATTTGAAGAATGGTCAGGAGTTTGGCAGTTGAAATTCAATGCAAAGAAGTGCAAGATAATGCATATGGGGCACAAAAACCCTGGCACAATATATCAGTTGGGGGTGAGGATATAGCATGCACCAAGCAGGAAAGGGATCTCGGGTTATCATCTCTGATGACCTCAAGGTAGGGAAACAGTGTGACAAGGCAGCAGGTAAAGCAAATAGGATGCTGGGGTGCATAGGGGGCATCACCAGCAGAAAAGGAGGTCATAATTCCACTGTACAAGACACTAGTGAGGCTCCACCTGGAGTACAGTGTACAGTTCTGGAGACCTTACCTACGTAAGGACATAGACAGGGTAGAGAAGGTTCAGAGGAGGGCAACAAAGATAGTACATGGATTGCATCACAAGTCCTATGAGGACAGGTTGAAGGAACTGAATATGTACTCCCTGGAGGAGAGGAAGGAGAGAGGGGATATGATAGAGACATACAAGTATCTTACAGGGAGGAACAGGGTGCAGGAATACACTATTTTAAGCGAAAAGATGTTCCAGGACTAAAGGGCATGGGATGAAGTTGGAGGAGGACTATCAGAGGAAATGTAAGGAAGAATTTCTTCACAGAATGGGTGGTGGACAAGTGGAACACCCTGCCAGAGGAAGTAGTGGGGGCTGAAACAATCATGGGATTTAAGAATGCATGGGATAGACATAAAGGAATTCTGGAGGTCAGGGGTAAGGGGCAACAGACTTCTAGGAAAACATAAACTGAAATTACAAGCTCAAATAGGCAGACTGGGTGGGCCATAGGCCCTTATCTGCTGACACTGTCTCTGTATCTATGTATCTATGTATACATCTCTACATACACTACACATAAGATAAAATGCATTCCCTACATGATACATATAGTGTAGAATTATATGAAGAAATAATACACAAGACACAGAGAGAAAGTTTAAGAAATGTATTTAAAAAACTCAAATTATATGTGTAGCCACATTGGGTGGTTGTTCCTGGGATGGATGTAAAACCAGTTCTCTCAACACTATATGAAAATTGTGTTGTAATTGTATTATTTTTTTGTTTCCCATCAACACAGAACACATATGGTCCTTTTAAGAATAAAAATATTTTATTTTTTTTAACTAATGACAACTAAAGAACTATATTACCAACATAATTACAAAATAATATTACTTGCAATGTTAAAGCAGGTGTTACATGATGGTCAAACTAGTAATCTCACTATCATTTAGTGTTTAAAAGCAATTTAAAGTGGTATGGTTTCACTACTTTATTTAATAATTTTGAAATATAAGTTTTTTTGCAAAGGTTGTAGAAATAGTAAAGCTATTTAAAAAATAGAATACATTCTGCTTTTATTTAGTTAATTGCATGACAACAATATCATTAGTGTTATATTGTTTTTAGACTCAGTATAATAGTTTAGATATATAGTTACTGATTTTTTGTTTGTAGTTAACTATTGGCACTAAAAATAAGACATTTGGTAATATTATGCTACAGTCATCTGAGACAATATATATTTCTGCTACTGTAAATAAAATTAATCTACATTGATGTATGTCTTGTTTAGAAGTAAGTTCCCTATGCCTGTTTACCATAGGAAGTGGTGGGGGCTGAAACAATCACAGGATTTAAGAATGCATGGGATAGACATAAAGGAATTCTGTAGGTCAGGGGTAAGGGGCAACAGACTTCTAGGAAAACATAAACTGAACTTACAAGCTCAAATGGGCAGACTGGATGGGCCATAGGCCCTTATCTGCTGACACTGTCTCTGTATATTTATATACTTTTAATATATATTTAATATAGCCCTAGATTTCATAGATAGAGTATCTGTTTAAAAATGACATGCCTTTGAAACCACAGCTAACTGTAAACTACAGCATAATGGAATACATATCAATAAGTGTGGTACAATGCATCAATACATTCATACCAAATACTGTATTAGGCTTATGTAGGTTTAATAGCAGATCTGAACATCGATGCTTCATTGTGTACATATATTAATTATGCAAATAACATACTACATAGATATTGTACTATAGATTACTTACAGAAGTCACTGTACTGTTACTATATCACACACTGCATAACACATATGTTGTGAATTATAACATGGCAGAGTAAAATCATGTAATCTGTTTGGCTCTTATTTATGTGTAAAATATGGTTTACACATGGTTAAAAAAAGGGACTGCTCAGCAGTGAAGAGTCTGCAACACAGATCAATGGGCATTTGGAACACAGGCATTTCAGTTAGCCCCCTACTGCCAGAACTGATCTTCCACCACAAACATGGCTGCTACCTTTACAATGCAAAAAAAACTTCAACTGGGCCCTAAAAATAAAACTACCTTAAATAAAAAATAAAACAAATGAATTAAATATTGTCTCCCTGATTATCACACACTCCTTACATACATAAATCAGAAACATTAAGTATTGTTAATTGTTTTTCACTACAACTCTTTCTTTGCTGAAAGTGAAAAAAACCATTCTATCTTAACTTGCTTATCAGGGAACTCTCTTCTTTAAACAACATGAAGTCTTGCTGAATTCTGACTATATGCAGTTAGCCCCAGCGCTTGAACTGCTCCAGAGAGTAAAGGGTTAACTCTATGGCAAGGCATAGAATGTTGAGCTTGAGCTCGGTTTTCAAACCTCTGTCTGTTGTACTCTGAAGTGTAACCATCAACTTTCTTACTCCCCCTAACTGTGAAGTCGATCTGGAGATCCCTCCTACACTTTGGTTCGGTAATAGTTTGAATCAGTCATTTTTTTCAACCGTAGTTCTTATTTTATTTGTATTCTTACTTCTGTCTCGGTAACAGTAAGTAGTACTAGTAGGCAGTGATAATTTTTGTTGATTTTGTTAGAAATTGTTTAGTCTTCAGTTCTTTTCCAGTCGGTCTGGTTTAGAACTGAAATCTATTGTAATTTGTGTATTTCTGTTCATTATTGTGGTATTCCGGTACTTATCAGTTTCTAAAAAATCTGGATTTCTGTGGGATTTTTTTTAACTGACACGTAACACGGTTTGAACCAATAAGTGTTAGTTACCTGGCTTAACACTGACAAGGGTGACTTTTCTTGTATTCGGCATGTCTGAGAAACCCAACAAGAAAACTGGTCCCACTGGGTTTCAGCACTGTTCCGAGTGTGGGAAGGCCTTTGCTAAGACTGATCAACACCTCGTATGTGTGTATTGTCTGGGGTTTGACAACCTCAAGGAAGACTGTCAAATTTGTAAGAGCTTTCCCAAAGCCACTCTTGAAAAATGTTTGTGTAGGCTGAGGGAAAGGGAGGCTGAGAAGTCTGCTGACCTGGATGACCAGCCCGGTTTGGTTGCGACCGAAACTGAGGAGGTGCCCACTGACCTGGGCGATACCTCTTCGGGCAAAAGGAGAGCTTACTCTGTGGAGTCGGTTCCAGCTAAGAGAAGAAGAAAATCAGCCAGTTCGGATCCAATACCCCATGTTCTGACCGCTGAGGACATAGCGAAAGTGATTACAATAGTGCAATCGTTTTGCCTGGTTCCGACCGAACCGACAATGCAATTGGTTCAGTTGGAAGTTGTTGCCTCAGACATTGATCCAGAGGCATACTATGAGGGTGACTGGGAGGAGGAAGAAGATGATGAAGAAGGAGAGTTTGTAGGCCTAGATGAGCCAGTAGAGTCTGAGATCTCCCCAGCCAGGCCTTCTAATGTTTCCCCTCCCAGGCTTTCTGAGTTCCCCTCCCACTTCTTGTTTTAGAAGACGGTGGCTGAGACTCTTCAGCTTCCTATGGAAGAGGCTGATCAGGATCAGGAGGAACCTGATTATGTGGAAATGATGGGTGTTCCAGAGTCATAGAAAGTGTCTATCCCTTTGCACAAATCCCTGGGACAACAGACACAGAAAATCGTGTAATTTCCCACATCCTTTCCTCCTGTGGATAAAAGAACAGACAGGAGGTATGCCTTATCAGGTCCTGGCATGGAATTCCTTTCAGCATATTGCAGCTATGTTGGGGTAGTGCTAGCTGCAGCCTATGACAAGGCTAGTATTCCCCTGGCATCTCACCCCCAGATAAGGATTCCAGGAAAGTGGATTCCATGGCTAACAAGCAGTACTTGGCATCCTCTTTGGGGCTCAGGCAATCAAATTACATGGCATATACAGTCAGGTACCATACGTTTATGTGAGATACGGTTCTGGAGCTGGCTAAGAATGTCCCTCGCCAGCTAGCCAAGGAGCTGGAGCAGGTGGCTGTAAATGGTATAGAGGCATCCAAAGTACAATTTTATGCTGCTGTGGACTCGAATGATGTGCATTCTAGAGTCATGGCCACATCTATCTTCATGAGGAGGTTTGCTTGGCTTAGATGTACCAGTCTTTCGCAGGATACCCAGACTAGGGCCATGGATTTTCCTGTAACTGGTAATTCTCTGTTTGCTGAGCAAAGAGAGAACTACATGAAGAAGATGGATGAATATAGTACAACCTATTGGAGTGCTGCAGCCAAGGAAAAGCAGGCCACTCCTCAGATGCAACAATTTAGGGCTGGCAGGGGCAGGCCTTTTCAAATATCTTTCTACCAAGCTCAGGCCTAGTCCTCCTCTTCTTTACAGCAGAGGGGGTTCTTTAGGGGAAGAGGCAGGCGGGGGATGACCAGGATCTCATCATCCATGCAGTCTAAGCCCCCTCCCAAACAGAAACCCTGAGGTGTCGGTCAGGATCACCTTCCCAGTTTCAGTAAGGGGCAGGTTGGCTCACTACTCCTAGGCCTGGGAGTCTGTTATTTCAGACAAATGGGTCATGGAAGTAGTGAGCCAGAGACTTGCTTTCAGTTTCAAAAGGTTCCCAAAAAGGAGAGCAAGGTCCTTCAGTCCTCCCTCTCCCTTGGGGACAAGGGCCTTAGAGACAGAAATCTCCTCTCTTCTGCTTCTGCAAGCAGTGGAGATGGTACCTCTTTGTCAGAGGGGAAAAGGACTGTATTCCAGATACTTCCTTACCCCAAAAAAGACAGGGGAGTGGCAACCCATCCTAGATTTAAGGTACCTGAACAAACATTTAACAAAACCAAAATTCAAGATGGTGACTTTGGGAGTAATTATTCCCTCCCTGAGACCAGGAGACTGGCTAGCCTCTCTGGATCTCAAGGATGCCTACTTCCACATACCTATCAGACAGTCCCACAGAAAGTACCTCAGGTTCAAGTTGCCCTTATGCCATTACCAATTCAAAGCTATGCCCTTCGGGCTACTATCCTTTTTTTTTTCCTTTAGTTTTTGTTGACCGGGTAAGTGCACTAGACAAATCCTGCCTATTTTCAGGCATGACCCGGGGGAGGGGGATGCAGATGAATGCCAACTGACCTTGAACCAGATTAAGCTGTTGGTGGTATTTTTAGTGAATGAGGGGAATTTGGCCAGGACACCGGGGAAATTCCCCTACTCTTTCCGGTAGGGGGTTTCCTGACCGCTGCAATGGAGGGCTCAGATGATGTTCGGCCCTACTTCTGTGAGGATCTCATCTCTCCTTCCCAGATACTGCAAGAAATGCTGCCCATCTGCTCTGATCACCAAGAGGGATCTTCCTGGCCTCCTGATAACCGGGCTGCTTCTGCAACTAGACATAATGCTCTACAACCTGTTGACTCACCGAACGTCTCCTTTTCCACGAAAGATCATGATGGTTTTGTTCATTCTGATTCTACACTGTACAAGCTGCAGCCTCGAGACCCAGCAATTTCGTTGCACTCTGATACAGTGGAACCTTTTCCTATGACGCTTACCAGTGCAATGCTGTGTCTTCCCCCTGCTCTTTCCGGTGGTGCTTGTACAGACTTTGGTGTGACTGCAGAGTCACATTCATGAAACATGGACCTTGTAACTTTGGAAACCTTTCCACAGACACAGATTTCTTCTTCTTCTTCTGTGGCTTCTGCGATGACTGTAACTACTTCGACTACCACCTCGCTAATTTGCATGCGTTTTGGCATTACGGCTAGCCCAAAAACTGTGGACCCTGCCTGGACTGCCTCTAAAGCTCTGACCTGAGCAGGATGGATGATGACGGACTCGGGTTCCTGGACTCCAGACCCGACGTGGGACGCAGACAAGCACAGTGTTTTATTTTCTCCTCACAGGCCTGCACCTTTGCCTTTGAACTCCAATGAGGTACCTATATCTGCAGCTGCTATGTTACATGTCTCTGAATTTTCTACCTCTGCTTTGTTACCCAAACCTGCTGTTCATAGGGATACATGGGAGGATATAATGGATACTGCTGATACATGTAATACACATAAATGTGATTCTGCTGTTTTTATTTCCAATACTAATGATGCTCCTAATGTCATTATTGACTCTCCGAAGATGCCATCTCAGGATGGGGATACTTCTGGTTCCACTTTACCTTGAGACCCTATGCTCCCTAGCTCTATGCATTCTAACACTCCCTCTCATCCTGTTATTCCTTCCCTTCATTCCCCACCAATTGATTTACTTGGTTTGGGTCTCTCCAGTTCTAGTCTTTCTCATTCTAATCAAACGTCCTCAGCACAATCTACCTTAACTAGCTCTGACTCTATTTTTTGTCCCGGTCCAGATCCCAGTACACTCCCTTCCTTATTAAACACTGTTACACCACGTTTCTCCCTATTTTGAGGATCCTAGAGAGGGCCCTTCCACATTAGAACCCCCCCCGAAACCCCCTCCAGTACCAGACAGGGGACCTGTCCTATCTGATTTATTTAAGAATAAGTTGGAACAAGCTCCCAGACGTCATGCAGTACAATTACGTTATAAGGGTGGTCTCTCTGTATTTTCTGACCGTTACTATGTGGCCAGAACCCTTTTAAAGGGTGATATGCATTTTCAAGCCCCTGATATTTATGCTTTAATATATATTTCTGGGGAAGAAACCTTTGACATTAGTTTTAAACATGCTAGTGGTTTAGACAGGTTTTGGAATAAATATGCCACATTGAAAAATTCTCCTCTTTGGGTCCCTTTTTCAGTCATACCCCTCACCAAACCAGCAATTAGAACTGTGACTATCATGTTTCGCAATGAGGGGGCAGCGACATATATCATTGGCTATAGAATAAATGCACGGTCTATCCCCTCCTGAAGCCATTATAGATGAGGAAGATCTTTGGACAGGTGGCTGGAAGTTCTGTGTGAAACTTTTTCAGGTTAATTCAGAAGTTGTTCACCTTCCTAACAGCTTTTTCCTAGGAAAAGATAGAGGTGTGTGTTTTTATGGGGGCCAACCCAGAGCCTGTCATAAATGTGGCTCACACACACATCTCAGTAGTACATGTGACTTGCTGAAATGTAGCTTATGTGGGGGGTTTGGACAGCCTGGTGTTTCCTGCACAAATGTGTTTCAGTGTAATTTATGTGATGAGAAAGGGCATGCATACCATCAATGTCCTTGGGCCAGTAAGAATCAGCATGAGGGGTGGGATCCGAATGTCCTTGTTCAAAAGGCACAAGATAAGGCTCAGGATCAATCCACAAACTTGATTTCACTGTCTGAAGTCCCTGATGTATCTCCAACTCCCCTCCCCAATATGCTGGTTGTACCGGTTGAAACACAGTCTGCACAGAAACCTCCTAATGCTATGGAACTTATTCCTACTACTGAGGAGTCTGTATCACATACTCTACCCCCTCCATCTACTCAGGAGTCTGTATCACATACTCTACCCCCTCCATCTACTCAGGAGTCTGTATCACATACTCTACCCCCTCCATCTACTCAGGAGTCTGTATCCATACTCTACCCCTCCATCTACTAAGGAGTCTGTATCACATACTCTACCCCCTCCATCTACTCAGGAGTCTGTATCACATACTCTACCCCCTCCATCTACTCAGGAGTCTGTATCACATACTCTACCCCCTCCATCTACTAAGGAGTCTGTATCACATACTCTACCCCCTCCATCTACTCAGGAGTCTGTATCACATACTCTACCCCCTCCATCTACTCAGGAGTCTGTATCACATACTCTACCCCCTCCATCTACTAAGGAGTCTGTATCACATACTCTACCCCTCCATCTACTCAGGAGTCTGTATCACATACTCTACCCCCTCCATCTACTCAGGAGTCTGTATCACATACTCTACCCCCTCCATCTACTCAGGTGTCTGTATCACATACTCTACCCCCTCCATCTACTCAGACCACTGTCACTCCTTTTCTAGACCCAGATGGTTTTCAGATTAGCAGAAGAGTCACCTGGGTGACTTCTTGCAAAACTATAAAGATGCCTGAAGTTTCTCTTTCCAACACTTTTGAATGTCTGAAGGGTAGGAGAGAGGACTCGGACAGTGATTCTGAGGCTTCTGTCTTACCTTCTGACATGGATCTCATTGTCCCTAAACCACCAGATGTTTCTCGCTAAAAACTTACTAAAACCAAAAAGGAAAGTAAAAAACGTAAGAACATGACCATTACTGATGGAAGTGGTTGACTGATTTCTTACTGTGACTCTTCTTCGACTAGCTTCCTTCAATGTTTGTAGCCTGAAAAGCTACAAACGGAGAATGTTTTTTTTTCATCTTGCTGCCTCTCTCCCCTTAGATGTTCTTTTTTTACAAGAAACATGTCTCACTTCGCTTTTTGAAGTACAGCATCTTAAACAAGGATGGTATAAAGGTCCCTCCTATTGGATCTTTGGGGATGATTTTGCTGACGGGATAGCTATCTTAATTTTTTCCTTGGCCTTTTCAATCTCCCGTGTTATAGATATTCATCCTGGTAGGGCCCTGATTCTTGATTGTACTTTTCAAGGACAACCCTTTTGCCTTATAAACTTAATTTAATTTAGTTAAAAATGCTAGTTTAATTGATGCTTACCGATCCCTGAAAAATGATGCTGGATGTACATATCATAGATCAATATATCACACCCGTATTGATTATTTCTTTTCTTCTAGATATTGTATACCACAAACAGTTTCACTTTGCCCTACAGAACTTTCAGACCACTTCTTATTGACCTGTACATTTTCATTAGATGCAAACACCATACCCCTTCTTCCCTCCCTACTTCACTGGAAGTTAAACAATACTCTATTGACCCAGGCTTTTGTTCAGTCACAAGTTAGATCTTTCTTTCAGACTCGAATTACGGTTCTCTGCTGTTATGATTCGGTATGGGACTGGTGGTCTGATATGAAACTAGATCTACGTAAGCTTTTTCAAAATATTGGAAAATGACTAGTACGTGATACCTACCTTACATATTTAACCTTTAGGAATCAACTCTATAAATTAATGTCTCTTTCTGTCTCTTCCCCGTTGACTATTCTTCACAAATTAACACTGTTAAACAACATATGTTTACACATCAATATAATAACGCTCGGTTTTTAGATTTTTTTATGAGAGTAGGTACATCGGTTTCTCCATCAGAAAACCCGTTCTTAGCTTATACTACTAGACTTCAGGCTATAGTCATGCATGGACTTTTTGATATGACGGGAAATATTGTTTCGGATATTCCTGGTATGCTTTCCATTGCCAACAATTATTTGCATACCCAATTCTGTACTTTGCCACCCAAAACCTCTGACTTATCCACAGTTTTTTTGGCCCCAGTTCTGAGGCTTTCTCTACACCATGTTGAAGACCTTATTGCCCTCATTTCTCAAGAGGAAGTAGCTTGTGCTATTTCCCACCTTAAATTACAGGTAGCACCAGGTCCTGATGGACTTATACATGAATTTTACGAAAACATTTAAAGATGATTTACTAGAAATATTGACCCAAGTTTATAATTATGTTTAACAGGACTCCTCTCAGATTAATAATTTCGGCATCTCTTTTCTCAAATTCATATATAAAAAAGGAGATCACCACTCTTTACTGAATTGGAGACCTCTTCACCTTCTGAATACAGATTTTAAGATCTTAACATGCATACTCAGTACCCATTTACAACGGGTTGCACCAGATCTTATAGATTCAGCCCAGTCTTGTGCTGTTCCAGGCTGATCTATAAACACAAATTTATTTCTACTCCGAGAACTCTTTGAAGCAAAATGACATAATAACATTTCAGGATTTGTTCTTTCACTGGATCAGGCAAAGACATTTGATTCGATCTATCACTCCTATCTCCTTCAGGTCTTGCAATTATATGGTATTCCGGCTACATTCCTTCATTGGATTACACATATTTTTTCCTTTGCTTATTTTTCCCCACTGATTAATGGTTTTGTAGGCGAGACTTTACTTCAGAAGGTTGGGATATGACAAGGATGCCCGTTTAGTCCACTGTTATATGCTTTTGCCCTGGACCCCATTATATGACAAATTAAATGGGATTCCCAAATTATAGGTTTAGTGCCCCATTATTCCCTTCCCCATGTGAAGATCACTGTGTATGCAGATGATGTTGTTTTGTTTATGCATGATATTTCCTCTGGTACTAGAGCTATTCAAGTGTTTCAGACATTTTCTGTTCTTTCTGGTGGCAGGTTGAACCTTCAGAAAAGTGTATCCATTCCCTTGGATTCAGAGTCCGCCACTGTCTCTACAGTTGGTGGCATTATCACTTCTACCTCCCGTCAGAGAATTTTGGGGGTTTGGTTTAATGTTGAGGATGCAGCAACTTATAATTGGGACAAACGTCTACACATTGGAGAATGCAAAGTTGGTGTTTGGAAATCTTGGAAGTTAGGGAAAAGGAAGAGAGTTTTAGTGGTTAAGAAATTCATCCTTCCCATTTTTTTATTTCTCAGTCCTATATATGCCCCTCCCAAACACTTAGAAACTCACATTTTTATTGTATGTTTTCAGATGGTCTGGGGTAGTAGACTTAACCCAATTAAAAGGGATGTTACATACTTGCCGATTCATCTAGGTGAACTTGGTATGATTCATCCCATAGCCTTTTTCTTTTTTTTTCTTTTTCACCTTTTTCAAAGCATAAGATATACATTGACCATTAGTGATATATGGATTGGCTTTGCACTACATCCTGTTATAGATAAATGGGAAATACTTCCACCTATACAATCTCGTCTTACTTGTTATCCCTCCTATACTGTAGACAGTTTTCAAAAAATCAGATTTTGGAAACTTCAAAAATCTTCCATATTACCATTATCTAGAAGACAACTCTATGATAATTTTATCAATATTACTATGCCAGTTTTACACTTCCCCAATTGCTCTCCTTCCAGACATGACTGTGTTTTGTCTATTCTTCAAGATAAAAGAGTACCGCTACATATGTGGGATGTATCTTGGCTTTGTTGCCATGGCAAATTACAGGCTAAGGGAAATCTTAAACACCAATCTTCTCAAGAATGATTCTGCCCTAAATCTTCCTGTTTACACATTGAAGAAACGATGTCACATTTCTCTTTTGAATGTCAGGATGCTTTACTATTTTGGAAAACTTTAGCTAATAAATGGAAATGGCCATTTCTCAGCAGGATAACATATCAGGTTTTGATATTGGGAGATTTTTCTGGTACTTGGAACAGATTTCATCCTAGTACCCTCAGAGTGATTTTTACTATGTGTAAATATTATATGTGGCAAGCTCAATGTCAATATGTGTTACAACAAATTCCAACTGTTCCGATTGTTATTATACAGCATATTGAACATGCTCTCTTGACTGTTATGGACTCAGAATGTTATCAACTTCCTTTACATCGCTTTCACTCTGTATGGAAGTACATTACTTTTCTGCATTCATTTTTCTTATTTCTGTTCCATTATATTGTCAATACTTTTGTTTCTGTTCTTTTTTAAGACTACTATAATGTATGCCCTTTATGTATATTTGTATATTTGAATATTATATGATACATGTTTTTTTTCTTTTATGCTTATTTCTGTCTGATGTTATGATTTATTTCCTTAATAAAATTCTCCTACTCTTTTCGATAAGTGCCATGGGATCTTTAACATCCACCTGAACTACCACCAATCCAGGCAGATGGGACCTCGATTTAACATCTCATCCGAAAGACAGCACCTCAGAAGTGCAGCACCCATCTCATGCTGCACTACAGTATCAGTACTGGGACATTAACCCAAGTGCCAGATGTGGGAACTGAACCCACAGCCCTCTGATCTCCTGGCCTCAGAGGCGAGTGTGCTACCTACTGAGCCACTGAAACTGACATCTACTCCAAGGGTGCTCACCCAGTGTCTTGCAGTAGTGGTGGCATTCCTCAGGAAACAGGGTATCCTTCTGTTCCCATACCTGGATGACTAGCTCCTAGTGGGCCACTCCTCAGACCAAGTCAAGTCAGCCTTAGAGGTCACTCAAAAGCTTCTAGAATCCTTGAACTTTATTCTGAACCTAGAAAAGTCTGTTCTGGAACCAGCCCAGCTTCTCACTTTCATGGGGGTGGAACTAGACACTATTCTGGCAAGAGCATTTATCTCTCTCTCAAGGGTTCAGTCCCTTGTCACTCTGGCTTCCTCTTTTTGTGCTTTAGTTTCTCATCCAGACAGATTATTTCTACAGTTGCTGGGTCATATGGCAGTATCCACAGCTGTGGTCCAGGGAGCAAGGTTTCAGATGAGAGATATTCAGTTTCATCTAAGATCTTCTTGGTCTCAGAAAAAAGGCCCTCTCTCCAAATTGGTTCCAGTGTCTCAAACTCTAGTTCGGGCCCTCCAGTGGTGGCTGGAGGAGTACAATCTTTGACAAGGTGTCCCATTTATCAGTCTGGCTCCTTCAGTGATTCTCACCACAGATGCCTCTCTACTAGGTTGGGGGCATCATCTAGATCAGTTTATAGCTCAGGGAACCTGATTACACCAGGAGTCTCTTCTACACATAAACCTTCTCAAACTAAGAACTGTCTTTCTAGCACTTCAGACATTCTCAACTGCTGTTCAGGGGAAAGTGGTGCAAATCAGGACAGACAACACCACAACCACGTGGTACATCAACAAGCAGGGAGGCACTTGGTCCTTGGCCTTGTGCACAGAAGCCATGAAGATATGGTCTCTAGCCTATTCCCTTCAGGCTTCCCTGATGCCTGTGCATCTTCCAGGGAAGGACAACACTTTAGCAGATGCTCTCAGCAGGATTTCTCAGGGTCACCATGAATGGACCCTGAATCCCCCAATTCTTCAGGTCATTTTCAAAAGGTCCCTTTGCAGCCCCATACAATTATCAACTTCCTCTCTTTTGCTGCAGACTGCCTCTTCTGGGCCCTGTCCCTCGGGATGCTCTCTTGTTGAACTGGACAAGCAGGTTTCTGTATGCATTTTCTCCTTTTTCTCTGATATTCAGGATCCTGATCAAGATCAGGTCTCAGCCTTGCAAGGTGATTTTAGTGGCTCCAGACAGGGCCTTGGTACACCCTTCTCTTGTCACTGTTAGTAACAATACCTCTGTGTCTTCCCAGATAGTTCAATCTCCTTACCTCCTCACAAGGGAGGATCCTATACACCAACCTGCAGACTCTCAGGCTCAACGTCTGGCTCTTGAAGAGCTAGACTATGCAAGCCTATACCTTTCTCTATCAATCTTTGACATTTTAAAGGTTAGCAGGGAACCTGCTACTAGAAAGACTTACAACTCCAAATGGAAAAGATTTGGTTTTTGGTATTCCCAGAAGCATGTCTAGCCAGAGCTGGCTGATATTGCCACTGTTTTGGACTATTTGGTGCATCTTAACAGTTTAGGCCTCCGGCCTACTACTCTCAAGGTACATTTGGCAGCTGTGTCTACCTTTCTTTCTGCTGGTAAGGGCTCTTCCTTAGCTTCTCATCCAGTTTTCAATAAATTTTTCAAGGGTTTAGTATGTTAATCCTCCCTTTATGGAACCTACCTCTTCTTGGGACCTGAATATCTGTATCACTTATGCAGCCCACTTTTGAGCCTTCATCCTCAGCTGAGCTGAAGTACATGACTTGGAAAACTGTATTCCTGATAGACATTACTTCTGCCAGGAGAATCAGTGAATTATAAGCTTTATCAGTGGAACCTAATTTCATTTCATTTCACAGGGATAAGGTGGTCCTTCTAACCAACAGAAAGTTTCTTCCCAAGATGGTATCAGACTCTCATTTGAATCAGTCTATGTCATTGCCTCTATTTTTCACTGACTATTCTTCCTCTGGGGAGAGAAGATTACACAGTCTTGATGTAAAGAGGGCTCCTAGTTACTATGTGGAGCATACTAAGACCCATAGGAATGACTGTTCTCAGTTGTTTCTCACTTATGGAGAAAAGGGAAAGGGCAAACTTGCCACCAAGAGAACAATTGCCTGGTGGATTGTCTCATGTATCCAGTTCTGCTATTCAAAGCTTGGGAAAGAGCCTCCCTCAGGCCTGAGGGCTCATTCTACCAGAGGCACAGCTGCTTCGGTCGCAGCAGCTAGAGATATATCCTTAGTGGAAATCTGTAAAGCAGCCACCTGGAAAACTGTTCACACATTTACCAAGCATTACTCTCTGGACATTCAGTCAAGAAGTGATGCTAGGTTTGGCAGAGCTGTGCTACAGAGCCTGTTCCCAAAATAGGTTCTGTGACTCCCTCCTCCAAGAGGGTACTGATTGGTAGTCTGCATATAGTCAAAATACAGCAATACTTCATGTTGTTTGAAGAAAAAGTTACTCACCGTAGTAATGTTGTTTCTTGTAATGGAGTCTTGCTGTATTCTGACCTCCTTCCCTGCCTCCCCTTCCAGAACCTAGTAGTTTTGGGATGTGGTCTGGCAGGCACAGTGCTACACCCCAGAAGAGTACTTGGCATGCCTTTATCTTATTAATGGTTTTTCTGTTTTTTATTATGAATATGTTGGTTGTTTCACTACCTGCTTAGATTATTTTTGGGGTTCTCAACTTGAGCCTTTTGACCCTAAAAATCTGATTATTGCCCTTTGGCATGACAATTTTAGAAACAATTTCTACTTATTGAGTTAGTTAGTTAGTTTAGTGCTCGGAAGAATCAGACGGTTCCACTTTAGAGTACCACAGACAGAGGTTTGAAAACTGAACTTGAACTCAACATTTTATCCCTTGGCATAGAGTTAACCCTTTACTCTCCGGAGCTGTTCAAGTGCTGGAGCTAACTGCATATAGTCAGAATACAGCAAGACTCCATTAGAAAAAATAACATTACTATGGTGAGTCATTTTTTTCTTCTTGCCCTGACAGTGAGATAACTAAGTCTCTGGCTGCAATAAAGGCATGTGTTGCCTGTGTGTACAGTGTGCTGGGAGAGAAACATTCTGCCAGTGGAACTGAGCAGAATTTTGAATCCACGTATTCCATGGTAAACATTCCATGATAAACACTCCATATCTTGAATGTGGAGAACAACAGTGAAAAAAAAAACAGGGAGAAGAAAGTAAGCAATAATACAATTACATCATCAATGATATCACTTGCAGTGGGCAGAAGGGTTATTTTATCACAAATGCACACAAGTAAATCTATTTTTTGGACATATAAACATGCGTTTCCCAATAGTCAAAAGTGAAAAAAGGAGTCAATTTTATAAGTGCAATAAGGCACTCAGGGGCGTGTGTAAACCATATTTTACAGCACAGCCAGCAGCTGAAGTCACTCTGTGTTTGGCCTCATGCCTTATTATGCCCCTGGCCATGCTGTAAAATATGGTCTACACACACCCCTTCATGCCTTATCACTTACTTAGCAACTTTTTAGCCTTTTCAAATGGTACTGTTCATGTTATCACATGACAGTACACCAGATATACAGAAATATAACTGGGGTTTCAAAACTGCATGTTTCATAATTTGAGAAATATTTCTTGAACTGGTAAAAATTCCTCATCTGACCCCTCAATAAAGACAATCCTATAAAAGAACAGGAACATACCGATAGTTTGCATTGCAGTATAGAAGTATACAACCATTATTTTGTAATACTCTGAAAGTATTAATTGTACCACTCTACCCATAGATACATATGTACATCAATATACAGAAATGAATAAACATGTCTGTACATGCATATACATACATCTTAGCAGCAGTAATATGCTGCAGAACACTTAATGTAATGCAGTTACAGTACATTAAATGCATGGATAGTGACATAGTACAACACTAACAGTAAAACATACACAGCGGCTACAATTTTTTTTTTCAAATAAACAAAATAGCAATGAAAGCAGTATCAACACAACACTACTGAGCTCAATTCCAGCAGTATTTACATATATACAACACTGAGTCATAATTTGGTGGTTTGTATAGTCATGTCCAGTGAATCAATGATATTTCCATTAGATCAACATATCATACAGCCATATGTGTTGTTACAGTTCCATTGTAATATAAACCCATGACATTATCAAAGACAAAGCCATAGGGTAATCAACAATGATATAACTACATGTGCCAAGACATAACTTATTTCCTTCAGTTATAGGTGGTATCCAGCACCCTCGAGTCTGCTTGGATTGTGCTAATGTAAGTTTTGTAAGTCAAACCATCAGGGTCAATCATGTACAGTATAACATGAGAAGACATAAACACATAACCTGCTATCAAGTCTTGAGCCAATTTGCTATGAGCACACATCATTTGTCATATCACTGTATAACAGTTGACATATGCAAACAGAGTTCCACTGTGTCAGTAGTCATTTGAATATAACAGCACACTCAAGTCAACTTCTTAAATATATCACTAATTAGAATTAACCAGTACCTTTCAAACACATGTACAAAGATATTGCTTAATGGCTGTCAAATGTGTACTGCCCAGCACCCTCAAGTCTGCTTTGACTGTACTCATGACAGTCATGTTAGTAAGCACTTCAAAGTCACATATGTAAAACATAACAGTGAAAGGCATACCAGCTTTAACTGTTAGTAGTCAGCAAAATACATTTGCAACAAACACAAATTAGTGTAACATCTGTCTCAATGTTGAGGCTCCTTGGGGAAAAATATGGGTCATACTAAAATTTTTAAATATGATTCTTCTGACTTTGGTCAAATGAATAAGGACCTATCAGCATGGAATTGAAAATTTGATTTTGCCAACTGAACAGTTTCAGGGATGTGGGATAAGTTAAATAAAAAAATCCATTCGTTGGTCCAGAAGCATGTACCACAAAAAAAAAAAAAAATATAAAGGGATAATAAAATCCCATCCCCTTTGGATGACCTCTTCAGTTAAAAAAACTAATTAACAAAAAGAATAAAGCATTTAAAAAGGCAAAACAGAGTAGTGATAAAATAGCCTGGGATCATTATAAAAATGTTTAAAGAATGCAAAACAATCCATTGCCTCAGCAAAGGCAAACTATGAGATAAAATTGGCTACTAGGGTTCAGGATAACTACAAAATATTCTATTGTTACATAAATAACAAAAAAGAACAAAACAGTAAAACTGGACCATTAAAAGCCACAGATGGCAATTTAATAATTGAACCTACCGAGATGGCTGAGAGGTATAACGACTACTTCTCATCTATCTTTAACAAGGGCTCACATATCAGAAATTATATCGGTAAAAAGGATTCCTCAGATCACAGTTTCAAACTAGATATAGTTGACATAGCAACTAGACTTAGAAAAATAGACCATAATAAAGCACAAGGACCTGACGGCATACACCCAAGGTTGACTAAAGAACTTGCAGATGTTTTAGCTAGCCCAGTCACTCATCTCTTTCAGAAATCTCTAGATGAAGGTGAGGTCCCTATGGACTGGAGACAGGCTATGATCACTCCCATTTTCAAAAAGGGATCAAGGCAGGAGGTAGAGAACTACAGACCTATTAGCCTGACTTCTGCGCTGGGTAAGATCCTAGAGGGGATACATAAAATACCATGTTATTGATTTCAAAGGTCTAATAGGTGCCACAGATTGTAAACAACATGGGTTCATGGGAGGTCATGCCAAACCAATTTGTTGGAATTTTACAGTAAGTTTAATAAAGCCTTGGATGAGGGCTACTCAGAGGATGTTGTCTTCCTCAACTTTGCCAAGGCATTTGACAAAGTTCCACTTGTTGAATTGATTAATGCTTTACATGACAAGGGACTAGATATAGAGAATAATGCATAGGGCACTGAACATTATGAAAATTTAATGCACACCCGAGGTGAGGGATGCATCATTAAACCCCGAGAGCGAAGCGAAGTGCATCCCTCACCGAGGGTGTGCATCAAATTTTCATAATGTTCAGTACCCTGTCTTATTTTATATAATTGCTGGTGCAAATTTTTATCCTCTGATAAAGTTAAGGCATGTAGAAACAATAGACATAGTCATAATGTGCAACACGACTTATTTCAGAAAATAAGCATTTTTTTTATTTATTCTACTTAGTCATTACAAACACAAGTGACATAAATAAGAACTGTATTAGGTTTCAAGTGATGCATCACATGGAAATGCTCAGTGGCTACTTTTGAAATTAAATCAGTGCAAGATTATTGAAAAAAATCAGACAACCGCTAAATTCATATCAGTGGTGAAAAAAAAACAGAGCTCCATTTATAATGTTTGTACATGCAGCATGTTACTTCACTCTAAAAATAAATTACAGAGCTGAGTCCTCCGTGGGAAGTTCGTATCTCCGTGTGCTCAGTGTCAGTTGCTGCATGACAGTTCATTGCCATGGATATGGAGGTTATCTGTTGAAGTCCCTGAAATGAATTAAGGGACAGTGTTAAAAATCTCACATAGATTCTAACGGATATCAATGTTAAATCTCTGTTTTTGCTTTTGTTTTGTTTTGTTTTACTCTGGGAGGCAACTAATTAACATATGGATTGTACTGTGTCACTAACTATGTACCTCTAGTCTGAATCTGATTAAATTACTGGATGCCTTTGGTTGATTTTGCTACTTTCTTCGGGAGCTGCATGATAGAAATGTATTGACACCCCCTGGTTGATCACGCAGTTTGGACCAAATATTGTTTGAAGAGAGCTTGTTCTTGTGATTTCTTTTAGAGTCATTTGACCACTATTGGGGTTTGTGAACAGACAAGTCGATGTTGAGGGCTGCTGGTTTTCTTGTGTCTCAGGTAGTTACTGTAGGAGACTTGATATTTTATGCTGTTTCTTTTCTGACAGAATTGAATAATTATTTATGCTCTGCAGGTTTCGATGGCCAGAGATTTGCTGCATCTCGGTGGGGGGCACATCACAGTCTATTAACCTCTGTATTGAGGTTTTACGGGTTGAATGGTTTGTTATTCATTTACAGTGAGCTATGCCTGCAGCAGTTTTCATTGTGGACATCATTGTTCTGAGTTTGTTCATGCCCACATTCATATTCCTGAACCAAAGTGATCCCTGGGCTGTGTTTGTGTTGGGTGCTAGATAGAAGGGAGACTGTGCTGATAAGCAAGCTTGGGGCCTGTTTTTTTTTTGTAAATTTCATATGCCCTGATTTTGTCTCTCTCTGGGTTTGTTACGTTTTGCTACAAACGTGGTTTTACTGATCTAACGTCCCTTGGATTATCGCCCATTCGGGTCTTTGTTTGCACTCAGAATATTCTAAAAAATTATTCCCTTCAGTGTTGATACCTTCAGTTACGTCCCCCCATTGCAAGTCATAGTGTTCCTTGGTTCTCAAGGCAAACTGTATGCCTATGTTAAAAAATAGGAAGTTCAGTAGTCCAGTGGGAGTGGTTGTGTTTATTGTGCCCGAACTGTACAAAAGGTTTATGTCCTCATCTGTTAGTGCTTGTGATTTCAGTGGCCTGTTACCTTTGCCCATCTTCTTGAGGTGTTTTAATTTAGCACCCAAGGTACGCTTGGTTTCCATAAAATCTGTCTGTATACCTTTGAATATGGAGTGCGGGTAGTGCCCTTTCACAAGGTACCTGTCTATTGATGCAACGATGCCACGGATGGAGCTGGGCTCATATTCTGTGCCATCATTTTTTTTTACACAAAAAATGAAGTTTGCTATTAATTCATCTAGTTGCTGCATTGGGACAGTTTTTAGATCAACAGTCTGACCTGTTTCACTGAGGTAGCTAAAGAAGGGGCGGATGTCGCTATCTGTTTTGCGCTTAGTGTTTGTGTTTCCTTGTTCTTGTATAAATCACTCTCTTTGTTCACCTTGAGGGTTTGTGAAATGGCTGGTTATACTATCCATAACTTTTTTTTTTTTTTTACAGACTTTCCGATTTTGGGAGATGTATACAGACGCTGATGCTGAGGATCTGCTTACAGGTTGGTGAAAAATGACTGTTTTGAGTGTCGCGCTTTCTAACTGTTTAATTGTGTGTGCTCTAACCCTCGTGCCAAACTGATGTGTGTGCATGAAATTCATAGCAACTGACTAGTTATTACGGGAAATATCAACCGCTTTTTCCCATTGAGAAAAATTTGCACCAGTAATTATATATATAGAGTTCGATGGGTTCAGTCATGGTTGCACGAGAGACGTCAACGAGTTTGTATTAGGGGTGAATATTCAGGTTGGATGGATGTTACCAGTGGAATACCCCAGGGTTTGATTTTTGGCCCTTGACTGCTCAATTTATATATCTCTTCAATGCATATACAGTTGGGTGTATGGCTTTCTAAATTCATGGATGACACTCACTTAGGTTACCCTGTAAATAGCCAGGAAGATAGAGACATCTTACAAGCTGCCCTCACTTATCTTGCACTATGGGCTCAAACCAAGAAATCATTATTTAACCTTGATAAGTGCACTGTCATGCACTTGGGGAAACATAACAAAGAATTTAACTATACATTAGAAGGCAGGGCACTAAAAGTGGTTCTGGATGAAAAGGATCTTGGTATTAGAGTGAGTAATGACCTCAGTTTCAAAATGTAATGTAGCCAAGCTGTTAAAAAAGCTGGCAGCATACTTCATTGCATACTTAGACACATTACAAGTAGGGATAAAGAGGTCCTAATCCCCCTCAATAACACTCTGGTGTACTTCACATGGAGTATTGTGCCCAGTTTTGGGCCCCTGTCAGCAAAGGGGATATTAGAGCTCTTGAGAAGATTCAGAGGAAGGCAACTAGAAATATTAGGGAAGTCAAAGGTTTAAATTATGAATAGAGACTTCAACATTTGGGTATGTTTTCATTAGAATACCGTAGACTGAGGAACGACATGTGCCTGATCTATAGGGTCCTATCAGACACACAAATGTGGGAACAATTGGGCTTGGTACCGAGGGTCCAACCACATAATGCTCAAGCTCACCCATTTCAATTATTCAAGGACAAATTCACTACAAAAAAAAAGAAAATTCTGGTTTAACACTAGGGTGACAGAGATCTGGAATATATTACCATGCTTAGTTGTGTGTAGCAAGACTATGGCTGAGTTTAAAACCAAGCTTGACAACTTTCTCATTAGCAAAGGCATCCAGGGATATTCTTAATCTTAGTGAGCTTAATGGACTAATGTCTTTTCATGCTCTGTACAACCTATGGTACCTATGATACCTAGGAATGACAGACGATGCTAACAACAGAATTAGTACAGTGTTTTTTTGCAGGCATGCCACGGTACCACAGTCACTAAGAGTAAGTGTGACATACTTCACAATAACTGGTACAGAGTACCTCTAGACAAGAACAAACTCAATCCCCAAAATATATATTTTACCCATGGTAGAAAAAGTTAGCACAAAAATATAGTGCACTGCTGTACACGTGTTTAATGACAAAACACATATTATCCCCTTTTCATAATGCCTTTTGAGTAAGAAACAGTCACAACACACTCAGTGTAAACCAATATGTAGCACATGGTAGGATTCTGTGGGTCTGTCTTTCAAAAATCACTCCTTAACATGTTGAGCATTTGCTGTGTCATGCAGAACAAATACGTATGCATCTTTTAGAGTCCTTGGTAATCGCTCTCTCATAGTGCACACTGCATCATTGCACTCTACCCATCCAATTCTAAATCTATGCCATGTGACATAATGTTCTGACTGAATAGAAGGTCCATGATGGAAAATGATGGCATGTGTATCCAACTGAGCTCCTGAGAACATAGTTCTTTCAGAAGTGAAGTCAGCAATAGGTGTCATGACTTTCATGCCTTGAGAGTTGAATCACTGCAGGACAATAATAATGTACAGTATGGGCTGAAGTAAGTCACCCTCAAAGAACAGACAGTACTTCACCCACATCTATGACACTACCAACCAGTAGCAGCTTTCCAAAACAATCTATGAAATTTAACTGATTTTTCTTCAGAAACGTAGATGGACAACCATAGCATGTCATTGGTTGTCCCAGATTCTATGTGCCAACATGACAAGCAAGTGTACTTATTTTATTTATTTAAAATTTGATGACCGGGAAAAGCACACTGAGCTGAGGCTCGTTTCCAGGTGCCACCCGAGTACAGAGTGTACAGTGAAGAAAAAAGGAGTAACAAATGGTGAATAATACAATCAGTATGTACAGATATTTTTACAAAGAATATAATACATTATCTATGAGCTTGCACACATAATGAACTCTGAAGTGTTCTCTAAGTTGAATTCCATCATCTGCCAGACTATTCATCACACCCATCATGAATTCAGTCACATCTTGTTGTGCATTATCAGCAAACATACTTAGTCCAGTATATTTGGACAGAGTAAGCTGCAAAGGAGTCAAATTCTGCAAGCTAGGTGCTTCCTCTTGACTACCTTTTATTACTCTTGTGAGTGCATCAGACAGAGCTGTTGACTTCGCAGTAGTCAAGATATAAATGAACTCTGGCATATGCAGAAGAGCTTGCATTGCAGCATTGGCATAGCAGTTCACTCCAGTGCTATTGTCAAAGATCGGTAGTCTCTGAAGACCAATGCATTTTTTTTGTAGGTGGTGACCTGACTTGATCAGCAAAAGACTGACTTCCACATACAGCAGATGGTGAGGAAACTGAAGTGTTACTCTGTTTCCTTTTCAACTTATGTGTTGTTTCCATTGGCACATCTTGCATGGGCATCTGCCTTGGAACAGGGATCAGACTTGCATTTGATTGGTACAGGATGCATAGCTGGTTGTATTCCACAATACATTTTACATCAGCATGCACCTTATTCTCTGCAAGGTTTAGTATATGCACACCAGAAAGAGATCTAACTCATGACAAAGCAACATACACCATTCTATCCTTGAAAATTCCCTTTCCTATATCAACAACAACACTGTCAAGGCTGAGGCCTTGTGATTTGTGAATTGACATAACATAAGCAAGACACATTGGAAACTGCTTATACATCACATAGATGTCTGTAACAATCTGAAATTTGACAGTTGTTCTATCAATGGGTAAAGGGATGTTATGATTGTCAGATTTGACCACAACAAAGTCAACAAATGTGTTCTGTGCATTGCACTGAAAATCCACAATGAAGCCCATTGCTCCATTTACCAACCCATGATCAACATCAAGGTTTCTATGCAGCATAAAATGTGCATTCTTGCATAGTGTTAGTACAGCTTCCAAGCCAGCAGTACATGACACATCAATTGTCAGTTCCTTCAGTCATTCAACCATTTTTGTCACCATTGTGCATGTCAGTCTAACACCATCAATCACATCAAGTGATGTAATTATAACAATAGGTTGATGTTCTCTTTACAACATAATCTGATTGAACTCAACACATTGTTTCAGCCTTGGCAACAAACAGACAATGAGTTGCCCACTGGCCTGCAGTTCAGCAAATAGCTTCCATGCTTCCTGCATAGATGTCTCTTTTGCAGAGATAACACATTCTCTGAGCATTTGTAGATGGCAAGTTGACAAGCTACCAACTCGAGCTTTGCCAAGCAATGCTTTATAAGATAAGGCAGAGGGGACAGATGATGCTATCTCCACTGAAAGGGTGTGGTTAGCCCTCAAGGCCCTAAAGAAAGATAAATCTTCTGGGTTGGATGGCATTCATCCGACAGTACTATGGGAATTGGCGGACATACTGGCTGCAGCCCTGTCGGAGCTCTTCAACAGGTCGCTTGAGACAGAGAGAGTACCTAGGCATTGGCGAGAGGCACATGTGGTGCCAATCCATAAAGGGGGGGTCAAGGGAAGTACCAGGTAAACTATAGACCCACCAGTTTGACCTCTGTAGTGGGAAAATTAATGGAGAGTATACTAAAGAAATGATTGGGGGTGTACTTGGAGGAGGTGGGAAGTCTGGACAGTCAGCAACATGGGTTTGTGCCAGGTAGATCATGTCAAACCAATCTTGTGGAGTTCAATGAATGGGTAACATAAGAACTGGACAGGGGAAAGCCTGTGGATGCATTATTCTTGGACTTCAGCAAGGCATTTGACTCTGTCCCCCACAATGGTCTGGTGGAGAAACTGACGGGGTTGGTAGTAGGCCCTTTGATGTCAGATGGATTGAAAGCTGGCTAGCTGGATGCACCCAGAGAGTAGTGGTCAGTAGGGAGCTCTTGAACCCTAGAGAGGTCGGTAGTGGGGTACCGCAGGGCTCAGTCCTGGCTCCGATCCTGTTTAATGCATACATATCAGACATCAGGGAGGGTGTGAAATAAGTCTCTTCACTGATGACTCCAAGATGGGAGCAGTAGTTGAGGGGGAAGAGGGGAGATTGGCCCTGCAAAGGGACCTGGACACACTGGAAAGCTGGGCTCACACATGCAAATTAAATTTCAATATCACCAAGTGCAAGGCGTTACATCTTGGGTGGGGAAACCCTAAACACAGGTACACCCTGGGAGGGGAGGTGCTTGAGGCCTCAACAGGGGAAAAAAACCTAGGGGTTGTGGTGTATGCATGTGTGAATAACTCTGAGCAGTGCAGGAGAGTGGCTAGCAAGGCAAACAGGGTATTGGGATGCATCATAAGGGGGATCACCTCTAGGAGCAGGGAAGTGATTCTGCTGCTGTACAATGGACTGGTTAGACCACACCTTGAGTACTGTGTACAGTACTGGAGACCACACTTGAAGAGGGACATACAACTCCTGGAGAGGGTACAGAGGAGGGCAACTAAGATGATACGAGGAGTAGGGGATTTGATGTATGAGGACAGACTTGAGGAGCTCTGTCTGTTTTCATTGGAGGAGAGGAGAGACAGAGGGGACATGATTGAGGTCTTCAAGTACCTCAAGGGAATAAATAGGGTAAACATGGAGGGGATCTTTAGACTAAAGCATGGAGGTATCACCAGAGGGCATGGTTGAAGTTGGAAAGTGGAAGGGTGAGGGGGAAAAGAGAAGGAGTTTTTTTCACTGAGAGGGTGGTGGACCCTTGGAATGTGCTGCCTGGTGAGCTGGTTCAGAGATCCACAGTCAAGGGCTTCAAGAGAGGGTGGGACAGACACAGAAAGTGGATGTATCAGATGGTAGCCTGGCCCAGGGGGGTGGGGATGGATGATAGGGGTTTCTGGAACACAAGGGGGGAAGGCCTCGGCACCCAACTAGGGATCTGAGGTTCAAGCAGACTCGATAGACCGTAAGGCCTAACCTGCTGGCAATTAGTATGTTAGTATGTATCTCCTCTCTGTCACATGTTCTGCAACAGTTCAACATAGGAGAAGATCTCCCAGAGGTTCACTCCGCCTATACATCCAATGGTTTTTCTAGCTTCCTTCACTGAAAGACTAGAAAACACATGTTGTCCATTGACTGGAGCCAGCTGCAACAGATCTCCAAGGACAACAGTGTTTTCCCACAAAATGGAACATTATTGTCACAACCCACAATCTCCTGTAGGCACAGCTGAATGTAGGTTAGGAGTACATTAGAAACCATGCTGATTTCATCAGTGATCAGTTACTCCATCTTGTCAAACATGCACTTTAACACACTTGCAACTTCAAAAGACAACTTGTTATACTCTCCAGTCTTACCATGCTCAACTGGCAGCATGAACAACCTATGAAGAGTAACACTACTTATGTTGTAAGCTGCTAGTCCACTAGCACAGATATTGGTGTCCCAGTAAGTCTACGAATGCCTACACTCATTGCCTCAATTAGGAAGCTTTTGTCAGTGCCAGCAGCACCACTGACAAACATTCTTAGTGGTATATGCTTATCACAGAAGCATTCTTTTTTCCAGTGTTTCATCCCATGCTCAACAGTATGCATCAGAGCAGCATACACAACATGTTGATGTGTATTCAGTTCATCAACAGTGTTGAGTGAGTTGTCTATGAAGTGTGCACTCTGCTGCATAGCACCTTCAATCTTTGATATCAACACAGTTGGATCATTTGCTGGCAATGGCACACCAAGTGCACCTTCCGCCTCAGGGTCGATCATTTCCTGTGAGTTGCCTGGTGTATCATCTTCCAATTGTTGCCTTGCTTTCTCAAGGTCCAGTCTTTGTGTATGTGCAGTAGAAGCTTCACTTTTGAAAGAATCATAGCTCAGATTGAACTGTTAT
This sequence comes from Neoceratodus forsteri, assembly GCA_016271365.2. Lineage (NCBI taxonomy): Eukaryota > Metazoa > Chordata > Ceratodontiformes > Ceratodontidae > Neoceratodus > Neoceratodus forsteri. The sequence goes on along the minus strand of CM028130.1, from coordinate 1,694,317,354 downwards.
TCAAAAGTGTCAAATGCACCTTTTAAACCTGTCTCAGCTCTCCAAGGTTTGAAGAGGAATAGAAGAGCAAAATAGTAATGCTCTTTACTTTCAGTAGTAGTCAAACTCAGTTTGCAATGGTCTATCAACTATGGCTTACACCTCTTCACCAGAGGCCCATCTAAGCCTGTCACCTTATACATCCTCTTCTCAGGGTCAGAAGCAACACCCCACTGGTAGTCATACCACTGAGCAACCTCAAACAAACATAGATCATCCATAGCACTGTAGCACTGAGGATAGTAGTTATCTATTAAGTTGCTCTTTAGTATATTTGAGGATGTTGGTCTCATCACAGCAAGCTCTTCAATTTCATGATGACTTCTAAGGACACAATGTCTTTTCTCTTTAAAGTTCACATTCAAGTAATGAATGGACTCAGACTTGCCATAGGGACAGGCACCTATAAGGCAATTGCTAGCCTCATACACCCCACACTCTCGATGTGACAGAGTGCACAATCCTAGCGACCACAGCTGAGAAGAGATAGATCTCTTACAATTGGACAGATCTTCCCACAGTTCTTGTAAGCAAGTCTTCTCATGTTTAATGATATATGAAGTGACATATCTCACCAAAGCCATTGAATTGTTGACAACATACTGGGCATCAGTATTGGCTTGCCACATCAACAGCAGACAAGGATTGTAGTCATTGATGTAGACTTCTCACTCTCTTCGAGGAAGCTCATACACCTGCTTTGTCGACTTGGCCTTTAGGTGGTGTAGCATAGCATTAAGACAAGCATTCATGCAGACTTATCTTGGGAATCTAAATCGGCACCTTGTGTACCAGTTACCTCTGTTTTTCACTTTTCTGTGATAGTACTTACTACACAAGTTTCACTGAAATTTCTGCACCAATTTTCACAGTGTTGGATTATCACACTTGTCAGGAATCTGACATGTCACATACTTCATGTTGAAGCTGAGAATGTCAGCTGTGTCGCTGTCACCAAACAGTGGAGCACCTTTTATCTACAACAACATATGTATGTGTGGTCTCTCTCATGCTTGGTATTCCATCCTCCAAAAATAGTGTTCCACAACACCAAGAGGTGGGTTAGTTTTTGATAGTATGAATCTTAGGGGTGCCTGGAGCTGGTGTTGAAAGTATTGTGACACCGAGACAGGATCTAGAGGACACAACTCACCAAGAGTCATAGTCTGTATGCCATCAACATCAGAGTTCGCCCATATCAGAAGGTCAGGCAAGTCATCCCAGTAGTGTTCTGCACAACTGAGATTGACAAACCATGATTTGCTGGACCAAACTCCCTCAACATGCACATCACTTCAGAGTGTCTTCGATGCCAATATTCCTTATTACCTCGCATGCTGGAGAGAACGGATGAAAGACTAGCTTGCAAGACTTCATCTTTCTTCTCCAGTCTCTGAATCAACTGTGCAGCTGTCATGTTGGTAAATTCTGTACCAAACCACAATGTGTGTGCAATACTTGCAGAAAGAATACTAAGTTCACTATTCCACAGAAGGTGGAATAGATATGTTATGTTTCTATGGAATTTTCCATCTGAGTGCAAAGTCTAGAACTTCTGTACTTGGCTCCAGGGGCCTATACATCATGATTATTCAGATGTCCACCTGTTCCATGTGGGAAAAGGTCTGGAAAGCAACATGTTTCAAGTATGCTCTCCCATATGCTAACAGGATTACCCTCCACCTGTTTCATCTGGTATAAATCTATATTGTCCATGACTGGGTCTTTCCCATGCAAAGGATGGATAGAGTGTTGCTCATACACACTTTCATTAGTGACCATGTCTACCTTTTCAAGCATGAGCTTCAAACATGCAGGCACATCAACTTGCACATGAACATCAGCAAATGTGTTGATGCTGATGTCAGCATAGAAAGGATTAGATTGTTTGAGATATACCAAAGCACATTTGACTTTCTCAGCATTAACAATGTCTTGCCATATTGCTTTGTTTTTAGTCAGAATACCATTCACCAGAATGACAACACTATTTTCTCTCGAAATAGTGTTTACATTCTCTTGCAGTGGCAGAGATAGATACACAACAGAGCCCTTCAATTACCTAACCAGCTCTTTTTTAGGTAAATCTTTTATCTTTGTATTCAGTCTGATTATGGTTTGGAATGGCTTCATTGTTTGGATTAAAATCCTCTCAAGCAAATTCAAGGAAGCTATCTCAGCTGAGGTCTTATCTACTTCCATGCCATTTAGCACAGACCGAGCTGGCAATGTGTCAGGCTTAATTTTATGACAACAGTATTCACATAGTGGAATTGCACCCTGAACATTAAAATCTGTCTTTAAAAGTACATACACAATAAGATGACACCACATGTCATTCCATCGAGTGATATTCTGCAGGTCTACAGTAACACACTGTTCTTTGTAAAACAGTCATTCACAACAGACACAAACAATGTAAAACTTGTGAGTTTTGTTAATTTCAAGTTTTGAAGTCTCAGATCCAAATTTCCTTAACACATGTGATTCTTGAACTATTCCAGCCTGTAACACCTGTGCGTCATCACCAGTGTCAATGGTTTTCCTCAATTTATGTTTTTCTTGCAACACCTTAATGAAGTCACTTACTATATACCATTGACATCACCATCATTTAGTAAAGAATCAACAGAACAAAAGTCTCACACAGTTGATCTTATGCAATACAACTGTTGCACAAGCCTTCACATTCCTGAGTTGTGCACAGCAATCATATGAATGTGATGAAAAATACTGCCACATGCTTGTTTGTAAGCAAGCAAATGAATATCCCAGCAGACCAGTAAAAGGTCTAACAGTGCACTTGTCAATATGTGAAAACAGCTTGTGTCTTTCACATCTTTTAATATTTATGAATGTTGACATGACATTTTCAATGACAGAAAATTATTCTTCCCTGACATAGCACATTACATCACAAGGTCATTTCTTAGCATGTGATTTTTGCTATGACACATTGTCAGAAATATCATTATCATCATCCACCACGGTCTCAGCACTTGATACAACCAAGATATTCTGAACTTTCCCAGACACATCCAATGTTAAAGTCACATTAGTACTGTGAACATTATATGTCTCCTCCCAGAAAAAAGACTCAGAATGTTCAGAGTGAATCTATCTGCCCTCAAATAAACTGCAAAGGTTGTCTTTGTTCAAGTATTGGAAAGAAAGTGGTCTATCTTTACTGTCAATTTATCTATTATTGACATCATGACAGCCCACAGTTGAGAACGAATGTTTATGGTCTTGCTCTGAAATGCATTTTCATGCGTGCAACTTTGTTTTTAAGTTGTTTCCCCTTGCACCTCACAACTGCTGAGATGATATGGTCAATCTTAGCAGCATGCACAATTCTTTTGAAAAATGTTGTCCTTGAAAACCTAGAGGCAAAACTATCAGTAACACCATTGTTTTTGTCAGCAATAGACATATTGCAAATCTGTGTCTGGTGACACAACCTAGGTCTTTTGGAAGACGTAGATTTGGCATTGATATTCTTAGTTGACAATTTATCATGATGTACACATTTCTTCACATGTGTACATTTGTTTGAGTGTGTAGCGGTAGCTGAAAAACACTCAGTAGACTTGAGTCCATGAGAAACACTAGGTTTCTGACTGTGACATGACATCTTGCCACCAATATACCTGTTCTGCTTAGAAACTCGGTGCACATTACGTACAACAGTCATTATTCTAAATCTTCTTGAATTATTCACTGTTCCAGTAAAAAAGCAAGACCTAAAGATAAAGAAAAACAATGTTAGCTGTCAGAAATAATGTCATGCACAAATCATAGTGCAAATAACCAGACATAATAAACATTGTTTAAGCACATTAGATAGAACTCTGACATGTAATCAATCAAAAATTGTGAAGGAGGCAATCATTTCCTATGATTAAACAGTCAGCTGTGAGAAAATGGTTCCACAACATTCAACTGACTAGCACACCCAGATACACAGGCATACATTGTGACAAAATAAGCATCTCTTTGGTCAGTGCCACAATGGGAGGCAACCACTTACATACTTCCTGAGTTGGTATGAGTGGCCTGTGGTACCACTCTTACTCAACAACTGCCACTACATCTCACATTCTCCATAGTATCCTATGCCCATCATGGCCATTCCAAAGAAATTCCTATCACACAGCAGCCATGAAGCTGATTCACTACCCCTGGGCTGACCCATGACAAACATATAGTCTGTCATATTATAGACACATTTTACTGTGCCAGCACAAACAGGTGATGAGTCACAGCCCTAATCCTTCACCTTTCAACATGGACAGTTGGATGAGACATCCAGCTAAATACAATGACAACCACCTGTTCAATGTAGCCTCACACACCATGTATGCCAGGTGTACACATACTAGTGGCAGATGTAGAGGGGGTCTGGGGGGGCTGTTGTCATTTGTAGCTATCCCAGTGTGAGCAGTGGTGCCCCACCACCATATTTATTCAATGTTTACTGCCTGTTGTTAGGCCATGATTGACTGAATGCCCCCAGGCTCCCAAACACTTCCAAACCTAGCTTCACCACTGACACATAAACAGTTAAGTGGCTTGCAATGTTGTGGTAAGGTTGCATGACCAATACACAACCACATGTAGGGCACATAATTAACAGTATGGAAGCAGTACATCCCAGGATGAGAAATGACTTGGCAAGGTTGGAGGAATGGTCAGAAGTATGGCAGCTTGTATTCAATGCAAAGAAGTACAGAGTAATGCACCTGGGAAACAAAAAACCCAGGAGAAGATTACACAATGGTGGGGTAGTAACACCAACAAAATTGGAAAGGGACCTAGGGGTAATCATATCAGATGACTTTAAGTTTAGCAAGCAATGTGAGAAGGCTGTAGGGAGTTGGTGAGACCACATCTGGAGTACTGCATCCAGTTCTGGAGACCCCATCTCCACAAGAACATAGGCAGGATGGAGGCAGTCCAGAGGAGAGCAACTAAAATGGTGCAGGGTCTGCAAGAGAAGCCATATGAGGAAAGATTAAAGGAGCTTAATATGTATACCCTTGAGGAAAGGAGGGAGAGGGGGTACATGATAGAAACTTTTAAGTACCTCAGTGGAATCAACGAAGTCCAAGAGGGTATCATCTTTCAGAAAAAAGATGTGCAAGAACAAGGGGACATACTTGTAAGATAGAGGGGGATGGCTCAGGGGCAATGTGAGGAAGTATTATTTCACAGAGAGGGTGGTGGACACATGGAACAACCTTCCTGAGGAGGTTGTGGGGTCTAAAACTGTGGGAGAATTGAAGAATGCATGGGACAGACATAAGGCAATTCTTGTGGGAGGAGGTAGGAGGAAATAGGCTGTTGGTTAACTAGGATCTGCAGCTTATTCTGTAGGTAGGAAAATGGGCAGACTAGGTGGGCCAAGTGGTCCTTATCTGCCCTCAAAGTCTATGTTTCTTTGTTTCCCACTATCTGCTAATGTTAGTATGTTGGACTCTTACAACATCAGTAAGGTGTCGGCAAACTCAACAAATCCTCAGACGCACAGTCACACACCACAAGTACTCATTCTATGTCTCCATACAGCAATTCTAAATAGACTGTTACAATGATAAGTAACAAAAAAAATACCAAGGCCAATATAATAGCTAAAAATGTAAAAAATAGCTCACAAACAAGGATTTTGACACCTCGTGGACTAGAATTCTAGACTGCACGAGTCACGGTCCAGGATTCTGTATGCTCATGAAGTAAAATGTGGTATTTTTCCAAATAACACGTTTCTTATGTAATAACCTCACGACTAAGATTTTTGCACCTCGCGGTTTCAGGATTCTAGTCTGCATGAGTCATGGTCAAGAGTTTTGCACGCTTGCAAAAGAAAAATGACAACCATTATACATATTCTTAAAAACTCACAAAGAAAATGTCAACCACCATTGCCTAGCATCCAATACTAAAAAGAACCCATAGATAAGCAGTAAATTCAATTATTAAGTCGTTCTAAGGTTTTAAAATAAAATAATTTTTCAAATAATGCATTATCGATTCGTTAACCTCATGGACCAAGATTTTGGAGCCTCATGGCACAGGATCCTAGTCAGCATGAGTCATGGTCAAATATTTTGCTTGTTCATGAAATAAAATAGAAAATAACTATATATGGATTTAAACAAACTCAAAAAAATTAAAACGTCAGACAATTAATTAGCCAACATCCAAAACTGAAAAGCACCCATACATAAAGAGGTTTTTAATAATAAACTCATTATAAGGTTTTAAAATGTTTTTTTTTCAAAATAGCACATTCTCTGCTCTACAACCTCTCGGACTAAGATTTTGACACCTTGTGGAGTAGAATCCTAGTCTGAACAAGTCGCAGTCAATGATTTTGAGCGTTCCTCTACAGAAAATTGAGAACTGCCATATTTATTTTCAAAATAAAGAAGAATCAGCATTTATATAGCACTTTTCATACACAGTATATCCCAAAGCACTTTACAAGCAATGCTAGGGTGGCAGCCATATTGCACATCATCACCCACACACAGCCTGGATAATTGTTTATGGGAAGGGGAATGTTGGCCAGGACACCAGGAATGTTCCCTACTTTTTGCAAAGAGTGCCCTGGGTTCTTTTGCTTCCACCTGGACACCCACCAGGATGGGCAGAAGGGACCTCAGTTTGTTGTCTCATCTGAAGGACGGCACACCCCAGCAGTACAGCACCCCCCAATACTGCACTCAGATGCCAAGGAGTTTTAGGTGCAAGTCCAATCCCAGTGTGGGACGAGAACTCACAACCTTCTGGTCCAGAGGCAGATGTGCTACCAACTGAGCCATGCTGACACACTGAGAAGGTGTCAATCATTATAAAAATAAGCATAGGTAAATTTACTCTTACCAGTGTGATTGACAGTTCAAAAAGAGAGGGAACAGAGAGACGGTATCACAGTATAGGGAATAGCATTGACCAGTAGAAATCCTCTAGTTTGATATGTCAGACCAGATGACTAATTAGTGCTCAGTATTATCCCACCAAAATAAAAAAATGTCTTATCATAAAAACTCAACAAATTGAATTAACCAACATTTAAAACTCACAAGGCTGAACACAGAAGTATTTGTTTAAATGTCTAACTTGTAATAGCTTTTTAAGATACATAGTTCTCTAATGATGCATTTCTCCTCGATAACCTTGTGGCCTAAGATTTTGATAGCTCACGGACCAGGATCCTTATCTGCACAAGTCACATTCAGGGATTTTGCATGGTCGCGGACAAAAAATAGAAAAACAACAGGAAATGAGCTTTCTGAACCAATAGGAACTCAGAAAACATCTGAAAATCGGCCATCTTGAAGCACTCAGCTCAAAAAACAGCAAGAATCATTGCTAAAACTGTAAGTAAACCTTTTTAAACATTCTAGTTTTCGAGCAGTAACCACTTAACATCTCAGGATAAAAACAGTATATTTTAAAATCAGATTTTATGCAGATTCACGTGGTACTAAGAATGATTCAGTGGTGCATGGCATTTAGGCAGAAAAAACAGTTAAAAGACAATATGTCAAGTCATTACTATGATGCATTTTTTTGTCTGCATGCAAACCAATCATAACATATCCCTCAAACTCAGACCACATTTTTTTAATTTTTTCATAAACAATCAACGCCTAAATACTAAATTCTGTGCCCTGTAACATGTAAATTTTATTACTTTACACACTGTGGTATTCATAAACTGCACCCCTTTGAACAATTAAGAAGCAAAATCAATTTACTTTTTTTCCATCTGATTTCCCCTCATCATTCAAGCACCGTAGGCATGCACAAAAATATTAAATATTCAGATTTCAGTAACCAGATTTCTGCCTGCGCATGTCATAACCATATAACTATCAATGCTCCTAGAAGATGTTCATAATTAAGCTAGACAGTGGAGCATTTGTGGTGTTTAAAAGTATAACTCAGCATCACACCTAAACAGCCTAAGCCATCATCCATTGTGCTCATTCTTTTTGACCAAGTTTTATCCAAGCCCAATAATTGTATTACCTATTACTAAGTACATTTTTCAGTAAAGCAAGTTTACTAGTATATGTTTTTTTTTATGACACACTGAGAAGGTGTCTTAATCATTATAAAAATAAGCATAAGTAAATTTGCTCTTACCAGTGTGAATGACAGTTCAAAAAGAGAGGGAACAATATAGGGAATAGCATTGCCCAATAGAAATCCTCTATTTTGGTATGTCAGACCAAATGACCAATTAGTGCTCAGTATTATCCCACCAAAATAAAAAAATGTTTTATCAACAAAAGTCGAATAGTAATCAATTTTGTAGACACAACAAGGACTGACAACCAATGGGATCAGCCCACACTGTGTGTTGCTGCCTCACATTACATTTTTTTTCTTTCTGTGTTATAACATGCCATCACTAGTCATTTGCTTAAGGACTGTCCAGAGACAGACACATTTATGAGATTTGCTGCCTGTGCAAAAAGAAGGATCACAATTCAGAAAGGCAGAAAACTCCAGAGTCAGTGCTCGGATTGTGGGGAGCAATCTGGTATGAAGACCAGCAACATTTAGTAGAGCAATTTATTTAGGTAAAAACTTGCAGCTACCAAATTATGATGTGTCATGGTTTGGTAAGGGTGGCATGAGATGGGAGCAGCTCATGCCAGCTATGTACCACCTACTACAGACACAATCTGCACCAGACATACTTGTCATCCTCCTTGGAGGTAATGATTTGAGGCACAACAGGGCAGTAGATTTAATTGAGACTGCACAGTCTGATTTGTAGTCTCTTATAGAGGTTTTACCTGCTTGTAAAATTCTGTATTCAGATATTACACAGCGGATGATCTGGAGAGGTGAGAAGTACTGTCCTGGACATGAAAGATCATGTCAAAAGGTAAACATCCAAATATCTGGATTCCTTCACATTATGGGACTGCACACTATACATCACCACAAAGTTTGTCATTACAAACTTTGGCTATATCCTAAAGATGGTGTGCATCTCTCAAATGCTGGCAACACATATTTTGTCGTGGATCTCTGAGATGGTATTCTATTTATTTACGAGATTTACGAGGAAGGCATACTGAGCAAAATGCTTGATTCCAGATGCGACCTGGGGGCCGAGGCCCGGTGCATTACATAAAAGTTTGTGCATTACAATAGTAATTAGAATACATAAAAGTGTACACTAGGAGACTTAAGTCAGGGAGTTTTCAGACAGGAGATAGATGTAATAGGACAATGCAAAAATCTAGTACTAATCTCTGAATGTATCTATATTTCTCTGCAGAATGTACTATGTCATATAACCAAATGGCTCTTTTAAGAGACATACAGCTTGGTCAAAAAATAGAAACCCCCCTCACAGTAGCATAGCACAAAATGATGCTCCCCCAGCCCCACTGAATTTGAACCCTGGTGGTCCACTTCCCCCCAGACCTCTGTCCAACCATGCTCCCCCAGCACCATGTTCCAAAGGTGAATTGGGAACTATTGCCCACTCGCATGATGTACAGGCATCCACCAACAGACTTATCAGTAAATGACAGCCCATGTACATCTGCAACCCACAGAGGGATCCATCCAACAAATGGACTTCCCATCTGTACTGCACACATCCATTCACAATTATTGTACAGAGCACAAACTGGAAACTCTTTCATCAGCAGAATCCTACAATGGGTTTTAAGATGCACACTAACTGCTAGTCACACACAACTCTATTCTCAGATAATCATAGCAGTACACAGTTGAGCATGAGCTGCCTGGCAACTTTAGGACCATGCTGTAATGGGAGTAGTGTGGTAGAACACGGGTGCTTACACACTATGATAGTACACAGTATCAGCAATTTTCTTCCTGATATATGGAAAAAGTGTAATCATGTTAGTAGCGTGGTGGAGATTCATCTGTTCATGCTATGACTACATACTGTGCGTCATGCTCTTATGATCCTGTACTAGAAACTGTATGGGGGAAAGGAGATGATGCCAAACTTTCTAATGTCATAGTGTGTGGTATGCAATCAAATATCAATCACTGAGGTGCTGGTAATAGAATAATAATGTTGTATTGTGTGCATGCACACACACAACAACAAGACACATAATCATGTTGAATAACTTTATCCTATATTTCTGAGTAACAGATGGATCTAACGAGCTACAGGGAGGAGGGCGGGTGAAGGGGGTTGGTCTATATTAGTGAACATATACAGTCCCATATTCAAATGCAAAATGATCACTTACTCGACACAGCTATATAATGTTATATGTGATTTATTATCTATAGAAGACAGTCTGACACTCATGTTATCTTCCTTTACATTATTTCCACAGAAACAATACAACCATTTATAGAAAAAGGAACAACATGCCAAAAAAACTGGTCTGATGCTGATGTGCTAGCCCTTGTGCAGACAGTGTGCCATCATGCAAATGCACAAATTGTGATGAGGGCAACCAACCTTCCACTTACAAGAACATGGGCAAAGGTAAGGAATAAAAATAAACTTCATGGGCAGGATTCACAAAGGACTTGCGATCGGTGCATGATGGCTGCCCTGGCACACAGGAGACATGCCAATCGCAAACTGTGGTATTCATTGAAGATTGAGGGGGAAATGCATCCCCTCTGTGAATACCACAGTTGCACCCAGCCCTGGCTGTACAGGCACAACTCTTACATCAGGCTGGGAATCCAATGGGGCAGCGTATCTCAGGATGCGCTGTGCCCCAAATCTCCATTCACAGCCATGAACATGCAAATGGGACCATTAGGCATGCAAGGTGCAATAGAGCCATTTGCGTGCCATTATGGCCCCATGTGCATGCGTTCCACAGGGATGCATCTGGCAGAATCCACCAGGCACCCTCCAGGGCTGTCAGGTATCCTGTGATATGGGGCACTAGTGAGTGGGTACCTACCAAAATGGTGACCCACTTTTAGCTAGTGCCCCGATGGCAGGGGTGTGTGGTAGGTGACCGGATGGGGGTTGTGGTGAAAAAGGTGATAGGATATCATGCTGGTATATGCACACGGGGGAGGGTGAATATGAGCCCAACGGATGTGGTGTGGGAGGGTATGTGAGGGGTGGTGCCATGGGGTTCTGGCAAGCTGGTGTCATGGCTTTGTGGGATAGGTGCTGACTTGGGGTGGTGGGATACAGGGTTCGGGACTGGGTGCTTCTGGTTTTTGTTGCGCCTGGCCCGAGATGGTGTTTTTTTTTTTTTTGACATGCACCCCTCTGGAGCTGAGAATCTTAAAGTAGGGTGTGCAGGGGTGAAGCCCCCTATGGGGGTGGTGTGGGGGGCACAGCCTCCTGCATAAAACAAACAAAAAAAATGTGCGCGCCTGGTTTACTTTTGCTTGGATCCCACATTGCTGAAATTCAATTTTGGCAATGTGGGGTTACCATAAGGGCATTCGGCATGCCAGATGCACCCTTATGACATAGAACCAGGCTGTCAGTACAGCTGGAGCCAAAGACCCCAACCTCGTGGCATAGTGGACCCATTTCCCACCCGTAGCTCAATGCCCCCATGCAGATGTCCAGAAAAGCCCCTGGTGGTAGAGTGAACCCCCATCCCCACCCTGACCACATTGAAAGGCCACCCAAGTTAAGTCTATGCATTAAGCTACCTGAGGTTACATTGAATTGCTGTCAAGATCTATAAAATGTCATTGGTATCTGTATGAAAATGCAAAATACTCATATTAAGTTGGAACCTCTGTAAAACATTTGTGTAGTAAAATCCAAGTTGTAAAAAAAAAGAATGAAAAGGCCACCCGACCAAGAGCCCTGGTGATCCAGTGGTTCCCTGCACCCCCACCCACTCTGGTGCCCCCCAACCCAATCCCATGTCCAAGCATATGAAGCCATACGGCAGGCATCACAACCCACCCACATACCACTGCTGCCTGCTGACTGTGCTGTCTGAACATGACAGTGTACTGTACAGGTCGCAGCGCATTGGTAGACATGGTCTACCTATGTGCTGCAAACTGTACAGGTCACTGTCATACTCAGTCAACACAGTTGGCAGGCAGCCGTGGCAGTGTTTGGGTGGATTGTGCTGCCTGCCATATGGCTACATATGCTTGGATGTGGGATTGGGCTGGGGGGCACAGGAGTGGGTGTGGAGACCACTGGACCACCAGGGCTCTTGGTCGTACGGCCTTTTCATCCTTTTTTTTTATAGCTCTGATGTTATTACACATATGTTTTCCAGAGGTTTCAACTTACTATGGGCATTTACATTTTCATACAGATTCCAATGACATTTAATAGATCTTGAGCAGCAATTCTATGTAACCTTAGGTAGCTTAGTGCATATATTTAACTCAGGTGGCCTTTCAATACAATCGGGGTGGAAAGGGGGATCCACTATGCCACCAGGAAAGTGTTAGGTATGTATAACGGGGGTTTGCAGCTACAGGCAGGGGGGGTCGGACTGCCAGGGTGTGCAGGCTGTTGTGCTACTGTCTGCAGTATGGCAGCCTGCCTGTTGGTGGCCACCAACTCAAGTCTACTTGTTGTAGACTTAACTTTGGGAGACGCATCCCAAGACATGCCCTGGGGATGCGCCTCCAAGTTGGGCTGTGAATGGGGCTGCATTCCATATGCATGGGCACGCCTCCTTCACAGCCCCTCCAGATGCACCACATACCATTATGGGCAGTATGCAGTGCATTTGCGATGCATTGACACATCAGGGTTGCACCATCACATCAGCCCCCTACCAGAATCATGCTATGGCGCAAATCCTGCCCTATGTGTATTTCATTCTTTACTACCCACACATATTGATTAAGACCAGCAACACTGTTTTATACTAGTACATATAAAATATTCAGAAATGCTAAATAAAGTAAAGTTTTATGACAGGCTGCTGCCATGCTGGGATAACATAATGCCTCAGACGTTTGCATATAAGGCTGCAGGTTGACTGCAGTCAATCACCACAGAAGTGACATTATCCCAACATGACGCACTCCGGACTGTATTACTGACATTGGTCAATTACTCTGTAGACAAAGAAAATGTAAAAATACCCCAAAATCATAATTTTTTCCCCCCATTTTTATAAAAGAGTATGTATACTTTTTTAAACAAACACTGTGGATTAACTGTGCTGGCTAGCAGCTGAAGCTCCTACTGGTATGGCTGTGTCATTTGCTAGACTAGTCTCTCTGTAGTTTGTCTATATCATTATCTATGCTACCCTGGTTTTGAAGTTAGAGATGGTCTCCACAGCCATCACACACTCTTACTTTCACAGGTGTAGTATTGAAAGACACCCTTTTACCTTCTAATAGTGTCTCCTCCCTCCCCCATAGTATTACCCCACCTTCACAGCTGAATGATTGAAGGGAGAAAATGTGTTCAGTATGATCGGTGACTACCACTGCTTCCACACAGCATACACAATGTTGTGTGCTGCAACCTCTTTTAAATTGAATAGTTTTTTTCTTTGTCCTGGTACAGAACCAATGTTCAGTGGGGGGCTGGGGTGGTGGCTGTCTCTTTAACTCAGTTGTCCAATGTGTCCATAGTTTTCTTGAGCTGTGAAGAATGGCACCTTTGAACCCTGTGCATGGTCGCATGATTATGCTCTCAAGTACAGAAATGAACAAGTAGAAGACTTTTTTGTCTTAATGTAATTTATTTTTTTAATTGGACTTTAGTTGGAAATTGTGTCTACATGAGGACACAAAATCTTGATGTAAAACATGAATGTCTAGCCAATCAAGGGACGACTGCTGAAGCAGTAAGTGGATGGGACAGTGATACTGTTGTACAGCAGACACTGAATCGCTGACATTACATGTGCTCATGTATCTGCTTGTAACTCATACTGTACATGATGTTATGTCAGAATAACATTGCATGTCCTGCTTGATCCTGGCCAATCACAGTACAGCATTATTTCTTGTTACTCAATGATACAGGTTGTCCAATATATCTATATAGCTGTCCCAGTTCACTGATTTTCCAATCAACATGTGTGTCTAGTCTTTTAACATGGGAGGCAAGTAGCTGGCAGTCTCTCATAGAGGATTAGCTCAGTCATATTTTGTGAGTTACTGTAACTGTAATATTTTTTTTGTCTGGACAACACTGTGACATCCTGCAAGTGCAACTAGTAATTTCTGACTTTTTTTTTTGCCCTCAGGTTGGTCGTGCCTTGGGGGAACAAGGCATTTATAAAGATGCACAAGAATGTCGGATGAAGTGGAAGTTCAGCCAGCAGGCATTTTATAAAATGAAGGTGCTGGGTGAAATCCCCAAGAGGATCTGGGAGTGGTATAATATTGCATACCACATGTGGGAACAGGAAGGGAAGCCTGAGTTTGGTGACCGTCATCATGGCCGTACGTACACATTTATTTACATTGTTAGCCCAAAAGTATAGAATTATAGCAATCACTCCAAAAGCATATATTTTTACTGAGTATCACACACACGCATACCACAAAACAATGGTCATCATAATCACAAACTCATAAAAAACAAGAAATGTTTCAGAAATACTCAGTAAAACCATACCCCCAAAAAATGACAGCCTAGCATAGGAATTCACAAGTCGTATTATTAGTGAGATGCTGCCACAGTTCGTACTAAAAGGAGTTAAAGATTCTGTTTACAGCTATCTCAGCTACTAGACCATTTGTCCAGACAGGGAGTCACTGCCTAAAGGATTATCAGCCCACAGCTGTCTAAAAACACTGAACATGCAATACTCATGAACTGCGGCAACCTGTGTGCTACTGTTATGATAGTACAGAAAGAAGTTTCAGTACTCCTTCAGCAACTATGTTCAGTAAGTCTTTTTTGAGAGAACTTGACGCTTTTCTTTTTTGTATTTAGTTTATGATTATTTATGGCCCTAGTCTCACAGACCTCTTAATCTGCACAAACCCCAGCCTCATCAACCTCATCAACTCACAGGTGTCTACCAACCAGCACACCAATAGCCATACAACATACCCCCCCACTCACCCCATATGATCGAAGAAGGGGACCTTCCCTCCACAGGACTGGGTCATGTGTTCCTGTGCTATGGCTGGTCTGTTATGATGACTGCAAGTTTCCCCTTCATCCTTTTTGGGCAATTATTTTACTGCTGCAGCTTGTTGCTGGGGATGGTGCATACAATAACATCTGTAACAACACCACTTACATTCCCATGTGCATCACCCTAAAACTGTGTGTATATGTGCCACCACCAACCCCCATATTTTATACCATTAGTGTATCCCACCCCAACCACCAATAGCAGCTACACTACCACTTGTTTCCCAAACACCCCCCTCCGCAGACAAGAACAGTTCTACACCAGACGCTCAATCCTTCTTCGCTATGGTGACCCCCAGTGGTCCACACTTGCCCCAAAATACTGATTACCACTGTTCTGTCAGGTATGCTGTGCAGTGTCTCAAATGTCATCACCACCGCTGTCACCACTGTACTTCAATCATTTGATAAAGCATTGTGTGCTTTCATCAAACCCAGGCCAATCCCATATAAACATCAGAATAGTGGGACAGTTTAAAGCATTACTGAACATAGAGCATGTTTTTGTTTACAGCTGTTGACATACATTGTAGCTGTATCTCTAGAGCACACCCTCACACACCCAGGCCAAAGTCAATCAAGCTAATAATTAAATTTGTACTGTAATTCCCTAGCTCACAACGTCATCAATCTAACAATCTGTGTAACTGTACAGAATAACAATCATGATGTTAAACAGTTTGCCTACGATGCAAATTTGCTATGTTTAAAGTATGTTAGTGTCCACTGTCATATCTAAAGCATTAGATACTTAATGAATGACACGTCTCTGCATTGGTAGTACTATACTATTCAGACTTTCGTACAACAGTTCTCATTTACAGACAGCATACTTGGCAGGCAGTCATACAAATATCTAAGTCAGTTCAACTGCCAATGAAGCATGTCTGCATGCTTGAGCAAGTGGCAAAGAAAGAATACTGCAGTGGGCATCCAGTGCCTCAGAGCATATGGGGGAGGGTCATTGGCTGGGCACAAGAGAGCACAGAGCTACCAGAGACAAGGGCGGGGAACATATGTTACAACAACAATTGACTCTTACAGGTGGTCTGTGGAGAGTGGGCTGTCATAATACATCTTATTAACCAAAAATAAAGTGATTTTGTATCATAGTTAAAAATATATATATATATATATATATATATAACTATAACATAACTATGGTTGTCTTGTACAATAAAAAGTGATGCTTAGTCATTTTTTGTTTTCTATATGTGAAAAACGTCATCTTTTGTAAACTACAGATAATGTTTCCTCTTTCTGTATCCCAAAACAGCACAAGAAAAGCTCCCTGCTGGAACACAGACTTCACCTCATACCATTTCCGGAAGGTGAGGAGTGAGAGGCTCCTGCAGTCGGACAGCTGCTCGTGGTTGACTCTGCTGGTAAGAAAAACAGTCAGAATTTTAACAAGGCAACACTTAACTCACCATTAAGAATTAGCATAAGGCAGTTGTATGACTCTATAGCCATTTGTAACATACAATATGCCATATTTAAGCAATATACCCCTCTAAGGCAGGGGCTCTCAAATGGTGAGGCCAGCCTCCCTGGGAAGGCCCTAATCTGTTCGAGGGGAGGCTCAAGCAAGTCTGAAAAAGTAATGTTTTTTAATTTTGAGTTTTATATATATTTTGTTTGAAAGGATGAAGCAAACTGAAAGAGAATAACAGTAGGTGAAATTTATGTACTTATTTACAAATCAGTGACAAGGGAAGGTGAATGAGTCCAGGCTCATTTTAGGTGTATTCTGAGAAGGGTAGGGGGCAAATACAATTCAAAAGGCAAATGCAGAGCAGTCAAGCAATACAAAATGAATAATAGTGCAAACAAATATGAAAAATAAACTAATAATGAGTGGTGGTAATTGTTCAATTTGTAGACTGATGGTAGAACAGTCCAAATACAAGGGATGAGCGTAGAAGTGCTAAGAGCGAATACAAATTTTTTTTGCTCCGACTACTTGAGCTGTGTGGCTGGATGTTTGTGTTTGTCTCTGTCAATAGTTTAGTTTTGTGGATTTTCATGTGTTTTGGCTTGGAGGAACTAGACCATTCTTGGATATGAGATCTATGAAAGTTTCCTGGACTAAGAAACTGGAAAACATCACTAGCAGATATTGAGATTCTCATTATAAATCAACTTTTTTGGAAGTCATCACAATCAAAGTAAGTACAGCTAAGAAATTCTACAAGCTCTGACCTGGGGAGTGCAAACTGAATCCACATTTGCATCTACCTTGTTGCTAAAGGGAACTGGATGTCTTTGAGAAACATTCACAACTATTTAAACAAAGGGAAGGCACTGACAAAGGGTTTTAACTTCCTGCATATGCCCCAGCCCAGTGTTCCAGGAACTTAACGCATCTTTTGTCTTGTTACCATAGATCAAACAGTTTACTGGTCATTTTCCTGTGGATTTAATTATTTTACATCATTTGGCAATGGGGCAAATCCTCCCCCTGGAGGCACACCACCGAAATTGATCTGTCCCTGCTCATGTGTGAGCCTTGGGCACATCTAGCCACAGAGTTTGGAATTCTGATTTTGAAAGCAGCACAAGGGGAAATCACAGAGTTTGGAACTGTTTGATTTTGAAAGCAGCGCATGGGAAGTCAAAGAGTTTGGAACTCTGATTTTGAAAGCAGCACAAGGGAAATCACAGAGTTTGGAACTCAGTGCTTTGGCTTCTCAGAAGGAACTAGAAGGGGGGGACAGGATCAGATCTACAGTACAGTAGCTTCTTGTTGTTTTACATTGTTTCTTGTGGATTCTACTTGGTAGAAGGCTATTTCTTTTCTTTCTTACTACTAAGGGGCTAGCAGGGTATTGTTTGGGCTGTTGGAATTTTGAAATCTGTTCTGGTAGCTATAAGTGGGCTCATTTGTTTGATTCACTGTGTGGCAGGCTGCATTTGTAGAGGCCTATTTCTTCTGTTTTAAAACATAATTGGTGTGATTTAACTGGGTCTGTTTCTTTGAATTGGAGACATATATCTTCTAATTCCAAGTCTATTTTGATGTGTTGTTGGTGAAGTTGTTTGAATTGGAGTCCTGTTTCTTTGGATAGCAAACCTATTTTGGGGGCTTTGAGTAGAATTGTGATTCATTGTTGCTGGCTTCACTAGCTGCAAAGTTTGAGTGCTGAGTGGAGGGAAGGGTGCTAATGGTCTGACCAGAGGCCTCAGCTACCTGATTGTTTCTGGAAGACTTGGGCTGGTCCCACCCCCTAAACCCCTCGCCCCACCCACCCTGGTCCATTATTTCCTTTATTTATTTCTTTATTTATTTATTTCTGACATCACTTCCTCAAACAGGCAAAGGATATGCACCTGTCATAGCAAAAGCAGACATCCAGGAAAGGAACAGCAGCAAGTGAAGAGGTGACTGCTTTCTCAGTGGAAGGGAAGTAAATGCAAATCTAGGAGCTTTCATTATTACTTCTTCGCATTGATATTGCATTGGGGAAAGGAGGAGTAGGAGTTTGAAGAAAGTTGTGCAATGGCTACTTAAAGTCTGTTTTGAGTGTGGATAGGAAGGATAGGAATATAAAAAGCAGTTGCTCAATATATCTAAACGTACAACAAAGGAGGTAAAGGAAATAAAGAAAATGTTTTGCACTGATAGAGGAGGGAGGGAGACTTGGGGAGTGTTTGGTATCCTGCATCTGGAAGGGTGGGGGAGTCGCTGGTGGGCAGCGACAGCAATGGTAGGTGGTGTAGGCTGCAACAACTGCGGTGCACCAATCTTTCTAAAATTGCCTGGAGTGTGGGAGGATGTTTGAGGTGCAACCACATAGAAAAACTTAGAAAAGAGATTGAGGGTCTGCAGGAGGAACTATGACAGGCAAGGCAGATTGGGGGTGGGTTTAGCCCAATACTGGAGGGAGGAAGAAGAGGAGATGAGGGAGGGAGATTTAAGCCAACAGTGGTGAGGAGAGGGTCAGAAGAAGGGAAGCAGAGACAAAGGGGCCCAGGCCAGGAAGAACAATTGCTGGGAAACCAGGTCAGGAGACAAAAGACAAATGGAAGGAGGAGATAGGGACTTGTGAGGGGAGGCGAAGAAGTGGCAAAAGTCATGGAGTGGAAAGGAGAGAACAGGTTACTATGAAGAGAGAGGGAGTGGGCATTTGTGAAGGGCCTTCAGAAAATAGTTGTGCACTGCTAGAGAGGAAGAAGGTGGAGGAGGGAAATGATGAAATTAGAGGAGTAATTGATAAATGCCTGGACCAAACTGGAGTGGGGGAAAGTTCTGCTGGGAGAATTGCAATGGGGTAAAAGGGGGAAATAATGTGCAGGAGGCAGAAGAGGAGCTGGAAATGAGAGACGGAGATGAATGGAAGCAAGCAGGGAGTAAGAGGGTGGAATATTAGTGCTGGGGGACTCAATACTACGAGGAGTTAGGTGGGGTAGCAAGGGGAAGAGGCATAGTCGCATTTGGGTGGAGGCCATGCCAGGAATGACAGTGGAAAGGGTGGGACAGTCTGTTATGAAATATGCTAGAAGGGGTAGGGACAAGCCTCATTTAATTATACATCTTGGGGCAAACAACCTGGCTGACAAGACAGTAGATACAGTCCAGAGGAGGTTTGAGGAACTAGCACAATTATGTGAGGGGGCAGGAAGATCAGTAACTTTTTCAGAGATACTTCCAGTGCCAAAGGCAAGCACAACAAGAAAGCTGAGAATAGAGAAATTTAACGGATGGCTAAGAACCTGGTGTTGTGCTAAAGGGTATGGGCTGTTGGGGGGTTGGGAGGGGCCTGGGAGGACAGTAGTCTCTATGTCAAGGATAGACTACACTTGAGTGAGGAGGGAAAGAAAGTGCTGAAACAGAGGATGGAGGAGTACACAGAGGAAGTTGGGAATTTAAACTAGGAGTTGGGAGTGGCAGTTGGGGAAGAGATATGCAGAGACCACAGGTTGGGAAACCATATGAGCTTACCTCCCATAACAGTGATAAAGGACAAATAGCAAGTACTGTTGGTGATGCTAGGAAAGGAGGGCAGTATGGGAGGGGGGGAAAGGGTGGAAGGTGGTTACCCTTAATGCTAGGAGCCTTGGGAGGAAAACTGCAGAGTTACAGGTTCTCATGGCAGAGGAAGAGGTGGACGTTGCAACCATCACGGAAACATGGGCCACCCAATACAATGACTGGGACCTGTCTGTACCAGGGTACAGGTTATTTTGTAGGGACAGGGTGATTGGGAAAGGAGGGTGGGGGGGTGGCACTATATGTGAAGGAAGGACTGAAGTGTGTAAGGGAGGAAGGGGAGGAGGGTAGTACGGAGTCACTTTGGATGCAAATCCAGGATTCCAAGAATAGGATTCTTAGAATAGGAGTGGTGTACAGGCCACCATCTCAGATGGAGGAGTTAGACAGGGAACTAGTGGGACAGATCAGGAGGACCTGCGAGAAGGGTAGTGTGGTGATTGTGGGGGACTTCAACATGCCAGGAGTGGACTGGAGCACCCCAACAACCAGGAACAGAAGGAGCAGGTACTGCTGGATGCCTTCAGGACAGCTTCCTGCTGCAAATGGTCAGTGAACCAACCAGGTTGGAAATACCCTTGACCTTGTGCTGGCAAATGGGGACTTTGTGAGAGAACTTACAGTGAAGGAACGCTGTCAGGAGTGACCACCACTCAGTATGGCTCACATTGGATATGGGCAAGAAAGGAGTGGAATCTGGCACAATAGTGCTGGACTTCAGGAGGGCCGACTTTGGGAGGATGGGGGAAGTGGTAATAGGGTACCTGGCCAGAATTCAGTCTAGTATGGACACTAACCAGAGGTGGGAGCTCATAAAGCTGGGGATAGTGGAGGCAACCAAAACCTGCTGCAATGTCCAGAGCAAGAAGGCTAGGGCTAAGAAACTGACCTGGTTGAGCAAGGAGGTCATGGAAGAGGTAAGGTGGAAAAGAGCTGCCTTTAGGAAGTACAAGAAAACAGGGAGGTGGGAGGACAGGGATCAGTACTTAACAGAATTGAAGGAGGTGACAAGGGCAGTAAGGGGAGCCAAAACATCTACAGAACTCAGGCTGGCACAAGGCATTAAGAAGGGGGAGAAGGACTTCTTTAAGTACATCAGGGAGAAAAGGAGCTTTAAGGACCACATAGTAAGGATTAGGAAGGAGGGGGGTTGGGTGGAAGCAGGGTGCGATAAGGTGGAAGCACTAAATGAGTACTTCTGCTCAGTATTTACTAAAGAGAAGAGGAAGGTGACACCCAAGGTGGGAGAAATGGCAGAAGCAGGGGGGAAGTGGTGACAGATGGGAAATCATGGAGAGCAGAGTTCGAGAGGGTTTGAAGGCACTGAGGGTGGACAAGGCACCAGGCCCAGATGGCATCCACCCCAGGGTACTGAAGGAGCTGGCAGAGGTCCTTGCAGGACCTTTGGCAGGCCTATTTAATGCCTCAATACATTTGGGGTGTGTACCTCAGGACTGGAGGATGGCTCATGTGGTGCCCCTCCACAAGAGAGGCCCTGAGGATGAACCGGGAAACTACAGACCAGTGAGCCTCACATCCATCGTGGGTAAGCTAATGGAGACTATCCTGAAGGAGAGGCTGGTGGCCCTCCTAGAGGCCAAAGGACTACAAGACAGCAGACAGCATGGCTTCATACATGGCAGATCCTGCCAAACCAACCTGGTCGAGTTCTATGACTGGGTAACTAGGCAACTGGACAGGGGCCATGCAGTGGATGTCCTGTATCTGGACTTCAGTAAGGCATTCGACTCAGTGCCACATGGAAGTCTGGGGAAGGAAGTTAGTAGGCACAGGGGCGGGTGCAAAGCTGGTGAGATGGGTAGGAAACTGGCTGCAGGGAAGGCAACAGAGGGTGGTGGTGGGTGGGGAGCTCTCACACTCAAGGGCAGTGATGAGCGGTGTTCCACAGGGCTCGGTGTTGGGACCAGTGTTGTTTGGGATATTCATTGCAGACATATCATGGGACATCAAGAGCAAGATCAGTCTGTTTTCTGATGATATCAAGGTAGGCGTGGTGGTGGATGACCTAGGAGGATGGCAGGGGTTGCAGGATGATCTGGCAAAGCTTGAAACCTGGTCAGACACCTGGCAACTGGGCTTTAATGCCAAAAAGTGCAAGGTGCTGCATGTTGGGATGAAGAACCCAAGGAGGAGTTACCAGCTAGGGGAATGCAGCTAGCCCAGACAGAGGAGGAGAAGGATCTGGGTGTGCTCATTACAGGGTCAATGAACAACTCGGCACATTGTAGGAAGGCAGCTGAAAAGGCCAACAAAATGCTGGGTTGTATTGCAAGGGGTATATCCTTGAGGAGGGAGGAGGTGATTCTGCCACTGTGTAGGTCATTAGTTAGACCACACCTGGAGTACTGCGTGCAGTACTGGCATCAGTATCTGAAGAGGGACATTAAGTTACTGGAGGGGGTGCAGCGCAGAGTGACAAAGATGATCAAGGGGCTGGGGGACTTATCATATGAGAGGAGGTTGAAGGAGTTGAACATGTACTCACTGGAGGAGAGGAGAGACAGGGTGACATGATTGAAACCTTTAAATACATGAAAGGAATAAACAAGATGGGTACAGAGGGGTGTTCAAAGTAAGGGAGGAGGGCCACCAGGGCCATGATATGAGACTGGAGCGAGAAGGTTCAGGAGGAAGTTAAGGGACACTTTTTACAGAGAGGGTGGTGGCTGGGTGGAATGCGTTACCTGCTGAAGTGGTATGCAGTAGAACAGTGGACTGCTTCAAACAAGGATGGGACAGGACAAGGGGGAGGGTTAATTAAGGGGAAGGGTAGAAGCGAGGGGCAGCTGCAGAATAAGGGGTGCTAGCTGCACATTCGAGCAGACTTGATAGACCTCTAGGCCTTTATCTGCTGGCAAATTTTGTATGTTCGTATGTATACAACTATTCCAATGTTGCATTTTCGACATTACCACCTGGCATACTACTGTTCAAAAAAGAAACGCAACCTCTCTCTGACTGAACTCCACCTATGCACGCTGAAACTTGTGCTTCTCCTCCTACTGCTATCAGGGACTGTTCACCCTAACCCCGGACCAAACACCTCCAACCAAAACAAACCAACAGGCACTCTCTCAATCATGTGACTGAACATCTGCAGTTTACTTCCTAAGCTCAATGCACTGCAAGCCTTTACCACCCAACACAACCCGGATATTCTGTCAGTAGTTGAAACTTGGCTCACCCCAAAGATTCCTGACCAGGCAATCACCCTTCCTGGCTATAATGTCTTCCGGGTTGATCGTAAGTCCAAAAGAGGTGGAGGTGTGCCTTATATGTGAACGACACTTTCCGAGGACACCCCATTGATTCCAATCTTCCAGCAACACCTGCTCAGATTCTTCCCATCAGACTCCTATTAGGCACCCACAATAAGGCCCTCACAGTTGTCACTGTTTACATATCTCCTAAGGAACAGGGACCTGGTCTAACCGCTGTCCATGACTTTGTCAAATCCCACCCATCGGACTCCGAAATCATACTTCTTGGTGACTTCAACATTAATTGGCTCTCAGCTGAAGGTGGGTCATTTAAGGACTCCATTATATTAGCTAACCTGACTCAAATGGTTAACTATGCAACAAGAAAGAACTACAGAACTGGGACCTGCACCCTACTCGACTGGATCCTAACAAACCACCCCTCTTGGATCACGAAAACCTCAGTCCTCCCTGACTCACTCAGTGACCACTCTCCCATCAGCTGTACCTGGTCAAACAAATTCTATAAGCCCCTTCCAAAAATCATCACCAGCAGAGTCCTACCCAGTGGTCAGCTACCCCACCTCAAATTGCACCTCAGTCTGCAGGACTGGTCCCCCATCTTCAAGGCAACAGATACTAATACTGCACTGGAGCAATTTATTCACATTTTCAATGAAGCCTGTAATAAATTTGCCCCCCTCAAAAAGTGTAAAGTTAAATCGCTCAGTAGCCCTTGGCTGTCAGGAGACCTCCTTAAAAAACTTAAATCCAGGGACCACCTTTGGGTACTGACTAGAAACTCCGGTAAGCAACTCGACATCCAGAATTATACATGGGCATGGAACGACTGCACCAAATCCATTCGGCAAAAGAAATCTGACCACTATAAAAATGCCCTCACTAACTCCTGGGGAAATGGGAGGGATTTCTGGAAAAACATTAAAGATGTCACTGGGAAGCAGTCAAAATCTTTGCCGAACGTACTCATCAAAAATGGGCACACTACACTTGACTCTAAAACTATTACGAACACTTTTAACATCGCTTTCACTGACCTTAGCAGTGTTCTCCCCTCCGACTTCTTCCAAGCTGTGTCAACTCCCATCCTCCCAACTCCTCCACCCATGCTTGTCACCCACCTTTCTACTTTAAAGCACTAAAGAAACATCAAGTCTGAAACTACGTTGCCAAATCCATCAGCAAATCTACAACAAGCAATGACACACTTGACCTCAAGCTACTGGCCCTAACGCTTGATGAGGTACTTGGGCCCCTCACCAAGATCTTTAATCTCTCTCTTTCCTCTAGCCAGTTTCCGGACAAATGGAAAATGGCCACTGTTACCCCGATTCACAAAAGTGGTGATAAGGCTGACCATGCGAACTTCTGCCCTATCTCCATTCTGCCTCCCCTATCGAAGGCACTGGAAAGTATAGTAGCGGACCAACTTACCGAGCATCTGGACAATTATAATATTCATTGTAAACAGCAACGTGGCTTTAGAAAGGGTCATAGTACATCCTTTGCCTTACTCAAATTCACCGGCTCGATTCACAGCTCCCTCGACAATGGACAACTAACTGGTGCTATTTTCATCAACCTGACCAAAGCCTTTGATACTGTCCACCACTCCCTCCTGCTGAGCCAACTAAAAAATGCTGGTCTCTCCAATGATTCAATCTCTTGGTTCAAAAGCTATCTTGAAAACCGCTCCCAGCGTGTAAAAATTGGAGATGTGTACTCTGATTCCAAACCTGTCCTCTCTGGAGTCACCCAGGGTTCAATACTGGGCCCCCTTCTCTTCAGCCTGTTCCTTAACACCCTACCGGACTCCTGCACTGAACATATCACCCTGTATGCCAATGATGCAGTAATCCTTGCCACACACCAGGACCCATAGAAATTGCAAGAAAATCTCCAACTCGGCTTCTCCTCAGTTGAGAATTGGTTCATAAAGCCCAAACTGATCCTTAATAAAAAAAAAAAAACAAAGGCCATGATCTTCAGCAGCTCCCATAATAAACATAAGCACTTCCAACTCTCCGTTATCACCAGACAAGGTGCCACACTGGAACAGGTCAAAAACGTTAAATACCTCAGGATCACCCTTGACCCTCACCTCTCCTACACTGCCCACATCGACCATGTAGCCAAAGCTGCTAGCTCCCGGCTAGGCCTGCTATTCTGTCATAGAAAACACCTGACACCCGAAGCCCTCGCTGTTGCTGTCCAGAGCTCCATCATATCCATCACTGATTATGGCATTATCATTTACGGCTCTGCTACAACCACCGCACTCAAACGTGTATCCATTGCCCTCAACAAGGCCTGTCGACTTGTCACTGGCTTCCAACGTCTAACTCACACCTGTGACCTCTATTCTCAGACTGGATGGTTGAATCTTGCCAATCGAATAAAACACCAAACTTGTATTACTACTAAGAAAATCTTGCTGGGCCTTGCCCCCCTGGAGTCTGTGCCCTCATACAACTGAGAATCCACACTCAACATACCAGGGGATCGAAACCTCAGCTTCTGCAAATCCCGCATTGCCACACAACACAAGGCCAAAAATCCTTTGCTTACCAGGCCACTAGTTGGTACAACCATCTTCCCAGCGACATCTCATCCTCACTATCGCTCAGCACTTTTAAGACTCTTCTCCACCTAACGCTCACTGCCTCCAACCTCTGTGACTGTTGTGGCTAAACATGTCTTTTGGTTCCATAGCTGAAGATGCCCTTTTTGGATCCACATCTACTCCTGCACTTTGCCAGCACCCCCCCCCCATCTTGACCTCCCCTGCTGGCCCATGACAAATGCCACCCGGCTGCACTACCTTGATTCTTATCTGCCTTACACCTCTCCTCTCTCTGTCCCCCCAACCTACCTCCCCTTTTCTCCCATCCACTTAGTCTCCCTGATTTCACCCACATCTTTTCCCTTCCCCTCCCCAAAGTTTCACCTTATTGTTGTTTATTCATCTACAAGACTGTGTTTTTTTTTTGTTTTTTGTTTTTCAATTTTATGAACTGTTGTCTTTGCTTATGATTGTCTCAATTGTACCAATGACGTGTAACCTTTGTAAAAGAGCCTCAGCTCAGAGGTATTTGTAATCCTAGAACAAATAAATAAAAAAAATAAATAAAAGAGCAATAGTAGGAAAGAGCAAAGTAATCCCTTAGAAGTTGCTTAAGAGCAGGGAAAGAGAGGGAGAGGCGCGGTATATAGGAAGGTTATTCCCAGATAGAAAGGAAAAATAGAAAGTAGTCTGATCCCATGAAGGTACTGCAACAAGGGGTAACAATGGTTCATGAATCAAAATAGTAGAGCAAGTAGGCTGGCCTGTGGTGGTGGTGGTGGTGGTGGTGGGGGGGTTACAGAAAGCTGAATAACATTTATTTTTACTTTATTTATTTGTTATTCAGATAACACCTTTGAGCACATGTGCTCTTTTTCAAAGGTTTCAGGTCAGTAAAAGACAAAGAACTGAATGACAGCCAAGTACTCAGAGGGGGCTCAATTTATTCATGGTGTACTGTGCAAAGTACAGTATGTTCATTTTCTTTGGGGAGGGCCAAGATTATTTCAGCTTTTGGGGAGGCTCAGAATCTTTTTCATGGATTTGGGGAGGCTCACTGTGACAAAGTCTGAGAACTGTTGCTCTAAAGAGTGGGTATATAACTGTATTTAGCATGCCTGGTGTGTTTCAGTCACAAACTGTAGCCAAGTGAGTCAAACACACCAGAACTGGTAAATATACTCATATACCTACTACCTGGAGCGGTATATTGTTATTATGCAATGTGTCCTTTTTTTTTTCCTTTATTTTATAATCAAACAAAATGTTTTTATATAGTTTTTTCAAATGTATTCTTGTTTACTTTGTTCCTATACGAGAACAACTAGTGTATGGCTGGTACTGTGGCTTCTCAGAGTGTACTACACATGTGCAGCAGCATCTGGAGTACTAGCTCTGTTCCTGCAGTATACAGGGAACCGTCCTAGGTACCAATCCTGCAGCTATAATGTGTGATAGCCTTCCCTGGCACTCTTCTGCTTCTGGGCTGGGCAAACAATGCTAACGTTGTTTCCTTTGTCGTTGTTTCATTTTTTTTTCTGCTGCCCGAGTCATTCGCCATAACACAGACGGAGGTCAGAGCTTGCAGCAAATTAGAAGTGTGCAGGCACTGAGTAAAGTACACCAGCAATCACGCAACAGAGAGATAAAATAAGCGAGGGATTTGGCAACTGTCGTGAAGTGTTTTTTTTTTTAAAGTAAACATACTGTGTGTCGATCAGTTCTATTTTTTTGAGTTTGAAAGCAGTTATGACTTTGTGTGGAGAGTTTTACACCTACCACTCACTTTCATGTTTAGAATATAGCAGAGTGAGCTATAATAGTTTTGCAGATAGTAGGTTACCATACTTGGATTGATTTAAAGGAGACGTAGAGATGTGCCACATTGGTAGCTGACACGTTTTCTAGTTGGTACACTGGAGTATTTTTTCACAGTAAGAAATGTGCCAGCCAACCAATCAAAATGCAGCATTTAGTATTCTCTTATATGCCCATTCTATAAGTAAGCAATAAAGCATGACAGGCTGTCACTTCTTTCATATCATAGACTCATGCATGACAATTCCGTGACCTTATTGGGCAAATAATGTCACATGCTCATGGTGCAGTTACACATAAAGTCACAACAGACTGTCTGTTGATGGGTGATTTACCCACACCTTACATGATTACTCAACAGACACACGTCAGTAACTCTGACACACGATGAGTGGGCAACTTACCCAATAACTTAGGCTCTGCACTGCCTTATTTTGTTTATGCAATGCAGTCATGCGTAGAATATATTTTTCTATGTGTTTAATTATATGTCTTTTTATGAAAGCATTTAGTTACTTGTGGATTATGTAGAGGTGTAGCACAGTCATCTGTCATTATTTGCCCAATGAGGTTACAGAACTGTCACACATAATTCTATTATACACAAGAAATGACAGCCTGTCCATGCTTTCTGCATGACAGCATGACATCTTTAAATATAACACTATCTGTGTAGTTTTTTTTTTTAAGTTTTTTTTTTTCTGTGTCAGCCTACCTCTACTTCTTGGCTCCAGTCCCGGGCACCAACCTTACTCTCTTTTTGTCATGCTATGCCAATATCCCTTGGCTTACCTCCTCCCAGGTTGGGACTGCAGCACTAAATCGGACCCATCTACAATGGAAGAAGGTGTCGGTAGAGACTGACATTGCCTCCCTGGCTTCCTCCCCAGGGCATGGGTCAGGACCCGATGGGCTCGCAGAGCCATAATTGGTTGATGGAAAAGCAAGGAGCCTTGAAGGCCACGTACCAGACAGGCATCATCTTGAAGTGATGAACTGTTTTTAGGTCTTGCCCCAGAGGCGGGGACGTGCAATAACATCCAATGTCCATCCTGCCCCTGTAATTTACTGATGCCAGCTGCTTGTGGTCCCCCCAGCCTCTGCTAGGAGTCCCTCAATCACCAGGCACTCTACCCCTACCCTCCCCCAGAGAAGAAGAGCAGTCCAAGAGGTGCTCAATCCTTCTCCCCTGGCCAGCCCTCTGACTCCTCAGATCCATTCCTGAACCCAGGCCATCAGCATCGCAAGCAGAAATCTAAACGCTGTGCCAATGGGCCAGCTGGTTGTGCAGTTGTGAGTAAGTGGCAGCACACAATTTTCCCACAGGGGCACAATCCAACTGTTCTAATGCTGGGCACTCAAGTCACATCTCATCACATACCACAGAGACTTTTTTTTTCTTGCAATAGTTGAATCTCAATGTTTTAAACCAATAAGACATGACCAGGGGTTAGATTAGCAGTCTGTCAATCACCCCCTAGTGGTGTAATGTAGCATGAGGTGTAGCCAAGTGCCATATTGCCCCAAATGGGTGATTATCTGACTGTCAATCAAAGTCCAAGTTCATGTTTTATGACGACAATAAGACTATTGTTATCATAAAACATGATTGCAAAAGTAAAGTGTTAAAAGTATGCCTTGTGAATGTGTATCTCATTCAGATGAAGATTTTCAAGAAAATAGTTCTTCCACCAACAGTTTAAGAATGATAGTTCAAAATCAGAATGCATCATTCCAGTTATTCAGCAGTGCTAGACAATGTAATGCTAACAGGAAGAATCCATATGCCATTGTGATCAGGCTGTACATGACAGTATAAAACAAACAAAATATGTTCAGCAAATTCTGTGAGTAGTCTGGTAATACAAAAAATACTATAGCACTTCAAATATGCAATAAAGAAAAAATATTTATTTTTCAACAGACATAGCAATCGCAATAAAGTGCTGTAGTCAATACTTTCATGACACACATTTACATTATCTACTACCATAGAATGACCTACCCTAGTACAGTGCTCCTAGACGCTACAAACTCCTGTGCTTCGACAGTCTGGCTTTCTAAGGGGGTTCAGTACTGTGTCCCCTTGTATCTATTTATACCCAAAGTGTACATGCAATACAATTAAAACTTCAGTTCCTGAGACAATTACCCTAATCACTCCAACTCTACATATGACAGGAAAATTACCTAGACTAAATCTAAAGTGATACATGTTAATCATGTACTGAACAATTAGCATTTCAATCTATTCTAGTCAGACTAAACATTGCTCCTAATCAAAATAGATAAACTGTCAGCAACTCATATAATTTAAACAACACCTTTCCATATATTACATTTCATTGTTATACAATTTAATTTACAGTGGTATATAAAACATATACATCAATTATGGCACTATCTTTTACATTAATGCTAAATTATTGCAATCAACCAACTTAATATAACAGAATACATCTTCTATTGTTTTATTATTAACTTATATCCTATACTCTGTCTTATAATTTAAAATCCTGCAGTACAATCAAAACTGAGACTCATTTACTAGCATGCAACAGTAGATTGCCATGCATTCAATACAAGTCACACTGCAACTTTTGTTACTTACAATAATACTGCTATTAATCTAAAGCTCTTGCAAATATTTTTTTCTAAGAAGAAATAATAAAAAGACCAATAATTAATTTTCTTACTTAAACACCGATACATAAAGTGCTAAAATGCAATATAACTTGCATTGTTACCAAACGAGCACTCAAGATAATTCGACTTGCCAACAGCAATAACTTTTGTTAGTATGCTAGTTTTGAATTTACTATAGCATACCAAATATACAAACATAATATTTTATTACATTCTGCAAGAACATATTTTGCTATGAAATTCATTTAAGAAAAAAACAATGCTATTCAAAGAACATTTAATTAATGGCATCCTTCAATTTCATTTAATTTGCTTCATTTCTTTATGTTCTTGATCTTTTGATGTTGTTAGGAGCTTCGGGTATTCTCACTCTTAACTTTTGCTAAATCTTTTTCTAAGAGTTCTTTTCTAGGGGGATGAAAAACATGCAGTAATGAGTACACATTCTACAGTCAATCCAACATTTATGTCTCAACATTTCACAGCAAAACCTTTAAAAATTACAAATATGATTTAAGATCCCATGTCTTATTTATTTATTTAGTTAGTTTTTGTTGACTGGGTAAGTGCACTAGACAAATCCTAC
This sequence comes from Neoceratodus forsteri, assembly GCA_016271365.2. NCBI lineage: Eukaryota > Metazoa > Chordata > Ceratodontiformes > Ceratodontidae > Neoceratodus > Neoceratodus forsteri. Next base: position 1,694,286,379 of record CM028130.1, on the reverse strand, counting down.
CTATTTTCAGGCACGACCCGGGGAAGGGGGATACAGATGACTGCCAACTGACCTTGAACCAGATTAAGCTGTTGGTGGTATTTTTAGTGAATGAGGGAAATTTGGCCAGGACACCGGGGAAATTCCCCTACTCTTTTCGATAAGTGCCATGGGATCTTTAACATCCACCTTAACTACCACCAATCCAGGCAGATGGGACCTCGGTTTAACATCTCATCCGAAAGATGGAAAAAAATCATGTTGAGAGTGCAGTACTCTCTGCTGTCTCTGGCAGCAAATGCCTACAGCACCTGGTATTCCCAGGCGGTCTCCCATCCAAGTACTAACCAGGCCCGACCCTGCTTTGCTTCCGAGATCAGACGAGATCGGGCGCATTCAGGGTTTGAGACTTTTCAATTTCCATATCCAATAGCTTTCAGGTTGTTGTAGCCTAGTTTTTAATCACACATTACTTCTTTTTCCCTTTTTTTTATGTATTCCAGCCCTACAAATTTAATTCCTGCTGAGCTTGCATCATGTTGTAATCCAAAATGTACAGCCACAGGACTATTTGGATTCTGATTTTGAATGTTACCAATATGCTCCTGTATTCTAAGTTTTACCTTGTTGTATTCTGTCATTCCTACATATAGCATGTCGCAAGGACAAATCAGAACATATACGACATGCATAGTATTACATGTGATACACTCATTCATTTCAAACTTGCATGTAGTTTCTGGATGGACAAAGTCTATACTTTCCATCTCAAGCTAACAAATGCTGCAGTACATGACAGTGTAATGAGGACCAAGCTCTTGCAATTCTAATAGTCAATCGCATAGCAGCATTTCTGAGACCATTTTTTTAGAATTTACAAAAATTAAAATGAATAGCATTTGTATTCTGCTGTACTTTGCATATTATCTACTAGCAACTGTTCTGACATGATACAAATGAAACATAGACCACAGCAATTGCCCAACCTGACAGCAAGTTAGGCAAACAGGTAGATATACTAATGTAACCCCTAGTGGGTGCTATCCCAAGGGATACTATCGCTGCCTGTGTGACTAGGTGCAGGTTGAGGGGCCTGAGTTCTGTGAATGGGTGCCTCCACCTGGAGGACAGGGTTAATGGTAGCATAGCTGCTCTGGCCACAGCCCTCCAGGGCACAGATACCCCATCTAACCCCTCTAGTGGCCTATACTGATCAGCAATTAGACAATTACAATGAACACCAGAATGCATGTTATACCCACACTTGGCACACTTATCACCAGGGTTGGATCAGCTGCACTGACCCTGGAGACCCCCTGCAAAACAAGACCTGCAATGGAGAAAGGTAATAGCAACACAGTATCCCCACCACAAAGGTACACAATAGCCAGGGTAAATGCAAAAAGATTTAGATCTGATTTATTGGTGGATGTGAACAAGGGACGGCTATTATCTTGGGGGGGCGTGCTTGATGGGCCCCGGGTTTCCTATGCAGGCTAGGCAGTGTGGTGCACTTGGGATGAGACAGTGTTTTTTAGGGCATGGCATCCTACAGCTGGCTGGCAGCTTTTACCAAAGGGGCCACAGGGCAGAGGACACCCGTCACCTCATGGGGGCTGCTGGCAAGGTTAAGTTCATTTGTTTCCCTGCAGTTGTTGCAGTAGTTGCTATCCTCTTTTGGGGAAGGAGAGGCATGACAGGGCCAGAGGAGGGTTCTCTGAATGGGGGCCCAACCACGCTTTGCCATAGGCCCGTGGGTGTGGCATAGCAACTCCATTTAAAAGGAGATTTCGGCTGGGGTGGTGTGGGACCCTGGTAAAGGTACTCTTGGTTTCCACCAGCAGAGGGACAGAAAGAGGGCAGGAGGGAGGGGGAGCATTGGCTGGTTGGGAGGAACGACATCCAAGGAGGTGGACATCCAGAGGATGACTAAAGCAGTTAGTGAGCAATGGCAGGGCCCGAATAGCAGAACAAAGGGGCAGACGATGCAGGCATATGGATTTCATACTCCTGCAGGCAAAGGCTAGGGCAAGGTCAGTCCTACATGGGACAGCATAATGGGAGTTATGAGAAGGTGTCAAAAAAACTAAATAAATACAAATAAAAACTAACTAAATAAATAAAAGTGTGTCTATCTTATATATAACTGAAATGAACTGAAGCATAGCAAGACATCTGGGGCCTTGCAGCAGACATAGAAACAGAGAGGGTACAGGTTCAGAGTACCTGATATGCTGCACATGAAATGTATTATTCTCACGGGAGAAACGGGGGACAAAAATAGTGCACAGTCGAACTTCAAGGTAGGCTGCAGGCTCATGTGTGGTAGTTTAACACATCACCATCCCTTACCTAGAAGGGAGGAAGTATATGGTAGGTATGACATGAGAAGTGGCTGCAGGGGCCGGGAATCCTGTGGCCACTCTGGTATGCATTCGGTGATACTGCAGGAGGGGGCTGGCTACAATTGGAGTGGGGAGATAAGTAACACTGTGGCATCATACCAAAGTGGGGTATGCACGCAGTACACATGAGAAAATCTGAAGGGGGTGCAAGGGCACACTCATTGTGAGGCTAGGAGGGTCATAATAGGATGGGGAGAAAGCATAAGGGGCAATGGGCTGGGTGCAGCCAAACCACCTCATATGCCATGGGGATAGAGAAAAAGAGGTAACTGAGGGCTGCCTTGGCCTGGGGAGGTGGAAAATTTAGAGCAGGGGTAAGAATTCCTGCAGGGTACTTGGAAGCCCCCCCAACCCACACTGGTTATAATTCTAGTGTATCCTGGTGGAGGCTGGCAGGTGAGAGGAACACAGTGGAGGGGTGAAGGCCTGATTGTGCCAAAGAATGACTTGCCAGGATGGGGGTAGATTTTTAGACATGAGCAGTCTTGTGACAGTGATTGAGAGAGTGGAGGAGGGTTTCAACTTGAGTCTCCCTTGAAGGAGAGTCTGGTATAGGGCACAGTTAGAGTTGCCACAGGGCTACCAGGAAGCTGCCGACACAATGGCAATAATTTTCAGGACCTGGGGGAGGTTGGCAGGAGCAGAACACAGGCAGAGGGGGGAAGGCCTAATCTAGTGAAAGGAAGGACTTTCAGTAGGCAATACAGGCCACGGAGTGACTCTCAAGAGGTAAGAGAGTCCAGAGTTTTCATTGGGGCTCCAAGAGGAAAGATAGGGAGGCCCAGGGGTTTGATCCCACAACCTTACTTGATTACAGATCCCCCAGGCAAGTCACGCAGTAGGTATTAGAGGCTCACCTCTATGAGATTCCAGGTAGGCAGTACCAAAAAATAAAAATAAAAGGGAGGGCACAAAGAGGGGGTCAAGAAGCAGACTTAGGGAGAACTTCCACCGTGCTTTGTGAACTACCTGGAGAATTTTTCTGTGGCGCATTGTGATAAGTCTGTTGGTACATGTTTGTGTGATCAGGGGTTCTGATCCAGTTTATAGGAGGGAAGAGAGATGGGGAAGTGCTCCTGATGGAGGGGTTGCAGCATGTAAGGAGAGATGAGCCAGGTTATGGCCCAGGCTGTGGAACCTCTGCTACAGAGGGAAGAGAGACTGGGAGTGGAAGGGAACAAGGGTGGGGCTAGTGAGGAATGCGACAATAAGAGTGCAGGACATGGGCCAGCAGGCTGCAGTTGGGGCAGTAGGTTGCTAGTAATGGTGCTAGCATCTTAGGGACCTCTGAGGCCAGACCAGTTCTGGACAGATCCAGAGGCTTGAGATGGCCCTTGTATCCAGAGAGTGGTGGGGCCAAACCACTGGGGGGCTCAGGGGCATGGTAGGGTGCCTGGGCAAGCACCCAACACATCCCCGGGGAGAGTGGGTTCACCCAAGGCTGTCTGCTGCAGACTCAGAAGGGAGAGGGATGGGGGGCAGATGGGCTGAGAATGGAAATCTGGTTGGGTAATGCCGGCAGAGAAGCAGCTGGGGGACAATGTGATGTGGGTTAATAAGGCACCAATGAGAGGGGTACCGAAGGTCATGGTCCCGGGACGGCCAGCTGGCCACGGCAGTGCAGGGAGGTGCAGCTCCTCTCATAGGGTCAGGTTTACCTCTCAAAAGGAGAAGGAGGAGGAGGAGGTCACAGTCAGCCAGGCCTGGCGGGAGAGGGGGACAGTCCCGAGCTCCAGGCGGGTTGCCCACAGTGACCGAACAGGAGGCACAACAGGGGCTGCAAGTCGGCCTACAGGAGGTTTTCTGGGCATGAGGCCATGAGCAACCAAGGAATCAACGCCAGCAGAGAAGCAGCTGGCTGAGCTGGGGAACAATGGACAATGGCTTATCATGGCATGAATTGGGGGGAACCGGAGGGCAAGGGCCCAAAAACCCAGCTGGCCACAGCAGTAGAAGGAGAGGCAGCCCCTCCCATAGGTTGGGTTTATCTCTCAAAGCAGAGGGGAAGGTCACAATCAGCCAGGCCTTTCAAGGGAGGGTGCCATTCCCTGAGCCCCATACTGTTTGAACCACAGCGACCACACAGGATGCTCACCAGAGAGGCAGGCCTGATAACAGGAGGTTGTTGTGCAGGGGGCCATGAGCAGATGGGGAAACCAGGGCAGGACAAATTGCGTCAAATGATCTGAGGTCCAGTGGCTGGCCTACAAGGGTCCTGGTTGATCCACATAACGGTGGCTGGGCTTCACTGTGGGGGGCGGTACAGAGGATGGTTGCAAGGGGTGGAGGTCAGAGGAGGTGAGTGATGGTGGACATCACACCCTGGGGAGCTGGCCAGCACAATGATAAGGGCCAAAGGAATTGCCTAAAGGGGCCGGGATGAGGGCCAAATAATGGGTGGCAGCATGCTTAGGCCTGACTGAGGGAGAAGGCAAGTGGCAAGGATACGAGGGGCACCTTGGGGGGGTGCAGCACCCCTGTGAGGCCTTGTGGGGATGGGGGGGTGCCATAGGATGGTACCAGTTTTCCCTAGCATGCAAGCGGGGAACCCCATCTGCACGTCGCAAGCTGGAGATGGGTCAGTGGAAAAGGTGGAGCCAAGTGGGAAAAGGGGGTAGCAGGGGGTAGGCAGCATGGGCTGGGTGCAGAGGAATCTAGGCACGGAGGTAAGTGGGGGAGGGATAGAAAACTAGGGGGCGGACCTAGTGGGGTGTGGACCGGGATCTGACCTGGGTGAAATGGTGGTTCCTGGTGGGGATACCTGGTTATGGTGGTGCCTTGTGGGGGTACCTGGTTCTGGTGGTACCTGGTGGGGGGACCTGGTACTGGTGATGGTGAGGGGGTCTGGATCCAGTGAGTCTGGATCCTGAAGTGATACAAGCAAGAAGAAGAGGATCAAGTTGGAAGAAGAAGCAGACTGAATTTTGGTTGTACTGTACTGTACTGTACTGTATACTGTTGAAATATGAAGTTCGGAATGTAAAATATAATTTGTGTGCCTTAATAAATATTGCCAGCATGCATCCAACATAAAGCAAGTGTGAAGAGATTAATTTCTGATGGGGGAGCAGGGGGAAATGGGGCTTGCCATTAAAAGGCAGGCCAGGTTGTCTAATGGCCCCTGCCAGAAATAAGGTAAAGGGGAAGGGATAAGAAAAGGGGAGGAGACCGGTGACATCAGAGAGGGTAAAATGAACAGGGGTAGGAGAGAGGTTTCAGTGATGTCAGCGTGGCTCAGTTGGTAGCACATCCGCCTCTGGACCAGAAGGTTGTGGGTTCTCGTCCCACACCGGGATTGGACTTGCACCTAAAAATCGCTGGCATCCGAGTGCAGTATTGGGGGGTGCTGTACTGCTGGGGTGTGCCGTCCTTCGGATGAGACGTTAAACTGAGGTCCCTTCTGCCCATCCTGGTGTTGTCCTGGTGGGTGTCCAGGTGGAAGTAAAAGAATCCAGGGCACTCTTCGCAAAGAGTAGGGAACATTCCCGGTGTCCTGGCCAACATTCCCCTTCCCATAAACTGGTTCATGTAATTATCCAGGCTGTGTGTGGGTGATGATGTGTGATATGGCCGCCATCACACATTCAGTCACTTCACTACCAGTCTAGCATTGCTTGCAAAGCGCTTTGGATGTATGAAAAAGCACTATATAAATATTGGTTCTTCTTCTTCTTCAATTGGCCAGGGGAGGGGCTAAGGTGGGGCTGGGGAGGGACCGGGGAATACTTAAAGGCTTGCAAACCTCTGGGCTTCCTCTTTGCTTGAAAAGATTCCCCACCCACCCACCCTGAACTTGGGAGTATGATTCAGTGTTGGCTGGCATGGATAAGAAATTGGCAGGTATAGTACATGGATCTCGATGTGCCCCTGGTAGAGGGTCAGGGAGCTGCAAAAGGCAGCAAATAGTCCTGGGGCAGCAAGGAGCCCTGTCAGGGGACAGGAAGTTGTCCACAAGAATGGAAAAATCAGGACTAAAGAAAAGGAATGGGAAAAGGGGGATAGGAGAGGGAAGGGGGGTAGGCAGAGTGGGCTGGGAGCAGAGGAACCCAGGCATGGAGGTAAGTGGGGGAGGGAAGGGGATAGAGAACTAGGGGTTGGATCACATGTCTGGACCTAGTGGGATGTGGACTGGGAACTGACCCCTTGCGGATGTGGCCCAGGTAAAATGGTGGTACCTGGTGGGGGCACCTGGTTATGGTGGTGCTTAGTGGGGGTACCTAGTTTTGGTGGTACCTGTTACAGGAGATGGTGAGGGGGGCCAGATCCAGTGAGTCCAGACCCCGAAGCGATACAAACAAGAAGAAGTGGATCAAGTTGGAAGAAGAAGCGGACTGAATTTTGGTTGTGCTGTGCTGTTCTGTATACTGTTCAAATATGAAGTTAGAAATGTAAAATTTAATTTGTGTGCCTTAATAAATATTGCCAGTGTGCATCCAACATAAAGCAAGTGTGGAGAGATTTATTTCTGGCAGGGGATCGGGGACAATTACAATGAACACCAGAATGCAATGTTATACCCACACTTGGCACACTTACCACAAGGGCTGAATCAGCTGCACTGTCCCTGGAGACCCCCTGCAAAACAAGACCTTCATTGGAGAAAGGCAATAACAACACAGTATCCCCATCACAAAGGTACACAATAGCCAGGGTAAATGCAAAAAAAATTTGATCTGATTTATTGAGGGATGTGAACAAGGGAGTGGCAGTAATCTGGTGTTTGATTCTGGATCTGATTTAATCAGGCTAAGCATGCATGCCTCTAAGAGTCCCCCTAAGACAGTCACACACACTCTGGGTATCCAGTTGGTCTGCAGGCTAGCCTGAAGTGTTGCCTGGGGTAAGCCACCATTGCAGCTGTTGTTGGGGCCCTTAGGAGGGAAAAATGCAACATGCACTCTAACCCACAATTTGTATTCCAGAGCCAGATGGCTCAGTTTGTAATGATTAACCAAAACAATTAAATCAGATGACACACTTTGATTTTAGCTCTGTTGCAGGGAGCTACCCTGATGTTTACTCATGCTACCCAGACCAGGAGGCAGGATGGATGAAATGAAGACCTCAGGATGATTGACTACTGTGCCAGGAGAAGCAGGGCGTGCACAACGCACTGTGGTGGTCGATCCTGTTTGAAGGTGTTGAGCAGGGAGCCGAATCCCCAGGTGAGTTTTTCATCAGATGTAACTCTGCAGCATGAGTTGTAATCTAGGCCGAGATGGAGAGGCCCAGACCAGGTGAACAGTTCGGATACAGTCCGGTAAAGTGCTGGATACAGCTTCCAGCTAGCGTGACACATTCAAGCAATGTGGGGAACCAAATTGCAACCCACACTGCACATTCAGCACAATAAAGGATAGGCAACTACCACAGTTCGGATGACAGTCCAGTTGCAATAAACAGTGTCTCTGTGCAAACCATACCCTCTGCGGTTGTCACAAGTCCTGACAGGCCGATCACACTGAGGCAAATCTTCGGCCAAACCAGACGAATTTCACTTTGTAACAATTCAGGATTCCGGTCACAATCACAGCAAATTCAAATAAAGTCTGAGATATTTATGCAGACTTCTTCACTCAAGAATATGGTAGCAGGCAGGTCAGACACAGCCTTCCCACCAATTCCCTTGTGCAACTACACAGGTGCAGCTGCTCGAATGACTTGAGCTGTTCACTCTCTCAACTCCAACTTCACGATGACTCATTGCTGCAGGCAGCTCTGGGGCTTCCCAGTGATCCAAAAGGTTCAGTTGGTTGATCCATATGTCTGTCACAGCAAGGGCTCCACCTCCAGGTCCATTTAGGTGCCAAACAGTAAAAAATACAATTCCTACAGAAATTCACTCCCACAAGACCCCTTGGGACAGTCTCCATTTTAGGGTCCCCAAAGGTACTGATTAGTCAAAACTGGCAGTACAGAACCAAGATGGTGGTGATTAGCAGAAAGTCCATGCTGCAAAGGAAGGCAGGTTAGATAAACTACAATATTATTATTATTAAAGCAGATAATCAGCAGACAAATCACAGATCCTTGTAAAGCTCCCTCTGTACAATTAGCGATGGCAGAATGAAGCAGCTGTGTTGCAGCCTGGACAGGACTTGAGCTTGAAACCACTCGGCCCCCACTCTTAAAGAGACAGGCACGGAGTCTAATAGGGCACTTACATGCAAACACTTTTAAACAGTTAGAACACAGAACACCAACCTGACAGTGGGTATTAGGCATGCCCAGGAAGACAATTTAGGAACTCCCATTTATGGGGAGGTTACACCAACAACTCAGCTAGTGACACTGATAATGTACACTTCACATGCCATGTGAAACTGATACAAAGCAGGTCTGGCCTGTACTCTAATGCTGCATGAGAGCAGTATATGTACACACACAGATAGCATCTATCTTCTGATCTTTACCTCCCTCCATCTTGCACACAGACCGAGACACACAGCTCTTACATATTTGTATACAAGCTCATCTTGCCCACTGGCAACCTGTCATTCCACACCCCAAATCTCTAGCAGCAACACAAGAAATAGACCAGCACAGTATAACAGAAACAAAAAACTCAAAATATATTTTACTGTTATTTTTTACAGAGGAAGAAGATCAGCCAGAGGGTGCTTCTGGGGGTGAAGAAGAGGTTGCAGAGGCTGAAAATGTCATCACGCAGCCCTCTGTGGCTAAAGACTGAGCCCCAGCAGTAGGTGAGGGCTCAGCACCATCAGAGCTGCACCTGGGTCCATTTGAGGAAGCTGCAGGTCCTGCCAGGCCTCAAACTGGGAACATAAGTACAATCATAATAAGCAACAAATCTATGCCTTCTTACCACCTCAACTCAACCAATACCGATAATTTAAATAAATCCCCCTTGGAGCACTATTTTTTTTTATAAACTACACACATAACCCTCATATTCAAAATTGTGCCTACCAATGACACATCTAGTCACACAGTACAAGTAGATAATATGTCCAAAAAAACGTGAACCAACTTGCATCTCCTCTTAATACATCAGACAATGTACAGTGCGTAAAGACAATCCACTGCTGCATCCACCCCCGACAGGTCTGAATGCCAGAAAATTAGAACTGTTGTGCAGAAAATGCCTAACATACATTCAGTAGAACACAAATGTGTGCATTATATATAGAAGTCACAACTGGGGCATTTGCATTTCACTACCCCCATTCACATGTGTTGTACAGGGCTCAGCACCTAAATGTACCAGACACCCCACACAGCATGCGGTGCTGCCAAAGGTTTACTGGTACTCAGCTACCCATCCCATACATCCATTCATCCAACAAAACACTAAACAAGACCCTGGCACTCTGTTGCCACCCTTCTCCCTCCTTGAGGCCCTAATCACCCATCTCAGAGCTGTCATTCGATATGCACCACACATCCAGACATGAATAGCACAGACTGTCGCATATCCATGGCACAACCACCATAGAACTGCCATACTATTACACCACACTCACTGCATGTGAGATTCTTTACTACATAAAAAAATACAATAAAAATATCATAGAATATTATTTTTGTATAAATTAAAAAGGATAATGACTGAATATTTGGTGCATTTAAACTGACTGAACGGGGGAAGTGGGTATTTCAATAGGGAAAAGGGACGGTGGGACAAGTGTTAAGGTACAAAAACCTAAAACACATATTACATCTAATATAAATTTTATTCTAGTTAATGCTAGGAGTTTAAATAATAAAATCAGGGAATTACAACTGGTTTTACATGACTTGAATATCCATGTCTGTGCAGTCACAGAAATGTGGTGGAAACCTGAGGATTGTTGGGGGGAAAACTATACAGGCTATACCCTCTATAATAAAGTTAGGATAAATATTGGGGGGGAAGGGTGTTGCTTTGTATGTGAAAGAGGAAATACCATCAGAACAGCGGGATGCATCTAGATGGGCTAGTAATGAAATTCTTTGGGTAGTAATTTCTCCCGAATATAATACAAAAATAGATTTAGGCCTGGTATATAGAAATCCCTCTATAACAACAGGAGATGATTCAAACTTGTTGGATTTTATAATGCACCTTGAGGAGTTCAAAAATGTTGTCTTAATGGGCGATTTTAACCTGCCAGGCATAGAGTGGGAAAACCTTGTAACAAAAACAAATAAAGAAAATGAATACCTAAATACCTTTAGCCTAGTCGGGCTGGAACATTATGTAAGAGATAGTACTCAGGGAAACCATATACTTGATTTGATTCTAAGTAATATGGGTGATAAGATTAATAACTGTCTTGTACTGCCACCCCTGGGCTCTAATGACCATTTAATGGTAAGATTTGACTACTTTGGGGTATTGAGTAAAAATACTGGCAGCACAATAATATATAGTTATGATAAGGCTGATATTACGGGTATACATAGAGATCAGGCAAATTGGAATTGGGAATTAGAGTTTAAAGGATCATTAATAGTGAAAATGTGGGATATTCTTAAGACTAAAATAATTAGTTTGACCACAGATTTTGTACCCTCCAGGATAAAATATAATATAGCTAAAAAACGTCTTCCCCCTGGATGACATCAGCAACTAAAAAAGAAATAAAGAAAAAAAATAAAACCTTTAGACAAGCTAAATTAAGAGGTGATGCTGTTAGCTGGGCTCATTATAAAAGGTGCTTAAAGTCCACTAAAAAAAGCATAGAAGTAGCAAAAAGAAAATATGAAAATATGTTGGTTATTAAAGTAAAGGACAATTATAAATCCTTTTATCAGTATATTAACAACAAAAAGGGCGAATCCAACAAGATAGGCCCTCTACTGGATGCTGAGGGGAAATTAGTTGCTGACAACCTAGGTATAGCAGAATTAAGTAATAAATATTTTTCTTCAGTTTTCAATCAGGGTAAATCATTAAGGGGGATAAATTGTGGTACACCCAATGACGACCCAGGGGTTATTCTGGGTAGGAAGGAAGTTATAAAAAGACTTCAAAAACTGGATCAGAATAAAACACAGGATCCAAATGGGATACATTCAAGATTACTCAAGGATCTGGCTGAACAACTTGCTGGTCTAATTACAGCATTATTTCAGAAATCAATAATTGAAGGGGAGGTCCCAGAGGACTGGAAACAAGCGAATGTGATCCCTGTATATAAAAAGGCTGTAAACAGGAGGTTAAAAATTATAGGCCCGTTAGCCTCACCTCAGTTTTGGGAAATGTACTGGAAGGATTCATCAAGGATTTCATTACGGAACATCAATATAAGACCAGTAATGTTGATTATTCACAGCACGGCTTTGTTAAAGGGAGGTCATGTCAGACAAATCTATTGGAATTTTATAGGAAAATAAATCAGGCACTGGATGAGGGTAGTTCCGTGGACATCTCTTTTTCGATTTTGCCAAAGCATTTGACAAGGTACCACATGACAAGCTGATTGAAGCCCTGCCCAATAAGAGAGTTACCCATAATATTATTTGTTGGATACAATCCTGGTTGACAGGGAGGAGGCAGAGAGTTTGTATAAGGGGGGAATATTCTAACTGGCTTAGTGTGACTAGTGGAGTGCCACAGGGTTCTGTGTTAGGCCCCTGCCTGTTTAATGCTTATATCAGGACAATGAAGGCTTCTCCGGATATCTGGTTTTCTAAATTTGCAGACAATACCAGACTAGGTAGGGTGGTAAATCTTAATAAAGATGCACAATTGTTGCAATTTGCCTTAGGTGAGTTGGAACTTTGGGCACACAATCATGGATCATATTTTAACGTAGATAAGTGCAGTGTGATGCATCTAGGGAAATATAATAACCTCCATGATTATACTATGTGGGGTAAATTACTTAAGGTGACCACAGAGGAATGTGATCTGGGGATAAAAAATCAATAACAATTTGAATTTTGCACCCCATTATAACCAGATAATAAAAAATGCTGGAAGTATACAGTACTGCATAAATAAACATATTAAAAGTAGAGATAGGGGTGTTCTTTTGCCATTGTATACGTCATCGGTGCACCCCCACATGGAGTATTGCTCCCAGTTGTGGTCCCGATTTAAAAGAGGAGATACAGCATCGCTTGAGAGGGTCCAAAGAAGAGCCACCCGTAAAATTAAGGAAGTACAAGGGATGGACTATAACTAGTAACTTACTACTCTGGGGTTATATTCTCTAGAGTTTAGGAGATTAAAGGGGGATATGTGCTTAATATATAGGGGCCTAAATGATCCAATACTATGGGAACAGCTGGATTTGAAAATCATGGATCATAATTATGATACTAGAGCACATCCACTTCAGATAAAAACAGACAGATTTCGCTCAAATAAAAGGAAGCACTGGTTGACAGTAAGAGCACCTAGGATATGGAATAAACTGCCAATACAAATAATTGTTAGCAGTAATATTGAAATCTTTAAAAAGATTTAGATAATTTCCTAATAAAGAATAGGATAGTGAAATACTCCTGAATTATGGCAAGCATATGGACTTTGTCTTTTAAAAGCTCTGTATAACTATGAAACCTGTGAAACCTATTACAGACAACAGTTAAGACGGGTCACATTGTTGCAATGATGTACAAAACAGTCCTTGATTTGGCTGAGAAGTGCCTGCCACATTTTTCCAGTGGGTATACTGGTACATTTAAAGCACTGAAAAACAAGCAGTAAACCAATCACAATATAGCAATTTCTGTTTTGCACACCCACCATATAACACAAATCAAAACATTAACTGCACAAACGTGATACTATCCCATGGTAACAGTGCTGAGGAAGTAGCTGTGACATACCAGACATCATCATCAAAATCTAACAGGAATTTGAATCCAGCATGGCACACAGAGATTCCAAGTGAATACATGGCACTTGAGAATGGTACTGGCCTGGCAAAGGGCCTAATCAATGTGGTAAATGAAAAATAGGTGTTCTAGCTATATACTTTACTACATTTATATATAGGCATGAAATGTTTCCAATGTTACATGGATATCTTTCTATTTTGAAACCATTAAGTTTGAAAATACTGACCAAATGTTACCAGTGACATACAGATCACTACATATTTAAGAAAACGTTACTATAAATGTCTGTCTTTTATTTCAACAGATCAGACTACTGAGAGTCTTACAGTTGTGGCAGTCCTACAAGGTAACAATTTTCACCATTCTTTTTCCATCTTATCAAATAAAACCTTAATACAAACACAGGAGTCAGAGTATAACAAAGAAAAAAGGATTATTTTATTATATTCGGATAAAAAGGAAACTGAGGAGGCAGATTATGAGGATTAGGACAGCGGAGAGATGGACAAAGGATGCAGAGCAGCAGGTCTAAGTACTAATCAAGTACTTTGCATCAGTTTACATCTGGTAGGATGGTGGAGCTGCACCACACAATGGAAGAACTGGTGGACTTCCAGAAGTGGTAGGACTCTTAGAGGCTAATATCTCTGCTGAGTCTAGAGGGGTAGTGTCCTAGCACCATTTAGAAGGGGGGGGTGCATACAGGACATGAGGGGAAAGAGGGCACTAGGGAATTTTTAACCCCAGTTGATAGAGTGAGAGAATCCTTCAGGTCCCTAAGAATGGAAGAAGCCCTGGGCCCACATGAAATACTTTGAGGGAATTGGCTGATATCCTGGTGCCCCTCAGATGGAACTTTTCATCATCTCTCAGCAGACAGAATGAGTGCCCCATAACTGCAGGTGGTTCACATTGTGTCTATCCACAAGAGTGGATGAAGAGAGGAACTGGGGAAGTACAGGGATGTTAGTCTGATGTTGGTGGTGGCCAAAGTGATGAAACATATTATCAAGGAAAGGCTAGGGAGGGTATTGGAGGAAATGTGTTACCTGGACATTAGGCGGCATGGCTTCATTCCAGGAAGATTGTGTCAGACAAACCTTATGGAGTTGTACAGTTCGGTAACAAAGGCCCTGAACCAGGTAAGGTCAGTAGATGTCCCTTTCTAGACTTCAGCAACATGTTTTATTCTGTACCTCACAGTGAGGCTACTCAGTAAGCTGGGGGAAATGGGGGTGGGGAAACATATGATCAGATGGATAGCTAATTAGCTATCGGAACATACTCACAGGGTGGTGGCTTGGCAGGTAGTCTTACCTCCTACGAGAGTCATCAGTGGGGTCTACCATGGATCAGTCCTAGGGCCAGTCCTGTTTAACACCCAATGTTTGTGACATAAGGAAAGGTATCAAGAGTGAAGTGAGTCTCTTTGAGGATGACTCGAAGTTGTGAGTAGTGGTGGATAGTGAGGACAGGACAGTACCCTGCAAAAGTACCTGGAGGTTCTAGACAAGTGGCTGCATACCTGGAACCTCAAATACAAAGCAGGGAAATGCAGGATTCTTCACCTGGGGGCTAGAAACACTGGGCAGGTGTATACCATGAAACAAAAAACATTACAAGTGTCAAAGGGGAAGACAAACCTGAGAGTGGTGTTGTATGTCAAAATAAACAACTCTGAGACCTGTAGGATGGCAGCGGCCAACGTCAATAATGTGTTAGGGTGCTAACTAGCAGGATAACCTCAAGAATGATGGAACTGATTCTCCCTCTGTATAACTGCCAGGTTAGGATGCACCTCAAACACTGTGTGCAGTTCTGGCGCCCATACCTGCAAAAGGGATATCACACTCCTAGTAAGGGTTCACAGGAGACCAACCATCATGATTCTGGGTATGGCAGAGACAGCCTACAAGCACATGCTTGAGCAGCTCAACATGTACTCTCTAGACAAGAGGATGGACAGGCAGGACATGATAGAGGTCTTCAAGTACAAAAAAGAAGATAAATAATGTAGACTCAGACAGGGTATTCCAAAACACGGGGGGTGGTAGGCAATCAGAAGACACAGTCTGAAGCTGGGAGGGGGGCTGGAGACTCAGGAGAAAGAGGAGTAGATGCTACTTCACAGACAGTGGTGGAACCATTAAATGCACTATCCAAGGGACTGGTGGAGGCGTATATAGTGGAAGGGTCAAAGACGGAGTCAGACAGGGTAAGGGGAGGGTGAAGCTAATTAACTTTGATGCAGTGGGAATAGCTTGAACAAGAGGCAGGAAAAACAAAGAGGGATGGAGGGATGGTGGGGGACAGCTGAATCAGCTCCCCACCATGTGTCCTAACTATCAAGCAGACATGAAAGAACATAAGGTCTACTCTTCTGGTATTTTAGTGTGTTAGTATGTTAACTAATCCCAAAAATAAGAAAAAAAAGTTAAATAGTCAATAGTGTTCAGCATGTTTCAGAGTATTTAAAGTGCCACAACGAGTCGATAAAAAACATGAGCTTAATGTTTTGAATGAGTTATGCACAGCAAAACCCTATCTGATGGTACACCCATAACAGTGCAGTAACTTAACAGTGTTTGTTTTTCCTTCCATGATGCCACATTCTGTCAAGAAAATAAAACCCCAAAAAACATAAACAGTAAGCGATATATGTGTTACTCAATAGAAATTTTGCATTGCTATGCTATAGAAACATAGAAGTTGACATCAGATAAGGACCGCAAGGCCCATCCAGTCTGCCCATTTTTTCTACCTTATGAATGTGCCATAGGCCTTTACTCTGTCAATGGCCTATCTATTCATACTCATCTGTATTGCTTCCTTATGCCTATCCCATGCTTGTTTGAAGCCCAGCACTGTATTCATATCCACCACATTCTGAGGTAGGCCGTTCCATGCATTCACCACCCTTTCTGTGAAAAAGAACTTCCCCTTAATCGACCTCCCTCTAATCTCATGCTGTGTCCTCTTGTCCTGCTATTTTTCTTATAGTGAAACATGTTAGACTCTTTCACCTTGTTAATGCCCTCAGGATATTTGAATGTTTCGATCATATCATCTCTCGTCCCCCTTTGTTCTAGGGTATAAATATTGAGCTCCGTTAATCTGTCCTCATATGTTTTCTGATTCAGTCCCTGCACCATTTTGGTTGCTCTTCTCTGGTCTGCCTCCATTTTGTTAAAGTCCTTGTGCAGGTGCGGCCTCCAGTACTGCATGCAGTACTCCAGATAGGGCCTAACCAGTATCTTGTAAAGAGGGATTATTACCTCCCTCTTATGACTTGTGATATCCCAGCCTGTATGAGTGTGATGTGCCACAAAGCATAGTCAAGTTCTACATACCCCTAGAGGGTGATTAGCACACCATGAGCATAACCCCTTGTAGTGCCTTGTTACTAAAATTATACTAATGTGTTTTTATATGTTGATTGTGCGCATGCGAAAGAAACATGTTGCGGCAGCTTTCTCCACAAGCAGGTTGTGGAGGTGTGGCACTGTTGTGGCCAATGCCCCCACAGCCTGCAAAGGCTTGTCCCACTTCCCGCAATGCCATGGCACACTGCAGCTGACACTAATTCAGCCAGCGTGCCACCAACTTGTGACAATTTAACTGCTGCAATCAGGGGCTGCCTCGACATTGCAGCGTCAGCCATCCGCTGCAATCCGCTGCAATGAGGAAGTGACCTGTCATTGCAGGGCGGGATGTAGAAACACTGATATTGTTTGTGAACATGACGGCGGCTTGCCGCCGTGTTCATAAACAATATCATCCCTGCACTGTGTTTATTTGCTGATGGGGGCCTCATTCCCCATCGGCTTCAGTGCCCCAATGCTTCATGACGGCGGAGCCCACTCCTGTCGGCATTCTGTATCCCCCACTTTTATTGTCTGCCGACAGGGTGCCCAATCCCGGTCAGCATAATCTAAGACCCCCCTTTGTTGTGTGTCGACAGGTGCCCAATCCCCATTGACTACTGCTGCCCCCCAAAGAAAGAGTCCGGTGGCACGCTGGGAGCCCACCCCAGCATGCCACATGCTCCTGTAAAATAAAAAATGGTCCCACGATGTCTTTTTCTTTTTTAACCTGAAAAAAGGAAACTGTCCCTCGGCAGTCTCCCTGCCCCCCAACTGCAACCTGCGCCCACCCACTGCACACCCTGCCTCCCCACACCCCCCTCACCCCATACTTACCTCTGGAGCTTGACATGACGATCTTCGGTGGACTGGGAACATGTCTGCACTCTTCAAAGTCGACTGCAAACTGAGGAAATGCCGGTAAGCTGTATAATGGAATAAATGTTTTTTTTCCAACTTTAATGCATGTCTTAGTAATTTTTTGGAATTTTGGCACCAGATTTTCAACATGGGGTTTTTGGGACCCCTCCTCATGAATTCTTGAACTGTCATGGCATTACTCAGCCCCGAAAGGTGATTTTGCGGTCACCGCGCGGAATCACCTTTTGGGGCCAGTTAATGAAATGACAGTGCCAGTGTTCATGAGGTGGGCTCTCAAAAAGCCTATGTTGCAAATTTGGTGGAAAAAATCAAAAGAAATTACTGTTTTATGAGCGCGTGCTGCACAGTTGCTACTCATGCTCATAACTTCATGAATTTGCAATATTTTCAAGCCAAATTTTCAATACTGGCATTTTTTCACACCTCCTTGTGAACAGTACAGCTGTCATTGTTCACATCCTGGCAGAAATGTGTTCATACACTTCCGTCGCAGAATAGAGTGGTCGCTGTGGGAAATCAGTGTTCGGGACAGATTAAGAAAATGACAGTGACATTGTACATGATTAGAGGTCCTAAAATGCCTATGTTGAAAATTTGGTAATGATACGTCATAAAATGACTGTGTTATGAGTGTGCATTGCGCAGTTTGCATGCACGCTCGTAACTTCACGAATTTATAATATTTTCACTCCAGATTTTCAACATTACCATTTTCCCACACCTACTTATGAACAGTACAGCTATCATTTTTCCCATCCTGGCCAAAATGTGTTTTCGCACTTCCAGCACAGAATAGAGCAGTCACTGTGGGAAATCACTGTCCGGGACAGATAAAGAAAATGACAGTGATACTGTTCATGAGCAGAGGTCCTAAAATGCCTATGTTGAAAATTTGGTGATGATAGCCCATCAAATGACTGTGTTACAAGTGTGCATTGCACACTTTCTATGCGTCCTTGTAACTTCGCAGGTTTGTAATATTGTCACACCAAATTTTCAACAGTGGAATTTTTTTAAACCTCCTTATGAGCAGTACAGCTGTCATTTTTCACATCCTGACTGAAATATATTTTCACAATTGCAGCACAGCACAGAATAACGTGGTTGCTGTGAGAAATTAGTGTTTGGGACAGATTAAGAAAATGACAGTGGCACTGTTCATGAGCAGAGGTCCTAAAATCCCTATGTTGAAAATTTGGTGACGAAACTCTATAACATGACTGTGTTACAAGTGTGCATTGAATTGTTTCCACGCACCCTTGTAACTTCACAAATTTGTAATATTTTCACACCACATTTTCAACAGTGGCATTTTTCTACACCTCCTTATGAGCAGTACAGCTGTCATTTTTCACATCCTGGCTAAAATATGTTTTTGAACTCCTGCCAGAGAATAGCATGGTCACTGTGGGAAATCAGTGTTTGGGACAGATTAAGATTGAACGAGTGAGAGGTGGGGGAGTGACCGAGCTCAACTGAGCTCTGTCGGGACTGCTGTGGATTTGTTTGTGGGCAGAAAAAGGCCCCAACACAAGAGCCCAGTACAAAAGGGCAGCCTGCAGCACTGGGAGAAACAGCAGAGAGAGTGAGTGATGGAGGGGAAGTGAGAGAACTCACTGGAGCACTGTCAGGACTGCTGCGGATTTCTTTGTAGGCAGAAAAAGGTGTCAATGTAGGCAGGGCCCCAGTACAAAAGTCCAGCCTGCAGTGTTGGGAGAAACAGTATGAGCGAGTGAGACAGGGAGACTGAGCAAGCTCAATGGAGCTCTATCAGGACTGCTGCGGATTTCTTTGTAGGCAGAAAAAGGCACCAATGCAGGCAGGAGCACTGTACAAAAGGGCCACTTGCAGCACTAGGACAAACAGAATGAGTGCGTGAGAGAGGGAGACTGAGCAACCTCAATAGAGCTCTGTTGGGACAGCTGCGGATTTCTTTGTGAACAGACAAAGGTGCCAATGCAGCTAGCAGCCTCGTACACAAGCGCAGCCTGCAGCGCCAAGAGAAACAGAACAAGCAAGTGATAGAGCGGTAGTGAGCAAGCTCAGCGGAGCTCTATTGTGACTGCTGTGGATTTATTTGTGGGCAGAAAATGTGGCAACGCAGGCAGGAGCCCAGTACAAAAGGCCATTTTGCAGTGCTGGCAGAAACAGAATGAGTGAGTGAGAGAGGGGGAGTGAGTGAGCTCAATGGAGTTGTGTCAGGACTGCTTCAAATTTCTTTCTGGCCAGAACAAGCTGCCAATGCAGGCAGGAGCCCAGTACAAAAGGGCAGCCTGCAGTGGTGGGAGACACAGAACCAGCGAGTGAAGGAGGGGGAGTGAGTGAGCTCAAAGGAGCTCTGTTGAGACTGCTGCAGATTTGTTTGTGGGCAGAAAAAGGCAGCAATGCATGCAGGGACCCAGTACAAAAGGGCAACCTGCAGTGGTGGGAAAACCAGAATGAGCGAGTGAGAGAGAGGGAGTAAGCGAGCTCAATGGAGCTGTATTGTAACTGCTGAAAATTTCTTTGTGGGCAGAAGAAGGCAGCAATGTAGGCAGGAGCCCAGTAGAAAAGGGCAGCTTGCAGCACCGGCAGAAATGGAATGAGCGAGTGAGAGGGGGGGGGGGTGAGCGAGCTCAACAGAGCTTTTTTGGGACTGCTGCAGATTTCTTTGTGGACAGAAAAAGGTGCTAACAGAGGCAGGAGCCCAGTACACAAGGGCAGCCTGCAGTGCTGGGAGAAACACAATGAGCTAGTGACAGAGGGGAAGTGAGTGAGCTCAATGGAGTTCTATCAGAAATGGAACGAGTGAGTGAGAGAGAGGGAGTCAGCAGGCTCAACGGACCTGTGTCAGGACTGATCCAGATTTCTTTGTGGGCAGAAAAAGCCACCAACAGAGGTAGGAGCCCAGTACATAAGGGCAGCCTGCAGCGCCAGGGGAAACAGAATGAGCGAGTGAGACAGGGGGAGTGAGCCACCTCAACGGAGTTCTGTCGGGACAGCTGTGGATTTCTTAGTCGGCAGAACAAGGTGTCAATGCAGGCGGGAGCCCAATACAAAAGAGCAGCCTGCAGTACTGGGAGAAACAGACTGAGTGACTGACAGAGCGGCAGTGAGCGAGCTCAACACACCAACGCAATCTACATTCGGCATTGACAAATGCTTGTTTATACTGTTAACCATCATACCGCCTTTCCACCCCAACCAGTTGTTTACCTCTAGTTTGGTTATCATTTTTTAGTTACATTCTCACAGACAGAAGGGGTTGTAGAATATCTTGCATGGGGGAGGTAAACCATTACACAACCAAATATTCTTTCTGATAGACACTGTTTGACAACATGCTACAGTTATCTCTACTTACTGTAGCAGGACACAATACCTGTCAATATGGCACTGTTGCAACATTCATCACCAGTTCCATAAACCCCAGCTACTGTGTACATACTGTTTTAACATTGTTACTCTCACACATTTGTGAGCGCAATAAGGGTTTTTAACATTGCAATCTGCTACAAATCCACCACTATTCAAGTTAAACAGATTTACACAACTCATAAAGCTTTGACTATATAGTCCTTATCTGTTTAGGTGCTTAGCTAAACAGTAGAACTAATTGTATGCATGTTTACCTTCATAGCATTACCAATATGTTCTTTAAAACTCTACACGTCAACCTATTTGCATGAAGTGTACACATTTCCTCTCACCACCTCAATCTCACCATGTTATTTGTATGTTTAACTGAGTACAATGTAGCACAATGGCACATTCATAATCTCTGAACTCCACTATCAAATTAAGATCCTTGACAGTACTCAATAGAACAAGCATGCTGTGCCATTGGAAAGCATTCTACACACATACAGTTCCAACTTACAGTTGCTTGCTGTAATGCAACTCAGTCACACAGTGTATTTATCAACATTCATTCATAACAATGCTACCATTATGCTGTTCATCAGCAACACAGCTCATATATGTACAACAGCACAACTTCACACAATAAGCATCTAGATACATATAAACTCCCAAATCAGAACAACAAACCACAAATACAACACATTTAAACTTATCCTTCCTCCTTTTTCTTTTTTTTCTTTCTTACAGACTGTCTACAACAAGTTCTGTCAGCAGTCTCTTGGCTGGCTGCTCGAGGCCATTGAGAAGGGCAACCAGGCTGCAGAGCGGTGCAGCCTTGTCATTGCAGCAAATCAACAAAAAATGTTACAAAAACAAGACAAAATTATTGATTTGCTGCAACGACAATGCGGCCATGGTTGATGTCCGTGGTCTTGAGGGCAGCAACAGGGGCCTCACTCACACAATAAATCAGCTGCATGAGCAGGAAGAGGCCAATGTTGCTGTTCAAGAGACCACCCATGGCCTCATGGTGTGGCTGGCTGAGAACCAGTTGGAGACCATGGAAGTGATCCACCACCTCATCCACCAGGACCTGCAGCTCCATCAGGACCAGGACCCACCCCCTCCAGAAGCCTCAGCAGGAGCAGGAGCCTCCACAAACTGCCCCTCCTACTGAAACAACTGAAGAGGAGGGGCAGGAACTCCTAACACTGCCACATCCTCCTGGGGAGACTTCCCCTTCCTCCACCTCCTCCAAGACACCCTCATCACAACACGAGTGCTAGCACATCTGCAGAAGTGGACCACAACTTCTAAATTGTTTTGTTTGTTTTGTCTTCACTCACTGACAGATGTTTTTTTTATCTTAGATTACTTTCTCCCCCACCCTCTGTGAAAATAACACAAAATCTTTTTCCTTTTTTACCTTAGATTGCTTTCTCCCACCCCACCATGTGTGAAAAATAACACAACATTTTTTTATGTGTTTATTTTGTATTCATATTATGTAAATGTAAATAGTGTAAATATTATGAAGCAATAACTTGTGTTATTTCATTTATGTTGTAGACATTTGTCTTTATTTCTCCATCCCATTAGCACAATATTATTTTTTTACCTTTATCATTACCCACCCCGCCACCCCATGTGTGAAAGCAACACTTTTTTTGTGTTTTCTAATCTAATATCAAATGTTTTTTTATTAGTTCTTTTTGCATTACTTTAGTCACAATATGTTTTATATAGACAAAGAATATTTTTCCTTTAGTATTTATCTTTAATGTAATTATGACTCACTTTTGAAGAAAAAAAATGTTAAACATAAAAAAGTTTCCTGTCTCTTTTTTTGTAAGGAAGAAATGTTTAGTTTAAAGCAGCAGTACTGCCTATCCAGGAAGTGATTTATTGAAATCCTGCTTTCTGCATGCGTGCGGCCATAGTTCCACTTTTCATATCTGTAAATATTTTTTTCTAATGATCTTTAGTTATTTAGATATTTACAATTTATTTGAATTACTGTGGTGCCACAATAAATATGGCAGCTGACTAATGTTCAGCTGTGCTTCCACTTCAGGTCGCATCAGGTCTTTTGGCTACTACAGTAGGACCCTGTGCTGAACACTCTAGATGTCGCTATGTAGTACTGCCACTCATACACATCTGCAGTTGGCAGCAGATGGGGTTCCTGTTCAGTGCTAATGATGGCACAAATGTGAACAAAGACAAAGGATAATTAAGCAAATTCCAGGGTAATAGTGCAATACTGCTGGGAAAGAGTACCAGGGAAATGCTCAACACAGTACAGGGAATAAACTGCCCAAAAAGTAAAAAAATTTTTATACAGTACTGCTGCTTTAATAAATATGTGTTAGCAGAGAGACCAGGACAAAGTGTGTGTGTGGGGGGGGAGTTACAGATGGTGGCATGGTAATGAGACTGGAGGATGGGGTGATGGGAGGGAGACAGGGAGAGGTGAAGAGGGGAAGGGGGGACATTGACATTACAATGAGGTATACCAGTATGTGATACAAACTGTGATGTGTTGTCTACAAAAAAGCATACAAGGTGGGGCTTGGCTAATGAACCACAGTAGCCAGAAAAAGAATATCCTTCCTTTTTGAAAAGTGTCATAAAAGTAATAATTATACAATGGCAAGAAAGAATCCTAGACTCTGATTGGTCAGTGTATGCCTGAGACAGTGATGTTATTACACAATAGCATCACTGTATGGCTGAGCATACGCTTGAGCCATTTTTTTATGAAACAAAGATACACTGCCACACTAAAAATCTACTAAAACATTTTTTTAAATGTTTTTTTATTTTCTATAACAACAAGCCATTGTATAATAGCAATAAGGCACTCCAGAGTGTGTGTTATTGTGTAATAACATCACTCCTGGGGTGGTGGAAGCACTCAGCTTCGCCTCGTGTTTCCAGCCCACCCCAGGAGTGCGCGTCATTCACTAACAGCACCCTGTCATCAGCCTTATTGCTTAAACAGTATGTGTTGTGGGACCGTGGCACCCTTCAGATCCCATGCGCCCACCAACCTACCAGTCTGACAATAGCAATATACATCTCTGAGAGCACGATGGGGGAGTGAGAGGAGTCACAGAAGGTGGCACGGTAATGAGACTAGGGGAAGGGGTGACAGGAGGGAAACAAGGGGAGGTCAAGGGGGGGATATTAGCATTAAAATAAGGTATAAGAGCATGTAATATGAACTTTGATGTGTTGTCTGCAAAAAAGCATACAAGGTGGGGCTTGACTAATGAACCATAGTAACCAGAAAAATAATTCTCTTTCCTTTCTGAAAAGTATCATACAAGTAGTAAACAGCATGTGTTGGTGAGACCATGGTGCCCTTCAGATTCCACGCTCCCACCAACTTGCCAATCTAAGAATAGCAATGTACGTTTCTGGCAGTGTGGGTCTTTCAGTGCCCTGCATTCCCATTTACACCTAACTACAAACACATAACCTCCATAAGACAACTGCAGTTTGATAACCTGCCTAAGGCGAAGCTGCCCGAAACTCACCCTCCGAGCAAGGGGACTACTGTGCCCTTTTGGGCTGTTTCCTCTTAAACAAAGTGCATTCTGCAGTTTGATAACCTGCCTAAGATGAAGCTTCCTGAAGCTCACCCTCCAAGCAAGGTACGGGCTGGAACGCTGAATTTTGGTATCTACCCCTGGGGGAATCTCACTTGCTCCTGTTTGCCAGTGTTCCTCACACTATGTGTAGCAATCCAGAAGTCTTCTAGGAACTGCTGCCAAGAAATTAATGCTAGGACTGGTCTCTGCTTGAAATGTTTTGATTTCTCACTTTAAGTAATGTTTAGTCTGATGTAGAGATTTCTTAGAGTTCATTTAAGTTTTGAGAGTTTTTTTCCCCCATTTGCAGTTTATACTGATCTGCCACTAGAAGCATCTTATTTTTCCTATTAATCCTCCAACCCACTTGTCCAACCTGCCTCTGCCTTTTTCCTATTCTAATCACCATTATCCCCTCCCTTGTTTCTCAATTTTAGCATATTGCACTGTGCTTGGGACCTTGCATGTGCCCATACTGCTGCACACCTTGGTATCATAATGTCTCTTATAACGGCTCTATTTCCTTGAGGCATTATACTGCTCTCTCTATTGACCCTATCTGACCTTGCCTGTGATAAGTTTCTAACATCTACCTCACCAACATTGGCTAGTGATCATTTATATGTTTATAGTACTTTCACCTTATCCCAATGCTGTGACTCTATTACTGTGCCATGGAACCTGCATTCCCCTGGTGACTGGCGGTTGCCATTTCATCACCCTAGCTGGCTTACCCCTTTGGCACTCCTCCCTTGGATCTTCAACTTACAAACCAACTGTAAAGCATGCTGAACTCAGAGGGAGCTTCACAAACTCAGCAACAGGCAGTTAAAGGAATATCTGTGTGGACTGGCCTTACTGTTGCTGCTGTTCTCTGGTAATATTCACCCCAACCCTGGCCCTCCACAACTTACGGTATTCCCAGAGTCATCTACTAGGTTATTTACAATTGCCTCACTTAATATATGCAGCCTCCTCTCTAAAATGGACATACTGAATGCATTGATCTTACAATATAACCAAGACATCCTCTCAGTCATAGAAACGTGGCTTTCTCCAAAAGTAGCGGATGCTTCAATTTCCATTCCAGGCTGCACAGTCTTTAGGCAGGATTGTCTCTCCAAGTGTGAGGGCGGTTTTGTGATCTACCTCCAAAACAACCTTCAAGGTCTCTTCCTAACTCTGCCCAAAACTGATGACCATATGCAAGCCATTGCCATAAAAGTGCTTCTAGGTGCACACAATAACACCCTTACTGTGTTTTCAATCTATATTCCTCCCAGACAGATGGCTTCCTGCTTTGATTTACTCCTGGAGTGTTTTGACTCTCTGAGTCCTAATTCGGAAATGATCATGTTAGGGGATTTCTGTATCAGTTGGTTCTCTCCTGACACAAGCCCTTTCAAAGATGCAGTTTCAGCAGTTCACTTCACCCAGCTAGTCAAGCCCCCCCACTAGAATCAGCTATAAAACTGGGACAGGTGCCATACTGGACTGGGTGCTGTCTAACCACCCTGATCATATATCGGACACAACCGTACTCCCAGATGCCTTCAGTGACCACTCCCCAGTCTTGCTTCATTGGGTGAACAAATTTTCTAATCCACCCACTAGAACAATTACCACCAAGGTACTCATCCATGGGCATCTTGAATCACTAAAAGCTGACCTGCATAATCAGGACTGGTCAAAGGTTTACACAACTAACAATGTTGACATTGCCCTTGACCAATTTATTTTTCAGTTCAATGCTATATGTGATAGGCACACCCTCCTATAAGAAGTGTAAAATCAAAGGCTGCTGTAATCCCTGGTTTTCTCTGGACCTCCTTGAGCTTCTAAATGCCAGGGACCATCTGTGGCACAGGTCTAGGTCCCTGTGTAACCAGGCCGACATCCAGAGGTACAAAGCGGCTAGAAACAACTGTATGAGGGCTATTCGTGCAGCTAAAAAGCAGTATTATAAGGAAGTGCTCTCTCAGACCTGGAATGATGGCAGAAAATTTTGGACTAACCTTAAAGAGGTCACTGGAAGCGACCTCAGATCTGCCTCTACCATGCTTAACATTGATGGTGTGCACTCACTTGACTCCAAACTTATTGTTAGCACTTTTAATAATGCCTTCATGGACCTGAATGCCCACACTAGCATGGGTTCAGAAATGGTCATAGTACCACACTGCCCTTCTGGAGTTCACAGGCTTTATTCACCACTCCTTAGGTCAAAGACACCTGGTCAGTGCTGCTTTCATTGATTTAACCAAAGGTTTCAACACAGTGAATCATGCCCTCCTGGTCGAACAGCTTACCACCATTGGTCTAGCTCATGACAGCGTAGCCTGGTTTGAAAGTTACCTGTACAACCATACACAGCAGGTGAAGATTGGTAACACCCTCTTGGATAGCAGACCTGTCCTATCTGTAGTTCCTCATGGGTCCATCTTGGGCCCTTAATTATTTAACATTTTCCTCAACAACCTTCCTTACACATCCTTTTATATGCTGACGGTGCTGTCCTGTTTACCAGTGATCCAGACCCTAAGGTTCTCTAATTCAGGCTACAGAGTTATTTTGTAGTCATAGAAAGATAGTTCAATAAGCACAAGTTAGTTATGAGTTACAACAAGACTAAAACTGTGCTGTTCTCCAGCTCTCAAAATAGGCACAGAACTTACCCTCTTTCTATCACCAACGAAGAGAGCTCTTCCCTGGAGCGATTTCAGCTCTTTAAATATCTGGGGATTACAATTGGCAGTACGATGACCTATGCTTAGCACATTGATAACATTGCTAAGGCTGTTAACACCCGCATTGGGCTACTTTATAGGCATAAGCAATGTTTGACCCCAGAGGCTCTTAACCTGGTGATTCAAAGCTCTCTTGTCTCGCTTATTGATTACAGCTTACCAATCTATGGATCCGCTACTGAAACAACTCTTCGCCGCATCATAGTTGCACTCAACAAAGCATGCCGGCTCCTTACCGGCTCAGCCCATCTGTCCCATACCTCCGACATGTACGCTCAGACTAACTGGCTCCAATCAAAGGTAGACTCATGTACCAAACATGTTTACTGTCCAAAAAAATAAGCTTAGGCAAAATGCCCTCAGGAGTGCAACAGCTGATTACCCCACTATCAATTGTCATTGCACCAGAAGCTTTACTAGCCAGATTTTTAATATACTGTTGCACTTCTCTGGGACAAAGGTCCTTTGCCTACCGTGCCCCACTATGAATGAACTCGCTGCACCATGACATCACTTCAGCATCCACCTTGGGCTCCTTCAAGGTTAAACTTAAGCAACAGCTAGTTGCTGATGCCTGTTGTGACTGCTTTCAATAACCTTCCTTCCTGTGACCAGTACATTTTCTAAACTTATGCTATTCTTAACTTATGCATAACTGTTCTCAGCATGTAAATAACTGTTCTAAGTTGCTAATCATTCTCCTTTCACATTTCCTCTTGATCCCTTCCACTCTTTCTCCTCATCCCTCTATGGCTTTCCCCCATCCCCCTTCCCCCCAGTTACATCTCCTGAGCTCCCTTGCTCATTTTAAAATGCTTTGTCCCATACCTTCTCACCTCTGACGAGGCCCCTGGGCTGATGCCATCCCTTTCCTTGTTGATTATTAGATATTAGGCTAAGTCTGTTCTCATTTTCCTG
Organism: Neoceratodus forsteri; assembly: GCA_016271365.2. NCBI lineage: Eukaryota > Metazoa > Chordata > Ceratodontiformes > Ceratodontidae > Neoceratodus > Neoceratodus forsteri. The sequence continues at coordinate 1,694,258,354 of CM028130.1, read as the reverse complement.
TAAAGGGTCATTTCATAAGAGTCCACCCCTACTAATATGACCTTTTGAATTCCAGGTTTTAACCAAATATGCACCATGGCATACATTGTAGAATGCCACATGTATTTGGAACTTCTCTAGTTATACACTCTTGTAATGCCTTGTATAATTCCTTGTTTTGTTTGTTCCCCGTCTCATACTTTTCCAATATGTATTGTTTGTCTGTTGTGGAACCTATGAAATGAGCATGTTCTCAAAGGTGTTATCCGAAATTTCAATAAATAAATAAATAAAAGCCTCAGAACAATAGTTCAAGACCCATTACAGCTATGGGAAAACAGTCCTCACTTTCTCAACAAAGTATCATATAGCTACTAAATAGCATACGTTGGTGGGAGTGTGGGGCCCAGTAGCAATGTACATCTCTGGGACTGCAAGCCTTTTGGAGCCCTGTGCTCCCACTTAAACTTAGCTACAGGCACAGCACCTCCATAGGTCAACTAAGCCTCCTAACACTAATATGACAATATTTCAAGACCCATTACAGCCATGGGGAAAAAGTCCTCACTTTCTCAACAAAGAATTATATAGCTATTAGTAGCTATATGATACTTTGTTGAGAAAGTGAGAATATATTGGCGGGAAGGGCTGCACACTCCCACCAACCTACCAATTGTAAAATAGCAATGTACATATGTCATGCCCTCCACGTCCTGCATTCCCACTCACACATAAGTACACACCCACACAACACCCAATTAGTCTCTTAAAATATAGTACAAATCACAATGTTATGATGGCATAGCCCTAGAACCACTTAACTTTCCAACACCTAAATAGCATAATTCACATCTCTAGGTCATCGTCTTAATACCCTGAAAATTGCAACTAAAAAAGACCAAACCGTAACTTTGCAATACACTGGCAAAGTTTTCAGAAGTTAAAAAATTCCTAGTCCATGAGGTAGCAACATCTTGGGCTGCCAAATCAATCCCCATCCACAAGCTGTCAAAATCACTATCCATGAGTAATCCTTGACCATCAGATTTCGGCCATCTGGTCCCTAATTGACGGTCAAGGATTTTGCTGACTCGTAAAAAGAGGATCGGTTGGCGGACTAGGATTTTGTCAGCTTGCAGACCGCAATTTTGTCACGTCAGGAAAGAGGATTCAAAAACCCAATCCTCATCCATGAGCAGACAAAATCATAGACCACCAGCCGACCCTCTTTCGTGAGGCAGCAAAATCCTTGACTACCATCTTAATCCTTGTCCACAAAAAGGACCATCTGTTCACAATGTGACAGACAAGGATTTTGCAGCCCTAAACAAAACCCATGCCTCATTACACCAAAAAGTCACCCATGAAGAAAGCTACAATATTTTGTTTGGGGGGAAAAACTGAAAACAAGATGGTGGCTCACAGACAAGGAATTTTTCAGATGGACTAGGATTTTTTTAAATCCTTGTCCATGAGCTGATAAAATCCTTGACCGTGAGTCCAATCCTAATCCAAAAAATATACATATAAATCTTGGAGTGAACTGAGCATGCTCAGAACCCAAAAATAAAAAAATAAATAACTTTGGAACAAATTAATATTTATCTACCAAACCAATGCTGGATTGTTCCTTGACCCAAACTCTTTCTACATTCCAAATTTCAGATGAAAAGACCACATGGTGTGTTCACAGCGCTGTGGGAAACAAAACATGTCCAAAGTGGTGAAAAACATGTAAATCTGACCAACTTGGTAAATAAAGAGATCTACCATATGACACCATGCATTCAAAATTTTGTGCAAATCCATTGAATGGTTGCAAAGTTATTAACGTGCAAAATTTGAGATTTAACATTAAAATGCCTACTCAATCCTAACTATAGGGATGCTATATAAATATATATATATATATCTGTAGATATATAGATATATATATATATATTTTGCTTACACAACCCTAACTATACTAGTGCTACACAGCCAGTATCATATATATATATATATATATATATATATATATATATTTATACAACATATGTTTTGACACAAATACCAGGATAAAAAGTAATATCTCTTCCAGGTCTTGGAGATATCAGTGATAACTTCACATGTGAAGATATCACTGATCTCTCCATGTTCCTATACGTCATTGTAATGAAAGTGAAAGATTTTCTGTCCAACATGCTAGAAATTAATGCTTCTCTGTTGTGACTATCATCCCACGCCTGCAACCTCCCCTACTACCACATGACTGTCACTTTTCATAACTATGTAAGAAATAGTAAAAAAAAAAAAAAAACTTATCTGATTGAATTTGATATTTTCTCCTGGTGTTAGTCGAGAAGCAGTTTAAGTTTTCCTATGGTACATTTGTATGGTGGCTGAGCACTTTGTATACTGTAAAATAAGAAAGTCACCAACATTTAAAATAAGACACTCTGCCTAACAAAACTTTAAAAACTGTGTTTTTTTTCCTTACTTTTCTAATGTTTGTTTGTAAAAGCTGGCAAGAGCAGAAAGAGCTCGAAGAGAGAGAGAGAGAGAGAGAGAGAGAATCTGCAACTTTAGAAAAATGAACGCAAGTCCAAGGGAGCGTTGCTATAGCGACACTCGTTGACTCTTGTGTGCACTTTTCAGAAGTTGCAGATTCTCCCTTCCTCTGTCATCTTTCTACTGTTAACACCTTATTTCAAACAAATGCCAGAAAACTAAGGAAAAAAGTGGCGAAAAAAACCACAGTTTTTAAACTTTTGATGGCACAGTGCCTTGTTTTAAATCTCAATGACTTCCTCATTTTACAGTATACAAAGCACTCGGCCACGCTACAAATGTACAACAGCAAAAGTGAAACTGCTTCTTGCCTAAAACTGGGAGAGTATGGTAGGATTAACCAGATAACTGTTTCAAATAAGTATTTCTTTAACAATTACAGCAGGATCAACTAGATAACGATTTTTAAGCATGTATTTCTTAGGAATTATAGCAATATCAACCATGTGTCAGACTACTGGGGGAGGGATGCAGTTGTGGAGCTAAGGGGGGAAATTATATTTTTTAAATAAATTTTTTTTGCCATCTATTAAAGTATCAACCAAATGTCAGAGTTACATGAGGGGTGAGTGAAGGTCATACATCTCCCTGGCAAATCAAATATATAGGGATTGTGTCTGCTTGGTAAATCAAATATGTAGGTACAGTATTACATTAAGTGGGGGAATTGGGGATTGAGTCTGGCCAAAACATATGTTGTATAAACAGAACATGGCATGGCCTGACTGAAGATGATATATTTATCTTCATTTGAGGCTAATGACATCAAGATATCTCACTTGTGGCTTTACCACTCGTGAGATATCATGATATCATTGGCCTCTTGTGAAGATAAATATGATATCTTCAGTCAGGCCATGTCATATCCTGTATATATATATATATATATATATATATATATTATTGTGACACGGTAATGTCACTGTAGTTAAGGTTGAGTACCCCATTTAAGGTTAAAGTGTGAAATTTGTTAGGTTAATAACATTGCCACCTTATGACAGATGTGCCTGAAATTTGGCAGGCATGGAGTGGTACCATAGTTCTCTGAATCTGCCAAGTTTTGTACTGGTCAGATATACGGTTGCAGAGCTATAAAGTGCTAGTGTCACATTTATGCTTTTTTGTGCATTATTTGCTAGCAGCTGCAGGTTGCACAGTTTGTGTGACCAGTCCAAAAACTTCAGGGAACATGCAGCCGGGGTCCTCAATGTGCCTTTCAAAGATTTCATGAAAAAATATTAAATGGTTCAAAAGTTATTCAAAAAACAGGTTTTTCATTATAGTCAATGGGAAAAGTTAACAAAAAGTTTGACAGTGTCACAAATGCAGTTTTTAGTGTCGCAAATGACCCCTGTAGTGTTGTGAGTCAGCCATTTATTTTTCAGTTACTCGTCACAGAAATGTTTGGCATTTAAATTTGGGACTCTCTAGGGACACAATTCTTTTTATGTTCACCTAGTCAAGCCCCGAGGATGCTAGCCATGTCTTATCTGGGGAGTTAAACACCACAGAAATATGTTTTTGAAATTTTTGTAAACTGTTGTGTCGCAAAATAGTGTTGCACCTGTGACACTTTTGTGATTTTTTTTTTGCAAAAGTGTTGTGATTTGTGACACTACTTTGAGACACTATGCCCAAAATAACAGAAATTCTTTGCCACCCTACTGCAAAAGAACGGTTTGGTCTTTTGGGCTGAAATTTGGAGGGAAGAAAGCCAACATCCCCCAGATGTGCCTTTTGGTGGTTTGGTGACACAATATTACAGGGATGCAAAGTTACAGCACCCTGAAGTTGACTATTTATTCCATAGATTAACATTACGGCGTCTGCCATGCCTTTCGGGGCCCGTATCTCGGAAATACTTCGCGATAGGGACTTTTCATCAGAAAAATGCTTAGCCCCCTACTAGGGCTAGTGCAAAACTAGCCAGGAAAGTCATAAATTATAGGAAATTATAATTGTTTTCCAATGTCGTGCGGTTCCTGAGAAATAAGTAAGTTAGTATTCCAAGTGCTAATTTTCTGCTCCGAGGCCCGTTATTATGCATACTTCCTTTGTATTCACTGTGTTTTTCCTATGCAGCTTTTGGGTAAAAAAGGGTGTGCACTTTTGTTACTGTTACAATTAGCATTTCTACTTGCGTTTCCATGACCATTTGCGTTAGCGTGCCCGTCTACACTACCGTGTGCATTGCCATTTGTGTTTTCATTTGCATAACTGTTACCATTTGCATTTCCATTACTGTTTCTGTTTGTGTTTCATTTTGCGTCACTGTATGCATTATCATTTGCATTTGCATACGTGCTTCTGTTTGCATTTGTGTTTCCATTGGCGTCATCATTGCTGTTACCATTAGCATTTGCATTTACAATTGTGGTACTGTGACCATGTGCGTTACCATTTTCATTTCTGTATGCACTTGCGTTGATGTTTCCATTTGTGTTACTGTTTGCTTTGGCGTCATCGTTGCTGTTACTGTAACTGTTTGCATTTCCAATTATGTTACTGTTACTGTTTGCGTCTTCGTTATCATTTGCATTTCTGTTGCCCTTAGCATTTGCATTTTTGGTTCTGTTTCTGTTGTTGATTGTGTTGCTATTTCCTTCTGCGGCACCGTTGCCTTAACCGTTTGCATTTCTGTTTGTGTTTGTGTTACAGTTTGCAGTTTTTTCCTGTTTGCATTTCCGTTGGTGTTACTGTTTCTATTACTGTTTTTGTTAACGTTTGCATTTCTGTTGCTGTTAGCATTTGCATTACTGTTTGCATTACCATTTCTGTCTTCATTAACGTTTGTGCTTGCATTTCTCTAACCGTTTGCATTACCATTTACATTTGTGTCACCATGTGCGTTACTGTTTGCTCTTGTGCTTGCGTTTGCATTACCGTTAGAGTCCACCACCACATTCCATTCACTATTTATAGTTCTAATTCTCAAAAAAAAAGGGAAATTCATGGCAATAAACTCAGTTTAATGCATCAGTTAGGGTTGTTCCACAGTGACAAAATTGAGGAAATTTGGTATTAGGGTTGCCACCCTTTGCATCCCAAGCCCACCCTGTCCCCACCAACAGACATTGGGGTGTGCGCTGGGGATGTCGGTCCTAATTCTCACCCCATTCTCCTATACTGCCCCACCTCAGCTTGCTTACACATGGAATGGGGTGAGAGTTAGGACTGATGACCCCAATGCACACCCCGATGTCTGTTGGTGGGGACAGGGTGGGCTTGGAGTTCCTTGCTTTTGTTGCAGTGGAACAACCCTAACTGATGCATTAAACAGAGTTTTTTTGCCATATGTGCATATATATATATATATATAAATATATATATATATATATACATACACAATGTATATGTGAATATATATATATATATATATATATATATATTAGAGCAAAAAACTCCATTTAATGCATCAGTTAGGGTTGTTTCACAGTGACAAAAGTGAGGAAATTCATTGTTAGGGTTAAGCCCTTTTGGACCCCCAGCCCACCCCCAACCGGCATCGGGGCGCGCACGAATGAAGTAGGGCCCTAACTCTCACTCCATCACATGTGTAAAGAAGCAGAGGTATAGGAGATGGGGTGAGAGTTAGGACCGACGACCCCAATGCGGACCCCAATGCTGGTTGGGGGTGGGCTGGGGGGTTCCAAGGGGGGTTTTCAACCCTAACACCAAATTTCATCACTTTTGTCACTTTGGATCAACCCTAACTGATGCATTAAATGGATTTTTTCCTCTAATTTCCCTTCTTTTTAAGAATAAGGACGATAACTAGTGAATGGAATGTGGTGGCGGCAGCAAGGGGCCACCACATGATGTCTTGTTACATAGTAACAGGAACTGCAAAGCAAACACAAGCAGCAACAGTGACGCACATGGAAAAGCAAATGAAAATGGTAAAGCAAACAGTAATAGAAATGCAAGCACAACATGATGCCAAAACGAACAGTGACGGAAATGGAGACGCAAACACAAGAGCATATGGAATGCAGGTGGTAATGCACACAGTCATGGTACCACAATTGGAAATGCAAATGGTAAATTTAACAGCAACAATAATGCCAAAGAAAACAGAAACAGAAACCAAAACGCATGCGTGTACAGAAACGCAAACCGTGATGCGCACGGTCACAGAAGCGCTATTGTAAATGAAAATGGTAATGGTAACAGCAACAATAACACCAAAGGAAACAGAAATGGAAAGACGAATGGAAGTGAGTATGGAAACACAAACCATAATGTGCACGGGCACGGTACCACAATTGTAAATGCAAATGATAATGGTAACACCAACAATAAACACCAAAGGAAAGGGAAATGCAAATGCAAGCGTGTACAGAAATGCAAACCATTACACTCACGGTCACGGTAGCGGAATTGAAAATGTAAATGTTAATGGTAACAGCAACAGTAATGCCAAAGGAAAAGGAAATGGAAATGCAAACGCAAGCGCGTATGGAAATGTAAACCGTAACATGCACGGTCATGGTAATGCGATTAGAAATGCCAATGGTAATGGTAACAGCGACGATGATGCAAAACAAAAAACACATGCAAACAGAAGGTCAACCGGAAATGCAAATGGTAGTGCACAGGCTGATACAAAAAAACCTGAAATCATAAACAGTAATGGAAACACAAATGGTAAGAGTAACACAAATGAAAATGTAAACCGTAATGCACACGGTGGCGTACACGGGAACGGTGACATGAACGGTAATGGAAATGCAACTGGAAATGCTAACTGGCACAGTAACGAAAGGGCACACCCTTCTTTTTCCAAAAAACTGCACTGAAAAAGACAGTGAATACAAAGAATGTATGCATAATAATGGGTCTCTTAGCAGAAAAGGAGGACTTGGAATACTAAATTGCTTATATCTCAGGAACCGTACGACATAGAAAAAAAATGAAAATGTCATATGAATTATGACATTCCTGGCTAGTTTTGTATTTAGCCCCTGTTTTAGGGGCTAAGCATTTTTCTGATGAAAAGTCTGTATCTCACACCGTTTCCGAGATACAGGCCCAGAAAAGTGTGACGGATGCCGTAATGTTAGCCTTTGAGAAAAAGTGTCCACTTTGGAGTGTTATAACTTTGTAGCCCTCCAATATTTTTCACCAAACCACCAAAAGGCACATCTGTGGCATGTTGGCTGTCTTTCCTCCAAATTTCAGCCCAATAGACCAAACCGTTCTTTTGCAGCAGGGTGGCAAAGAATTCCTGTTATTTTGAGCATAGTGTCACAAAATAGTGTTGCAAATCACGACACTATTGCAAATGAAATTATGAAAGTGTCGTGAGTGTGACACTACTTTGCGACACTACTTTTTCCATAAATCTGAAAAACTTATTTCTGGGGTGTTTAACCTAAAATAAAGACATGGCTAGTAAATAATTGTGTCCCTAGATGGTCCCAATTTTAAATTTCAAGCATTTTTCTGATCACCAACTGAAAACAAAATGGTGGATTTGTGACACTACTAGGGTCATTTGCGACACTAAAAAGTGCATTTGCGACTCTGTCAAACGTTTCAACTTTTCCCATTGACTCGTAATGGAAACTTGTTTTTTGAATAACTTTTGAACTGTGTAATATTTTTTCACGAAATCTTCAAAAGGCATATCGGGGACCCTGGCCTCACATTCCCTGAAGTTTTTGAACCAGTGTGCAAACCATGTGACCTGTAGGCGCGAGCAAAGAATTCACCAAGAACCATAAACATGCATGCAGATCTCACTTAATAACTCCACAGCCGTATATCCAACCACTATGAAAGTTGGCAGATCCCAAGATGTATGATTCTTGATCATGCATTCCAAATTTCAGGCAAATCCGTTGAACGGTGGCAGTTATTGAGGTGCAAAGTTTGGCCCTTTAACCTTAAAAGGGCTACTCAACCCTATCTATGGTAGCACTACCGTGCTAGCAAAATATTATAGTGGCACAGTCGTGCCACTGTAGTTAGGGTTGAGTGGCTAGTTACATACTAAAGTCAAACGTTTGGACATTAGTAACTTTGGACCCATTCAGTGGATTTGCCTGAAATCTGGTACACATGTTGGAGTGCCCTAGATCTCTTCATTTGCCAAATTGCATTTCTATTGGAATGCTGGTCTTTGTGTATGAAAGCGCTGAAAATGCAATATTTTCCATTTTTGGAGGCACCTTTTGGCATTTTTAATGTGGTCCTGCATGGCTGTTGTGTGGCATGCTGCTCTGCAAGATGGCTCATTTGAAAGAGCTTTGGTGGCTGAACATGTCACTTTTTGTTTGGTGAAAAACTATTAAGGCATTCAAAAGTTATGGCACTTTTAAATTCCCATTATAAGTCAATGGGAAAATGTATATGTATATGTTGTGATCAAAGAATCAGGGTTCTGGCCTTCTCATCTCGCCTGGCGGTCAAATAAGTTGCAGCCTTGTGGTTCAAGAATCTTTCATCCTGAGGAATTTCAAAAATTCTTTGACCGTGAGGTAAGCCATTTTGTTTGCAGTTTTTTGATCGCACAAACACAAATATCTCAGCTCAGGGGTCACTTCTGAAGTAAATCTTTGATGGGTTTTACTCAGGGGACCCCGATCTATTGAGCCATGGCTTTGGTTCCATCCAAATAGGTCCAAAAATAGAGTTTTTAGCTTTTAAATTTTTTGTTCACGGCTCGCTAACGATCTTTGATCGCGAGCCGACAAATTCTTTGATCATGAGAATCTTTCATTGCGATCATGCATCGTGAGTGAGGGATGAGATGGCCAGATTTAAAAAGCAATTTTCTCAGTCCGGGGTGCCCTAGACTGTCAAATAAAGCTGTTTTTTGTTCAGGGGGCTTCGTTGTGCCTCATATGCATGACCAAAATAATGTTATAATGATCCTTGGTAGTCTAGTGCCCCCCCATAAAATATTTACATCCCTGGTAGTCTAGTGGTCCCCCAATAAAATATGTATGACTCAAGTAATGCCCTGGTAGTCTGGTAGCCTCCACCCCCTGTTTTTTTATCCTTGGTAGTCTAGTGGCCCCCGAGCTGTATTGTTGTTATTAAATTTTATTATACCATAATCTTTATATCCCGGTAGTCTAGCACCCCCCCAGCATAATGAAAGAAATAGTGAGTTAATAATATCCCTAGTAGTCTAGTGGCCCCTCCACCCCACCCATCCATCCAAGCCCACCCAGCATCCTCACCTCCCTTCGCCAGCCAGCGACTGGCACAGCCCTCCTCTCACCTCCATGGCCAGTTGCCGACTGTCTACATTATGAGTGGTAATGCAAAGAGGCACTCAGAAATAGGGTGGGGGTGCTGGGTGGATGTGGATGGATGGGTGGGTGGGGGTCCACTAGACTACCAGATATATTATTATAACTCACTATTTCTTTTATTACACTGGGGGGGGCGCTAGACTACCAGGGCTATAAAGATTGAGGTATAATAAAAATTTTATAGCAACAATACAGCTCAAGGGGCCACTAGACTACCAGGGATCTAAAAATGAATGGGGTGGAGGCCACTAGACTAACAGGGCATTACTTTATTCATATATATTTTATTGGGGGTGACACTAGGATACCAGGGATGTAAATATTTTATTAGAGGGGGGCAATTAGGCTCACCAGGGATCATTATACATTATTTTATGCAGAGAAGACATTTAGCCCTGAACAAAAGCCAGCTTTATTTGATAGTAGATACTGTTGATAAAATTGCTTTTTAAATCTGGCCATCTCGTCCTCACTCTTATTCTTGAGTTAACAATTTCTTTGATCGCGAGGATGCAAAAACTTTGATCATGAGATTCTTTTATCACGATCATGCATCGCAAGCGGAGGGACAAGATGGCCTGATGAAAAAAGCAATTTTCTCAGCCCAGGGGTGTCGTAGGAAGTCAAACGAGGGTGGGTTTTATTCAGGGGGCTTCATTCTGATGAACCATGGTGGTGATTTACCACGATTATGTATACTGTTTAAATTACAATAGTTTTAATTTTTTGATCATGACCCTTCAAATTCTTTGATCGCGAGCCTGCAAATTATTTGATTGCGAAAATTCTTTGATCGCGATCGTGCATTGTGAGCCAGGGATGAGATGGCCCAATTAAAAAAACAATTATCTCAGCCCAAGGGTGTCAAAGGAACTCAAATGAGGGTGGGTTTTACTCAGAGGGCTTTGTTCTGTCGAACCATGGTGGTGGTTTATCGCAAGTCCTTCAATTTTTTGATTTATAAGGTTTTAAAATCTTTGTTCGTGAGCCTGCAAATCTTTGATCGTGAGCCTGCAAATTCTTTGATTGTGAGCCTGCAGATTCTTTGATCGTCATCTTTGATCGCGAGAGTGGAAAAAGATGGCCATATTTTTTAGAATGGAATAGATAGGGAAATTTTAGTAAACTTTGATATTGAATATATTGAGAATGGTTTAGTCTTTTGACTTGAAATTTGGAAGGAGAAAATGCAATATCCCACAGATGTGTCTTTTGGTGGGTTGGTCAAGAAATAGTACAGGGTGGCAAAGTTATGGCACTATGAAGTTGGCATTTTTTCCCATAGGATAACATTACGGCCTTTGACGCATTACAGGAATTCTTTGCCACATTGCTGCAAAATAACACTGTGGTTATTTGGGCTGAAATTTGGAAGGAAGAAAGCTAACATACTATGGATGTGCCTTTTGTTGGTTTGGTGAAACAATATTACAGGGCAGCAAAGTGATGGCACTCCGAAGTTGACGCTTTTTGCCATTTTGCACATTATAACGTCCATTGCATCTTTCAGGGCCTGTATCTCGGAAACAGTTCGAGATACGGACTTTTCATTAAAAAAATGTTTAGCCCCCCCCCAGATGGGGGCTATGCACAAAACTAGCCAGGAAAGTAATAATTCATACAAAAGTTTGATTTTTTTTCCTACGTCGTACGGTTCCTGAACTACAAGCAATTTATTATTCCAAGTCATACTTTTCTGCTCCAAAGTCAATTATAATGCATACATTCTTTGTTTTTTCAATGCAGTTTTGGGGGAAAAGCAGGGTGTGCCCTTTTGTTACTGTGTCAGTTAACGTTTCCAGTTGCGCTTCTGTTACCATTCGAATCACTGTTCCCGTCTATGCCACCGTGTGCATTACGGTTTGTGTTTTCATATGCGCTTGTATTTCTATTTTGTTCTGCATTATTGTTGCTGTTACCATTACCATTTGCATTTGCAATTGCGGTACCGTGTCCCTGCGTGTTACGGTTTGTGTTTTTGTATGCGCTTGCGTTTCTGTTGGTTTTATTGTTGCTGTTACTGTTACCATTAACAGTTACAATTGAGGTAACACGACCTTGCATATAACAGTTTGTGTTTCCGTACGCACTTGTGTTTCTGTTTCTGTTGGCTTTATTGTTGCTGTTACCATAACAATTTGCCTACCATTGCTGCTTGTGTTTGCTTTGCAGTCCCTGTTGCTATGTAACAAGACATCATGTGGTGGGAGCATGAGGCCCAAAGGGCCCCGTGCTCCTGCCACTGCAATTCATTCAATATTTATCATCCTCATTCTCAAAAAGAAGGGAAATTAGAGGCAAAAAAACTCTGTTTAATGCATCAGTTAGGGTTGTTCTACAGCAAAAAAGCAAGGAAATTCAGGGTTAGGGTTGAAAGCCCCCCGTGGACCCCCATAGCCCACTCCCCAACCAGCATCAGGGTGTGCATTGGGGTCATAGGTCCTAACTCTCACCCCATTCTCCTATACCTCTGCTTCTTTACACATGTGATGGGGTGTGAGGGCTTTTGACCCCAATGTGCACCCTAATGCCAGTTGGGGGGTGGGTTGGGGGGCCCAAGGGGGGCTTTCAACCCTAACCCAGAATTTCCTCACTTTTTTCACTGTAGAACAACCCTAACTGATGCAATAAATAGAGTTTTTGCCATATATATATATATATATTATTAGTATATATTAGTGCTTACTCAACTCTAACTATACTGGTGCTACAGTGCCAGTAGTTTATAAATATATATATATATATATATATATATATATATATATATATATATATATATATATATAAAACACTGGCATTGTAGCACCAGTATAGTTAGGGTTGAGTAAGAACTTTAATGTTAAACATCAAATTTTGCACCTTAATAACTTTGCCACCATATGATGGATTTGCCTGAAGTGTTGCATGCATGATCTGGTACCATAGACCTCTGGATCTGGCAAGTTGCATTATGGTTGGATGTACAGTTGAGGAGCTACAGAATGCCAAAAAACGTATGAACACAGACTTTTTGCACAGTTCTTTGCTTGCTCCCACAGTCCACATAAGTTGTACGTTTGGTCCAAAACTTTCAGGGAAGATGCAGTCTAGGTCACTGATGTGCCTTTTGAAGATGTGGTGTAAAAATATTAATCCGTTCAAAAGTTATTCAAAATACAAATTTCCCATTATAGTCAATGGGGGAAAATATAAGTGCATCACAAAAGTTTTGCAAAAGCACTTTTGCTTTTGCAAATGGCCCTTTTACTTTCATGCTTTGGCCATCTTGTTTTCAGTTAGTGGGAGAGAGAGAAAAATGCCTGGCTTTAAATTTGGGACCCTCTAGGTAAACACTGACTGTTGGGTTTACCTAGTCGGGTCCCAAGGATGCCAACCTAATCTTTTATGGGGGGTAAACCCCACCAGAAGTGCTGTTTTAAACATCAGGAAAAAAATACTTTTGCAAATCATGAAAGAAATGGCTAAACTACTTTCGCAAATGCAAATGTTTTGTGCTACTTTTTGCGAAACTTTCGAGATTTGCAAAAGTATTTTTTTTTAAATGCAAATCTTTGACAGCCTCCTGCAACAAAACGGTTGGGTCTTTTGGGCTGAAATTTGCAGGGTGGCAAGCCCTGGTCACACAGTTGTGCCTTTTGGTGGCTCAATGCCAAAACATTCAAGGGGTAAAAGTAACAGTGTTCTGAATTTGAGAAATTTCTCATAGGATAATATTGCAGTGTCCATTACGCCTTTTGGCACCCGTATCTCGAAAACAAAGTGAGATACAGAGTTTTTGCTACTGACAGCTTAATTCACCTTTATGTAAAAACAAGTTTTGAAATCATAGATGACACTACAGTGGAATTTATTTCCTACTTGCTACGTTTACAGAGATATTGGCAAAAACATGTTCCATGGGTTCAGAGGGCTGCCTTCTCAGTGCCTTTTGATGCCCATATCTCAGAAATGGTGCAAGATATAGATCATTTGATTTATATTGAATGAAGTAGTCACTGTCAAGATTACACCAGTTCTGTAATTTTTTTTCTAGCTGCTATGGTTGCTGAGATATAAGCAAATTAGTGTTACAAGGATTTCTTGCCCTATAGTGTTGCAGTAAGGCTCTGTAGTTATGTGTAAGTGGGAGCGCAGGGCCCTGAGGACCCACACTCCCACATATGCATAGCATTATGCAACAAATGGACAATGTGAGGGGAGCACAGGGCCTGGCGGGCCCACGCTCCCACTAACACATATCACTTACATTATATTATCTCAAAAAGAAGGGAAATTCATTGCAAAAAACTTCATTAATGCATCAGTTAGGGTTAATAGCACAGTGACAAAAGTTTGTAAATGTGCTATTAGGGTTTAAAATCCTAACTCACATTCCCCCACCCTGCTGCCCCACCCTGACACATATGCAAGATTGTAAGACACTGTACCTCTCCGTCACATCTGCAACCACAATAATAGCATTGTACTTAGTTCACATAACACTATGTAATGAAAAACCAAATATAGTATCATCACCTCTATACTGCCAGCACAATATGATGACACATTATTGCTGGCATACCTTCTTCGTACAATGAGACTTAGACTGTACACATTTTCAAAATATGGACTTTTGTGTGTCACTATTCAACAACTGGGTTGCTGCAGGTATCACTGCTAACACTTGGGCATGTGGTAGCAGGACAGATACAGATGACACATAGTACTTTTAAGATACTGCTGAGGTATGAAACTAGAACCATCACATGTTGTTTTACTGCTGCATTACCTGGAAATACTCATTAGCAGCATGTTATTGTTAGCTTTGGATTTTACAGTTGTTGCTTTCACATGTTACTTGTAAACTATACTACAAATAATTACTTTTATTATTGCTACTGTTTGTTATTAGGACTGACTCACTCTATCAGAAAAATAAATGCTAATAGCCAGTGACTGTTGGTAGGCTTATACTAACTCTCATTTGCAAGAAACTGTCTGTGGATAACATACTGTGTGTTTCATCACTTCTTCACTATTGAAATATAGTCATCTGCTTAAATCTTGTTATTGCTATTTGTAACACAAACATGTTTACTGTGGGCCACCACCCATGGTTGCCCAGCATGTGTGTCTACCCTCAAGGCACTATGATGGTGGCAGAACTCATACAGTTGGTGACCCATGATGATGGATGTGTCTTGCAGTACATTTAGAGGGTTGTACATTACTTCTATCTGATGTTGGCTATCTCTGATTGGTTGTGTTCTTTAGCCCTTCCCCTGCTTGCATATATGTGTGTGTGTGTGTGTGTGTGTGTGTATGTATGCAGAGTTAAGGTTTTGAACCCTAACAGCACATTTCAAAACTTTTGTTGCTGTACGATGAACCCTAACTGATGCATAAACGGAGTTTTTTTCAACGAATATCTATCTATCTATCTATCTATCTATCTATCTATCTATCTATCTATCTATCAATCATCTATCTATCTATCTATATACCTTGGGGGTAAGATCAATTCCAGTGAAATAAACCATGTTATTTTCACTGGAGTGAAATAAATCCTGATGACATCAGTAGAGTTAAAATAAATACCATTTATACCTACTCTGCTGACATCACTAACCTGCATCTGAAAACACTAAAAAACACCCCTGTAATTTGCTGAGTTCTAAAACAGGCCCTACACTGAAATTAACACAATTACGATAGATAATGATCATCAGCTGCAGCACTCCTAAATGTAAGTCTCCAATCTCCAAATCTCTTGTGCTGCATTTCAAAACCTGAGTTTAGTACATTACTGAATCCTGCATTGCCACATATTGACCTACGAAGTGAACAACAAATAACCAGTATATTGCAAACATCCAGCTTGTCATAGAACAGAACCTTCCTCAGGTAACCAATTACCAAAACACAGCGCACCCAATCAAGACACACACACACACACCAACCAACAACAGCTTACTACAACAACCCATTCATAAAACTTCACACACACACACACACACACACACCACCAGCATCATTTAAAGTGACATGAACCTCATAACAACAAACATACCTCTCTGACTGAAATTGGTCTCACCTCCATGGTATAAATAGCACACATGATGGGCAGATCATGGAATATGGAAAATATTCTCACTCCTGCATCATGAGCACTGTATATTTCACTTGTGCCTCCGGCACTCGTGAAATATCCAGAGCTCATTCTGCAGGAGTGAGAATATTTTCCATATTCTACCCTGCCCATCATGTATCCTATATATATATATATATATAGTAGATATCTATATACATATAAATATATCTTTGTAAAAACTCCATTAATGCATCAGTTAGGGTTGCTTCCACACTGACAGAAGTGTGGAAATTAAATGTTAGGTTACCACCCACCCCCCATACCCCTCCTCAAAATCCTAACTCCACATCCCCCCACACACACGTATGCAAGCAAGGGAAGGGCCAAGGCAAGGCAAGCAACTAGGGTCAAACAGGATCAGGTAACAGAAGTGACATATAACTCTGTAAGCATTCCACAAGACACAGGCATCATCACAGTCCACCAAATGTATGAGTTCTGCAGCCATCATAATGGCTTGGGGGTACACACACATGCTGGGCAATCATGGTGCAGATGCCCATATTTCAATAGTTAACAGCTGGTGAAATACACAGTATAACATCCTCATGTATTAGAAATAACAGTTTTTGTGGGCCTAGCAACAGTCATTGGATGTTTGCATTTTGTTTTGTGATACAGTGAGTCAGTCCTAATAATAAACAGTGGTAGTAATAAAAGTAATTTCTTGTAGCATTGTTTACAAGTAAGATGTAAAAGCAACATTTGTAACATGCAAAGGTAACCATAACATACTGTTAATGAGTATTTCCAGGTAATGGAGCAGCATAAGAACTTGTGTACGTATTAGTTTCCCACCGTAGCAGTATCTCCAAAGTACTGTGTATGTGTCAGGTGTATCTGTCCGGCTACCACATGCCTTTTTTTTTAATTCACACTTTGTTGATTTTATTAGTATACAGCTGACATCATAATATACAATGACTCAGCATCAGTATATTCATCAAAAAAGGTAAACTGGCATGCCACTCCCTCCCTCCCACCCTCCTTCTCCACTGGCTTTGCACTGATACTTGTTGCCTAACAGAAAGGTATTCCATACCTTCTACCCTAAATCATCAATATCCGAGTTTTGGAAACTAGATTCCAGGCTCACCTCCTCACCGAGGGGCCCTGTTGTAATGTATATAGTGAATGAAAGCTCTCCCACAGTTTTTTTTATCTAGCCAAAGAACCCCATAAACTGGTATGCATCTGTTCTGCCCTGAGGTGAAACAATAAATCTTGGAGCCATTCAGTATAAGAAATGCTCTTACCATCAACCCAGTGTCATAACACCAGCTTCTTTAAGGTCAGTGATATCGAAGCCATATGGTATCTGCGAGATTTCACTGGAATTGGGGAGAAGAGACCTAAGAAACAAATTTCAGGAGTAAATAGACTCTTCAACCCCAGTAAAGGATCTAATTTCACTTTAATGGTATCCCATAAACCTTTGATGGGAGGGCATTCCCAAAACACATGTAGAAGGGTGCCCTCATGCCATCCACATCTGGTACAGAGCACAGAAGGGGCACAGTCCATCCTATGTAATTTCACTGGGGACCAATACATGTCATTGATAATTTGGTATTGGGTGAGTCAGAGCCTATCTTGTGGAATATGTAAGTGTAAATCATTCCAGATGACCTCCCACTGATTTTTATATTGAGGGAAAACCATAGACCAATATTTTGGGTCTTTATACTGTGCGTCTAAGGATTTGGTTACCAACAAAGTGTACAAAAGGGAAACAGCATGGGGTTTTCCACCATCCTGTCCCCAAGAGGCTACCCAGTCTTCCTCCCTTTCTGACACTGTCATATCTTTATGTACATTTACCACCAAATGACACAATTGATACACTTTGAAAACCTGGGATCCAGGGATTTGATATTTTGCCATGATCTCTGCTGAGGTCATACAGTGATCATCTTTGAGAAAGTCCCCTAAACTGAAACCTGTAATCTGAGGAACCCAGTTATCAGGAATCTGTTTCCCCCTACTTTCAAGTTAGGGTTCCCAATTACTGGCTGCAAGGAGCTCTTTGTGTTTTTGAGCCCCAAAAAGGAACACAGTTGTGTGTGGATTCTTAGTGAGGCAATTATAGGAAGGGGAACCCAGCTCCTTCCCAGACCTTGGGAGAGACATACAGCATTGCCCTTTGATTAATCCCCACTTGGGAAATGCATTCCCTTTCTAATACAACCCAATCTGGAATATATAAGTCCGGGTCCGTCCTTTCCCTAGGTCCACCCCACCTCGTATATTTATTCAAGTGGCTTGTCCAATAATAAATTCCAAAATGTGGTAATCTTAACCCACCAAAGTGTTTAGAAGCAGCCAATTTATTATAGGCCCTCTGGGAAGATTTCCCCCTCCAGATGAAGGCTGCTTTAATGGAATGCACTTTTTTAAACCAGACCGGGGTAACCAGGTGTTCAACATACTCAAGGGGTAAAACAACCTCGAGAGTACATTTATTTTTATCAAATTAATGTACCCCCATAATGAAATCGGTAGGGATGGTATCACGTTAACTCCACGCAAACATTTCATCGCAATCATTTCGTCGAAAAAATTTCATCACAATGAATATCAGCACATTACACATTTTGTTGCATGAGACATTAAGTTGCAAAATGCAAAAACACTTATCTCTTTTAATGTGGTTGTCACTCTGCTCTGTCATACCCCTGCTCTGTTCAATTTCCTGTCCCCCTAAACCCCGCAATTAATCACATCCCCTTGAGCACTGACTATGTGCCTGGGAAACTTTTTTAGTTAAAGAATATTATTCTGGTAAATGTTTTAATGAGGAAAAAAAACACCACTACAGAGTTCAAAGAGCCCACTTGTCCAACATTACCGATTTACCGATACTGCAGACAGTTACTTAGCAACTGTTCTCATATGCAGGTAGACACTCAAGACCATGGGCTGTCATGTTACCCAGTAGGACAAGTGGGATCATGAGAAAGGCAAACTCATAGGCATCTGGAGCAGTACAAAAATGTTGATTAAGTGTTGTTGAAAGGAAAAGCAAGGATAACAAGGCAGACTACATTGGTAATTGTACTGATTTGATAAGTATTGTTCCAGAAAAGTTAAAAAAGTTTATATTGCATACCCAAATAAAATATGTGTTTTTCAATAATAATATTACAGAAAAATCCTGTAGGGCAGTGCGCACTGAACTTAATATGCGCTCAGCTGTCATGTGTCGCAGAGTCGGCGCGCTGACAGGTGTTGTGATGTAATTACTGTGCGGTAATTGACCACAATGAAATGTTTTATGCTGAAAAGACATGGAACTGATAGGGATTGCCATCTTCCCAGGTCTTGTTGAATTGTTATCAAGAATGAATCTGAATTCTGGGATCTCATCTGTGCCTCCCCCCAGTTAAGAAGAGACCTAATTATTTGATTTTGTTTAGGGCACCATTGTAACCCTAGTTTTTCAATGTCCCCCTTCAACAGTCTGCTATTCAAGGGTAAAACCGTGGTTTTACTTGGGTTTATTTTATAATTAGACATCACACTAAACCCCTTTATTACAGCTAATACAACTGGTGTTGACTGACTGGATTTTCACAGGTGAAGAAGAACATAATCTGCATAAGCAGACAGTTTATACTCATGTGAACCAACCATCACTCCTTGTACCCCTACTTGTTCCCTCAACAAATATAGTGAGGGCTCAAGATAAATATTAAATAAAAGGGGAAACAAGGGACACCCCTGCCTAGTACCAGAATGAAGATTGAAATGGCCTGAGAGTACACCGTTGCAGTAAATGCGGGCTTGTGGGTTCTGATACAGTGCAGAAAACCATTCTATAAATGTAGTAGGGAAGCCGAACCTCGCCATGGTGCTGAAAAGAAACTGCTAGTTAACCCAGTTGAACACCTTCTCCACATCCAGTGACATCAGACCAGCCAGTATCCCTGAGTCTCGGGATGTGGAGAAGATGTGCGCCAGTTTTCTGAAATAATCTGAAGAGTTCCTTCTCGGCATGGACCCCACTTGGTCCTGGTGAATTATCCAGGGTAATACCATGCTGAGCCTGCCTGCTAGTAACTTTGATAATATCTTAACATCGCAATTAAGCAATGATATGGGTCTATACAGTAGCTTGTAACCTGTTCTGGGTTCTTCTCAGGCTTACGGAGTACTACTATGATTGCTTCAAAAAGGGTAGGATTTATTGGGTTAGCATCAAGGATCCAGTCAAATAACCTCTTTAGCCAAGGGGAGAGCCACTTGCTAAATTCTTTATAAAAATTTGGGGAAAACCCATCTGCGCCTGGAGTGTTGTCTGAGGCAAGTGATGAGATAGCTGTTGTGATCTCCTCCTCAGTTATAGAAGCAATGAACCATTCACCGTACAGAGGCAGTAGAGATGAGAGGGGGAATTCAGTCTAGATAGTCCCGGACTGACTGCTGATTTGGCGGATTATCCATAGGGCTATAAAGGTCTTTATAGTATTGAAAAAAGCACCAGTGATGTCATGAGGAAAAAGAGAGAGGGACCTGTACATCTGAGATTGAATCCCTTTAACCATTCTGGAGGTTTCAGCTTTTTTACGACGCCAGTTTTTAAAATGATGTATTCTGCCTTCTCCCCAAGAAGGCATGCATATTGATCCCTAAGACCTAGCAATTGTGTTTGCTCCGAAGCCAGGGTAGACGGGGAAAGCGAGCCCTCCAAATTTGCTGATCTCTGATAACAACTGTAGTGCTTTGTGCTCCCTCTGCTTTTTCTGCCCTGATGCTTGTTTAATGAATCCCCCCCCAAAAAAACATTTTAATGCACCCCATTCCAAGTCAGAGTGGTCTGTGGAATGCAAATTTATAGTTGTATAAAATTTGATTTTTTGCTAAATCTTTTCTGCTATAGATGGTTCCTTTAACAGCTGATTATTCAGTTTCCACACTAAGTCTTTGGGGATATCAGCGTGAAAGATCATTGCACAGCTGGACACCAAGTGGTCAGAAATAACTCCCGGTACTATATTAGCACCCACTGACCCTCTTCATAAGGTTTGACTCATTAAGAAGTAGTCAGTTCTGGAGTGGGTTTTATGTAGATTGGACCTGAACGTGAACTGCCTGGCCTTAGTGTAAGAGATTCTCCAAGGATTGCATAGACCCAAATGGTCCACCAGGTCCCTGATTGTCCTCTGTGCTGGAGACAGTCCTTTCTTTTTTTTTTGCAATTAACATTTTATTGAACATTTAAATACAAATACTTGCGGAGGCGAGGTAGGAATAAAAAATAAAACAGAAAAGGATCACATAAAGGACAATCAGTACAATCCAAAAAACGAAGATACCAACAGCATCCACAAGCCCCCACCCCAGTCCCTCCCACCCCCACCCTTCCGTACAAGGCACTGCAAATAGATGTCATCTAAAAAGGAAAAGAGGCATCACTGCTATAGGTTCCTTATGAGTAAGCTGTTACCAATGGAGACCAGATTTTCTCAAAACGGGGCAACACATTGTTCAATATGGCAATCATTCTCTCAGTCCTGAGACAGTCCTTTCTTTATGGCACCTGATCTGTCCAAATTCAGGGAGAAGGGGAGATTCCAATCCCCTCTGAGTATAATCATGCATCCTACAAAAGGAGCTAAGATCTGTAAAAAAGCCCGGAGAGTCCACCTTCAGGCTTTATATACTACCCATCACCATTGTGGTTCTATCAAGACACCCTTTTATGAGAATGTAACGCCCATTTGGGTCTCTCACCACTTGCTCACAGGTGAATGGAATTCTTCTAGCAATTAAAATAGTGACTCTCCTGGCTTTGGGTGCTATCCCCAGCACTATAAATCTGCCCCACAAATTGGCACCGGAAGAGTACACCTTCCTGCTCCAGTAGGTAGGTTTCTTGGAGCAACAAGATGTCACTTTTTATATGTTGTAGGTGTTTCAGCACCTGGTATCTTTTAATTTTATTTCTGGCACCATGTACATTCCAAGTGCAAAACCTTTTAGGAGTGGTCATTATCCCCGTGATGTTGAGGGCAATCACCGTAGCTTGGATTATCTCTTCTGTAAACAGTAACAAAAACACTGTCTCCTCAGTGTGAAGCCAGAGCCCCCTCTCTCCACAGAACAACTCTGCAACCCCTCCCTCTCCCACCCCTTCCCACCCCCTTCCAGAAGTCGCCTTTTCTATCCCTGAAACAGATATCATATGGAACACATGTATTTATCTACACCGTCCCACCACTACTTTTACGTACATGATGTGCCTTCTGTCACAGCACTAAGTCCCACTCCCTCTCCCTTCCCACCCAGCCGAATATATTTATGTAGACCTACTGCTAAGGGTGCTTGTCTCTCTACCAGGAAGGCCTGTCCCCCAGGATCATCACCTCTTAGCCCTGCAGGGATGTGTTTAACATTGAGAGAACAATGGATCCCTAAAAGGGGCCCCCCAAACAAAGCCCCACCCTCCTAGTAAGGTTCATACAGTGCCCCTTGTGTAAGTCCCACACCCACTGGCAAAAAAAACAAGGGTCAATAGAACCAGGTTTCCCTGTAAAACAACTCTGAAATCCATGTGGGGGATTGCACCCCTGTTATATAATCCCACTCAAAAATACATGCTTACCGTAATCCTCCCAGTTCTCTATAGGTTAGAAACTCCCCTATCACCTCTACAAGTGCACTTAAAGGCCTGCCCCTCTGGCCCGATATGCAGGCCAAATATAATGCCACACAGAGGAGGGATAAGAAGTGGGGAGAGACTCTCAACAAGACCTTCTGAAGAAAAACCCCCATCTACTACTATCAAATCTACCCATCAGTGACTGAACCCCCTTTAGCTCACTCTATTCCATCCTGCTAACAGTGCAGGGCACATAAAGTTACAATAATACATAACAAAACTAGAAACAAATCCTCTCCTTGGAGGGAAGTTGCATCAATTAACAAGCTGCACATCAGTCCTGCAGAACTTCAGGGTGGGTCTTCAGGTCACCGTTTTAAATCAAAGGCCTTATCCCTCTACACAAACATGCAGCAAAAGCTGGAAACAAAATAAAGGGTCTCTTGTTCCCCCCCACTTTCAAATACTTCCCAGGGAGATGTGCTGGGGTGAGTAGTTCTGTTTGCACATATGCAGAGATGCAGTTCTTTAAACAAACTGTAAACCAAAAGGTCTCCCAGAGCATTAATCAGCCATCTTGGAACAATCTAGTAGTGCCTTCTTGAGAGTCTCTTCCACTGCCTTATGCTCTTCAAAAGAACTCAATTTCCCATCCAAAGAAACCTGAAGAATAGCTGGGTACATCATTTTAAAATGGATATTGGCTGCCAGCAGTTTTGTGACCACTTAATGAAAAGCTGCTCTTCTTTGGTGAACAGTAAGTGGGAGATCTTGGGCAACCTGGATTGGCTTCCCTTCCCACAACACTTCCTTAATTTCCCTCAGTGTAGATAAAAAGTGCTGGCACCCTTGATAATTAAGGAATTTAAAAATAAAAGTCCAGGGTGGGGCTCTGGGTGGGGGCACTGGTCTCAGGGCATGGTGTGCCCACTCAGTGATGTACACATGAACCAAAGGGTGAGGGCCCCACCAGCTTCTCTGCAAATTTCTGAGTGAAAACCACAGCATTGGACACTTCTTCCTTCTCAGGAAGGCCAATTACCACAACATTGTTTCTGTGGCTTCTCCCTTCGAGATCCTCTATTTTTGTTTCTAATCTCTCTATCTTCTGCTTGGTCTCTACCATGGCCAGATCAATTTTGTCCAGCCTGCACTCTGCAGATATCACCCTGGCCTCGCAGTCACTGGTACACCTATTCAGTTCTTCTACAACTGTCAAAATTCCTTTTACAACATCTTTCAGAGATCTAATTTCTTCCCTGAAGGGGTGAAATTCCTCAAGGAATTTCTCCAGAGTGAGCAAGGTTGAGTCTTGAGGGCCCACTGAGAGCTTCCCAGCTAAGCCTGCTTGTGCTTTCACTTTCTTCTGGGCTTTCTCTGGCATAGTCGATGGTGTGTGCCACACACCCGAAATTGGCGTACACTTTCTCGGTAAGTACTGCTGACACTTTAAACTATAAGTGTGGTGCAAATAGGAGTTTGAATGTGTGGATTTTCAGTGGAAAAGGAGAGTTAAGTGGGAGCTCATTCTAGAGCTGTTAACCCAAAAGCTGCATCATGTGATCTCCCCCTGCTACCACATGCCTATGAGACAGTGACGATACTTTCAGTGACCCACTTGTTGGATTATGATACATATAAATCAATATTTTGAAAATGTGTACAGGCTGTGTTATTGTATTAGGAAGATATGCCAGCAGTAATGTGTCATCATACTGTGCTGGCAGTATAGAGTCACTTATATTATATTTGTTTTTTCATTACATAGTATTGTGTGAAGTTTATTTATTTATTTATTGAGAAATCACAATTACACCCTTTGAGTCAAAGACTCTTTTGAAAAGGCTCCTCGTTGGTAGACATAGTACAACATCACAAGTACAGGTGCAAGACATCAATCAGTCCACATATTACATTAGCAGGTAAGGTAAGGAACTGAGCAGCACAACACAGCAGAGGGCATAGACAGCCCAGAGTCATGTGCAAAACAGTACATACGAACATACGAAATTTGCCAGCAGATAAAGGTCTAGAGGTCTATCAAGTCTGCTCGAATGTGCAGCTATCACCCCTTATTCTGCAGCTGCCCCTCCCTTCCACCCTTCCCCTTCATTAACCCTCCCCCTTGTCCTGTCCCATCCTCATTTGAAGCAGTCCACTGTTCTACTGCATACCACTTCAGAAGGTAACGCATTCCACCCAGCCACCACCCTCTCTGTAAAAAAGTGTCTCCTCATCTCCTTCCTGAACCTTCCTCACTCCAGTCTCATATCATGGCCCTGGTGGCCCTCCCCTCCCTTTACTTTGAACAGCCCCTCTGTACCCGACTTGTTTATAGTAGATAGTACAACATCACAAGAACTGGTGCCTGACATCAAACAGTCCTAATATTACGTTAGGTACAGTAAATAACTGAGTAACATTCCTTAGCAGAGGGCAGAGACAGCCCAGAGTCATGTGCAACAATAGCAGCAGAAATTCTGGAAAGCAGGATGCAGATTGTAAAGACAGTGTGAGGGAGGTGGCAGGAGCCAGTTAGTATAGTACTACTAGAAGAAGTCGCAAGTAGAGTTGTTATCAAGAAATACCTTGAGTGAGATTTTAAAAGGGCCAATTTTTGTACCAGCAGTCAGAGCAACAGGTAGGTCATTTAGCCAGCTTGGAGCCTGTGATAAAAGGCTCTCTCTGACCCATAGATTTCCTGCAGCGGGGGACCAATAAGGGGACTTTGGAGGTACTTCTGGTGAATCTTTGTGTGAAGGAGGGTTGGATGAGGCTCTGTAGGCTAGGTGGGGTGAGATTCCACTGTATTTTCTTTGCAAGGAGGCATGTGTGGTACTTAAGGCGACTTTCAAAATTTTGCCATTTACAGCAACTGTAGAGGTCACACGTGTGGGTAGTTCTATTGCAGCCTATCACCAGGTGACAGGCCTTATTTAGTACTGTATTGATTTGACAGAGAGCAGTGCTATCAGCTGAGCCATAGAACACAATTTCATAGTCCAGCACCGAGAGGACCGAGGATGACACAGCAAGGTGCAGCCCCCTCATTAGGCAGACAGTGCTTGATCTGATATAGGAAGTCAATTCTGGAGTTAATGGTGTTACAGAGGGTATGGATATGTGCATGATAGGTAAGGGAGGAGTCACAGGTGATGCCTAAGTATTTGAAAGCTTTTACCTGCTCAAGTGGGGAGCCTTGGGTGGTGTTGACAAGTAAAGTGGAATCATGGTAGGTGTTCTGATGGTTAGCAAAAATCATGGTCTTAGTTTTCTTATAGTTTATTACTAGCCTGTGCTCTACAAACCATGTCTCAGCTTCCATGAAGGACTTCTGTAGGGAATCCTGCAGTGGTAGAGGCTGAGGGTTACTCCAGTAAATGACTGCATCATCGGCATAAAGAAGTAACTGACCAGTACAGGCTCCAGGTAGTGAGTTTAGAAAAAGACTAAATAGAAGGGGGCCAAGAATGGAGCCTTGAGGGATCACAGAATGAACTGGGAGGTGGGAGGAGAGGGTTATGCCAAGTTTGACCTGCTGTGACCTGTTTGGTAGGTAGTTTTCAAACCAGACCCTAGTATCAGGTGTCAGGCCCACGTCAGACAGGGATCTAAGGAGAAGGGGATGATGGACAGTGTCAAATGCCTTAGTTAGGTCAATGTAAACTGGCCCAACTAAGTGCCCCAGAGCCATGGCCTTGTGGATGTAAGAGGTGTATTCAAGGAGAGCTGTGGTGGTGCTGTGACCCCTGCAGAACCCATGTTGCTCAGGGCATACTAGGTTAAATTTAGGTTAAATTTAGATAGATGTTTGGACAGCTGATCGGCTACTATTTTTTTTTCCAGAACCTTAGAGAGAGGGGGCAGAATAGAGATCAGCCAGTAATTAGCAGAGGAGGTACACTCACCACTTTCAGAAGCAGGGAGATGACAGCCCTTTTCCAGGGGGTTGGGAACTCTCCCAGAGAGAGAGAGAGAGCAGTTTAGGATTTTAGTGAGGGGGACTGGGACAGCTACAAGGGATAGGTAGAGAAGTTTTAAGTCCAGAGAGTCTCCACTGTGGTGGCTCTTGCCCAGGACATTAGAGATGTAAGACTTAGCCTCTTTTACAGTTTAAACTCGAAACCTAAAAGGTGTGAACGGATGTGGGGGGGACGTCTGACGATGGTGAGGCTGAAGTGGCAAAAAAGCTAGGGGGGAGCACACTACTAAGGTCAGAGAAGGAAGAGTTTAAGGCATTGGCAATTTGTATCGGGTCCTGAGATAAGATCCCATTGACTGTGAGTTGGGAGGGTGGGGTGGATAGGGTTTTACCATTTAGTTCTTTGATAGTATCTCAGAATTTATGCCCCATTCCCTAGAGGAGGTGAGGATATCCCTATAATAAGTGGCTTTGGCCTGATGTAAGGCACAGGTACATTTATTCCTAACTTCCCCATACCGTTGTTTGTCCTGAGGCAGGTTGGAAGTGAGAGATCTATGCCAGAGGTTATCCCGATGGTGCATGAGGTCAAGTAGTGTTTGAGATAGCCAAGGGATGTCACGTTCTTTTACAACCTGCTTTGTAACTGTGACAAAAAGGTCACATGCAGAATTGAAGAAGGTTATGAAGTAGGTAAGTGCATTGTCTATGCTGCTTGCTGTATTTATGGGAGACCAATCGCAGTTTGTGAGGTGATTTTTTAACCTGGTTAATGAACCTCATTTTAAATGCCTACAGTATAAGGTTTTGGGGGGAGGGTTTGGGGCCTTACAGGACCACCAGTGGAGTACATGTGAGTGATCACTGATGACATCCGGGAGCACTGAGACCTTTGTGATTCTGTTTGGGCAGTTAGTGAAAATTAGGTCCAGCAAAGTAGCTGTCCCTGTCCTGTGGTTACAGTAGCAGCCAAAGACACTGCCAGATATTTTCCGAAATTTCTGTGATATTTCCAGAAATATCTCCTGCTTTCTGCATTTCCACAGTAGGGGCAATAGAAAGAAACTCTTCAGAAATTTCGCAAAATATCTGGAAATAGCTGGCAAAATCTGTGGCTACCACTGTACGTCTTGTGGGGGATTGGACAACTTGAGTCAGGCTCATGGCTAAGGAGGCATCTTTATAGTGGGCAGCTGATGGTGCTAGCCAATGTGTGTTAAAGTCACCCAAAACAATAATCTCACTAGAATAATGGAGGGATGAGATGCAGCTGGCAACTGCTGTGAAGGCTGCCTTCTGGTTACATGGTGGGATATGGACCACTAAAACATAGAGGGTTTTACCTGGGTTGCCCAGGGTAAGCTTTACAGTGCATACTTGGGCCCCATCCGTGAGAGAGGAGGAAGGGACAACCATTGCTTGAAGGGAGTTTCAGATATAGAGTGCACAGCCACCACCTCATTTGCTTTGGTGATCCGAGTGAAAAATGGAGTAGCCATTAAGGGACACATGTGAGTCCATAGAGGTTTTGGAGAGCCAGGTCTCAGTTAAACCCAGGATGCCTGGCTTGTGCTGCATTATCCATCCTTGAAGAGAGTCAAGTTTTTTCAGTAGGCTACAGATATTTAGAGCTGCAGCAATAAGGCCTTTCCTTTTATCACCAGTGGGAGTGGTGGGGTGGTAACTGGCCCTGGGTTAGGGTGAACATCCCCAGATAAAAGAAGGAGGAGGAGGAGTATGTGGTGGGTTATAGCAAACTTAACACAGTTGTGTTCCCTGGCAACAGCAGATGCTTTCCTAGTGGGGCTATGTACTGGGACTGGAAGTGAGAGGATGAGTGGTGCCATGAGGAGAGGGAAACAGGGGCAGAGGGAAAGGTGGTAAATGATTTTATGGGTTAGGCTGTTGTAGTGACCATAATGGGAAGGACAGGTACAAGAGAAATGTGTAAATGTGAGAGAGGAGAGATGGGAAGGGGTAGGGGAGGGGGGACAGCTGTGAAAGAGGGGGGAGGATGCAGTGGGCAGGAGACCAATAAAGAAGAGGTAGAAAGGTTCAGCCATTTCAGCAGTTTGTACAAGGGGGAACATAGCAAGAAATAAAGATACCACTTCTAGCAGCCTCTAGTGTGACTGAGTATAAGCTGCTAATGAGAAAGCTGGGTGTTTTTTTTTCCATTCCGTGACTGTGCTTATATAAGGAAATGTTCAGCAAGGGTGGTGGTGGGGGCAGTGGGGCAGCTGACGTGAAGTGTCGGTGGGGTGAAACAAAGACTTCAGCTGTCCTAAAATGGCTCGTGGTGTCTGTGGCCTGCTTCACCGAGGATTAAGCTTGTACCTGCTTCTCCCAAAAAATGCAGCACGGGGGAGGGCTTCCATGAACTGCCCTCATGACCTCTTTGGGAGCTGAAGGAGAGAGAGAGAGAGATTCAGGTCAGAAATTTATCCAAGTTGGGGACTGGGGGGGAGGGATTCAGGGGAGATGGGGCAAATGATAAAACAAATGAAAATCTATCTGCTTCAGCTTAAAAATTGCTCCTGAGGTTAGCACTATGCTAGCTTTCTCAAAAGCTATCTTAAGAAACACTAGCAGCAGATTGCAAAATCCCAGGAAATGATTAAAGTCCAATTAAGGTAACATGTTGTAGGGATGTACTAGGGAGGCTTATTCACCAAATATGATCACAAAAAAACTATCTCCATTTGTAGACCAACACATGAAGCACAGTTTTGAACTTGGCGCCAAAATAAACAAAGACTCCAGCTGTCCTAAAACAGCTCACAGTGCCCATAGAGCTTGTCTGTGGTCTGCTTCACTGAGGATTAAGATCGTACCTGCTTCTCCCAGAAAATGCAATGTGGGGGAGGGCTTCCACAAACTGCTCTCATGACCTCTTTGGGAGCTGCTTCTCCCAGAAAATTAGTGCAGTGTTGCGATTATTGTTCTTACAGATGTGCCAGAGTGGTATAGTGTTATACAATGTTGCATGTGTCTTGCATATGTATGTGTGTGTGTGTGTGTGTGTGTGTGTGTGTGTGTGTGTGTGGGTGGTGGGGTTGGGGAATGCAGAGTTAGGGTTTGAGGAGGGGGTGTGAGGATGGGGTGATGGGGTGGTAATCCTAATGTGGAAGTTCCACACTTTTTTCAGTGTGGAAACAACCTTAACTGATCCATTAATGGAATTTTTGCAAAGAATTTCCTTTCTTTTTCCAAAAAGTGCAATATAAATAATAAATGTTATGTGTTGATGGGAGGCCCCCATGCTTCCACCAAGCTGCCCATTTGTGTGTAATGATATGTGTCTGTGGGAGCATGGGCCCTCCAGGTGCTGCGCTCCCACTTACGCATAAGTATGGATCCATATAGCAGCCCTATAAGGCAAGGAACCCTTATAACACTAATTTGCCCATATCTCAAGAACCGTAGCAGCTAGAAAAAAAATCAAATGTGGTTGTAATCATGACAGTGAGTAGTTCTTGCAGCATACATCGATTGAATCTGTATCTTACATCATTTCTGAGATATGAGCACTGAAAAGTGCTGTGACTGTGAACTCTGAAGGCATAATAGTGGCCTACACACATGAAAATGAGCAATTGAGACACTAGTTCACAAATATCTTGTGAACCGTACAAGGTAGAAAAAAAATTCAAATTTCATGGTTTTCATGGCTTCCCAACACTTAGTCTCCTGCAAGGGGACTAAGTAATTTTGCACAAAATCCGTATCTCGAATATTTTTTGAGATACGGGTCCCAAAAGACATGACGGCGCTGCAATGTTATCCTATGGGAACATTTCTGAACTTTGGAATACTGTAACTATGTTTCTATACCAAATCAGCAAAATACATGTCTGTGGGACTAGGGCTTGCCACCCTGAAAATTATGGGCCAATAGTGCAATCCACATTGCCACAATGAAGTGACAAAGAAAACAACCGCCTCAACATCATCCTATGGGAAAATGTGTGAACTTTGGAATGCTGTAACTATGGGCCTGTTGAATGTTTTTGTACCAAACCACCAAAAGGCACATCTGTGGGACAGGGGCTTTCCACCCTGAAATATTCAGCACAAAAGCACAATCCACCTCGGCATAATGAAGTGACAAAGAAAACAACACATAGCAAAATGTGTTCATGCAGTGTTACCGCGATTACTTTGTTTTTGCAACACTCCTATCTCTATAATGAAAATGTTATCGCCCACACAAAAAAATTTTCTGAGGTTTCTTTTTTCTGATCACGATTGTTTTCAAGGCAACAAAAAATGTTGCCGGAATCAAAAAATGGCAAAACTTTTAAAAACATATTTGCGGACCAGCTACTAAAAAACTAATGTCAAGGCCTGACTAGGTAAACACAACTGTTGGTGTTTACCAAAGGGCATTATTTTTTGAGCTACAACTTTTTTGTCTCCCGCTAACTGAAAACAAGATGGCAGCAGTATGAAAACAAATTCAGGGAGTTCGACAACAAAAATGTGATCGTGAAAGTTTTTGCAATGCACATATACATTTTCCCAAGTCTATAATGGGACATGAAAAGATTGAATAACTTTTGAACGGAGCAATATTTTTTTCACCAAATCTTCAAAAGGCACCAGTTCAACCCAGGTCACATTTAGACAACCAAATCTGAAGCCACTCAAATGCATTCTTCATTCCATTCTGGCTTACCAAAAAACATGCACAAAGTTGGTGATTTTTTAAATTTTGAGCACCCTATGGTTACATAACCTTACATCCAACCTCCACAAAGCTTTCCAGATCCAGAGATCTATTGTTGGCTGTTACACCTGCAAAATCTCAGACAAATCGGATAAACAGTTGCAAAGTTCTTAAAGTGCAAACTTTGAGGTTTAACATAGAAGTGACCTGCAACCATAACTATACCAGGCTATATATATATATATATATATATGATATATATATATATATATATATATGTATGTATATATATATATATATATATATTTTTTTTTTTTGTTGTTTTGTTTTATAGTGGCACAGTAGTGGTGTTACCAAGCCCAGTTCTAGTTCTAGACTAGTGTGTAGCTATGGAGCTTAGACATCTGTGCTTCTACATAAGGGTTAATGTGTAGCCAAACACTGAAGTAATCGAGACTAAAATGGAAATTTATTCTATGTTTGGCTGCACATATACAGCTGTTCTACATAGGTGGCACTCTCACTGGAGCACAAAAAAGTGTTTTCTCTGTAGGACAGCTGGACCACTCATAATAGAAACATAGAAACATAGACTTTGACAGCAGATAAGGACCACTTGGCCCACCCAGTCTGCCCATTTCCCTACCTACTGGATAAGCTGCAGATTTTAGTTAACCAACAGCCTGCTTCCTACCACCCCCACTATAATTGCCTTATGTCTGTCCCATGCATGTTTGAATTCCTCTACTGTTTTAGACCCCACAGCCTCTCCAGGATAGGCTGATTAATAACATCTGCAGTTTCTTTTTAAATAAAAAATGCACATTGATTCATTGTTTGAGTACCTAGCAAGTGGCATCCACATGTTAGATTGTTCAACATGGTTGTGCATATCACTGTTGGGTAAACATGAGTGAAATTAGCCCATAAGATTAGTTGAGCTTTCCAGGAGATGAATCCTCCTTCTTCTTGTATAACCAAGTGAGCTGTATATGTAACAGTACTCTGTTTCTTGAACACAACATACACAATAATAAAATACAATGCTTTTTCTTTTGTTTACAAAACTTGCTCACCCTGGCACAGCTCAGAAAGAGTTATCAATTGTCACTATGAAGCTGTTTTTTAAAAAAATCACCCTGTCACACATCGATTCTACTGATGTTTTTTGCTTTTGAGTTTGTCAGTGTGTGTGTTCGAAATATAGTACTTTTATGTAAATAGTGTCATGTCCCATCAAACAAACTATGGCCAGAACCGATAAGGCTACAGCTGAGGAATTTGGGGTAAAAATATTGAAAATTACCAAAGTTACAAGCCTGTGTTAGCAAAATGTAATGCAGGCTCATAAATTTGTTGTTTTGTAATATATTTACCCCAAATGTTCAACTCACCCTCATGAAGAAGGGCAGAGCAAATATTGAACTCTTGCCAGAAAGGTGATTTCGCTCAAGGACTGTTAAATAGATAACATTTTATTTTTATGCAGGAAAAAATATGTCATAAGGATTTTAACATCCTGTTAGACAGTCATGTGTTCTTGGTAGTTTCATGAAAGTACATAAAATACAATTTTTAAAGAGATGGTTACACGCTCAGGTGAACTTTAACAAACTATAATATTTAGACACAGTCCAGCTTGTATTTCCCATTAGTTCTGTATTTCTCCTCACCATTATTTATTACTGAGGTAATTTGTATCAAAACAGGATTTCTGCTCCTGAAAAGTTCATCTGTCCCTGCTGCTTTCTTCCTACCTGAAGCCATAGAACACTGCTTGTGACCTCACAGTTACTCCCATGGCAACAAACTGTGATGTCACAACAGAGGATTATGACATGGACTAGGGAGTAATCTATAGAGGCAGATGAACTCAAAATAAACTCTAAGGGACAATGATCATATATTCATACACGTTTCCTTAGTTATAAATTATGGAGAGGAGAAATATTATACTGCCACGGTACTGGCAGTATAGTTAGGGTTGCCCAGCCACTTTCCATAATTTTGCACATTAATAACTTTGCAACCATATAACAGATGTGCCTGAAATGTTGCATGCACAGTCAGGTACCATAGATCTCTGGATCTGGCAAGTGTTATTCCGGTTGGATATACAGTTGCGGAGCTGAGGAGCGCCAAAATGTGTATTAAAAAAAAGAAAATCACTTTTTGGCCTGTTTCTTTGCTTAGAGCTATAGCCCAAACAATTTGTCCATCTGGTCTGAAATTTTCAGGGAGGATGCAGTCTGAGTCACGGATGTGCCTTTTGAAAATTTGGTGACAAAATATTAATTCATTCAAAAGTTATTCAAATTTAAAGTTTCCCATTATAGTCAATGGGAAAAACGTATATGTGCCTCATGAAAGCTGCCGCCTGTACATTTTACTGTCTCCAATGCTCTCAGTAGTGTCATGACACTGCCATCTTGCTTTCAGTTAGTGGTGGAAAAAAATGGCCAGAATTCAAAAGTTACTACTCCTAGGTAAACACTAACAGTTGTGTTTACCTAATTGGGGCATGAGGAACACAATGCTGGCATCAGAATTTTAAAATTCCCCCAGAAATATGTTTTTAAATATTGGACCCGAAGTACTGTTGCAAATTGTGAAAGAACGGATGTGACAGTTTTGCAATTGTCAACACTTTTGCATGTGTTCTTTTGCAAATTGTGCTAAAGTGTCACAATTTGAGACAATACTGCACCAAAAAACACCATTTCTTTGTCGCCACACTGCAAATAAATGGTTGGGGCTTTTGGGCTGAAATTTGCAGGTAGCAAGCCTTTGCCTCACAGATTTGCCTTTTGCTGGTTTGGTGAAAACATGTACAGACCAATTAGCTTGACCTCAATCCTAGGGAAAGTGTTGGAGGGCATTATAAAGGAATATATTACTGAGTTTCAATGTTTGATGGGTAACATCGACAATACACAGCATGGTTTTGTGAAGGGAAGGTCATGTCAGACAAATCTCCTGGAGTTTTATCGGAAAGTAAATAAAGCCTTGGACAAAGGGAGTTCAGTGGATGTCATCTTTCTGGACTTTGCCAAGGCTTTTGATAATGTCCCACATGATAACTTGATTGATGCCCTGATTAAGAGGGGTATACACCAGAATATTACTCACTGGATTAAGTCATGGCTGACTGGCAGACAACAGAGGGTCTGTATCAAGGGACAGTATTCTAGCTGTGCAGATGTGACTAGTGGAGTCCCACAGGGTTCAGTGTTGGGCCCATGTCTTTTTAATCTGTACATTGGGTCCGTGAGCTCTCCACCAGATATATAGAACTCCAGATTTGCAGACGATACTCATATTGGCCATGTGGTTGCCTCACAGATTTGCCTTTTGCTGGTTTGGTGAAAACATGTACAGACCAATTAGCTTGACCTCAATCCTAGGGAAAGTGTTGGAGGGCATTATAAAGGAATATATTACTGAGTTTCAATGTTTGATGGGTAACATCGACAATACACAGCATGGTTTTGTGAAGGGAAGGTCATGTCAGACAAATCTCCTGGAGTTTTATCGGAAAGTAAATAAAGCCTTGGACAAAGGGAGTTCAGTGGATGTCATCTTTCTGGACATGTGGATTCTTTGCAAGCCGCCCTTGCAGAATTGGAAGTCTGGGCTCAGGGCAAGGGTCAATATTTAATATCTATAAAAACACTGTGATACATATGGGTAAAAAAAGTAAGCGTCACCAATATAGACTGGGTAATAAATCATTAAAGGCTGTTACAGAAGAAAGAGACCTTGGCATAAAAATCTGCAACAATTTTAGTTTTAGGCCACATTACAATCAGATTAGTAAAAAAGCCAGCAGCATACAATACTAAGCATATAATATGTAGAAATAGGGAGGTTCTTTTGCCACTTTACACCTCATTGGTATGCCCACATATGGAGTATTGTGCACAGTTTTGGGCACCTGGGGGCAGAGGTGACATCAGAGCCTTAGAAAGGGTTCAAAAGAGAGCCACTCGGAGAATCAAGGAGGTCCAGGGCCATGATTATGAACAGCGGTTGCAGTCCTTGGACTTGTACTCCTTGGAGTTTCGGAGACTTCGAGGTGATATGTGTATGATATGCAGGGCACTAAATGATCCCTCACTTTGGGAACAATTAAATCTAGTTCTAAGGGACCAGACATATACTAGAGCCCATCCCCTACAAATAAGGGGAGAAAGGTATATTACACCAGGAGAAAGCATTGGTTAACAGTGAAGGTAACTAAAATTTGGAATAAGCTCATGATTGAAATTGTGGCTAGTCAAACAATGGATGAATTTAAGGCCCAATTAGATAAATATCTGATTAAAAACAAGATATATGGATATACCTAGAGTATGGAGAGTATATGGACTTCGGTCTTTTAATGCTCTGCAAATCTATGAAACTTATGTACACCAGTTCCATAGTTACAGCATTCCGAAGTTGAGAAATTTCCTATAGGATAACATTGCGGTGCTGTTCGGTGCCCGTATCTCAGAAATTATTTAAGATATGAATTTTTTGCTCTGGGTAGCTTAGTCCACCTGTATGGAGGTTTCCAAGTCATGATTACAACTGCAGTGGCATTTTTTTTCATAGTTTCTACTGAGATACTGCCAAATTAAAGTTACAAGGGTTCCTTTTCATGACTCTAGGGCTGTGGTATTTCTCCGTACTTATGCCTAAGTGGGAGTGCAGGGCTCAGAGGGCCCGTGCTCCCACAACCACTTATCAATTACCAGTTACATTCCACTTTCTCAAAAATAAGGGAAGTTCATTGCAAAAAACCTCAGTTAATGTATCAGTTAAGGTTCATAGTACAGTGACAAAAGTTTGGAAATTCAATGTTAGGGTTCCTTCCCATCACCCCCACCCCCTACACTCCACACACCAACAGGGTGTGCCATGAGGTCATCAGGCCTAGGGTGGGAACCCTAACATCGAATTTCCAAACTGTCAATGTACAATCAACCCTAACCGATGCCAGGGATAAGACAGAAAGAGGGGAAGTCAAACAATTACGGTATATATCGTGGTATAATTTTTTTTTTAAGACTCACAGGAGCTTTTTAAATTGTCTAACACTTCCTTGATGAGCTTATTGACAAAGTTGTTGTATCTTGTATGGAAATGACCCATTAAGAAAAGTTCAACCATTGGAACTATGTAATGATATGTAAGATGTCAGAATGGATACTCAATAAAAGATGAGGTGAAAAAAAGAAAACCCTAACCAATGCATTAACTGAGTTTTTTTGCAATGCATATAAAATATAAATGCAGCACACAAAATCTAAAAACAAAAGCAAAGTGCTGTGTCAGCATGTGGTCTGAAAGCAAACAAAATAGTAATATTAAATGCACGCTGAAAATAGAAAATAAAGTTAAAAATCTACATTTCGACCTTAGAATTTCTTCAGGAAATATCTAAAAGATTAAAAAACAAAGTTAGTGTAGAGGGGAGGTAAAATAAGGGATATATATGCGGGGAAAGAAAAAGGGGGAGGGCTCTGTGAGAAGGTGTGATAAATGACAAATTTAAGAGAGAATCTGGGAAACAAAAAGATAATGATAGGAAAGATAAGTCTGTCGGGGAAGGAGACAGAGATGGAGACATATGGTGAAAATGAAAATAGAAATTAAATCTGTACAGATACAAACAGACTTTAGGGAAAACAAGGGATGTCTGAAAAATGTTAGTAGAAAATAAGTCTATCATTTAAACCGGAGGGCTGCTGGGAGCCAAGGTGGATGATCAGCTTGGTTTCCATGTTTTTTCTATGGTCAGAATCCCAGAAGCCCTGCTGAAGGAACCAGACAGAAAGGTCACTGACACTGTGGTCCCTGGAGATAATGTGGGATAAAATGGGTTTATCAGTGTCTCCATTCCTGACTGCCCTGTAATGCTCCCTGAAATGGTCAGCAAGGTGTCTACCAGTCTCTCCGATGTAAATAGCTGTACACTTCTTGCAAAGAATACAATATACCACATTAGTGGAGGTGCATGAGAACTCCTTGGTGATGTGAAAAATCACCTGTAGGACCATAAATTCCAGTCACACTAGAAATAAATCTTCAGGTGTAGCAGCGAGTTTTATTGCAAGGTTTGGTACCTGGTAGGAAGGAACTGTTAGGAGTAGGTAGGCTGCTTTTTACCAGGAGATTCCATGGGTTGGGTGGTTGGCAGTAGGAGGCAATAGGTGGTTCTGTAAATGAAGCACCAATGTTGGGGTCAGTTTGCAAAATAGGAAAGTTACTGATGATGATCCTGTGAAGAGAAGGTGTACCTTGATGGAAAAGGAGCACTACTGGAATTAGTCATCGTTCTTGCGTGACAGTATCCTTCCTGCGGGGTCAAGGTTACGGGGCATGTTACTGACCTGGGAGAGTGCTCTGTCTACTGTGTTTTTAAGGTATCCCCTGTTAGTGAAAACAGTATGCATTATTTGGGCCTTCTCAGTCTTCACTGCATAACCTGCGAAGCCTAAGAAAATGTAAATAAGGCAGGCAATTCTTGACATGTTTAGGATGGAAGGAGCTGTGTAGGAGGAAACTGTGTGAGTTGGTGTGTTTGTAATAAACTGATGTCTTCAGTCCCGTGTTCTGTACTGACAGTTGGATATCCAGAAAAGGCAGTGCAGAGAAGAATACTTCAACAGTTTATTGAAGGGAAGGACGGGCCATGGTAAACTTGTCGAAGAAGACTTGAAAGGTCTCCCTGGAGCAGGGGGTGGCCCCCACATAGTCATCTATATAGTCTTTGTGGAGTTCAGGCACAGTCACTCTGAATGAGAGAAAAACATGTTCCTCCACCCAACCCGCAAACAGATTAGCAAAGTTGGGACCCATCTTGGTACCCATGGCAATTCCACTGACCTGCTGAAAAAAACTGTTATTAAAAGAAAATGCACTGAGTTTCAGAACAAGTTCTGCCAGACGAGTTAGTGTGTGTGTGGATGGTTGCTGGACTTCCCACTCATTCAGGAAATGCTGCAAAGCTGTGGGGCCATCATTGTGGGGGATCACTGTGTAAAGAGATTTAATGTCCATGGTGAAGATGAGCTGATGAGAGCCACTGAATCTGAACCTGTCAAATAACTGGAGAGCATGGTTAGTGTCTTTAACATAGGAGGGCAGGGACTCAATGAGTGGTCTCATGAGGCTGTCCAAAAATGCAGAGATGTGGGATGTGGGGCAGGAGCAGGCAGACACAATAGGACGACCAGGGTTACCTGTTTTGTGGATTCTGGGAAGGAGATAAAACCTGGATAACCGGGGATGCTGAACTATGAGTCTCTTAGCAGAAGCAGGGAGCTCTTTGTTTTCCATAGCAGAAGTGATAGTGGTGGTAACCTCAGTCTGATAGTCAGCAGTGGGGTCCTGTGGAAGAGAAGAGTAAAACCTGGTGTTGAGGAGTTGCTGTGTGGCTTCAGTGATGTATAACATCTTTTGCCAGACCACAACAGCACCTCCCTTATCAGCTGGTTTAATAACAATGTTATTCCTCCATTGCAGAGATCTGAGGGCTGCAAGCTTACCAGTTGTCAGGTTGGAGTGGTTGTGCCTGCAATGAAAATTGAAATTAGTGGTGTTTTCCATGCATTGGTTGATAAAATAATCAAAAGCAGCAAAACATCCAGTCCATGCACTTCATTGGGAATTGATATAGTTGATCGTTCTGGTGACACTATCATAGATACATAGACTTTGACAGCAGATAAGGACTGCTTGGCCCACCTAGTCTGCCCATTTCCCTATCTATTGGATAAGCTGCAGATCCTATTTAAATAACAGCCTACTTCTTCCTACCCCAACCAGAATTGCCTATGTTTGTCCCATGCATTCTTGAATTCCCCCACTGTTTTTGACTCCATGACCTCCTCAGGAAGACCGTTCCATGCATCCACCACCCTCTCTGTGAAAAAATACTTCCTCACATTGCCCCTAAGCCATCCCCTCTATCTTCAGATTGTGTCCCCTTGTTCTTGCATGTCTCTTTTTCTGAAAGATGCTACCCTCTTGGACTTTGTTGATTCCCTTGAGGTACTCAAAAGTTTCTATCATCCCCCCCTCCTTTCCCCAAGGGTATAAATATTAAGCTCTTTTAGTATCTCTTCATATGGCTTCTGTTGCAGACCCTGCACCATTTAGTCTACGTCCTTGTGGAGATGAGGACTCCAGAACTGCATGCAGTACTCCAGATGGGGTCTCACCAGCTGTCTGTACAGAGGGATAATAACTTCCTGTTTTCTACTGGTGATGTCTCTCCCTATACATCCCAGTATCCCCCCAGCCATCCTTACTGCCTTCTTACATTGCTTGCTTACCTTTAGGTCATCTGATATGACTACCCGAAGTCCCTTGCCATTTTTGTTGTTAATACCTCCTCTCATTGTGTACTCTTCTCCTGGGTTTTTGTTCCCCAGGTGTATTACTTTGCACTTCTTTGCATTGAATCTAAGCTGCCATACTTTTGACCATTCCTCCAACCTTGCCAAGTCCCTTCTCATCCTTTCCACCCCCCTTGTGTATCAACCCTGTTGTAGATATTTTTGTTGTTTGCAAAGAGGCATACTTTTCCTTCCAGTCCTTCTGCAATGTCATTTATAAAGACATTAAAAAGGAGCAGACCCAGTACTGAACCCTGCGGTACCGACTAGTAACCCCTTTCTTCAGCGTGGACTTGCTTACTATTACCCTCTGTGTCCTGTTGTCTAGCCAATTTTACTCAGGCTACCACCCTGGGACCCTCTCCCAGGCTGGCTAATTTGTTTATTAATCTTTTGTGTGGGACTGTGTCAAATGCCTTGCTAAAGTCTAGGTAGGCCATGTCCACACCCCTTCCCTGGTCTACTACTTTGGTCATCCAGTCAAAGAAATCTATTAGAGTCATCTGACATGGCCTTTCCGCTGTGAATCCATGCTGCCTTGGGTCCTCTGCCCCACTGGCATCTAGGTGCTCAACAATTCTTTCTTTCAGAAGTGATTCCATCATTTTCCATACCACTGAGGTCAAGCTAACAGGTCTGTAGTTTCCTGCCTCTGCTTTGCTCCCACTTTTGTGCAGGGGAATCACATCCTCCCTCTTCCAGTCCTTAGGTACCACACCATCCTCCCATGATTTATTAAAAAGGGTAGTTAGTGGTGTTACTAGTTCTCCCCTTAGTTCTTTTAGAATTCTGGGGTGACTCCTGTCAGGACCCATTGCTTTGTCCACCTTCAGTTTTAGGAGTTCTTTCAGAACCCTTTCTTCTGTGAAAGGACTGATATTGACCCCCCCAAGTGCTTCTATTCATACTAGGATTCATACTAGGACAAATCAGGAGCTAGGCAGTGGTGAGGCTAATAGATGTTCCTATTTATTAATAATAATTTAAGGAAAGGTGTGACAGAATATATTTATCCAACCAATTTTTAAAAGTAACCTTAGTGCTGCTAACAATGACTTCAATTGGCAATGCATTCCAAGGTTTGACAACATGCAATGTAGAAAAATACTTCTGTGCCAAATGGTTGAAACATTTCTGATGCATCTATAACATATCTTCTTTAAAGGCGAACCCCAGATTTACCAGTAACTGAGGATCATTGATAATGACATACATCAAGAGGAGAGGTCCTCTTAATCTTCGGGTAGATAGTGACATCAGATTAAGTGAATGAAGCCTGAGTTCATATGGCACATCTTTAAATCCTTTTACTAATTTAGTAAATTCCCTTTGTACTCTTGTTTCCTATAGGGGCACCAAAACTGAGACAAAAAATCCAAATGTGGATGAACGTAAGCTCTATGAAGTGACATTAACACTTCTTGCTCCCTTGATTTTAAGTTCCTCTTAATAGCCCAGATAACACTATGGCCCAGATATTCATACTGCTGCAGGCTGTGGCGCAAGCTTGGGCACAGCTCAACTTGGCTGTGCAAGGGTGTGGACTAAGCAATATTCAAAGGAACTGTGCTATGGCTTAGCAGCTTTGAATATCACACCCTGGCCACCCCCAGTGTGCATGGTGCAGTGGCACTGCGCCAGTGTAAGTGGCCAGAGTGGAGCATGGAGATGTGCTAGTGCAAGTTCATTTGCGCCATGCACAGCACCTGCGATATTCAGAAGTTGACATGCAAATGGGGCCATAATGTATGCAAGGTGCATATGAGGCCATTTGCATGTCATTATGGCCCCATTTGCATGCAGGTGCGCTGATCTCTGATGACTTGTGCCTGGCACCCCGCCAGGCAGCAGCCATCGGGGACCAACGCCCCCTGCAGCCCAATTGTGGGCATCTGTAAAAATAGAAAAGCCCATCATATATCCCAGAAATCAGGCAGAAAGCGGTCCACTGGACCACCAGGGATATAGGACCTTTTTATTAATGCAGATGCCCGCAATCGGGCAGAAAGTGGTCCACTGGACCACCAGGGATATTGGATGGGTTTTTTATTAATACAGATGCCCGCAATCAGGCAGAAAGCAGTCCAATGGACCACCAGGGATATAGGACAAAGTATTTTTTTACAAATGCCCATGATCGGGCATGGGGGGGCACTGCCAGGTGCAACCGGAACTCGGGAGGCCACCCACAGGTGGCAGCTGCCATGTTGCACCCTGCAATGCGGCAGCTCACCAGTGGGTGGCCATCAGTTGTTCCTTTTTTTTTTTGGCTTAACTTTGTGCTGGCACAGGTAGGGGTTGCACATGCATGGCTCTGCATATCCCGGGCTGAATATCGGGCTGTGGAGGTTATGCATGGGCACGCCCCGCTACCTGTGCCTGCACACATTACTGATGCTGTCTGGTGCATTGGGATTTGTGCCACGCACTTTTCCCTTTTAAATATCGCGCCAGGGTGCATCAGTGGGTTGCGCATGGTGCTACACTGTTGCGCCATGCACAACCCTTTTGAATATCTGGGCCATTTTGCCTTGCATGTACTGTAACTGCATTAATCTGTAAATCTGGAAGAAAGTTATTAGATACAATAACCCCCAGGTCCTTTTCAATCTCCGAACTGACCAGTGCATTATTATCTAGGGTGTATACATGCTTAGGGTTATGTGCCCCAAAATGAAATACCTTACATTTTGTATGGTTTAATTTCATACCCCAATTAGAGATCCATAAATAAATGTTATCCAAATCATTCTGTATTGATTTTATTTGGTCAGAATTTATGCATGGTCCCCCAATCTTAATATCATTTGTGTATTTGCTGATGTTTGAAAAACAATTTTTTGAGATATCCATTATAAATAAATGAAAAAGGCAAGGGCCCAAAACAGACCCCTGGGGTATGCCACTTGTAATAGACTCTAGGAGTAAAAATTGGCCATTTATTAGAACTTGCTGTGTGCGCTTATTTAACCAATTAGCTACCACTTGACCAGTGTCAGACTGATATTTACCAGATATAATTTCTTCAATAAGGCCCAGTGAGGAAGATGATCGAAAGCCTTACTGATACCTAAATAAACCACATCATATGCAAGTCTATTATCCAACTGAATTCTAACATCCTCATAGAAGCACAGCAAATTGGTCAAGCAGCTTCTACCCTTTTTAAAACCATGTTGTTCTAAATCATTTTCTTGCAGGATAGAAGTAAGAAAATCCTTAATTAGGCTTTCCAGGACTTTACACATTGATGAAGTTAGACTGATAGGTCTATAGTTTTCACGAAGATTTCTGGGACCTTTTTTATAAATAGGAATAACATAAGCTGTCCTCCACAAATCAGGCACATAATTCAAGTTCAGACAATGTTCATATAAAAGTTGTAATGGTTATGACAAATCATCAGCCAACAAATACAGTAAATAACCTAGTACATCATCAGAGGATACACTGATTTTTCCTTTTAACCCAATTAGCTTAGTATGAACATCCGTAATTGAAATGGAAATAAAACTACCCATTGAGTTATTTATTGTATTGTCCATCTGATTTTTTGGAATATATCACAGTAAG
Organism: Neoceratodus forsteri; assembly: GCA_016271365.2. NCBI lineage: Eukaryota > Metazoa > Chordata > Ceratodontiformes > Ceratodontidae > Neoceratodus > Neoceratodus forsteri. Next base: position 1,694,215,278 of record CM028130.1, on the reverse strand, counting down.
CTTCATTAAGTAAATTGGCTATCTCAAGAGGATCATGAATTAAAGTATCATTAAGCAAAAGTGGTCTCACCTGACAAGTGTTTTTTTTTAAAGAATTTATATAGGCAAAGAAAGACTTACTATTGTCTTTACAAGCATACTAACATACTAAAATGCCAGCAGAATAGGCCTAATGGTCTTTAGTGTCTGCTCGTTTGGTCAGCCCCCACCCTGGGTGCTGTCCCCCTCACCTTCTCTGGCTTCTCCCTTCCCAGTTCCGGATATTCTTGCTGCATTGGATTTTGCTTCCAGAACCCTTCCCTGTAACTGTCCCACCCCTCTTGAACCCCTCCACTGTCTCTGCCTCCACCAGCCCCTAGGCAGTGCATTCCATGGCTCCACCACCCTCTCAGTGAAGTAGCACCTCCTCCTTTCTCCCTGAATCTTCCCCTCCAGCTTCCACCCATGCCTTCTAGTGGCCCCTCCTCCTTCCTTCAAAGCACCCTGACTGTTCCTCCCTATTTACCCTCTTCATGTACTGAAGAACCTCTATCATGTCCCCCGGTCCTCTCTCTCTTCCAATGTACATATTTAGCTCTTCGAGCCTCTCCTCATAGGTCCTGTCCCCAAGCCCCAAATCATTTTGTTGCCCTCCTCTGGACCCTCTCCAGGAGGTTAATGTCCCTCTTCAAGTGTGGCCTCCAAAACTGCACTCAGTACTCAAGTGCGGCCTCACCAAGCAGTTATACAGAGGGGTATCCTTCCCTCCTTCTGGAGGTGATCCCCTAGTGATGCATCCCAGCATCCTGTTGGCCTTGGCTGCTGCCCTCCTACAAGTCTCAGAGTTGTTCATCTTGACATCCACCACCACCCCTGGTCCCTCTCAGCCATCGAGACTTGTAGCATTTCCCCCAGGGTGTACACTTGGCCTGGGTTTCCAGCCCCCAGGTGAGTACCTTGCATTTCCCTGCATGTGAACCTCAGCTTCACTTTCTAGACCATCTTTCCAGAGCCTCCAGGTCCCCTGTGGGCCACCCTCCCCTCCTCCCCATCCACCACCACCCCAGTTTCGAGTCATCTGCAAAGAGACTCATCTCACTCTGATTCCTGTCCTTATATGTCAGATACGTGGGCGTTGAACAGAGGGCCCAGGACTGATCCTGTGGGACCCACTAGTGACCCTCCTTGGGGATGAGACTATCCCACCAACTATGACTCTCTGGGTCCGGTCCTGGAGCCAATTGCCTATCCATCTGATCATCTGGTTCCCCACCCCCATTTCTCCCAGCTTATCCAACAGGCCCACATGAGGAACAGAGTCAAATGCCTTGCTGAAGTCTAGAAAGAGGACATCCACTGGTCTATCCAGGTCCAAGGCACTTGTCACCCAGTCATAGAACTCCACCAGGTTTGTCTGACATGATTTCCCCGGGATGAATCCATGCTGTCTATCGTCCAGGCACCCTGACTTATCCAGGTCCCCCTAGCCTCTCCTTGACAATCGCTCTATCACCTTGCCCACCACCGATGTCAGGCTGACAGGCCTGTAGTTCCCTGCCACCTCTTGATCCCCCCTGTGGATAGGCACTATATGCGCCACCTTCCAGTCTTGGGGCACCCACCTGTCCTCAGAGAGATGGTGAAAGCTCTGCCCAGGGTTTCGCCAGGACATCTGCAAGTTCCTTCAGCACTCTGGGGATGTAATTTATCCGGCCCGGTGCTTTCTCTGTCTTAAGGGGCTGGGGGCTTCCTCTCTCTCTCTGCTGTGATTTCCACTTCCGGTCCTCTTCTCCTGCTTGGCCCTCCCCCACCTGCCAGTGATGCCTCCCCTCTCCCCAGACCTGCCGACGGTAAGGGTCCCCCTCTTCAGTATCTCTGTCTCCTCCCATGTATGATGCAGCACCCCCATTTTCCTGGTGAAAACTGAGGTGAAGTACTCATTTAGTACCTCAGCCTGCTCCCCCGGGTCTTGTGCCCATCTCTCCCCTGATTTAATCCTGCTAATCTGCCCCTTCACCCTTCGTCTTTCCCCAATGTATCTAAAGAACCCCTTGTTCCCTCTCCTAATTTCCCTGGCCAGGTTCTGCTCCTTCCTTGCCTTAGCCACCCTCACCACTCTAGTGGCCCTTCTAGCCATCAGCTCATACTCCCCTCGATCCCTTTCACTCCTTGAGCACTTGAATTGCTTATAGGCTGCTTTCTAGCATTGGCCGCTAGTTTGAGCTCCCACTTCATTTTAGATTTTCGAATGCTATTTATACATTTGTTTTGGATGTACAAATATAAACTCCAGTTATCAGATGTTTTATTTTTTATATAAGCAGCATAACGCCTATTTTTCTTCTTAATAAGTTTAGCCAGATCTTTAGTCATCCATTTGGGTTTAGATTGAGTGGATGTATATTTATATCTAAATGGTATGAAGCCATCTCTCAGAGTGTAAATTTTGCTACATAAAGTATAAAGATATTCCTCCACACCTACATTGTTGAGAACAAAAACCCAATCTATGCTGTCCAACCCTCTTTTATACTATTAATATCTGCATTGTCATATAAATACATTTTAGTGCTATTGTGGTTATAGATACAGTTTGACAAATAAAGTCAATTGAGCAATTATCACTGTTGCCTATAGATGATAGTACAGTAAGATTTTACACTATGACGGATTTACTATAGATGACCAAATCAAGGAGATTATTACCCTGGGTCGGTTGAATTACCCCCTGAATTAAATTACATTGCTGACAAATATCAACCAACTTTTTAACAGAACTGGACACTGCTGTTAATCTAGTCCAATCTATATCACCCAAATAAAAGTCACCAGTAAGTTCAATATCAGCTAAAGCACAAGCAGAGTTAATCTCATTAATAATTAGGTCCAAGTAGTCATTAGGTGCACTGGAGGATGGTAGCACACCCAAAATAAATACAGGGTAGTATTTACCATGACTTTAATCCATAGTGATTCTGATATATCTTTGGTGTTTTTAACTTTATAAGAGATATCCATAACCTGGATAGAGTTCCTTACAAAGATGGCAACTCCACCTCCTTCCCTAGACTGTCTGTTGTAATTAAACAGTGTATAACCAGGCAAAGAAAAAGCCCAACAAGATTTATTGTCCCCCTAAGTTTCAGTGATAAACACAATGTCCATTTATTGGATTAGGTACCCTCCTCTCCTCTTTCTTTGTGAATACTGAGCAGAAGTATTCATTCAGTAGCCCTGATTTTCACTGTCCCTCTCTGCCCACCCACCTCCCCTTATTGAGCCTCACTATCCTCCTTATTTTTCTTTTTCCCCTAATGTACATATAAATGGTTTTATCCCCTTCTTAACTAAGTTAGCTATCTTTTCCTCGGTTTGGACCTTTGCTATTCTGACAGCCTTCCCTGTTTCCTTCTGTGTTAACTGGTACAACTCTCTGTCCTTCTCCTTCTGTGTTTCCTTATACTTCCTGAATGCTATATTTTTCTCCCTAACCTTCCATGCCACCTTTTTTGAGAACCATAGTGTTTTTCTTTCATTTTGATTTGTTTATTTGCTTCACACAAAGGCTTGTTGTTTCTGTGATGGCAGTTTTGATGTTTCCCCATTGTTCCTTCACCCCTCCTTCTTGCCTGTTTGCTAATGCTTTTCTGAGGCACGCTTCCATTTTTACAAAGTCAGCCCTTATAAAAAGTCCAGTACGCTGACTTTTGCATGGCTTGACTCTGCGGCTGTGTTTATTGTGAATTACACTGTTTGGTGGTCACTTGTTCCCAGATGGCTACCAACTTCTAGATCTGAGATCCTCTCTTCATCCCTGTTTGAGAATACCAGGTCTAAGATTTCTCCCTCCTGACTGAGTTCCAACACTAGCTGTCTGAGGCATGCCCCCTGTAGGGCATCAAGAATGACCCTCTTGGATGTGGCTTCAGCAAAGGTGCTCCAGTTAAAATCTAGCATATTCAGGTCCCCCATCAACAATATCTCCCCTTTTTCTGCCATCCTAAGGATGCCTTCTATCATTTTCTTGTTCATTACCTCCCCCTGAGATGGGGGTCTTTATACAACCCCTGTGCGGAATGTTGTGCCATTTCTGGTCTCCAGGGTGACATACAGTACATCCTCTCCTCCCTGTTTACCCTTTAGTTTTTTTGCTTTGATCCCTTTCCTTACACAGAGAGCTACTTCTCCTCCTCTTCTACCCTCCCTGTCCCTCCTGTAGATTGTGTACCCTGGTATGATGGCATCCCAGTCATGGTTTTCTGTGCACAATGTTTCTGTGACTGCCATGGTATCCAGGTGTCCTGCTTCCATCAAGGCCACTAGTTCAGGGAGCGTGTTACCTAGACTATGGGCATTGGTACTCATTACCTTCCATTTTTTGATGGCCTTACCCCTTTTTACCCTATCCCTGTCCTTAGTGCCTTTGCCTTTTTCTCCATTTACCCATGTCCTTCTCCCTATCAACTTCTCTATCTTGGTGTTTACCTCACTAACTACCCTGATTTTTTTGGGGGGGCTAGGATTTCCCCTGCTGCTTTTCAGTGCCTCCACCTTGGCTAATTTAAATTCTTGCCAATGAAGCATTTACACCTATCACCTAGGATCCTAGTTCCCCTCCTGGACAGATGCAGACTGTCATGCCAGTATAGGCCTGTATTCTTTCAGGTGGACCCCATTCCCAGTGAAGCCAAAACCCTGAGCTCTACAGCAGGTTTTCAACCATTGATTGAATCCCATGGTGTGGAGCACCCTAGTCTCACCCATGCCATAGACAGGCAGCACCTCCAAGAACATTACCATGTATGCTACCTGTCTAAGGCCCCTCCCAACTCCACAAACTCCTCCTGCACTGCTCTGAACCCTTTCCTAGCCAGGTCATTTGTCCCTAGGTGGACACTGACATCCAAATACCTCCCCACATGTAGCTGTTCCTGCAATCCTGAGGATTTGCTCCCTGTCTCTCCAAGCCATGGCACCAGGAAAGCACCTTACCTCCCTCTCCCCCTTCCCCAGTTCTACCCTCCTAACAATGGAGTCCCCCACCAGGAGTTGTTTCCTTCCCCGTGGGGTCCCATGCCACCCTCCTGTGGGTCTCCTTTGTGGAGGTTCCCAGCATCCTCCTTGGTCTCCACTGTGGGTGCCTCCATAGAGGAACCACACTCTGCCAGAATGGTGTACAAATTGTAGAGAGGCACAACTGGAGGGATGCTTCTCTGTTCCACCACCCTCCCCCTCCTTGAGTCCACTGTGGTTCAACTGCTCCTCTTTCTTGGCAACCTCTGAGGCAGTGGTGGCAGCCCTGGTGGTCCCTGGGTGGGAGAGGAAGTCCCCTGAATCCTGGCCAATTCAGCCTGGAGATGAGCAATCTCCTTCCAGATGGAATAACACCATATCCTCCAGAATGTCTCTGGGAAGGTTGCTGCTCCACAGTCACTGCACTGCACTGCACCACTCCAGTTATGTCTTATTTGTGGCCCCATAACTGTTGTTTTGTATGCTTACTCTTTCCTCTGTCTCTCTGTTTATTTTATTTATTTACAGTATTTATTTATTTCCTCTCTACTTTCCTACTGCTTCCATGTCCTTAAAGCTCCTGCTGTTCCTGTTCTGGGATAGGACATTACTGAATTCCTCAGTAGTCTCCTCCTTACTTGCTCAGAGTCAGACCTCCAGCAGCTAGGGGGGGGGATGGAGATATTCTTTTTTCCTTCTAGGATGATGAGTATTTTGTGCCTCTGTGATCACTCCCTTCCTGCTTCCAAACAAGGAGTTCCTGTTGTCAGTCAAATCCTGTGCTTATAAAAGTGGAGCTGGCTAAGGGTGGGTGGGGATGGGAGGGAGGCTTTATAGTCACAATACAGTAGTAAGGTTCTAATAGCATCTCCTTCCTCTTGCTGTTCTCTGCCAAGCACTATCTAGGGCAATTTTAAATCCAAACACCTGGCTTTCTGCTGCCTAAGCCACTCCCCCTAATTCACAGTTCCCTTCTTCACCAATAACAGTTTCCTTCGCCCAACTCAGACAAACACACTAACTCTTGTTTTTTATTTGTTTGTTTTTACCCTAAATTGAAGGTCTCAGTAGTAGAGTTCTAGTTCTTAAGTCCTAGTAGAGTAGTAAAGTTCTAACAACACCTCCTTCCTCTTGCTGTTCTCCATCTGTGGGAAGAGGAGTCTCATTAGAAAAATGAGCTGTAAGGCCTACTCCACAATAGAAGTGCTGCAGATCAACTTGAACCTGGGGTGCGTCAAGATATCTTTTTTGTGGGCATGAAAGAGAGACCTTTGCTAAGGAGAGGTCACTCATCTTGTGTCAGTGGGAGGTCTGGGGTAATACAAAATACCAAATTGTTAGGTTGTGTCTGACTCAAAGGGCTCATGCTGGTTACTGATCTGCTGGGTGAGAGACTGGAGTTTGGCAGATTTGGTGTCCTTGAGGAATTGAAAGAGAGTGGATTAAAGGAGATCTACTGGGAGCCTTAATGAGATGATCAGGACACAGTTCAATGCTCCAGTATACCGATCTCCCTTGCAGTCAAAGTATACATTTCATTATTTCCCTAACTCATCGCTCACAAATTCTTGTAACTGTATGGGTGCAGCCGACATGTTGGTACTAGGGAGTGTGGGCCACCGGGAGAGCATGCCGCAAATACTGCGATGCACTGACGTGATTTTGCCCCTTCCTGTAGTGGTGCCCATATGTACAGAGATTGAGTAATCTCCATAGCTACTATGCCCAGCACTAGTTTTACAAAATTAGCCTAAATGCCATGTGTATGTCTGGCACACCCATGGCATTTAGGCTAATTTTGTAAAAATAGTGCTGAGTATGGTAGGTACAGAGATTATTCAATCTCCATACATATGGACACACTACAGGAAGAGGCAAAACCATGTCAGTGTATCGCAGTATTTGCAGTGTGAACTCCCAACAACTCGCACCCCCTAGTACCAACATGCTGGCTGTACCTGCACAGTAACAAGACTTTACAAGCGATGAGGTAGGGAAACTATGAAATGTTTACTTTGACTGCAAGGGGGGTTTGGCGTACTAGAGCACTGAACTGTGTTCTGATCCTCTCATTAAGACTCCCAGTAAATCTTCTTTAAGGTGTTGGATGCAGTGCTTAATAAAAGGAAGGTTATGTGGAGCTGTTCGCTGCAGGACATCCTTTTGCCTTTGGATGATTTTGTCCACAGAGATCAGCTGTTTCTTAATGGAGAGAATGGTATTCATGACAAGTTTCCTAGAGAACATTTTCAAAAGCTTGTTAGTGGAGGAAACATGTGTCTCAGACCCAAATAAACAGGGGTGGAATTTCAAATAGAAACGTTTAGGACTAATACCCTGTGGTGGCATTTCAAAAGAAACTGTAAGTGACTGCAGAGTTTAGTCTTAGAGCAAACGGCAGAAAATAATTCAAGAGAAGGCTTAGAAATATGAGAAGGGAGTGCAGATATAGAAAAAATGAGAAAGCATCATAGAGAATTTGGAAGAGATTTCAGAGTAGGCATAGTGGGTCACAGCAAATGTAGCACACAAAATGTAAAAACAAAAATAAGGTGCTGCGTCAGCATTGTTCTGAAAGCAAAACAAAGTGGTAATATTAAATGCATGCTGAAAATAGAAAATGAAGTTAAAAATCTACATTTCGACCTTAGGTCTTTTTCAGGAAATATCTAAAAGAGAAAAAAACAAAGTTAGTGTAGAGGGGTGATAAAATAAAGGATATATATGTGGGGAAAGAAAAAAGGGGAAGGCTCAGGGAGAAGAAGTGATAAATGGTAAGATAAGAGAGAATCTGGGAAACAAAAAGGTGATGATAGGAAAGACAAGGCATAATGGGAATGAATGAGCTAGAGAAGTTCCCAGGTGGATACTAATTAACAGGGCCTAGTAAGAAGGCTGAAAGGTGACACATGTGGGGGAAGGAGACAGAGATGGAGACATACAGTGAAAATGAAAATAGAAATTAAATGTGTACAGATACAAACAAACTTTATGGAAAACAAGAGATGGCCGAAAGATGTTAGTAGAAAATAAATCCATCATTTAAACAGGAGGGCTGCTGAGAGCCAAGGTGGATGATCATTTTTGTTTCCATGTTTTTTTCTATTTTCAGAATCCCAGAAGCCCTGCTGAAGGACACAAACAGAAAGGTCACTGACACTGTGGTCCCTGGAGATAAAATGGGATACAATGGGTTTATCAGTGTCTCCATTCCTTACTGTCCTGTAATGTTCCCTGAATGGTCAGCAAGGCATCTACCAGTCTCTCCGATGTAAATAGCTGCACACTTCCCACAAAGAATGCAATATACCACATTAGTGGAGGTGCATGATAACTCCTTGGTGATTTGAAAAACACCTGTAAGACCAGGGCTTGACAAATCCCATAGTCTGATGTCCTGGACAACTATTTTTTAACCAAGGACAAGCAGTCTGCTGTGTACTGCCTGTCCCACGGACTACCAAAACTTTATTTATTTTTTTGTTTGCTTTGTTTCATTTTGCAGCTTTTGTCCCAGCCACTAGGTGGCAGCAGTGCCACAGTGACATTCTCAGTAGCACAACAAACCCTCAGAGGCTCACTCACCTGATTGCCACAACTGTAGTCATGTGGCACTGGTCTGGAATATGCGCCCCTGTTACAGGCACTGGCTGGCACTGTCTCTCTCTATCTCGGGGGCAGGGAGCGGGAGTGGCGGCGGGGAGCACTGGTGGAGCATGAAGACAGGTCAGGTGGAACTATGGGAGTGACAGAGCACAGATTGGAATGGATAGACTTGCTGTCTCTTGCTATTGGATGAGGACGCATCTTGAGGAGGAGCTGGGAGTGTCGGTAGCTGGCACGGGATGGAAAATGCGCCATTTCACTACTGACACTTACAGAGAGCAGAGGCATTTTTGCTGCTAGCTTGTGGTGGGTGGCTGCGTGGTGGAGAGAGAGAGAGAAACGACTGCCCGAGGGGCCGCATACTAAATACTACCTGGCTACAACTAATACAATGTAACTTGCTACCTGGCTAAACAACTATCCTGCCTTCAGAAAAAAAAAATAAAACCAGTTCTTGAGAGGGCACTGAGGGGGTAGCAGATCAGTTGAGAGACTGGGCCAGGGAGGGGAAGACAAGCCGTTCCACGTGGAGGGAGACTCAAGGAGTGCTGAGAGAAGGGAACATTAAGAAACAGTGGAGAGGAGAAGATAAATAAAAATAAATAACAGGTATTTTATTTGGCAAGCAGGCAGCAGCACTGCAGTAGTGAACCAGAGGGCTGTATGTGTTTGTGTATAGAAGAATCAACTAAACTTAACTTACTACTACTACTACTGATTGGGGGGTGCGACTAGCTAACTAGTGCACTTATAACTACCTAAAGAAAAATCTAGCTAGTGCCCCACTTCGGGTGTGTTTGTGTGCAGCTGGGGTTGTGAGATCTAATAACCTGCCCTCAGGCTGAGAGGTAGAGGAACTTGGGAACTTTTTTTGTTAGCTATAGAAAAAGAAAACCAACCCAACTGCCTGCTACTGCTGCTAGTCTGGCATCTGCTACCTATACCCCTAACCCCTACCTCCTACCTACTTTGGTGAAGGTGTGTGGTGGCTCAGCTCAGTTGTGAGTGAGACCTAACCTGCTGCCCTGAGAGCCAGAATAGAGGAGGAACTTGGGGAAGAACTGAGGATTAACAGGAATAAACTATAGGAAGGAGGAGAAAATATTTGTTGTGCTACTCAAAAAAAATAAACCCAGTATAGTTACCTACCTATATTTATTATTATTATTACTTTGGTGAAGGTGTATGAGACACTGTGTGGCTGTGAGACCTAATACCCTGCGCTGGTGCGCCCCAGGCTGAGAGGTAGAAGAACCTGAGGAACAACTGCACCTGCATATGAAGGGGAAAACATTTTTTTTTGTGATACATGCTAAAAAATAAATAAACTAGCCTAGCTACCTATATTACCTACTTTGATGAAGGATGGTGTGTGAGACCTAACCAACCTGAGTGTTGCTGCCCTTGGAGGGTAGAGGTCGAGGAAAAAAATAAACCACCTGTAGTGTAGCTACCTACCTGTCCTATATATATTACTATTACTTTGGTGAAGTTGTGCGAAACACTGTGTGGCTGTGAGACCTAATACCCTGCACCCCCAGGCTGAGAGGTAGAAGAACTTGGGGAACTGTGCCCGCCTGCGGACTTATTAGATATAAACTATACTGAAGGGGAAAACATTTTTTGTGATACACAGAAAAAATAGATAAACCTAGCCTTAGCCTAGCTACCTATATTACCTACTTTGCTGAAGGACGGTGTGTGAGACATTGTGTGGCTGTGTGTGAGACCTAACCAACCTGAGTGCTGCTGCCCTGGGAGGGTAGAGGTCGAGGAACTTCAACAACTAACTGCAGACTTTTAGTCCATTTTGTGCTACACAGGAAAAAAAATAAACCACCTGTAGTGTAGCTACCTACTTGTCTTATACATTATTATTACTTTGGTGAAGGTGTGCGAGACACTGTGTGGCTGTGAGACCTAATACCCTGCACCCCCAGGCTGAGAGGTAGAGGAACTTTGGGAACTGCGCCTGCCTGTGGACTCAATAACTAATTGGGGACTTTTGGTCCATTTTGTGCTACAAAGAAAAAAAAATTAAAACCACCAGGTGCAGCTACCTACCTATATTACTATTACTTACTTTGGCGAAGGTGTGTGAGACAAATAAAACCTGCTGCACTAGAGGTTAGAGGAAGGAACTTGGGGAACAACTGCAGACTTCTAAGAAATAAGCAATTAATACAAACTAAGAGGAAAAACATTTGTTGTGGTAAACAAAAATAAACTCTTCTTTGGTGGAGGTGTGCATAAGTGGCTGTGAGAGACCTAACCTGCCCTGAAGGATGGTATAGGAAGTTGGGGTGAACAACTGAGGAGGAGTAGTACTTGGCAACCACCACCACCTCTACCTCCCTCTCACTCCCACTCCCACCTACTCTGTTGTCCTGCCCACAGGCCCTTTTGTACTAGTGTTCTAAGCATCCAGTAAGCACTAACTTCTAAGCACAACAGCTTCAAGTACAATATTACACAACACACAAATATAACATAAAATAAAATGTTATTGTGTACAACAATATTTCAATATTTTTTACAATTGCATTAAAAGTTAACAAAAATGCAAATAAATAAGCCAAAGCAAACTAATTTATTTTCTCTTTGGGCTGGAAAACAATCTTCCATCTCATGTTCTTCAGGAACAAAAAGTAAAGATGCAGACTCAGGCCCAGATATTCAAACTGTGCCCAAAAAGTGCGCAACAGCAGGAGCAAGCGCAAGTCCACTGCACCCATGCACAAGAAGCGTGATATTCAACAACTGCGCAGGTCAAGATGCGCCTGCGGCACACAACTGAATATCGCACCACCTGCGCCATAGTGCAACCAGGGATGTGCAGTTGTGCAGTCCAGATGCACCATAGCGCAACCAAGAATGCTCAGTGGAGCAGTTCAGATGTGCCATAGCGCAACCAGGGATGCTCAGTGGAGAAAGGCAGCAGTGCAACAGCACAACCAGGGATGCACAGGGACAGGATGCAGGGGCCCACCACCCATACCACAGATGGGCAGAGGAGCACACAGCAGAACAGACATCTCCTCTCAGCCCTCATGCACTGCACAACTGGTGGAGAGCTGGAATAACTACCGGCCCATGGATACCAGCAACAAACCCGCAGCCGGGGCATGGTGCCCCAGCACACCCCCTGGCAAGCTGTGACCATCACACAAGGAGGGCTGACCACCTCGGGCCACACCATCCCACAAATGCAGAGCACACCTTGCACCGTGATCCCCAGACACCCTGCCCAGGAGCAGCGTCCACCAGTGCAGGACACCCCATTCATGCCACCACCCCCACTGTGACAATGCAACCCTGTGCACCACAGAACCATGCAAGGCAGCCCCACCATGAGCACCCGTCAGCAGGTGGCAGCACACAGTGATGCAATGACTGCATACACAGTGCCACCACACAAGTCCCCCCAGAGGTACAGCTGAGAGAACGACCATGTGTCAGCACACGAGGTACCCAACGCATGACAGGGCATGCCCCAGACCCCACCACCAGTGGTACATCACCCTGCACACCCTCCCAAGGACACACTCTGACCCAGCACTGGCCACAACAGCCAGTGCAGATACCCACAGTGGTGCATGGAAGCATGCACCACACAGGATGCAACACAGTGCATGGACAAACACCCACCCATACCCAAGGGCACACCAACACAGGGACACAGTAGCGAGGCAACTAAACCCCCAGTGTGTGGCCACGGAAACTGTGTACACATGGCCAGTACCCCTCCATGGCACAGGAGTGCCAGCCACCCTGCGCAGGCACCATGGAGCTGTACACCACCAACATGCGCCCGGAGCACAAGTGACAGACAATGGTGCACATCCTCTGCGACACACACAAGTGACAGCATGGAGGTAGGCCAACAACAGCGGACGCCACAGTGTCACCCAGGGCAGACATGCGCCACACCAGTGACAGGAGGCAACCCGGCATTGTGCCAGGTACAGTGGCTGTCCAGCATGGACAGCCACCACTGACATGCCAGCGGACCGTGCAGGTCACAGACATGCAAGGGTGTCAGCTGCACAGGCCATGGACGGTCTGACAGGTGCACCATGGACACAGAGCATGCACCATGGACCACTGCACACAGTCATCCAGTGCACAAGGAACAACACACACACACCACAGACTGTGACTGATAGCTACTCCCACACCATAGTCACTTCCCCATGGACACACACACACGCACATGACTGCACCACCCCTGACACCATGCACACCACTGCAGCTTAGCACCTATAGCCCGCTGCAAATCAGAGGCCACCACAGTAGGCATATCAAAGCAAATGTATTGAAAAACAGCAAACAAAACTATATACAAATATTTACAAAGGGTTTGGGGGAGGGCCACAAACAAGGTGGGGGTGGGTAAGGGGCAGGGGTGAATAGATGGTAGAGGGAATGAGGGGTGTGAGGGTGGGTCCAGGGGAGTAGGGGAAATCAGGGGCATCAGTATGCTCAGTGGGAGCCCCGCTCCCTGCTCCAGCTGCTCCTCCCGCCATGCCGCCATCTTACTCCCAGTCTGTCTATCCTTTCTAGGATCTCCAGTGAGGCCCTGGCAGCATGAAGGATCTCTTGCAGCGCCTCTCTGATAGTCTGCAGCTGCCATACACCTAGGGTAAGGGAGCAGAGTCAATAGTTGTGAATGCACAGCCCCATGCAGCCCACCCACTGTGCATGGCATACGGCCATGGGACATGCCTCTGTGATGGTGTGTGACCACCCACAGTGATCGCGTCCACAAGACCTGCCCACCCAGGTGCACACAGCCATGCAGACCGCTGTGCACACCCACTGGCCAAGTCCTGCACAGCTCCACCGTGGCTGATCAGTGACATGGCTATGCAGTGCAAATGCAGTGGCACAGCCATGTACCCAGTGCATGCATGGACCACCATTGACGCACTCCCAGACATGCAGTGCCACTGGACAGTGCTGACTGTATCAAGTTATGTGCATGGCAGTAGTGTCAATGGATGGTGGCCATTCTCCGCTGCGTGCCCTGTTACACAGCATGCAGAAGTAATCATGGATGTAAGGCACTCACCATCATCAGGCTGGTCAATTTGCCTGTCTGGTCCAGCCGCCTTCTCGGCCTGCTGTTGCTCACAGCGCAGCATCACCTCCCTCGCACGCCAGAGCTCCTCTGAGCCTAGGGTGCAAACATTGAGAGAGGAACTTCAGTACAAACTGGTAGCAAAGTCCCCCCGCCCCCATGTGTGTGCAATCCCACACAGCCGTACCCACCCTCCCCACCCCGATACCACCACGGCCCACACTGGACGGCCCCCCATGTGCTGAACACATGCCACCGTGATACCCATATGGACGTTAACAGTGTATGGATGGGGCACCTACCAGGCCATGGCACCGTGCCCCTCCTGGCATGTGCCTGCAGCCAGGCAAGCCTTTCCGGGTCCTGGTGCTGCAGGTCACCATAGCGGTGCCTGCACTGCTCTGCAGTCCTCTTCATGCCAGTGGCCTCCTCCAGGGCCACTGCCACCTCCTCCCACACTGCACTCCTGGCCCTGTCCAGGGGTGCCTCCCCAAATAGGGCAGCAGCATGGGGCTCCACTAACTGAACCAGAATGGCCAGTTCCATTTGGCTCCAGATGGACTCCTCTCTCGTGCCATCCTGTACTGTTTCAGTGTCCAATTTGACACTCTGTAGCACACGTTCACCATGTGCGGATGCTGCGTGGTACTGCACTGTCATTCCCCATTGTGCTGTCAATGAACAGCATGATAGAGGTGCACCCATGCAGATGCATGGTGCCTAGAGGCAAAGGTCAGCACAGGGTCACGGGTCTCTTGCACACGGACCACAACATCACGATTGATACTCACCATGTGTAGTGCAGTAGGGCACCTGTGTGTCACTTCCTGTAGTGGCCTACCATGCTGCTGCCCCAGTGCACCTATGGTACCCCAGTGCCAGAGCGCCATACATGTGAACAGCGCAGTAGCACCACTGGCACAATGGTGGCTGTGCCCTGCATTACCTCAAGTGCACAGCATGTCAGCAGCGTGGCAGGCGTCAGTGTCAGCACCCTGAGCATGTGCCATTCGGGTGTCCACTGCGCATGTCACAGAAATGCGCCCTTGCCTGAGCACGTTCAACACAATTGCACAAAGTTCAACAGTGCGATATTCAGCCGGCATATGCAAATCAGCTAATCAGCTATTCAATGGCATAGATACCGCATCAGCATCTACTTAAAATTGTGCCTCACCTCATTTGCATGCGTTGTGCTATAAAAATGTAACATTGGGCTGCAGTGGCCATAGTCTGTTATTGCAGTCTATTGTGGTGAGTTGCATGCTGTTTGGGAGTGTGGACTATGGTGTGTGTGGGACATGCATGGGACTACACAATCACAGATAACACCTGTCATTCCTACAGGATCAAGAATGAGTGATCGTGAGGTGGAGGAAGAGGAAAAGAGACATGGCAGGAAGAGGAGGCCTAACTTCACCAAGGCAGAAACAGATGCCCTGTTTGAGGCCTACCTTGACCAGGAGCCGCTGCTCAGCAGACAGCAGGGAATAACACAGGCCCATGCTGCTGCATAGGAAGAGATGGTGCATGCCATCAATCTGCATGGCAGCCACCAGTGGTCTGTGCAGTAGTGCAAAAAGAAGATGGGCACGGACAGGTGGAGGATTAAGGACACGGTGGCTGCCATCAGGGCAGCACGATCTGCAACCGGTGGGGGCCAGCCAGCCGTGCAATGCCTGACCCCACAAGAAGAGTGGGTTGCTGGCAGCAAGCAGCATTGTGCCATTGAGGGTGTTCCAGGTGGTGGATTCCAGATGGGTGGTAGCCCATCACTGCATGGTAGGTCCTGATCTGTCAATGGGGGGGAGACAGGGTAGGGCAGATACATTAATGCTACTGTGTTCCCTTACAGCTCCTGAGCATCTACATGGGTCAGCAGTGGTGGGCTTGTCCACCAAGGGTGATACCATGGACATAGAGGAGGGCCCGTCTGGCTGTCCAGACTGATGTTGGTGGAGCAGGTGGAGGAGGCCCTGCCCATGTCCCAGCGTGCCAGCGCCCATGGATGCCATCATGCTGAGACTCGGACTAGTGCCGGATCCATCACTGATGATGATGGAGCTCACTTCATGGACAGTGATACGTGTGGGCTGCAGGATGGCCAGACAGCAGGTAACAGCATGGGCATGGCCATGGGTGGTGCCGCCGTGGAGGCCTGCATGACATTACAGTCCCAGCCTGTGCCTGTCTGCACCAGTGGGGCAGCACTGGTGTGTGTCCAGGACAGTGAGGCTGTTGCAGCCACTGCAGCAGCACCATTGAGCCCTAGAGAGCGGCAGCCAGAGGGGCAGTGTCAGCAGTTGGCCAATGGCCATGGGGGTACAGTGTCGGGGGCAGCATCAGTGCACCACCTGGGGACATGCCCAGGCATGGCCCTGATGTGCAGCACCCACCCTCAAGGGGTGCTGTCCATCGGGGCCACGAACACCGTGAGGGACAGCATGCCAATCAGGCAGATGACCTCTTAGAAGAGCACACCCGCATACTCCAAGATTCATTTGATCAGCAGTTGCGGCTTGTGACGGCGGTGGATACACTCAGTGTGGCCCTGCACCAGGCAGAGGAGCGGTGCAGCAGGGACACTGGTCTGCTCCTGGCAGGGATGGACTGGATGCAGGAGGATGTGACCACTGCCATTGACAGGCTGACACAGACAATCACAGCTGCCATGGCCACAGTGGGCACACAGTTATTTGCCCATGCGTCGCAGACACCGCGCAGTGCAATGTCCACCCCCCATTCCCGGCATCATGTGACACCCTCCTTGTTGACACCAGGTTCAGCTGTGGGCATCCTAGCTCGCCTGACGAGGCATATTCCAGTGTGTGCTGCAGGACCTCTGCGCGAGCACGGTCGCGTTCATGCAGCGGAACCCCTGGGAGACCGTCAGTGCCACCCCATGAGGCCATTGGTCAGCCTGTCACTGCTGGCAGGACTCGGCGGGGCCACCTACGCATCCGTGGTGGCCGTGGCACTGTGGTGTGTGACTGATCTATCTCCCACCAAGGCTACTGTCTGATGCTGCCCTGTGTGCAGTGTGTTGTTCAATGTGCAATGCACAGGTGGGGTATCCGACCCTGCACATACACACATACGAGCCATCTGCACACCCTCCCGGCTGCTGTCCATTGTGGCGTGTGCATGATGATGCCTGCATTGTGCTGTCCACCACTGTGCAATGGTGCCCAGCGTCTGACACATGCACAATGACAGGCACTGAGCGTAGTGATCTGTGGACGAGTGTGTGGCTAGGGGTGGCAGTTGGGGTTGACATGCCTCCTACCCTTTGTGCATGTCTTGTGGGGGGTGTGTGTGTGTGACTGCATGCCATGTTAGACCTTGCCCATCCCTGATGGCGTGTGCAGTTCCATGCTCGGCCAATTCCCTTAACGACATGCACCCCTGGGGTTTGTCCATGCGAGTTTGTGGGTTGTGCCTTTGCCACTGGTGGTTGCACATGGCCCCATGACTTACCTGGGTTGGTTGAAGTGCTCCTCTGTGATGGTGTCCCGGTGCAGCTGTGCCATCCGGATCAGTCAGGGGTCCCTTCGACCAAGGGGGGGCTGCCCATCACCATCTTCACCAGCGTTCTCATCGTCCCCATCGCTGTCACCCTCTTTGACCTGTACGGCTATCCCACAGTCGTTGGCCATGTTGTGCAGGATGCAACAGGCCAGGAATAGCCCACAGGCCTTTGAGGGGCTGTACTGTAGGGCACCGCCAGACATGTCCAGGCAATGGAAATGTGCCTTCAGCATCCCGAACACCTGCTCAATGACATTGCGTGTGGTGGCATGTGCCTCATTGTAGTGTTGCTGCAATGGGGTCACGGGCGGCTGGTATGGTGTGAGCAGTCAGGGATGGAGTGGGTATCCACTGTCACCTGTGTGTAGAGGGTGAACATTAGTTTGGTGGTCAGCGTCGCCCTGCCATGGGCCATCTAGGCCAGTAACCATGTCACCTCTGACTATGCCCCTCCCAAGCTCCATGTCTTTCTGTGTGATTTGCATACTTATCCACTATGTGGTCAGTGGGGATGTCCCCACTCTCGAACCTGTGGCACAGTGCAGACTGGTGGCAGATGAATGCATCATGTGCTACCCCCAGGGTGCATGGCATAGACATTGATTATGCACCTCCTGGCATCACCACCACCTGGCAGTTGATGCTTGCATACTCCTTCCAATTTATGTATGCTGCCCCTTCGGGGCAAGGTGGCATGTGGATGGCCGCATGGGTGCAGTCTATTGCCCTGAGCATGCCAGGCATGCGTGCTACTCTGTGGAACTTCTGTATGTTTGCTGTGCACTCTGCCAGTGTACTGGGGAAATGGATGCACTCAGCAGCATGTGGCAGCAGTGCACTGAGGAACTGGGTGAGAAGGCGTGATGCAGCCAACTGAGTTATCCTTGTCATGTCCTCTGTTGGTCTCTGGAAGATACTCGTGGTGAGCAGGCACATGACAGCTGTCACTTTGGTCTCCACTGACAGAGCATGGCTCTGTCGTGTGGGGGCCTGCATCACATCACTGCACAGCTCACAGAGCCACCTCAGGATCACCTGGTTCAGGTGGTACCGGCCCACGATCTTAGTATCAGTGTACAGCTCGCAGCTGGTGCAGGCTCGGTACTGCCTGTTGGGGGCACACCGCCGATGGGCCCTTCCATGGCCACACCCCCCTGCTGCCTGCCTTCTCACCCCCCTCAATACTGCCTACATCTGGATGGTGGCACTGGCCATGTCCCTGGCTTGTGTTACCCCCTCAGCAGCTGTTTTACTGTTCCTCCCACTGTCCTTACTGCTACTCTCCCTGCACCTGGAACACCTCCCTGTAGTGGCCGTACTGCCCATGATCTGTGCCCTCAGTACTGTGTGGCACTTCCCAATTTTATCCTGCACTGTGGCACAGGCTCCCCACACCTTCCCTGTTCCTGGTGGTTCCAGGTGCTCTGTCCTGCTCCTGCCCTGTCCTGCTCCCAGTTTTTGTGTGCCTGTGCGGCTGCCTGCAGTTCACCAACATGTGGCTTCCTGTAGCGTTCTTGTTCCTCTCTCTTGTTCCTTTTTATTTTGGATCATTTCTGCTATCGCGCAACTTCTGCTTGCTCCCCTATTGCGCATGGTGCATGTTGTTGAATATCGCACTGTGCCATTTATTCATGGTTCCTCCTCCTTCAGTTGCGCGTGCATTCATAACATTACGCTCTTGCACATTGTGATTTGGGGATGCATCTACCTCCCGCAGAATATCACACAATGGCGCATTTTCGGACTTGCGCTGACGCATCCCTGTTGCGCATGGCGCAACCCTTTTGAATATCTAGGTCTCAGAGCCTTCTTCTTCATAGTCAAGCCAGTCCCAACCAGCCCCCCCCCAAGTCCTCACCACCCTAGTCAGGAAAATGACCAAAACAATGATTCTCAGTCTGGGCCTGTATTTGTAGACATAACAAGTGATCAATCTGACTTGATCATACCAATTTCTGAAATGAGTGAGAAAAATTATAGCAGCAGCAGAAAGTGACCTTTGATTTTAGATGAGGAAAATGAAACAACAAAAAAAGTCTGATGAGAAAAGAAGTAAAGATAAAAAATATGATGTTGAAGAAAGGGCTCAAACATTTCAGCATCACTGGCTAAATCAGTTTACCTGGTTAGGGTATGATGACCAAAAATATGCCATGTACTGCTCTGCCTGTAAAAAATATCCCACTCTTGCAACTCCTGCTTATTCAAAAAAACCTAACGTGTTTGCCACTGGTTCAAATAATTTCAGAATTGAGTCCATGAGAGCCCATGAGAAATCAAATCCACATATAATTTGTGCAAACCAGCATAGTCATGAAACTGGTCAACATGCAATCAATTTTAACATATCTGAAACTGCAATTTATCACGCATTTTATCAGATGGAGGAAGTCACTAAAAATAAAATGAGGCGTTTATTTAACACTGCATATTCCTTGGCTAAAAATGTACATCCTTTCTCAGATATGGAGTGGCTTTGCACATTGCAAGAAAAAATGGGGTTAAACTCGTCAGCAACTATGCAAATGGTAAGTGGGCCAGAGATTTCTGTAACGCAATATCAGCTGTCATGTCTAAAACACAGATCCAGACTGTCAAAAATACAAAATTCGTTACCGTTCTTGCAGATGGCAGTACAGATGCAAGCATTGTAGAGTGGAAAAATGTCTTCCTTCGTTTTGTTGATGGTGCAGAAAAAAGTTACAACTGTGTTAATTAAAGCTGTACCTCTTGAACATTCTCACGCAGATGGAGTTTTTAAAGCAATAAGCTCTGCCCTTGAGTCTGTTGATTTTTCCTTTGCGAACCTTAACAATGTGAGCAGACCTGGACCAGTTCTTGTGTGTGCCAACTTTGATGGTGCCAGTGTGATGATGGGCCATACAGGTGGCACCATAGCAAAAATCTGAGAACATGTCCCACTGTAATACCCATGCATTGCGTAGCCCACAAACTGAATTAGCAGTTCTCGACATCATGAAAAAAAATACCTTTGTTCAAAAAGTAGAAAACACCTTGAAAGGAATTTTAAAATTTTACCACTACAGCCCCAAGAAACTTAGGGAACTGCAGGAAATAGCAGATGTCATACAAACCGAGTTGGCTCATTTCAGTGCAATAAAGCAAGTGTGTTGGCTTACAAGTACAACGCGTTCAGTTCATGCTGTTCAAGTCAACCTGCCTACAGTATCAGTGTACAGCTCGAAGCTGGTGCAGGCTCAGTACTGCCTGTTGGGGGCATACTGCCGACGGGCCCTTCCACAGCCACGCATCCCTACTGCCTGCCTTCTCAACCCCCTCATTACTGCCTGTAACCTTTCCTGATGCTGATGCTGTACTGTCTGCTACTCTGCTGTAATGATGTTCTTACTGTGCTGCCAGCTGGCACTCTGTGCTGCTGCTGCAACCACACTTGTTGTTAGTTCCTCGCTGCTGATGCTAATTCTGTCACAATCCTTATGCTCGCCATGCTGCTGACAAAAATAAAATCATATTATTTATTCTCCTTATTATCTGTTTCAACACTAAATAACTACTACAATAAATCCATTGAGTTTTCTGTAGTTTGATATTTTCCATTAAAAATATGTCATTTTATACTGTGACTACCAACTCGAGCACTGGGACAACTGCTTTTGGACAAAGCCACTTGTCCGAGGACAAGTACCTAATTTTAAAATTTGTCAAGCCCTGAGTGCCACTATAGTTAGAGCTGAGCACCCCATATAAGTTTAAAGTGTGAAATTTTGCACCTTAATAACTTTGCCACTATTTGACAGATATGCCTGAAATTTGGCAGGCACTGAGCGTTAGCATGCATTTTGGGAACTGCCAAGTTTCATACTGGTCAGATATATGGTTGTGGAGCTATTAAGCGACATTCTGTAGCGCATTTACAGCTTTTTTTTGTGCATTCTTTGCTCACACCTACAGGTTGCACAGTTTAAGTGACTGGTCCAAAAAATGTCAGGGTACATGCAGCTGTGGTCCCTGATTTGCCTTTTGAAGATTTCATGAAAAAATATTGAACGGTTCAAAAGTAATTCAAAAAACAAATTTCCCATTATAGTCAAAGGGAAAAGTTAACAAAAAGTTTGACAGTGTCGCAAATGCAGTTTTTAGTGTTGCAAATGACCCCTGTAGTGTTGTGAATCAGCCACATTTTTTTCCAGTTACTGATCACAGAAAAGCTTGGCACTTAAAATTGGGACCCTCTAGGGACACAATTCTTTTTGGGTTTACATAGTCAAACCCTGAGGATGCTAGGCATGTCTTTTCTGGGGGGTTAAACACCCCAGAAATATGTTTTTTACATTTTTGGGAAAAGTAGTGTCACAAATTGTGTCTAACCTGTTGAAAATAACAGGAATTCTTTGTCGCCCTGCTGCAAAACACTGGTTTGGTCTTTTGGGGCTGAAATTTGGAGGGAAGAAAGCCAATATCCCACAGATGTGCCTTTCACTGGATTGGTGACAAAATATTGCATGGGTGCAAGGTTATGGTGCTCCGAAGTTTACGCTTTTTCCCATAGACTAACATTGCGGTGTCTGCCGCTCCTTTCGGGGTCCGTATCTCGGAAACACTTCGAGATACGGACTTTTCGTCAGCAAAATGCTTAGTCCCCTGCCATGGAATTAAGTAGAAAACTAGCCAGGAAAGTCATAAATCATATGAAATTTTTATTTTTTTTCTACGTCGTACGGTTCCTGAGATATAAGCAATTTAGAATTCTAAGTGCTCATTTTCTGCTCCAAAGCCCATACATTCTTTGTACTCACTGTGATTCTCTATGCAGCTGTTGGGCAAAAACAAGGAATGCACTTCCATTACTGCTACAGTTAGCATTCCCACTTGTGTTTCCATATCCATTTGCATTAGTGTTCCCGTTTACACCACTGTGTGCAGTACCCTTTGTGTTTTTGTTTGCACTTGCGTTTGTGTTACTGTTATCATTTGTGTTTACACTAATGTTTCTGTTTGCATTTTGATTTGCATCACCGTGCACATTTTCATTTGCATTTGTGACTGCCCTTCTGTTTTTTCATTTTTCTTTCATTTGGCGATATCGTTGCTGTTACTATTACCATTTGGTTTCCAAATGCATTACCTTGATCGTGAGCGTTACGGTTTGTGTTTGCGTACACGCTTGTGTTTGTGTTTCTGTTTTCTTTGGTGTTATTCTTGCTGTTACCATTACCATTTTCATTTCCAATTGCGGCACCATGACCGTGTGCGTTACCAGTTGTGTTTCCGTACATAATTGCGATTGCATCTCTGTTTGTGTTACTGTTCACTTTGGCATCACTTTGCGCTTGCGTTTCTCTTACCGTTTGCATTATCATTTATGTTTGCATCACCATGTGTGTTACCATTTGTGCTTGCATTTCCATAGCAGTTACTGTTAGTATGTGAGTGAAAATCACATGGTGGGAGCGTGGGGCCTGAAGGGCCCGTGCCCCCACCACCACATTACATTCACTATTTATAGTCGTCATTCTCAAATAGAAGGGAAATTCATGGCAAAAAAACTCTACTTAATGCGTCAGTTAGGGTTGTTCCACAGTGACAAAAGCGAGGAAATTCGATGTTAGGGTTGAAACTCCCCCTTGCACACCCCACTCCACCCTCTCAACTGGCATTGGGATGTGCGTCAGGGTTGTTGGCCCTAACTCTCACTCCATTCTCCTATACTTCACCACCTACACATGTAAAGGGGTGAGAGCTAGGGCTGATGACCCTAATGCACAACCCAAAGCTGGTTGGAGGATGGGGTTGGGAGAAAGGGGGGTTTCAACCCTAACAATGAATTTCCTCACTTTTGTTGCTGTGGAAGAACCCTAATTGCCATGAATATATTATGGTAGCACAGTAGTGCTACCATAGTTAGTGTTGAGTAGCACTTTTAAGGTTAAAGGGTGAAATTGTGTACCTTAATAACTTTGCCACCGTTTAGCAGATTTGCCTGAAATTTGGCAGACATAGTTGGGCATGGTAGATCTTGGGATCTGACAACTTGTGTACCAGTCAGTTACACAGCTGTGGAGATATTAAGCAACATCTGAATGCACAATTACGTCTTTTTGCTAATTCTTTGCTCTCTCCTACAGGTCACACAGTTTGCGAGACCAGTCCAAAAACTTCAGGGAATGTGCGGTCGGGGTCCCCAATGTGCCTTTTGAAGATTTTGTGAACAAATATTGAACTGTTCAAAAGTTATTCAAAAGAAAAGTTCCCATTATAAGTCAAAGGGAAAAGTTAAAAAGTTTGAAAGTGTCGCAAATGCACTTTTTAGTGTTGCAAATGACCCTAGCAGTGTCACAAATCTGCCATTTTGTTTTCAGTTACTGATAAGAAAAATGCTTGGCATTTAAAATTGGGACCCTCTGGGGACACAATTATTTCTGTGTTTACCTAGTCGGACCCTGAGGATGCTAGCCATGTCTTTATTTTTGGGTTGAACACCCCAGAAATGTTTTTCAAATTTCTGAAAATAGTAGTGTTGCAAAGTAGTGTCGCACTTGTGACACTTTCACAAATTTTTTGAAAGGTGTCACAAATTGTGAAAGTACTTTTCCAGACTATGGCCAAAATGAGCGTTAGCATACATTTTGGGATCTGCCAAGTTTTATACTGGTCGGATATATGGTTGTGGAGTTATTAAGCGATATTCTGTAGCGCAGTTACAGTTTTTTGTGCATTCTTTGCTCGCATCTGCAGGTCACATGGTTTGTGTGACTGGTCCAAAAACATTAGGGAACGTGCGGCTGGGGTCCCTGATTTGCCTTTTGAAGATTTTATGAAAAAATATTGAATGGTTCAAAAGTTATTCAAAAAACAAATAGTTAAAGGGAAACGTTAAAATGTTCAACAGTGTCATAAATGCAGTTTTTAGCATCACAAATGACCCCTGTAGTGTTGTGAGTCAGCCACATTTTTTTCAGTTACTGATCTCAGAAATGTTTGGCATTTAAAATTGGGACCCTCTAGGGACACAATTAATTTTCTGTTTACCTAGTCAAGCCCAGAGGATGCTAGGTGTGTCCTTTTTTGGGGGGTTCAACACCCCAGAAATGTTTTTTAAATTTTTGAGAAAAGTTGTGTCACAAATTGTGTTGAATGTGTGACACTTTCATGATTTTTTTTGCGAAATCGTATTTTGCTACACTACTATTCGACACTGTGGGGAAAATAACTGGAATTCTTTGTCACCCTGCTGCAAAACACTGATTTGGTCTTTTGGGATGAAATTTGGATGGAAGAAAGCCAATATCCCGCAGATGTGCCTTTCACTAGTTTGGTGACAAAATATTGCACAGATACAAGGTTATGGTGCTCCAAAGTTGACGCTTTTTCCTATAGACTGACATAGCAGTGTCTGCCACTCCTTTCGGGGCCCGTATCTCAGAAAAGCTTCAAGATACGGACTTTTCGTCAACACAATTCTTAGCCAACTGCCATGGAACTAAGTGGAAAACTAGCCAGGAAAGTCATAAATCATATGAAATTATTTTTTTTCTACTTCGGACGGTTTCTGAAATATAAGCAATTTAGTATTCCAAGTGCTCATTTTCTGCTCCAAAGCCCATTATTATGCATACATTCTTTGTACTTACTGTGTTTCTCTATGCAGCTGTTGGGCAAAAACAGGGTGTGCACTTCCATTACTGCAACAGTTAGCATTCCCCTTGCTGTTTCCGTATCCATTTGCATTAGTGTTCCCATGTACGCCACTGTGTGCGTTACCCTTTGTGTTTTTGTTTGCGCTTTTATTTGCATTACTGTTACCATTTGTGTTTACACTACTGTTTCTGTTTGCATTTTGATTTACGTCACCGTGCGCATTTTCATTTGCATTTGCGGCTGCCCTTCTGTTTTTTCATTTCTCTTTCATTTGTCGATATTGTTGCTGTTACTGTTACCATTTGGTTTCCAATTACATTACCTTGACCGTGCGCGTTACGGTTTGTGTTTGTGTACACGTTTGCGTTTGTGTTTCTGTTTTCTTTGGCGTTATTCTTGCTGTTATCATTACCATTTTCATTTCCAATTGCGACACCATGACCATGTGCATTACCAGTTGTATTTCTGTGCACAATTGCGATTGCATCTCTGTTTGCGTTGCTGTTCACTTTGGCATCACTTCACTCTTGTGTTTCTCTTACCATTTGTGTTATCATTTATGTTTGCATCACCATGTGTGTTACCATTTGTGCTTGCATTTCCATTGTGGTTACTGTTAGTATGTGAGCAAAATCACATAGTGGGAGCGTGTGGCCCAAAGGGCCCGCTCTCCCACCAGCACATTACATTCACTATTTATAGTCCTCATTCTCAAAAAGAAGGGAAATTCATGGAAAAAAACTCTATTTAATGCATCAGTTAGGGTTGTTCCACTGTGAGAAAAGTGAGGAAATTCAATGTTAGGGTTGAAACCCCACCTTGCACACCCCACCCCTCAACTGGCATCGGGATGTGCATTGGGGTCATCAGTTCTAACTGTCACTCCATTCTCCTATACTTCACCACCTCAGCATGTTTACACATATGAAGGTGTGAGAGTTGGGGCTGATGAACCTAATGCACACCCCAATGCTTGTTGGGGGATGGGGTGAGGGGGAAAGGGGGTTTCAAATCTAATATTGAATTTCCTCACTTTTGTTGCTGTGGAAGAACCCTAATTGCCATGAATATATTATGGTAGCACAGTAGTGCTACCATAGTTAGTGATGAGTAGCACTTTTAAGGTTAAAGGGTGAAACTTTGCACCTTAATAACTTTGCCACTGTTTGGCAGATGTGACTGCAATTCGGCAGGTGTGGCTCTGCATGGTAGATCTTGGGATCTGCCAACTTGTGTACCAGTCAGATACACAGCTGTGGAGTTATTAAGCAACATCCGAATGCACAATTACATTTTTTTTGCTAATTCTTTGTTCTCTCCTACAGGTCGCACAGTTTGCGCAACCGGTCCAAAAACGTCAGGGAATGTGCGGCCGGGGTCCCCAATGTGCCTTTTGAAGATTTTGTGAACAAATATTGAACTGTTCAAAAGTTATTCAAGAAACAAGTTCCCATTATAAGTCAAAGGGAAAAGTTAAAACATTCAAAAGTGTCGCAAATGCACTTTTTAGTGTCACAAATGGCCTTAGCAGTGTTGCAAATCTGCCATTTTCGTTTTTGTTACTGATCAGAAAAATGCTTGGCATTTAAAATTGAGAACCTCTAGGGACACAATTATTTTTGTGTTTACCTAGTCAGACCCTGAGGATGCTAGCCATGTCTTTATTTTGGGGTTAAACACCCAGAAATGTTTTTCAAATTTCTGGAAACAGTAGTGTCGCAAAGTAGTGTCACACTTATGACACTTTAGCAAACTTTTGCAAAAGGTGTCACAAATTGTGAAAGTACTTTTCCAGACTATGGCCAAAATAAACGTTAGCATACAGTTTGGGATCTGCCAGGTTTCATACTGGTCGGATACATGGTCATGGGGTTATTAAGCGACATTCTGTAGCGCATTTACAGTTTTTTTGTGCATTCTTTGCTCACATCTACAGGTCACATGGTTTGTGTGACTGGTCCAAAAACATCAGGAAACATGTGGCTGGTCTCCCTGATTTGCGTTTTGAAGATTTCTTGAAAAAATATTGAACGGTTCAAAAGTTATTCAAAAGACAAATTTCCCATTATAGTCAAAGAGAAAAGTTAACACAAAGTTTGACAGTGTCACAAATGCAGTTTTTAGTGTCACAAATGACCCCTGTAGTGCTGTGAGTCAGCCACATTTTTCAGTTACTGATAACAGAAATGCTTGCATTTAAAACTGGGACCCACTAGAGACACAATTTTTGTGTTTACCTAGTCAAGCCCTGAGGATGCTAGTCGTGTCTTTTTTTGGGGGTTAAACACTCCAGAAATATGTTTTCTAAATTTTGGGAAAAGTAGTGTCACAAATTGTGTCAAACCTGTGACACTTTCATGATTTTTTTGCGAATGTGTCATATTTTGCTAAACTACTATTCGACACTGTGGGCAAAATAACAGGAATTCTTTGTCACCCTGCTGCAAAATACTGGTTTTGGTCTTTTGGGCTGAAATTTGGAGGGAAGAAAGCCAATATCCCCCAGATGTGCCTTTTACTGGTTTGGTGACAAAATATTGCATGGGTTTAAGGTTACAGTGCTCTGAAGTTTAAGCTTTTTTCCATAGACTAACATTGCAGTGCCTGCCACTCCTTTTGGGGCCCGTATCTCAGAAACACTTCGAGATACGGACTTTTCATCAGCTAAGGCCCCAGCCATGGAACTAAGTGGAAACCTAGCCAGGAAAGTCATAAATCATATGAAATTTTTATTTTTTTCTACGTCGTACGGTTCCTGAAATATAAGCAATTTAGTATTCCAAGTGCTCATTTTCTGTTCCAAAGCCCATTATTATGAATACATTCTTTGAACTCACTGAGTTTCTCTGTGCAGCTGTTGGCCAAAAACAGGGAGAGTGCTTCCATTACTGCTACAGTTAGCATTCCCACTTGCTGTTTCCGTATCCATTTGCATTAGTGTTCTCGTGTACGTCACTGTGTGCATTACCCTTTGTGTTTTTGTTTGCACTTGTGTTTGCGTCACTGTTACTATTTGTTTTTACACTACTGTTTCTGTTTGCATTTTGATTTGCATCACCGTGTGCATTTTCCTTTGTGTTTGTGGCTGCCAATCTGTTTTTTCATTTCTCTTTTGTTTGGCGATATCGTTGCTGTTACTATTTAGTTTCCAATTGCATTATCTTGACCGTGCGCATCATGGTTTGTGTTTACGTACACGTTTGCGTTTGTGTTTCTGTTTTCTTTGGTGTTATTCTTGCTGTTACCATTTTTTTTCTATTTGTGGCACCATGACCGTGTGCATTACCAGTTGCATTTCTGTACATAATTGCGTTTGCATCTCCATTTGCGTTACTGTTCACTTTGGCATCACTTTGTGCTTGCATTTCTCTTACCGTTTGCATTATCATTTATGTTTGCAACACCATGTGTATTACCATTTGTTCTTGCATTTTCATTGTGGTTACTTTTAGCATGTGAGTAAATCCATGGTGGGAGCGGGCACCAAAGGGCCCGCACTCCCACCACCACATTACATTCACTATTTATAGTCCTCATTCTCAGAAAGAAGAAAAATTCATGGCAAAAAACTCTATTTAATGCATCAGTCAGGGTTGTTCCACAGCAACAAAAGTGAAGACATTTGATGTTAGGGTTGAACCCCCTGCACACCCCACCCTGTCCCCTAACCGCATCGGGATGTGCGAGGGTCATCGGTCCTAACTCTCACTGCATTCTCCTATTCATCACCACCTCCACTCATTTACGCATGTGAAGGGGTGAAAGTTAGGGCAGATGACCCTAATGCACTCCCCGATGCTGGATGGGGGATGGCATTGGGGGAAAGGGTGGTTTCTACCCTAACATTGAATTTCCTCACTTTTGTTGCTGTGGAACAAACCTAATTGCTATGAATATATTATGATAGCACGGTAGTGCTACCATAGTTAATGTTGAGAAGCATTTTTAAGGTTAAAGTGTGAAACTTTGCATCTTAATAACTTTGCCACTGTTTAGCAGATTTGCCTGAAATTTGTCTGGCATGGTTGGGCATGCTAGATCTTGGGATCTGCCAACTTGTGCACCAGTCAGATACACAGCTGTGGAGCTATTAAGCAACATCCAAATGCATAATTACCTATTTTTGCTAATTCTTTGCTCTCTCCTACAGGTCGCACAGTTTGCACGACCGGTCCAAAAACTTCAGAGAATGTGCTGCAGGGGTCCCCAATGTGCCTTTTGAAGATTTTGTGAACACATATTGAACTGTTCAAAAGTTCTTCAAAAAACAATTTCCCATTATAAGTCAATGGGAAAAGTTAAAAGTTCGAAAGTGTCTCAAATACACTTTCTAGTGTCGCAAATGGCCCTAGCAGTGTCTCAAATCTGCCATTTTGCTTTCAGTTACTGATCAGAAAATGCTTGCATTTAAAATTGAGACCTCTAGGGACACAATTATTCTGTGTTTACCTAGTCGTACCCTGAGGATGCTAGCCATGTCTTTATTTTGGGGTTAAAGACCCCAGATATGTTTTTCAAATTTCTGGAAACAGTAGTGTCGCAAAGTAGTGTCACACTTATGACACTTTAGCAAACTTTTGCAAAAGGTGTCACAAATTGTGAAAGTACTTTTCCAGACTATGGCCAAAATAAACGTTAGCATACAGTTTGGGATCTGCCAGGTTTCATACTGGTCGGATACATGGTCATGGGGTTATTGCGACATTCTGTAGCGCATTTACAGTTTTTGTGCATTCTTTGCTCACATCTACAGGTCACATGGTTTGTGTGACTGGTCCAAAAACATCAGGAAACATGTGGCTGGTCTCCCTGATTTGCGTTTTGAAGATTTCTTGAAAAAATATTGAACGGTTCAAAAGTTATTCAAAAGACAAATTTCCCATTATAGTCAAAGAGAAAAGTTAACACAAAGTTTGACAGTGTCACAAATTCAGTTTTTAGTGTCACAAATGACCCCTGTAGTGCTGTGAGTTAGCCACATTTTTTTCAGTTACTGATAACAGAAATGCTTGCATTTAAAACTGGGACCCACTAGAGACACAATTCTTTTTGTGTTTACCTAGTCAAGCCCTGAGGATGCTAGTCGTGTCTTTTTTGGGGGGGTTAAACACCCCAGAAATATGTTTTCTAAATTTTTGGGAAAAGTAGTGTCACAAATTGTGTCAAACCTGTGACACTTTCATGATTTTTTTGCTAATGTGTCATATTTTGCTAAACTACTATTCGACACTGTGGGCAAAATAACAGGAATTCTTTGTCACCCTGCTGCAAAATACTGGTTTTGGTCTTTTGGGCTGAAATTTGGAGGGATGAAAGCCAATATCCCACAGATGTGCCGTTCACTGGTTTGGTGACAAAATATTGCACGGGTTTAAGGTTACAGTGCTCCGAAGTTTAGGCTTTTTTCCATAGACTAACATTGCAGTGCCTGCCGCTCCTTTCAGGACCCGTATCTTGGAAACACTTCGAGATACGGACTTTTCATCAGCAAAATGCTTAGCCCCCTGCCATGGATCTAAGTGGAAACCTAGCCAGGAAAGTCATAAATCATATGAAATTTTTTTAATTTTTTCTATGTCGTACGGTTCCTGAAATGTAAGCAATTTAGTATTCCAAGTGCTCATTTTCTGTTCCAAAGCTCATTATTATGAATACATTCTTTGTACTCACTGAGTTTCTCTGTGCAGCTGTTGGCCAAAAACAGGGAGAGTGCTTCCATTACTGCTACAGTTAGCATTCCCACTTGCTGTTTCCGTATCCATTTGCATTAGTGTTCTCGTGTACGTCACTGTGTGCATTACCCTTTGTGTTTTTGTTTGCACTTGTGTTTGCGTTACTGTTACTATTTGTTTTTACACTACTGTTTCTGTTTGTATTTTGATTTGCATCACCGTGTGCATTTTCCTTTGCGTTTGTGGCTGCCAATCTGTTTTTTCATTTCTTTTGTTTGGCTATATCGCTGTTACTATTTAGTTTCCAATTGCATTACCTTGACCGTGCGCATCATGGTTTGTGTTTACGTACACGCCTGCGTTTTGTTTCTGTTTTCTTTGGTGTTATTCTTGCTGTTACCATTTTTTTTCTATTTGTGGCACCATGACCGTGTGCATTACCAGTTGCATTTCTGTACATAATTGCGTTTGCATCTCCATTTGCGTTACTGTTCACTTTGGCATCACTTTGTGCTTGCATTTCTCTTACCGTTTGCATTTATCATTTATGTTTGCAACACCATGTGTATTACCATTTGTTCTTGCATTTTCCATTGTGGTTACTTTTAGCATGTGAGTAAAATCACATGGTGGGAGCGGGGCCCAAAGGGCCCGCACTCCCACCACCACATTACATTCACTATTTATAGTCCTCATTCTCAAAAAGAAGAAAAATTCATGGCAAAAAAACTCTATTTAATGCATCAGTCAGGGTTATTCCACAGCAACAAAAGTGAAGACATTTGATGTTAGGGTTGAACCCCCCCCTGCACACCCCACCCTGTCCCCCTAACCGGCATCGGGATGTGCGTGGGGTCATCGGTCCCAACTCTCACTGCATTCTCCTATTCATCACCACCTCCACTCATTTACACATGTGAAGGGGTGAGAGTTAGGGCTGATGACCCTAATGCACTCCCGATGCTTGTTGGGGATGGGGTTGGGGAAAGGGTGGTTTCAACCCTAACATTGAATTTCCTCACTTTTGTTGCTGTGGAACAAACCTAATTGTTATGAATATATTATGATAGCAACGGTAGTGCTACCATAGTTAATGTTGAGAAGCATTTTAAGGTTAAAGTGTGAAAATTTGCATCTTAATAACTTTGCCACTGTTTAGCAGATTTGCCTGAAATTTGTCTGGCATGGTTGGGCATGCTAGATCTTGGGATATGCCAACTTGTGCACCAGTCAGATACACAGCTGTGGAGCTATTAAGCAACATCCAAATGCATAATTACCTATTTTGCTCATTCTTTGCTCTCTCCTACAGGTCGCACAGTTTGCAACGACCGTCCAAAACTTCAGAGAATGTGCTGTAGGATCCCAATGTGCCTTTTGAAGATTTTGTGAACACATATTGAACTGTTCAAAAGTTCTTCAAAACAATTTCCCATTATAAGTCAATGGAAAGTTAAAGTTCGAAAGTGTCGCAAATACACTTTCTAGTGTCGCAATGGCCCTAGCAGTGTCTCAAATCTGCCATTTTGCTTTCAGTTACTGATCAGAAAAATGTTGGCATTTAAAATTGAGACCTCTAGGGACACAATTATTCTGTGTT
Organism: Neoceratodus forsteri; assembly: GCA_016271365.2. Taxonomy (NCBI): domain Eukaryota; kingdom Metazoa; phylum Chordata; order Ceratodontiformes; family Ceratodontidae; genus Neoceratodus; species Neoceratodus forsteri. The sequence continues at coordinate 1,694,183,180 of CM028130.1, read as the reverse complement.
TACCTAGTCGTACTCTGAGGATGCTAGCCATGTCTTTATTTTGGGGTTAAAGACCCCAGATATGTTTTCAAATTTCTGGAAACAGTAATGTCGCAAGTAGTATCACAACTTGTGACACTTTCGCATTTTTGCAAAAGGTGTCACAAATGTGAAAGTACTTTTCCAGACTATGGCCAAAATAAACGTTAGCATACAGTTTGGGATCTGCCAGGTTTCATACTGGTCGGATACATGGTCATGGAGTTATTAAGCGACATTCTGTAGCGCATTTACATTTTTTTGTGCATTCTTTGCTCACATCTACAGGTCACATGGTTTGTGTGACTGGTCCAAAAACATCAGGGAACATGCGGCTGGTCTCCCTGATTTGCGTTTTGAAGATTTCTTGAAAAAATATTGACCGGTTCAAAAGTTATTCAAAAAAGAAATTTCCAATTATAGTCAAAGGAAAAAGTTACATAAAAGTTGAACAGTGTCACAAATGCAGTTTTTAGTGTTGCAAATGACCCCTGTAGTGTTGTGAGTTAGCCACATTTTTTCAGTTACTGATCACAGAAATGCTTGGCATTTAAAATTGGGACCCTCTAGAGACACAATTCTTTTTGTGTTTACCTAGTCAAGCCCTGGGGATGCTAGGCGTGTCTTTTTTGGGGTGTTAAACACCCCAGAAATATGTTTTCTAAATTTTTGGGAAAAGTAGTGTCACAAATTGTGTTGAACCTGTGACTCTCTCATGACTTTTTGTGAATGTGTTGTATTTTGCTACTCTACTATTCGACACTGTGGGAAAATAACAGGAATTCTTTGTCACCCTACTGCAAAACACTGGTTTTGGTCTTTTGGGCTGAAATTTGAGGGATGAAAGCCAATATCCCACAGATGTGCTGTTCACTGGTTTGGTGACAAAATATTGCACGGGTTTAAGGTTACAGTGCTCCGAAGTTTAGGCTTTTTTCCATAGACTAACATTGCAGTGCCTGCCACTCCCTTCAGGACCCGTATCTTGGAAACACTTCGAGATACGGACTTTTCATCAGCAAAATGCTTAGCCCCCTGCCATGGATCTAAGTGGAAACCTAGCCAGGAAAGTCATAAATCATATGAAATTTTTTTAATTTTTTCTATGTCGTACGGTTCCTGAAATGTAAGCAATTTAATATTCCAAGTGCTCATTTTCTGCTCCAAAGCCCATTGTTATGCATACATTCCTTGTACTCACTGTGTTTCTCTATGCAGCTGTTGGGCAAAAACAGGGAGAGTGCTTTCATTACTGCTACAGTTAGCATTCCCACTTGTTGTTTCCTTATCCATTTGCATTAGTGTTCTCATGTACGCCACTGTGGGCATTATCCTTTGTGTTTTTGTTTGCACTTGCATTTGCGTCACTGTTACTATTTGTTTTTACACTATTGTTCCTGTTTGCATTTTGATTTGCATCACCGTGTGCAGTTTCATTTGCGTTTGTGGCTGCCCATCTGTTTTTTTCATTTCTCTTTTGTTTGGCGATATCATTACTGTTACCATTACTATTTAGTTTCCAATTGCACTACCTTGACCGAGCGCATCACGGATTGTGTTTACGTACACGCTTGCATTTGTGTTTCTGTTTTCTTTGGTGTTATTCTTGCTGTTGCCATTACCATTTTTTTCTATTTGTGGCACCATGACCGTGTACATTACCAGTTGAGTTTCTGTACATAATTGCATTTGCATCTCCGTTTGCGTTACTGTTCATTTTGGCATCACTTTGCGCTTGTGTTTCTCTTACCGTTTACGTTATCATTTATGTTTGCAGCACCATTTGTATTGCCATTTGTGCTTGCATTTCAATTATGGTTACTTTTAGTATGTGAGTGAAAATCACATGGGGATCGGGGCCCAAAGGGCCAGCACTCCAACCATTACATTACATTCACTATTCATAGTCCTCATTATCAAAAAGAAGGAAATTCATGGCAAAAAACTCTATTTAATGCATCAGTCAGGGTTGTTCCACAGCGACAAAAGAGAGGACATTTGATGTTAGGTTGAAACCCCCCTTGCACACCCACCCCGTCCCCCAACCAGCATCGGGATGTGCATTGGTGTCATCTCCAACCTTCACTCCATTCTCCTATACGTCACCACCTCCACTTGTTTACACATGTGAAGGGGGAGAGTTAGGCTGATGACCCTAATGCACACCCGATGCCGTCAGGGATGGGGTGGGGGAAAGGGGGTTTCAACCCTAACATTGAATTTTCTCACTTTTGTTGCTGTGGAACAACCCTAATTGCCATGAATATATTCTGGTAGCATGGTAGTGCTACCATAGTTAGTGTTGAGTAGCACTTTTAAGGTGAAAGGGTGAAACTTTGCACCTTAATAATTTTGCCAACGTTTTGCAGATTTGCCTGAATTGTGGCAGGCATGGTTGGGCATGCTAGATCTTGGGATCTGCCAACTTGTGTACCAATCAGATACACAACTGTGGAGCTATTAAGCAACATCCAAATGCATAATTACCTGTATTTGCTAATTCTTTGCTCGCTCCTACAGGTCACACAGTTTGCGAGACTGGTGCAAAACCTTCAGGGAATGTGCGGCCGTGGTCCCCAATGTGTCTTTTGAAGATTTTGTGAACAAATATTGAACTGTTCAAAAGTTATTCAAAAAGCAAGTTCCATTATAAGTCAATGGGAAAAGTTAAAAAGTTCAAAAGTGTCGTTAAATGTGGTTACTGTTAGCACTTTATAGTGTCGCAAATGGCCTTAGCAGTATCGCAAATCTGCCATTTTGTTTTCAGTTACTGATCAGAAAAATGCTTGGCATTTAACATTGGGACCCTCTAGGGACACAATTATTTCTGTGTTTACCTAGTCGGACCCTGAGGATGCTAGCCATGTCTTTGTTTTGGGGTTGAAGAAGAAATGTTTTTTAAATTTCTGGAAACAGTAGTGGTGCAAAGTAGTGTCGCACTTGTTACACTTTCGCAAATTTTTGCGAAAGGTGTTACAAATTGTGAAAGTACTTTTCCAGACTATGGCTAAAATGAGCATTAGCATACAGTTTGGGATCTGCCAAGTTTCATACTGGTCGGATATATGGTCGTGGAGTTATTAAGCGACATTCTGTAGCGCATTTACAGTTTTTTTGTGCATTCTTTGCTCACATCTACAGGTCTCATGGTTTGTTTGACTGGTCCAAAAACATCAGGGAATAAGTGGCTGGGGTCCCTAATTTGACTTTTGAAGATTTCGTGGAAAAATATTGAATGGTTCAAAAGTTATTCAAAAAACAAATTTCCCATTACAGTCAAAGGGAAAAGTTAACAAAAAGTTCAACAGTGTCACAAATGCAGTTTTTGATGTCGCAAATGACCCTGTAGTGTTGTGAGTTAGCCACATTTTTTCAGTTACTGATCACAGAAATGCTTGGCATTTAAAATTGGGACCCTCTAGGACACAATTCTTTTTGTGTTTACCTAGTCAAGCCCTGAGGATGCTAGGCGTGTCTTTTTTGGGGGTTAAACACCCCAGAAATGTGTTTTTAAATTTTGGGGAAAAGTAGTGTCACTAATTGTGTTGAATGTGACACTTTCATGATTTTTTTCGAAAGTGTCGTATTTTGCTAAACTACTATTCACACTGTGTGGAAAATAGCAGAATTCTTTGTCGCCTGCTGCAAAACTCTGGTTTGGTCTTTTGGGCTAAAATTTGGGGAGAAGAAAGTCTATATCCCACAGATATGGCTTTCACTGGTTTGGTGGAAAGTATTGCATGGGTTTAAGGTTACAGTGCTCCAAAGTTGAGGCTTTTTCCATAGACTAACATTGCAGTGCCTGCCGCTCCTTTGGGCTCATATCTCGAAACACTTGAGATACGGACTTTTCATCAGCAAATTAGCCCCTGCCATGGAACTAAGTGGAAACCTAGCCAGGAAAGTCATAAATCATATGAAATTTTTATATTTCTCTATGTCATACGGTTCCTGAAATATAAGCAATTTAGTATTCCAAGTGCTCCTTTTCTGCTCCAATGCCCATTATTATGCATTCTTTGTACTCACTGTGTTTCTGTATGCAGCTGTTGGGAAAAACAGGGAGTGCACTTGCATTACTGCTACAGTTAGCATTCCCACTTGCTGTTTCTGTATCCATTTGCATTAGTGTTCTGCACGCCACTGTGTGTGCTTCTTTGTGTTTTTGTTTGCACTATGCTTTTCATGCTACTGTTACCATTTGTGTTTACACTACTGTTTCTGTTTGCATTTTGATTTGCATCACCATGCGCATTTTCATTTGTGTTTGCGGCTGCCCTTCTCTTTTTGTTTCTCTTTTGTTTGGCGATATTGTTGCATTACCGTTACCATTTGGTTTCCAATTACATTACCTTGACAGCGTGCATTACTGTTTGTGTTTGCGTACATGCTTGCGTTTCTGTTTTCTTATCATTATTCTTACTCTTACCATTACCATTTTCATTTCCAATTGTGGCACCATGACTGTGTGCTTTTCCAGTTGCGTTTCCGTACATAATTTCATTTGCACTCCATTTGTGATACTGTTCACTTTGGCATCACTTTGCGCTTGTTTCTCTTACCGTTTACCTTATCATTTATGTTTGCAACACCATGTGTATTACCATTTGTGCTTGTGTTTCCGTTGTGGTTACTGTTAGTATGTGAATAAAATCACATGGTGGGGCGTGGGGCCCAAAGGGCCGTTCTTCCACCACCACATAACATTCACTATTTATAGTCCTCATTCTCAAATAGAAGAGAAATTCATGGCAAAAAACTCTATTTAATGCATCAGTCAGGGTTGTTCCACAGCAACAAAAGTGAAGACATTTGATGTTAGGGTTGAAACCCCCTTGCACACCCCACCCCGTCCCCAACTGACATCAGGATGTGCGTTGGGGTTAGTCGGTCCTAACTCTCACTCCATTCTCCTATACATCACCACCTCAACTTGTTTACACATGTGAAGGAGTGAGACTTTGGGCTGATGACCCTAATGCACACCAGATGTCGGTTGGGGATGGGGTGGGGAAGGGGGTTTCAACCCTAGCATTGAATTTTCTCACTTTTGTTACTGTGGAACGACCCTAATTGCCAAGAATATATTATGGTAGCATGGTAGTGCTATCATAGTTAGTGTTGAGTAGCACTTTTATGGTTAAAGAGTGAAACTTTGCACCTTAATAGCTTTGCCAACGTTTAGCAGATTTGCTTGAAATGTTGTAGGCATGGTGGGGCATGCTAGATCTTGGGATCTGCCAACTTGTGTTCCAGTCAGATACACAGCAGTGGAGTTATTAAGCAACATCCAAATGCATTATTGCCTTTATTCGCTAATTCTTTGCCCTCTCCTACAGGTCACACAGTTTGCAAGACTAGTGCAAAACCTTCAGGGAATGTGCGGCCGTGGTCCCCAATGTGCCTTTTGAAGATTTTGTGAACAAATATTGAACTGTTCAAAAGTTATTCAAAAAACAAGTTCCCATTATAAGTCAAAGGGAAAAGTTAAAACATTCAAAAGTGTCGCAAATGCACTTTTTAGTGCCACAAATGGCCTTAGCAGTGTCTGTGTTTACCTAGCTGGACCTTGAGGATGCTAGCCATGTCTTTATTTTGAGGGTTAAACACCAGAAATGTTTTCAAATTTCTGAATCAGTAGTGTCACAAAGTAGTGTCACGATTTCTGACACTTTCACAAATTTTTGCGAAAGGTGTCACAAATTGTGAAAGTACTTTTCCAGACTATGGCCAAAATGAACATTAGCATACAGTTTGGGATCTGCCAAGTTTCATACTGGTCGAATACATAGTCGCGGATTTATTAAGCGACATTCTGTAGCGCATTTACAGTTTTTTTTGAGCATTCTTTGCTCACATCTACAGGTCGCATGGTTTGTATGACTGCTCCAAAAACATCAGGGAACATGCGTCTGGGGTCCCTAATTTGCCTTTTGAAGATTTCGTGAAAAAATATTGAATGGTTCAAAAGTTATTCAAAAAACAGGTTTCTCATTACAGTCAAAGGGAAAAGTTAACAAAAAGTTCAACAGTGTCACAAATGCAGTTTTTGATGTCGCAAATGACCCCTGTAGTGTTGTGAGTTAGCCACATTTTTTTCCGTTACTGATCACAGAAATGCTTGGCATTTAAAATTGGGACCCTCTAGGGACACAATTCATTTTATGTTTACCTAGTCAAGCCCTGAGGATGCTAGGCATGTCTGTGTTTGGGGGGGGGGGATGGTTAAACACCCCAGAAATATGTTTTTTAAATTTTGGGGAAAAGTAGTGTCACCAATTGTGTCGAACCTGCGACACTTTCATGATTTTTTTGTGAAAGTGTCGTATTTTGCTACACTACTATTTGACACTGTGGGGAAGATAACAGGAATTATTTGTCACCCTGCTGCAAAACACTGGTTTGGTCTTTTGGGCTGACATTTGGGGCGAGGAAAGCCAATGTCCCACAGATATGCCTTTCACTGGTTTGGTGACAAGATATTGCATGGATTTAAGGTTACAGTGCTCTGAAGTTGAGACTTTTTTCCATACACTAAGATTGCAGTGCCTGCCGCTCCTTTCCGTGCCCATATCTCTGAAACGCTTCGAGATACGGACTTTTCATCAGCAAAATGCTTAACCCCCAGCCATGGAACTAAGCAGAAAACTAGCCAGGAAAGTCATAAATCATATGAAATTTTATTTTTTTCACGTCAGACGGTTCCTGAAATATAAGCAATTTAGTATTCCAAGTGCTCATTTTCTGCTCCAAAGCCCATTATTATGTACACATTCTTTTGTACTCACTGTGTTCTCTATGCAGCTGTTAGGCAAAAACAGGGAGTGTGCTTCCATTACTGCTACAGTTAGCATTCCCACTTGCTGTTTCCGTATCCATTTGCATTAGTGTTCCCGTGTACGCCACTGTGTGCGTTACCTTTTGTGTTTTTGTTTGCACTTGCACTGTTTTTTAAATTTTGGGGAAAAGTAGTGTCACAAATTGTGTTGAACCTGCGACACTTTCATCATTTTTTTGTGAAAGTGTCATATTTTGCTACAATACTATTCGACACTGTGGGGGACATAACAGGAATTCTTTGTCGCCCTGCTGCAAAACACTGGTTTTGTCCTTTGGGCTGAAATTTGGAGCGACGAAAGCCAATATCCCACAGATATGCCTTTCGCTGGTTTGGTGACAAAATATTGCATGGGTTTAAGGTTACAGTGCTCTGAAGTTGATGCTTTTTTTCCTTAGACTAACATTGCAGTGCCTGCCGCAGCTTTCGGGGCCCGTATCTCGGAAACACTTCGAGATATGGACTTTTCGTTAGCAAAATGCTTAGCCCCTGTCATGGAACTAAGTGGAAACTAGCCAGGAAAGTCATAAATCATATGACGCTTTTTATTTTTTTCTACATCGTCGATGTTTCTGAAATATAAGCAATTTAGTATTCTAATTGCTCATTTTCTGCTCCAAAGCCCATTATTATGCATACTTTCTTTGTACTCACTGTGTTTCTCTGTGCAGCTGTTGGGCAAAAACAGGGAGAGCGCTCCATTACTGCTTCAATTAGCATTCCCACTTGCTGTTTCCATATCCATTTGCATTAGTGTTCCCATGTACTGTACTGCGTTACCTTTTGTGTTTTTTGTACTTGCATTTGCGTTACTGTTTCCCTTTATTTTTTACACTACTGTTTCTGTTTGCATTTTGATTTGCATCACGCGTGCATTTTCATTTGCATTTGTAGCTGCCCATCTGTTTTTCATTTCTCTTTCATTTAGTGATATCATTGCTACTGTTACTATTGATTTACAATTGCATTACTTTTGACTGTGCGCGTTACAGATTGTGTTTGCGTACTCGCTTGCGTTTGTGTTTCTGTTTTCTTTGGGGTTATTCTTGCTGTTACCATTACCATTTTTGTTTCCAATTGTGGCACTATGACCGTGTGCATTACCAGTTGCGTTTCTGTACATAATTGCTTTTACATCTCCATTTGTGTTACTGTTCACTTTGGTATCATTTTGCGCTTGCGTTTCTCTTACCGTTTGCGTTATCATTTATGTTTGGAACACCATGTGTGTTACCATTTATGCTTGCATTTCCATCGTGGTTACCGTTAATATGTGAGTAAAAATCACATGGTGGGATCGTGGGGCCCAAAGGGTTCGCACTCCCACCACCACATTACATTCACTATTTATAGTCCTCATTCTTAAAAAGAAGGGAAATTCATGGCAAAAAAACTCTATTTAATGCATCAATTACGGTTGTTCCACAGCGACAAAAGTGAGGACATTTGATGTTAGGGTTGAAACCCCCCTTGCACACCCCACCCTGTCCCCCCACCCGGCATCAGGATGTGCATTGGGGTCATTGATCCTAACTCTCTCTCCATTCCCCTATACGTCACCATCTCCACTCGTTTACACATGTGAAGGGGTGAGAGTTATGGCTGATGACCCTAATGCACACCCTGGTGCTGGTTGGGGGATGGCATTGGGGGAAGGGGGGTTTCAACCCTAACATTGAATTTCCTCACTTTTGTTGCTGTGGAACAACCCTAGTTGCCATGAATATATGATAGCACGGTAGTGCTTCCATAGTTAGTGTTGAGCAGCACTTTTAAGGTTAAAGTGTGAAACTTTGCACCATAATAACTTTGCTACCGTTTAGCAGATTTGCCTGAAATTTGACCGGCATGGTTGGGCCTTGCAGATCGTGGGATTTGCCAACTTGTGTGCCAGTCAGATACACAGCTCTGGAGTTATTAAGCAACATCTGAATGCACGATAACTTTTTTTTGCTAATTCTTTGCTCTCTCCTACAGGTCGCACAGTTTGCGCAATCGGTCCAAAAGCTTCAGGGAATGTGTGGCCGGGGTCCCCAATGTGCCTTTTGAAGATTTTGTGAACAAATATTGAACTGTTCCAAAGTTATTCAAAATACTGGTTCCCATTATAAGTCAATGGGAAAAGATAAAACCTTTGAAAGTGTCGCAAATGCACTTTTTAGTGTCACAAATGGCCCTAGCAGTGTCACAAATCTGCCATTTTGTTTTCAGTTACTGATCAGAAAAATGCTTGTCATTTAAAATTGGGACCCTCTAGGGACACAATTATTTCTGTGTTTACGGAGTTGGACAATGAGGATGCTAGCCATGTCTTTATTTTGGGGTTAAACACCACAGAAATGTTTTTCAAATTTCTGAAACAGTAGTGTCGCAGTAGTAACAAGATTTTGTGACACTTTCGCAAATTTTTGAAAGCTGTCACAAATTGGAAAGTACTTTTCCAGACTATGGCCAAAGTGAACGTTATCATACAGTTTGGGATCTGCCAAGTTTTATACTGGTCAGATATATGGTTGTGGAGTTATTAAGCAACATTCTGTAGAGCATTTACAGTTTTTGTGCATTCTTTGCTCGTATCTACAGGTCGCTTGGTTTATGGACTGGTCCAAATCCATCAGGGAACACTTGGTTGGGGTCCCTGATTTGCCTTTTGAAGATTTTGTGAAAAATATTGAACAGTTCAAAAGTTGTTCAAAAACAAATTTCCCATTACAGTCAAAGGAAAAGTTAACAAAAGTTCAACAGAGTCGCAAATGCAGTTTTTAGTGTCGCAAATTACCCCTGTAGTGTTGTGAGTTAGCCACATTTTTTCAGTTACTGATCACAGAAATGCTTGGCATTTAAAATTGGGACCTCTAGGGACACAATTCTTTTTGTGTTTACCTAGTCAAGCCCTGAGGATGCTAGGCATGTCTTTTTGGGGCATTAAACACCCAGAAATATGTTTTTGAATTTTTGTTAAAAGTAGTGTCACTAATTGTGTTGAATGTGACACTTTCATGATTTTTTTTGAAAGTGTCATATTTTGCTACACTACTATTCGACACTGTGGGGAAAATAACATGAATTCTTTTGTAGCCCTGCTGCAAAACTCTGGTTTGGCCTATTGACTGAAATTTGAGGACGAAGCCAATATCGCATGGATGTGCTTTTCACTGGTTTGTGTCAAATGTTGCACGGGTTTAAGGTTACTGTGCTCCAAAGTTGAGGCTTTTTTCCATAGACTAACAATGCAGTGCCTGCCGCTTTTCGTGCCCGTATCTCTGAACGCTTCGAGATACGATTTTTGCAGCAAAATGCTTAGCCCTCTCATGGAACTATGGAAAACTAGCCAGGAAAGTTATAAATCATATGAAATTTTTATTTTTTTCTACATCATGCTGTTCCTGAAATATAAGCAATTTAGTATTCCAAGTGCTCATTTTCTTCTCCAAAGCCCATTATTATTCATACATTCTTTGTACTCACTGTGTTTCTCTGTGCAGCTGATGGGCAAAACAGGAGGTGCTTCCATTTCTGCTACAGTTAGCATTCCCGCTTCCGTTTCCATATCCATTTTCATTAGTGTTCCCGTGTACGCCACTGTGTGCATTACCCTTTGTGTTTTTGTTTGCACTAGCTTTTGCCTTACTGTTACCATTTGTATTTACACTACTGTTTCTGTTTGCATTTTGATTTGCATCACCGTGCGCATTTTCAATTGCGTTTGCGGCTGCCCTTCTCTTTTTTTGTTTCTCTTTTGTTTCGTGATATCGTTGCTGTTACTGTTGCCCTTTGGTTTCCAATTGACATTCTTGACAGCGCCAGACATTGCTTTGTGTTTGAGTACATGCTTGCTTTTCTGTTTCTGTTTCTTTGTTTTATTCTTGCTGCTACCATTACCATTTTCATTTCCAATTGTAGCACCATGACTGTGTGCATTACTAGTTGCATTTCCGCATATAATTGCATTTGCAGCTCCATTTATGCTATTGTTCACTTAGGCATCACTTTGTGCTTATGCTTTCTAACCATTTGTGTTATTATTTATGTTTGCAACACTATGTGTATTACCATTTGTGCTTACATTTCCATTGTGGTTACTGTTAGTATGTGAATAAAATCACATGGTGAGAGCATGGGGCCCAAAGGCCCGCGCCCCACCACCACATTACATTCACTATTTATAGTCCTCATTCTCAAATAGAAGAGAAATTTATGGCAAAAACCTATTTAATGTATTAGTTGTTGTTCCATTAGCTACAAAAGTGAGGACATTTGATGTTAGAGTTGAAACCCCTCTGACACCCCACTCTCGTCCCCAACTGACATTGGGATTTGCATTGGGGTAGTCGGTCCTAACTCTCACTCCATTCTCCTATACATCACCACCTCAACTTGTTTACACATGTGAAGGAGTGAGACTTTGGGCTGATGACCCTAATGCACACCTAGATGTCGGTTGGGGATGGGGTGGGGAAGGGAGTTTCAACCCTAACATTGTATTTCCTCACTTTTTTGCTGTGGAACAACCCTAATTGCTATGAATATATTATGGTAGCATTGTAGTGTTACCATAGCTAGTGTTGAGTAGCACTTTTAAGGTTAAAGGTGAAACTTTGCACCTTAATAACTTTGCCACCATTTAACAGATTTGCCTGAAATTTAGCAGTCCTGGTTGGGCATCACAGATCTTGAGATCTTCCAACTTGTGTACCAGTCAGATACACAGCTGTGGAGTTATTAAGCAACATCCAAATGCATAATTACCTTTTTTTGCTAATTCTTTGCTCTTCTCCTACAGGTCGCACAGTTTGCACGACCGTCCAAAAGGTTCAGGGAATGTGCGTCGGCCTATAATGTGCCTTTTGAAGATTTTGTGAACAAATATTGAACTGTTCCAAAGTTATTCAAATACTGGTTCCCATTATAAGTCAATGGGAAAAGATAAAACCTTCGAAAGTGTCGCAAATGCACTTTTTAGTGTCACAAATGGCCCTAGCAGTGTCACAAATCTGCCATTTTGTTTTCAGTTACTGATCAGAAAAATGCTTGTCATTTAAAATTGGGACCCTCTAGGGACACAATTATTTCTGTGTTTATGGAGTTGGACAATGAGGATGCTAGCCATGTCTTTATTTTGGGGTTAAACACCACAGAAATGTTTTTCAAATTTCTGGAAACAGTAGTGTCGCAAAGCAGTGTCGCACTTGTGACACTTTCGCAAATTTTTGCGAAAGCTGTCACAAATTGTGAAAGTACTTTTCCAGACTATGGCCAAAGTGAACGTTATCATACAGTTTGGGATCTGCCAAGTTTTATACTGGTCGGATATATGGTTGTGGAGTTATTAAGCAACATTCTGTAGAGCATTTACAGTTTTTTGTGCATTCTTTGCTCGCATCTACAGGTCGCTTGGTTTGCGTGACTGGTCCAAATCCATCAGAGAACACTTGGCTGGGGTCCCTGATTTGCCTTTTGAAGATTTTGTGAAAAAATATTGAACAGTTCAAAAGTTGTTCAAAAACAAATTTCCCATTACAGTCAAAGGAAAAGTTAACAAAAAGTTCAACAGAGTCGCAAATGCAGTTTTTAGTGTCGTAAATTACCCCTGTAGTGTTGTGAGTTAGCCACATTTTTTCAGTTACTGATCACAGAAATGTTTGGCATTTAAAATTGGGACCCTCTAGGGACACAATTCTTTTTGTGTTTACCTAGTCAAGCCCTGAGGATGCTAGGCATGTTCTTTTTGGGGCATTAAACACCCAGAAATATGTTTTTGAATTTTTGTTAAAAGTAGTGTCACTAATTGTGTTGAATGTGACACTTTCATGATTTTTTTATGAAAGTGTCATATTTTGCTACACTACTATTCGACACTGTGGGGAAAATAACATGAATTCTTTTGTAGCCCTGCTGCAAAACTCTGGTTTGGCCTATTGACTGAAATTTGAGGACGAAGCCAATATCGCATGGATGTGCTTTTCACTGGTTTGGTGTCAAAATGTTGCACGGGTTTAAGGTTACAGTGCTCAAAGTTGAGGCTTTTTTCCATAGATTAACAATGCAGTGCCTGCCGCTTTCGTGCCCGTGATTCTGGAACGCTTCGAGATACGGATTTTCATAGCAAAATGCTTAGCCCTCTCATGGACTAAGTGGAAAACTAGCCAGGAAAGTTATAAATCATATGAAATTTTTATTTTTTCTACATCATGCTGTTCCTGAAATATAAGCAATTTAGTATTTCCATTTTCTTCTTCCAAAGCCCATTATTATGCATACATTCTTTGTACTCACTGTGTTTCTCTGTAGCTGATGGGCAAAAACAGGGAGTGCGCTCATTTTGCTACAGTTAGTATTCTCACTTCCATTTCCATATCCATTTTCATTAGTGTTCTGTGTCTCACTGTGTGCATTACCTTTGTGTTTTTGTTTGCACTAGCTTTTTGCTATTGTTACCATTTGTATTTACACTACTGTTTCTGTTTGCATTTTGATTTGCATCACTGCGTATTTTCAATTGTGTTTGCGGCTGCCCTTCTTTTTTTGTTTCTTTTGTTTCGTGATATTGTTGCTGTTACTGTTGCCTTTGGTTTCAATTGCATTACCTTGACAGCGTGCATTACTGTTTGTGTTTGTGTACATGCTTGCTTTTCTGTTTCTGTTTTTTTTGTTTTATTCTTGCTGCTACCATTACCATTTTCATTTCCAATTGTAGCACCATGACTGTGTGTATTACCAGTTGCATTTCCGCACATAATTGCATTTGCAGCTCCATTTATGCTATTGTTCACTTAGGCATCACTTTGTGCTTATGCTTTCAACCATTTGTGTTATTATTTATGTTTGCAACACTATGTGTATTACCATTTGTGCTTACATTTCCATTGTGGTTACTGTTAGTATGTGAATAAAATCACGTGGTGAGAGCATGGGGCCCAAAGGCCCGCCCCACCACCACATTACATTCACTATTTATAGTCCTCATTCTCAAATAGAAGAGAAATTTATGGCAAAAAAAACTCTATTTAATGCATCAATCAGGGTTGTTCCACAGCGACAAAAGTGAGGACATTTGATGTTAGAGTTGAAACCCCCCCTTGCACACCCCACCCCGTCCCCCCAACTGACATCGGGATTTGCATTGGGGTAGTCGGTCCTAACTCTCACTCCATTCTCCTATACATCACCACCTCAACTTGTTTACACGTGTGAAGGAGTGAGACTTTGGGCTGATGACCCTAATGCACACCCAGATGTCGGTTGGGGGATGGGGTGGGGGAAGGGGAGTTTCAACCCTAACATTGTATTTCCTCACTTTTTTTGCTGTGGAACAACCCTAATTGCCATGAATATATTATGGTAGCATTGTAGTGTTACCATAGCTAGTGTTGAGTAGCACTTTTAAGGTTAAAGGGTGAAACTTTGCACCTTAATAACTTTGCCACCATTTAACAGATTTGCCTGAAATTTAGCAGTCCTGGTTGGGCATCACAGATCTTGAGATCTTCCAACTTGTGTACCAGTCAGATACACAGCTGTGGAGTTATTAGGCAACATCCAAATGCATAATTACCTTTTTTTGCTAATTCTTTGCTCTCTCCTACAGGTCGCACAGTTTGCACGACCGGTCCAAAAGGTTCAGGGAATGTGCGGCCGGAGCCCATAATGTGCCTTTTGAAGATTTTGGGAACAAATATTGAACTGCTCAAAAGTTATTCAGAACACAGGTTCCCATTATAAGTCAAAGGGAAAAGTTAAAAGGTTCGAAAGTGTCGCAAATGTACTTTTTAGTGTGGCATTTGGCCCTAGCTGTGTGCAAACCTGCCATTTTGTTTTCAGTTACTGATCAAAAATGCTTGGTATTTAAAATTGGGACCTTCTAGGACACAATTATTTCTGTGTTTACCTAGTTGGACCCTGAGGATGCTAGCCATGTCTTTATTTTGGGGTTAAACACCCCAGAAAGGTTTTTCAAATTTCTGGGAACAGTAGTGTCGCAGTTGGTCAAAAGATTTGTGACACTTTCACAAATTTTTGTGAAAGGTGTCACAAATTGTGAAAGTATTTTTCCAGACTATGGCCAAAATGAGTATTAGAATACATTTTGGATCTGCCAAGTTTTATACTGTTCAGATATATGGTTGTGGAGGTATTGCTTACATTCTGTAGAGCATTTACAGTTTTTTGTGCATTCTTTGCTCGTGATCTACAGGTCGCTTGGTTTATGGACTGGTCCAAATCCATCAGGGAACACTTGGCTGGGGTCCCTGATTTGCCTTTTGAAGATTTTGTGAAAAAATATTGAACAGTTCAAAAGTTGTTCAAAAAACAAATTTCCCATTACAGTCAAAGGGAAAAGTTAACAAAAAGTTCAACAGAGTCGCAAATGCAGTTTTTAGTGTCGCAAATTACCCCTGTAGTGTTGTGAGTTAGCCACATTTTTTCTAGTTACTGATCACAGAAATGCTTGGCATTTAAAATTGGGGCCTCTAGGGACACAATTTTTTTGTGTTTACCTAGTCAAGCCCTGAGGATGCTAGGCATGTCTTTTTGGGGGCATTAAACACCCCAGAAATATGTTTTTGAATTTTTGTTAAAAGTAGTGTCACTAATTGTGTTGAATGTGACACTTTCATGATTTTTATGAAAGTGTCATATTTTGCTACACTACTATTCGACACTGTGGAAAATAACATGAATTTTTGTAGCCCTGCTGCAAAACTCTGGTTTGGCCTATTGGACTGAAATTTGGAAGGACGAAAGCCAATATCGCATGGATGTGCTTTTCACTGGTTTGGTGTCAAAATGTTGCACGGGTTTAAGGTTACTGTGCTCCAAAGTTGAGGCTTTTTTCCATAGACTAACAATGCAGTGCCTGCCGCTCTTTTCGGTGCCCGTATCTCTGGAACGCTTCGAGATACGATTTTTCGTCAGCAAAATGCTTAGCCCCCTCTCATGGAACTAAGTGGAAAACTAGCCAGGAAAGTTATAAATCATATGAAATTTTATTTTTTTTCTACATCATGCTGTTCCTGAAATATAAGCAATTTAGTATTCCAAGTGCTCATTTTCTTTCCAAAGCCCATTATTATTCATACATTCTTTGTACTCACTGTGTTTCTCTGTGCAGCTGATGGGCAAAACAGGGAGTGCGCTCATTTCTGCTACAGTTAGCATTCCCGCCTGCTTCCATATCCATTTTCATTAGTGTTCTGCACGCCACTGTGTGCATTACCCTTGTGTTTTTGTTTGCACTAGCTTTTTGCTTTACTGTTACCATTTGTATTTACACTACTGTTTCTGTTTGCATTTTGATTTGCATCACCGTGCATTTTCAATTGCGCTTATGGCTGCCTTCTCTTTTTGTTTCTCTTTGTTTCGTGATATCGTTGTTGTTACTGTTGCCCTTTGTTCCAATTGCATTACCTTGACAGCGCGCATTACTGTTTGTGTTTGTGTACATGCTTGCTTTTCTTGTTTCTGTTTTCTTTGGCTTTATTCTTGCTGCTACCATTACCATTTTCATTTCCAATTGTAGCACCATGACTGTGTGCATTACTAGTTGCATTTCGCACATAATTGCATTTGCAGCTCCATTTAAGCATTGTTCACTTAGGCATCACTTTGTGCTTATGCTTTCTAACCATTTGTGTTATTATTTATGTTTGCAACACTATGTGTATTACCATTTGTGCTTACATTTCCATTGTGGTTACTGTTAGTATGTGAATAAAATCACATGGTGAGAGCATGGGCCCAAAGGCCCGCCGCCCCACCACCACATTACATTCACTATTTATAGTCCCTCATTCTCAAATAGAAGAGAAATTTATGGCAAAAAACTCTATTTAATGCATCAGTGGTTGTTCTATTGCTACAAAAGTGAGGACATTTGATGTTAGAGTTGAAACCCCCTTGCACACCCCACCCGTCCCCCAACTGACATTGGGATTTGCATTGGGGTAGTCGGTCCTAACTCTCACTCCATTCTCCTATACATCACCACCTCAACTTGTTTACACATGTGAAGGAGTGAGACTTTGGGCTGATGACCCTAATGCACACCCAGATGTCGGTTGGGGATGGGTGGGGAAGGGAGTTTCAACCCTAACATTGTATTTCCTCACTTTTTGCTGTGGAACAACCCTAATTGCTATGAATATATTATGGTAGCATTGTAGTGTTACCATAGCTAGTGTTGAGTAGCACTTTAAGGTTAAAGGTGAAACTTTGCACCTTAATAACTTTGCCACCATTTAACAGATTTGCCTGAAATTTAGCAGTCCTGGTTGGGCATCACAGATCTTGGGATCTTCCAACTTGTGTACCAGTCAGATACACAGCTGTGGAGTTATTAAGCAACATCCAAATGCATAATTACCTTTTTGCTAATTCTTTGCTCTTCCTACAGGTCGCAGTTTGGTTGACGGTCCAAAAGGTTCAGGGAATGTGCGGCCGGGCCCATAATGTGCCTTTTGAAGATTTTGTGAACAAATATTGAACTGTTCCAAAGTTATTCAAAATACTGGTTCCCATTATAAGTCAATGGAAAAGATAAAACTTCAAAGTGTCGCAAATGCACTTTTAGTGTCACAAATGGTCCTAGCAGTGTCACAAATCTGCCATTTTGTTTTCAGTTACTGATCAGAAAATGTTTGTCATTTAAAATTGGGACCTCTAGGGACACAATTATTTCTGTGTTTATGGAGTTGGACAATGAGGATGCTAGCCATGTCTTTATTTTGGGGTTAAACACCACAGAAATGTTTTCAAATTTCTGAAACAGTAGTGTCGCAGTTAGTGCAGATTTTGTGACACTTTCGCAAATTTTTGAAAGCTGTCACAAATTGTGAAAGTATTTTTCCAGACTATGGCCAAAGTGAACGTATCATACAGTTTGGGATCTGCCAAGTTTTATACTGGTCGGATATATGGTTGTGGAGTTATTAAGCAACATTCTGTAGAGCATTTACAGTTTTTTGTGCATTCTTTGCTCGCATCTACAGGTCGCTTGGTTTGCGTGACTGGTCCAAATCCATCAGAGAACACTTGGCTGGGGTCCCTGATTTGCCTTTTGAAGATTTTGTGAAAAAATATTGAACAGTTCAAAAGTTGTTCAAAAAACAAATTTCCCATTACAGTCAAAGGGAAAAGTTAACAAAAAGTTCAACAGAGTCGCAAATGCAGTTTTTAGTGTCGCAAATTACCCCTGTAGTGTTG
The DNA here is from genome assembly GCA_016271365.2 of Neoceratodus forsteri. NCBI lineage: Eukaryota > Metazoa > Chordata > Ceratodontiformes > Ceratodontidae > Neoceratodus > Neoceratodus forsteri. The sequence goes on along the minus strand of CM028130.1, from coordinate 1,694,165,122 downwards.
TGAGTTAGCCACATTTTTTTCAGTTACTGATCACAGAAATGCTTGGCATTTAAAATTGGGACCCTCTAGGGACACAATTCTTTTTGTGTTTACCTAGTCAAGCCCTGAGGATGCTAGGCATGTCTTTTTTGGGGGGCATTAAACACCCCAGAAATATGTTTTTTGAATTTTTGTTAAAAGTAGTGTCACTAATTGTGTTGAATGTGACACTTTCATGATTTTTTTGCGAAAGTGTCATATTTTGCTACACTACTATTCGACACTGTGGGAAAATAACATGAATTTTTTGTAGCCCTGCTGCAAAACTCTGGTTTGGCCTATTGGACTGAAATTTGGAAGGACGAAAGCCAATATCGCATGGATGTGCTTTTCACTGGTTTGGTGTCAAAATGTTGCACGGGTTTAAGGTTACAGTGCTCCAAAGTTGAGGCTTTTTTCCATAGACTAACAATGCAGTGCCTGCCGCTCTTTTCGGTGCCCGTATCTCTGGAACGCTTCGAGATACGGATTTTTCGTCAGCAAAATGCTTAGCCCCCTCTCATGGACTAAGTGGAAAACTAGCCAGGAAAGTTATAAATCATATGAAATTTTTATTTTTTTCTACATCATGCTGTTCCTGAAATATAAGCAATTTAGTATTCCAAGTGCTCATTTTCTTCTCCAAAGCCCATTATTATGCATACATTCTTTGTACTCACTGTGTTTCTCTGTGCAGCTGATGGGCAAAAACAGGGAGTGCGCTTCCATTTCTGCTACAGTTAGCATTCCCACTTCCATTTCCATATCCATTTTCATTAGTGTTCCCGTGTACGCCACTGTGTGCATTACCCTTTGTGTTTTTGTTTGCACTAGCTTTTGTGTTACTGTTACCATTTGTATTTACACTACTGTTTCTGTTTGCATTTTGATTTGCATCACCGTGTGCATTTTCAATTGCGTTTGCGGCTGCCCTCTCTTTTTTGTTTCTCTTTGTTTCGTGATATTGTTGTTGTTACTGTTGCCCTTTGGTTTCCAATTGCATTACCTTGACAGCGCAGCATTACTGTTTGTGTTTGTGTCATGCTTTGCTTGTTTCTGTTTTCTTTGGTTTTATTCTTGCTGCTACCATTACCATTTTCATTTCCAATTGTAGCACCATGACTGTGTATTACCAGTTGCATTTCCGCATATAATTGCATTTGCAGCTCCATTTATACATTGTTCACTTAGGCATCACTTTGTGCTTGTGCTTCTAACCATTTGTGTTATTATTTATGTTTGCAACACTATGTGTATTACCATTTGTGCTTACATTTCCATTGTGGTTACTGTTAGTATGTGAATAAATCACTACGCAGGAGAGCATAGCCCAGGCCCGCTCCCCACCACCACATTACATTCACTATTTATAGTCCCCATTCTCAAATAGAAGAGAAATTTATGGCAAAAACTCTATTTAATGACAGATTGTTGTTCCATTAGCGACAAAAGTGAGGACATTTGATGTTAGAGTTGAAACCCCCTTGCACACCCCACCCCGTCCCCCAACTGACATCGGATTTGCATTGGGGTAGTCGGTCCTAACCTCACTCCATTCTCCTATACATCACCACCTCAACTTGTTTACACGTGGAAGGAGTGAGACTTTGGGCTGATGACCCTAATGCACACCCAGATGTCGGTTGGGGATGGGGTGGGAAGGGGAGTTTCAACCCTAACATTGTATTTCCTCACTTTTTGCTGTGGAACAACCCTAATTGCTATGAATATATTATGGTAGCATTGTAGTGTTACCATAGCTAGTGTTGAGTAGCACTTTAAGGTTAAAGGTGAAACTTTGCACCTTAATAACTTTGCCACCATTTAACAGATTTGCCTGAAATTTAGCAGTCCTGGTTGGGCATCACAGATCTTGAGATCTTCCAACTTGTGTACCAGTCAGATACACAGCTGTGGAGTTATTAGCAACATCCAAATGCATAATTACCTTTTTGCTAATTCTTTGTTCTTCTCCTAGGTCGCACAGTTTGCACGACCGGTCCAAAAGGTTCAGGGAATGCGTCAGCTCATAATGTGCCTTTTGAAGATTTTGGGAACAAATATTGAACTGCTCAAAAGTTATTCAGAACACAGGTTCCCATTATAAGTCAAAGGGAAAAGTTAAAAGGTTCGAAAGTGTCGCAAATGTACTTTTTAGTGTGGCATTTGGCCCTAGCTGTGTTGCAAACCTGCCATTTTGTTTTCAGTTACTGATCAAAAAAATGCTTGGCATTTAAAATTGGGACCCTCTAGGGACACAATTATTTCTGTGTTTACCTAGTTGGACCCTGAGGATGCTAGCCATGTCTTTATTTTGGGGTTAAACACCCCAGAAATGTTTTTCAAATTTCTGGAACAGTAGTGTCGCAGTAGTGTAGATTTTGTGACACTTTCACAAATTTTTGTGAAAGGTGTCACAAATTGTGAAAGTACTTTTCCAGACTATGGCCAAAATGAGTATTAGAATACATTTTGGATCTGCCAAGTTTTATACTGTTCAGATATATGGTTGTGGAGGTATTGCTACATTCTGTAGAGCATTTACAGTTTTTTGCATTCTTTGCTCGTGATCTACAGGTCGCTTGGTTTATGGACTGGTCCAAATCCATCAGGGAACACTTGGTTGGGGTCCCTGATTTGCCTTTTGAAGATTTTGTGAAAAATATTGAACAGTTCAAAAGTTGTTCAAAACAAATTTCCCATTACAGTCAAAGGAAAAGTTAACAAAAGTTCAACAGAGTCGCAAATGCAGTTTTTAGTGTCGCAAATTACCCCTGTAGTGTTGTGAGTTAGCCACATTTTTTCAGTTACTGATCACAGAAATGCTTGGCATTTAAAATTGGGACCCTCTAGGGACACAATTCTTTTTGTGTTTACCTAGTCAAGCCCTGAGGATGCTAGGCATGTCTTTTGGGGGCATTAAACACCCAGAAATATGTTTTTGAATTTTTGTTAAAAGTAGTGTCACTAATTGTGTTGAATGTGACACTTCATGATTTTTTTTGAAAGTGTCATATTTTGCTACACTACTATTCGACACTGTGGGGAAAATAACATGAATCTTTTGTAGCCCTGTTGCAAACTCTGGTTTGGCCTATTGGACTGAAATTTGAGGACGAAAGCCAATATCGCATGGATGTGCTTTTCACTGGTTTGGTGTCAAAATGTTGCACGGGTTTAAGGTTACAGTGCTCCAAAGTTGAGGCTTTTTTCCATAGACTAACAATGCAGTGCCTGCCGCTCTTTTCGGTGCCCGTATCTCTGGAACGCTTCGAGATACGATTTTTCGTCAGCAAAATGCTTAGCCCCCTCTCATGGAACTAAGTGGAAAACTAGCCAGGAAAGTTATAAATCATATGAAATTTTTATTTTTTCTACATCATGCTGTTCCTGAAATATAAGCAATTTAGTATTCCAAGTGCTCATTTTCTTCTCCAAAGCCCATTATTATTCATACATTCTTTGTACTCACTGTGTTTCTCTGTGCAGCTGATGGGCAAAAACAGGGAGTGCGCTCATTTCTGCTACAGTTAGCATTCCCGCCTGCCATATCCATTTTCATTAGTGTTCTGCACGCCACTGTGTGCATTACCTTTGTGTTTTTGTTTGCACTAGCTTTTGCCTTACTGTTACCATTTGTATTTACACTACTGTTTCTGTTTGCATTTTGATTTGCATCACCGCATGATTAATTGTGTTTGCGGCTGCCCTTCTCTTTTTTGTTTCTTTTGTTTCGTGATATTGTTGCTGTTACTGTTGCCCTTTGGTTTCAATTGCATTACCTTGACAGCGAGATTACTGTTTGTGTTTGAGTACATGCTTTGCTTTCTGTTTCTGTTTCTTTTGGCTTATTCTTGCTGCTACCATTACCATTTTCATTTCCAATTGTAGCACCATGACTGTGTGCATTACTAGTTGCATTTCCGCATAATATTGCATTTGCAGCTCCATTTGCAAGCATTGTTCACTTAGGCATCACTTTGTGCTTTGCGTTCTAACCATTTGTGTTATTATTTATGTTTGCAACACTATGTGTATTACCATTTGTGCTTACATTTCCATTGTGGTTACTGTTAGTATGTGAATAAAAATCACATGGTGAGAGCATGGGGCCCAAAGGCCCGCGCTCCCACCACCACATTACATTCACTATTTATAGTCCTCATTCTCAAATAGAAGAGAAATTTATGGCAAAAAAAACTCTATTTAATGCATCAGTCAGGGTTGTTCCACAGCGACAAAAGTGAGGACATTTGATGTTAGAGTTGAAACCCCCCCTTGCACACCCCACCCTGTCCCCCCAACTGACATCGGGATTTGCATTGGGGTAGTCGGTCCTAACTCTCACTCCATTCTCCTATACATCACCACCTCAACTTGTTTACACGTGTGAAGGAGTGAGACTTTGGGCTGATGACCCTAATGCACACCCAGATGTCGGTTGGGGATGGGGTGGGGAAGGAGTTTCAACCCAACATTGTATTTCCTCACTTTTTGCTGTGGAACAACCCTAATTGCTATGAATATATTATGGTAGCATTGTAGTGTTACCATAGCTAGTGTTGAGTAGCACTTTTAGGTTAAAGTGTGAAACTTTGCACCTTAATAACTTTGCCACCATTTAACAGATTTGCCTGAAATTTAGCAGTCCTGGTTGGGCATCACAGATCTTGGGATCTTCCAACTTGTGTACCAGTCAGATACACAGCTGTGGAGTTATTAAGCAACATCCAAATGCATAATTACCTTTTTTTGCTAATTCTTTGCTCTCTCCTACAGGTCGCACAGTTTGCACGACCGGTCCAAAAGGTTCAGGGAATGTGCGGTCGGGGCCTATAATGTGCCTTTGAAGATTTTGTGAACAAATATTGAACTGTTCCAAAGTTATTCAAATACTGGTTCCCATTATAAGTCAATGGGAAAAGATAAACCTTCAAAGTGTCGCAAATGCACTTTTTAGTGTCACAAATGGCCCTAGCAGTGTCACAAATCTGCCATTTTGTTTTCAGTTACTGATCAGAAAAATGCTTGTCATTTAAAATTGGGACCCTCTAGGGACACAATTATTTCTGTGTTTATGGAGTTGGACAATGAGGATGCTAGCCATGTCTTTATTTTGGGGTTAAACACCACAGAAATGTTTTTCAAATTTCGAAACAGTAGTGTCGCAGTTAGTAAACAAGATTTGTGACACTTTCGCAAATTTTTGCGAAAGCTGTCACAAATTGTGAAAGTACTTTTCCAGACTATGGCCAAAGTGAACGTTATCATACAGTTTGGGATCTGCCAAGTTTTATACTGGTCGGATATATGGTTGTGGAGTTATTAAGCAACATTCTGTAGAGCATTTACAGTTTTTTGTGCATTCTTTGCTCGCATCTACAGGTCGCTTGGTTTGCGTGACTGGTCCAAATCCATCAGAGAACACTTGGCTGGGGTCCCTGATTTGCCTTTTGAAGATTTTGTGAAAAAATATTGAACAGTTCAAAAGTTGTTCAAAAAACAAATTTCCCATTACAGTCAAAGGGAAAAGTTAACAAAAAGTTCAACAGAGTCGCAAATGCAGTTTTAGTGTCGCAAATTCCCCTGTAGTGTTGTGAGTTAGCCACATTTTTTCAGTTACTGATCACAGAAATGTTTGCATTTAAAATTGGGACCTCTAGGGACACAATTCTTTTTGTGTTTACCTAGTCAAGCCCTGAGGATGCTAGGCATGTCTTTTTTGGGGGGCATTAAACACCCCAGAAATATGTTTTTTGAATTTTTGTTAAAAGTAGTGTCACTAATTGTGTTGAATGTGACACTTTCATGATTTTTTTGCGAAAGTGTCATATTTTGCTACACTACTATTCGACACTGTGGGGAAAATAACATGAATTCTTTGTAGCCCTGCTGCAAAACTCTGGTTTGGCCTATTGGACTGAAATTTGGAAGGACGAAAGCCAATATCGCATGGATGTGCTTTTCACTGGTTTGGTGTCAAAATGTTGCACGGGTTTAAGGTTACAGTGCCCAAAGTTGAGGCTTTTTTCCATAGACTAACAATGCAGTGCCTGCCGCTTTTTCGGTGCCCGTATTCTGGAACGCTTCGAGATAATGGATTTTTCATCAGCAAAATGCTTAGCCCTCTCATGGAACTAAGTGGAAAACTAGCCAGGAAAGTTATAAATCATATGAAATTTTTATTTTTTCTACATCATGCTGTTCCTGAAATATAAGCAATTTAGTATTCCAAGTGCTCATTTTCTTCCAAAGCCCATTATTATGCATACATTCTTTGTACTCACTGTGTTTCTCTGTGCAGCTGATGGGCAAAAACAGAGTGCGCTTCCATTCTGCTACAGTTAGCATTCCACTTCCATTTCCATATCCATTTTCATTAGTGTTCGTACGCCACTGTGTGCATTACCCTTTGTGTTTTGTTTGCACTAGCTTTTGCTATTGTTACCATTTGTATTTACACTACTGTTTCTGTTTGCATTTTGATTTGCATCACCGCATGATTTTCAATTGTGTTTATGCGGCTGCCTTCTTTTTTTGTTTCTCTTTGTTTCGTGATATTGTTGCTGTTACTGTTGCCCTTTGGTTTCAATTGCATTACCTTGACAGCGTCGATTACTGTTTGTGTTTGTGTACATGCTTGCTTTTCTGTTTCTGTTTCTTTGGTTTTATTCTTGCTGCTACCATTACCATTTTCATTTCCAATTGTAGCACCATGACTGTGTGCATTACCAGTTGCATTTCCGTATATAATTGCATTTGCAGCTCCATTTGTACATTGTTCACTTAGGCATCACTTTGTGCTTATGCTTTCTAACCATTTGTGTTATTATTTATGTTTGCAACACTATGTGTTTACCATTTGTGCTTACATTTCCATTGTGGTTACTGTTAGTATGTGAATAAATCACTGCTGAGAGCATGGGCCCAAAGGCCGCCTCCCACCACCACATTACATTCACTATTTATAGTCCTCATTCTCAAATAGAAGAGAAATTTATGGCAAAAAACTCTATTTAATGTATTGGTTGTTGTTCCATTAGCAACAAAAGTGAGGACATTTGATGTTAGAGTTGAAACCCCCTTGCACACCCCACCCTGTCCCCCAACTGACATGGGATTTGCATTGGGGTAGTCGGTCCTAACTCTCACCCATTCTCCTATACATCACCACCTCAACTTGTTTACACGCAGAAGGAGTGAGACTTTGGGCTGATGACCCTAATGCACACCCAGATGTCGGTTGGGGATGGGTGGGGAAGGGAGTTTCAACCCCAACATTGTATTTCCTCACTTTTTTGCTGTGGAACAACCCTAATTGCCTATGAATATATTATGGTAGCATTGTAGTGTTACCATAGCTAGTGTTGAGTAGCACTTTAAGGTTAAAGGTGAAACTTTGCACCTTAATAACTTTGCCACCATTTAACAGATTTGCCTGAAATTTAGCAGTCCTGGTTGGGCATCACAGATCTTGAGATCTTCCAACTTGTGTACCAGTCAGATACACAGCTGTGGAGTTATTAAGCAACATCCAAATGCATAATTACCTTTTTTCTAATTCTTTGTTTTCTCTACAGGTCGCAGTTTGCACGACGGTCCAAAAGGTTCAGGGAATGTGCGGCCGGGGCCCATAATGTGCCTTTTGAAGATTTTGGGAACAAATATTGAACTGCTCAAAAGTTATTCAGAAACAGGTTCCCATTATAAGTCAAAGGGAAAAGTTAAAAGGTTCGAAAGTGTCGCAAATGTACTTTTTAGTGTGGCATTTGGCCCTAGCTGTGTCGCAAACCTGCCATTTTGTTTTCAGTTACTGATCAAAAAAATGCTTGGCATTTAAAATTGGGACCCTCTAGGGACACAATTATTTCTGTGTTTACCTAGTTGGACCCTGAGGATGCTAGCCATGTCTTTATTTTGGGGTTAAACACCCCAGAAATGTTTTTCAAATTTCTGGGAACAGTAGTGTCGCAGTAGGTAAAAGATTTGTGACACTTTCACAAATTTTGTGAAAGGTGTCACAAATTGTGAAAGTACTTTTCCAGACTATGGCCAAATGAGTATTAGAATACATTTTGGGATCTGCCAAGTTTTATACTGTTCAGATATATGGTTGTGGAGGTATTGCTTACATTCTGTAGAGCATTTACAGTTTTTGTGCATTCTTTGCTCGTGATCTACAGGTCGCATGGTTTGTGTGACTGGTCCAAAACATCAGGGAACATGTGGCTGTGGTCCCTGATTTGCCTTTTGAAGTTTTTGTGAAAAATATTAAACGATTCAAAAGTTATTCAAAACAAATTTCCCATTATAGTCAAAGGAAAAGTTAAAAAAGTTCAACAGTGTCGCAAATGCAGTTTTTAGTGTTGCAAATGACCCCTGTAGTGTTGTGAGTTAGCCACATTTTTTCAGTTACTGATCACAGAAATGCTTGGCATTTAAAATTAGGACCTCTAGGGACACAATTCTTTTTGTGTTTACCTAGTCAAGCCCTGAGGATGCTAGGCATGTCTTTTTCTGGGGCATTAAACACCCCAGAAATATGTTTTTAAATTTTGTTAAAAGTAGTGTCACTAATTGTGTTGAATGTGACACTTTCATGATTTTTTGTGAAAGTGTCATATTTTGCTACACTACTATTCGACACTGTGGGGAAAATAATATGAATTCTTTGTCGCCCTGCTGCAAAACTCTGGTTTGGCTTATTGACTGAAATTTGAGGGACGGAAGCCAATGTCGCATGGATGTGTCTTTCACTGGTTTTGTGACAAAATTTTGCATGGGTTTAAGGTTACTACTGCTCTAAGTTAAGGCTTTTTTCCATAGACTAACATTGCAGTGCTTGCCGCTCTTAATGGGGCCCGTATTCTCGAAACACTTCAGATACTGACTTTTCGTTAGCAAAATGCTTAGCCCCCGCCATGGAACTAAGTGGAAAACTAGCCAGGAAAGTTATAAATCATATGAAATTTTATTTTTTCTACATCATGTGGTTCCTGAAATATAAGCAATTTAGTATTCTAACTGCTCATTTTCCTCTCCAAAGCCCATTATTATGTATACATTCTTCTACTCACTGTTTTTTCTATGCAGCTGTTGGGCAAAACAGGGAGAGTGCTTCATTTCTGCTACAGTTAGCATTTCCACTTGTTATTTCTGTATCCATTTGCATTAGTGTTCCTGCACGCCACTGTGCATTACCCTTGTGTTTTGTTTGCACTTGCTTTTTGCTTTACTGTTACCATTTGTATTTACACTAATGTTTCTGTTTGCATTTTGAGTTGCATCACAGTGTGCATTTTCATTTGTGTTTGTGGCTGCCCATCTGTTTTTCATTTCTCATTCATTTGGCGATATCGTTGCTGTTACTGTTAACATTTGGTTTCCAATTGCTTTACCTTGACTGCGCAGTTACGGATTGTGTTTGCGTACTCACTTGTGTTTGTGTTTCTATTTTCTTTGGTGTTATTCTTGCTGTTACCATTACCATTTTTATTTCCAATTGTGGCACCATGACCGTGTGCGTTACCAGTTGCGTTTCTGTACATAATTGCTTTTGCATCTCCATTTGCGCTACTGTTCACTTTGGTATCACTTTGCACTTGTGTTTCTCTTACTGTTTACGTTATCATTTATGTTTGCAACGCCATGTGTTTACCATTTGTGCTTGCATTTCCATTGTGGTTAGTGTTAGTATGTAAATAAAATCACATGGTGGGCTTGGGGCCCAAAGAGCCCGCATCCCCGCCACCACATTACATTCATTATTTATAGTGCTCATTCTCAAAAGAAGGGAAATTCATGGCAAAAAACTCTATTTAATGCATCAGTCAGGGTTGTTCCACAGCGACAAAGTGAGGACATTTGATGTTAGAGTTGAAACCCCCTTGCACCCCACCCGTCCCCCAACCGGCATTGGGATGTGCGTTGGGGTCATCGGTCCTAACTCTCACCCATTCTCCTATACATCACCACCTCCACTCATTTACACATGTGAAGGGGTAAGAGTTAGGGGCTGATGACCCTAATGCACACCCAGATGTCGGTTGGGGATGGGTGGGGAAGGGAGTTTCAACCCTAACATTGTATTTCCTCACTTTTTGCTGTGGAACAACCCTAATTGCATGAATATATTATGATAGCACAGTAGTGCTACCATAGCTTAGTGTTGAGTAGCCCTTTTAAGGTTAAAGGTGAAACTTTGCACCTTAATAACTTTGCCACTGTTTAGAGATTTGCCTGAAATTTGGCAGGCGTGGTTGGACATGTGAGATCTTGGGATCTGCCAACTTGTGTACCAGTCAGATACACAGCTGTGGAGTTATTAGTGTCAAACAAAGTTGGTTGAAAATTAAAATACTACACTTGATGTTTATAGCCATGAAGACACAAAGTATCATTATCATTGGCTTGGTGACAGCCATAAGATTTTATAATCCTCAGCCTATACATTAATGTGGAACAGGCTAATGTCACTGTGAGTATGAACAGTCCATTACACTGTTAATCAGTTGGAACTGGGACCTGTTGATACAAACACCTACATGACACGTAGCATGGAAAGCCACCTGGACTAAAACAACCTGCATTTCTCATCTACACACTGGTGTGTGGACATTTTTAACAGCTGGGTCCAGCTGTGCATCAGAGCTCAAGACTGGATCACCGCAGTAGCCATGGACTGGGAACAGAAAATGGGTCCTTTGTTATAAACAGAGCCACACCAAAGGACAATGGTGTTTATGTGTTAACTCTGTCCTACTGTCTTGGGGTGATAATAGTGTATGTAACTATGCTGGTGTAAACAACTCATTATGTTTTGTAGTCTCAGATGCCATATACTTAACTGTACACCAACCGAATGCCCAAATGTGACAACAGGGCCAGAGAGTGACTTACATCAACACCTATTGATCAAATGCTTGTAAATAATGTAAAGTACAGTAGAGTGCATATAAACTTAGATTTTCTGGTTGGAATATAAATGTTAACAGTAGTTGTGCAGACACTGGTGTGTCAAAGTTTATGCCACCATGTTAATTGGCATGTTAAGTGCCTTCCTGCCAAAACAGGGAGCATGATGGCCCTCTTATTAGTAAAGAAAGGGTTAGTAATACTAGAAAGAAATGAGATCTGTGGGGAGACCTGGCTGACTTTTGGATCAGGAATGAGTATATGGAATAGGCAGACTTCTGAGTCCATTAAGGGTTACCAAGACCAGTTTAATACTAACACAGGAGAGAGGGTCTTGCTACCACTTACAGTAGGCCAGCAAGGTTTAGCAATGGAAGAGCGTTTATCTGTGTGTAATATACATGAGGTGGGCCATTTGTTTAAAGAGGTAGAGCACAAAATTAATGAAGTTGTGGTTGAACATAATGAAGAAGTTTATTAATAACATACAAATAAAGCTACAGTGTGTAGTGCTTATGGAACTTATGTTTCAACTCAGTTAGTCAATTGTTACAGGAAATTACTCATAATCAATTGCCTAATCAAATTTCTGATACGCGTTAAAATTGTGGTACTGTCCAGATTGTCTTAATGTTAATGATAGTAAGTGTATAACTTTTTGTATTAAAGCTCGAGCCCCACCTATGTGGTGGATTCGTAAGGTAACCAAAGTATATGTTAAACCACAAGTGTTTAGACCTAACAGTATGCTTAGTAGTAAAATGAGGGTGTCCCTAATGGCAAGACTACCTCAAGTTGAGTATGACAAGGAGGTGTACTCCCAAATAGTAAAAGTACACTCTGTAGGGTATTTACAAGGCCAGTATTATGCATATCGAGTCTCGCCCCCAGAGATCCTAGTATGCAGCAATGATGGGTCCTGGATAGCGCCAAACTTACATTGCTGTGAAGAAATAAATGGTCAATGGATATGCCAGTGTGACATCATGTCACAAACGCAACCCATCTGTGGGGAAATTCCCATGGGTCAAGCTAAAAATAATACTGCCTGGTGCCCTATCCAGCTAAAACGATGGTATACCCCACAAGTAATTGTAACCTATAATAGTACTAACCAATACTGTGTTGTTACAAATACACCAATCTTATTTTATGAATGACAAATGTGTACTATTCACAACCCAAACTTTTGTATTATTCCCAAACATAATGTATATATTGGTGACAAGGTGTTGCACCCTGTTACCAACCTGTGATTAGAGAGTTATAATGTGACATTTGATACCTCACACCAAGCATATGATATTAACAAATATGCACCATCATTTGTAGCTGTGATACCTCTCCGGTCTCTTAACGGCAGTCACTTTTAAATCGAAAAGATACTCATTTGATACAACCAAAATATTGCTCATAAGGCACAACTAGTTGTAAATGAATTGCTCAGTGAGAGTGATAATGAGTACTAGTTTTATAGCTATGCAGGGGACACTTGGAGTCCTGTCTTTAAAGTTTTACTTGTGTTGTTCAAGTGGTCTTACTGTTCTTGGTAATTATAGGCCGTGTAACTTAAGACTTACTATTTGTAAAGTAATGATGAGATGTACATGCTCTGAGGAGCTGCATTGTTGCACAAATAATAATTAGAAAATATAGTGCCAAGGGGGGCTTGTAACAAGGGATATAGAAGTGTGTCCCTATATTTCAGGCTAACCTCATTTTGGTCTAAAACATAATGTGTTTGTATAACAAATGTTGGCCTATATAATTGAATTATATAAAACTTGTAAAGCTACAGGTTTAACTGAGCCACAAGTTGCAATATTAAAGTGCCTTTTGATATTTGCACTGACCATGTGAGTAATAGAAAACAGGTGTCTTAAGTGTCTGGAAAGAGAGAAATACAGGGATAGAGTTCAAATTACCCTTCTGACTATTATTATTAGGACAGGCCAAAATGCTTGTATGCATATTCTTAAGTGCAAATCTATTTCTACCTCCTAGACCTTGGTAACTGGTAGTGAGAACTATTACTAACCATATATAGTAATATAATTTACACTATCTATACATTTGTGCTGACCAAAAGATGAGGTCACATATACTAAAAAGAGAATTGCCTTTTAGTTGATGTTTGCATTTGTTTTGAACCAATCATAGAACTCCATAGGAAATGATGATACTGTCTTCCACGATATAAGCAAGCCTGCATTCACTGTTAGTTTGAAGAATGAAGAATGAAGGATGTACCATACAATCTCTGTCCTGATTATTGTTATAATCATTAAATTCTTCCGCCTTCAGTCTCGCTCCATTCGCCTCTTTCAAGTATTTGTAATAGATAATTTACTAACTGTAATTTTTTTCACAACACTACAATGGGTGCCTTAAAGACTTGGATCGCTGGTGCTGCATGTGAGGAGGCAGCCTAACTGCTGGTTGGTTAGTCTGCAAGCCCTAATAAGAAGGTGACGACGTTCGGAGATGTGGTGCTGCTGGCTTTAAGCGAGAGAAGAAGGTACACACAGACAGTCACAGCCACTTGGCAATCAGGTGATGTATGCTTTGTATGCTTCTCAAATTGTTTAAAATAAAAAGTAATGCTTAACTCTGTAGGAACTCATGGAGCAGAGTAGGTAAGTGAAGGTGCTGGGACTTGCAAGCCGGACCTCACAAGGGAGCCATAAGACATAGCTAGACAGACCAGGGCACCAGTGCACTGGTGCACCCAGCTGTAAAGGCTAGGCAGGCAAGAAAAAGATAAGAAGAATGAGTATGGAAACAATAATAGGTCATTTTCTAGGAAAACACCTAAAGGGGAAGATATGAACCAGTGCCTGATGATCAACAGAGCACAATTGTATTTTACTCAGCAAGTGTCCCTTCGTAATGAGGGAGTAAAAATGATAATGAAATCTTTGCAAATGCATTGCAAGGGCTGTGGCAGTATAATCAGACTATTGTGTGTCGCCAGAATAAAGAAGTAACTCAGATGAGGGATGAAAGGGATCAAAATGCTAAACAACTAGAAGAATTAACATTGATGTATAAAGATAGCGTCCCAATAGATCAACACCAAGAGATAGAGCAGAAGTGTATTCATTTTAGGACACAGCTAATAAAAGCACAAAGGAATTTGTGTCTGTTAAATAGGGATCATGCCCTTCTACAGATTAAGCTAGACCAACAGTCACAAGAGCAGGCTAGTGAAACCAGGCAACTGTGTACAGAACTACAGGGTGCAATGGAGAAGATTGAAGAGTTAAGTAATATAGGAGAAGGTGGTAAAGGTTAAAATGGCACCACGTGCAAACACAGGGAATGGCCAGTCTTGGTGGACTACTGTCTGCTGCCACAAGGTATCCAGCAGAGCAATATGCTTTAGAGCTGCAAAGCGAGTGTGCTAAACATGGAGTAAAAGGAATAGCTGAAAAATGGGAAACAAGGAAGAGGCAGAAAGACATAAAAGCAAGAAGATAGCTATGATAAAAAGAATGCAAAAGTAAGAGATACTTTGAGAGAGGATGATGAGGCACATCAGGCTATGGGTAGAGAAAGTGATGAAGAAGGGCCCACTACCTACCCACCAGGAGCTAAAAAAGAGGAATGGGAAGAAAGGGAGGAAACGCAGGAAATGGAGAAGGATGGAGAAGAGTGGAAGGCAATAGAGGTAAAGTGGTAAAGACAAGAAAGGTGGTACGAGTTCCCCCACAATCACCAATAACCATTAAAAAGGAAGATAAAAGCCCTATAGACAAGGATTTGACTATAGAGGAAATGACCAATTTGGGCCAAATGCTAGGTCCAATTGATCACAAAACCAACCTACCTCAATTGCGGCAGAAATTAAAGCAGTTAACAACCACCCTCCACTTAACCAACCAAGACGTATGTAGGTTGGTTATGTTTAAATTGTCCCCCGCCCTAGCAGAAGCTATGCCCGAGGAGGTCCAGGGGACACACAAAGGGGCCATGCAAAACATAAATTCATGGGCAGACTATAATGAAGTAGTTGAGGCTATCAGAAAAGTGAGAGGGGAATCTGCAAAGCATAAAGTTGACTGGGACAGAATACTGCAAACAAAGCCACAGTCGGGAGAGGGACCACGGGTCTTTATCCCTCGGCTTTTTGAGGTCTATCAGAGGTACAGAGGGCAGGATTGCCCCTCGGAAGATGATGCTACCTTCCAAGACTTATGGATTAGGGCATATGATTTAGACCCCACCCTACGGACAGTTGTAAAACTGGCTTCAACTCAGGAAGAGCGAATCACCCTCTTAGAGACTTATCTTAATGAAAAACAGAGAAAGGCAGAAGTTGCCGCCGTGACATGGACAAATGAAGGACCACAAAAAGAAACTAGAATGTGCTTTAATTGTAAAAAGCCTGGGCATGTAATAAGTGATTGCTGGGCAAAGGGGGGAGGTAAGGAAGGACAAGGACCTCGCCAAATAGGAAGAGGCCGGCGGCAGAAAAGGCAAGATGCAAGAGATAAACCAGGACAAGGGGGTGATAGTGCACAGGATTTGTTGGATTAGTTAAAAACAATATTAAATGCAGTAGAATGAAAAAAAACAACCGTATCCCCCCAAGAATTTGAAGATGAAGACATCATCATGCGGCTGGCAGCAATCAAACAGTTGGCTGAAGAATAGGAATGCGGAGGCCCCGGGGCCCCTGACTCACGATGGGTATGTGCACTAACATTTGATAACTAGGGGCGACCAACCGTGCCTCTTAAAATGGGAAAGAAACGGGTGATGGCTCTAGTTGACACTGGGGCAGACGTCTCACTTACTACTTTGCACATACCACTGGATCCAGAAAAACTTCCCTTACAAATAGAGGGCTGCACAGGACACACAGCACAAGGGTACGTGACTTACCCATAAATAGTTGCTTTAGGAACCAAGGTAGTTGGGGAGGGAAGATTCATAGTAATGGAGGGAAGCCTCAGAAAGCAAAATACAATAGGAAGTGACTTTTTAAAGAAACACCACCTGATTATTGATTTAGTCAACAAGTGCTTGCGGCAAGTAACAGTTAAAGGGTATAGTATTACAACAGTACCTGAGAGTTATATTTGGGCTTCAGTTAAATCCAATAAAGCATATAATCAGCCCGAGGTAAGCCAAACAGAGTTACAACAAATAATCGATAAATACCCCAGTGTCTGGGCAGTGTCTGGCACTGATTGTGGGACAGTCAGTGACACAGAAATAGCAGTGGAAGGCCCCGACCCTGGACATACTAAACAGTACCCCATCCCACAGGAGGAAGTAACAGGAATAGAGCCAGTAATTAATGATTTATTGTCCCAAGGGGTATTGTGACCTATTTGCTCAACAGCAAATAGCCCTATATGGCCCGTTAAAAAACCCAATGGAAAGTATCGACTAACTATAGATTACAGAAAATTAAATAAAGTAACTCCACAGGTTAGCCCCATTACAAGTATGGCAATTGAAATGTTTAACAAACTTAAACCTACAAGTAAAGTTTTTTCAGTCCTCGACCTGACAAACGGATTTTGGTCCCTACCCCTCAGCCGACAAGATCAATATAAGTTTGCTTTTACTTTTAAAAATCAACAGTACACCTTTACTCATTTGCCCCAGGAGTTCTACTCCTCCCCAACGTTATTTCATCGCTATGTGCAACAAGTACTCCAAGAGCTGGGGTTGGAACATGAGGTAGTCCAATACGTGGATGATTTGTTGTTACAAAGCAGAAATATTGCGGAGCACGCCCAATTATTAGACTGAGTACTTAAAGCCCTAGCTAAAAGAGGTCTTAAAATTAATCCAGAAAAGGTACAAATTGCTAGGGGAGAAGTGACATTTTTTGGAACCATAGTGTCAGAGAAGGGTAGGCGTGTTGACCCAGCCATGGCTACCCTTATACAAAAGTTACCTTTACCAACTACTGTAACAGGGCTTAGGAAACTGTTAGTAATGACCAATTTTTGTAGAGATTATATTGAAGGGTATTCTGAGATCACTAAGCCGTTGTATGCGTTACTCCGAGACAACCCACAAAAAGAGGACAAGCTAATATGGGAAGGGGAAGAGTTGCAGTGTTTTAAAAAATTAAAGCAAGCGTTAATGCAAGCTCCAGCTTTAGCCATCCCAGATCGTGCAAAGCCATTTATAATACAAGCTGTAGCAACAGATGATACTATAATAGCAGTACTGTTACAAAATCGTTGGGATAATTTGGTTCCAATGACATATTTAAATTGACAGTTGTCTAAAGTGGAACAAGGTTTTAGCCAGTGTGAAAAAACATTGTTGGCAACAGCATGGGCAGTGCAGACCTGTGAAGAAATAGTTGGGTTTAGTCCTGTGATTATCCAAACAACTCACTCGCCCATTAAATTGTTAGTGGAAGGAAAGGCAAAGGGAGACATCCATAGCAGGCAGGCTAAGTGGCTGCTAGCACTACAGGATAAACAAGTTACAGTACAAAAACTCAATAAGCCCCACATGATGCAGGACTTGGACTACCAAGGAGAACCCCATGATTGTGGGGAACTCATGCAACAGGAGGCATATTTATCCCTCTTTGTAGAGAGACATGGAGATAATAAAGGTCATACAATGTTGTGTGTTGATGGATCGCGATACTGGGAAAAAGGAAATGCCTATACTGGGGTGGCTGTGTATTTTAATATTGGGGATGATGATAAAATGAGGCCCCTAGATCAGCAGCAGTTACTCATTAAATTGTCACCAGGAGAATCATCTCAATACGCAGAATTGGTAGCCATATATGAGGCAATAAAGGCAGTCCCATACGGGCGCATCACAATTTGTACTGACTTACAGTTTGCTATAGGCTTGCTAACCACATGGTTGCCCATATGGGCCAGGAGGGATATGAAAACAGCTACGGGGAGCATGTGCGACATAGTCAGCTTTTAAAGGCAATTTTAAAGGAAGGGGAGAAACTCCTAGGGAGAATAGTTTTAGTTAAAGTAAAAGCTCACACTACCAGTAAGTACGGAACCTTTGAGGAATGGGGAAATGAGAAAGCAGACAAGTGGGCTAAAATCGCTGCCAAGGAAGGGAACCCCTGGAAGGGCATCAGACCACAGGATAGCCAAGGCTCAAGTAGTATTAGAGAGGTTAAAAGGGTGGATACTCCGCCTAACTTACAGGAGCTCCAAAAACAGGATGAGTGGATACAAGAGAAAATAAAACATGTGCAAATGGATCCAAAGGTCCCTGGGGCCTTCACAATAATAGATAATGTTTTATATCAAAGGGGGGAAGACAAAATCCCAAAGTGGGTAGTGCCCGACTCTTTACAAAAGGACATTGTACTAGAAAACCATCGGTGGGCAGGACACCCAGGACATGATAAATTCCGCCAAATTATCAAAGGTAAATATTACTGGCCCGGCATATCTAAAACTGTCTGATCAGTACTACAGACATGCTTAATATGCCTCCAGCAGGACCCCAAGTGAGAAAAATACCCTCTACAGTGATTACCTTTAGAAGAAGGACCATGGGATGCATTACAAATTGATTACATTGGGCCGTTGCCCACCGCAAAGGGGGGATATAAGTATATGCTGGTAGTGATAGATATGTTCTCAAAATGAGTACAGGCATTTCCAGTTAAGAGTGCCAATGCTATAACAACAGCTCGAATTTTATATACGCAAGTTTGTGCTAGGTTGGGATTTCCTAATATCATAGAATTTGATAGAGGAACTCATTTCGTAAACCAAGTGATGCAGGAAATGTATAAGATAATGGGAGTTCAACAGCGCCTACTTTTGCCATATAGGCCTCAGGCCTCAGGGATGGTGTAAAGACTGAATCGGACCTTGAAAAATGCTCTTAAAAAGGCAGTGTTGGATGAAGGAAAGGACTGGGTTACACACCTCCCGGGGATTTTGATGGCCATTAGAGGGACAGTCCAAGCTAGTACAGGATTAACCCCTTATGAATTGAAGACAGGAAGAAAAAAGAGGTTGGTTCATCCACAGGATGTACCCCCACCAGGTTCAGCTACCCAAGATAAGGTTAAACATGAGCAGTTTTTAAAGGCAATACAGTATCAACTAGACAAATATTTAACCTTTGCAGCCAGGAACATGGCTGTGGCACATGAGCAAAATAAGCAAGGTAGACAGCCGGTAGCAGGATGGGGGCTACCTATAGAGGAGGGAGATGTAGTGATGGTGTGAAATTGGGAACAGAAAAATCCTTGGAAGGATGCTAATTGGTTAGGATCGTACCAAGTGTGCAAACGGTAAGGTGAGAGTACGGTATATGTGGTTAAAGTAAGTGGCAAGAAAGGGGCTGGAGGAAGGAAACAAGAATTCTGGGTACATGTTGATCATTGTAAAAAAGTGTCAAACAAAGCTGGTTGAAAATTAAAATACTACACTTGATGTTTATAGCCATGAAGACACAAAGCATCATTATCATTGGCTTGGTGACAGCCATAAGATTTTCGATAATCCTCAGCCTATACATTAATGTGGAACAGGCTAATGTCACGTGTGAGTATGAACAGTCCATTACACTGTTAATCAGTTGGAACTGGGACCCTGTTGATACAAACACCTACATGACACGAGCATGGAAAGCCACCTGGACTAAAAACAACCGTACTTTCATATCTACACACTGGTGTGTGGACATTTTTAACAGCTGGTCCAGCTGTGCATCAGAGCTCAAGACTGGATCACCACAAAGCTACATGGACTGGGAACAGAAAAATGGGTCTCTTGTTATAAACAGAGCCACACCAAAGGACAATGGTGTTTATGTGTTAACTCTGTCCTACTGTCTTTGGGGTGATAATAGTGTTTGTAGCTATGCTGGTGTAAACAACTCATTATGTTTTGTAGTCTCAGATGCCATATACTTAACTGTAACACCAACCGAATGCCCAAATGTGACAACAGGGCCAGAGAGTGGACTTACATCAACACCTATTGATCAAATGCTTGTAAATAATGTAAAGTACAGTAGAGTGCATATAAACTTAGATTTTTCTGGTTGGAATATAAATGTTAACAGTAGTTGTGCAGACACTGGTGTGTCAAAGTTTTATGCCACCATGTTAATTGACATGTTAAGTGCCTTCCATGCCAAAACAGGGAGCATGATGGCCCCCTCTTATTAGTAAAGAAAGGGTTAGTAATACTAGAAAGAAATGAGATCTGTGGGGAGACCTGGCTGGACTTTTTGGATCAGGAATGAGTATATGGAATAGGCAGACCTTGAGGCCATTAAGGGTTACCAAGACCAGTTTAATACTAACACAGGAGAGAGGGTCTTGCTACCACTTACAGTAGGCCAGCAAGGTTTAGCAATGGAAGAGCGTTTATCTGTGTGTAATATACATGAGGTGGGCCATTTGTTTAAAGAGGTAGAGCACAAAATTAATGAAGTTGTGGTTGAACATAATGAAGAAGTTTTTATTAATACCATAAATAAAGCTACAGTGTGTAGTGCTTATGGAACTTATGTTTCAACTCAAGTTAGTCAATTGTTACAGGAAATTACTCATAATCAATTGCCTAATCAAATTTCTGATACACGGTTAAAATTGTGGTACTGTCCAGATTGTCTTAATGTTAATGATAGTAAGTGTATAACTTTTTGTATTAAAGCTCGAGCCCCACCTATGTGGTGGATTCGTAAGGTAACCAAAGTATATGTTAAACCACAAGTGTTTAGACCTAACAGTATGCTTAGTAGTAAAATGAGGGTGTCCCTAATGGCAAGACTACCTCAAGTTGAGTATGACAAGGAGGTGTACTCCCAAATAGTAAAAGTACACTCTGTAGGGTATTTACAAGGCCAGTATTATGCCTATCGAGTCTCGCCCCAGAGATCCTAGTATGCAGCAATGATGGGTCCTGGATAGTGCCAAACTTACATTGCTGTGAAGAAATAAATGGTCAATGGATATGCCAGTGTGACGTCATGTCACAACGCAACCATCTGTGGGGAAATTCCAAGGGTCAAGCTAAAAATAATACTGCCTGGTGCCCTATCCAGCTAAAACGATGGTATACCCCACAAGTAATTGTAACCTATAATAGTACTAACCAATACTGTGTTGTTACAAATACACCAATCTTATTTTATGAATGACAAATGTGTACTATTCACAACCCAAACTTTTGTATTATTCCCAAACATAATGTATATATTGGTGACAAGGTGTTGCACCCTGTTACCAACCTGCAGGATGAGAGTTATAATGTGACATTTGATACCCCACACCAAGCATATGATATTAACAAATATGCACCATCATTTGTAGCTGTGATACCTCTCCGGTCTCTTAACGTGCAGTCACTTTTAAATCGAAAAGATACTCATTTGATACAAATCCAAAATATTGCTCATAAGGCACAACTAGTTGTAAATGAATTGCTCAGTGAGAGTGATAATGAGTACTTGATTTATAGCTATGCAGGGGAACACTTGGGAGTCCTGTCTTTTAAAGTTTTACTTGTGTTGCAAGTGGTCTTACTGTTCTTGGTAATTATAGGCCTGTGTAACTTAAGACTTACTATTTGTAAAGTACGTAATGAGATGTACATGCTCTGAGGAGCTGCATTGTTGCACAAATAATAATTAAAAAATATAGTGCCAAGGGGGGCTTGTAACAAGGGATATAGAAGTGTGTCCCTATATTTCAGGCTAACCTCATTTTGGTCTAAAACATAATGTGTTTGTATAACAAATGTTGGCCTATATAATTGAATTATATAAAACTTGTAAAGCTACAGGTTTAACTGAGCCACAAGTTGCAATATTAAAGTGCCTTTTGATATTTGCACTGACCATGTGAGTAATAGAAAACAGGTGTCTTAAGTGTCTGGAAAGACAGAAATACAGGCATAGAGTTCAAATTACCCTTCTGACTATTATTATTAGGACAGGCCAAAATGCTTGTATGCATATTCTTAAGTGCAAATCTATTTCTACCTCCTAGACCTTGGTAACTGGTAGTGACAACTATTACTAACCATATATAGTAATATAATTTACACTATCTATACATTTGTGCTGACCAAAAGATGAGGTCATACATATACTAAAAAGAGAATTGCCTTTTAAGTTGATGTTTGCATTTGTTTTGAACCAATCATAGAACTCCATAGGAAATGATGATACTGTCTTCCACGATATAAGCAAGCCTGCATTCACTGTTAGTTTGAAGAATGAAGAATGAAGGATGTACCACTTGTAATCTCTCGCTGTGATTATTGTTATAATCATTAAATTCTTCCGCCTTCAGTCTCGTCTCCATTCGTCTCCTTTCTAAGTATTTGTAATAGATAATTTACTAACTGTAATTTTTTTCACAACACTACAATTGGTGCCTTAAAGACTTGGATCGCTGGTGCTGCATGTGAGGAGGCAGCCTAACTGCTGGTTGGTTAGTCTGCAAGCCCTAATAAGAAGGTGACGACGCTCGGAGACGTGGTGCTGCTGGCTTTAAGTGAGAGAAGAAGGTACACACAGACAGTCACAGCCACTTGACAATCAGGTGATGTATGCTTTGTATGCTTCTCAAATTGTTTAAAATAAAAAGTAATGCTTAACTCTGTAGGAACTCATGGAGCAGAGTAGGCAAGTGAAGGTGCTGGGACTTGCAAGCCGGACCTCACAAGGGAACCATAAGACATAGCTGGACAGACCAGGGCACCAGTGCACGGGTGCACCCGGCTGTAAAGGCTAGGCAGGCAAGAAAAAGATAAGAAGAATGAGTATGGAAACAATAATATGTCATTTTCTAGGAAAACACCTAAAGGGGGAAGCATATGAACCAGTGCCTGATGATCAACAGGCACAATTGTATTTTACTCAGCAAGTGTCCCTTCGTAATGAGGAAGTAAAAAATGAAAAGGAAATCTTTGCAAATGCATTGCAAGGGCTGTGGCAGTATAATCAGACTATTGTGTGTCACCAGAATAATGAAGTAACTCAGATGAGGGATGAAAGGTATCAAAATGCTAAACAACTAGAAGAATTAACATTGATGTATAAAGATAGTGTCCCAATAGATCAACACCAAGAGATAGAGCAGCAGTGTATTAATTTTAGGACACAACTAATAAAAGCACAAAGGGATTTGTGTCTGTTAAATAGGGATCATGCCCTTCTACAGATTAAGCTAGACCAACAGTCATAAGAGCAGGCTAGTGAAACCAGGCAACTGTATACAGAACTACAGGGTGCAATGGAGAAGATTCAAGAGTTAAGTAATATAGGAGAAGGGGTGGTAAAGGTTAAAATGGCACCCATGCAAACATGGAGAATGACGGCCACCGGTGGACCTATGTCTGCTGCCACAAGGTATCAGCAAGAACAATATGCTTTAGAGCTGCAAAACGAGTGTGCTAAACATGGATTAAAAAGGGAATACGCTGAAAAAATGGGAATCAAGGAAGAGGCAGAAAGACATAAAGAGCAAGAAGATAGCTATGATAAAAAATATGCAAAAGTGAGAGATACTTTGAGAGAGGATGATGAGGCACGTCAGGCTATGGGTAGAGAAAGTGATGCAGAAGGGCCCACTACCTCCCCACCAGGAGCTAAAAAAGAGGAATGGGAAGAAAGGGAGGAAATGCAGGAAATGGAGAAGGATGGAGAAGAGTGGAAGGCAGTGGGAGGTAAAGTGGTAAAGACAAGAAAGGTGGTACGAGAGCCCCCGCAATCACCAATAACCATTAAAAAGGAAGATAAAAGCCCTATAGTCAAGGATTTGACTATAGAGGAAATGACCAATTTGGGCTAAATGCTAGGTCCAATTGATCACAAAACCAACCTACCTCAGTGCGGCAGAAATTAAAGTAGTTAACAACCACCTCCGCTAACCAACCAAGACGTGTAGGTTGGTTATGTTTTAATTGTCCCCCGCCCTAGCAGAAGCTATGCCCGAGTAGGTCCAGGGGACACACAAAGGGGCCATGCAAAACATAAATTTATGGGCAGACTATAATGAAGTAGTTGAGGCTATCAGAAAAGTGAGAGGGGAATCTGCAAAGCAAGAAGTTGACTGGGACAGAATACTGCAAACAAAGCCACAGTCGGGAGAGGGACCACGGGTATTTATCCCTCGGCTTTTTGAGGTCTATCAGAGGTACAGAGGGCAGGATTGCCCCTCGGAAGATGATACTACCTTCCGAGACTTATGGATTAGGCATATGATTTAGACCCCACCCTACGGACAGTTGTAAAACTGGCTTCAACTCAGGAGGAGCGAATCACCCTCCTAGAGACTTATCTTAATGAAAAACAGTGAAAGGCGGAAGTTGCCGCCGTGACATGGACAAATGAAGGACCACAAAAATAAACTAGAACGTGCTTTAATTGTAAAAAGCCTGGGCATGTAATAAGTGATTGCTGGGCAAAGGGGGGAGGTAAGGAAGGACAAGGACCTCGGCAAATAGGAAGGGGCCGGGGGCAGAAAAGGCAAGATGGAAGAGATAAACCAGGACAAGGGGGTGATAGTGCACAGGATTTGTTGGATTGGTTAAAAACAATATTAAATGCAGTGGAACGAAAAAAAACAACCGCGTCTCCCCAAGAATTTGATGATGAAGACATCATCAGGCGGCTGGCAGCGATCAAACAGTTGGCTGAAGAATAGGAATGTGGAGGCCCCGGGGCCCCTGACTCATGATGGGTATGTGCGCTAACATTTGATAACCAGGGGCGACCAACCGTGCCACTTAAAATGGGAAAAAAACGGGTGATGGCTCTAGTTGACTCTGGGGCAGCCGTCTCACTTACTACTATGCACATACCACTGGATCCAGAAAAACCTCCCTTACAAATAGAGGGCTGCACAGAACACACAGCACAAGGGTACGTGACTTACCCATAAATAGTTGCTTTAGGAACCAAGGTAGTTGGGGAGGGAAGATTCATAGTAATGGAGGGAAGCCTCACGAAGCAAAATATAATAGGAAGTGACTTTTTAAAGAAACACTACCTAATTATTGATTTAGTCAACAAGTGCTTATGGCAAGTAACAGTTAAAGGGTATAGTATTACAACAGTACCTGAGAGTTATATTTGGGCTTCAGTTAAATCCAATAAAGCATATAATCAGCCCAAGGTAAGCCAAACAGAGTTACAACAAATAATAGATAAATACCCCAGTGTCTGGGCAGTGTCTGGCACTGATTGTGGGACAGTCAGTGACACAGAAATAGCAGTGGAAGGCCCCGACCCTGGACATACTAAACAGTACCCCATCCCACAGGAGGAAGTAACAGGAATAGAGCCAGTAATTAATGATTTATTGTCCCAAGAGGTTGCACCTATTTGCTCAACTGCAACAGCCCTATATGGCCCGTTAAAAAACCCAATGGAAAGTATCGACTAACTATAGATTACAGAAAATTAAATAAAGTAATTCCACAGGTTAGCTCCATTACAAGTATGGCAATTGAAATGTTTAACAAACTTAAACCTACAAGTAAAGTTTTTTCGGTGCTCGACCTGGCAAACGGATTTTGGTCCCTACCCCTCAGCCGACAAGATCAATATAAGTTTACTTTTACTTTTAAAAATGAACAGTACACCTTTACTCATTTGCCCAAGGGGTTCCACTCCTCCCCAATGTTATTTCATCGCTATGTGCAACAAGTACTCCAAGAGGAGGGGTTGGAACATGAGGTAGTCCAATACGTGGATGATTTGTTGTTGCAAAGCAGAAATATGGCGGAGCACGCCCAATTATTAGACTGAGTGCTTAAAGCCCTAGCTAAAAGAGGTCTTAAAATTAATCCAGAAAAGGTACAAATTGCTAGGCCAGAAGTGACATTTTTAGGAACCATAGTGTCAGAGAAGGGTAGGCGTGTTGACCCTGCCATGGCTACCCTTATTCAAAAGTTATCTTTACCAAGCAACAGTAAGGGGAGGGGCAAGGGGAGGTACATAAGGGACAGCACAGAGGTGGTTCAGCCACCTTTGCTGGAGTTTTGATCACATGAAACTACAGCGCATCAGATTGGCATATCATTTGGAAGGTTTGTGCACTAGCATATGGCAGGTAAGAAAAATAGCAGCTATGTTGGGGCAACAAAAAAAATAAACAGAAATTTATTAGTTTGTCATTTAATGAAACTTGGAAGGAGATGGTTTATGCTGAAAAGTTGTGACAGTGGTTTTAGATAAGGGTAGGTGGTTCAGAAATGCTGAGCATTTAAACTTTGTGATGCTTTCCTGTGGGGCTTTAGCACATGGGGCAGAAGTATAAGAGGTGATTAGGTTTTTCAAGAGAGGGAGCCGTTTCCAGGGCATTGTTGGATACAGCAGAATGAGCATGGGGGCTGATGGATTGAAGCATGCCGAGCTTCAAGGGGTTAGGGTGAGCCTTCCTGGCAATGAGCCTGTTTGGACAGAGGAATTGTTTGAGTTTTAAAAATTGGAAAAGACCTCGGAGTCTGCTATGCTGAGTATTGAGGAGGAGTTTTTCTGCAAGCTAGTTGAAATCTGAGCCTAATTTTCTCTTTTAAATGCAAACTGTTAGGCAGCTGGCTGGACTAGGCCTCCAATGGCCTTAAACATTGTTGAAATGAATGGAAGTTGATTTTAGTGGTTGGAACAAGCTTTGAAGCTTTGCTGAAGTATGGTATACCTTGTCTTTAAAATCATTGTCTGTTTTTTGGCAGTTTTGGAACAAGCTTTGAAGCTTTATTTGCGTATGGGATACCTTGTCTTTAAATCATTGTGGAGTTTTTCGGTGGTTTTTGGAATGAGCTTTGAAGCTGTATTGCGTATGGAATACCTTGGCTTTAAATCATTGTGGAGTTTTTTTAGCAGTTTTACACCACACATTTGCTAAGGAAAAGAGCAACCCCCGCCCCCGCCCCGGGTGGCGGATACACAGGAGCATCACTGACTCCTTTGTCTTTTCGAAGCTTGTGTGCTTGCATTTCCTGAGAGATCCAAAGGGCCAAGTCCTGGGAAAAAACTCTCCTTTCATGCTTTGCTATTAGATGAGGAGCAGTGCTCATCGAGCATTTCAGAGGACAGCACAGGCCGCCTCACCATGTGTCCTGAAGTGAACCTCCTCCCCCAGTCCATGTACATCCTGTGACTCCATGGGGAGATTACCTGGCCACATGGCATACCTCCCTTTCTGTGGGGCTTCCTTGCACCCACTGAGGATACTGCATTAAGCCAGCATCAGTCTCACCACCATGCATGGTGACCCAGGAGGATCCATGCAGCCTGCAAGTCACTCCCGACGTGAGGACAGACCGAATGAGTTACGAGGCAATGGCTGGGTTTTTTGGGCGGAAGTGAAATGCAGAAAGGGGGTGTTCCCTGAATTTAGCCCTTTTTTGTGCTAAAGTGAGAGCACTACATTATGGTGGGGGGAAGGAGATGACCCACGGATACGTGAGGCATGGAGATGCAGTGGGCCAGGGGACAAGGAGGAAGTGCCTGGCCACATGGTGTGACGTCACACACCAGGAAGTTTATGCATATCCCCGAATTTGGTATATGCGGGGAGGATATGTCCAGGCCTGGAAGGCCACAGTAGGTGGTGCATGAGGTTTTAGTGGCCATGAATATAGGCCAAGGAGGCACATGAAGGGAGGTTTTGGCATTACTTGCCATGGTTGTGGAAATACAACCAGGGCATAATGTTGGGCCATTGGTATTAAAGGGGGGGATAAACAATTCAAGGGCCAGGAGCACAGTTTAGTGTGAAGAGGCACGTTTTTGACTATTAGTTGAGGGGTTTTGGGAAGCAGGCCTGGCCCCGGTGAGAGACTATTATGGGAAGAACTGTTAATAACAGAATTTTCTTGTCTTTCCTTCAGTTATACCTCACAGGAGCAAGAAGGAAGGAACATAGCACCAAGGAAGAGCAGGCCTTCGAAAGAGGACACCTACAGGGCAATAGTGGAACTGGCAGAGAAAGCTAATAGAATGTGAGAGCTAGTGGAAGGAGATGAGCCTGGGAGATCTGGGGAGAAAAGAAAAGCAGGGAAGGGAAAAGGGGGCAGAGGGAATCGGGTAGCTGAACCACGCAGCCCAACCAAGGTACAGACACCGACAGTGGCGCCTACCAGGGCTGCTAGCCCAGTACCTCTGCAGCCCGTTGACCCGGTACTGTCAGTACCTCCCCTGAACTAGGTTGGGGTTCCCATAGTGGAGTCCAGACCAGATCCCCAGTGCACAGTGGTTCCTCCCCAGCCTCATTTAGGGCAACCACCAATTCAACCAATGGGGACCATGCTTGAAAACCAGGAGAACAACAAGCAGAAAGGAATGGATAAGACCACAGGTAACTCACCCGACTCCGTGGGTGACAACATTAAAGAATATATAAGCCAAATTGTGTTGGCACTTGGGACAGGGGATTTGGGGCAAATGGAGTCAGCACTGGCTGAGATCTAGGTAGGAAAAGTGCTGCTGAAAGGAAATAAGGGAGAGTAGAAAAAGACAGAAGAGGAACAAGGGAGATAGGAGCTGCTGGGATGAGAGTGGGGGAACATGTGCCGTTGGCCACAAAAGGAAAAATATGGAAGGGAGAATATGTGGATATTTTCACTTTAGTAAGCTGGGAAGTGGCAGTGAAATTTGAAGAAATAGAGAATATAGGTAAGAGTGAAATGGCTGCGGCGGTAGTTTTGTTAGGAAGAAAGGAGGAGGACAAATTCACTAAAGGGGAGACTTGGGAAGGGCGGTTTGTAGGTTTTGCCACATTCTCAGCAATAGTATTGGAGAAGAGGCCTGAGTTTGGCATCCCACTCATTACATATTCATTGATAATCAGGAGAGCGACAGCAAAGGGGGGAGTGAGGTGGATATACTACGATTAATTCTTTCGGCAGAGAATGGCAATGTATGGGGATGTGAGATGGGACACGAAACAACTAGACCTGTGGACAGACTATGTAACTGATCAGTCCATGCCAGAGGAAGAACTTGTGAAAAAGGTGCCATGCCACAGAGATGTTGTTGGGCCTACAATAGGGCCTTTTGCTCCTGGCCACAATGCTGTTTCTGGCATGCATGTCCAAAACATGGGGGATTACATCCAGCAATCAGATGCAGGATGACATGGAGCCAGGGAGCCCAGGGACATGGGGGCAAGGGTCAGGTCAACAGCTTTTTTGGGAAGGGCAGGGATATAAAGGGCAGACATGGAATAGAGGAGGGAGGGGCAGGGGACATGCCAGTAGAGGGTTTCAGAATCACTGATCAGTAAGGTTAGACATCATGCGAAGGGGGAGACCTGGGTGGAGAAGAAGGAAAGAAGACAAGGGAGCAATTTAAAGAAGTGAGGTCCCTCATCAGGATAGAGGCATGGAGAGAATGGTTAGACAGATACCCGAATAGGAAAACAGCAGAGATGATTAAGAAAGGTTTGGGCACAGGCTTTTCATTGCAGTGTGAGGGCCCAAGGCAAACAAGAGAGGTGAGCAGTTTGGCTTCAGTAATAGGGAGGGAAGAAATGTTAAGGTAAAAAATAGAGAAGGAAAAAGCAGCTGGAAGAATAGAGGGACCATATGATAACCCTCCATTGCAGAATATGAGGATTTCTCCATTGGGCTTGGTGCCCAAGAAACAGGAAGGAGAATACAGGATGATTCATCACCTATCCTTTCTGGAGGGTGATTCAGTGAATGATTTTATCAGTGAGGAATATAGTAAGTGACATATTCCACTTTGGAAGACACAGTCCGGAGCATCCGGGCAACTGCAGATGCATGGATGGCAAAGACGGACATAGAGTCCGCTTTCAGATTACTTCCAGTTAGGAAAGAGGACTGAGACCGGTTGAATTTTAAAATCGGTGGACAGTACTATTTTGACAAAGCCCATGCCCATGGGTTGTTCTATAGCATGTGCGACATTCGAAGCATTCAGCACATGTTTGCAGTGGATATATCAGGAAAAAAACTGGTTATAAAGCAGTGATTCACTATTTGAATGATTTCCTTTTTATAGGCAGTGAGAGAAGAGAGACAGAGGAAATGTTAGCCAGCTTCCAAGAGCTGTGTAAAGAACTAGGGGTTCCATTGGCACCTAAAAAGACAGAAGGGTCCAGTAAGGTTTGAGAATTTCTGGGTATTAAGATAGATGCTCCAGGGGAAATATTTCGGCTGCCAGACAAAAAATTGGAAAAACTGAAGGAACTGATTCAGATACATACCAGTAGAAGAGTACAACTAAAACAGGTACAACAAATATTGAGACATCTGAACTTCATGTGCAGAGCTATCAGGCCAGGGACAGCTTTCACCAAAAGGTTAGCAAGGGTTACAGCCGAAGTGACCAGACCCCACCATTGGGTAGACATGACAAAGGGAGTGAAGGAGGATTTTAAAGTATGGGAGGAATTCCTCAGGTACTATAATGGCTGCTCCTTCTGGCAGGAGGAATGGTTGCATAACACAGACCTCGATCTTTACATAGACACAGCCAGGGGCCTAGGCATGGGGGGCTATCTGAGGGACAGATGGTTCACAGAACTGTGGCCAACAGACTGGGTGAGGGACGGTAAGGTAAAAGATATAACATTGCTAGAAATCATGCCCATCTGGGTATGCACCCTGGTGTGAGGGAAAGAATTACGGGACCAGAAAGTGACATTTTGGTGTGACAACAGAGCAGTGGAAGAGGTTCTAAACAGCAGGGGAGCCTGATCAGACACTATCATGCAAGTTTTGTGTCTTCTGGTGCTAAGGGCATTGCAGTTGATCATGTCATTCAGAGCAAAACACATAGAAGGGGTACACAATACCCTGGCTGACAGCCTTTCCTGTCTGCAGCTGGATAGTTTCTGGAGGCTGGGAACAACAGCAGAGGAGCAAAAAACACCCTTACCAACGAACATATGGGACATTGGCAAGAAGGAACAGAACTGTTGTTCCACAGCTCATGGGCACCATGGACTCTGAGGGCCTATGATGTGGCCTGGTGAGTATTTCAAACATTCAGCACAACACACCATATGGAGGTAAGTAGGCCGCTCACAGAAGAGCAATTGGGGAAGTTCACCATAGAGCAGTCTCAAAAAGGAACAGCCCACACCACAACGGGGGTCTACTTGGCAGGGATTAGTGTAATTTGCAATCTAAAAGGATGGAAGGACCTGACAGAATCAATGTTCATTAGAAGAATGATGTAGGGATGGGGGAGGTTAAAACAAGGGATGGTGGATAATAGAAGACAAATAGGGGAACAGTGGCTGGCAAAATTATTTATTTATTTAGTTTTTGTTGACTGGGTAAGTGCACTAGACAAAGCCTGCCTATTTTCAGGCACGACCCGGGGGAAGGGGATACAGATGAATGCCAACTGACCTTGAACCAGATTAAGCTGATTGTGATATTTTTAGCGAATGAGGGAAATTTGGCCAGGACACCGGGGCAAATCCCCTACTCTTTTCAATAAGTGCCAGAGGATCTTTAACATCCACCTGAACTACCACCAATCCAGGCGGATGGGACCTCGGTTTAACATCTCATCCAAAAGATGGCACCTCAGAAGTGCAGCACCACTCCCATGCTGCACTACAGTGTAAGTACTGGGATATTAACCCAAGTGCCAGATGTGGGAACTGAACCCACAGCCTCTGATCTCCCAGCCTCAGAGGCGAGTGTGCTACCTACTGAGCCACTGAGACTGATAATGCTTGATAATTAAATGGTGTGTTACCGGCAATATGCAGCTCTAAGGCCGAGGCCCAGCTGTTTCACATGATTTATGTTGTAATGTTTGCAGGGGCCATGAGAGTGAGTGAGGTGGTATGTCAAGGCAGGCAAGACAAGGAAGGGAGATTAGAATGGGAAGATATAAGCTGGGGGTTGAAGGAGATACAGATAAAGATTAAGAGGTCAAAGATGAATCAAAGGGGACAGGGTTGCATGGTAACACTAAAGAAACATGCAAAGAGTGCAGTGTGCCCAGTGCAGGCTTTGTGGGCTTTCGCTGCAGAGTGTCGGAATAGGACAGGAAGATTATTTCTGCATGGTGATGGAAGTAGGGTCACAAGTTACCAAGCACAGCATTACTCAAGAAAGGTATGCAATTCCTGGGGGAGGATATGCTTAATTATTCCTCCCACTCCCTATGGATAGGGCCTGCCTCACAGTGGGCAGCAACAGGGGAGACTGTGAATAGTATTTTGAAAAAGGGGTGCTGGCGGTCTGCCAGTTAATAAGAGATACATTCGAACACTGCAGTGTGGAGACTAACGTGCCACCTTTATCTACGGTTCCGTACGACATAGAAAATTTTTTTTAAAGTCATATGATTTATGACTTTCCTGTCAAGTTTTGTGCTTAGCTCCCTTTGGGGGCTAAGCATTTTTCCAATGAAAAGTCTGTATCTCGCACCGTTTCCAAGATACGGGCCCTGAAAGGACAGCAAACGTCGTAATGTTATCCAATGGGAAAAAAAGAGACATTCGGAGTGCCATAACTTTGGCTCCCTGTAATATTTTTTCACCAAACCACAACAAAGAACTTCTGTGGGATGTTGGCTGTGTTCCCTCCAAATTTCTGCCCAAAAGACCAAACCGTTATTTTGCAGCAGGGCACCAAAGGATTCCTGTAATGCGTTGGACACCGTAATGTTATCCTATGGGAAAAAACATCAAATTTGGAGTGCCATAACTTTGCCGCCATGTAATATTTTTTCAACAAAACACTGAAAGGCACATCTGTGAGATGTCGGCTGCATTCCCTCCAAATTTCAGGCCAAAACGCCAAACCGTTCTTTTGCAGCAGGGTGCCAAAGAATTGCTGTCATTTTCCCACAGCCTAGAAAAGTACTGTTGAGGTTTGCGAAAGCTTTCACAAATTCATTCAACAGTGTCGCAAGTGCAACAGTACTTTGTGAAAGTACATTTTCCAGAAATTTGAAGAACATATTTCTCGGGTGTTTTACCCCAAAATAAAGACATGGCTAGCATCCTCAGGGTCCAACTAGGTGAATACAAAAAGAATTAGGTTGCTAGAGGGTCCCAATTTTAAATGTCAAGCATTTTTCTGATCACTAACTGAAAACAAAATGGCAGATTAGTGACAGTAAAAGGGCCATTTGTGACAGTAAAAACTGCATTTGTGACACAGTCGAACTTTTTAACTTTTCCCATTGACTTATAATGGGAACTTGTTTTTTGAATAACTTTTGAACCATTTAATATATGTTCACAAAACCTTCAAAAGGCACATTGGGGACCCTGGATGCACATTCCCTGAAGATTTTGGACCAGTCACACAAAACGTGCGACGGTAAAATTCTAGAAAAGCGTAAACACGCACGCAGATCACGCTTGATAACTCCACAGCCGTAAACATGACTGGTGCAAAACTTGGCAGATCCCAAGGCGTATGGCTCTTGATCATGTATTCCAAATTCCAGGCAAATCTGTCAAACAGTTGCAAAGTTATTAAGGTGCAAAATTGTGGGTTTAACATGCAAATGGCTCCTCAACCCTAACTATAGTGGCATTACCGTGCCACTATAATATATATATATTTTTACAGTAGATAGCTTTTTATCGCTAGTTTGCCAAATTTTATTGGTATTGATTGACCCACAAATTAACACCTGACTTTCTGTCTCATTTACTTTTAATATGTATTTAGTTGCATATGAGTTCAATATACCTAACTTGGATTGAAGTCCTGCTTAAGCGAATGAGAAGAGCACCAGATCATCAGCATAAGCAACTGCTGCACAATCTCTATTACCTATTTTAGGAGAATCAGTTACTGAATGCTCAAGTATTACAAGCACTTTGTCGATGTATATACAGAAGAAAAGTGGTACCAACACACATTACTGTCTAACTCCTCTGTTTATTGGCAGTCTTGTTGACATTTGCACCAAGTCCAGATACCTGTATACAGCTCCCTGATAATAACTATAATCTCAGGACTAATATCCCTTTCACTCATATGTTTCCATAGTAATATCTGAGAAACTGAGTCAAAAGCTGAACTTGAATCTATAAATGCAACATACAACTTTTGTCTTTGTAGCTTCACATATTTTTAA
The DNA here is from genome assembly GCA_016271365.2 of Neoceratodus forsteri. Lineage (NCBI taxonomy): Eukaryota > Metazoa > Chordata > Ceratodontiformes > Ceratodontidae > Neoceratodus > Neoceratodus forsteri. The sequence continues at coordinate 1,694,131,159 of CM028130.1, read as the reverse complement.
TATAAGTGCCTTATAATGTAACAGTTATCTGTAGTACAGTAACCAGCATGAAATTCTGAAGTAAACCAACCTGATATTCTGAAAAATACCCTAGACAAGATACTTGTTCTGTAAGTCTATCCAAAATTATTTTAGTGAATAATTTCCTCAAATTATCTAGCAGGGAGATAAGCCTGTACATTAATGAGTCCTTCCTATCGCCTTTCTTATAAATGGAAATAATTGTGGCTCCCTTCCAGGCAAATGGAAATTTGAGCTTCATTCTATAATCATTAAAAAGAGAGGTAAAAATATTAGACCACAATGAGGGAATATTCCACAGGAATTAAATCCAGACCTGGGGCTTTGTTCATTTTCATGGATGAAATTGCAAAATATACTTCTGTTCTTGTAATAGGCCTAAAATGCTACATTTCCATACTTAGTCTTATAACATCATTGGGGAGATCAGGATCATAGAAAATATTTGTATACTGTTCAATCCAAGTATCCATAGTAATATAGGAATCAATCTCATATTTACAGTTATTTGTACCTTTGACAATAGGATTGATAATCATTATTGTTTATGATAGTCAGCATTTTTTACCATTGTTTCTGATGAAACTCAGTTTGTTTTGCTTTCAAAAGTAAATATTCAGTAACAATACTACCAACAGCTTAATATGGTTCAATTTCAGATGGTTACCATCTGTATCCCCCCTCCCCCCAGGTTGCCCCTGAAAAAGGGATATCTAGGCTCAGTGGGCCCACCTGGTCAGCAAAATTCAATAAAATAAAATAAAAATAAAAATGTCAGCTTTCTTTAGCCTTTTTTAATGTTTTGTAGCTTTCATTATGTTTAGTATACTTTGTGTGTCTGATTAATCAATTTAATGTATTTTTAGCTCTGCAACAGTCATGGTCAAACAAAGCTGAACCCTTTCTATGAGATTAATATCCTGTTTGTGATATCATAGGTAGGAGTTCAAGTCAAGTAGCTAACAACAGCCATTTATGGACTTGCCACTAACAGTGGAGGTATTGAAATTTTCTGTCCCCCATATAATTATCTAATAGGCATTTGAAGAAGTTCAAGCTGGTGGCGCCAACCACTTGCTCCGGCAATTCATTCCATGGACTCATCACCCTTTGGCTGTACCAGTTCCCTCTTCTATTTGTTTTGTACTGCTCTCCCTTCAACTGATATGTGTGCAGTCTCATTTTCCTTGAGGTTACTCCTTTTCTAGTTAATCTGGACATTTACCATGTTAATTCATTATGAAAGTCTTTATTTATGTAAAACACATGCCTCTTCTCTTTATATGGTATAACATGGAATACAATCCCAATTCCCCCAATCTTTCTCCATACGGCTTCCCTTTAACACAGTTCACTGCTCTAGTCATTTTCCTTTGAACTCTTCCACAGCCTGTACACTTCCGCTGTTTATTGGTGAGCATACTGCATTCCAAAAGGGGGAACCAAAATCAAGATGTGGTTGAATGTAAATTCTACATAAGGGGATAATACAGTATTTGCTTTTGTTAACAAACGTGCATATTATACTGTTTAATATTATGTTGAATGTGTGGGTGATCTTTTTACAGGTGTCCTGATGGTGTTAGCCTGTTATTAATACCATCAGAACACTGCAAAAAGACTACCCACACAGCCAACATATATATAATATATGTGTGTTGAAAAACATTTATCAGATTGCACCCAATGGTGTAACAGATTTTGTCAACCATGGTCACCAAATTATGCATGGATTCTGGCTTCTAAATGGTAAGTCAGACAGCTTATAAATCATTGTAACTAACTCAAGCAACTATATAACAACTCTCCCATTAACTAGTATCCCCTGAGAAAGCCTACGGGCAAAACCTGGTCAGGAGCTTTGCTGCTATTGTCTTAGTATGCACAGTTTGCACTACTTTGTAACTATTTTTGCACAGTAAATAATTTAAAGCCTTGCTGTTGGCTGGTGCCATTTTTATTTTGCTGTTGTTTCCAGTCTTGTTTTAAATCTGGCACAAGCCCTCAAAGTGGAGCGTTCATGTGTTGTCCTCTGGAGAGCAGGATCCAGCGATGAACATGGGAGGCTGGAATGGTGTCTTCCTCTCAGCAGTTAGGTTGTTTCCATTTTCTGATCCCCCCCAAGGAGGTGGGGACATGCAATGTCGTCCAACACAGGATGGGCGCAATCCCACATACCCCCACAGGATGTCCGCCATCACCTCCTCCTGTGCCCTGATGTGATCCTTGTTGTGAGTACCTCCTGTCTACACAGGGAGTAACTGATAGCCAGGAGATCATGGCCCACCCTTCCTTGGAGAGGAGAGCAGTCCCATGGATGCTCAATTCTCTCCTCCCCTGCCAACCACTGATGGCTCAAGCTTGTTCCCAACCCTGGGTCTCCAGCATTGTAACATATAAGGGACTAGGGTGCCTCAGCCCTCTGTACCACTGGGCTGGCATAAAGGGTGGATTTGGAACAGATGAAGCCCCCTCCTCTCACCTGGGCTGTCCATTCTAACTTGTCTTCATTGGCCTCTCTCTCTCTCTCTCTCTCTCTCTCTCTGATGTCCCAGGGACATTGAGGGAAGTATTCTTCTCAGAGACCTGGTTCCCCCAGGTCCTGCCTTAAGGGAATATGCCACAGATTACCTGTCTAAGAGGCTACAGTAAGGGATAAGCAAAAGCAGGAATGGCTTGCCTGTCCCCAGGAGTTCTGTTGGTGGAAACAAGGTATTGAATGCATTGAAAGGATGTCCTCAGGTCTGACCTAGGGTGATAGAAAAGAATGTGTAAAAAAATGTAATCCTTCCAGGAGATCTGGAAAGCAGAAAAGACCAAAACTCAACCAGTGGACTAAAGAAACAACTTCCCTGGCTTAGCTAGTAGGAGCCAGGTTCATTCCATTTCTCTCCACCACAGAGAAGCTTGTCCTTCATCTCAGTCCGCTGATACTGGTGAACTGTTACAGTAGCTACCTCAGTCCACTATAACTTTATATATCATTATACAAACCAGTGCACACTACTGCCATCTGTAGATCAGCCACTTAATTACACATCAGTGCAATTCAGATTCCTTCTTTAGTTGCCCATCTCTTCTTTCAGTTGTAGGTACTCCCCCAAATGGCACCCTCAGCTTTAGTTACATAGTGGTGTGTACAGTTTATATCTTTGTGAGTCATTCACTGGGATTTATTTAACACAGTTTGTTTTCTTTTCTTCAAGTTGCTAAGTGCTATGAAATTTGAATTCTGCTTAATGCAGTCTTATCTGTTAGCCTACATCACGAGCATGTGCCAGTTGTAATATTAGGAATTATGTAAATTAAAAAAAGTTTATTTTTCTGTCTCATTTTGTTGGTTGCCAAATTAATTGCATGTACTCCCACTGAACATTGCTCATTGTCATATGCCACCCAATACAATGGTGCACACAACCTTAGGGTTCTTGTGGTCCAACATTGAAATTACATGGCCAGAACATGATGCTGTCACTCCTATGCTCTGGCAGGTCCAGTAGCTGTAGTCTCATTGTCCATCTAGAGCATTATGCTCTCTCATCACACCTACCCATACACACCAAAATAAAAAAAAAACAGAAAAGAAAAGGCATCATATGTGGCTTTTTAAATATTGAATAAGCTTTATTGAACAGATTGAAGCAACAAATTACATACTGTTTACGAATATCAAAATACAATATGAAAAGAGAACAGGAGAAGTTAACAGTACATTTTATAATTATGTATGACTTTTAAAGGAAAAAAAATATTCAGGCATTTGCACTTGGGGAAGAAAAACATGTGCTTCAGGCTGGTGCTCCATTAGTATCTATGTACGTTTTTTGTTTGCATGCAGTGCAAAAAAGTACATAGACAGCAGTACAGTGTTATTCACAGGACTGACCAAATTAGCCAGAGGCCTTCAAAAATAGAACAAAAAAATGTATTATTCCCAACCCGCATTTTAAGATGTGTGACTTGAAATCATTGACAAATAGAATGCTGGGATGGATGGGGAGAGGGATCAACAGTAGTTAATCCTGCCCGTGTACAGATCCTTTGTTCAACCTCACTTGGAGTACTGTGTGCAGTTCTGGAGTCAGCACTTAAAGAAGCACAGGGACAAGGTAGAGGCAGTATAGAAGAGGGTAACCAAAATGATCTAGAGTCAAGGGAAACCTGTAAACCCTGGAGGTAAGAAGAGAGAAAGGGATATGATAGAGACATACAAGTACTTCAATAAGGCAGACTGTAAAGAGTTGTTCACACTAAGTAGGAACACAGAGGGTACTCAGTGAAGCGATGGAAATGGGGGAGTCAGGAGGGACATTAGGAAGTACTTTTCTATGGAGTGGTGCACTGGTGGAATGGGCTGTAAGGGAGGTAGTCAGTGCTAAGTCAATAAAAGGGTTCAAACATGGATAGGATAAATGTAGAAGATATGTAAGAGCAGAAGGGACATGAAAGGGGGTGAGTGACCACTCAGATCATCATGTCCAACCATAGTCAGGATTGGGCAAAATGGTGGGCCTTTTCCTGCCATCAATGTTTACATTTCTATGTAAGTTTGGAAAACATGGTTTTCAAAACATAGCCAAGCCAATAAATGTGGCATACAAACTATTAAAATGATGCCATATGCATTTTTATTTACTAATAATGCTGCTTTAACCATTTTTTGCTATCGTGTTGCAATGCAACTCCCTCTCATGACATCATATGTAAACGTTAGTTAAATCTACCCATACCCTAGAGGGTGCTGTTCCAGTTTTCATTGCACAAAATACACACTTCAAAATAACAATTCATTCACTCTCATAGCATATATACAGTATGAGTCAAAAGATTCTATGTTTAACCTTTTTCTGAGTTCTCAACTATGGAAACCGTGCAGTGCAGTTCTATAAGAACCAACCCATCACCAAGTTACACACCATCAATATCCAAGATGTCCTGTAGCTGGAGGACTGAATCAGCACTATAGCCTGTCAACAATCAGCAACTGGAGAGTGCCAACCAGACCTGGAAAGCAGAGATTTGCCAGAGTGGCTGAAGGAATTTGACATTGGCACATCCAACACCACTGACGACCAGAGAGAAGACATCAGACAAGTAGTGGTTCAGCACCAAAAAAGCTTTTAGCAAGCATCCACTAGACTTTGGATTAGCTCAAGGGGTTCAGTATTATATCTCAATGAATTAACACCCACCCATCCAGGAGAGATTTTGTCCTCTTCCACCAGCCATGTACCAGCCAGTTAAAGATATGCTCAAGGAAATGAGAGAGGCCAGTGTTATTCGGGAAAGCCACAGTCCGTGGGCTGCACCAGTGGTACTAGTAAAGAAGAAGGATGGAAAAATCTGATTCTGTGTTGATTACCGAAAGCTTAACAACATCACCCATAAGGATGCGTACTCTCTGTCTCGTATCAAAGATTCTCTCACTGCACTGCAATTGGCAGCTGTATTTTCTATCTTGGATTTGACCAGTAGCCACTGGCAAGTGTCAATTTCACCCTCAGATATCGACAAGACAGCATTTATCACTCTGATGGGGTTGCTTGAATTCACTCATATGCCCTTCAGCTTGCGTAATACCCCTGGTACTTTTCAATGCCTTGTGGAACACTGTCTAGGGAGTCATAATTTTGACATACAACTCTTATACCTGGACAGCATAATCATTTATTTAAAGAACCATGAGCACCACTTGAAGCATATAGCAGAAGTCTTCAAACGGTTGACCCAGTGTGGTCTAAAGCTCAAACTGTCCAAATGTCACCTTCTGAAACTCCAGGTTAATTATCTTGGATATGTTATTTTGGCAAACTGAGTGTCAACAGACCCAGACAAACTACAAGTTGTACAGGAGTGGCCTGTATCTACTACGGTGAGAGACATTAGAAAATTTCTCGGATTTGCTGGATACTACCACAAGTTCATCCAGAATTTCACCTGATTAGCCACACCCCTTCTTGAATTACCTTGAGGATCAACAGCACATCTAAGAGTCAACCATTCATTTGGACCACCAGACACCAGATCGCTTTCGACAGCTTACGATGAGCATCAACAAAAGTTCAAATTGTGGCCTACCCAGATTACACCAAACCTTTCAAAGTGTACACAGATGCCAGTAATCAAGGTCTAGGTGCTGTGCTGGCACAAGAACAGTCTGGAGTGGATAGAGTCATTGTGTATGTTAGGACGAGGTTCGGACTGGAACGATGAATGTTATAGTTCCTTTAAACTAGAGTTCCTGGCTGTATTGTGGGCAGTCACAAAGACATTTTGACACTATCTGGCCATCACACCTTTCACTGTGTACACCGATAATAACCCTCTAGCTCACCTCAATATTAGCTTGCAGCCTCAAGCCTCACAACATACCTGGGGTGTTGATTAATCCCCAATGGCTCCATACCCTGTCATAGGTTACTGCTTACATATATGTATATGTAAGGAATAAGACAGTGAGGTGTGGTTTATGGGCTGATAACAGCATGCCCCAGGTGCCTAATGAGGCACAAAATGTTTGCACCAAGTGCCTTTAGCACCTAGGAAGTGCTCTTATCAGTTCATAAACCACACCGTGTAGTGTCTTATTATGCATATAAAATGAGCAACCCCATAAAAAAAATCTCCCCTGCAAAAGAAAATAATTATTGAAAGAGGTTTGATAATCATAAGTGTTAAAATGTAGGTTCATTAAGGCATAAACATGAAAAAATGGTCCCTACTCAGGTATTAGAGGATGTTTATGTCTGTCTGTCTTCCTCCACTCTCTGTTTCTCCCACCACACTTACAGACTTAATTTTTTTTTTTATTTTATTTTATATCTTTGATTTAGGCTTTTATAGCTGCCTCTCTGAGATGCCAGTGATCAGAACATCTGCTGGAGCAAACATGGCTTTCAAAGGCAAGCTGTGAGTTAGAAGAGCAGCTCTTTTTCCATTTTGCCTGCAGAACTTCATACATTTTTAAGTGAAGTGATGTGAGCCCCCCCCCCACCCCACCAAGGAGCATGGAGAAACAAACTTTTTTTTAAACTTGGTATTATTAATGCAACTTTTAAATTTGTAATACATGATTCATTATGTGAGTGACCGGCTTCATTGGGAATGAGTGTGTCCCTCTAAAGCCACCATACTGAGCGCTTTTTCCATTATGTTATTATTGCAGCGCAACAAAGTTTCAGTATGAGTGAGTGGCTACAGAACTAATAAAAAAAGGCTTTCCCATCATTGAAGTTTTATTGATCACCTTACTTGCTTGCTCTGTAAAGAGAATGGGGTGGCAGGACGTTTTCTTGAAGGAGGATGGGAAACCTGAGAAACCTGAGAAATGTCAGGACTGAATAGGAAACAACAGCTGTGAAAATGGAGGTACAACACAAGAGGTGCAACACTACACAGGTGGTAATCCTTGCCTCAGTGCATTTGCTCTTGGGTTCTTTTTCTACTTTGGGCTCCCTAGGACCCAAACACATAAGATCCCCTTAAGGGTGGCTGGCTCCCTCTTCCTGGGCTGAGATACAGATATGGCACACTGATGAGTCGAAATGGAGATGGAACATGGGTCTGTGTCTGCTGTTCTCAGCCTTTGCTGATTGCATTGTGAGGCCCTCTGGCACCATGCAATTCTGCTTAAAGTTGAGCCAGTCCAAATTAATTCATGGGGATTTGCATATGCTTCCCATGTACCCAACTGGAATTTTGTTTTAATTAAGGCTAGAAGCCTCACGAATAAATTTGATGAGCTTCAATTAACATTTCATGCCTCTAACATACACATTTGTGCTATTACTGAAACCTGGTGGAAAGAGGAGGATGCTTGGGATAAATAAATCCCAAGATATACACTCTTCAATAAAGATAGGACTCAGTCCAAAGGAGGAGAGGTGGCTGTGCACATTTCTGATAACATATCCTCGGAATGTGCAGACATATCTAGATGGGTAAATTCTGAATTATTGTGGGTCAAGATATCCCCATCATATGCAGAAAAAATCAATATAGGTCTTGTGTATAGACCTCCATTCATTGGGGCCCCTGAGGATCTTATATTACTAGATTTCATTAAACAGTTAGCCACAGCTGAGAATAAAAGCAAAACAAAATGGTTATGTTAAATGCACGCTGAATATAGAAAATAGAGTTAAAAATCTACGTTTCGACCTTAGGTCTTCTTCAGGAAATATCTAAAAGAGAAAAAAAGACAGGTTAGTGTGGAGGAGAGGTAGAATGAGAGAGATATATATGTGGAGAAAGAAGAAAGGGGAGGCTCAGGGAGAAGAAGTGATAAATGGTAAGATTAAGAGAGAATCTGTGAAACAAAAAGGTGATGATCGGAAAGATAAAGCATAATGGGAGTGAAAGAGCTGGGGAAGTTCCCAGGTGGAGACTAATAAACAGGGCCTAGTAAGAAGGCTGAAAGGTGACAAATGTGTGGGAAGGAGACAGAAATGGAGACATATGGTGAAAATGAAAAATAAATTAAATGAGTACAAAAACAAATAGACTTTAGGGAAAAAAAAGGGATGGCTGAAAGATGTTAGTGGAAAATAAGTCTATCATTTAAACCAGAGGGCTGCTGGGAGCCAAGACGGATGATCAGCTTGGCTTCCATGTTTTTTCTATGGTCAGTATCCCAGAAGCCCTGCTGAAGGACACAGACAGAAAGGTCATTGACATTGTGGTCCCCAGAGATAAAGTGTGATACAATGGGTTTAGCAGTTTCACCATTCCTGACTGCTCTGTAATGTTCCCTGAAATGGTCAGCAAGACGCCTACCAGTTTCTCCGATGTAAATAGCTGTACACTTCCTGCAAAGAATACAATACACCACATTAGTGGAGGTGCATGAGAACTCCTTGGTGATGTGAAAAACACCTGTAGGCCCCCGCTGAGAATGTCATACTATTAGGAGACCTAAACCTCCATGGAATTAATTGGGATACACAAAAGGCAAATACTCTTATGGAGACCAGTTATTTGGATGCATTTAATTTGGCAGGGCTGGAACAGTATGTATTAAATAATAACTGGGTGCCCATATTTTGGACCTGGTTCTGAGTAATTTAAATAACAATATTCATAATTGCACAGTGTTGCCCCCATTGGGTTCTAGTGACCATTCTATGGCTAGCTTTAACTAGTTGGGATCCCTGGGAAAAAATACTGGCAGAACTATAGTTTATAAATATGACAAAGCAAATGTTGACCAAATGAGATGTGAGATAGCAGAATGGAATTGGCAATCATATTTTGATAACCAAACACTATCATGTAAGTGGGAAAAGCTAAATAGTAAAATTTGCACATTGGTCCATAAGCATGTACCTCCCATAAATAAATACAATGGGGCTGGATATTCAAAAGGGTTGACGCCATGCGCAATAGGGTTGTGCCTGCGCAAGTCTGAAATTGCGCCATTCTCACCATATTCAGCAGGGCGATTCGCCCCCAAGTCATGCTGAGCAACAGCGCAATGCTAATGAAGGCATGCTCAACCAGAGTGGGAGGAAGCATGCATAAACTGCACAGCCCAGTATTCAGCCAGGCTGTGCAGAGTTGTGCAGGCGCAACCCCCAACCTGCGCCTGCACAACTTTGAGCAAAAAAAAAAGGAGTAAGTCGAGGGCCACCCACAGGTGAGCTGCCGCATTGCAGGGTGCAACACAGCAGCTGCCACCTGTGGGTGGCCCTCCACTTCATCCCTGTGCCCCCCTGCAGCCCCCTGCAGGCCAATCGCAGGCATAATAGTAACCCCCCTCCCCCCAACTGGCCCAATCACAGGCAAACCTGTAGGAATCCCCAACCCCCACTAGCCTGATCACGGGCAGAACAGAGTTCACCCCAAGAGCAATATCCCTGGTGACCCAGTGGACCATGAGCCCAATCGCAGGCATTAGAGTCCACCCCCAGGTCCAAGTACCCTGGTGATCTAGTGGCCCCCACCCGACCCACCCATGAAGCCCCACCACCCCGCTCCCCATCAGCCAGTGGGCGGCAGCACCCCACCCACCTGCCACCCTGCCACCGCCACTGATCAGCCAGTAGCTGCATGCCCACTGGTTCAGAGCAAGAGCCAATGGGCATGCAGCCCATACCGCATAACTGGGCCACCAGGGATATTGTTCTTGGGGGTTGAACTCTGTTCTGCCTGTGATTGGGCTAGTGGGGGTGGGGATTCCTATGGGTTTGCCCGCGATCATGCTAGTGGGGGAGGGGATTCTCACGGGTTTTCCTGCAATCAGGCCAGTCAGGGAGGGGATTTACTTCATGCCCGCACTCGGCTATAGGGGGCGTTGGTCCCCAACGGCTGCTGCCTGCCAGCGCCAAGAGCAAGTTATCGGGGATCGGTGCACCTGCATGCTAATGGCATGCAAATGGGGCCATAAGTAGATGCAAATGGTCCCCCTGCCTTGCATGAATTATGGCCCCATTTGCATATCACCTTTTGAATATCGGAATTTGCGCATGGCGCAATGGAACTTCACCACCGCATCTTGAATGCTCCACTCTGACCACTTGCGGTGGCGCAAGTTCCACTGCACCATGCACAGTGGCTGTGGCCAGGGGGGTGATATTCAAAGGAGTTGCTCAATAGCGCAACTCCATTGAATATCGCCCTGCCACGCCCCAGCGCAACTTATTTGAGCAGCGCAAGGGCTTGCACCACAGAATGGCGCAGTTTGAATATCCAGCCCAATGGGTCTAAAAAAAAAACTTCCCTCATGGATGTCTTCATCAGTCAGGAAACAAATTAAACATAAGAATAAAGCTTACAAAAAGGCCAAGCATAGTGGTGAAAGAACATGCTGGGAACAATATAAAAAATGCCTAAAAGTCACTAAAAAAAGCATAGCCTTAGCAAAAAAAATTACGAGTACAAATTAGCCACCAAGGTACAGGATAACTATAAATCTTTTTATTCTTATATTAATAGCAAAAGGGGAGGTAATAGAACAATTGGTCCCCTAAAAGACCCCGATGGAAATCTCTTATCAGAAAATCAGGAGATGGCAGAACAATGTAATAATTATTTTTCCTCTGTTTTCAATAAGGGGTCTCAAACAATAAAAAATCAGGATAAAAAGGAGTTCCCTGGTCTTAGTCTAATACCAGATGCCACTGACATGGCAAAAAGACTCAAGAGAGCTGATCAAAATAAAGCACAGGGCATGCACCCTAGAGTAATTAAGGAGTTGGCTGACTAGTTGGCAAGTCTGGTTAACTGTCTTTTCCAGAAATCTATGGATGTGGGCGAGGTCCCAGAGGAACTGAGACAGGCTGTGGTCGTTCCCATCTATAAGAAGGGTTCAAGGCAAGAGGTTGAAAACTACAGGCCTAGCAGTCTAACTTTGGTCCTGGGGAAAATTTTAGAAGGTATTATTAAAGAATACATCACAGACTCTCTAACCATGTTAGGAGATATTGATATCACACAGCATGGGTTCACCAAGGGAAGGTCATGCCAAATAAACCTCTTGGAATTTGATGGTAAGATTAGTAAAGCATTGGTCATGGGCAACTCTGTTGATGTCATCTTCCTGGACTTTGCCAAGGCATTTGATAAGGTTCCACATGGTGAACTGGTAAATGCCCTAACTGAATTAGGGCTTCATGTTAAGATATCCCAGTGGATTGAGGTATGGCTAAAGGGAAGGAGGCAGATGGTATGTATAAGGGGAGAATATTCTGGTTGAGTAGAGGTGACCAGCAGAATACCCCAGGGTTCTGTTTTGTGCCCCAGCCTCTTCAATTTATATATTTCCTCAATGTAGGTCCAGTCAGGGGTGTGGCTTTCCAAATTTGTTGATGACACACGCCTTGGCTACACAATTAACAACTTAAAAAGGTGGATATCTTACAAGCAGCCCTGGCAGATCTGGAAATATGGGCTTCAAATAAGAAATCAATAATTAAAACTGAGAAATATACAGTAATGCATTTGGGGAAACATAATAAGCAATTCAAATACATGCTGGGAGGTAGGGTACTTAGGGTGGTCCATAACGAGAGAGATCTTGGTATAAGAGTAAGTAGTGATCTCAATTTCAGAATGCAGTGCAGTCAGGTTGTCAAAAAAGCAAGTAGTACACAGTACTGCATTCATAAACACATTAAAAGTAGAGATAAGGAGGTCTTAATGCTAACAAAGGGAAATGTCCTACAGCCCTGGACGCTAAGGTGCTATATTTGTCTGCCCCCACCATAGCCACCCCACTAGCTGACCTCTTCAACCTCTCCTTTTCATTAGCCAAATTACCTACCGAATGGAAGCAGGCTACTGTCATACCCCTCCCCAAAGGTGGCGACCCCTCTTCACCGGGTAACTATTGCCCCATCTCCCTCCTCCCAATTCTAGCCAAACAGCAGGAATGTCTTGTTCTTGCCCAACTCTCTCCCTATCTAGACTCATCCTCCTTCTTAACCCCTACCAATCTGTCTTTTGCAAATCACACTCAACTGTCACTTCCCTACTTAGAATCATTGATGCCATACACACCGGAATGGACAATAGGCACATCACCTCACCTATCTTTATCGACTTTTCCAAGACATTTGACACCGTCTCCCATACTCTGCTCCTCTCTAAACTAAAAGCTGCCAGTCTCTCCAAATCAGCCTCCAGCTGGTTTCACGATTACCTGGTAGACAGGCACCACACTGTTAAAATAGCCTTCCACATCTCTAGCCCCCTACTAGTCACTGCCGGCATCCCTCAAGGCTCAGTCTAGGGTCCGCTGCTCTTCTCCGTATTTTTAAATAATCTTTCATCAGCTTTCCTACACTCATCCATCCAAATGTACGCAGATGACACAGTGCTGTATGCCACAGGCCCATCCACAGGTGATGTGGCTAATATAGTCCAGCAGGATTTCAATGCTATCCAGCACTGGTGCTGCTCCAACCAGCTGTTCCTAAACCCAAAGAAGACCATTTCACTAACCTTTGGCTCACAGTCAAGACTCTCCCGCCAAGCCACTTGCCCCCCCTTCCAAACTTTGGACTGGACCCCCCCTCGAAGTGTGCACCTCCTTCAGATACCCTGGTGTCTGGCTTGACCAGCACCTAGATTTCTCCACCCATATTGATTCCATCCACAAGAAACTACTCCCTAAACTCAGCACCCTATATTGGAACAAAGGTTGCATCCCTCCCTTCAGCCCAGAAGGAAATTGTTCAAAAGATGATTCTTCCAATACTTGACTATGGTGACATAGTTTACAGCACTGCTCCCTCCTCCTCCTCCTCCCTAGCCAGCCTGGACACACTTTTCCACTCCTTCTGTCACTTTATCCTGGACTGCAACAGACACACCCACTGCACCGGGGACCACAGCCAAATTCTGGTCCCAGTCTCATCCCTCTTATCTGGCCTCTGTCCTCTCACCGCAATCTCCTCCTGCCTACTCCTTCAGAAGCATGGACCCCAGGCTCCTCCGCATCCCCTTCATGCACACAGCCAAAGGTCAAGCTGCCTTCAAATACCATATACTCAAGCTCTGGAATACCTTGCCTGCCAATATTAGACACTCTACTAACCCCCATCAACTCAACCTCCTCCTCAGCACCCACTTCTCCACCGGCTGCACAAGGAGGGTTAAGGAAGTCCATGGTCAGAGTTATGAGCAGAGGTTACAAAATTTGGGAATGTATTCCTTGGAGTTTTTTAGATTGTGGGGAGATATATGCCTGATATTTACGGCCCTTACAGATGTACAAATGTGGGAGCAATTAGGTTTGGCATAAAAGGAACAGTCATACAGTACTAGAGTTCACTCTTTTCAGTTATATAAGGACAAATTTAATACCAAGAAGTGACAATATTGGTTTAATGTAAGGGTGACTGGGGTCTGGAATGTGCCCGCTAGTGATGTAGTGTCCAGTAAGACTATGAATAAATTCAAAACAAAGCTTGATGCTTACCTAATAAGTAAGGGTATTTGGGGATACTCTTAAACATAATTTTGTGAGCTTCATGGAAATAAGTCTCACACAGTTTGAAAAGGGTGCCAACAGATGACAGAGACACGTGTTTCATCCTACCAGGACTCATCGGTATGCCTTGTCTGTTTGACACCCCAGTGGAATGAACCAGCTACCCCAAGACGGTCTGTCTGGGTTATATTGTGGTGAACCCATTAAAATAAAAAACTATTTAAAAGACAAAGAACCTCTGTGTGCAAACACTGAGGCAAGGGTTACCCCAAAGGGCATTTGGCTGGGAAGCCAAGTTTCAAGAAAATACAAAATCACACATGCCCACACAATGCAAAGCATCAGGGGCTGCATATGCAAATCACCACAGAATGTTATGCTGGTTCAACTTTAAGCAGAATTGCATGGTGCCAAAAGACCTCTCACACAGTTTGCAAAGGGTTCCAACAGATGACATAGACATGTGTTTCATCCTACCAGGACTCATCAGTATGCCTCGTCTGTTTGACACCCCAGTGGCAGCTTGGATTCAATGCAAAGAAGTGCAAAATAATGCAGCTGGGAAACAAAAACCCAGGGGAAGATTACACAATGGAGGAGAGGTAGTAAAAACAACAAAAATGGAAAGGGACCTGGGGGTAATCATATCAGATGACCATAATGAACACAGTGACGTAAAATGCAAACAGAAACAGTAATGGGTAAGCAAATGTTAACAGTAACACAAATGCAAGCGCAAATGAAATGCAAAGGGTAATGCACACGGTGATCAGTAACGCAAATGGAAAAATGGAAATGTAAGTGCATATGGAAATGTAAATGGTAACGCGCACAGTTATGGCACCGCAATAGGAAATGCAAATGCTAATGGTAACAGCAACGATGATGCCAAAGGAAATGCAAACAGAAGCACGTACGCAAACGCAAATGGTAATGCACATGGTGATGCAAAATGAAACGCAAACAGAAACAGTAATGTAAACACAAATGGTTACAGTAACGCAAACGCAAGCGCAAACAAAAAGGCAAAGGGTAATGCACATGGTGGCATAGATGGGAACGCTAATGCAAATGGTTATGGAAATGCAAGTGGGAACGCTAACTGTGACAGTAACGAAAACGCAAACCCTTTTTTTTCACCAACAGCTGCATAAAGAAATACAGTGAATACAAAGAAGGTATACATAATAATGGGCCTCGGAGCAGAAAATGAGCAGTTGGAATACTAAATTGCTTATATCTCAGGAACCGTAAGAAGTAGAAAAAAAATTAAAATTTTATATAAATTATGACTTTTCTGGCTAGTTTTACATGTAGCATTTTTCTGACAAAAAGTCCGTATCTCGAAGAGTCAACTTTGGAGCACCGTAACTTTCCATCCATGCAATATTTTGTCACCAACCACCAAAAGGAACATCTGTGGGATGTTGGCTTTCTTTCCTCCAAATTTCAGCCCAAAAGACCTAACTGTTGTTTTGCAGCAGGGTGGCAAAAAATTCCCATTATTTTGGGCATAGTGTCACAAAATAGTGTCGCAAATCACAAACCTTTTGAAAATGAAAATCACGAAAGTGTCATGAGTGTGACACTACTTTGCGACACGACTTTTTACAAAAATTTCTAAAACATATTTCTGGGGTGTTTAACCCCCCCCCCAAAAAAAAAAGACATGACTAGCATCCTCAGGGTCTGACTAGGTGAACAAAAAAATAATTGTGTCCCTAGAGGGTCCCAAATTTAAATGCTAAGCATTTCTGTGACTACTAACTGAAAAAGAAATGTCTGACTCATGACACTAAAGGGGTCATTTGTGACACTAAAAACTGCATTTGCAACACTGTGGAACTTTTTGTTAACTTTTACCATTGACTATAATGGGAAACGTGTTTTTTGAATAACTTTTGAACCATTTAATATTTTTTCACGAAATCTTTGAAAGGCACATTGGGGACCCCAGCTGCATGTTTCTTGAAGTTTCCAGACTGGTCGCACAAACTGTGCAACCTGTAGGTGTGAGCAAAGAATGCACAAAAAAGTGTAAATGTGCTACAGAAAGTTGCTTTATAACTCTGCAACTGTATATCCGATCATTACGAAACTTGGCAGATCCAGAGATCTATAGTACTGCTCCAAGCTTGCCAACTTTCAGGCAAATCTGTCACAGAGTGCCAAAGTTATTAAGATGCAAAGTTCACACTTTAACCATAAATGGGGTACTCAACCCTAACTACAGTGGCACTACCGTGTCACTATAATATATATATATATATATATATATATATATATATATATATATATATATTATGTAGCACAGTAGTGCTACCATAGTCAGGGTTGAGGAGCCATTTACATGTTAAACCCAAAACTTTGCACCCTAATAACTTTGTAACTGTTCAACGGATTTGCCTGCAATTTGGAATACAGAATTAAGACCCATGTGCCTTGGGATCTGCCAAGTTTCGTACCAGTCTGATATACGGCTGTGGAGTTATTAAGCATGATCTGCATGTGCGTTTACACTTTTTTTGGAATTCTATGGTCATGCCTACAGGTCACACGGTTTGTGCGACCAGTCTGAAATCTTCAGGGAACATGCAGCCAGGGTCCCTGATGTGCCTTTCAGAGATTTCCTGAAAAAATATTAAACGGTTCAAAAGTTATTCAAAAAACAAGTTCCCATTATAAGTCAATGGGAAAAGTTAACAAAAAATTCAACACTTTCGCAAATGCATTTTTACTGTCGCAAATGGCCCTTTTACTGTTGCAAATCAGCCATTTTGTTTTCAGTTAGTGATTAGAAAAATGCTTGGCATTTAAAATTGAGACCCTCTAGCAACCTAATTCTTTTTGTGTTCACCTAGTCGGGCCCTGAGGATGCTAGCCATGTCTTTATTTTGGGGTAAAACACCCCAGAAATATGTTTTTCAGATTTCTGGAAAAAGCACTTTTGCAAAGTAGTGTCGCACTCACGAAAGTGTTGCAAATTTTTGTGAAAGCTTTTGCAAATCACGACACTATTTTGCAACACTATGCCCAAAATGACAGTAATTCTTTGGCATCCCGCTGCAAAAGAACAGTTTGGAGTTTGGGGCTGAAATTTTGAGGGAACGCAGCTGACATCTCAAAGATGTGCCTTTCAGTGTTTTGTTGAAAACATATTACACGGCAGCAAAGTTATGATACTCCAAAGTTGATGCTTTTTCCCATAGGATAACATTACGACGTACAATGCACTGCAGCAATCGTTTGGTGCCCTGCTGCAAAATAACAGTTTGGTCTTTTGGGCTGAAATTTGCAGGGAACACAGCCAACATCCCTCAGATGTGCCTTTCAGTAGTTTGGTGAAAAAATATTACAGGGAGGCAAAGTTATGGCACTCCGAAAGTCTGTTTTTTCCCATAGGATAACATTATGGCATTCGCAGCACCTTTCAGGGCCTGGATTCATAAAACGAAAAGTAGATACGGACTTTTCGTCAAAAAATTTCTTAGCCCCCTGTAGCGGGCTAAGTACAAAACTAGCTAGGAAAGTGATAATTTTTTCTATGTTGTACGGTTACTGAGATATAAGCAATTTACTATTCCAAGTCCTCATTTTTGTGTTCCAAGACTCATTATTTTGCATACATTCTTTCTCTATACAGCTTTTGGGGAAATCCAGCCTGTTCGCTTACATTACTGTTACCATTATCATTGCAGTTCTGTACCCTTTTCACTTACTGTTCACGTTTACGCCACCATGTGCGTTATGCTTTGCGTTTTCATTTGCGGTTGCGTTTGCATTGTTTTTAACATTTCTGTCTACAGTACTGTTTCTCTTTCTGTTTCACTTTGCGTCACCATGCGCATTATGATTTGCATTTGTGGACACAATGTTACTATGTGACAAGACATCACATGGCGTTAGCGCTGGGCCCTGCCCACCGTTGCATTACATTCACTATTTCTCATTATCATTCTCAAAAAGAAGGGAAATTAGAGGCAAAAAAACTCCATTTAATGCATCAGTTAGGGTTGTTCCACAGTGACAAAAGGGAGGAAATTCGATGTTAGGGTTGAAACCCCCTTTGCACCCCTCTAGCCCACCCCCCCAACTGGAATTGGGGTGCGCATTGGGGTCATCGGTCCTAACTGTCACCCTATTCTCCTATTCCTCAGCTTCTTTCCACATGTGATGAGGTGACAGTTAGGGCCAACGACCCCAGTGCTCACCCGATTCCAGTTGAGGGGTGGGCTGGAGGGGTGCAAAGGGGGGTTCAACTCTAACATCTAATTTCCTCCCTTTGTCACTGTGGAACAACCCTAACTGATGCATTAAACAGAGTTTTTGCCTCTAATATATATGTGTATATATATATATTTATATATATATATATATATATATATATATATATAGTAGCATGGTAGTGCTACCATAGTTAGGTTGAGGAGCCATTTACATGTTAAACCCAAAATTGTGCACCTTAATAACTTTGCAACCGTTCAACAGATTTGCCTGAAATTTGGCATACACAATCAAGACCCATACACCTTGGGATCTGGCAAGTTTCATACCAGTTGGATACACAGCTGCGGAGTTATTAAGCGTGATCTGCGCGTGCATTTATGCTTTTTCTGGAATTCTATGGTCATGCCTACAGGTCACACGGTTTGTGCAACCGGTCCAAAATCTTCAGAGAACATGCAGCCGGGGTCCCCAGTGTGCCTTTTGAAGATTTCGTGAAAAAATATTAAACGGTTCAAAAGTTATTGAAAGAACAAGTTCCCATTATAAGTCAATGGGAAAAGTTAACAAAAAGTTCGAAAGTGTCACAAATGCAGTTTTTACTTTCACAAATGGCCCTTTTACTTTCGCAAATCCACCATTTTGTTTTCAGTTAGCGATCAGAAAAATGCTTGCTATTTAAATTTGGGACCCTCTAGTAACCTAATTCTTTTTGTATTGACCTAGTCAGATCCTGTGGATGCTAACCATGTCTTTATTTTGGGGTAAAGCACCCCAGAAATGTGATTTTCAAATTTCTGCAAAAAGTACTCTCGCAAAGTAGTGTCTAATGTGTGACACTGTCGAATGAATTTGCGACAGCTTTCACAAAGTTTGACAGTACTTTTCCAGGGTGTGTGAAAATAACAGCAATTTTTTGGCACTGTGCTGCAAAAGAACGGTTTGGTGTTTTGGGCTGAAATTTGGAAGGAATGCAGCCGACATGTCACAGATGTGCCTTTCACTGTTTTGTTGACAAAATATTATACGACGGCAAAGTTACGGCACTCCAAAGTTGATGCTTTTTCCCATAGGATACCATTACGGTGAACGACGCATTACAGGAATCCTTTTGTACCGTGCTGCAAAGTAACAGTTTGGTCTTTTTTCCTCAAATTTGGAGGGAAGACAATGAACATCCCACAGATGTGCCTTTTAGTGCTTTTCTGAGAAAATATTACAGGGAGCCAAAGTTATGGCACTCCGAAATTCTCTTTTTTCCCCATAGGATAACATTATGGCATTCGCCGTGCTTTCAGGGCCCGTATCTTGAAACGAAGAGATACGGACTTTTTGTCAAAAATACTTAGCCTCTAAAGGCTAAGTACAAAACTAGCCAGGAAAGTGATAATTCATATGACTTTTACATTTTTTTCTATGTCATACTGTTCCTGAGATATAAGCAATTTACTATTCCAAGTCCTCATTTTTCTGTTCCGAGAGTCATTATTTTGCATACATTCTTTGTACTCACTGTCTTTCTCTATACAGCTATTGGGGAAAACCAGCCTGTGTGCTTACATTACTGTTAGCATTACCGTTTCCGTTTGCGGTTCTGTACCCGTTTCACTTACCGTTCATGTTTACGCCACCATGTGTTTTACTCTTTGCGTTTTCATTTGTGGTTGCGTTTGCGTTGTTTTTAACATTTCTATCTACAGTACTGTTTCTCTTTCTGTTTTGCCTTGCGTCACCATGTGCATTATGATTTGCGTTTGTGGGAACAATGTTACTATGTGAGAAGACATCACGGCGGGGGAGCCCTAGGCCGGGCTCTCGCTGCCACATTACATTCACTATTTGTCATTATCATTCTCAAAAGATGGGAAATTAAAGGCAAAACCTCCATTTACTGCATCAGTTAGGGTTGTTACACAGTGACAAAAGTGAGGAAATTCGACGTTAGCATTCAAACCCTGTTTGCACCCCTCCAGCCCACCCTGCCGCATCATGTGGTGGGACCGCGGGGCCCATACTGTGTGCTTACATTACTGTTACGATTACTGTTTCTGTTTGCGGCTCCATACCTGTTTCACATACCATTCACCTCTATGTCACCATCTCTGTTGCAGTTTCTGTTTTCATTTGTGGTTGCGTTTGAATTGTTTTTAACATTTCTGTCTACAGTTCTGTTTCTGTTTCTGTTTTGCTTTGCATCACCATGTGCATTATGATTTATGCTTGTGGGCACAATGCTACTATGAGAGAAGACAGCACATGGCGGGACCGCGGGGCCTGTAGGGCCCCACGCTCCCGCCGCCGCATTATGTGGAGGGACTATGAGGCCCTTTCTCGACGCTGCATTACATTCACTATTTCTCACTATCATTCTCAAAAAGAAGGGAAATTAGAGCCAAAAAACTCTGTTTACTACATCAGTTAGAGTTGTTACATAGCGACAAAAGTGAGAAAATTCGATGTTAGGGTTCAAACCCCGCTTGCACCCGTCCAGCCCACCCCGCTGCATTATGTGGTGGTAATGCGGGGCCCAAAGGGCCCCACGATCCTATCACTACTAAATTTTGTATTGTACAGTACTGTATTTGTTTGTGTTTTGTGTGGTGGGAGCGCAGGATTGTATGGGCCCCGTGTTCCTGTTTCACATTTAGTGTATTTCAGTACTGTTGATGTCAGTCTTTTGTGTTGGAGGAGCGTGGGGCCCAAAGGGCCCCGCAGTAATGTCACTCTATTACATTCAGTATTAAGTGTAGTTATCATTGTTGTCACTTGAATGGCTTCAGCCAGGTAATGTCTCTTCAAACTGCAACACCAGATACTGGATTCTCAGTAGAGACCCACAGCAGAGCTGAGGGTATGGACATCAATGGTAGACATCAGTGATTTCAGGGACACTCAATTTAGCACAGTTAGTGTTTGTGTTGGCTGACACAGGTAATAACCCCTCCCCCAAAGTTTTTATTGGATCGTGAGTACTGATGCGCAGCAAGAACGAGGCAAGCAACATCAATGGCACAGGTCTGTAATTGTTGATACACACAACTTAGCACAGTTAGGCTTTCTATGGCTTCAGACAGGCAATTTACACATGCATACGAGTTACTGATACTAACTGTACAGTCACAACTGCATGTGCTTAGGTACAATGTCACACAGCTCTCTAGAACAGGTATGGCGCTCTGACTGTAGACTGACAGTAGATGTAAGCATGGTACATGGTAGTTGACTTAGTTAGGAATTATAGGAGATCTGGGGGGAGTCACGTGATGCAAGCAAGCTAGAAGCAGCACTGTCTTTTCGGGCTCCCACTCCTCTACCTCCTTAAAAGTTATTTTGCTCTAGTTTTAAATAATCTATTGCAGAGCTTACTATCGGGTATCGAGTACCTGCACTCAGCATAGTTTTGGTGTACCTGGATGCATCGGACTTGGGGCAGTTGTCCCACAGTGGAGGTCACAATGAAGCAGGCCCAGCTGAGACACACTCCACCCACTTCACCTGAAAAGCAGCAGCCCAAAAAATCCAGAGCACAGGGAGAAAAGGGTGACCCCCCTTTGAATCAACCGATTCCACTCACGGAACTCTTGCAAGAGTTGGAACCTTTTAAAGAGACCCTGAGGGATATAGCAACAGATCTCAAATCCTTGCATGGTGATATGTCAGAGCTATTGAGGCGGGTGGCAGATGCCGAGGCCCGACAACACTCGGTGGAAATATGGAAGGATAAGCAGGACCCCGAGCTGATTTCACTATGGAAACAAGTACAGAAGCTACAGTTGAAGACGGAGGATTCAGAAGGGTGCAGTAGAAGAAATAATATTCTAATCCTCAGCCTACCAGAAAAAGAAGAGGGCAATAATACAATTTCTTTTATTCAGAAGCTCTTAGAAAAGTTGGTAGGCCCATCACCACTGAATTCAGCATAGCAAATTGAGAGAGACCATTGTTCCCTCTGCCTGAGACCCCAGCCAGGAGAGCCACCTAGACCCATCATATTGAAATTCCTTAGTTACATTGAGCATCAGCATGTTTTGTCCAAGGTTAAGGAATTGAAAGCAATAATGTGGGAAGGGTCTAAACTACATCACAAGACCTGCCATATGAAGTTCAACAGAAAGCAGAGCAGTATTTCATCCTAGTAGCCAAGTTGGTGGCGGCAAGCATTCTGTTCAGGATGTCATATCCAGCAAGGTTGCAAAGTATCTCTCGTCAGGCAGCTGGATTGCATAAGAGTCACCCTTCAGGCCAGTACAGACCTTGTGAGCAAGCTACCAGAACTGTTTAAACCGGGATGAGCATCAATATAAACAAAGTTGGACTTACTTAGTTGGACATGCGTTAGTTTTGCTTTTTCCTTTCTGATGGGTGGTGGTTCAGAGAAGCAGTTTGTTTTTAAAGCTGCTATCTAACTGTACATGTAATTTCAAGTTTCTTACCAAATTAATGCGGATCCTGTGGGGGTATAGGAGATGAGGGTTTCACTCCATGGTTTAACGTGGTTTTATTCCACCCTTTTCAGCATGTCTGATATCAGGGGAAGTAATGGGCTAATACTCAATTCAACGATAATCAGGAGGAATGATAGTACACTGTCGTCTCTGCTTGGGGTTATAATTAAAGCAGAGCTGGCAGAGTGCACCTTGCACTTAGTTCCCCCTGATGTTCTTCCCATGTTAGGCTCTATTTTTTCTGTTGTGGTAATCCTGTTGCATCGAGGTCTACTAGGAATTTCTTTTAAGGGGATCCCTTTGGCTTAAGAAATAGTTATTATGGGATAGGTAAGTTTAATATGTTGTTAATGTTCTTTTCCTTTTCTGAGTGGCTTCAGGACTAGAGGGCCATGGTGCGGCTATTATATTAGTTAATTTTGCCACTTCGGCTGCCCCCTGTGTGATGTTTTCAGGGTAGTTTTGCAATTTGTCAGGGAATCTCTGGTTCTTTTAGTTAATTTATCATCGTTGATACAATGTACAAATTGGGGAGTAATTGTTCTTTTGCTGGTAAATTAATGTAAAGCTGATTATTTTCTTAACACAGAGGGGGGAGTGGGTTGCTCGACTCAGTGTAGGTTCAGGTCGAGTTGCACAGCGGGCTAGTTTTTTTGGGGGTTGTCCCTGTAATGCTCCCAATCTCTTTTGTTTTTACCTACTGGAACACAGCTTTTTACTTTCAGCACTTTAGAATACAGTTATTCTTTAACTTCCAGGGTTGGTTCTTAAATATACATGGGGGTATTTGTAGGGGTCATAAGGGGCTGGTCTCACAGATTGGCTAGGTTTATATTTGGTTCATGTTTACGGATGTCTTTTGAGACTGTTGCATATAGTTGTATTGTTCATAGGGTAGAAGGGAATATCCTGAGACTTTATCAGGCCAATGTTATACAGTGGTGGGATAATACAATGGGGGGTGGGACTTTCCTTACCTTTTCTCTTTTTAGTATTATTTGTCAAATATCATTACTTTGGTATATTCCTGGAATATTTGAATTGCACTCATTTTTGGTCATGCTACTCTGAATACTGTTGTGGGGGGGCAGCGAGGTCATCAATCACAAACCAATGTGGTGTATGGTCATTGTTCTCAAGTAGTGTAAATGGTTAGTAGATTAATAAAATTGATGTCATGGAATGTCAGGGGTGCACGCGAAAATACCAAGAGATATCAAATACTTAACCATTTAGCATTATTGCACTCCGATATCTCTTTCATTCAAGAGACTCATTTGATACCTAGTGAAGCCACCACGTTAAGGAGGCAAAATGTTGGGCAAATCTTTGCCTCAGGAAACTCGACTGCTAGTGGGGGAGTGGCCATTTTAATCAATCAGGTCATACCTTTTCAAGCAGGCCAGGTTAAAGCAGACCCACAGGGGAGATACATACTGGTGGTTGGCTTATTGAGGCAAACCAGGGTGCTCCTGGGGAGTGTCTATGGTCTTGTGGGAGGGAATTCCATCTTCTTTACAAATCTCACCAATTTGGTAACCCCCCAATGCCGATACCAACAATACTAGCTGGTGACTAGAATCTGCCACAGACTCAGGATCTAGATCACTCCAGTGCCTGCAAGTGACCAACATCCACTGTGCAGAGAGCCCTGCATGAATTTCTTGATTTTTTAGGTTTTTGTGATCCCTGGAGGTTACTGCATCCAGACTCCCACACCTACACCTTTTACTCTGTGGTTCACCTATCTTCATAGAGACTGGATTACACATAATAATGAGGTCACTCACTTTTTATCCAGTCTATTTAATCTGAGTATAAGAGCCTGTTGTTTATCTGACCATGCTTCGGTTTGGATCTCCATGGTTTTGGAACCTAATTATGAAAAGATCCTTCTTGGAAGATTAAATACCCAGCTTCATAAAGATGACCGTCTGGTTTCAGAATTTCCTCTCTTATTCAGTCCTTTTTAGAGCAAAATCTAAACTCCTTTCCCATGGATTGACCATGTCTGGTGTGCTTTGAAATGCTTGTTAAGAGGAGAATTTATTAGGTTAGCATCTACCCACAAGCATAACAGAGAAGCACAAGCACTTTCCCTGTTGGCCCAGATTCGGACCTTGGAACAAACCCTATCCGCTTCATCTCCCCCTTCCTAAGTAAAAGTCCTCCTAGGGTTAAGGAATCAGTATGCCTCTATGGCACAGGAAAAAGCTGAATTGGCCATTATTCGGACTCAGGTGAAATACATTGAGCAAGATGAAAAAGCAGGCCATTTGTTAGCATTGCGCCTTTGGAAACTTGAGGCTTCCAGAAATATTCCTGCAATCCAGTATGTTAATGGGGAAGTTAAAACCCATCCAAGTGATGTTGTCACTGCTTTTGAGCAATTTTATTCTGCTCTGTATACGAAGAGATACACTCATCCATCTTTGGGAGAATTAATAACTTATATTACATCTATAGATATTCCTTCCCTTACAAAAGACCATCAAAATCTCTTGTCAGCAGACTTATCTCCACAAGAAGTAGAATTAGCAATCGCTTCTTAGTCCTCAGACAAACACAGAAACATAGAAACATAGACTTTGACAGCAGATAAGGACCGCTAGGCCCATCTAGTCTGCCCATTTCCCTACCTACAGGTTAGGCCGCAGATCCTAGCTAACCAACAGCCTATTTCTTCCTACCCCCCACAAGAATTGCCTTATGTCTATCCCATGCATTCTTGAATTCTTCCACAGTTTTAGACCCCACAACCTCCTCAGGAAGGCTGTTCCATGCATCCACTACCCTCTCTGTGAAATAATACTTCCTCACATTGCCCCTGAACCGCCCCCCCTTCTATCTTTAAATTGTGTCCCTTGTTCTTGCAAGTCTCTTTTTCTGAAAGATGCTACCCTCTTGGACTTTGTTGATTCCACTGAGGTACTTAAAAGTTTCTATCATGTCCCCCCTCTCCCTTCTTTCCTCAAGGGTATACATATTAAGCTCCTTTAGTTCTCCTCATATGGCTTCTCTTGCAGACCCTGCACCATTTTAGTTGCCCTCCTCTGGACTGCCTCTATCCTGTCTATGTCCTTGCGGAGATGGGGTCTCCAGAACTGGACACAGTACTCCAGATGGGGTCTCACCAACTGTCTGTACAGAGGGATAACAACTTCCTGTTTTCTGCTGCTGATGCCTCTCCCTATACATCCCAGTATACCCCCAGCCCTCCCTACTGCCTTCTCACATTGCTTGCTAACCTTAAGGTCATCTGATATGATTACCCCCAGGTCCCTTTCCTTTTTTGTTGTTGTTATTACTACCTCCCACCCATTGTGTATTCTTCCCCTGGGTTCTTGTTTCCCAGGTGCATTATTTTGCACTTCTTTGCATTGAATCCTAGCTGCCATACTTCTGACCATTCCTCCAACCTTGCCAAGTCCCTTTTCATCCTTTCCACGCCTCCTTGTGTATCAACCCTGTTGCAGATCTTTGTGTCATCTGCAAAAAGGCATACTTTTCCTTCCAGTCCCTCTGCAATGTCACTGATGAAGACATTAAAAAGGACTGGACCCAATACTGAACCCTGCGGTACCCCACTAGTAACCCCCTTTCTTCAGAGTGGACTCCATTTACAATTACCTTCTGTGTCCTGTTGTCCAGCCAATGTTTTACCCAGGCTACCACCCTGGGACCCACTCCCAGGCTGGTTAATTTGACTATTAATCTTTTGTGTGGACTGTGTCAAATGCCTTGCTAAAGTCTAGGTAGGCCATGTCCACAGCCCTCCCTGGTCTACTACTTTGGTCACCCAGTCAAAGAACTCTATTAGATTTGTCTGACATGACCTTCCCGCTGTGAACCCATGCTGCCTTGGGTCCTGTGCTCCACTGGCCTCTAGGTACTCAACTATTCTTTCCTTCAGAAGTGACTCCATCACTTTCCCTACCACAGAGGTCAGACTGACAGGTCTGTAGTTTCCTGCCTCTGTCTTGTCCCACTTTTGTGAAGGGGAATCACATCCGCCTTCCTCCAGTCCTCGGGTACCACACCATCCTCCCATGATTTATTAAAAAGAGTAGCCAGTGGTTTCACTAGTTCCTCCTTAATTCTTTTAGAATTCTGGGGTGAATTCCATCAGGACCCATTGCTTTGTCCACCTTCAGTTTTAGGAGTTCTTGCAGAACCCTTTCTTCTGTGAAAGGACTGGGATCGACCCCCCTATCAAGAGTGCTTCTGTTAATTGGATTAGGCACTTCCTCCTCTTTGTGAATACTGAGCAGAAATATTCGTTCAGTATTCCTGCTTTTTCACTGTCCCCCTCTGCCCACCCACCGTTCATTCTATTCAGCCTCACTATCCCTCCCTTTGTCTTTCTACGCTCGCTGATGTACCTATAAAAGGTTTTATCCCCCTTCTTAACTGAGTTGGCTATCTTTTCCTCAGTTTGGGCCTTTGCTATTCTGACTTCCCTCCCTGCTTCCTTCTGCCTTAACTGGTACAGCTCTCTGTCCTGCTCCTTCTGTGTTTCCTTATACTTCTGGAATGCTATCTTTTTCTTCCTGACTTTCACAGCCACCTCTTTTGAGAACCATAGTGGCTTTTTCTTTCATTTTGATTTGTTTATTTGCTTCACACAAAGGCTTGTTGTCTCTGTGATGGCAGTTTTGATAATTCCCCATTGTTGCTCCACACCTCCTTCTAGCCTGTTTGCTAGTGCTTTTCTGAGGCACTCTCCCATCTTGCCAAAGTCAGCCCTCCTAAAGTCCAGTAGCCTCACTTTTGTATGGCTTGACTCTGTAGCTGAGTTTAACGTGAACCACACTGTTTGATGGTCACTTGTCCTCAGATGGCAACCCACTTCTAGATCTGAGATCCTCTCACTGCCCCCGTTTGAGAGTACGAGGTCTAAGATTGCTCCCTTACGAGTGGGTTCTGAAACTAGCTGTCTAATGCCTGCCACCTGTAGGGCATCAAGAATGGCCCTGCTCTTGGATGTGGCTGCAGCAAATGTGCTCCAGTTAACATCTGGCATATTCAGGTCTCCCAGGACCGGATGGTCTTCCTTCTAATTTCTATAAAATGTTTCACAAAGAACTAATCCCAATCCTTCTGCATTTCTATAACTATCTCTTGTCTGGTAATACTCTATATCCCTCATAGCTAGAAGCAACTATCATTCTTTTACTCAAGCCGGATAAACCTCCCACTAATCCTGCTAGCTACAGGCCCATATCATTGTAGAACTGTGATATCAAGATACTAGAAAAAATCTTGGCCAGTAGAATTGACAAAGTGTGGGCCTGTCTCCTCAGTCCTGAGCAAGTTGGATTTGTATCAGGCAGATCAGCATTGGATCACATCCGGAAGTTGGCACATCTTTTGAGTAGCAGAGTTCCAACTCTCCCCAATGGCGCTGATATCACTGGATGCAGAAAAAGCATTAGATCAGGTAGACTGGGTGTTCCTTTGGGAAACACTGCAAAAAATGGGGTTCCCATACCTGGTTCATTCAGTGGATTAAAGTGCTGTATGGCTCCCCGTCAGCAATAATTAGGTGCAATGGACTACTATCTTCCTCTTTTCCCCTTCATACAGGCACACAACAGGGCTGCCCGCTTTCTCCCTTCCTATTTAATTTATACTTAGAACTGCTACTTAGGAACCTAAAAGCATCTCGACTAATAGAAGATATCCTGATTAGTGGATCGAACCCCAAATTATCAGTTTATGCAGATGATATCCTGCTTTAAGTATCCAATCCAGTCTCTTCCTTTAAGGAAAGCTTGGATATAATTCATACTTTTGGACAATTCTCTAACTATAAATAAACTAAATCTTAATAAAACAGAAATTTATCCATTAAATTGTGTTACACTTAGACATAACTTTTAGCTCTTTCGGAGTGAAGTGGGCTGCCCGTTATATCAAATACCTGGGAATCTACCTCACTACAGACCCAGTTCTCCTAAAGAAACTCAATCTCATGGATCTCTGGACTACTATATAACAAGATCTTTCACACTGGAGATCTCTCCCAGTATCCCTTTGGGGTAGGATTAATATTATCAAAATGAATGTCCTTCACAGAGTGTTTTACCCCCTTAATATGTTAAATATTTGGCTCCCCTTAACCTTTTTAAACAGATACATGTGGATATTTCTTCTTTTATGTGGCTTGATAAAACTGCTCTGGAGAGCATATCGCAGATTGTGTTTCCCTAGGGAACTGGGGGGACTTTGCCTCCCGAATTTACTATTATATTGCGGGGTGAGTCACCTCTATAAATGTGGTAAATGGCTCTCCTTATCAAGGGGACAACCATTGTCTCAGTACATACCTATCTGGCTGCAAGTAGAAGCTGCCCTGTTTACTAATAATAGATTGGAGCCTATGAATATAGTTTACGCCCCAGCAAAGGTTCTCCCATCAACCCTACTCAATTCCCCAATTGGAGTATCACTCAGAATTCTATTCCAATTAGCCAACCACCACAAATTAAACCCAACCAAGGATTTCTCTCAGTCCATTTTCCTTAATCCTAATATTAAGATAGGGGGAGCACTTATTCCAGCGACCTGGTTGAAGATACCAGAAAGCTCTTAAATCTTGGATTTTTATTCCGCCATCTCTATGCTTACTTCCCAAGAAATAATTCATAAATTTAGTCTTTCCTCATGGACATACTTAAAGGTATATCACCCACGACACGTGTTAACCAGCTTATTTGGACAAGAGTTACAGCCCTCCAGGTTTGGGGAACTCTTGCAACACATCTCAGGCCCAGCCCGCCAACCCCATGGAATCTCTATAATATATAAAATTTTGCTCACCTTTCTGGACCCTCTCTCCCCAAAAGGTTCCATAGAGTGGGATAATCTGGTACCGGACATAGACCTTGATTGGCATCTCCTTTGGAAGGATCTTTATACCTATATTTCTCAGGACAGGTATAGGCTAGTTCAGTATAAAATCCTAAACAATATGTATTACACACCAGTGAAGCTAGTGAAGATGGGCCATATCAGTACTTCACTATGTACCAGACGTAACCTGGAAGTGGGTTCGTTGCTGCATATTTTCTGGACATGTGTGAAAGTCACCCCTTTGTGGACACAAATCGAGGACAATCTGGATCCACTTTTAGGTTTGCAGGGGCTATTTGCTCAGGAAATCTGTGTCACTGGGGATTTCAGCAGAATCCAGGTTAAGGAAAGAAGATATCATATGGCTCTAATATCACTAGTGGTTAAAAAATTAGTTTTAAGGCATTGGAAGGATCAAGTAGTCATTACCTATTCAGAGTGACTGCACAAATTGTCCTTTTCGCTCAGAGCAGAGCAGTTAATTGCTAGTGTTAAACATCAAGCTCTGGCTTATCGCAAAAAGTGGGGGAAATTGCAAGCTTTAACTATAGGCTAGTTGAATCCTTGGTTTATTTTTGCAAGCCTCCTGACAAACTCTTACAGCTGTCTGATTTCAATTTGTAATTGGGACCAGCTTACCATTAAAATAGCTTACACATGTAGTAATCAATCTATAAACGTACCTTGCTGGGGGGGATATGTGTTGGGGTTGGTATTTTAGTAGAAGGTTTGGGGGACATTTTTGTTGGGGGTAGAAGGGGGATAGTAATTTTTTGATTTATGCTGCTAGTATATTATTGTAAACAGTTATAGTCCTGTTTTTTTCCTCTGGTTGTATTTTTGTTATGTGTGTGTATCTCTATAAAATGAATAAAGTATACTTGATTTAAAAAAAAAGGAATTATAGGAGATCTGTAACTCAGTGTATGAACACCTAGGCCACATATTGTGCAATGAGTTTACAGTATAGAATAGAAAAAAACATGGAGGTAAACAGTGTGATGGGGGAACTGTACTTTCACAGCACTTGCTGCATCCTAAGTAAACAGCCGCAGGAAATAATAGGCAATGTACAGCAGTTGTACAGCTGTCTGATTACAGTAATAGTCCAGTTAGCACAGTTGCCACTTGAATGGATTCAGGCCGGCAGTGTGCATTATGACTGGTTATCTACAGGAACCATAGGGGACTGGAGATCTATGGCACACCTCTGTAATTGTAGGTACAGTGAAGTTACCACAGTTAGCAGTTGCAGAATCTGAGCCAGGGAATTGAAGTAGACATAGCAGTGACTGAATCCTAAGAGTATAGTCACAGCTGCATACTGTTTGGTACTGATGTGTGGCACCTTGCTACAGTAATTACTACATGCTGAATGTAGAGTCACAGGGAAAGTAAGTGCATTGTAGATTTTTTTACACTCATAGCAATTATGGGAAGTGTGACATGCAATGTGCCACATTGTTGCCTATGCTGTGGATACTGAGTGGACAACATAGCAACCAAAGAAATTCATGAACATATAGTTGTGACACTATTTGTTGCAGTTGATTTGCATGCTTAATAGAGACAACTGTTATGTTCTAATGTCGTTATGCTATTTTAAGTAAAGACTCTACACAGGTGGTTATGATTTAAAAAGATTTATTGCCAATTGGTTAAACTGAAAAAGGCCCAATTATGACTGTATTTTTTTTACAAAATCAGTCTCACAGTATCTTTGTATGTGTGTAATCATTACTTGAAATATATGTAAATGTGTCACATTTATAGCAACTAGATTATATGAATTGGAACAAGTATGTACGATATTGTAATACAGCTATAGAAAAGAAGGTAGCATAAGAAGGTAATTTGTTGTATTTATTGTGATTGTGTTACAGGGTTCACATCTTGAGGTTAAGTGTTTGCTATCCCTGCAGTGTTCTTCCATCTTTTGGTGGTGGGGTTGTTATGTACCTTCCATGTATATACCTGGTTCTTTAATTGCTGGTTACTGTCTTTAATTAGGTGTTCTGTGTTTACAGTGATGTTTAAGTGTTCACTACTCTTTGTGGGAAGAAGTGCTTTCTGACATTCCTCCTGAACTTGTGATACTCGAAGTTTAACCTGTGGCTCTTCATTATATATTTGCTACTGAACTTGAAGAGACTTTGGTTAAGAATATTATCTAATTTTAAGTAGTTGAATGTTCTAATATGTGTCATCTATTACTTGTGTGCTATGTTAATAAAGGTATGTCAGGAGCTTCTAAACAGTGATTACACACATGAAACAGAAATGTTTAGTTGTTATTGTGTGACTGATAATGTGGATGTTCCTGGGGTGGACGAAAAAACATATGCTAAGTGTTTAAGTAATAGAATATAAAAAAATCTGATTTCATTGACATTAGATTACTGGCATGCTCAGTTAAATATTTAATAATATGTCACTGACTAGGCGCATATGGAAAATTCCAACCCGACTCCTCAATAGAGGCGATCATAAATATTGTCAGGAACAGGTATGAAGTGCGTTGTGATCAGTAACAGTGTCTGATTTACAATTGTCAACATTGTTAACATAGGTTTAAATTACTTGTAAGACAAGTACGAAAAAATTTAATATCATTACAGGAATAAAAAACATTTTTCAGTTGTTACATTGGTTTCTATGTTACCTCTGAACTAGTAATTTAAAAAATGTGCATGGTATGCTGTTTTTATCAAAAAACATGGTTCATTGAACTTAATCAGTATAGTGCTGTTTTATATGTTAAACATTCATTTGTACTTTACTATTATACTGATGGTTTTAGTATAACTATGAAAGTAGTTAACAACAATGGCAAGGTGGAATAAGAATGTAAATATTATTTACAAGTAATTACAAAGTCATGGCAAAGTCAGTTGATAATAATGATGCAATCGTTCAGTATTTAACACTTGCTTCATTTAACTTGTTGCATTATGAATAAAGGTTGTTATTTTACATATGTACAGTATCAGTATTATAAGTAAAGGAGGCGTAGTTCAACACTGTTGCATGGTGAGCGAATGATGTAGTTGTCTACACGGCAACAGTTAATAGACAAAAACAAGTGGTGATAGATAACTTGTGACAGACTGCACTCTTTGGTGAATGAGACATGTGTTGCTCAGTAATTTACGATGGTAACTGACAACGTTTCTTTATCTGCAGAGACTAACAGTTAAAAACTGGTAGTAACTTCTTGTTATATATGGGTATCATACAGTAACAATAAAAGATATGTACAGAAAAGGAAAGCAGTAAGGCCTCTGTTCTGAGATGTACAATGTTTGATAGACATGTAAGCATGGTTTCTCTAGTGACTGTGAATATTGTTGGCGCTGATTGAAGCCACTGCAACAATTTCCATGTTGTCACTCATCCACACAAGATCTTAGATGTCATAGTGCATGAAATGTCAATCAATCAATCAATCAAATCTTTATTTATCCAGGCGAACATCGTTGAGCAATGCTCATTTGCAAGATGGACCTGGTAAGGTCAAGATACAATTTATATGAAATATAACATGCAGAGTATACACAACTTTGAGAGGATAGCAAATGAATACAACAACATCAACTCCATGACACAGTACATTGAAAAGCAATAACAAGAAATATATTACATATATACATGATTCATGAAATAGCCAGCTTGTATTGGAAGACACTTTAAAAACTAGTACTGTTTGGTGAAGGGTTAAATGTATCAGGGATTTACTAGATAATTTTAAACTCAGGTGATGAGCTGTAAGGACAGCTGGAAGATATATCGACAGGGAGTGATCTGTAAGTGGCAAGTACCAGCGGGAGCAGTGACAAGGGGGATGAATGGAGTGTATACAGGATGTTGTGGCCAGGGGTAGGGAAAAGGATGGAGGGGAGGGAGTGGAAAAAGCTGTGTCAGGGAGGGATCAATAGTAGGTCTAGAGGGAAGGGAGGGGGTCGGACTGAGGAAGTAAAAGCTGAGAGTGTAAGGAGGCTAAGTATATAATGAATAAGAAGGATGGATTGTAGCAACGGTTTATGAAATATGAGGTAACTGCTCATAGGGTGCTGGGGAGTGATCTTAAATGGTCATCCAGCTGGGGAGGAAGATGGCAGGTTAGTCTAATGTTGACGGAAGCAGTTACATTTTTCTTTGAATATCTTGTTGTATAGATATTTGAAGGCTGTGATAGATATGAGCTTGTTCACTTTCAGTGTCTTCTGCATTGTGTTCCATAGAGTAGATAACACATAACTAACAGCATGTCTGCCATGTCGAGAGTGGAACTTAGGCACTTTAAGAGTAATGAAGTTCAGGCTTCTTAATGCATAATTACTTGATGTGGCTTGTAAAAAACAGTCTGAGATACATTTTGGCAGCTGCAGTGATATTGCTCTGTAAGTCCAAAGTAATGCATTCCTATCCCTTCTATATAGAAGCGAGGTCCAACCAACTGCAGAGTATAGCAAGCAGTGGTGAGTACTGTATGGTAAATCTGTGATAAACCTCAAAGCTCTGTGGTATAGTGTATCTAGTTTGTTCAAGTATACCGTAGGGCAGCGACTATATAGGAAGTCAGCGTAGTCTAGTACTGAGAGGAATGTGGCCTGGACCAACTTCTTTTTCGAATCACTTGTAAGGAAGTGCCTTATTCTATAGTAAAGTCCAAGTCTTTGTCTAAGCTTTTTTAGCAGTTCTTCCAGATGTTCTAGATAGTCTAGTCTACTATCTAGCCATACCCCCAGGTATTTGAATTTTGTGACATATTCGAGATTTTCACCAAGTGCAGTGGATAAATTAGGGAGATCGATTTGGATTGAGTATCCTGCCTCACCTGTGGGGAAAAAAACATTGCCTTAGTTTTTTTGGCATTCAATAGCAGTTTTTTTTCCAGCAGCTGGAGTTGCAGTAGGTCGAATTCTGCCTGTAGTTCTTTGCAGGCTGTTATAGGAGAAGGGTGACTGACATACAGTACTGTATCATCAGCAAACAGGTGTACAGTGGCTTTGGTTAGATTTATGTCAATGCTATTGATATATATGGCAAAGAGGATAGGGCCAAGAATAGATCCTTGTGGTACTCCTCTTTGTAGTGGTCTGAGTGGTGATATATCTCCTTTGGCCTTTACCTGCTGGGTTCTTCCTGTAAGGTAGTTGTTAAACCATCTAATGGACTTGGTGTCAAGTCCAATTGACCTCAGTGAGGAGAGAAGCAGGTCATGGTCAACCATATCAAAGGCCTTACTTAGGTCTAAGAAGACAGCACATACATAATTTTTTTTATCCAATTCAAGTTGCAGTCATTGGTGACTTTTGCAAGAGCTGTTATGGTACTGTGGTTTGCTCTGAAACCAGATTGTGCTGGATTTAGAAGATTGTTGGCTTCTAGGTATTCTCTTAGCTGGGTGCTCACAATTTTTCAGTAGTTTGGACAGCACAGTAAGAATGGAAATTGGTCTGTAGTTATTAAGGTCTGTGGGATCCCGGCTTTTAGTAGTGGAATCACTTGAGCGGTTTTCCAGATTGTTGGGATGACTCCTGACTGTAGAGAAAGGTTAAACAGATGTGTTACTGGTACTGCTAATACATGTATGGCAATTTTTAGGAAGTATGGGTCAAGGGAGTCTGCACCTGCACCTGCACTCTTTTTTATGTCCAACTGTAAGATTAGATCTTCGACTTGCTTCAGCATGGCTGGAGTGAAGGAGAAAGTGGAGTCAGTCACCCTTGTGTCAGTGTCCTTAATCCCTAGATGTACTCTCAGTTGGTTGGCTGGAGAGGAGTCGAATGCTAGCCCAGCAGTTGTAAAGTGATTATTGAAGGCTGCCAATACTTCTATTCTATCACTGATGGTTCTGCTTCCACATTGTAGTTTTGCTGGGAGTGAGTTACTTGGGACATGGCCAATTATATCTTTTATAGTGATCCAAAACTTGGCAGGGTTGCAGTATGAGGAGTCTAATTCAGCCATGTAATATGCAGCTTTTGTGTCTTGCACTTTCTTGGTACAGAGATTCCTGGCTTTTCTGAATTGCTCCCAGTCAGTGGCTAATTTAGTTTTTCGGGCCTTTTTCCAAAGCTTGTCCCTTTCAAGAAGGGTGGATTTAAGGTCGGAATTGAACCATTGACAGGTTTTATTTTTAATACGTAGTTTAGAGACTGGTGCATGAATGTTTAGAGCAACTGTGATAATGTCATTTAGAACACCATATGCAATCTCCATTGTGTTCCCTAGATAGAATTCTTGCCATCTTGTGGAGTGTTTAATATCGTCCAGGTATGCATCAATGTTGAAGTTCTTTTTCGATCTCCTCAACAAGAATTTTTTGGGGGATGAAATCTTACATGCTGACCTAATTGCCGCAATAGAACAATGATCACTAATGTCGTTGAACAGTACTCCAGTGTGTGAGAAGAGGTGAGGTTTGCTCACTAATAGTACATCCAAAAGTGTGCTATTTTTTGGGTTCTTTTTGTTTATTCTAGTAGGTTCATTTATGAGCTGTGTAAGCCCATGCATGACGCAGAATGATATTAGTGGAGTAGCTGCCTTAGAAAGCCAGTTTAGGTTTAAATCACCTATAATTATGGTTTCTTCATTCCCCTGTTTGATCAAGTTACCCAAGTGGGATAGTATCTTGATGTCAGCCGAAGGAGGTCTGTAACAGCCAATCAGCTGCAGCGAGGTATTGTTGGAAAGAGCTATTTTGAGGGATAGGCACTCAAATTCTTTTGCCATAGAATAAGAGTCAAGACAAATTGCAGATACCTTTACATATATTGCTACCCCCCTCCTCTTGTCTGTCTATCAGCTCTGAATGTTTGGTAGTTAAGTAAGTTTATGTCTCTATCAGCTGTGTCAGGTCTAAGCCATGTCTCAGACACTACCAGAATGTCAGGTAGTGAGTGGCTAACCCAGGCTTGGAGCAATGTGATTTTTTTTAATAGACTACATGCATTAATATGTAGAAGGCTTAGTCCTTTAATCTTTGCTAGTTCTGAGGGTGCAGTGATAGTTCCTTGTGGCCCAGGGTTAAGTTCCACATTCCCTGAGCATATTAGTAGTAGGAGCAGTAATTTCATAGTTGCCGCCAGAGATAGGGTATAGGTTCTTGTAGATGTCTTTTTTATTTTTTTTTTATTCTGTTGAATTCTTATTTGCCACCCAGATTCGGTTCTACGTCCTCTTGTAAGAGAAAAAATTAATACTTTAACAGAGATAAACGTGGAATCTTTTTCTGTATGCAGTTGGAGACAGGCACCAATCAAATGCAAGGCTGACTGTGTCCCTCCATAGTAAATATTAAATGGGTAACATCGTGTCAATGGGAGGTCAATCCAATCTCTTGGGGCTGTTGTGGAATTGCAGCAGGACGAGAACGTGGCATCTGCACTTTGCGTGGCATCCTGTGGCTGTCTGCATCTTTTACTTAGTTCAGGTAATAGTAGTAGTATTAGGAGGCTCCAAGGAAAGTTCCCCATTATGAAGGTGACCAGAGTTTTTATAGGTAATATCTTATGATTTGCTCACAGTAATTACCTATATCGTTGACTGTGAAAGTGGTATAATTAGCCCATAATGGGTGCCTACTCAGCTACTAGTGGAGGGTGTCTATTCTAGCAATGAAAATAAGAGGTTTGGTAAGCAGTGAGATGCGAGATTTTTATGGAATCATCTAATGGCGAAGTATAAGATGGCTAGGGTAGTGCGCCTTTCCTGATGCTAGGTGATTACCCAGTCTAGTTGTGTCATCAGAATAGACAGCGTGGGGAGTATTATGGTAATTGACTGTTTGGTATCAATAAGGGATATATGGCAGGCTATAGGTCAGTGAGATGCAGTGGGCGTGGTTTTAATAACATTGGCGGGAAAGTGTCTACTTAAGAAAGTGTAGAAGAGGGGGATGGGCCGGTGGGCATAAAAATTGCGGCTTTGCCGTACCTTTCCTGGAGGGTCTCTCCGGCTCTGTGGAGCTAGGTGCCAGCTGGAGGTGCTGCCCGCCCGCCCGCTGGCGGAGACTGGCCTCAGCGCTCGGTGCGGGGGCGCTCAGCAAGGGTCCTCCTCTGGGGAGACAAGAGAGAGCAGTTTGATTTTAACTGTTTTACAGCTCAGGCATAAGCAGAGCAGCAAGGGGGCCAAAAATTAGCATTAGAAAGGCCAGGGATGGGGGTTGAGGTGCCACAGCATCTGGCTATGCAACTAAATCACAGGAAGGCTGTAATTACTTTTTTTTTTGCAAAGCAACCCCATCACAGTTTTCCCCTCCCCACAATTACAGTGTTCAGCTCTTTTTGTGGAAATCTGTACAAACAATACCCCAAGCGAACTCTTCCCTATGATAAAAAGCAAGTCTAACAAGGAAGAAACCAGGAGCAGCGGGGACCAATCAGAGGTGAAGCCATGGAAGGCACTCGCTTTCTGATTGGTTGCGGCTTTGCCGTACCTTTCCTGGAGGGTCTCTCTGGCTCTGTGGAGCTAGGCACTGGCTGGAGGTGCTGCCCACCCGCTGGTGGAGACTGGCCTCGGTGCTCGGTGTGGGGGCACTCAGCAAGGGTCCTCCTCTTTCCTAGAGGGTCTCTCCAGCTCTGTGGAGCTAGGCGCCAGCTGGAGGTGCTGCCCACCCGCTGGCTGAGACTGGCCTCGGCGCTCGGTGCGGGGGTGCTCAGCAAGGGTCCTCCTCTTTCCTGGAGGGTCTCTCCGGCTCTGTGGAGCTAGGCACCGGCTGGAGGTGCCGCCCACCTGCTGGCGGAGACTGGCCTCGGTGCTCAGTGCGGGGGTGCTCAGCAAGGGTCCTCCTCTGGATGTGTCTGCCATTATAGCATTTTGTTGAAATGCTATGGTTTATTGAGAGTCATAGATTGGAAACAATTGTACTGACCTACGACTGTTTCTGTCACAAAGTAGTCATTTAAAAAATGAAATGTTCTGTCCTATTCTTCTGAAATATGAAGGTCATCATAATTCTTCAATATTAGAAGATATGCATTTTTTAAGTGTTGTAGCAGTGTCTGTTTAAAACTGCTTGTAGAGTCATCACACTCTACCCATCCACTTCTGTACCTTAGTAAACAGGTATAATGGCCAGAATGCATGGATTGGCCATGGTGATAGATTATACTGTGAGTGTCAAATACTGATTGGTTAAAGACTATTCTACCAGCTGTGTAATCTGTGATAGGAGTGTCAACTCTGAGCCCATTGGAGTCAAACCTGTGCAACATAAGCAACAGATATTGAGTGAACTCCTGAGACGTATGGACTGAGTGCATCTGCCTCCACACCTTTTACAGGAGAGACCACATTGAGCATTGGTGAATAGCTGTCAAAATTTGACAAGTTTGGCTTGAGGAACAAAAAAGAGTAATCCACAGCATGTCTTCTGTGGTTTCACGCTTTGAATGGCCACATGAAATACATACATATTTGGTTACATATGATACTGTGAAGTAGTGGCGCATTGTGGTGCTATCTTCATCCAAGTTGTTTATGACAGCCATCATAAACTCACTAGTGTCTTGCTGTATGTCCACAGCAAATGTACTACAACCATCATATGTACTTAACACCTGTCGTAGTAGTGGTGTTAGTGACTGCACATTGTTAGACTGGTCAGAAGTCATCTTGACAATCTGCTTTAATGCCTTTGATAGGGGAGTGTCTTGTGAAGCAGATATTGCCTGCACAAAGTGTGGCATGTGTAGAAAAACTTGCATAGCTAAGTTAGCATAGCAGTTCACTCTAGTGCTGTTGTCAAAGACTGGTACAGCAGCTACACCAACTGATTTCTGATGAATTGCTGGCTGTGAATGTTTACTTGAAGTTGTGACCTTTGCTGAACTCTTTTGAGTTGTATCACTTCTGGAAGCTTGTGGCTGTTTGTTGACACCTGTAGATTTGACTGTATGATGTGAGACAGCCAGATATGTAGGCAGTGGTATTAAAGACATTTGTGGTTGATGCAGAGTACGTAACCTGTTGTACTCAAGAATACATTGCTTGTCAGCTCATATTTTCTGAGGTGCTAGAGTTATAATGTGCAACCCAGGAAGACTGTGGACACATGAAAGTGCCACATAGCTCATGCCATCCTTGAAAATGTCTGTACCTATGTCCACTATTGCTGAATCCAAACTCAAGCCCTGAGATTTGTGAATAGATACAGCATATGCAACACATACTGGAAACTGTTTTCTGTTTACATAGATATCCTTAAATACTTGAAATTTAATGCAGGTCCATTCTATGTGTACATGCTGTTCCATGCTGTCAAAGTGAACTACAAGTGTCTCAATATATGTCTTCTGGACACTGTAGACAAAGTCAGTGATGTTTCCCATGGCAACGTTTACCATGCCTCATTCAACATCTAGATTACTTCGCAGCATGAAACATGCATTCTTACAAAGTGTGAGAACAGCTTCTAGTCCAGCTGTGCAGGAAACATCTGACTTGAGTTCACTGAGTCATTCAGTCATCTTTGCTACTAGGTTGCGACTAAGAATGACACCATCAACTGTATCAACAGCATGCAGAGTTAGAATTTCTTGGTTTTCTCTCTGCAGCATTAGATTGTTGAACTCAGTGCATTTCTTTAGTCGTGGCATAAGACACACTATGTGTGTCCCTGTAGAGTATACATCACTGAAAACATTACATGCTGTTTCTATGGATGCAGTATCTACTGTGATTCTCTGATCGTTTAACATACAAACATGTTCTGGTGATAGAGAATCTCTACGAACTTCATCTAAAAGTGATTTGTAAGCCAGATCACCACTTTGGCGCATGTTCTCAGACAACTCAATGTAGTAAATAATTCCCATATGTTACAGCCTGCAATGCAGCTGAAAATATTCTTAGCTTGCTTAGCAGTTAGAGTTGTAAATACATGCTCTGCGTTGACTGGTGCAAGCTGTAAAAGGTCTCCCAAAACAAGAATACTTTTGCCACCAAATAGCACTCCATTGTCAGTATCTAAGATCTCCTGTAGACATAGATGAATACAGGCAAGCATGACAATGGAGACCATGCTGATTTCATCAATGATGAGTAACGTCATCTTTGTGAACATGGAACAGAGCTGAGATGCAACCTCAAATGACAGTTTACGATACTTTCCAGTTTTGCCATGTTCCACTGGCAACATAAAGAGACGTCGTAATGTAACTCCACCAATGTTGTATGTGGCTAGTCCTGTGAGAGCAGTAACTGAAACAAACACTGATGACCCTGTCAGGCTCCATATTTCAGCAGTAATGGCTTCAATAAAGAACCTCTTTCCTGTGCCAGCTGAACTGCTAACAAAGATCAGTAGTGGCTTATAGTCATGACAGTTACATTTTTTTGTTTCATGTTGTAGGCCATGTTGGACAGCACCAACTACTTGAGAGTGAACTGTATGCTGCTGCTGATTTAGTCTTTCTCTCAAGTCAGCTGGGTTGACAGTGGAGTGTGTTCCATGTTCCATGGCTGTCTCAATTTCTGACATTAACACTTCTGGGGCATTTAAGGGCAGAGGTTCACCTAGAACAGCTT
Source organism: Neoceratodus forsteri (assembly GCA_016271365.2). NCBI lineage: Eukaryota > Metazoa > Chordata > Ceratodontiformes > Ceratodontidae > Neoceratodus > Neoceratodus forsteri. The sequence continues at coordinate 1,694,090,146 of CM028130.1, read as the reverse complement.
GTCCTTCTGGATCAAGGTTGTCTTGTGAACTTACAGGAGTGTCTTCCTGAAGCTATTTCTCTGCTTTCTCAAGCTGTTCTTTCTTAGTATCTAGTCTCTGTATGTATGTCTCTGAGTATTGACTTTTGAAAGTATGGTAACTGCGATTGAATTCTTCCTTGAATGTATCGCAGTCACCTTTTAATTCAGACTTACTTCTCCAGGGTCTAAATAGGAATAGGAGAGCAAAGTAGTAGTGTTCTCTGCTCTCCCATGTGCCTAGATGTAATCTGCAGTGGTCTATGAGCCATGGCTTGTGTCTCTTTACGAGACAGCCATCGACTCTATTCATCTTGTAAATCTGGCGTGTTGAGTCAGGTGATATATCTGCCTTGTAGTCATACCACTTTGCCACCTGAAAGAGACACATATCATCCATGTCGTCATGTCTACGGGGGTAGTATGTGTCTATCAGCTTATTCTTCAAGATATGTTTTGAAGAAGGTCTATTGGCTGTGAGCTCCTCAATTTCGGCATGGGGAATCAGTACACGTTTGCGTTTCTCTTTGTAGTTTACACTGAGAAACTGAACAGTGTCAGACTTCCCGTACAGATGTGTACCCATTAAACGGTCACTGGCTTCATAAGCTCCACATTCTCTGTGTGAAAGAGTCTTCAAGCCCAATGACCAGAGCTGAGTCATCAGGCTTCTGCTTGAACTGGCAATATCTTCCCAAAGATCTTGCAAGCTAGTTGGTTCATGTTTGGTAATGTACGAAGTGATGTACCATACAAGGGCAAATGAGTTATCTGCCACAAACTGAACATCTATGTTTGCTTGCCACATTAGGAGAAGATTTGGGTTGTAGTCATTTATGTACACCTCTTTCTCATCTCTGGGTAACTAGTATACCCTCTTGGTTGATTTTTCCTTTAAATGGTGTCGCATTACTGAGAAAAGATCATTCGTGGCACCGTCCTGACAAACTCATCTAGGAAATCCAAAGCGACATCGTGTGTACCAATTAGATTTATTCTTTAGTACTCGCCAGCAGTGTTTTGCACAAATATGTCACTGGAACTTTTGAACCAACTTCCATAGTGTAGGACTGTCATACTTGTCTGGAATGTGACAAGTGATATATTTCTTGATGAATGATAGCACTTGTGTTGCTTCATGTTCACCTATGCGTGGTGCATCCTTGATCAACAACAGCATATGGATGTGAGGGGCACCCTGTGCTTGATACTCCATCCTCCAAAAGTAATGCTCCACAATACCAAGAGGTGGATTGTCCTTTCACAATACAAAAGTCAGAATGTCATGGAATCACTTGTGAAAATGTCTTGTGACAGACACAGGATCAAGTGAATACATTTCTCTGACTGTCATTGATGAGATGCTGTCGACATCAGAATTTGTCCACTTCAACAGTTCAATAAGCTCGTCCCAGGCATATTCAGCACAACTAAGTGTGACAAACCATGTGGTTGCACCATACTCTTGCAGCATTGTCATCACTTCGGAGTGTCTGCAATACCAATATTCTTTGGTACCTCGAAGACTTGAAAGAATAGAAGACAGATTCACTTGCACATTTTCATCTTTCTGCTTTAAGTTCTCTAGAAATTGAGCAGCTGTTATTCCATCTAGTGGACTTGTGAGATGAATAGTATGTGCAATGGACGCAGACAGAATGCTAAGTTCACTCTCCCAGAGGAGATGAAACAGGTACTGTATGTTACGTCTGAATTTGCCATCTTTACTGAGCACACAGCTAGTGCAGTACTCAACACCCTGTACATGTACTTCTCTTTCATCTAGGTGTCCACTTGACCCTTTTGGGAATAGGTCTGGGATACAGCGTGCTTCTAGTGTTGCCTCCCAAATGCTGACAGACTCGCCTTCCACCTGCTTCATTTGATAGAGATCAATGTTGTCTCTTACTGGATCTCTACCATATAGTGGGTGAATTGTGCACTGTTCATACACATTGTCACTTGTCTGTCCACTGACCTTCTCAATGATTGGTTTAGTTTTTTTCAAATAGATCATGTTGGACAGAGAGACTGCCCATCTGATTTATGTCAAGGTCTGTATAAAAGGGATTGTTATTCTTTAAATAAGTAAGAGCATGCTTCACCTTTTGTACATTGACATCTTGCCAGATGACCTTGGACTTGTTGGAACACCATTTACAAGAATCATCAAACTATTTTCTGTTGAAATTGCTTCCACATTTTCCTGTAGAGGAAGTGGTAGATACATCATGGAACCCTTTAGAGAGCTAACAAGTTCTTTCTGTGGAATGTTCCGTGTCTTTGTGTTCAGATGTAGAATGGTTTGGAATGGTTTCATTGTCTGAATTATAATGCGTTGAAACATATTCAATGTTGAAATCTCACTTGGTGTAACATGTGCCTCCATATTGTTCAGAAGTTACCTTGGTAGCAAAATGTTAGACTTCAGTTTGGAGAAACAGTGTTTGCATAGCAGAATAGTGTTTTCTAACTTAAAGTCAGATTTCATCAGCAAAAATGCTGAGAGATGGAACCACATGTCACTGTATGGTGACAAGGTTTCGAGGTTCACTGTGAATGTTTGTTTAGTGTAGCACAAATGGTCACATGAACGCACATACAGAGTGAAACTTCTGAGACTTTGCCAGCTCAAATTTTGCTATTTCTTTGCCATACTGTCTCAGTATGGCAGTTTCTAAGACTGAAACAGATGTTTCAGCTGAAGTGTTTAACTGAGAAATTGTTGTGTCTGGTACAGAAGTTACATGTTGCAGTTGTTTGAGAAATGTGATGGCACCCTGCATGTCACCCGACTGTAATAAGTCATTTAAACAAGTATAGTGATTTACAACTCATCGTACTTCATATACTCTGTATACAAAGTTTTGCATGCCTGTTTGATGCACTCCAAGCATCCGCATGTTGTGAAAAATACTGTCACAAACACCACTATCGAGGCATGCCAGTGAGTGACCCATTAGTCCAGTATGTGGATGAATTTCACAATGGTCAATTTTGTCAAACAGTTTATATCTTTCTTTGTGATCTGTTATCGCAAATAGGTTGACAAACTGTTCAACTTTTTCAAATGACAATTGCCTACGGTTGCAGGTCTAATCACATGCCCATGCCAGACAGTGCCGTTTATTGGAGACAGTGGTTGAATCACAGTCATCATCTGTATCCATTGCAGTGTCATCACAGATACTGAGGACATTTACCAGTTTACCGGACTCATCAATGGTGAACTTGAATTCCTTTTTCTGGGAATAACAAGATTCTTCCCAGAAATATGCCTCTGAGTGCTGCGTGTGTGTCCAGTGACCTGTGAAAACATCACAGAACTTGTGGACAGTCAAAGAAGGATACTGTTGTAGCCTTTTTTTTGATGTCACGCACAACTTTCCTGAATTGTTCAAGCACATGAGACATCTTACGCCACAACCACTGCAGTACAAATACTGCTCTGTTAACAAAAGTGCATACTTTGAGATGCAATTTCATCAAAGACAGGTGACTCATTGTCTTTTTGCATGCATATCTCTTCACAGTAGCAATATGTCTGTCGATCTTAGCTTTACTTGCTAGTGATCGAAAATACTTTTGCTTTCTCACTTGCAAATCACCAGGTGTGAGTCTACGGCATTGTTTGGGAGGTTTGTTGATGGTTGCAGTTACAATAGTTGTGTTTCATCTGAGAGATCTATACAACTGTTGCAGAGGTAAGCATTTTTTACTTGCTCTTGAGGAGGTATGTGCTTTTGATGTGCATTGAGTTGTTGTAGGGCTCACTGTTGCAGTAGAGGTCTGTCTCTGTTCATTTTGTGATGTAACATTTGTGTTTTCTTTATCACCTTTAAGCAACAGTGAAGTACTATGATACCTGTCTTGTTTCCCTATACATCTACGTCTGTATTTAGTTGGCATGTTTTGATATGATAGTTCACAGTGGCAGTCAGCAATCTTACAGAAGTATCAGGCACCTGTATGAAAGACAGAGAAAAATAAAATGTTACTATATGCCTCTGTCCATGCCTTCTAACACGAGACATCTAAGTATCACATCAATTTAAAAAAGAAAATATTTGCAATCTTTTAATCACATAAGTTATTGACATTGTTACAGTTGCATTTAATTTCAGTCACATTGTCTTGCATATCATTATCACTATAGAATCTACACTTTATTTCATATGATTTCCATGTTCAGTTATTAACAATTAATCTTATTAACGTTTCTATAGCTAACGCTGTCACACTTCTGGTTACACAATAACTTTATTGATGATCTTTCTGTTAATTACTGACACATTAATAAGTCAACGTTGCACACACAGCTGAAGTTAGTGCATTATGAATATTTACATGTGAGATTGTTAAGGTTGGCATTTTACTACAACTGTTTTGCAATTACACAGCTGTCATTTTTCACATGCTTGCTGAGATGTTTTGTATGTAGTTACAGTGACCACTGCTGCAGGTGTTATGTGAAACCACTGTTCAGAGCACATTGTGATAATGACAGTCACACTGTTCATGAGCAGAGGTGTGAAATGAGTACGTACAAAATTTGGTAATGATAGTCTGTACTATGACTGTTTATGTGAGTGCGTGTATGAACTTCACAGCACACATTTGTAAGTTGATGTATTTGCAGTATTCCCATGTCAGTTTGGTAACATTGCTTTTACGTCCTCAAATGACTCAGTTGGAAATTTGGTAGCAATGCTGCATAAAATGACTGCTTTGTGATGTTGATTAACAACTGACAAACTATGCATTACTACAAGTCAGTTGCATGGTGCCATTGTTACTGAAGATATCCAGCTTTTTGTGGGTGTTTTTACCAAGTCACAATACTATGCATTTCCAGTTGTGACAGTGGCAATGCAGTGTAGCAGTGTTTGGCATTGAAAATTTGGTTGTTTTGGTCATTAAGCATCAAATTGTGGTAAAAATGGACAATTTGGAAAAATTAGTGTCGAATGCACGAAAGTGTCACAAAAAATACTGTTGTGCATTCGACAGTGTCGCAAATGGAACTTTCGTGTGTTCGACAGTATGCATAAAAGTAATGTCAAAGTTCGACAGTTTTGCAAATAATAGTGTCGTGCATTCAAAAGTGTTGCAAAAAGTACTTTTGTGCATTCGATATTGTCACAAATTACTGTCGTGCATTCGAAAGTGTTGCACATTTTTAACTTGGGAGTGGAAAATGCATTCATTATCGAGTCAGATCTGATTGTATTTGAGTGACAGCTTGTTCTACCAATGTAATGCAAGATTTGTCAGGCCATGTGAGACAACCAATCAGAGACGGACAACACTGAAGAAGAAGTCAACAGCAGCCATCTTAGTGACAACTAAGAGACAGCATTTCCAAAACTGTAAGTAAGTAACTGTAATATTTTATAAAGCATTTTTCCAGTATGATAAAAAAGTGTTAACAACATGTAAATACTATTAATCAAAGCGTTTAGTGCTGTATTTGATTATGCTGTATTCTTTAGGTAAAACTGTTTAAAGTCAGATAGTACTTTAGTACTAACTTGTACAGAAACAGCTGCAAATAGAGGGAGATAGAAAGCTGCACGTGGACCCATAACAGAAGAAGGAACCAATCAGACATGTTTCTGCAGTTGTAACTGTTTAAAACTGCCTATGAAAAGGATGCATTTTTCTCACCTCTCAATCTTTGCACACTTTAGCTGTAGCAGAATTCTAGTAATAGTCAGTGCATGGCCTACATTGGTTAATGAAGCCAGAGCACTAGCCAATGATTTTTTTTATTTGTGTGTTATTAATCAGCCCAGTGAAGCTGGCTTGAAGTAAGGAGGGGAAATACCAGTTCTACTCTCACTAGTGCCTAGCCGCTGCAAGGTGAACCCTGACTTTTTTGGTAGCTCTCTGTGCACTTCTGAGTTTAAAAACTGAGACTGGCAGAAAATAGCAAAAGGACTTTGTAGATAGTTGGAGACAGTATCGTGAGATGAGCGTCTGAGTATGCTCACAACAGTGATTTGGGGAGAAACCTGCAGCTCCGGAATTGCTCTGTGAAATGGTTTGGAAGGGGTGGAATGAGGTGGGAGCACCTCATACCAACCATGCACAGACTTTTTAGTACTCAGCCTCATCCTGACATATTGCTGATATATCTCGGAGGCAATGATTTGGGCACCAAACACTGGGTAGATTTAGTAACAGAAACAAATTGACCTTGCTTCTATAATGAGTATGTTGCCTGCCTGTATAATCATATTTTTGGATATTGCAGAGTGTAGGGTCTGGTAAGCAGAACACCATATGTATCTGATTGACAGAGCTTGAAGAAAAGTCAACATACAAATATCTGCTTTTCTACACATGCATGGAATGTATACTATACGTCACCCAGAAATTAAGTATTGTTATGATTGGCTATACCTACCAGATGGTGTACATTTCTCACATGCTGGCAATTGCCATTTCCTGGGAGACCTTCGAGATGCAGTCCTCAAAGTCCTCTAAGACTGTCAGGCTGTTTGATCAAATATTACAGTGTAAACAAGGTTCTTTTCAGAACGCCTAAAAATGTGGTCAAAAAATAGATCAGCTGCTTGCATCACTCACACACATGTAATACATGGGTTGGGAACATTCAGATTGTGCCATGTTGTGTAACAACACTGGGGAAAGTGCAATAGCAATGCAGCATGTTGTTGTTAGTACACAGTGTCACGATGTTGTGATGTGGTTCGCATTGTAATATTTTTCAGTCTGTAAGGCTAATTTTACATTTCACTGTGACATTACACTACTGTAAGTGGCAGAGAGGAGTGGGGTGTTACAACAGTGAAGTGCAGTGGTGGCAGGCTTATGTTTAACGCTATTTAGTACTATTCGTACAAATGGAGCCATGTTGTAAGCAAAACATAAGCAAAGTTATTTTTTCATATTATGAAGTCATTATTAGTATGCAGGTATCCTCTTCATTAGTGAGTTGTTGCTTGTACTGGCTGACTCAGACTGTGTTGTCAACTGATGACATCCCCCTCCCCCCGTAGCTTGCTGGTACTATATTTGAAAAGTATTTTTTTTTTACAAAACAAGAAATGTGGTAGTGCAGTGTAGTGTTGGCTATCATGTTATAATGGGTAATGATTTTTTACAGTAATGCTTAGTGGCATTGTTAGTTCTATTTTGTTGTTAAATAAACGTGTAGTGGTAGCTGCAGTACAGCAAAATGGTTACTCTTAGACCAAAAGAACACAGTTGGGTAAGAGGGTGGGGTGCAGTGTATCATTTTCTAAGCACTTAACTTCATACAATACATACAAATCCACCTATTATGGGACATGAAAGTAATGGAAATGTTTCTTTATGCTTCTATTGCAGAACAGAACTTAAACCATGAGGCAGTGGACCTTGTGAGAGGTGTGCTTGCTGTTTAAGGCAGTCCAGGGGGAATGCCCACATATTAATGGGGAGCACGAACCACAAACTGGATCAGCTGTGGAGGTGCATCAACAGTTTCTTGCATGTTGTTCTTAGAGTCAAGAACAAAACTATAACTCAGTTGAAGAGGAAGTGGAAGCTGTTGCACCAGTGTTTCTATGTACTGAAACAGCGGGAGGAGATACCGGACAATGATACATGCTGGTACTACCTCGCCTACAAACTGTGGGAGGTTGCTTGGAAACCAGCTGTGGGGAAGCGCCTAACTCACCGTAAGTTACTCAACAGAAGTTTGTACAATGCATGTGACTTTATATAGATTTAGATAGAAATCATGACATATGGTATGACAGTTCATAGTATATTTAAGCAATGTACCATGACAAGGAGTGGATATATTGGTGGATTTACCACGTCTGGTGTGGATTCAGTCCACGAGGCACATCTGAGTGACTTAACCACACAAGTGGTAAATCCTACCCACTCCCTGTCATGTTATATTACTTGTCTAATATTCAAGTTTTCTTTTGTTTTATAGTGATATCAAACTTGTTACAGTGGGTATACTAGAGGATTTACCACAGTCGTTCAATCTGTTTTGACCAATGAGGTTACAGGATTTTCATACCCCATAGTATAAGGTTTATTTGACCTGCGTGCTGTGGTTCAGCTGTGAGGTTTACCTGAGTGACTGAATAACAGCAGAATCTACTAATGATAGCAGTGCAGTGACTATACAGTATCCATTGTATATAGACAATATTTAACTTCATTTAAGGTTTACATAGCTATTACGTTTAGTGAATCTAATGAGTTTATGCTGTGTTCTTTAACTTAATTTTTGATCTGTATGTCTAGTGTGCATTAGGTGCCATGCTATGCAGTCATGCAACTTAGTGATGGAAAGTTTAGTATTTCACAAGTTGTAAAATGATGTTTTAAACTTCAAAATACTGGTAGAACAAAAGATAATGTACGTGTGTTGCAGTATTCTGACACATGAAATGAAAATAGTGTTTTTTTATCATGTAGCATTAAGAATGATGTTTGGGTATCTCATGTGAAATATGGTTAAGTCAATATTTAAGCAATAAGGCATGACAGGGTGTGTGTTATTGTGTAATAATGTCACTCCTGGGGTGGGTCGAAGCACGAGGCGAAGCTGAGTGCTTCCACCACCCCAGGAGTGATATTATTACACAATAACACACATCCCTGGAGTGCCTTATTGCTATTATACAATGGCTTATTTGTTAATTTTAAATGAACAAAGAAAAAAATTACATGCATATTTTGTTTTATTTTTGTGGGTGTAGGTGTATATTTTGAAAAAAAAGTGCAGAATATTTTTTTCCACCACACGGTGGAGCTGTTGCAAGAATAATATTGCTGCCTGACTCCTCCAAGATTTCTCTTGCTTTTGTTTGTTTATCAGCCTCTTCTTTGGTCGTAAACCTAGTAGTGGACAATGGGTTGAAGGGGACTATGTATGATGCTTTCGTGTTTTTTTTTTTATATTGATGTCAGTTTTTTTGAGAGTTGTGATCGTTTCAGTTTCTGTACAGCATGACTTGAATAGCGGGGCGCTATAGTGCACACGCTGACAGGATGCTAGCACCGAGCATGAACGGTTGTTTTTCTGTATCACTGTTTTCCTTTTTTTACTGTGTTCAGTTTGGTTTTGTATTTCTTTTGTTGAATGTGTTTTCTGATGAATGGGCAGTGGAGCGGGAGCATTCTTGAAGTCCGTTATGTGAAGGACAGCACCGCATGGAGCAGCACTTTCAGGTACAAGTTGTAGTTTCAGGAAGTTACAGGCAGTGCTGTTTTAGGGAAAATGAAAAAAGAAATGAGGTATACAGCAGTTATTTTTCTGACTGCAGGACCTGTGGATGAAATGGGGGGGGGCACATGCTGGGTAGGGTAAAGCCATGAGCTCGAAGCGTCATGATTGGGCAACTGATTGCTATGAGGGTATCATGTAAGGTGCGACCTGCACTGCTTAACTAAATTCTTTTTAGGAAATAATATTTAGTAAGTAAGTATTACTTGAAGCATCTATGTAGTATTTGTATTTAGAAAATGGGTTGGGGAAATTGTTTTAACTGATACTAAGGCAAACAAACAGCCACTTTGCCATCAGGCAATAGAGACCAGGAAATAATGAGTCCATGTCTCTACTGCCTAATTAGGTTTCAGATCCTTGTTAAAACAGAATTTTCATTTTGTTAATACAGCCATGTTTTTTCTTAATATGTAAGTGAACCACACACACACACTGGGCATAACACTTTCACACTCACTCCTCCTGCCAGATCTTCATTGCAACTGCCTTGTCTGTTCCATTGGCTGCCCTCTGACTTAGCTGTGACGCACAAATGTTTCCCTCGGCTAGCAAAACAGAAAATGCCATGACAGAAGTGGCGACTCCTTGTTAGGCTACAACAGCTTACACCCCCAACCCCCTCTTCATGACCACAGTTTACCCTCCAGAGAAACAAATACACAGAACACTGCAGAAACAGACAAATTTGCTTCAGATATTCAAACTGTGCCAGGCTGTGGTGTGAGCTTGGGTGCAGCTTAACTCTGCTGTGCAGGGGGTGTGGAGTGGGTGATATTCAACGGAAATGCAACATGGTGCAGCAGTGTTGAATATCGCACCATGGCTGCCCCCCCAGTGTGCATGGTGCAGTACAACTGCACTAGGTTAAGTGGCCAGAGTGGAACATGGGAGTGAGGTACCACAAGTTCCATTTTGCCATGCACAGCAACCAAATACTCAAAAAATAGCATGTCAATGGGGCCATGATGCATGCAAGGTGCATGTGGGTCCATTTACATGTTATTACAGTCCATTTGCATGCAGGTGCACTGATTCCTGATGACTTGCACCTGGCACTCTCCCAGACAACAGCCATTGGGGACTGACGCCACCTGCAGCAGAATCACGGGCATTTGCAGTAACAAAATTTTGCTGTTCTGTTTAATATCCCTGGTGGTCCAGTGGAACACTATCTTCCCAATTGCGGACATCTGTACAAATAAATGTAGAATTACACAATTTCTCTGGTGGAACAGTGGAACGCTGTCTACATGATCGCATTCATCTGTATAACAAAAAGACTTTTGTCTAATATCCTTGGTGGTCCAGTGGACTGCTATCTGCCTGATCATGGGTATTTGTGAAAACAAATAATTCCAATCCCTGTGGTGGTCTAGTGGTACCCCTGCAACTGCCACTGAGTCCCAGTGCCCCACTCCCCCTCCCTGTTCAGCCAGTGGGTGGCAGCACCCCACCCTCCTCACACCACAACATCCACTGACTGACACTTCAGTAGGACTGTATGCCCATTGGTCCACAGCATGAACCAGTGGGTGTGTGCCCATACCATAGTACATATTCCACCCACTTGCTGATTGTAAAAAACATTCATTTTCTATATCCTTGGTGTCCCACTGTACAACTGCCTGCCTGATCATAGGCAACATAAATATTACATTTACCACTAACCCTGGTGCTCTAGTGGAGGTGTCTGAGTGGTCACAGTCAGAATTAACATAAAATCCACCTGCTTCACCTGGTACTCCAGTTGATATGTGTGGTCAATTCTGGAGCAAAGTACAAATAAGAGTAAACTGCTATCTGTGCTCTTTAAGTGGAAACCGCTCCTTGACTGGCGAGTAATACCTGCTGTCATGCTTCACCCACCCTCCTGATGAACGACAGTCAGCAGTACACTACCCACCTGCTGCTTTGCTGTCTGGTGACCGACACTGTTGGTAGGGCTGTATGTCCATAATTCCACAGTGTTAGCCAATGGTTGTGCAGCACATATTGTTCAACAGAATGCAAAAATGTGAATTGATCAATGCACATATCTCTAATGTGTACTATCATATGGGCTGTATGATCATTGTCCATGCTGTGTGACAATGGATGCACAGCCATAGCAACGATGTAACGTGGCATATGGCGGGGTGGGTTGTTTGCTGCTGTACACCGCTAATGGGGGAGTGGAGTTTGATGTTTAAGGAATAAGGCATAACCAAGGGTTATGTTAATGGTCTGTTACTCATCTTCTAGGGTTGTACTGTGGCATGAGGTGTAGCCGGGTGCCACATGCCCCTAGATGGTTATTAACTGACCATTAACATATTCCTTGGGAGTGCCTTATTTCTATTACAAGAAAACATGTTTTTAAACAGTGTTAAACCTTGTTCATCATATGGATAATCTCTACATGTATGTTAATAAAAGATTAACATAAGGCTGTTACAATGTTTGCAGTCAACCAGAAAGCTCAAATTCTGAGACCCTTGTTTTAATAGGAATTAACGGGTAGGTATGGAGGGGTGTCCAGTGCATACTAGGTATTATAGGTTTCTGTTGGTCTTTTTTTTTTACCTGTAATTGGGCAGACATGTCCACAGAACCACCAGAGCTATTGGTTTATTTTATATAAATTCTGTGCAGGATTGGATGCACATGTCTACTGGAACACCAGGGATATAGGTTTGCATTATTTGGCTTCAGCCTGTGCTTGGGTTGTGGGCACATTGATGTGCTGCAGGTGGTTTGTTGTCCAAGGGCTGCTGACTTTCAGTGTGTCAGGGCCAAGTTTTGGGATATTGGTGCAAATGGATGCAAATGCTTTATAATGACATGATACTTGCCCATTTGCACTGTGCATGCATTGCGGTCTCATTTGTATGTAGACTTTCAAATATCATGGTTACTGCACCAAGACAATGGAACTAGCGGTACTGTATCACCATGGTGCACTCTAGCCACTGATTCTGCCACAGTGGTACTGTGCTATGTGCACTGATAGTGGCCAGGGAACAATATTCAACAGTGCTGGGACATGGTGCAGGTCTGTTGAATATTGGCTAGTGCACGCCACTGCACAGGCGCATCCAGCTGTGCCTGGCTTGTGTCACACACTGGAACAGCTTGAATATCTGTTTTTTTGTTTAATTAAATATACTACTATACAGACTGGGTATACAGTTGGATGTGCCACATGTGTAATTGTTAAGTCTCTAGCCTGTAATTTGTGACTGAACTACAGCAGTCATGACACATCAAAAGTAAACAAACAGCGTATTTGAGTATGTAAGCTGACAATTGTAAAGAAAAAAACATGGTATTTCATTATATTTATTACCATTTAGAAGAAACAGATATCATGGACAGACGTACGTCAGTTATACACTTCTCAGTTTGTTTTAACTGAAGATGATCCATAACTGTCCATGGCAGTTGTGGGCTATGATAACATATACAATATTGTAGTACTATTATTTCTTGAGTTGCTAAATAAGTGCATGCTGTTGTTATTGTAGTGTACGAATATATTAATACACATTTGAATTCTACTTTTGTGGTATGTCATCATACGAATTACTAATACAGGGACTCACTACAATATATATGTTACCTGGATTTTGTATACTATATGAAGAGAGTAATTACACACTGCTATACTACTCACTTATGTGATACATACTGACGTTAACAGATACAATATGCACAATAAATTGTTTCTGTTATGCAGATAATCATATTAGACAACAAAAATAGTTACATATCTTTATGAAGTTCAGTAATATGATCCATGTATATGTTACAGATAATGATTTTTAACCAATTGTGTTCTTGTTACATATTTTCAGAATCTGTGAATTTGTGAATGTACAGTATTCTATGTGTATGGTGACCCTGCCATACTAACAGGAAATGGGGTGGGCATCACTGAATAAGTCTATGGACATCTACAGCATTGTACACACATGGTGTTACAATCACAGTGGGGCATATAATAATGATGTGTTCACATATTGTAAGAATTATCTGTAACATTGTTGATGCTGTTCATGTAAGTCACTTTCTCACTGTACAGATGAGAACAGTTGCTGTGTGCATGTCACTGTTTATTAATAACAGAACACCATATAAACACAGAGGTGTCATTGCAAAGAGGGATGTGTTTACATGTTTCAGTTACACAATGACAGAGTATTAAAAGTGCAGTTCATAACAAAAAGTATAGTTGTACCTTGATATTTTGTGGTATATGTTACCATTTTTTTACTTGTTAGTTTCATAGAGCCCGGGAAGCTGAGGCTGAGAGAACAGCGGAGGTGAAGCAGGAGCCCGGCACCAGCTCTCCATGTAAGTACCATCACGACAGATATTCATGCAAGATATAGTGTTACAGTATCCTGAACCCAGAATGTATGTTATGATCATTGTGTGTTTGTTAGGCAGTTGCGTAATGACTGATATCATATAGTAGGACTGCTCAGCATTCTTTCATAACTTAAAGAATGCATGTGAAGGCTGTATAGTACTACATTGTTCAGAGGTGCAAATGAATACATTATACATATGTGTTCACTAGTGTGGTGCAAGGTTCATGTTCATTTGCTTCTGTTGTGTACAATGTGTGTTCAGCCCTATTACACAGAGACAGTAATTATGCATCACGCATTCAAGTTTGCATGCAGGTACATACTGCCACTGACAGGAGTGAAGGGGTGGGGTGTGTAAATGTTGCTGGTTAGTGGTTGGGAGAGGAATGGTGTAGAACAAGATAACAAAATATGTTTTACTTTGATATTATATTGCAGGGATTTCTGTAATAGGCCTGTGAGTGTTGTAGTGGGACACCAGGGACATAGTAAGCATAATTACTATAGTAATACACACAGTCAGCATACCGTGCAGGATGAAAGTGCATCATACTTTTCTACTACATCTTTCCATAGCCACCAGGGCATACTGTAGAACCAACCAGCCCTTCTGCCCATCCACCAATGCCCCCAGTTTTAAGTCATCTGCAAACAGAGTCATCTTACTCCTGATACCTGCCCTTATGTCAGACACATAAGTGGTGAACAGGAGGGGTCCAGGTACTGATCCCTGTGGAAAGCTACTGATGACCCTCCTTGGGAATGAGACTATCCTGCCAATTATGAAGCTCTGGGTTCATTGTTGGAGCCAATTGGCTATCCATCTGATGTGTTACTACATCATGGGCTGCATATTGGTTTTGTATGTAACATGGAATGAGAATGAACATGATAATTGTGTTGCAGATTCTACTGTTCTGTTTAGATAGAACGGTATTTAATGGCCAGGTCCATAACACTTTTTTAATATCACACTGGCATGCATCACTGTGTTGTGCATGGTGTAAAGTTGTGTTTCTTGCACACCACTTCTGAACATAGCTCCTACTATTTATTTACATGCTGTGTGCAGAATGTATTAGAGTAAGTACTTAGTAAACTCAGTCAACTCTTGCTTACTAAATCTGTAAGATGGTTTCAAGTGTTGAAAACCATTGTGACAGATGAAGCTGAAAATTTGATGAAAACATTTTAACTGGTCAAGGGCATCTATCACAAACACTATTATGAAGTTCATCATATGGTAAAGAAGGCTTAAGAGTGTTACTAAGTTGTTTAATTAAAATTAAAATAAGAAACTTTCACTGATTATGTTGCTGGTCAGTTAATCACGACTTAGGAAATGTTGGCATTTGGTTACAGTTTCTGCCATGCTACAGGCATGCAGATCATGAGAATAACATAAAAAATGACAGTTTGTTCATGGTTTACTGTTTAATCAATGTTATGCCAGTTAAATATGATTTTTATACATGAGAATGTGTACAGAGGGTGAATAACAACTTGATATGTGTGTGTCTTTTGGAGCACTCGTTAAACTGATGATGATGATGTACACATTAAAATATTTAATCATACTGTTGGTGTACAGGTAGTCAAATATTCTCTTGCAGGTGTGAAGAAATACTATAGCCACAGATGTTAAAGTGTAGTTATCCACATACAATGAAGATGTAGTTTCACTGTATGAGACTGTACTGTTTATCATGCTAAACCATTTAGATACTGACTATTGCTGTATAGTAAGTTAAATACAACAATAGTATAGGAAGTGTACTGCTCTTAGAATTCTTTTAATGTTTCCAACCAATGACATAATATGGTGCGAAAATATTTTTACTGAACAGGCAAGACAAAAATCTATATTTCTATCACAGATATAAATAATGTTAGTAGTGCCAAAAAAATGTATAACTATTACTGAATTAGATATAAATATTGTAAGGTGAAAGACAGAAAGGACATCACTGTTTTGAGGCTGATGTATTGATTAATGTTTTTTGATTCTTTGTAGGGCGCCGTCGTGCGAAACGCTGTACTGGCCACTGCCGCTGTTACTGTAGGCTTAAAGCAAGGTTGACAGTCTCATAAAAGATAATGCTGCACTCCATGAAGGGCAGCAGAAATTGCTGTCCTTCATGGAAGCACAAAGTAGACCATCAACCTTGTGCTTGAGCCTGTGGTGACAGCGGCTGCTGACACCGTGGCCAGTACCAGCACTTCACCTGCACCACCACCACCTGTACCATCCAGCTTCCCTGGGGCGAAGTGACCACCCTCCAACAGAGTGTGGTATCTCCTCTGGAGGGCGTAACAGCTTCCACTTCCGTTGCGCCTCCACATTGGATCCAGTTTGTAGCGTGGACTGCCTCAAGCAGCACACAACTCTCGCAAACAGTGGCTGCTAATTATTTAATAGAATACTTTTTGGATAATTATATTTATTTATTTATTTTTGAATGTTTTATATAAAGGAAAAAATGAATACAAAGAAATATATATTTTTATGTATTATATTTAAAAATTATTAAAAATCACTATTTTTCTCTTGCTCTTTTTTCACATTTTAAAAGTTGTATATTTTCCTATTTTCTTTTTGTAAAGAATGACTTTTGTACTTGAGATTTTAAGCAAAATAATTTTTTACTTTTATAAAAAAATTTTTTCGTGAATATTACTTTTTGGTTGTGGTATTATTCTATTGTGGGGATGTTTATCATTAACATTTGTGACAAAGGGTTACACAAGCATTATTTTATCATTTCCTCAAACATTCTAGCAGATTCATGTGAGATTAAAATCAAGGTACATATGTAGGCTAATAATGCAATAAGCCATGACCAAGGATTATGTTAATGGTCTGTCAATTACCTTCTAGGGGTGTACTGTGGCACAAGGTGTAGCCGAGTGACTCATGCCCCTAGATGTTGATTAACTGACCATTAACATAATCCCTGGGAGTGCCTTATTGCTCTTATAATAAACAATGTTTCTAAACAGAGTTACAGCTTATTCAGGATATGGCTAAGCTCTACATGTATGTTAATACAAGATTAACATAAGGCTGTTAGAATGTTTGCAGCCAATCAGAAAGCTACATTTTTCAGACCCTTTTTATAATATATATTGAAAAAGGTGTCGCACTATTTAAGATGAGTTTAATAATTGTAGACATAAGGGACTTCCAGGGATTATGTCAATGGACAGTTTATCAGTCTGTGAATGCATCTGTTATGGTGTACATGTTGAGTTGTGCTACAGCAGTAGCAGGTGATTAACAGACCATTAATACAACTGCTCGTCATGCTTTATTGCTTATATATTATATAAGAAACCATCCGCTTACCTACTTTGATGAAGAAGATTGTTATAGAAAGCGTTTAAGGTTTTAACAGATAACACATTTCAATTATTGTAATGTTATGGATGTTGCAATGTTATGAGAACATTCTTGTACCTACATTAGTAAGTATGAGTCTGTCTGATTTTTTTTTTTCTAGTACAGAAACAGAAGAGGAAGATGTTAAATATGAATATTTAAAAAGTGTGCTTACAAATAGAGTACTACATTCATTATGTGTTAGAAGACTAGGTACATTGACTGCACAAAGATAATGAGTAAAACACTGCAACATGATAAATTAGTATTGACATAACAGTGGTAAGGGAAAGTAAATACATAAATATAAAAAGCAATATGGTCAGATGGATGTTGTCTTAGTCTTCATGACAGAAAATAGTATTAGATGAGTTACTGTATTCTTCATCTCAATACATTTCAGTATGTATGTGCAGTCCTGGTACAAAAAAAATCAGTTTTGCTGTTGATCACCACTGAGCAT
Source organism: Neoceratodus forsteri (assembly GCA_016271365.2). Taxonomy (NCBI): domain Eukaryota; kingdom Metazoa; phylum Chordata; order Ceratodontiformes; family Ceratodontidae; genus Neoceratodus; species Neoceratodus forsteri. Next base: position 1,694,072,672 of record CM028130.1, on the reverse strand, counting down.
GCAGTACCTGGTCAGGTGGGTGGGGATGTCTTGTAGTACATTTAGACAATTGTTTGTTATTTCTGTCACCTGCTGCTGGCTGTATGTCATTGGTCGTGTTGCCTTGGTCCTCCCCAGTACTTGCATGTGTGTATGTGTGTTGTCTGTGTGTGTGTGGTGCTGGGGGGGGTGAATTCAGAGTTAAGGTTTTCAACCCTAACACCGAATTTCCTCACTTTTGTCACTGTGGAACAACCCTAACTGATGCATTAAATGGAGTTTTTTGCCATGAATATATATATATAAGAAAATACAGAATCACACATGTCCCCACAATGCAAAGCATCATGGGATACATATGCAAATCACTACAGAATGTTATGCTGGTTCAAATTTAAGCAGAATTGCATGGTGCCAAAAGGCCTCTCACACAGTTTGCAAAGGGTGCTAACAGAAGACATAGACACGTGTTTCGTCTATGTGATGTCACATTTCCATATTTCTTCATACAGAACCCATACTGCTGTGTGAAGAAAGTTAGAACACATTGTGTTGGCAACATGTGGTGGGATAAACTTCTCTACTTTTGAAGAGTGTATCACTATGAAGCAGTGGCTTGGAGCTGCACCTTGTGCTTTGGATTGAAGGCTAATGGACAGGAGGAGAGGTAAGCATTAGGGATGACAACCCCAAGGAAGACCCCACCACTGACTGCAAGACTCCAAAGACCCCAAACGGTAATGTTTTTTCCTTTTGCTGCTTGGGGAGTGGAGCTGGGCAGTTAGGGTTGGAAAAATGTCCCTACTTTTGTAGTGCTAAATTACCCTAAATTGTGCTTTAACAAAGTTTTTTGAAAATAATTTCCATTCTTTTTGAGATAGTGGAATTGTATCCTCATTCACACAGGTCCCTTTGGGACCTGTATGAACAGATGCAGATGCTCTACACCAAGTGAAGACCCTGTCCACCTACAGAAGTGCAGGTCCTCTGTGGGCCCTGCATTTCCATGCAACAATGAATGTTAAGAATTCATGGGTCTGTGTGGTGGACTGAGCAAGTGCAGAGCCCTGTGATCTCTGTGCTTCCATGTGGTTGTAGATTTATTTATTTTATTTTTATTTATTTATTTATTTGTTCTAGGATTACAAGTTTACCTTTGAGCCCAGTGCTCTTTTACAAAGGTTCCATGTCATAACATTGGTTTCACATCATAGGTTACAATAATACATGTTGCATGGAAGGGACATGGGTGGAGATCGGAAAGGGGGTAGGAGGATAAGAGGGGCAGTAACAGGAGGTCAAAGGAGGAGCAGAGAGGACAGGATGGTAGGGTGGGGGGAATTGGAAGGAGGGGCAAAGGATGGGTGAGAGCCAGCCAGGCGGCATTGTCAAAAGATAAAGATGCACAGGGCAAAGAGTGCATCTCTCAGCCAATACACAGGTCCCTCTGCCACCCATGGGTTGAGAGGTGCAGGGTCCTATGTCATGAAGACAGGTGTCTTCATTATGTGTTACCTGGGTCCATGCAGACAGCCTTGCACCTTTCAGCAGAGGAAGGGGCTGCACCAAAAGTCATATGAGGCGAGACTGGAGAATCTCAATATGTATTCCATGGAGAAGAAGGGGGGGTATGATAAAGACTTTCAAATACCTCAAGGTTGTAAAATAAAGTACATAAGTACAATAAGTTCATACGTGGCAGATCCTGCCAAACCAACCTGGTCGAGTTCTATGACTGGGTAACTAGGCAACTGGAGAGGGGCCATGCAGTGGATGTCCTGTATCTGGACTTCAGTAAGGCATTCGACTCAGTGCCACATGGAAGGCTGGGAAGGAAGTTAGTAGGCACAGGGGTGGGTGCAAAGCTGGTGAGATGGGTAGGAAACTGGCTGCAGGGAAGGCAACAGAGGGTGGTGGGTGGGGAGCTCTCACACCCAAGGGCAGTGATGAGCGGTGTTCCACAGGGTTTAGTGTTGGGACCAGTGTTGTTTGGGATATTCATTGCAGACATATCATGGGACATCAAGAGCAAGATCAGTCTATTTGCTGATGATATCAAGGTAGGGGCGGTGGTGGATGACCTAGAGGGATGGCCGGGGTTGCAGGATGATCTGGTAAAGCTTGAAACCTGGTCAGACACCTGGCAACTGGGCTTTGATGCCAAAAAGTGCAAGGTGCTGCATTTGGGATGAAGAACCCAGGAGGATTACCAGCTAGAGTGCAGCTAGCCCAGACAGAGGAGGAGAGGATCTGGGTGTTCTCATTACAGGGTCAATGAACAACTCAGCACAATGTAGGAAGGCAGCTGCAAAGGCCAACAAAATGCTGGGTTGTATTGCAAGGGTATATCCTCGAGGAGGGAGGAGGTGATTCTGCCACTGTATGAGGTCATTAGTTAGACCACACCTGGAGTACTGCGTGCAGTGCTGGCATCCATATCTGAATAGTGACATTAAGTTACTGGAGGGGGTGCAGCGCAGAGTGACAAAGATGATCAAGGGGCTGGGGGACTTATCATATGAGAGGAGGTTGAAGGAGTTGAACATGTACTCACTGGAGGAGAGGAGAGACAGGGGTGACATGATTGAAACCTTTAAATACATGAAAGGAATAAACAAGATGGGTACAGAGGGACTGTTCAAAGTAAGGGAGGGAAGGGCCACCAGGGGGCCATGATATGAGACTGGAGGCGAGGAAGGTTCAGGAGGGAGATGAGGAGACACTTTTTTACAGAGAGGGTGGTGGCTGGGTGGAATGCGTTACCTGCAGAAGTGGTATCCAGTAGAACAGTGGACTACTTCAAATGAGGATGGGACAGGATGAGGGAAGGTTAATGAAGGGGAAGGGTGGAAGGGAGGGGCAGCTGCAGAATAAGGGGTGCTAGCTGCACATTCGAGCAGACTTGATAGACCTCTAGGCCTTTATCTGCTGGCAAATTTCGTATGTTCATATGTTCGTAAGAGGGTAGCATCTTAAAAAAGATGTTCAAGAACAAGAGGTCATGATATGAAAATAGAAGGGGGCAGACTTCAGTGTATTGTGAGAAAACATTTTTTTCACAGAAAGGGTCAGCACATTGAAACATAGAAACATAGAATCTGAGGGCAGATAAGGATTGCTTGGCCAATGTAGTCCGCTCATTTTCCCTACCTGTTTCATATACTGCAGATCCCAAATGATCTGTGGTCTTACCCTCTCTTTCCTATTGCTAGAATTCCTTTATGTCTGTCCCACGTGTTTTTGAATTCCCCTACAGTGGAGGGTAAGGCTTAAGTAGTTTAGATCAGGGAGCTTGTGGAATGGTGTTAACAAGGTAGGCCAAGGGACTAGGGCCAGGCAAGTGTACACTTGTGGCAGCAGTGTGGCAGTCCAAGGCAACATGGATCCATGGAACAGCTTCCCAGCACAGGTGGTAGTGACAAGAATGGATGGGGAATTCAAAAATGCATGGGACAGACATGAAAGAATTCTAGCAATAGGAAAGAGAGGGCAAGGCCACAGATCATTTGGGATCTGTGGAATATGAAACAGGTAGGGAAAATGGGCAGACTACATGGGCCAAACAATCCTCATCTGCCATCAAATTCCATGTTTTTATGTTTCAATGTGTTGCCCCAATATAGATTGCTGGTAAGACTCCACCTTGAGTACTATGTCCAGTTCTGGAGACCACATCTCAGGAAGGACATCGACAGACTGTAGGCGGTCCAGAGGAGGGCTACCAAAATGGTGCAAAATGTGCAGCAAAACCCCTTTAAGGAGAGGCTTAAGGAGCTAAATATATACATCCTGGAGGAGAGGAGGGATTGGGGGAGGCTGTAATAGAGATCTTTAAATACCTCATGGGGGTTAATAAGGTACAGAAGGGGATATTTTTCAGAGAAAAGGGTGCTGTAGAAGAAGTGGACATGCTATGAAGCTGGAGGGGGTTAAATTCAGGAGGGACATATGGAAGTACTTTTTCACAGAAAAGATGGTGGATGCCTTGAACATCCTGCCAGTGGAGGTAGTGGGGGCAAAGACAGTGGTGAGGTTAAAACGTGCCTGGGACAGGCATAAGGGAATCACAGTGGTAAGGAAGGAAGGGGAAGAGATGGCGCCAAAGATCAGACTTCAAATCTGCAGCAAAAAAGTAAGGTTAAAAAAAATTGCAGACTAGGTGGGCTATCACATTCTATGTTTCTGTATTTCTATTTCCTGGCTGAGGGGGGATGTCGCATAACAGTACCATTCCCCTAGCCTCAGCCCATCCAACTGGATCACTGAGCTCACCCTCAACCTCAGCGCACCGTCATAGGATCACAAAGCATAACCACTGGGGTCAAGACTGGCACTACTAGTTTGTTAACAGTTTATATATATATATATATATTTTTTTAATTTTGACAAATGTTGAAGATACACATTGTATGATTCACCTTATAGACATGATGTAGCATTTACAGTATATTAGTCAACATGTTATTTCACACTAGAAATGGGAAAACACAGTTTGTGCAAGATTTAAAAAATAACGTGTCATGTTTGTGAGGTGGTGTGGAAAAATGTCTATGTTGTTGTTATGAGCGAACATTGAAATACTGCAATGTTTCCTCATAACCTGGACATTTTACTGTAGTTGTGCACCAAATTTTCAGCATAGGTTGCTTATTGCTGCTCATGAACCTGGTAGACAAAAATGTTCAAATCCCCGCCGAAGCATCATTCCATGCTGCAGATGCGAAAACACATTTTGGCTTGCATTTGAAAAATGACAGCTGTCACATTCATGATGTGGTAAGAAAAAATGTCTATGTTGAAAATGTATTTATGTATTTATTTCATCATTCGGAAATAACCTTTGAGCAAAGTGCTGTTTTTCAAAGGTTCCACGTCAAAACAGGGAAATTGTACACATAGAAGACATCACATAAAATGTTCCATTTTACATTGACATGGGGAGCAAAGGTATTACAAATCTAAAAGCTTTAAATGTTTACATTTGAAACAAGTCCATACTCTGGAGGAACTAATTTTCAAATCATGCACAACCCGAGGACAGAAAAAGTGCATTGTGCTAGAATAGCAGTTCTAGAAGAAAGGTGAGGCAGCCAAAGGATGGCATTGTTGTTGGTGAAAGTAACTGGGGGATGGAGGGAAGGGAGGAAGAGGATTAGGATAAGTAGAACTAGCAGGAAGTAGTAGTAGTAATGAGTCCCTGAGGCCCTGGATGGGCAAACAGAGAGGGGGTAGGGAGTGTAAGTCTTAAGTAGTTTAGATCAGGGAGTTTGTGGAATGGTGTTAACAAGGTAGGTCAAGGGAGTAGGGCCAGGCAAGTGTACACTTGTGGCAGCAGTGTGGCAGCCAAGGCAACAGTAAGAGTGGGATGTGGGAATACTCAGTAGAGGGTAAGGAAGTGCAGTACCAGGCATAAATTTCAAAAACCAGTTGGGGTGGGAGGCAGTATCCTCTGATCAAGAGTAGAAGATAGAAGAGTGGGAGGCTGAGATTGTGCAATGGTGGGTCAAAATTTGGGGTCAAAATATTAAAATTACCGAAGCTACAGGTGGGCATAAGAAATTTCAACACACCACATTACACTGCCATTTTACACATTTGACCCAGATTTTCAAAATAGCTTCTTGTGACCCCACCTCATGAATAAGGGTGGTGAATATTTTCAAATCCTATCCAAAAGCGATTTCACTAAGCAACCTTGAAATAACCCTTTGGCCTGATTTGCATAGTTCCACCACCATTGGTCATGAACTGAAGTCCCAAAAAGGCCATGTTAAAAATTTGGGATCAAAATATAAAACAACAAAGTTTTGCATCAAAGTTCAAAACTGTGTGGAAATACATTGAATCTTAGTTTCATATTGCAGTTGGTGGTTCCAGCAACAAGACTTGTCTTCAATCGGAGAGTGGATCTACACCATGGGATATGTCAAGTGAGTGAGTGAGGGTATGGGGGTGTTGGGGTGGTGGGTGCTGAGTGAGAGGCCAAGGTTGGGGGGGTCAGATCAGTGAGGGACCATTTTATTTATTGCAGGAAACAAACAAACAACCAACAAAAACAAAAACGATGAGGAATGGTTTTCTTCTTTACAGTGAATCTGACAGGGACATTCTGACATTAGAGATTGGGTATCCCAGTGTCAGGTTCCTGTTTAGTGGCACTGGTGGTGGGCACCCCATTGCTGCAATATACATATTGGGAATGGGGGAGCTGGTGATCTAGAGAGAAGGGGAGAAAAGGAAGTGGTAACGGGGGTGATCTTCGTGGTCCACTTATTACAAATATAAATTAGATAGATAGATAGATAGATAGATAGATAGATAGATAGATAGATAGGTAGACAGACAGACAGACAAGACAAAGAGAGACAGGGAAAACAGTGGATCAGTGGCTCACTGTTACCACAGTAGCCACGCGGAGACTCCAGCTGTGGCTGCAGAACTCAAGAAAGTCCCACTGGCATCATACCGAGAACATGGGTGAATGACTCCTCTCATAAAACTGGGACCCTGGATTTTGGGTGCCCAGAAAGGGTGTTTCTAAAACCTTTTAAAAACAAACAGCACAATTTAATTAAACAGATCATGTTTAGCTAGATTTGGGTGTTTGTTTTTTAAAATAGACAAGTTTCATGTATTTTTAATGTTTGTGAGTTTAAAAAGAAAAAAATGGTGGCCCTCATGATTGTTATTTTATTAGCATGAAATGTAAGTCATGAAAATAAGCCCTTGTGAAAGTTATTTTCTTTTACCTGTCAAACTTGAAGGTTAACTCAAAATCTATATAGCTCTAATATGATATAGTGTTTTTTCATTACACTTTGAAAGGCACACCCTTGGCACAAACCTTGGCTTCAAACCTGAAAATGTCGTGAAAATATTTTTCAACATCTATTCCTATTCCACTCCAGAACTCATAGTTTCATAGTTGTTTACAGGTTCCTAAGTCCGAGGCCCATAACAAACCACCACTGATCAGTGGAGGTAATTGTACCTTTTTTTCCATATACTGTAGTGGTCCAAGTTTTTATTTAACTGATCTATGTTTCCCCATAACCACTTGTTTTGGTAATATGTTCCAAATAGCAGGAGCTCTTTGTGTGAAATGTTTTTTTCTTCTAGTGGTTTTACTTACTGTAGTTTTTAACTGATGCCTATGGGGCATAGTATTGTTTTGTGTCGATTGTTTTCAAGACAAATTGTATCAAGCAATGAGGTATTTAAAATGCTTTAAGCAGGTATATGAGGTCTCCTCTTAGTTATCTGTATTCTAGGAATACAGATTCAGGGTTCTTAATCTACAACTATAATCCTTATTTTCACACTGCTTATTTTTTGTAACCCTCCTCTGGACTCTCTCATATAGTTTTTATCCCCCACAGTCGTGAGGTAGGAAACAGACACAGTACTCAGATGAGGGTGAATAATTAGTGTATAATGAGAGTAAGACTTTTGCTGATCTATTTCTCATGTGCCTCAGAATACACCCAATGATACCATAACATTTTTTAATTGTTACCTTTATGAGTGTATCAAATATAAGGTCATCTAAGATTATGACACTTAGATCCTTTTCTTCGGTTGTTGTTGATAATTGTATATTATTCATTGTGTAGCGTGCTTTAACATTATTTTTGCCCATGGGTATCACTTTACACTTCTGTTCATTAAACTCATTTTGTTATGATTTGCCCAGTTACATAATTTATTTAAAGTATTTTGTAAGTTTTTAATTGATTCATTATTGTTTACAATGCATCCAATTTTGCAGTCATCTGCATATTTGTTAATCCAGACACCACTATTTGTCTGCATACTTGAAATGAGTATATTGAACAATAATGGGTCCAACACTGAGCCCTGAGGCTCCCCACTGGTAACTCTTGTCCACTCAGATTTATGCCGTCTAATGACTACTGTCTGATGTCTATTTCTCAACCAAGAATTGATCCATTGTATTTAGTATCTAGAGTTATACTAACTAGCTGTTTTGTTAGTACTGTATGAGACACTGTATCAAAAGCTTTAGCATAGTCAAGAAAAACTACATCTATTGGTAGTCCCTGTTCAAGTGTTTCACTAACTGGATCAAAAAAGTTTATCAAGTTAGTTAGACATGACCTGCTAGATGTAAATCCATGTTGGGAAATGTCAACACAGCCACTATTATGAATATGCACCAGTATTATATTTTGTAGCAGTCACTCTATGAGTTTACTGATGATGGATGTAAGACTGATAGGTCTATAATTACTTGTAATTTGTTTATTGTCCCCTTTAAATATTGGTGTTATATTTGCTTTCCTCCATGACTCTGAAGTTTTACCTTCTGTAATGGAAATATTAAATAAAACTGCTAATGGTCCCTGTAGTTCTTTGCTGGCCTGTTTTAGAAAACATGGACTCATATGCCACACTGGCAAATGGGGACAACCAGACAGAGGCACCCAGAGAAGTGGAAGGGAAGGATGTGGAGGTCAACTGAAGAGGTGATCTCAGTGGGGGGAGCAGTGGACCCCAGAGGAGGAGGAGGAGGAAGCAAAGCCTGGTGGGGGACTCTATCACATGGGGAATCTAGCTAGGGACATGCCAGGGGGAGGACAGGGAGGTGAGGTGCCTACAAGGTGCCATGGTGTGGAGGGATGGGAGGAAGATCCTGGGGATCACTGGGAAGGCAAGATGGGAGGGAGAGCTGGATGTCCTTATCCAACTAGGAACTAATGACCTGTTAATTAGAGAGCCTAAGGAGGTTCGGGAAGAGTTTAGAAAACTGGGGAGGGGTCTCAAGCAAGTAGCTACATCTGTCACCTTCTCAGAAGAACTACCTGTGAGAGGCATGGGAGAACTTATGGGCGCATGCACCTGGAACTTTGACTCATGGTTCATCGGTGACTGGGGACCCACCTGGAGGGATGGGGGCTTGTTCAAGCCTGATGGCCTGTTTCCATCCTGGAGGAGAATTCAAGCACTCAATGAAACATTTAAATGCTACATGGACAAGCATTTAAACTAGTCAGGGGGGAAGATCAGCAAGGAGGGTACCTAATTGCCCATCCCCATAGCTAGCAGTTGAACCAGAGAACAAGACGAGGAGATATCTCTACAAAGCAGTATGTAAAAGATGGATATAGACACCCAAGGGGTAGATAGGCAGAAAATAGACAAAATACAACAGAAGGGCAGACAGCATGGAAAACTAGGGATAAAGGACAATGAGGAAGGGGACTGGAGTAGAATAGCAAAACAGACCAGGGAGATCACATCATGGAAAGCCATGTGTACCAATGCCAGGAGATGTAGCAACAAGATGGAAGATCTGTAGGCTGCCATGGCACAGTCAGACCTGGACATTGTGGTCATCACAAAGACCTGGTGTAATGATAACCATGACTGAGAGATGGCCATACCTGGCTACAACATATTCAGAAGAATTTAGGGAGGCAGTAGCACAGTGGTTTAAGGCTCTGAGCTGCAAATATGGAGAACTGGGTTTGAATCCCACAGCCCCCACTTGCATGCCATGTGACCCTGAGCATGTCACTTAGCTTCCCTGTGCTTCCAGGTCACACATGTAAGCAAGCTTTCAGCTTAGTGTGTCTGTACTGATTAAACAATTGGAAAAGAAAAAAGAAGAGACAGGGCAGGCAGGCAGGAAGCAATGAGGAGAAGGAGGAGGAGGAGGAGTGGCACTTTATGCAAAAATGGCATGAAGGCCACAGAGATCAGGAGAAACAAAATGGGAGACACTGTAGGTTAAGCTGGAAGAAAACGGGTCAGCACATTCACACAGGGGTGGACTACAGACCACCAGCCCAAAAGGAAAAGACAGAGTAGAGTTAATGCTAGCCATCCAAAGGATGGCAGACAAGGATGAGGTGGTGCTGGTTGGAGACTTCAGTATTCCAGCCATGGACTGCAGTCTCCCAGCAGCAGCATCAATTAGGAGCAGATTTATCCTGGATTCCCTTCAGGGTGCCTTCCTTAAGCAACTGTCATGGAACCAACTTGGCAGAAGTCATTACTTGACCTTGTGCTTTCAAACAGGGACAGTGTGATGGGGTAACAGTGGGAGAGCACTTGGGGAACAGTGACCACCGGTCACTGTGGTTTGAAAGTACAGAAGGAGCAGAATCTATCCATACAAACATACATATCCTGGATTTTAGAGGGCAGATTTTGGGAAAATTGGGACACGCTTGAAAGAGGCACTAATAGGATTGGGGAAGGTGGAGGAACAGTGGGCAATATTCAAAACAGGGACTGCAAGAGCAACATAATTATGCATTAAGCAAGCTAGCAAGGGGAAAAGAAAGAGGAAGCCATTATTGTTTTCCAAGGAGGTAGCAGAGAAAGTGAAATCCAAAAAGATTGCATTCAGGCAATACAAAAAGACACAGGGATAAGGGGATAGGGAGAAGTACCAAGAGAAGCAAAGGGAGGCAGGGAGGTCAGTAAGGGAAGCCAAAGCTCAGACAGAGGAGTGCATCGCAAAATCAGTGGTTAGAGGAGACAAAACCTTTTACAGGTACATAAGTGAAAAAAGAAGGGTGAAGGGAGGGATAGTGAGACTAAAGGGGGAAGACGGGGGGCAGCATGGAGGATGACAACAGTAAAGCTGACCTACTGAACAGACATTTCTGCTCAGTCTTTACTGAAGAAGGGAAGGGTTATGGGCCTGATAGGAGTTCAAGGGATGGAAATGGCACAGGAATGGACTCAAGTCCCTTTACACTAAAAAGGGTCCTAAAGGAACTGGAAGGGATAAGAGTCAATAAAGCAATAGGGCCAGATGGGGTGCACCCCAGGGTTCTAAAGGAACTAAGAGGTGGTGGCTGAACCTCTGGCAATCCTGTTTATCCAATCACTGAAAACATGGGAGGTACCCAAAGACTGGAGGATAGCAGATGTAGTCCCCTTATACAAAAGCAGGAACAAAGAGGAAGCAGGGAATTACAAACCAGTCAGCCTGACCTCGGTAGTGGGGAAGATCATGGAAGCACTACTGAAGGAGAGACTGGTGGAACATCTGGTTGCCAATGGACTGCAGGACCCAAGGCAGCATGGTTTCACCAGGGAGAGGTCATGCCAGACCAACCTCATTGAATTTTTCACCTGGGTGACAAGGGAGGTGGATCAGGGGAGGGCAGTAGACATGGCTATCTGAACTTTAGCAAGGCTTTTGACATTGTGCTGCATAGAAGGCTGTTAAACAAACTGGGTGATATGGCAGTGGGTAGGAGAGTAATGCGGTGGGTGGGTAATTGACTGGGTGGCAGGGCACAGAGTGTGTTGGTAAATGGCTGTCACTCCACAGAGAGAAGAGTGTCCAGTGGGGTGCTGCAGGGATCAGTGCTGGGATCGGTCCTATTCAGCATCTTTGTCAAATTAGTTGTGAATGACTTCATTCACATATTTGGGACTGTCTAGTACAATATGCCCTGCAAGCCCATTGGTCCACACTGGGGACCAATGGGCTTACAGCCCATACTGTACCTGTCATTCAATGGGCGGCCAGGCAGTATGTGGGTGGATTGCAGCTGCCCAGTGATGATGGGGCAGTGGGGTGGGCAAGGGGTTCTGTGTGGGTGGGAGGGATGGGGTGCCACTAGATCACCAGGGATTTATTTGACAGAGATGTACCACGATCTTGGCAATGGGCGGGGGGGGTACCACTGGACTACCAGGGAAGGTCATTACTTACATTTATCAGGTAATCAGGAGGGAAGGAGGGGGACCACTAGACTACCAGAGAAGGTCTTATATTATAGTTATCGGGGAATTGGGAGGGAGAGGGGTACCACTAGACTACCAGGTTGATGTGTGTGCTTGTGGACAGTGTTCTGGGTGAGCAGGTGGCCACCCACAGCTGGCAGCTGCTGAGTTGCACCCTGCATTACAGCAACCCAGCTGTGGGTGGTCAGGAGTTGTTCCCATTGCTCATGGGCTCAGCTTTGAGCTCCCCCCATGTGGCACAATGCATAGTTGTGCCAGCATATGCTCTGCACATCGCGGGCTGAATATTGGGATGTGTTGCATATACATGGGCATGCCCCCTGCATCTGCGCTGCATACTCTTACATTGCACCCCGGCACATTGGGATTTGCACAGTGCCTGGCAACCCTTTCGGTATCCCACTGGGGTGCAATGCGGGGTTGCGCCAGCACACCTCTGTTGCGCCATGCCAACCCTTTGAATATCCAGACCAGTGTATATAGCTCTGCTCACTGTATGCTATAAAATAAGTCTTTATTTAACACTGCATGGAAATCAAAACTCATCCATGCATAAGTTTACGATCTATTTGTCACCATGTTGTTGCAGCCTACCATACCCTACCCTATACACCATACCTAAGGCTGCTGGAGATTAGATTGGGATGAATTTAATGTAGAACAGTATGAAATCACAAGGTATAGCTGTTAAAAACACATCTGGAGTCACATATATCATTTATATCCACATAGCTGGCTGCAGACACCTTTTAATCAGAGGAATTAAAATTCATAAAAAAATAATAGTGTCCCTTTAACCCGAATTTTCAATGTAGATATTTTTCCACAACATCTCATAGATATGACAGGTGCCTTTTGTAAATCTCAGCCAAAATGTGTTTTGCAGTAGTGGGACAAAGCGATGTTTCAGACAGTACTGTATTTTATAAATGACACATGTTTTGATCAGAAAGAGGGTTCATAAAAAGAGTATGTTGAAAATTTGGGGTCAAAGTGACACAAACAAACTATGTAGTAATGATTGCAGAGGCAGCTGTTGGCCCAGTGGGGACCACATTTTCTTCCCATGTCACTGCACCCCAGATTCCCCCCATAATGGGGACAGGAGGGGGAGGGACATCTGTGCCCTTGGACTATCAGCTAGTTTTGCAGTTTTTCATCCTGTCAATGTTTCAGGGTGTATAAAAGATGATGGCTTCATCCTGCTCTGGTGGCAGTTGATGAGCAGAGCAACTTGCCCCTCCCAAGAAAAGAGCGGGCCCAGGGACACTGAATCCTGTCCATGTCCCCCACTCTCACTTCCACGAGTGACCCAAGTTTGTTCCTAAACCCAGCTCACTGCTGTGGTACAGGTATCTACCCACCCAACACAGCTGCTTGGTATTTTGGTTACTCACATACTAAACCATTTTCCACTTTATGTCTACAGATCCAGTACAATGAGGGAAGACAGTGCAACAAGACACCAGCTCTGGTGTTGGAGCACACTGACCACATGTAAGCATTAGGATCTTAAGTTTCTGGAGTCTTGGTAAATCAGTGGTGGGGTGTTACTTGGGGTTATTAACCCTAACATTCCCCTCCCTGAGTACACAAGGTCAGATATGATCCCTTTCTTCATACAATGTCCCATGAAAGAAAGCTATGACTGATTGTTGGGAATGTGTGGTAAACCATACCTCATTTCATCTAAAGATTGTATCACAATGAAGCACTGACACAGAACAGTATCTTGTGCTTTGAACTGGAGGCTGTGGGCTGGGGGGGAGTGGTGGGCATTAGGGTTGACAACTGTCAAGAGGCCAGGGACCAGATTTTCAAAGGAGGATGCAGGGCTTGCTCAACCTGTTTTTCAGTGCAGCTGTGCTACATAACTTTGCTGCAGCTGTGCCCAGTTTTAGTAGATCGGATGCAGTTGCTACAGTTTACTCACTTTATGGCAGCTTGCACCAAATATCTGGCACAAGCCCCATAAAAAGGGTAAACAAGATTGCTACAAGCTAGACCAGCAAAAAGCTTGTCTAATTTGCAGCAATCGGCACACAGAATAGAAAATCCTGATTGCCGGCAAGGAGAATGCCACAAGCTCTGTGCACCTCATGTTCAGCACACCTGGAGCTTGCAACATTTGTAAGCTTTTGAAAATGAAGCCCAAGGTTTCTGGATCCTGAACATTTTGTGACAATTGGTTCATAGCAGCAAAGCTACAAAAATACTAAAATCCACTTAGATTTTGTTCACTACAAAATCAGTTTCCTTTGATTTGGAAACTAAGAAACGTCCAGGTTTGATAGAGTGTGGCCCAAGGTATGTGCTTTTGCAAAGGAAATATTTTAACTTACATAGTGTTTGAAATATAAGCAATACAAATCACACATACCCCATAATGTAAAGTATCATCTCCATGAAAATGTGACTAGTTCTGCTTCAGGCAGGAATGCATGGTGCCATGGTTTGAAATACAAGTTACAAACTGCCATACTCAGATAAAAAATGAAAGTTCTAAAGATATCTGGACTTTGCTTTAGCAATTTGAATGAAAGTAATTTCCTTCACAATGCTTTTGTTACCTGAAGCTGACAGACTCAATGTAAAACACATCACTTTCATTTACACTGTTTTCTTTCCTGGCTATCTTTGGAACCCTTCACTTTTGACTCATGTTTACATATGACTGGATGGTGGGTGTCCAAACCCATTGTTGGTATTCCCTCCTTCCAAACCCAAGTTCTAATTTAAATGGATAGCAGTGCCAAATCTCACTACTATTATCAAATGAGCTGTTTGTTTTTTTGATTTTCTGCCATTGAAGTTGCCCACCCTGGTGCCTTTGTACATAAAAGATTTTAGTTGCCCCAGTCTCCATAACGTTTACCCACTCAATACAATAAACACTGGGTTGCCCACCACCAGTGTCGGTATCCTTATGTAAAAGAAAATGTTAATGTGTACCTGAAAAAAGAAAACAGTCCCTAGGTCCCTGTCCCCTGACCCCCCCAACTCTGCACCCACAGCCCCACACCCTCACTCTCCTAATAAAGATCCATTGCTATAGAAATAAACTACTCTGTGAAGAAACATGTCCTCCTCCTTCAATGTCGACCAGGAACTGATTAAACAAGGTAAGTAAAGGTTTGGCAGTTAAAATTCAGTGCAAAGAAGTGCAAGATAATGCATATGGGGCACAAAATCCTGGAACAACATATCGGTTGGGGTGAGGATATAGCATGCACCATGCAAGAAAGGGACCTTGAGGTTATCATCTCTGATAATCTCAAGGTAGGGAAACAGTGTGACAAGGCAGCAGGTAAAGCAAATAGGATGCTGGGATGAATAGGCAGGGGCATCACCAGCAGGAAAAGAGAGGTCATAATTCCACTATACAAGACACTCATGAGGTCCCACCTGGAGTACAGTGTATAGTTCTAAAGACCTTACCTACATAAGGACATAGACAGGTTAGAGAAGTTCAGAGGAGGACAATAAAGATGGTACAGGGATTGCATCACAAGTCCTATGAGGATAGGCTGAAGGACTTGAATATGTACTCCCTGGAGGAAGAGGAGGAGAGGATATATTATAAAGACGTATAAGCACCTTACACAGAGGAACAGGGTACATGAAGACATTATTTTCCAATGAAAAGATGTTCCAGAACTAGAGGCATGGGATGAAGTTGGAAGGAGGGTGATTTAGAGGAAACACGAGGAAGAATTTCTTCACAGAAAGGTGGTGGACACCATGGAAGTGGTGGGGGCTGAAACAATCATAGGATTTAAGAATGCATGGGATAGACATAAGAATTCTGAAGGTCAGGGGTGAGGCAACAGACTTCTAGAAAAATGTAAAGAGAACTTACAAGCTCAAATGGGCAGACTGGGTGGGTCATAGACCCTTATCTGCCAACAGTGTCTATGTATCTATGTAAGTATGGTCAATGTATTTTCAATGTGTTTTGAACTTTTACTCATAACTTGTTAATTTTTTAAAAAATGTTCAGCAAATTTTCAACTTACCCCTTTTTGGACTCCATCACATCAATAAGGCAGGTGACATTTTTTAAGTCTGCCCTGAAAGGTGATTTTGCAGTCACTCCTTGAAATTGTGTTTCAGGTGGTACGTACTTGTTTGCTTACTATGCATAAAATTGGGGGCCAAAATATAAAACAGAACAAAAATAATTATGAAGAAATGTGTGCAAGTTTGGCCATTGGCTTGTATTATGATCCCGAGTCACTTGCACCGAATTCAGGGGCTAGTTCAATGAGCCAGCAGGATGGGCCAAGTCTGGAAGCACTGCTGTCATGCAGCCCCACATCTTGCCTGGGGAGGGTTGGTACAGTATTATACTGCATGGGCAACAAGTAACCGTATAGTGAAAAGAACTCATCCATAGTTACACAGAAACACAGAGTCTAGAGTGCCCTGTGCTTCTGTAGTATCTGTACTGTATATGTTTAGGCAGGTCCCTTGATATAATTCCAGCATCACAAAAAGAAAATAAATTCATTGCAAAAAAAGCCATTGCAGCCATCTCCACAATATTTTTGTCCATCTCTATATTCATAATATTAGGAATAATCTGATTTAGGTTTCTCAATGACTTTTCCTTTATCCAATTTATTACCTACTCTTAGTTGTTCATCCAATAGGATTAGACTGAGAAAGTATTTCTTTATGTATTTTTTTACCACCATCTGATCTTTCTCTTGAATCAATGATGTTTTCTTCATTTGTGTTTTCCTAATTCTTTTCTTGCAAGCATATGTCAGACTTTAGGCCTGGTTGTAATTGTTTCCCCATGTGTTATGTTACTAAATTACTTTCTTGATTTACAACATCTTGTTTTGTGCATACAAATAATAATAATATTAATTCTGCATTCTCAGATGCTCTAGGGAACACACCTTACCTTCTTCTTGTAAGGGCTGTAGGTCCTGTTGTTTCACAGCACTCTCAGGTTTTTGCTTTAAGCCCTTCATTCCATTTTGAACCCCATTAGCAGTGACTTTTGTGGGGCTGAAAGATACTGAGTGGTCATTTCCAGCAGATTCCTCCAAACATTCAACACTGCTATTTACTGTCATTTTCTCCTCTAATTCAGGTAGTTCAAGTCCAAATTTGTTTAAATGTGTGTAATCAAAAGATAAAAAAAATCTTAAAATACAAGCCACTCATAAAAAGAAATATAAAACCATTATTAATTACAAAGAGAATAATGGATAGGTTAGTGTCCATTACTGGGGAGTAATACAATTTAGAGTTTCAGGATACAGGAACTTCGAGAGCAAAGCTCAAAAGGTTCAGTGTGTCCAGAACCTCGAGATGGTAGGACTCCCCAGTAATGGACACTAAGCTGTCCATTTTTTTTAATATATGGATCAGACTGGGTTTTTTTTCTGATCATTTTATGACAGGCGGTCAGCATATGCCCTGACGGACTCTCTTAGTCCTGGCCAACTGGCACACTGTCTCACAAATCAACCGCACTGTCTCTTCCCCTTTTGCACACCATCCTGCTGTGAAGTTAGGTAGTCCTCCTACCTTACACATGGAACGTAGACGCAATGATGGTTAAAAAAATAAATCTAGTTTGAATGGCTGTATAAAAAAATCCATAGAGTTTCTGTTGTACAGTATAGTCTCTCGCTAAGCGAGAGAAAGCCGTCATATTTTTTAAAGTATTCCACCCACCCAGAGTGAGAAGGCGGCCAATCAAGAGCTGTGTTTTGAAAATAGAAGACTTTTTTGTTTGACTGGTAGTGGTAGCGTAGCCTGGCGTAGGAGACTCCTGCTCTTGCTCTGTTCAGTTTTGTGATAATAGTATTATTCAGAGCTCGAGCGATACTATTATGGGATCTGGTGACAGTATTATCACTCTCAAAGTGTGGCATTATCACTTGAGTTATAGTATTACTGGAAATTTTTGTATGCTTTACAAGCATATTAAATTCATGATCCATATATTAAAATCATATAATTTACATAATACAGTTTGGGCAAATGATGCAAGTGCATATACTGTGGCTGAAGCAGTGGTAAGCAACAGTGTTTATATTTTTGCTTGTTTGTACAGTGTTCTTTGCCATATAATACTGGCAAACTCCATTTTCTGTGCCGAGATATCAATGCTTCACAATCAAGCATTAACTGTTGTATTGTAATAAACTGTTAAGTTTTACATATGCAATTTCTGATTATGCCTAATTTTGAAATCTTATGCATTACATCTGGAGAAACTCTCTTAATATTCCATAGCAAAATTCAGAGCATGCTGCCCTGAAGTTTTTATTTTCAGATTTGATCAGATATCTTTCAACACAGAAATGATCTTTAAACTGACTATATATAATGCTGTTATCTATTGCATACAGTGTACCCAGATCTTTTTGCACCACCACATCCTTCAATCTCTGAACTACTCCTGTTATCAGTGCCTTATAATTTAACCTTACTAGATTTGACAAGATATTTCCCGTTCTATTTTTACCAGTATAGTGTTCATTTTTAAAACCAATTACTTCCATTTTATGTAAAATATTCTTCTAGACATTGTCTTGGTAGTCTAGCCTCATTCATGTCAAAAGTTCCCTAATAATCTTACAGCTCTGAGTTCCATTGAGACTTTTAAGGCTAATAGGCCTCTTTCCACTCTTAAAAGCTGATCATGTATCTTGTGGTAGACTTAGTGTTACTTCTGAGAAATAAATTTTGAATTATTTCAATTTTATTGGTGCTTTATGAGCTCTGAAAATCAAACCACAGATTTCACTCCCATTAATTATGTGGACCTTAATTTATTCAGCTGTGAGCTGTATGAGAAATTCTATATTGCACTTGCAAATTCTATATTGCACTTTGTGCTCACAACAGAGGGAGGTGAACCTTACAATTGTCTTTGGTTTGTAGCAGATATTCTGCAGGTGGAGGCTACTTCTAACTGAAAGGTGAAATAAGGAACTTAGAATTATCAGGAAAAGACAATCTTTCAAGCAACAGAGGGAGGTGAATCTAGCTTTATGTTTGTTACAATTCTTAAGATTTTCAGTGGAAGAGTTTAAAGCACAGCTGACTTATTTTGGGGCTGACTGATTTCAGAGCACAAACCACCAGGCTGTTTTGGGGCTGGGGAGGTTTACCTGAGTCTGACTTGGATGCCTGGATTTTTCTCTGTTTGATTAGCAGGGTATTTTCTCTGTCAAATTGTTGTGTAGGGCATCTTGCTGATGGGAAGGCACTCATTGCAGTGGTGGGTCAGAGCTTTTAGCTGATTGTTTTGTGAGGGGCACAGTTTAGGCCCCAACCCCTTCCCACCCCTCACCCCACCCACCCCTGGAAATAGTTCCTTTATACCTGGGGTTCTGACATCATTCCTCAAGAGTGCAAGGTGCATATCACTGTCATATCCTCTCTAGCACACTGCACTGATAATATAAGTATACACATTGTATAATATATATATTTCTATATAACAAACCAATCACACACACAAACACACACACACAAAAAAGTAGATAAACATGTGGGGAGTAGTGCAATGTAATGGTTGTGGGGCAGCAGTCTTCCGGGAGTCTTTCTGGAGGCTGAGATGCTGCCCTATTTGCAGACAACTCTCTGCCCTGAGGGAGGAAGTTGCCCATCTTCAGGCCACACTGGACAGTAGTAAGAGAACCTTCCCCCAGGCCACACTGGATGGTAGGAAGGGAACCCCCCATCCAGGGAGCACCAGAGCCACCACCACTACCTCAGAGGTTGTGAAGAAAGCACAGCAGTTGGACCACAGTGGGCTCAGGGAGGGTGAGGATGGTGGAACAGAGGCACACCCAGTCAGTTGTTCCACTCCACAATCCATACACCATTATGGGAAAGCATAGCTCCCCTATGGATGCACTCACAGAGGAGACTAAGGAGGCTAAGGACAACTGTCACAAGGGAGGCCCACAGGAAGGAGGCAGAGGACTCCACAAGGAAAGGAAGAAGCTCCTGGTGGGGGACTAAATTATTAGGGGGATAGAACTGGGAGGAGCAGGGAAAACTGAAGTAAGGTGCCTGCCTGGTGCCATGGCTTGGAGGGACAGGAAGTGCATCCTCAGGATCACGAGAACAGCTGCACGGGATTCTGAGTTGGACGTCATTGTCCATCTAGGGACAAATGACTTGGCTCATCATGAGATTAGAGCAGTGCAAAAGGACTTTGTAGAACTGGGGAGGGGACTAAGACAAGTAGCACATACAGTATCCTTCTCTGAGGTGCTGCCTGTCAATGGCATGAGTGAGGTGAGGGTACTTTGCACCATGCAGTTTAATGAATGGTTGAAAAAATGGTGTGGAGCACAGGGGTTTGGCTTCATTGGGGATTGGAGTTCCACCTGGAGGGACACCAGCCTATACTGGCAGGATGGTCTGCATCTGTCCAGGAAGGGAACAAGTATTTTGAGCAATCGGTTTAAATGCTTCATTGGCAAGCTTTTAAACTAGTCAAGGGGGGAGGCACTGATAAGCAGCTGGAAAATCCCAGCCTCTCCCTACAAAACAGGGTACTAAATGAGAAAAAGACCGAGGTAGAAAGGTCAGTGGGGGATGCTGCAAAAGAAGGTAAAGCCATCAAAAATGGAGAGCAATGAGTACCAATGCCCATAGTCTGAGTAACAAGCTTCCTGAATTAGTGGCCTTGATGGAGGAGGAACATCTGGATATCATGGCAGTCACAGAAACATGGTACACACAAAACCATGACTGGGACATAAACATATCAGGATACACTATCTACAGGAGGGACAGGGAAGGTAAAAGAGGAGGAGCAGTAGCTCTTTACATAAGGGAAGGAATCAAAGCAACAGAACAAAAGGTAAAACAAGGAGGAGAAGAAGCACTGTGGGTTAATTTGGAGACCAGCAATGGCACCACAATCCGCACAGGGGTTGTATACAGACCCCCTTCTCAGGGGAAGGAAATGGACAAGGAAATGATAGAAAGTATACTTAGAAAGGGCAGAAAAGGGGAAATACTGCTGATAGGTGATCTAAATATGCCAGATGTTAACTGGAGTGCAGTTGCAGCAGCCACTTCGAAGAGTGGGGTTATTCTAGATGCCTACAGGGGCATGCCTAGACAACTAATATTGGTGCCCTCTCGAGGAGAACAATCTTAGACCTGGTTCTCTCAAATGGAGATGAAGAGGATCACAGATGTAGAAGTGGGTAGCCATCTGGGAACTAGCGACCATCGAACAGTATGGTTCACAATAAACACAGCAATTGAGTCAAGCCATACAAAGGCAAAAGTACTGGACTTTAGGAGGCTGGCTTTGCCAAATAATGGTGAGTACCTAAGAGATAAGCTAGCAAATGGGCAGGAAGAGAGGTGGAAGAACAATGGGAATAATAAAACTGCCATCACAGAAGTAACAAGCCTTTGTGTGAAGCAAATCAACAAAATGAACGATGTAAGAAACCACTATGGTTCTCAAAGGAAGTGGCAGTGAAGGTTCAAGAGAAAAGAAAGCATTCAGGAAGTACAAGGAATCACAGAAGGAGCAGGACAGAGAACTGTATCAGTTAAAGCAAAAGGAAGCTGGGAAGGCAGTCAGAACAGCAAAGGCCCAAACCGAGGAAAAGATAGCCAACTCAGTTAGAAAGGGGATAAAACCTTTTATAGGTACATCAGGGGTGAAGGAAAACCAAGGAGGGATAGTGAGGCTTAATAAAGGGAGGAGGGTGGGCAGAGGTGACTGTGAAAAGGCAGAGATACTAAACAAATATTTTTGCTCAGTATTTACGAAGGAAGAGGGGGAGGTACCTAAAACAAACAGTAGAAACACTCTGGATACAGAAGTTGATACCAGCCCATTTACAGAAGAAAGGGTTCTGAAAGAACTCTTAAAACTGAAGATGGACAAAGCAATGTGGCCTGATGGGATTCATCCCAGAATTCTAAAAGAACTAAGGGTAGAACTAGTGACACCACTGACTACCCTCTTTAACAAATAATGGGAGGATGGGGTGGTACCTGAGGACTGGAGGAGGCAGATGTGATTCCCTTCACAAAAGTGGGAGCAAGGCAAAGGCAGGAAACTACAGACCTGTTAGTTTAACCTCAGTGGTAGGAAAATGATGGAATCACTTCTGAAGGAAAGAATTGTCAGTATCTAGAGGCCAGAGGGCAAAGGACCCAAGGCAGCATGGATTCACAGCAGGAAGGCCATGCCAGACAAATCTGATAGATTTCTTTGACTTGGTGACCAAAGTAGTAGATCAGGGAGGGGCTGTGGACATGGCCTACCTAGACTTTAGCAAGGCATTTGACACGGTCGCACACAAAAGATTATCATACAAGTTAGCCAGCCTGGGAGTGGGTCCCAAGATGACAGCCTGGGTAAAGAATCGGCTGCAGAATAGGACACAGAGAGCAATAGTAAATGGAGTCCATTCTGAAGAAAGGGGGGTTACTAGTGGGGTACTGCAGGGTTCAGTATTAGGACCGGTCCTCTTCAATGTCTTTATAAGCGACATTGCAGAGAGACTGGAAGGAAAAGTATGTCTCTTTGCAGATGACGCAAAGATCTGCAACAGAGTTGATGCACAAGGTGGGGTGGAAAGGATGAGAAGGGACTTGGCAAGGCTAGAGGAATGGTCAAATGTATGGCAGCTTAGATTCAATGCTAAGAAGTGCAAGGCAATGCACTTGGGAAACAAAAACCCAGGGGAAGAGTACACAATGGTGGGTGAGATACTAACAACAACAAAAATGGAAAGGGACCTGGGGCAGTCATATCAGATGACCTAAAGGTGGGCAAGCAATGTGAGAGGGCAGCAAGGAGGGCTGGGGGGATACTGGGATGCATGGGAGGCATCACCAGTAGAAAACAGGAAGTTATTATCCCTCTGTACAGACAGCTGGTGAGACCCCATCTGGAGTACTGCATGCAGTTCTGGAGACCCAGTTTCCATAAAGACATAGACAGGATGGAAGCTGTCAGAGGAAGGCAACTAAAATGGTGCAGGGTCTGCACTGGAAGACTTATGAGAGAGACTTAAGGAGCTTAATATGTATAGCCTCGAGGAAAAGAGGAGGGACATGATAGAAACTTTCAATTACCTCAAGGGAATCAACAAAGTCCAAGAGGTAGCATTTTTCAAAAAAGGGTGTGCAAGAACAAGGGGCACAATTTGAAGATGGGGGCAGCTCAGAAGTAATTTAAGAAGTATGTTTTTCACAGAGGGTTGTGGATGCATGGAACAGCCTTCGGAGGAGGTTGTGGAGTCAAAAACAGTGGTGGAATTCAAGCATGCATGGGACAGTCATAAGGCAATTCTAGGGGTTGGGGGTAGGAAGAAGTAGGCTGCTGGTTAACTAGAATCTGCAGCTTATCCATTAGGTAGGGAAATGGGCAGACTGGGTGGGCCAAGCGGTCCTTATCTGCCACCAAATTCTATGTTTCTATGTTTGGCATTAAGAGCAAATCTATTAATGTGTAATATACAGTAGCTTTATTGGCATTTGCTTTGACATATTTTGTTTGAAATAACCAGTTTAATTTATTGTCCCATGATCCCCACCAGAAATAACACACGCCACCACTGCTAGCTTTGAATGCTCACTGGCAATCATTTATTTAGGTACATACTGTATTATAATATTTATATCCCATATTTCATAAATCACAACAGTAAACACTACAATTGACATATCAGTCCATTTCTTCCATTGTGCCCATCTTCACTTCTTGATTTTCTTCCTGTTTTCATGTTGCTCTTCAGGGTCCAGACACTTGGATCTAGCTCCCCCCCTCCATCACCAGAACCAGGTACCAAACACTTACCTGGACTAATCACTGCTAGATCCAGACATGGTGATCCATCCCTATCTCTATACCTCTCTCCTTCCCAAGTTCACCGCCTGGATTCCTTTATCCCCAGTCCATGGTGCTACCCCCTCCCCCTCTTGGACCCCCTTTTCCTCCCTGCCCCACCTCTTTTCCCTTTCCTCGTGGCCTGCGATGAGGCTCCACCCAACCCCAGCCCAATCACTGCCCTTCTGCAGCTTGCATGGTCCTCTGCTGGGCCCCAACCAAGCGACCACAATTTTCTTGCCTTCCTACCTTTGTACCATCAAAACCTCATAACCTCCCTTCTTGCCAGGGTGGAGAATTTAATCAACATGAAGAGAGCTCCCTGAGGATAACCAGCCTTATATACCCCCTAAGGACCGCTGATCAAGACCCTGTTAGCCTCTACCCTTGGGCCAATGGCCAGCGAGCCATGTACCTGGTCATATTACCTCCCTTCCATTGTCATCATGATGTCACTACCCCATCCCCTCCCCTTCCTTTGTCTCTTTCTGACTGGGGCTGTGAGACAACCTGGCCTGCCTTTTAATGACAAGCTTAATTGTCCCATGATCCCCCACCAGAAATAACACATGCCACCACTACTAGCTTTGGATGCTCACTGGCAATCATTTATTTAGGCACATATTATAATATTTACATCCCATATTTCATAAATCACAACAATAAATACTACAATAGACATATCATTCCATTTCTTCCATCTTGCCCATCTTCATTTCTTGATCCTCTTCCTGTTTTCGTGCTGCTTTTCAGGGTCCAGACACTCAGATCTGACTACCCCTCCATCACCAGAACCAGGTACCAAACACTTACCTAGACTGTCCCCCACTAGGCCCAGACACAGTGATACTCCCTGTAGCTCTATACCCCTCCCCCAGTTACTCTCACACTTGGGTTCCTTCATCCCCAGCCCATGGTGCCTACCCCTCCCCCCTTCCTGCCCCGTTCTTCCCCCTGCTCCCACCCTCTTTTCCACTGACCCATCTCCAGCTTGCACCTCCTCCATCATCTTAGTGCTGGACACTGGTGTCTTCCTAGGTGCCATCCTCTCCATCTTGATACTAAAAGGCATAAAAGGCAACAGTGAATACAAGCTGAGGCCTCTCTCCACAGCTCCACCCTGCCCACATGGAACAGCCATGGAACACCCTCCAGCTACCCCTTGCAGATTGTGTCCTGCCTTTTCAGGGTCCCAAACTCCCACCCCGAGTTATGATTCAGCAGTTCCTGTCTCCCCCGTGCTGTGATGGGAGAGCACTACAATAAGGCACCCAACTTGCCCCCTCACCCCCCATCCTTACCGCGCACTCACCTGTTTGGCAAGCCACCATAAGGCCCTTTTATCTGTGGAGGTCACAGCCTCCCCATATCTCCGTCTCTTCATGCTTGACCATCGTAGAACCTGCTTCACAAAGGAGCACTAGCACCACAATGCTCTATTGCTGTTCTATCCGCAACCCTCTGTCCCCATTCATTTTTGATAGAATATGGAGAGTCTGCCTGACCCAGGACACCTAGATCCCACAGCTCTCTACCTTGTCCTCTGCTCCACTGGAGAAGCATTCCTTCCTCTTATGTGCTTCCTATACCATCTCCTGTATCCGTTTGAAAACCAATGCTTATTAGAGATTTATTTAATATATATATACTGATGAGTCCTGGAAGGCTGAAACATGTGTCTATGTCTTCTGTTGGCACCCTTTGCAAACTGTGTGAGAGGCCTTTCGGCACCATGCATTTCTGCTTAAAGTTGAACCAGCATAATATTCTGTGGTGATTTGCATATGCAGCCCACGATGCTTTGTGTTGTGGGGGCATGTGTGATTTTGTATTTCTTTGAAACTTGGCTTCCCAGACAAATGCCATTTGGGGTAATCATTGCCTCAGTGCTTGCACACAGAGGTTCTTTGTTTTTTAAACTGTTTTTTGTTTTAATTGGGTTCACCACAACATAACCCAGTTTGACCACCTTAGGGTAGCTGGTTCATTACACTGGGGTGGCAAACAGACGAGGCATACTGATGTGTCCTGGTAGGACGAAACACGTGTCTATGTCTTCTGTTGGCACCCTTTGCAAACTGTGTGAGAGGCCTTTCGCACCATGCATTTCTGCTTAAAGTTGAACCAGCATAATATTCTGTGGTGACTTGCATATGCAGCCCATGATGCTTTGTGTTGTGGGGGCATGTGTGATTTGTGTTCTTTGAAACTTGGCTTCCCAGCCAAATGCTCTTTTTGGGTAACCATTACCTCAGTGCTTGCACACAGAGGTTCTTTGTCTATATATATATATATATATATATATATATATATATATATATATATGTTTCTTGTTTGTTTGTTTTTTAGACTGCCCCTAGGTACCCTTCTGATGCCCCTGGCCACCTAATGCCACTCTTGGGCCCCCTTTTCCATTTGCACTGCCCCCACTTTAATCATGGTACAACCATGCGGTCCCCGGTTGGGGTTGTCATCTCTGATGACCTCAGGGTAGGGAAACAGTGTGACAAGGCAGCAGGTAAAGCAAATAGGATGCTGGGATGTATAGGCAGGGGCATCACCAGCAGGAAAAGGGAGGTCATAATTCCGCTATACAAGACACTAGTGAGGCCCCACCTGGAGTACTGTGTACAGTTCTGGAGACCATACCTACGTAAGGACATAGACAGGGTAGAGAAGGTTCAGAGGAGGGCAACAAAGATGGTGCATGGATTGCATCACAAGTCCTATGAAGACAGGTTGAAGGAACTGAACATGTACTCCCTGGAGGAGAGGAGGGAGAGAGGGGATATGATAGAGACATACAAGTATCTTACAGGGAGGAACAGGGTGCAGGAAAACACTATTTTTAAGTGAAAAAGATGTTCCAGGACTAGAGGGAATGGGATGAAGTTGGAGGGAGGACGATTCAGAGGAAACATGAGAAAGAATTTCTTCACAGAACGGGTGGTGGACAAGTGGAACACCCTGCCAGAGGAAGTGGTGGGGGCTGAAACAATCATGGGATTTAAGAATGCATGGGATAGACATAAAGGAATTTTGGAGGTCAGGGTTAAGGGGCAACAGACTTCTAGGAAAACAAACTGAACTTACAAGCTCAAATGGGCAAACTGGGTGGGCCATAGGCCCTTATCTGCTGACACTGTCTATGTATCTATGTATCCCCCTCACCATAGCCATGTGCCTCGCAGGCCCTAAATTTGCTATCTGCATTGCCTCTCTATCCTGCCCTCCCCCCACTGTCCAGGAGAAAACTTCTCAGGCCTGCTCTGGGCCCAGTGATGTGATCGCTTCCTTTCCTCCCATGCTGCTATGTGGCTTGCGGCCTGCTGTTCAAATTACTCGGTATTACTCGGTTTTATTAAAGTGGAAGAAGGCACTAGGCCCATCGAGACCACTTTCCCCACAATCGTGGGGGGAAATGTCTTCTCTTTCCCTTTTTATTATTTTTTAACTGCCCAGAAATAATCTATCGAGTTGGACCTTAAATTTATCCTGAGATGTTTCATCAACTATATACTGTGGCAGAGAGAGTTCCACAAAACTGCATTTCTAACTGTAAAGAAATATTTCCTTTTGTTAGTGAATGCCTTTTGTATTTGAATTTGTCTATTATTACATCTTAAACCATAAACCTTATCCATATATGTTAGTCCACTTAACTTCATCAGATGTTTATGATTTAAAATGTTAAAGAAAAACAACAGATCACCCCATCTCGTCTCACTTGTAGGTCATACAAACCCAGAGATTTCACTCTGTCTTTATATGGAAGATATTTTATATCAGGGATGAGTTTTGTCATTCTTCTTTGTAGACTCTCAAACAATTTCCTATCCTTTTCCAAATATGGTGCCCAAAATGAAGATGCAAAATCAGTGTGAGGTCTAATATAAGCTTTATATAATTTTGTTATACAGTCTTTATTACGCGTTATAAATTATTTTTTTATACTATTGATAATACGATTTCCTGTTTGGGTTACTGTAATGCATTGACTGCTCCAATTAAATTTATTGTTAACTATAACTCCTAAATCTTTTTCTTGGGTTCCATTTGGGATTTGTTTCCCACATAATACATACTTGGTACATGGATTCCTTTTACCCAAGTGCATAACTATGCACTTGTCAGTATTAAACAACATATTATTATCATTTGCCCATTTTTCTAATATTGTTAAATCCATTTTTAGTCGATTGATGTTTAATTCTGAATCCACCTCAACTGAGATTTTAGTATCATCGGTGAATTTGCTGATCTGGTTTTTTACCCCCATTTGAAGATCTCCAATAAAAACTCCAAACAAGGTAGGACTAATACCGAACCTAGGGTACATCATCTAGCAACAGAAATACTGGAGGAGACTGCATTCCTAATTCTAACAATCTGGCTTCTATTCTTCAACCATTCCTCGACCCATTTAACAACATATCTATTGAATCGCAATTTCATTAATTTCAAAACCAATAGGTTGTGTGAGACCTTATCAAATGCCCTACTAAAATCCAAAAACGCAACATCAACCGGGATTCCTCGGTACAGACTACTACTTATACTTTCATAGAAAGTTATAAGATAAGTAGTGCATGATCTTCCCTTACAAAATCCATGTTGAGAATTATCTACTAGACCCTTAATTAGTATTTCTTGATCCAACCTTGCCTTCAATATTCTTTCCATAATTTTACATACCACCGAAGTGAGACTAATGGGTCTATAATTGTCCACCCTACTCTTATTACCCTTCTTATGTATAGGTATCACAGTAGCTAACCTCCAATCCTGAGGAACCACTCCATACATATACGATTTATTAAAGATCAAGTATAAAGGAAATAAAAATGCGTCAGAAATTTGTTTAATAAAATATGGATTTAAATTATCTGGACCCGAGGCTGATGTTTCCTTTAAACTATTAATAGCCTCCTTTATTTCTAACAAAGTAATTTCTTCATAAAGACTAGAATAATCACATACTTGATCTTTTGAGGAATCATTAACTGTAAATACTGTCCCGAAATAATTATTAAATACATTGGTAACAGCTAATTCACTTTCTATAATTTTCCCTTCATAATGCCCAGTCATTTGCAGTCCTCACTCCCAAATAAGGCCCGACTGGCAAGCTCCCCCTGCCATGAGCACTCCAGTGCTAAATTCATGGTGGCTCATTGAAAAAGAATTCTGCCCCCCCTTTGTCTGCTGATACCTCACCCCCATTCCTCAATGAGTACCATGGCTTCCCTCACCGCACATTCCAATTTGCTGACCCCTTCCAACCAAATTCTTCTTCCTTCAGTGTGGATCCCCCAAACTGAGAAAAAACACCCCCAGCCCATGTAGCTGCCCATTGCTCATAGGCCAGGACCTGGTTCACCACCTCCTGTGAGCTAACCTCCCCAAATGTCCAAACAACAGAAAACAGAGCCAAAGGAACTACAACCCCCATGTCACTGACCACTGCACCTAGGCAGGGATCTGCATCACCTTGCCTGTCAGCCCTAGGGCCTCCCAGCCCACTCACCCTTTGGCCACATGGCCCCACCATTGTACGGCCGCCTCTAGTGGCCATAGCTACAACCCATGGCCTGCCCCTTCACCCTTGCTCCCTGCAGCAGGTGCTTGCCCACACACCTACATTCCATGAAGCAGGTGGGCAACAAAAGTTCTGGCACTCCTACAAACTCATAAAAGGGACACTTACAGTTTAAAATGTTATATCTTTAATTTTAAATACTATAGGTATTTAAAATGAAAGATATATTTATTTTAAACGTCCTTTGTAATTTGTAGAGTCTCAGAACCTTTCTTGCTACCAATTTAGTTGGTTCTTAGAGCGCTGCATCCCAGTGTGCACTCATTTTGAGAAATTCTCGAAGCACCAGCCCCTGTACCCACACCTCCTCACCATACACAGGAGCTTCCTTACAATTGGCAGCTAAACAAACTTCTGAACCTTCCATCACTCACGGCCATATCCAGCTACTTCAGCTGCTTAGTCCTAGACCAAGCTCTGTCCCTCTCACTGGCGCCAACAATATGTTGGTATGCAAAACCCTCATAAAACCACTATCCACAGGCTTGCATTTTCATCACCCTGTACATGCTTTACTTCACTGCACTGTATCTCTTTGCAGTCCTGTTTACCCTATCTATCATATCCAAACCTGCCTGCTTTATCCAGAATGTGGCCTGTATCCACATACCTCTAATCAACCAACCATATAATTACTTCCAAACTGCCCACAAAATGAAATACCAGCTCACTAAAACAAACTACACAATTTATGGAAATACAAGCTCACTAAATTGGATGCAACACCAATTCCTTCTTTATAGCCATTTTACCTCCAGAGGAAAAACTGATGCGTGTGGTCTAAAAGGCCCCATGCCACCCCACGTTGTGCCTTTACCTGTAGATTGCCACTAAGTGCTGAGATTTAATACTGAATTTAGTCAGCACGAAAGAGCTCCCTCAGGGTTACCAGCCCTTATATACCCCCTAAGGACCCATGATCAGGACCCTTGTAAGCCCCGCCCCTTGACCAATGGCCAGTAAGCCATTTACCTGGCCATATTACCCTCCCTTGCATTATCATCATGATGTCACTACCCCTCTTCCCTTTGTCTCTTTCTGGCTGGGGCCATGACACAATCTGGCCTGCCTTTTAATGGCAAACTTAATTATCAAACATTACTCCAAGATAGCAGTATTCTTCCACTTGTTCAAAACTCATCCCTTCTATTACTCCATTATTTGGATGGGATTTCATCTTGCCAAACATTACTGTTTTTGTTTTCATATTGCTTATATCCAGTTTTTTTGCTTTCAGAGGTTCTGTTACAGTGGACATACCTCTACATAAGCTTAACGGTGTCAGAGATAGAAGAAATGCATAGTCTGCATAAAGCATTATTTGTAATTTCCTTACATAGAAACATAGACTTTGATGACAGATAAGGATCGCTTGGCCCATCTAGTCTGCCCATTTTTCTACCTACAGGATAGGCCGCAGATCCTAGTTAACCAGCAGCCTATTTCTTCCTACTCCCCACAAGAATTGCCTTATGTCTGTCCCATGCATTCTTGAATTCTCCCACAGTTTTAGACCCCACAAACTCCTCAGGAAGGCTGTTCCATACATCCACTACCCTGTCTGTGAAATAATACTTCTCACATTGCCATTGAACTGCCCCCATCTTTAAATTGTGTCCCCTTGTTCTTGCAAGTCTCTTTTTCTGAAAGATGCTACCCTCTTGGACTTTATTGATTCCACTGAGGTGCTTAAAAGTTTCAATCATGTCCCTCCTCTCCCTTCTTTCCTCAAGGGTATACATATTAAGCTCCTTTAGTCTCTTCTCATACGGCTTCTCTTGCAGACCCTGCACCATTTTAGTTGCCCTCCTCTGGACTGCCTCTATCCTGTCTATGTCCTTGCGGAGATGGGGTCTCTAGAACTGGACACAGTACTCCAGATGGGGTCTAGCCAACTGTCTGTACAGAGGATAACAACTTCCTGGTTTCTGCTGCAGATGCCTCTCCTTATGCATCCCAGTATACCCTCAGCCCTCCCTACTGCCTTCTTACATTGCTTGCTAACCTTAAGGTCATCTGATATGATTACCTCCAGGTCCCTTTCCTTTTTTGTTGTCGTTACTACCTCTCCCCCATTGTGTATTTTTCCCCTGGGTTCTTGTTTCCCAGGTGCATTATTTTGCACTTCTTTGCATTGAATCCTAGCTGCCATACTTCTGATCATTCCTCCAACTTTTCCAAGTCCCTTCTCATCTTGTCCATGCCTCCTTGTGTATCAAGCCTGTTTCAGATCATTGTGTCACCTGCAAAGAGGCATACTTTTCCTTCCAGTCCCTCTGCAATGTCACTTATGAAGACATTAAAAAGGACTGGAGCCAATACTGAACCCTGAGGTACCCCACTAGTAACCCCCCTTTCTTCAGACTGGACTCCATTTACAATTACCTTCTGTGTCCTGTTGTCCAGCCAGTGTTTTACCCAGGCTACCACCCTGGGACCCACTCCTGGCTGGTTAATTTGACTATTAATCTTTTGTGTGGACTGTGTCAAATGCCTTGCTAAAGTCTAGGTAGGCCATGTCCACAGCCTCCCTGGTCTACTACTTTGGTCACCCAGTCAAACAAATCTATTAGATTTGTCTGACATGACCTTCCCCTGTGAACCCATGCTGCCTTGGGCCCTGTGCCCACTGGCCTCTAGGTACTCAACTATTCTTTCCTTCGAAGTGACTCCATCACTTTCCCTACCACAGAGGTCAGACTGACAGGTCTGTAGTTTCCTGCCTCTGTCTAGGTCCCACTTTGTGAAGGGAATCACATCCACCTTCCTCCAGTCCTTGGGTACCACCCCATCCTCCCATGATTTATTAAAAAGAGCAGCCAGTGGTTTCACTAGTTTCCCCCTTAATTCTTTTAGAATTCTGGGGTGAATTCCATCAGGTCCCATTGCTTTGTCCACCTTCAGTTTTAGGAGTTCTTGCAGAACCCTTTCTTCTGTGAAAGGACTGTGATCAACCCCCCCCATCAAGAGTTCTTCTGTTAATTCAATTAGGCACTTCCCCCTCCTCTTTTGTGAATACTGAGCAGAAATATTCGTTCAGTATCCCAGCTTTTTCACTGTCCCCATCTGCTCACCCACTGTTCATTCTATTCAGCCTCACTATCCCTCACTTTGTCTTTCTACGCTCGCTGTTGTACCTACAAAAGATTTTATCTCCCTTCTTAATCGAGTTGGCTATCTTTTCCTCAGTTTGGGCCTTTGCTATTCTGATTTCTCTCCCTGCTTCCTTCTGCCTTAACTGGTACAGCTCTCTTTCCTGCTCCTTCTGTGTTTCCTTATACTTCCGGAATGCTATCTTTTTCTTCCTGACTTCACAGCCTACCTCTTTGAGAACCATAGTGGCTTTTCTTTCATTTGATTTGTTTATTTGCTTCACACAAAGGCTTGTTGCCTTTGTGATGCAGATTTGATGATTCCCCATTGTTGCTCACACCTCCTTCTAGCTTGTTTGCTAGTGTTTTTCAGTACTCTCATCTTGCCAAAGTCAGCCCTCCTGAAGTCCAGTACCCTCACTTTTGTATGGCTTGACTCTGTAGCTGAGTTTAATGTGAACCACACTGTTAGATGGTCACTTGTTCCCAGTTGGCAACCCACTTCTAGATCTGAGATCCTCTCACTGCCCCTGTTTGAGAGTACAAGGTCTAAGATCGCTCCCTCATGAGTGGGTTCTGAAACTAGCTGTCTAAGGCCTGCCACCTGTAGGGCATCAATAATGACCCTGCTCTTGGATGTGGCTGCAGAAAATGTGCTCCAGTTAACATCTGGCATATTCAGGTCTCCCATCAACAGTGTCTCCCTTTCTCTGCCATTCTAAGAATGCCTTCTATCATATCCTTGTCCATTCCTCCCCTGACATGGGGTCTGTACACAACCCCTGTTGGGATTGTGGTGCCCTTCTAGTCTCCAAGGTGACCCACAGTGCCTCCTCTCCTCCCTGTTTACTCTTTTGTTCAGTTGATTTTATCCCTTCCTTTACATGAGAATACTCCTCCCCTCTTCTCCTCTGCCTGTCTCTCCTGCAGGTTATGTACCCTGGTATGTTAACATCCTAGTCATGGTTCTCTGTGTACCGTGTTTCTGTGACTGCTACAATATCCAGGCATCCTCTTCCATCAAGGCCACCAGCTCAGGGAGCTTTGTGCCCAAACTATGGGCATTGGTACTCATTACCCTCCATTTCCTGATAGCCTCACTCCTTTTTGCCTCATCCTGTCCTTCTTGCCTTTGTCACTTTCTCCATTTACCCCTGCCCTTCTCCCCTATCGACACCCTATATGTTGGTGTTTACCACACTTACTACCGTGATTTTATTTGGGGGATAGGATTTCCCTGCTCCCTTCTAGTGCCTCCCCCCTTCACTAGTTTAAATGCTTGCCAATGAAGCATTTAAACCTATCACCTAGGATCCTGGTTCCCCTCCTGGACAGATGCAGCCCATCATGCCAGTGTAGGCTTGCATCATTCCAGGTAGACCCCCAGTCCCCAGTGAAGCCAAATCCCTGAGCTCCACACCAGTTTTTTGACCACTGATTGAATCCCATGGCATGGAACACCCTAGCCTCTCCTACGCCATAGATGGGCAGCACCTCCGAGAAGGTTACTGTGCATGCTACTTGTCTAAGGCCCCTCCCCAATTCCAACTCCTCCTGCACTTTTCTAATCCCTTTCTTGGCCAGATCATTTGTCCCTAGGTGGACAATGACATCCAGCTCCCTCCCCTGTGCAGTTGCTCCGGCAATCCTGAGGATTCGCTCCCTGTCCCTCAAAGCCATGGCACCAGGCAGGCACCTTACTTCCCTCTCCCCTTCCTCCCCCAGTTCTACCTTCATAACAATGGAGTCCCCCACCAGGAGTTGTTTCCTTCCCCTACGGGGTCCCCCACCACCCTCCTATGGGTCTCCTTTGTGGAGGTTCCCAGTGTCCTCCTTGGTCTCCACTGCGGGTGCCTCCATAGAGGAACCACACTTTGCCAGAATGGCATAGAAATTGTGGAGAGGTACAACTGGAGGGATGCACCTCTGTTCCACCACCCTCACCCTCCCTGAGCCCACTGTGGTCCAACCGCTCCTCTTTCTTGGCAACCTCTGAGGCAACGGCAGTGGCACTGGTGGTCCCTGGATGGAAGAGGAGGTCCCACAAATCCTGGCCAACTCAGCCTGGAGATGAGCAATCTCCTCCCTCAGCCCAGAGAGGTGCCTGCAGATGGGAGAACACTGCATCCTCCAGAACGTCTCCCATTAATACATTAATATTGGGGGTAAAGGTGTCCATTGTATTTAGTGTTCTAGTTAGTGTTTCTGAGTAAAGATTAAAAAATGTAGGTGCTAGTACACATCCTTGTTTGACACTGGATTCTATTTGTATCAGCTCAGTTAATTTTCTTTTCTATTATCTCTGATTCTAGATGTGATACCTGAAAGTCATAACTTTAAAATGGCAAATAAGCCTCTGTCGCTCACCCTGCCTGAACCGGTGCTCACTCTGACCCTTCTAAATTGATCAGGCCTCTGCCTCTCGGAAAGTGGTGCTGATTTACACCCAACCCCTTTTACAACCCCTCCCTGCTCTCTCTAACTGACCTCACACTCTCATTTGCCTAATCCCCCTATTCTCTTTCAGGCCCCAGTCCCCTGCTTGTTGGCTGCCGCTGCCAGCCCCCACCCAGCTGCTTGACTCCTACCGCTATCCAGACTACTCTGCCTTGATCTAACCCATTCGACACCACAGCCATTGCAACATATGTCCCACTCTGACACTTGGGAGTGTAGGGGCATCTTCCTCTCACCCTAATATCACTCCCAGGCCCGTCCAGCAGACCATTCCAAATACACACAGCCCAACTTTGAGGCGACAGTGTTAAATGTATATGGCACCATCACATCATGTAACAAATGTGCCTTCACCATACACAGGGATTATATACCATGGACCCAAGATCTCCAGCTAGAGGACCCCTCCCTGGTGGTCTTTTACCCTGGTTTTGTGATGCACTTTAGCACCATGAAAGTGCTAGTACCCAGCAAGAGAAAAAGGGGTCAGAATAACAAGCTCTTATTAAACTATCTCACCCGCCTGGTGCTGCTCCTTTTCCTGCTCTCAGGAAATGTGCACCCAAACCCAGGCCAACCACCACAGAGTGTAAACCAGTTCCACAACACAGTGGGACTCACTCTTGCCTCCATAAATATCTGCAGTTTACTCCCAAAGATGGACAGCTTGAAAGTGTGGGTCACTCAGCATAACCCAGATGTACTCTCTATAGTAGAGTCTTGGCTCTCCCCCAAGGTACTGGATTGTGCTATCACACTGCCTGGTCACACCCTATTCATACAGGACAGACTCTCAAAAAGAGGTGGGGGCTGTATCCTATACATCAGGGATCCCCTTCAAGGTTACATACTTCCCACATCCACCAGTGCCGACAACATCCAAGTTCTGACCGTAAAACTTCTGCAGGGACCTCATAACAGGACATTGACAGTTCTCTCTGTCTACATCCCTCCTAAACTAACTGTGGCTGGCACCAGTGACCTGATGGACCATATGGCTCCTGAGCCTAAACAGAAAATGTGATGCTGGCAGATTTCAATATCAACTGGCTCTCCCTCTGCTGCCTCAATCAAGGATGTCTTATCTGTGGTCCACTTCTCTCAAATGGTTGAGACATCAACAAGAGTTAACTACAAAACTGGGACCAGCATCCTGCTGGACTGGGTTCTCACCAGTCAACCTGCCCACATCACCAAAACTGCTGTTCTCCCTGATACACTGAGTGACCACTCCCCTGTAACCTGTACTTGGTCCTGCAACTACTGCAAGCCACCTCCCAGAACGATTACAAACCGTGTTCTACTAAAATGTCACCTTACACTGCTAAATGTGGAGCTTCAGGGCATTAACTGGACTGACCTTAATGAGGCCAGTGATGTAGACATGGCTCTTGACCACTTCATAAACACATTCAACACCATCTGTGACAAGCATGCCCCGTAAAGGCAAGGAAAATGAAAGGGCATTGCAATCCCTGGATCACCCAGGACCTACTGGATCAGCTCAATGCCAGAGATCTCCTCTGGCAGATCATGAGCATGCACAGTACCACCGCTTAGCATCCAACAGTACAGACAAGCCTGAAATAAGGACACAAAGCCATCTGTCTCCCTCCCTGAGTTTATCTCAGTGTGCCCTGCCCCTTCATTCACTGCTCTCTCCCAATCGTGTCTCAATATCCCTGCTCCCAATGATGTTTGGCTCCCTTGTCTCCATCACCCCAGCCCCTATAACTTCTTTCAAACAACATGAGGTCTTGCTGTGTTCTGACAGTTCGCGGTGGTTTCCAGCCTTTGAACTGCCTCGGAGAGCTGAGGTTGGCTTTTCACGTGCGGTGATGGGGAGCCTGGGCTCGGGCTTTCGTTGGGGTCTCTGTCTGCAGTGTTTTGGGCTCAAACCGTCAGATTCTTTACTCCGCCTCACTGAGCGGTCGCTCTGGAGATTTCTCCTTCAGCTCGGTTCAAAGTCGGTTAAAGTTTTCAGTTTTTCGTCGACTTAAACTGAAAAAAAGTTTCCGCATAGTCGGTTCAGTCTCTGTCTGTGGTGCCGTGAGCACTAGATAGGAATTGTTCTATATTTTCTGTGTGGAACTTGTAAAAGTGCGGTCTGTTTGGCTGAACCGACCATTTGATTGTGAATTTTGCTATATTTAGTGTGTGGTTACCGGTTCTTATCGGTTCTAAAAAAAACGTGTTTTAACCGTTTTTCCAATACCCGTGACACGGTTAGGAACCGATAAGGGTGTCTTGCCTGGTGGTTGCCGAAAAAAGGATAAGTTTGGTTAGGTTGGCCACGTCTGAGAAACCCAAGAAAAAAAACGGGCCCACTGGGTTTCAACACTGCAGTGATTGTGGGGAGGTCTTTGCCAAGACCGATCCCCACACCACCTGTGTTTATTGTCTGGGGTTTGACCACCTCAATTCAGACTGACAAATATGTAAAAACTTTCCCAAATCTACCCTTGAGAAGAGATTAGGTAGACTGAGGGAAAAGGAGGCCGAGAAGTCCGCTGACCTGGATGGCCAGCCCGGTTCGGTTGCGACCGAACCAGAAGGAGTGCCCTCTGACCAGGGCTATACTTCTTTGGGCAAAAGTAGAGTTGATTCTGAGGGATCGGTTCCGACAAAAAGAAAGCGCAAAGATAAATCAACCGGTTCGGATCCAGAGGTTCATGTTCTGACCACCGAAGAAATAGCCAGGGCGATTCAGATTGTGGAATCGCTCCGCCCGGTTCCGACTGATCCGGCTCCTTCTAGCAGGAGTTTGGTTCGGTTGGTTCTCCCGGTTCAAGAGTATACCCTTGAAGAATTTTATGAACCGGAGTTTGAAGAGGAAGGGGAATTTGAGGATTATGATGTAAGTGAAGGTCTGGATGTGCCTGTGGAACTCTCTCCAGACAGACCATCAGGTGTTTCCCCTCCTAGGCTTTCTGAGTCCCCTTCCCATTTTATGTTTTACAGGAAAGTGGCTGAAACCCTCCAGCTTCCTATGGAGGAAGCTGTGGAAGATCAAGAAAAGCCTGATTATGTAGAGATAATGGATATCCCAGAGTCCAGGAGACTATCTGTTCCTCCATTCCCCTCCACCAGTAGAAAACAGGAAGTTGTTATCCCTCTGTACAGACAGCTGGTGAGACCCCATCTGGAGTACTGTGTGCAGTTCTGGAGACCGAATCTCCGCAAGGACATAGACAAGATGGAAGCTGTCCAGAGGAGGGCAACTAAAATGGTGCAGGGTCTGCACCAGAAGACATATGAAGAGAGACTAAAGGAGCTTAATATGTATAGCCTCAAGGAAAAGAGGGAGGGGAACATGATAGAAACTTTCAAGTACCTCAAGGGAATCAACAAAGTCCAAGACAGTAGCATCTTTCAAAAAAAGAGGTGTGCAAGAACAAGGGGGCACAATTTGAAGATGGGGGCGGCTCAGAGGTAATGTAAGGAAGTATTTTTTCACAGAGAGGGTTGTGGATGCATGGAACGGCCTTCCGGGGAGGTTGTGGAGTCAAAAACAGTGGTTGAATTCAAGCATGCATGGGACAGTCATAAGGCAATTCTAGGGGTGGGGTAGAAAGAAGTAGGCTGCTGGTTAACTAGGATCTGCAGCTTATCCATTAGGTAGGGAAATGGGCAGACTGGGTGGGCCAAGGGTCCTTATCTGCCGTCAAATTCTATGTTTCTATGTTTCTATCTGATATGCCAAAGTGCATTCCACAAAGAAGCCCTCTCAGCTCCTGGAACAACAGCAAATCATTCTGGGATCATTTCAACACATAAGTGGCAAGAACCCAAAATGCCCCATCAATGCTCATGGTTGATGGTGCACTGTCCTTGGACCAACTGCAAATTGCCAATGCACTTAATCATGCATTCATGGACCTCGGCAGTGTACTATCAGCAAACTACTTTAATCTCTTAATCCCGGCTGAGCCTAACACAGTCCAGCAACCACCCTCCAACAGACTGCTCTTCCATTTCAAGGTACAGTAATTGCCAAATCTGAAGCAAGAAAGTACCTCATGGGAGCTCTAGGAAAATCAAGACACAGTGGAGATACCCTGCACCTCAAATTCATCAGCATGGCACTGGAGGAAGTCCTTGGCCCTCTCACTTAGATTATCAACCTCTCCCTCTCCCACTCCAAGTTCCCCCTGTGATGGAAATCGGTATCAGTAATCACTGTGCACAAAAGCGGTGATCGAATTCTACACAACTACAG
The DNA here is from genome assembly GCA_016271365.2 of Neoceratodus forsteri. Classification (NCBI taxonomy): domain Eukaryota; kingdom Metazoa; phylum Chordata; order Ceratodontiformes; family Ceratodontidae; genus Neoceratodus; species Neoceratodus forsteri. The sequence goes on along the minus strand of CM028130.1, from coordinate 1,694,033,745 downwards.
ACTTAGCTCCATACTCACCCACCTCCAAAGCTCTAAAGCAGATTGTAGCAGATCAGCTTGTTGAGTATCTGAAGCAATACCAACTCCTCTGTCCTGAACAACATGACTTTCAACCAGGTCACAGTACCATCACAGCATTACTGGAATTTACGGGTTACATCCACAACCCCCTAGACCAAGGCCTTCTGGTAGGAGCAACATTTATTGACCTATAAAAAGCTTTTGATATGGTGCACCATGAGCTCCTTCTGAATCATTTGTCACCTATTGGGTTCTCTCCAGAATTCATTTCATGGCTCAACAGTTACCTTCACAACCAATTGCAAAAGGTCAGGCTAGAAGGCACCACCTCTATTAGCAGACCTGTCCACTCTGGGGTCCCACAGGGATAAATTCTTGGGCCCCTACTATTTAGTCTTTTCCTAAACCAACTGCCAACCTTCTGTCTGACCCAGATGCTCCTTTATGCAGATGATGAGATTATCTTCACCAGAAACCCCCATCCAGAACAACTAAAAGCAGAACTGCAAAGGGGATTCACATTCACAGATAAATGGTTTAAGGAGCATAGACAAATCATGAACTGTAAAAAAACAAAGACAACATTGTACTCCAGCACCCAGAGTAAGTTCAAAGCATTACACCCTTGCGATCAAAATGAAAGTGGTGACAACCCTGGAGCATGTCCAGTTTTTCAGATACCTGGATATCCAATAGACTCCACTCTGTCTTATGTCCAACACATTATTAACACTGCAAAGGCTATCAATATGAGAATAGGGATCTTTACCACCACAAGCACTACTTAACCTATGAGGCATTGAATCTGGCCATCAACAGCTCAATAGTCTCCCTTGTCAATTATGGACTGGCTATCTATGGATCAGCAACTGACACCACCCTACAATGCATTTCCATCACTCTTAATAAGGTGTGTCACCTTCTCACAGGTGCTGCAAGACTCATGCACACCTGTGACCTCTACTCACAGGCCGGTTAGCTCCAACTAAAGGAAAGACTAACATATCAATCTTGCCTCCTTGCCAAGAATTGCTCTCTCAGACTACTACTGGCAGGGGTCCAGAAATTACTAACCATGCACTCAAGCTCCCATTTCACAAGGAACTCCACCACCCAGGTCTACAAAATTCCTAGACTCCACACTTCCTTGGCAAAATGCACATTCTGCTACCATGCTTCTCACGGGACCAATGTCTTACCACCTGACATTTCTGGTGCTGCAGCTATTGGTGTTTTCAAATACAAACTATGACAGCACCTTATCTCAACCAGCAGCTGTGGCTGCCTCCACTAATACTCCTCCTGTGCCTCAAGGGCACCCTAGCACTCTTATCTAATGTCTAACCTACTCATCTGAAGTGACTTATCCTTAGCACTTCAGGTCACCACCCTACCTCACAACCTTTGCCACCTCTACTCCACCCATTCTGTTTACTTTCCCCCACTCCATGCCCACCCTCTAGCACCCTTACCACTATCCTGCTTCTATCATCTCCTCTCATGCAGCCCAGTAGGATGCCCTAATTTTGACTCAGGCAAATTATTTGCTGCCTATAATCCTAAATTTGGTGTGTTCACTATAGGAACTCTGTCTAAAAATGTACTATTGTATTACTGTATCTTACTGTTACCCTGTCTAAAACATGTATTACTGTTTTGATGTACCTCTGTCCTTGTAACTGATGAGGAACCCATAAACGAGCAACCTAATACAGTGTGCTGTGTGTGACTTTGCTCTGCACAGCTTAGCTATGTATATACACCATTCTGTGCATGTTATCTGAAAAAACTACTGCTTGAGCCCTGTTTATGTTGAACAGGAAGAGGGACTTTTTGTCCATGTTTTGGTTCTATTTGTAGCTGTTCTTGCAGCACTGCAGTGCTTCATACCTTCATTTTAAAACCACTTTAGTGATATATTTTAGTTCAATTATCGGGTTTAGCAGTTTTGGGGGGGTTTGTGCTCCGTGACCCACTGCCAGTACTTCCAGATTGAGACTGCTATTTAATCCAGCCCTGCAGTGAGCAGGGCGAGCTCGGGCAGGGCAAGCACGCATTGCTGGTGAAGATGCTCACAAAGACATGCGCGTCCTCGTACGTGTTTTGTGTGTTTAGCATGGCAGCGTGATAGATTATGTTTAGTGGATTTGCTTCTGCACACAGTTTTGGTTGACTGTTTCTCTGCAGCATTCACTCATCAGCTGGCAGGTTATACTAATAGGCTATAGACCTCTATTAACATCTAGGTATATTTGACCACTTTGCAGAGTGAGTGTTTATGGGTATTACACTTTTACTGCATATCTGTAATCAAGAGGATGGAACCCAGCATTACATTTCCTGGCTTTTTGATACAAATTGCCTAGCAGTTTGTGTTGCAGCTGTGTATTTTGGCAGCTATTGGCAGCTCCTGTAGCAGAGTCAACAGACGGCAGGGGGGAACAATGTTATTGTATGTTTTATTGCAACTAGTAGTTTTCGCTCGTCTTTAGGGCAAGAGGTATTACATACCTTGTATGGTTAAGCCCTGTTTAGACTTGACATTTTGTGTGTATAAGCCTAGTCACAACTAACTGAACAATTGTTTAAGTATCTTTATGTTGTATCACATCTGGTAATCGATTGTAATATGGCAGGGGCAGTGTTCTCACCATTCAAACTACATCTGGATGCATTGGTATACAATGCATCGATTGTAATATGTTTACATTACTGACTGGCGATTTACCTGACCAGCCTTATACGTGCAGCAAATGTTTAGAAATTGTGGAATTAAATAATATGATTGGGCATTTCAATTTACAATTAATCACACTTGAAAATAGCCAATCTGATATGCACAAATGTTTTAAAGAAACTACTGCATCACCAATTTCAGAAGTTAATCATGACATAGAAGGTGGGACTGTTATTGTACCAAGCACCCCCCATCTTCTGAGGTGTTTCTGCCCAGTCAGTTATTAACAGTCCCCAGTCACATACAGTACATGTAGGTGCTAATAATATCTATAGGGATTCTATTCAATCAATAAAAGAAGATTTTGTTGCATTAACTAATAAACTGGTAGATATAGGCTGTACAATTTGTATATCTGAAATTTTACCTATTCCATGCTTTTCACTATTCCTTAATAATAAAATCAAAGTAATCAATGAATGGCTTAGGAAATGGTGTCTGCAACAGAATTTGATATGCTTAACTCATTGGGAAGAATTTGAACATCATCCCAAACTGTACTGCTTTGATGGTTTACATTTAAGTAGATGGGGTAATGCTATCCTGGGAAAACAATTTTGACATCTGTTAACATCTTTTAAACTGAATTCAGGGGTGAGATGGTGGGCAGGTCACCGTCTCTAAAATCTTCAGCTAGCAGCTCTATGAAATGTCAATATTTGCATTGCTTAGCTTTAATGCCAGGTGTCTCAGTTATAAACTGGATGAATTAAATGTAGAATTAGTCAAGATGGTGTTGACATCATCTCAATCAGTGAAACATGGGGTGATGACAAATCATCTTGGGAGACAATTATTCAGGTTACACTGTGTATACATATATAGGAACAATAGGAAGGGAGGAGTTGCGTTATTGTGTGAAAAACCAACTAAACTCAATTGACATTACTAAGATCATAAAAAAACATGACAAACAAACTGAGACCATTTGTGTCAGTTAAGTTTGCCACATCAGATGTCCTTATTTTGGGTTCTTGCTATCGTCCTCCCAACTCTCCAGCTGACATTTTAGATGCTATTCTATGTGAATTTGAACAGGCTAACGCGATAGGCAATATTGTAGTCTCTGGCGATTTCAACCTAGGTGAAACAGATTGGCAGAATTTAAGTGCCAATACCAGTCAGAGAAATAGGCTATTGAATACATGTATTCAGTTGGGTCTTAAGCAGAATATACTTACCCCAACTAGAGGAAATAATTTTCTGGACCTTGTACTTTGTGATGATGACCTAACAGTAGATAATATTCTGGTTAGCGACCTAATTGGGAATAGTGACCATAACACCATCACATTTAATATTATACAAACTTATGTTTATAACTTCAATCCTACCAAAACATATTTGTATGATAACGCTTAAATTGGAGATGATGAAGCATATTATTGGGAACATCATTTGGGAGTTTTATTGACAGGTTCTACTCCAGAACTTTGTTGGGAAAGTTTCAAGTACATTATCAGTCATCTAAGAGAATTATACATTCCATCTAAGATTAAAATGCTAACCAAAACAAAGTTCCCAAATAGATGAACTAGTCAATCAAAGAATCATTAGATTAAAGCGTAAAAGTATGTCAGATATCAAAAATTAAATCATCCTCTAATTGTGCTTCATATTTTCAAACACAAATAAAATATAAGACTATGATCAAAGGGTTAAATCAAGTAGGAACATAATTTAGCATCAACCGCTAACAAATTAAACAGCAAGCACTTTTACTCTTATATTAATTCTTTGAGGAAACCTACATGTCAAGCTGGTCCATTACTTGACAATGACATTTTGATTCATGATCCTAAAAAAATTGCTGAAGTGTTTAATAACAACTTTTGCAACATTTTCACTGGTACAGTCACACCAACTTATGATGCTGCCTTGCTTGAAACTGCTAATGTTCCACCTGTCAGATTCTCTACAGACATCATTAAGAAAAAATATTAACACTTAAAGGAAAATACAGCCCTGGCCCAGATAGTATAGCTGGTCACTTACATTATTTTGTTAGCAGATGTTATTACTACCCCTTAAAACTGATTTTGACTATTTTTGGCTATAGATTTTGTCCCACAGGATTGGAGAGGGCAGATGTCATCCCAATTCATAAAAAAGGCCTAAAAAATGTTGAAAATTATAAGCCAATAAGGTTAACTTCCTCGATCTGTAAATTATTAGAAAGTCTAATTAAAGACATGATATCTCCTGTCCTTGATTCTCATGATGTAGAGCAACACGGTTTTAAAAAGGCAGAAGCTGTCTAACCAACTTAATATGCTTCTACAAACATATTAGTTCTTCCCTTAATAAAACTTGCCTTGTGATGTGTCATTTTATTGACTTCAGCAAGGCTTTTGACATCATGCCACATTGGGTTCTAATTATTAAACTTCATAAGTTAAATATAAATAGTTTCATCATGAATTGGATAAATAACTGGCTTCAAAATTGTGCTCAGCAAGTATTGATCAATGGAGAAAATCAGCTACTGGTACAGTGACAAGTAGGGTGCCACAGGGCTCGGTCTTGGGCCCCTGCCTTTTTCAGGCATTTATTGCTGATCTTACCTTAGGTTGTTCTTCCCTCACCCATACTTACCTCTGGAGCCCAGCGTGACAATCTTGATTGCACTGGGAACACGTCTGCACTCTTCAAAGCCAACCGTGACCTGAAGAAATGCCAGTTAGCTGTATAATGGCATAAATAGGGTTTTTTTCAACTTTGGTGCATATCTCAGACATTTTGGGGAATTTTGGCACCAAATTTTCAACATGGGGTTATCGGGGCCCCTCCTCATGAATTCAGCCACTGTCATGGCGTCATTCAGTCCTGAAAGGTGATTTCACCATCACTGCATGGAATCACCTTTTGGGACTGATTAATGAAATGACAGTACCAGTGTTCATGAGGTGGCCTCTCAAAAAGTCTATGTTGCAAATTTGGTGGACAAAATCCAAGAAATGACTGTTTTATGAGTGTGCATTGCGTGGTTGCTACGCACACTCATAACATCGTGAATTTGCAATATTTTCACTCCAGATTTTCAATATTGCCATTTTTCAGCACCTCCTTATGAACAGTACAGCTGTCATTTTTCATATCCTGGCTGACATGTTTTCTCATTTATGGCGCAGAATAGTGTGGTCGCTGTGGGAAATCAGTGTTCACGACACATTAAGAAAATCACAGTGACACTGTTCATTAGTAGAGGTCCTAAAATGCCTATGTTGAAAATTTTGTGATGAAAGTCCATAAAATGACTATGTTACGAGCGTGCGTTGTGCAGTTTCCAAGCACGCGCATAACTTCACACATTTGTAATATTTTCACTTGATTTTCATCATTGTCATTTTTCCACACCTCCTTATGAACAGTACAGCTGTCATTTTTCACATCCTGACTGAAATGTGTATTCGCACTTGCGGCGCAGAATCAATCAATCAATCAAACCTTATTTAACCAGGCAAAATCATCCTTGAGCAAGCTCATTTGCAAGATGGTCCTGGACAAGTAGGACATATACAACTACAGCAAAATTACCAGATAAGCAGTGTACACACAATGAGCAAATAAAAGACGGTTACAGAGAAACAAATAAGATCAGGGCTGGGGAGTACATATGAGTAACACTATCCGGGTTGATAATTGACTGTATATATAAAGGATTCCCTCAAGATGTGGGATTATTCAAAGGTCACAACGTTATAATAAAATGAGAGATACCAGGTAGGGTAAGTGAGGGAACAACAACTGAAGGTTTATGGGCAGGGGGAAAACAAAGGAAAGGGTTGGTGAGGGGTGGAAATAGATGTAGTTAAATGAACAGGTGGGAGTTGGCAGAATAATCCCAAGGTGGAAAGAAGAAGAGAAGTGCTAGGGGAATACATGTAAGTGCCAAGAGTTTGGGGAGCCACAGAAGATGGAGGAGGTGCTTATTTGTGGCATACACACAGGGCTGTCAGTTACAAAGTAGCAGCCTCCTGAAAGAGTGAGGGCCCCAGGAGGGAGAACAGCCTGAGAGTTTTTTGCATGACTTTCCAAAGGGTGGACAGAGAAAAGATGATAGCCTCTGAGCCATGTCATATCCTTATTTTGGGTACTTTAAGAGAGACAAAGGACAAACTCCTTAGACCATACATTCCCTAAGTACTCTGAAACAGCATAGAAATATAGGTCGGTAGTTTATCGGTTAGGGCCCAGTGGTTGCTGTGGGAAATCAGTGTTTGGGACACATTAAGAAAATCACAGTGACATTATTCATAAGCAGAGGTCCTAAAATGCCTATGTTGAAAATGTGGTGATGAAAGTCCATAAAATGACTGTGTTACTCACATGTGTTGCGCAGTTTCCATGTATGCTCGGAAGTGCGAGCATTTTTAATATTCCCACTACAGACTTTCAACATTGTGCTACACGAGGTCCCTGCACCCTAATTGATGCCCTTAGGGGTACACCGTAGACAATTAATGTTTAGGCATAGGCTATACTAATACATAGGGCTAAGGGCGTATACCGTACAAGAGTAGATGTCAGGATAAATGCATATTGTTGTAATCCACTTTGCTTGCTAATGTTCACATATTACACCATGTATTTTCTGTTTATTTCTTACTTGTCAGATGCCAAGACACCTGTCCTTGAAGTAATTATAATATGTAAGGCAACATTGCCATCCTTTGGTGATGCGCACCACTACACCTTGTTATGTAAGACTCTGTATAAGAACTTCTTTGTTCTAAAACTGATGACTTTACAGAATTATATAATGTTATCTTGAACCGTGGAGCCACCTCTAATTTAGCCAATAGGACTCATCTCTGTAACTAGAAATGTTTCTATCTTTTAATAACCATAGTAATTATCACAGGTATATAATGTTATGCACAGGCTTTACACCTCGGAGACCCGAGAGATCCCAAGAGACTACAGAGAAACCTCGAGGTGTAGGGAATGATTAGCACTGGCTCCCGGTTCATATTGGTAAGAACTGCTTAGGGCAACTGTGATTTATCCCTCTTGTAGTAATAAACTTGTTTATTCTGCAATGCAACTTGTTTGTGATTATTTGCACTCCCAATATTAAGAACCTGAAATTGAGGTTTAGACCTCTTACAAATTGGCGAACGTGTGCAGGCAATATTTGGTGTTTGCAAGTTCTCACTTGTTGCTATAAATTTTCCTTCCCCACGGGATTGTAGGTGTACACCCTGTATCCTCTCCCGTTTTCTATCAGTTTGCAGATACTTGCAAAGTCTGGCTGACTTTTTGGGTGTGATCGACGCCGCTCCTCACCCACTCCATAGCAGCTTGAATTGCAAGCCTACTACTTATACAGTAGCCTGGCTGTGTTTAAAGTACTCATGTTGTGGATTGATACGCAACACACTGTCTTTTTCATAGTTTGAATTTTCGTTCCCTCCCACACAATGGCCACAGTATCAGATATCTATGCAGAACTGAGACTCGATGTCTCTAACTTCCTTACCGCCCATGGAGGATGGTCTGACTTCACGTGGGACGCAAGTCAATCCAAAAACCCTGTACTGGGGATCTCAACCCAGTATGCAGAGACGCGACAATCCACCAATAAGCATTGCGCTAAAGGGTTATGGTCACTGCTCTCTACGCTGCTTTGGAAGCCTCCGAAGTGAGGTTTCATACCCTTGATCTGCAGATCACATCTCTTAAGCAAGAGATGGGTTTATAGGAGACTGAATGTGTTCGAATACAGCAGAACTTAGAGTCCGAACTCCAATCTCTGCATAATGAAAAGGATTCACTATTGCATCATTCAGCACAGGTTGGTGAACAAGAAATGTATAAAAGACAAAGAACCTCTGTGTGCAAACACGGAGGCAAGGGTTACCCCAAAGGGCATTTGGCTGGGAAGCCAAGTTTCAAGAAAATACAAAATCACACATGCCCCCACAATGCAAAGCATCATGGGCTGCATATGCAAATCACCACAGAATGTTATGCTGGTCCAACTTTAAGCAGAATTACATGGTGCTGAAAGGCCTTTCACACAGTTTGCAAAGGGTGCTAACAGAAGACATAGACACATGTTTCGTCCTGCCAGGACTCATCAGTATGCCATGTCTGTTTGACACCCCAGTGGAATGGACCAGCTACCCTTAAGACAGTGTGTCTTGGATATGTTGTGGTGAACCCATTAAAATAAAAAACTATTTAAAAGACAAAGAACCTCTGTGCGCAAACACTGAGGCAGGGTTACCCAAAGCATTTGACTGGAAGTAAGTTTCAAAAATACAAATCACACATGCCATGTGGGGCATGTGTGATTTTGTATTTTCTTGAAACTTGACTTCCCAGCCAAATGCCCTTTGGGGTAACCCTTGCCTCAGTGTTTGTGCACAGAGGTTATTTGTCTTTTAAATAGTTTTTTTTTATTTTAATGGGTTCACCACAACATATCCAAGACACACTGTCTTAAGGGTAGCTGGTCCATTCCACTGAGGTGTCAAACAGACATGGCATACTGATGAGTCCTGGCAGGATGAAACATGTGTCTATGTCTTCAGTTAGCACCCTTTGCAAACTGTGTGAGAGGCCTTTCGGCACCATGCAATTCTGCTTAAAGTTGGACCAGCATAACATTCTGTGGTGATTTGCATATGCAGCCCAAGAAATGTGTACTCTGAAACAGGAGTGTGAAAGTTTGAGACAGGATAAGAGTCAAGTTGTGCAGATGAATGATTTGTTGAGTGCTGCGAATGCACAGTTGAGTGATGAAATGGATGAGCTTCAGGACGAGATCAATCAGGTACAAAATGATTTAGAAATAGCCTATAGGGACAATCACGAATTGAGCGCCGCATACCGTGTTTTGCAAAAGCAGAAGCAAGATCAGGTTGATATGGATATTGCAAGTGTGAATCATGATGAATGTAAAGCTAAGATGGATAAGCTGTGCCATCAGCAGAGGTTTTGGCTGGCCACGTTAAGGCAATGGGAGGCGTAGCCCCTGCCTTTCACTCGTCATCAGAAGGGGAGTTATCTGATGATGACATCTTACAGTACAACGCCCAGTCATGCCCCTACTATGGCCCGGATTCCCCACCCAGCCATCTACAGTATGGTGGGTCCCCGCCCACTACTCCCCAGGTCACACGTCGATGATGTCGTGATGCTCATCATGGGAAACACCATCATGGCGGCGCCCATGATGGGGGGGAGCAGGCCCAATCCTGGTCCCTATGGCACCTCCGGTAGCCGTTATTAGTGTGGAAGACAGGCAAGAGATTGAGACCATGATTGATAGAGCATTAGGTAATGTTCTTCTTCCTGAAAGAAGTATGAAAGCCATTAAAAGTCAGATCCGACAAATTTTCCAGGAGGCTGGCACTCAGGAAGGTGTTGTTCATACTGCAGCTGAAGCTGCAGCTCGCGCAGCATTGGACAGTGCACGAGACGCGTTACCTCTGCCTGATCGACCACCTACTAATCCCCTACAAATGGCCTACTCTGTTCAGCAAATTGCTGACAGTATCAGTCGGATGAGTCCGTCTGACATCTCAGTTGCCATTTGAAAAGGTGTTCTCCAAATGCGTAGATGCTCAGCCTCGCCACAGAATATCAGGTCCAAATACTATGCCAGACCATCGATCCTGGTTTATGGGCCAACCTCAAGTAGTTCGCCAGGATGGGAACGCAACCTTTGACGGAGTTGCAGCTGAACTCATCTCTGCTCATAGCCCAGGCATGGTAGGAGTAATGCTGGCATACCCCATGAAGCAAAATGCAAAAGAAAGCCCAGCAACCTACCACCAGAGACTCTGGATGGCCTACCGAGCAGGGAAGCATTTGGCACAAGAAGCTGTGGATGTAGATCTTATTGAATATAAGACCTTGTTCCTTAGGAACATGATCCCAGCCAAAAGAGAAAAGGTAGAGCCAACCACGTACCCAACTACGGATAGGTTTGCCGATATTCTTCGGAAAACCAAGAGGGTGTACCAACTATACAGCCGTGATTTGGGTTCTGGTTCCAAAAAAGTTGCTGCCATGGAACCCGCCTCCGGGACCACGACACACTATACTGTGGAAGGGCAAGCCCAGCAACAGCAGGCCAAACATCCATCGGCCCCTCCAGTTAGCAACCAACAAAACCCCCAACAGGGCCAACAACAACAACAACAACAGTGGGATGGGAACCGGAATTGGCCTAAAAACAGAAGACATAAGGGCAGAGGGAAACCATTACAAAGATCGGGTCCCTCATACAAGGAGATAGCTGAAGAAAACAGAAAATTTAGAGAGCTCCTGGGGCAAGTGCGCTCTGTAGCGGACGCTGTTCCTGCACAGACCCTTGCAGCAGTACAGCCGGTGACCCATGCCACTACCGGTCATGGAGACACCGGAAGTACAAGCTCTCAGGCCCACACAAGCCTGAACCCAGAAGCTCCTCCCTATATTACATCAGTGCAACACTGTGAAGTCATTCATGCAAGTCAAGCCCAACCTTTGCATGCCCCCAGCAGTACGGATTGACAATTACAGGCCCCAGTCCACATTGTAAACAAGCTGGTCTTGGATACAAATGGAAAGCCCTGCACCGAGGCCAAGGTTGGGGGCCACCAACTAATTGTCTTACTAGATACAGGTGCAGCTGTGTCTGTGTTACACGATGAACGCCCGGACACGTCCACTTGGTCTACCGGACGGAAGACCAATATGTCAGGAGTTGATGGTACTAGGCTACCTGCATACCGTTCTCTACCCTTACCAGTAGAACTAGGCCATTTGAAGGCCTCACATGCCTTCCAACTAATGGTGCTGCATGATCACCCTAGTATCATTGGGATTGACTTCCTTGCACCACATGGCTGTGTGGTGGATCTAGCTAACATGCTGTTGATACAGATCCAGGGTCAATAACACACTGTCTTAATTCCTGACTCACGTGCTGTGGCGACAACATCTATGAACAACAAAGAGTATGATGCCATAGATTTGTTCAAGAACCATGAACTTTTTCCAAAACTCCTACCTATTCTGCAACGACATTTGGAAGCGTTTACAGTTAACAAGCATGATCGTGGACAGAATGCATACTATTATTGAGGTGCCAGGCCTGGCACATGAAAGACAAAGGCAATACCCATTTCCCACTGAAGCCTTACCCTCTCTCCGAGAAATGATCAAGTCACTCCTTAAGCAAGGAGTAATCAGAACTTGTGTTTCCACTGCCTACTCTCCTGTTTGGCCCGTGAAAAAACCCACAGGTGCTTGGAGACTTACTATTGACTACAGGAAACTGAATCAGGTCGCTCCCAGTTGTTCCCCAACTGTGGCATCAGCACCAGATGTGCTTCGACTTTTAACACCAGATCAGAAATGGTTCAGTGCCCTGGATATCTCCAATAGTTTTTGGTCATTACCATTGGCCCTCAATTGTCAATATAAGTTTGCCTTCACATTCGAAGGACGACAGTACACGTGGACTTGCTTGCCACATGGATTCCATAACAGTCCATCCCTCTTCCATCTCCACATGATGGACACCCTACAGAGTTTCTCAGCCCCCCAATGTCTCTTACAGTACGTAGATGACCTGTTGTTGTCAACGGCCACACAGGAACAACATCTGGGTCTCTTGGACGAACTATTGACTCTCATTCAGAGAGCAGGTCTGAAATGTAACCCAGCAAAAGCAAAATTATGTCAGAAAGAAGTACTCTTTCTGGGTTTGAAAATAACTGACCAAGGCCGGAGCCCTACTTGGAAAAAGATACAGGGATTACAAGACTTGCCATTACCCACCAGTGTGGCAACTCTTCGAAGGTTTCTAGGTATGGTAAACTACTCAAGAGATTTTATTTGTGACTTTGCTCAGAAAGCTGCTCCTCTGTATGATCTACTCAAAAAGGATGTTCCATGGAATTGGGGCCCTGTTCATACCCAGGCTGTGACATCACTGAAACAGGCTCTGGCCTCCGCCCAGCACTGGTAAACCCCAATCCAGCATTACCATTCCATCTGGGTCGCCACCTCTGACATTGCTATGTCAGCAGTGCTCCCAGAGGTGCATGGCACCTTGAGACCTATTGCATATGCATCGCAGCTCTTGACCCCAGTGGAACAGAAGTACTGACCTTTGTGAAAGGAACCTTCTGGCCACCTACTGGGCATAAGCACTTCCTGTATATCATTGGGTACTCACCACTGATTCTCAACATGAATCACACATAACTACCTTTCTACTCTCAGATAGAGTGAAGGATGGGTCAGTCTCCAACACTAGGCTGACACATTGGTCACTTCTCCTCCAGGATAGAGATATCAGGTCCATCGGACCAAGGTTCAATCTCTGTTAGCTCAAGGTCTCCTTTTTCAGGGAGAACCCCATGACTGTACACTGCAGTCACCTGACCTCCAGATCCGGTCCTTTCCTCCCTGCCACCAGAGATACTTGACAGTACCTCTTTGTTGCCGTATTTTCACTGATGGTTCAGCACCGTACTATCAGGGAGAACAGATTGCAGGGATAGGTATTTTGGTGGTTTATCCCTATGGGAACACTATCAAGATATCTAAACGTTGTAGTGTGGCTTCATCACAGTATGCAGAGATGCAGCAGTGGCTTGTGCACTTGAGTTTATAAAAACATGGAACTCAGGATACCATCATCTTTACAGACTCTAATTGAGTTTGTTGCTCCCTTACAGAATTTCTCCCTTTTTGGCAGAAGAACTCCTTCCTCTCCTCTGATGGCAGTCCAGTAAAATACAAAGAATTGGTGATCTACATACATGCATTGGCACAGAAATACACACACAAACATTATGTGCACAAGGTTAAAGCTCACTGCCTACATGATCCCTATCATGCATTCAATGAGACAGCAGATACCCTTGCTAAGGAGGGGGCCCGAGGGGGGATGTCTGGATGATGGATCATCCAGAAGCCAATGCAGCAGTACATGTTGCTGCTCTTAAAAAGAAATCTGAGTCTTTTTCTCCCCTGGACCTCTCAGCAGCCCAACATTTGGACACTGAACTTAAAGAGGTGTTCAGATTCCTTGACAAGGGTACTGAAGAAAGACTCCCTACACATAACCCATATTGCAGGCATGAAGGTAAGTTACACTTATCCCCTGATGACAAACTTATTTGGTTCCAACCAGAGGATACTACTACCAAACTGTGGGTAGTCCCCAGACATTTGAGATCTGAATTCTTGCACCAAGTACATGATACTCCTACTGGTGGACACCAAGGAGTAGAGAATACCCTCCAGCATCTCAAGACCACCGCCTGGTGGCCTGGTATTACCAAAGATGTTAAACAATACATTGACAATTGCCTTGTTTGTGCACAAAACAATCCCATACCTACAAAATGAAATGCCAAAGTTTTACCACAAAGACACACTGGGCCGTGGCATGCCATCCAAACTGATTTTATTGGTCCCTTGACCAATACCAGCAGAAACAACAAGTATGCTCTTGTGGTAACTGACTTATTCTCCAAGTGGGTTGAGGCTTTCCCCATTAAGACATGCACCACAAAGACAACTGCCAAAATCCTGGTAGAACTGATTTTCTCCAGGTGGGGCCTGCCTCTCAAGGTAGACTCCGACAAAGGAACCAGTTTTACAGGTGAGTTGATGAAAGAGTCCCTTGAACTCCTTGGGGTTCAGCAGAAGTTCCACATACCTTATCACCCTCAATCCTCAGGTCAAGTGGAAAGAGCCAACAGACAGATTAAGCAAATGCTTTCCAAATTCATTGAGGACAATCCCAAAACCTGGGATTCCCTATTGCCTTTACTCCTTATGGCAATCAGGGGTACACCCTCAGCCACCACCCAGCTTACACCCTTTGAGGAGATGACTGGAAGACAGATGAGATTACCTGAACACTTGCTGTTTGACCTGCACACCCCCACTGCAGACCGAGTGTCTGTGGATCAGTATGTGGAAAAGCTCAGAAAAGACCTCATACACACACACTTGTACACTGCAAACTGCATGGACAAAGCCCAGCAACAGTCCAAAATACAATTTGACAAACACGCACAAGAAGTGGATTGGCAGGTTGGAGATCAGGTAATGGTACTTCGATTTGCACATCCCACCCACTCCTTCTCCAATAAGTGGGAAGGCCCTTACCCCATTGTCAACAAGCTCAGTCCGGCAGTCTATCAAGTTAGACTCCTCCACAACAATAAATTGACTGACAAATTCCGGAAGTATAAGGAAACACAGAAGGAGCAGGACAGAGAGCTGTACCAGTTAAGGCAGAAGGAAGCAGGGAGGAAAGTCAGAATAGCAAAGGCCCAAACTGAGGAAAAGATAGCCAACTCAGTTAAGAAGGGGATAAAACCTTTTAGGTACATCAGCAAGCGTAGAAAAGACAAAGGGAGGATAGTGAGGCTGAATAGAATGAACAGTGGGTGGGCAGAGGGGACAGTGAAAAGCAGGAATACTGAACGAATATTTCTGCTCAGTATTCTAAAAGAGGAGAAATGCCTAATCCAATTAACAGAAGCACTCTTGATAGGGGGTCTATCCCAGTCCTTTCACAGAAGAAAGGGTTCTGCAAGAACTCCTAAAACTGAAGGTGGACAAAGCAATGGGTCCTGATGGAATTCACCCCAGAATTCTAAAAGAATTAAGGAGGAACTAGTGAAACCACTGGCTACTCTTTTTAATAAATCATGGAGGATGGTGTGGTACCCGAGGACTGGAGGAAGGTGGATGTGATTCCCCTTCACAAAAGTGGGTCCAAGACAGAGGCAGGAAACTACAGACCTGTCAGTCTTACCTCTGTGGTAGGGAAAGTGATGGAGTCACTTCTGAAGGAAAGAATAGTTGAGCACCTAGAGGCCAGTGGAGCACAGGACCCAAGGCAGCATGGGTTCACAGCGGGAAGGTCATGTCAGACAAATCTAATAGATTTCTTTGACTGGGTGACCAAAGTAGTAGACCAGGAAGGGGCTGTGGACATGGCCTACCTAGACTTTAGCAAGGCATTTGACACAGTCCCACACAAAAGATTAATAGTCAAATTAACCAGCCTGGGAGCGGGACCCAGGGTGGTAGCCTGGGTAAAACATTGGCTGGACAACAGGACACAGAAGGTAATTGTAAATGGAGTCCACTCTGAAGAAAGGGGGGTTACTAGTGGGGTACCACAGGGTTCAGTATTAGGTCCAGTCCTTTTTAATGTCTTCATCAGTGACATTGCAGAGGACTGGAAGAAAAGTATGCCTTTTGCAGATGACACAAAAATCTGCAACAGGGTTGATACACAAGGAGTGGGAAAGGATGAAAAGGACTTGGCAAGGTTGGAGGAATGGTCAGAAGTATGGCAGCTAGGATTCAATGCAAAGAAGTGCAAAATAATGCACCTGGGAAACAAGAACCCAGGGAAGAATACACAGTGGGTGGGGAGGTAGTAACAACAACAAAAAAGGAAAGGGACCTGGGGGTAATCATATCAGATGACCTTAAGGTTAGCAAGCAATGTGAGAAGGCAGTAGGGAGGACTGGAGGTATACTGGGATGTATAGGGAGAGGCATCAGCAGCAGAAAACAGGAAGTTGTTATCCCTCTGTACAGACAGTTGGTGAGACCCCATCTGGAGTACTGTGTCCAGTTCTGGAGACCCCATCTCCTCAAGGACATGGACAGGATAGAGGCAGTCCAGAGGAGGGCAACTAAAATGGTGCAGGGTCTGCAAGAGAACCCGTATGAGGAGAGACTAAAGGAGCTTAATATGTATACCCTTGAGGAAAGAAGGGAGAGGGGGGACATGATAGAAACTTTTAAGTACCTCAGTGAAATCAACAAAGTCCAAGAGGGTAGCATCTTTCGGAAAAAGAGACTTGCAAGAACAAGGGGACACAATTTAAAGATAGAAGGAGGGCAGTTCAGGGCAATGTGAGGAAGTATTATTTCACAGAGAGGTAGTGGATGCATGGAACAGCCTTCCTGAGGAGGTTATGGGGTCTAAAACTGTGGGAGAATTCAAGAATGCATGGGACAGACATAAGGCAATTCTTGTGGGGGGTAGGAAGAAATAGGCTGTTGGTTAACTAGGATCTGCGGCCTATCCTGTAGGTAGGGGAAATGGGCAGACTAGATGGGCCTAGCGGTCCTTATCTGCTGTCAAAGTCTATGTTTCTATGTTAAATGGTTACATGCAAACTAGTCGAAACTGTATAAAGGAACTTAAACTTACTTTTCCCTAACCCCACTGGGCGGAATTGTACTAATATACTAATCTTTGATCTTCCTTTTCAGATACACTGACAAGATGGCTATCTTGTTCCTATCTCTCCTCCTTGCAGGAGTGATCCCTTGCACCCAAGGCACGGTACCGGACCTCCTTCAACAACTGGATCCTCCAGCACCCTCTACAGAGGGAGTTTCCATCAAAATACCAGATACTATGATTACTGTCCAGGAAGGTTCCGATGCTTACCTCACTGCCTCAGTCATTGCTCCTGACAAATCTACCCTTCAAATTGAGTGGCAAACCACATCACAAGGACAAATTCTCCCTATGGTCAAACTCTCCAAGGGAACTTTTCAGGGGTTGGCCCAACGCTAAATTATCCCCAAATGGTTCATTGTCCTTGTTACAAACTGCATTAAGACACTCTGGTTTGTACAACATTACTGCTCTGATTGATCCTTCCTACTGTAACTCTCTTTCCAAAGATTCTGCCCACAGATTATGTGCTGTACACCACATGGCCTCTGCAGCCATGTATCTCTCTGTTTTACCTCCCACTGAAAAACAGCTTTTGGAATGTCCAAAATATAACCCTGGTCCCCATAGTGGTCTCACAGCCACTGCCCTCCCCAGTTCTTTGATTAATAATTTACAGTTCATGCATATACCTGTTTTGTTTAATCTTACTTACTGGAATATGAAAGAATTTAGTATGTGTCACAATACCAATACATCTGCATTTTATAGTACATTATTGCTTGATAGTTTAGCTGCATTTCAAATTTGTACTAAGGATCCCTTTACTGGGGTTTATTCTACTGAACATAGAGGTAATTTTAGGAGGAAAACTCCTCCTGGTACCCTTATTCATAAACGTAGTAAACGTGAAGTCGACAGTTCTGATGTTACGGGTGCTACAGGTACTGTCACAGGTCTTTTTGGTACTGCTATGTCCTTCTTGAACAAAGCAGACATTGCTGCTATCAAAAGTCATTCTGCAAAATTCTCCACTGGTTTGGTTAATAATGTTCTACCACCATTATTGCATGGTGTGGATGGCCTTAGTCAGGAAGAAAGATACACCGTGTACAACATGCACGACATTGCAAAACCCTTCACTGATTCAAAAGATAAAATTAACGCACTCATACAACAGAACAATAGGGAAGCTGAAAGACAATACATTGGTAGGGAAATACTTTGTTCTGCATATGGTTCATACATTCTTACTACCATCAACAACCTCTTCCGTGATTTAGAAACTGGAAGAATCCCTGACATAATACATGATAGACGCATCTCCAAATGGTATTGTCCTAAATGTAAACTTTCAACTTGTGTTTCCTTGTGTATGCAATAGACCTTGTCTATTCCTCTCTCCACAGCGAGAAACTTGGTGTTTGCAACCAGACATCCAAACACTGGTCCTTGTTTTTCTACCAAGAAATGTTCCATAACAGATACCATGTTTGTCTCTTTTACTGTCTCCTTGCCACGTTTTGATCCCACTACAGCTTTGTTTCGACAAGCTTGCACTGGCACACTCAATTGGGCATTTGGATGATGATATCTACAGAGAACGCCTGGATCTACCACCTCTACTTGTCTACCACTCCTTCTTGGATGCCTGGGTGGCACCACACACGGACTGCTGTGCAAAAAAGCAATACATCTACTTGTGCCGATGTGATGTGTTTGATGTCATATGCCCTGTTTGTGGCTACTCTCCAGACAGCATTGATTGGACTTTCACCATGGATGATGACATCACTGAGAATGGCACCAACTCTTTTGAATCGACTTTGTCACTGGATCAGCTCTACCAGTCCTATCGTGAGGAAGTTCATCGCCTGTCAACACGGATTTCGAAGACGACCTACACATGCCCTGTCCAGTTGCAAAAATGGAGACTACCTACTGTACGTTCATAGTATAACTCTGATGGAGAATACTGCATTGTGACTAATTTTAAGTCTTATACATATGGTTCTGTTACTTGTCCAATTGATTACCCCAACTTCTGTTTTGTTCCTCATCAGAAAACTGTTATTGGACATACCGTTATAACCCCCGTCCCTCTTATGCATGCAGACATTATTGATGGTAACCCAGATTATTTACTCACACTCTCAGAATACCTACCATACTTCAACATACACATAGATCCACTTACACTTACACTGAAATCTCTTTTAGATAGGAAGGACACACACCTCATCCACATCAGTAATAATATAACCAAAGCCAATGAAGCTGTTCTTGACCCGATCAATGATGAAGATATGAATAATGCATTGACTAACACCTGGTTAGAGATCACTTTTAAAGGTTTTGTTATAATACAAGCATTTTTAATATACACTCTGATTACTATACTCTGCTGCCTACGATGTACACTGCGCCAACACCGTGAGCAGCTTGAGTTCCTTTACAAGGCTTGCGCATTGGGATTGTAGACGACCACTGCTCCTGTCCATTCCCTGGATTTGCCTGTGTTGCCCTTGGAGGCAACAAGGGGGGGGAATTGTTACACGAGGTCCCTGCACGGTAATTGATACCCTTAGGAGTACACGGTAGACAGCTAATGTTTAGGCATAGGCTATACTAATACATAGGTCTAAGGGCATCTACCGCACAAGAGTAGATGTCAGGATAAATGCATATTATTGTAATTCATTTTGCTTGCTAATGTTCACATATTACACCATGTATTTTCTGTTTATTTCTTACTTGTCAGATGCCAAGACACCTGTCCTTGAAATAATTATAATATGTAAGGCAACATTGCCATCCTTTGGTGATGTGCACCACTACACCTTGTCATGTAAGACTCTGCATAAGAACTTCTTTGTTCTAAAACTGATGACTTTACAGAATTATATAATGTTATCTTGGACCATGGAGCCACCTCTAATTTTGCCAATAGGGCTCATCTCTGTAACTAGAAATGTTTCTATCTTTTAGTAACCATAGTAATTATCACAGGTATATAATGTTATGCACAGGCTTTACACCTCGGAGACCCAAGAGATCCCAAGAGACTACAGAGAAACCTCAAGGTGTAGGGAACGCTTAACACTGGCTCCCGGTTTGTATTGGTAAGAACTGCTTAGGGCAACTGTGATTTATCCCTCTTGTAGTAATAAACTTGTTTATTACTCAAATGCAACTTGTTTGTGATTATTTGCACTCCCAATATTGCCAAGAACCTGAAAATGAGGTTTAGATCTCTTACAATTGCCATCTCTTCACACCTCCCTACGGATAGCTGTCATTCTTCACACCCTGCCCGATCTGTGTTTTCGTACATATGGCACAGAATGGCATGGTCTCTGTAGGAACTCAAAGTTCGGGACACATTGTCAAAATCATACTGCCACTCTTCATGAGAAGAGGTCCCAAATGCTTTCATGAGGTGGAGTCACAAAAAGGCTATGTTGAAACTTGGTAGTGCAAATACCAACAAATGCCCAAGTCATAAGGGTTTCTAACCATAACGTTCCACCATACAGACTGACAGGCATTGGGGTGTGCCTTTGGATTGCCAACTGAACTGCTTATGCCATCCCACCCCACCCCCCAGCCACTGACAGGCATTGAGGTGTACCTTGGACTCTTCAGCCCCAGACTTCACCCCATTTTCCTATGTTGCACCCATTTCAGCGTATGTCTTTATGGAATGGGGTGACTATAAAGCCAAACATCCCAAGGCACACCTCAACATATGTCGGTGTCTGCAGAATAGGGTGAGGTGACATGGCATGAGCATCATGGGTGATGACCCAAACACTTACCCCAATACCTGTCCGTCTTTACAGGATTGAGGTGGGGTTGGCATGAAGTTCAATACTTCACTGCCATTCCTATTCTGCATCTGTCTAATGCCTGCATTTCCAATGCTAATACCCGCAAGCAAACATTCAACATTGGCAAATGCTTGTTTGAATAATGGAACCATAATTTCTGCTTTCCAATCATTTGGGATCTTTTGTACTTATTTATCATTGTAACAAAAGAAAAACAAGGAGCTAAATGTTCTGCCCACCATTCTGTGTCATGCTGTAAAATCTCTGCTTGAATGGCATACACACCTGAAGCTTTGTTTTTCTTTTGAGCAAGTATAACAGTTTTTACCTCAGTTTGAATAATAGGTAACCACTCTACACAATAACTTGTATCTGTCGCTTCCCCCACTTCTTCATCTTCCTCAATTTCAGTAACATGATAGATTTTTTTAATGATACCCACATGCTTGCACTAGTCATAGCCTCAGCATTGTATGTTCTGTTATTTTTGCTGGAGCCATATGCCATCAGGGCCCCAAATTGTTTAATAGCCTTCTCATATATTGCACCTCTTAAAGGGGACAGGAAAGCAATTCTGGCTATGATTTAAGTAATTGTGTGTTTCCATGTTAAATAAACAAAATTCTTACATATTTTATCGTGTCCTGTTATCATTTTTATTCTGATATATTTACTTGTAGTAGTTACCAGCTGTGAAGCCAATCCCCAATGTTCTAGCACTGCTCGAGGCTGCTGGACAGGATGTGTGTTCTACCGATGATGACTCAGTTTGGGCATTTTATGTATGCACAGGACTCTCGGCAAGTGTAGAACAGTAAACAATTGCTCTTGTTCAAAACTGCTTCACATACACACACTTCCATGCTGAAATTGAAATCTGTGTGATTTTTTTTAATTTAAGAGCAGATATTACATAGAGAATAATGGAGTTTGCCCTTTAAGGGGCAGACCAGGTTGTCCTGGTGCACCCCTTCCCTCCTGCATAGAATGGTTGTGCTCAGAAGGGGAGGGGAAAAAAAGGGGAGGGGCTAAGGGCCAGGACAATGGACAGGTAGCAGGAAGGGAAGGGGCAAAGGGAGGTACATAAGGGACAGCACAAGGGGGCCTCAGCCACTTTTTGCTAGAGTTTTGATCTACATCAGTTGTGGCACATCAGATTGACAAGAAAACTTATTGGAGTTTTTTTCACCAAGATGGAGAGGTAAGAAACAGAATATTACAGGAAGGAGATGTGAAGTAAAAAAATATATATATATATGTATATACTGTATATAAAGTAAAAAAAAACATGGTTACAGTAGACTCATGGGGGATTGGTTAGAAAGACTTTTTGATGGGTTCATTTTTGTTGAAATTGATGGGAATATAGACTGGTTTGGGGGAAGAGCATTTTAGTAATAATTAAGTAGAAGAAGAAAGCCCCCTTTTAATGTGGACATTGGTTTTTGCTGCTTTCTGCCCATTTGGGCTGGTTTGCATGATTATGTGGGCCAGAGAGAGCCCGTGGGATGGTAGGAGAGAGTGGAAGCGGGACCGCATGGCATATTGAATTTTTGATGTTGTTTTGCTGCATTCTCCCAGAACTGGGCTGTTGGTTATGTTTATATGGGCCTGAGAGAGCTTGTAGTGATGGTGGGAGCGAGTGGAAGTGGGACCACGTGGCGTTTTGAATTGGTGGTGTTGTTTGCTGCATTTCCCAAAAATTGGGCTGTTTTGTATGTTCAGGTGGGCCTGAGAGAGCCAGTAGCGATGGTAGGAGCGAGTGGAATCAGGACCGCATGGCGTGACATCACACGCCACGCGGAGGGTGGAAAAAACCCTTTGCTGGGTGCCAGTGGTGTGTAGTGGCCACGAGGGCCATAACAAGCTGTGGAGGTGATGAAAAAAGTCTTGGAGAGGCACTGAGGGCATAGGCCGCGTGGCAGGCTTTACACGCCACTTGTAAAAAAAAAATGAAGGAAGCAAAAGCCTTTTCTGTTGGCAGTGGGGGTTTCTTGGCTGCAATTTTCCCTGTTTGTGGGGCTGGTGAGATGAATAGTGGGCCTAGGGAGCCCGTAGAGATTGGGGGAGACAGTGGAAGCCAGGTCCAAGTGGTATAACACCGCACAAAGGGTGAGGGAAATCCCTTTTGTGGCATCCACTGAAGGCGCTGGGTTTTTTGGGGGGCAGTGGGTGAGGAAGAAAGCCTGGGGAAAAGGCAAGGCCTCGAGGAGGCACCAAAGCATGGATCGCATGGTGGGCGTCATACGCCACATGAAGGGGTCTGCTGGAAGAGCACTGGTTTGAGCTCAGGCTAGCGGAGCATGGTGTGGCGGTGGTTCAATTTCAGAACTCACAGGCAAGCTCAGCAGCTGGGAGGAGTGAGGGGGGCCATGATCCAGGATGGGGAAGGGGGAGGAGAGAGTTTAGGGGACTAGCTAATATGCCCTAGTAGCATTACTTGATTTTTGGTGTCCTGAAGGAGATAGGCCTGTATGAGGCCCTGAGGGAGTTACCACATGGCGTGACGTCACAAGCAAAGGAAAGGGGGGGTTAGATGGCATTGTTTGGGCTGGGGTGGGGTACTGGACCGGGGAAGCATAGGTTATGGGCTTGGGAGGGGAATAAGCCCGGAGAAGAGGCCAGCAGAAAAGAGAAAGGGAGTACAACAGGTGACCTTGCGGCATGATGTCACACGCTGCCGGGGGGGGCTTTAAAAGAGTGCCATGTATCGGGATGGCAGCATGTGTAAGGGGCATGTGTAAGGAGCCTTTCAAAAAAAAAAAAAGAAACAAGGGCATGGGGAAGGCCAGGGGCAGAAGGGGGAGATCACAACCTGGATCCTTGAGATTGAGGTCCCACGCTGTGAAGGGGTCGCATGGGAAGCTTTGGCAATCACTCATGAGGGGTCACCTGCATTTGGGCCTCCCCCCTTCCCTTTTTCGGGCACCACAAGGTACTTGATTATCGGACCACACAATGTCCATTCTGGGGGGGGTTCGATTGTGGAGGTGTCCATTTGGTGTGGGCGTGCGGTTTAAGGGACAGGATGAAGGCATTGCAAACAGGTACAGATATACAAATTAACCCATGTTTTATCTTCCTGTAGTTGTCTTCACAGAACAAAGAAAGAATGAAATGGCACCCAAGAAGAACAGACCATCAAAGGAGGATGCTTACAAGACTATAATTGAACTGGCAGAAAAAGCAAACAGAATGTGGGAGCTGGTAGAGGGAGAGGAACCAGGGAGACCTGGGGGGAAGAGAAAAGCATGCCAGGGAAAGGGCGGCAGGGGGAAATGACCAGCCAAAGGACAAGGTAGTCCCTCTAGGGTAGCACTGGAAACAGTGGGGCCCACCAAGGCGGTTGATCCAGTACCTCTGTGGCCCGTGGACCCGGTGACACCAGTACCCCCACTGGATCAAGGTGGGATCTCCCCGGCGGAACCCAGGCATGACACCCAGAACGTGATTTTCCCTCCGCAGACCCCAGTAGTTCCCCCTCCTCCTCAGCTGAAGGGAGAACCAAGCGAAACTGTGGATGACTCCAGGTAGCATGGCCAGGACAAGATTACAGGTAACACATCCAGTGCAGTGGGTGATAGTATAAAAGAATACATAGGGCAAGTTGTGGCAGCACTGGGAACAGGAGGTTTGAGGCAGATGGAATTAGCTCTGGCAGACATTAGGAAGGAAAAAGAGGGGCCAGAACAGAATGAAAAGGGAGCAGAAAGAGAAGGAAAAGGTACAAGGGAGATGGGGTGCCTGGGATGAGGATAGGCGAACATGTGCCACTGGCCATAAAAGGGAAAATATGGAAAGGGGAATATGTGGATATATTCACTTTAGTGAGTCAGGAGGCAGCAGCAAAATATGAGAAAACTGAAGGCATAGGCAAGAGCGAGATGGCAGCGGCCATAGTACTTTAGGGAAAGAAAGAGAACGACAAGTTCACAAAAGGGAAGACGTGGGATGGATGGTTCCTAGGTTTTGCCACTTTCTCAGCCATCGTTCTGGAGAAGAGCCGGAACTTGGCATCCCGCTCATTACCTATTCCTTGATAATACGGAGAGCAAAAGCAAAAGGCGGGGCGGGGTGGGATGGTTATACTATAATAAATTCTTTCGGCAGAGAATGGCAACATTTGGGGACGTGAGATGGGACACCAAGCAGATAGATTTGTGGATGGATTATGTAACAGATCAGTCCACTCCCGAAGGTGAGTGGAGCAAAAAGGGGTTTACGCCCCAGAGATGCTGCTGGGCTTACAATAGGGCTTTTTGCTCATGGCCTCAATGTCGTTTCTGGCATGCTTGCTCAAAATGTGGAGGAGGATACCCGGCAAGCAAATACAAAATGACATGGGCACAAGGGACACAAGGGCATGGAGGTCAAGGATCAGGCTAACAGTTTTTCGAGATGGCCAAGGGTTTAAGGGCAAACATGGAGTAGGGAGGGTGGGGAGGGAGCGTGGAATAGAGGGGCAGGGCCACTGAAAGAAAGAAGGTAGGGCAAATTGAGGGGGAAGGGGCAGGTAGGAGGGGATACAACAGAGAACAGTTTGGGATAGCCAGAACCCCCATCAACTTAAAAGTATGGGCAGCTTGCCTGAATAGATATCCAGACACGAGCATGCGGGACATGATTTTGAAGGGTTTTAACACAGGGTTTTCATTGCAGTGTAGGGGACCCAGGCGAGTGATGGAGGCAAGCAACCTCAGGTCAGTAAAAGGGAAGGGAAGGAGTAAATGCTAAGACAGAAAATAGAGAAAGAAAAGTTGGCAGGTAGGGTAGAAGACCCGTTTAATACTCCCCCATTGCCAAACATGAAGTTTTCACCATTGGGTTTGGTACCCAAGAAACAAAAGGGAGAGTACAGGGTGATCCACCACCTGGCCTACCCGGAAGGGGAGTCAGTGAACGATTTCATCAGTGAGGAGCATAGTAGGGTGACATATGCGACATTAGAGGATGCGGTCCGGATGATCCGGGCCACAGAGGATGCATGGATGGCAAAAACAGACATAGAATCTGCTTTTAGATTGCTTCCAGTTAGGAGGGAAGACTGAGATCTATTAGGTTTTAAAAGTGGGGGGCAGTATTGTTTCGACAAGGCAATGCCAATGGGTTGTTCCACAGCATGTGCTACATTTGAGGTTTTCAGCACTTGCTTTCAATGGATATTCCAAATAAAAACGGGTTATAGGATGGTCATTCATTACCTGGATGATTTTCTCTTCATTGGGAGGGGAAGAAGAGAGACACAGAAGATGTTGGGGAAGTTTCAGGATTTGTGCTGGGAGCTAGGGGTCTCACTGGCACCAGAAAAGACAGACGGGCCAAGCAGGGTTATGGAATTTTAAGGGATCAAAATAGATGTTTTGAATGAAATATTTCGATTACAGGACAAAAAAGTTAAAAATTGAGGGAGTTAATCCAAGTACACACCAGAAGGAGACGGGTACAACTAAAAATGGTGCAACAGGTACTTTTGCACTTGAACTTCACATGCAGGGCCATCGGACCAGGGAGTGCATTCACAAAGAGGTTAGCTAGGGCTACAGTGGGGGTCACCAGACCGCATCATTGGGTGGACCTGACACAAGGGGTCAGAGAGGACTTTAGAATCTGGGAAGAATTTCTTAAGGAGTACAATGGGTGCTCGTTCTGGCAAGAGGAGTGGCTATACAACACAGACCTCGACCTCTACACAGACGCGGCTGGGGGGCTAGGCATGGGGGGGCTACCTGAGGGGTAGATGGTTCACAGAACCGTGGCCTGTCAGTTGGGTAAAGGAGGGGAAGTGAGAGATATAACATCACTGGAGATTGTGCCCATATGGGGTGTACTTTGGTCTGGGGGGAACAATTATGAGATCAGAAAGTGACCTTTTTGGTGTGACAATAGGGCAGTGGTGGATGTTCTGAACAACAGGGGAGCTAGGTCAGGCACAGTGATGCAGGTATTATGACTGTTAGTTTTAAGGGCTTTGCAGCTGAACATGTCATTTAGAGCACAACACATAGAAGGGGTATGCAACACCCTGGCTGACAGCCTTTCCTGTCTGCAGCTGGACCGTTTTCAGAGGCTGGCACCGACAGAGGAAGAACAAAAAAACACCCATACCTACGAACATCT
Source organism: Neoceratodus forsteri (assembly GCA_016271365.2). Taxonomy (NCBI): domain Eukaryota; kingdom Metazoa; phylum Chordata; order Ceratodontiformes; family Ceratodontidae; genus Neoceratodus; species Neoceratodus forsteri. The sequence goes on along the minus strand of CM028130.1, from coordinate 1,694,006,864 downwards.
GGGACGTTGGCAAGAAGGAGCAGAACTGCTGTTTCACAGCTCATGGGTGCCTTGGACTCTGAGGGCCTACGATGGGGCCTGGCGAGTGTTTCAAACATTCAGAGCAGAACACCAGATGGAGGTAAGTAGGCCACTCAGAGAGGAGCAGCTGGGAATGTTCACCATGGAGCAGTGGCAAAAAGACACAGCCCACACCATAATGGGAGCTTATCTGGCAGGAATTAGTCTTATCTGCAGTCTAAAGGGGTGGAAGGACCTGACAAAATCATTACTCATCAGAAGAATGATGGAAGGGTGGGGCAGGTTGAAACAAGGACTAGTAGATAATAGAGGCCAATAGGGGAGCAGTGGCTAATAAAGCTGAAGGATGTGCTCCCAGCAATATGCAGATTGAAGGCCGAGGTCCAGCTTTTTCACACAATCTATGTGGTAATGTTTGCTGGGGCCATGAGAGTGAGCGAGGTGGTATGCCACAGGAGGGAGGACAAAGAAAGGGGGTTAGAATGGGAAGATGTAAACTGCGGGGTGACAGAGATACGGATTAAGATTAGGAGGTCAAAAACAGACCAGAGAGGGCAGGGTTGCATAGTAGCGCTGAAAGGGTGAACAGAGGGTGCAAAATGCCCCATACAGGCTCTGTGAGCTTTTGTCGTAGAGCAGGGGAACAGGACGTGAAAAATATTTGTGCATGGTGATGGGAAGAGGGTCACTGGCTATCAAGTCACGGCATTGCTCTAAAATGGCATACAATTAATGGGGGAAGACCCAGCTAATTATTCATCCCATTCGTTGCAGATTGGGGCTGCCTCGCAGAGGGCAGCAGCAAGAGAGACTGTGGATGGGATATTGGAAAAGGGACGCTGGCGATCGGCCAGTTATAAGAGATACATTAGAGCACTGAAATTAAAACAAAAAATGGGTAGGTTTTTGAAAGTGGTGCTCCTGGTCTGCAACTACAGAAATGGGGGGGGGGGCAAGAAAGGGTGGAGAGGGTATATAAAAAAAAAGAGAAAATGTAGGTATGACACTGAGAACATGTGTAAAATAACGAATTTTGATTGAACCCCATAGGTAGAGGGAGGAGCATGGAAGTCTGGATCTGCGGCCATTCCTATATTTATTGTGCTGGAAAAAGAGCAGAGAAGAAGGCGGGGGGAAGGCAGCCATACCAAGATGCGAGACAGTGTAGGTTGGTTTGGCATGGCATACGGGGGATGAGATGGGCACAGCTACTCCCCACCCTGAAGGAACTCAAGGGAGGGTGGCCCAGTCCAGATTTAATTATTATACATTTAGGGGGCAACGACCTTGCAGGCAAGCCTTGGGTAGATACTTATTTACAAATAAAAAGGGATTTAGGGGAATACGATGATGGTGGCCACAGGTAGGCCTCGCCTGGTCAGACATAATACCAAGGAGGGTGTAGAGGCAGAAGCACAGCCACAGAGCGGTGGAAAGGGCCAGGAGAAAGATGAATAGGATGGTTGGGACGTTGATAAGGCAGATGGAGGGCAGGTGATACTGAGGGGGGTAGAAGAATGGATAGAGGATTTCTACAGGTCTGACGGCATACACCTTTCGGACCTAGCCATAGACATGTTCAATACAGAAACAATGGGCTTTATAGAAGCATGGCGGAAACATGGAAGGAATGAAAATTAAAAAAGAAAAAAGAGGAAAAGTGAAAGTGAAAGAAAAAGGAATAAAAAGGATCTTCCCTGAGGTAAGGGAGGCCAGTACCCTAAGGATGGGAAGCCAGCCATCCAACACAAGCTGGAGACTGGCTAGTGGGGAAAGGGGGGGACGAGGGAAGGGGGGAAGAAAAAAGGAATAACACAAGAAGAGGAGGAAGATGAAGGAGAAAGCGGTCTCGGTTTTCACCATTACCTAAAGAAAAAGGAGAAGAAGAAGGAACCAGGTTTTCACCTGGGAGAAGGATAATCAGAGATTGATATATGAAACAAAAATGAACAAAATGTTGAAAATATGATAATAAAGAAATGAAAATGGAATATGGAATTATGAATATAAATAAATTAATTGCCAGTCTGAGCACATGTGAGTGTGTATTATGTGTTTTTTTTACACACCCGAGTTGCGTGATAACCCTGGAAACCTCGAGAGCAAAGCTCGGGAGGTTTACCTGGTCATCACACAATGAAGGTGTGTAAAAAAAAAAAAAACATAACACACACTTGGCACAGCCAGTCTTTTTTTATAATTTGCTGGTGCAAGGAGTTTAGACAAGAGCAGAAGAGAAAGCAAGAGACATACTGGGATGGTATTTCCGTTTTCTTCCAATTGTTGAATGCTCCATGGCGGTAACGACAGTTGCACTGCATCTGTGAGCTCAAGACAGCTGAGTCGCAGTAAGAATTCAGAACTAGCACAGAATGTCAACCGAACGGCGTAATACCCTGGCTGCCCAGTTATTACGATGTTTGAAACAACAACTTGAGACAGTCATTAAGGGTGATCACCAGTAACTATAATTGTATAATGAAAAAAGAAACCTTTTCAGTTTTTTTTTATTTGTAAGTCACATCTTCTGAATGTTATAAAAATGAGTGACTATTTATTTGGTACCAGTTTCACTATGTGACATAATCAACTTTATATACATCTATGCCTACTGAAAGAAAAGTAGTTTTTTTTATAAACAGTATGATGTTTTCCAGGCAGCATGCAGTGAACATACCCTGTTTACATGTACTTGTTTTTCTAATTAGATAGTTCAGACAGATTTTTAATAATTGGATTTCTCAAAGCACATACCCGTTTACTCAATATTTTTAGTTTCCCAATAGCAGTGCTGCTGTATACATGCTTTCTATGAGCTGATTTTTTTGGTGTGCTAGAGCATGTTTCATCAGATAGTTTGTAATGAGGATGCATATCTTATGACTGTCAAACACTGTGCACTTTGACAGTCAACTGTTAGATACTGGAATTATTATTTAAAGAGCTAGTGTATCGGAATGGCAGATTGGTGGTTGAAAGTGTACCGATGTTCCCTATAACTAACATAGCTAAGCAGTAACATTTTTGTTTAATGTGTGTTTGTTTTTATCTTTTCAGTTAGTATTTGCCATGGCTGCTGGTGGGCATCATGTGCCAGATGCATTGGAAGCATGCAGTGATAAGAAGGAAAAAGTGGGAGCCTTTTGACATCTCTGGTCAGGGAACAGCTGACAGCTTGTTTTGTCTGTTCCTTAGCCCTGAAGTTTTGAATTCACATTCTAACAAATGTTTCAATCATATTCGAACTCTGGACGTATGTAAAATGTGTTGACATTTTCCTTATTTTGTCTTAACTGTCACTGTACCGAGTTTTTGTTCTTTAAAACACTTGGTAGTCTGCTGGTGTTTTCTATCAGTTGTCCTGTGATTTGAAGATCTGTTTGTTTGACTGGTCATGGATGTTTGTGACAGTGACTCTTCTGCTAATAATACATAATTTTCTCTCTCACTGTGTAGGTGTGTGTGTGTGTGTTTGTATTTTTTTTTATTTTAACTGTATAACCTTGATTTCCTGCTCTTGTTTCTCTTTATCGTTTATCTTGGCAACATGCCAAAGTGATGCATGATTTTCAGCTGTGGCAATACACATCTGAAAATGTGTCATTGCATTTTTTCCCAGCAATATGAAATGCCAAAAAATGGGTTTCTTTTGTCAATTCAAGGCGGTCTAATTTTTCTTTATCTAAGCACTCTGTAATATGTAGTGCTCATTATTGGGGAGGATTTTGAGAAAAGTATTGATTTGAAGGCATCTTTTGTTTTGAATTACTAGTTGGGGTATGAGCCAAATGATCACTTTCATCTGAGCATTGCTAAAAATCTTGCTGTTCCTGTGAATAAATTTAACTTCCACCCCCTCTTACATTCCTTAACAGGCAGTCCTAAATGATGTCTGACACCTGGGTAGTTATGTACAGTAATACTTTGTTATTTGCCTGTTTTATTACTGGTGTCTCCCCCCCCACCACCACCACCCCCAGGAGGACACAGTAAGATTCAGTGGGAAGATATTGCACACATAATAACTGCTTTATAATGATCTAAACAGTTTTAGGTTACCTAGTTTTATGTTTGCTTGCATGCTTGTGCAAGAAACATAATGCCATCATCCGAGTTTTCGAAGGTGTGGCACTCGTCTTTCAATTCAGTCAGTGTGTTTGCAGGCACAGCTGCAGTTCTCCAATGAATGCTGCAGCTGTCTATGGCAGCAGTTGAAAATGCAGTGCCATATGGTTGAAAAGGAGAGCTCCGCTTCAGTGAGCAGCGCTCCTCCCTCCACACACACGCATGCATATTGCATGCTCATGCACCCCACCATGCACACACTGTATGGCTGACAGGAGTGCGCAATCCCCCATTGGCTCCACACCCCCCCAAAAACAGCTTTTCAGGTGCCATGCTGGGAGCCCACCCCAGAGTGGCAAAAAGTGTTATGGTCGACGTGGGTGCCCAATCCCCCGTCGGCTCCAGCCCCCACAAACAGCCTTCCAGCTGCCATGCTGGGAGCCCACTCCAGCATGGCAAATGTCCACAGCCTTCCAGCTGCCATGCTGGGAGTCCACCCCAGCATGGCAAACATCCCGCGTCGTCTTCAAAAAAAACCCAAAACCTGTAGACAAAAAAAGTTCCTTTGGTGGACTCCCTGCCCACCAGCGCCCACCACTGTGCCACTGCCTCCCACCCCCTCACCCCCATGCCCACCTCCAGGCTGTTAAGGAGTCTTGATGTGGACTGGGAACATGTCTGCACTCTTCAAAGTCGACTGCGAACTGAGAAAATGTTGGTAAGCTATATAATGCAGTAAATAGTTTTTTTTTTCAACTTTAATGCATATCTCAGGCATTTTTTGGAATTTTGGCACCAAATTTTCAGCATGGAGTTCTTGGGACCCCTCCTCTTGAATTCTTGAACTGTCATGCCGTTAATTGGGCCTGAAGGGTGATTTTGCAGTCACTACGTGAAATCACCTTTTGGGACCAATTAACAAAATAACAGTGCCAGTGTTCACAAGGTGGACTCTCAAAAAGCCTATGTTGCTAATTTGGTAAAAAAAATTCTTAAAAATGACTGTTTTACGAGTGTGTGTTGCACAGTTCCTATGCACACTCGTAAGTTCGTGAATTTTTAATATTTGCATTCCAGATTTTCAACAGTGCCATTTTACCACACCTCCTTATGAGCAGTACAGCTGTCATTTTTCATATGTTGCCCAAAATGTGTTTCCCTGCATGTATCACACAATGGTGAAGTCTGTGTGCACAATCAATGTTTGGGACAGATTAGGAAAATGACAGTGACACTGTTCATGACCAGAGGTCTTAAAATGGGTATATTGAAAATTTGGTGAAAAAAAATCCCCAAAATGACTGTTATAGGAGTGCACATTGCGCAGTTCCTATGCACGCTCTCAAGTTTCAAATTTTTAATATTTGCATGCCATATTTTCAACATTGCCATTTATTACATTTCCTTATGAGCAGTACAGCTGCCATTTTCACATCTCCTTAAATGTGTTTCCGCACATGTAGTGCATAATGTGCAGTCGGTATGAAAGCAATGTTGAGGACAGATTAGGAAAATCACAGTGACACTGTTCATGAGCAGAGGTCTTAAAATGGCTATATTAAAAATTTGGTGACAAAAGTCCATAAAATGATTGTGTTACGAGTGAGCACTGCGCAGTTTCCATGCACCCTCATAAGTTCATGAATTTGTAATATTTTCAGTACAGATTTTCACCAGTGGCATTTTTCCACACTTCCTTATGAACAGTATAGGTGTCATTTTTCACAACATGGCCGAAATGTGTTTTCACACTTTCAGCAAAGAAATGCATGGTCGCTGTGGGAAATCATTGTTCGGGAGAGATAAAGAAAATCACAGTGACACTGTTCATGATCAGAGGTCCCAAAATGCCTGTGTTAACAATCTGCTGTAAAATATCCCCAAACTAATTACATTATGGGTGTGCGTTGCACAGTTTCTATGCACACTCGTGACTTCACCAGTTTTTTAAATATTTTCACTGCAGATTTTCAACATTGCCATTTTTTACACCTCCCCATGAACAGTAAAGCTGTCATTTTTCCCATCCTGTTCAGAATGTGTTTTTGCACCTGTGGTGCTAAATGCCATAGTCGCTGTGCAAAAGCAGCTTTCAGCTAACAAACTGATATTGCCACTGTTTATGAGGTGGGGGTCACAAAAAAAACATGTTGAACATTTGGAGTGAAAATACCAACCTGAGGCATTAGAGTTTCTGACCATAACGTCCCATCCTGTAGAGAATGACAGGCATCAGGGGTGTGACTTGGGATTCTCGCCTGTAATGCTCATATGATGCCACACCCTGCAGCCAATGAGAGGCATCAAGGTGTGCCTTGGACTGTTCGGCCCCAAAGTTCACCCCATTCTCCTGTACCACACCCATCTCACCATATTTCCTGATGGAATGGCATGTGCATAAGGGCCAAAGACCCCAAGGCACACCGTGATGCTTGTTGGTGTCTGCAGAGTAGGGTGTGGTGAAATGGCGTGGCTGTTATGCCTGACGACCCAAAGGCAAACCCCAATGCCTGTCAGTCTCTGCAGGGTGGTGGTGGAGTTGGCTTCAGTTCAATACTTCACTGCCATTCCTATTATGCAGCTCTGTAACTCCTACACTACCAATTCCAATGCCAGCAAGCAAACATTCAGCATTGACAAATGCTTGTTGAGTTATTGTTACAGTTTCCTTTGTGAATCTTGTTTCTGATACAGTGTTTTAACCACAGCGAATTCTGTTCTGCATTCTATTTCAAAGCTGCTGTTGATGCTGCTGAATAGGCTAGATGCTACTCAGGCAAATTTTTTTTTTTTTGCATTTTGTTTTTGTGTGTCTCTCAGCTCCTTAGTGTTTAGAAACTGTTCAAAATTTATTACCCTTATTAGGTAGCCCTAACTGTTCATCCATTTGGGAATGGGAGCTAATATTTTTTGTTGGATGGTGGTTGTAATTTTTGTGACAGCAATGTAGCATATCTGAAAAAAAAAAGAAGAAACAAAACCTGTTTTTTTCACATTTCATTTACCCAGTATAGTCCAACTAAGATGCAACAATGCAGCATTGATATGCAAAATGATTTGAGGTGTCTCTCCCCAATGGAGTGTATTTTTGCACGATCGACAACCCTATCTTTGTTTGCAGTCTTTCTGCTGAAACTGTGGGGAATAGTGCATATTTCAAAGTAACCTGCAATGTTCAGCATAAGACAGCATTTGTCCTTAGTGTGCAGCTAGATAGTACAGTAGTGGCAGTTTCGCAGTCCCCCGCCCCAAAAAAAAAGACAAAACCATGCAGGATGATTGACTTTTGGGTGACAGAGAAAGACACTTCACTGGTGTTTGCTTGCCAAAAACATCCAGTCCCCTGTAAAAGTTCACCATTCCGTTGATTTATACTGAAGCAGCCTTTACAAAAGGGGACCAGCACCTACCTAGATTAGAAAAAATAGATAACATTTTATTTACTTGTGAATGTATGTAACTCCAGACAGTGGCAGATGCCTAACACAAACATGTATGGTTCAAGCATTTTGTTCTAAGGCTGCCTCGGGAGTGAATTGTGAATGTACTTTTGTGCAAAGGTAGATATTTGTAACAGTCATGGCAAACACACCCAATAATTGAATAAATAAATAAATAAATAACGGAATAAATAAATAAATGTCTCACTATAGCCAAGTGTGTGTGTGTGTGTGGGGGGGGGATTTAATCCATTGCAGACTGCTGAAAGAATGAGCAATGAAATGTACAAAAAAAGCCAGGATATGCATTGTCATGGATTGTGCAACTCCTGGTCACAAATGCTGTCTTAACAGTCTCTGTACTCCCGTTGTGGGTCGGCTCATGAAGACTGCACAGACACACTGAAAGAGGCTCTGAGTTTGCATATTGATGCACAGTTTCCTCCTGAATTTTTTGTATGTAGGGACATGATGCAGTGTCTTGTCCTTCTGGTCTCTTCTCTGTTAATCTTTACCTTGAAAAGCAAAGGAATGATTGGCATTTGTATCAAGCTTCCTTCATGGGTAGTGCAGGGGCAGACTACATGTTGGGCTAACAGGCAGGTGTGAATTTAGATATGGTCCTTGTGGGACAGCAAGTATCACACATGATGAGAACAAATGCTTATGTGCAACATAGTTGCAGTGCCAGAAGTGGCCTCAGGCATGGAGGCACCAAGCTGTAAATAACAATGCATAAAAATGGAGCTGCTACATGTATAATGGAGACCTGGTACCCTTTGCCGAATTACACAACTACATTACTATTGATTTTTGAAAATAATTATAACATCTTGCTGATGATGTCACATTTACCTAGTTTGCATTGATTTCCCTCACCCCGTCGCCAATTAGACACACACATCCCACATGAATTCACAACTTGCTATATTGTTACATGATGCAAAAATGAAAGAAAAAAACATAATTACATTTTACAAAATTAGTCATTCACACCTAAATCAATGTGACCATATACAGTGGTTGGTGAATGAATGCATCTCATAAACACAATGGAATCATAGTGGTAAGGAGGGAAGGAGAAAGAACGGAAGATCGGGGATAGTGGAAATTTGACATCTCCTCTCTCCCCCCATGCCACTGCTTAGTACTTGCCCCGTCAACAAGATTAATAAAAACACACATAGTTCTTTGTTTTCCCTTTTTGGTTATGGTGGTAGCATGGCACAAAATCTGAGTACAGACAACAGACAACATGTGAAAACAATACGAGGAGTCTCTCATGCTCCAGAAGAATGCTGTTGGTTAGCAATGACTTGGCTACAGCCTGTGTGCACAGTTCATGACACCACTGACCACACTTTTTAACAAATCATGGGAGGTAGGGGTGGTACCTGAGGACTGGAGGAGGACAGATGTGATTCCCCTTCATAAAAGTGGGAACAAGGCAGAAGCAGGAAAATACAGACCTGTAAGTTTGACCTCATTGGTAGGAAAAAAGATGGAATCACTTCTGAAAGAAAGAATTGTTGAGTACCTAGAAGTCAGTGGGGCACAGGACCCAAAGCAGCATGGATTTACAGCAGGAAGGTCATGTCAGACGAATCTACTAGATTTCTTTGACTGGGTGACCAAAGTAATAGACCAGGGAGGGGCTGTGGATATGGCCTACCTAGACTTTAGCAAGGCATTTGACACAGTCCCACACAAAGATTAATAATCAAGTTAGCCAGCCTGGAGTGGGTCCCAGGGTGGTAGTCTGAGTAGCAAACTGGCTGCACAACAGGATACAGAAGGTAATAGTGAGTGGAACACATTCCGAAGAAAGGGGGGTCACTAGTGGAGTACCTCAGGGCTCAGTACTGGGTCCAGTCCTCTTTAACATCTTTATAGATGACATTGCAGAGGGTCTGAAGGGAAAGGTATGCCTCTTTGCAGATGATACAAAGATCTGTAACAGAGTTGATACACAAGGGGGGGTAGAAAGGATAAGAAGTGACTTGGCAATGTTGGAGGAATGGTCAGACATATGGCAACTTAGATTCAATGCAAAGAAGTGCACAGTAATGCACCTGGGAAGCAAAAACCCAGGAGAAGAGTACACAATAGCAGGGGAGGTACTAACTACAACAAAAATGGAACGGGACTTGGGGGGTAGTCATATCAGATGATCTAAAGGTTGGTAAGCAATGTGAAAAGTCATTAAGGAGAGCCAGGTGGATACTAGGATGCATAAGAAGGGGCATCACAAGTAGAAAAAGGGAAGTGGTTATCCTTCTGTACAGACAGTTGGTGAGACCCCATCTGGAGTACTGTGTGCAGTTTTGGAGATCTCATCTACACAAGGACATAGACAGGATGGAAGCAATACAGAGGAGGACAACTAAAATGATGCAGGGCCTGCATCAGAAATCATATGAAGAGAGACTGAGAGAGCTTAATATGTATACCCTTGATGAAAGGAGGGACGGGGGGGAACATGATAGAAACATTCAAGTACCTCAAGGGAATCAACAAAGTCCAGGAGGATATCATCTTTCAGAAAAAGAGATGTGTAAGAACAAGGGGGCACAATTTAAAGATAGAGGCTTAAGGGTAATGTGAGGAAATTTTTTTTCACGGAGAGAGTGGTGGATTCATGGAACTGTCTTCCTGGGGAGGTTGTTGGGTCTAAAACAGTGGGGGAATTCAAACATGCATGGAACAGACATAAGGCAATTGTAGTGGGGGGTGGCAGGAAGTAGGCTGTTGGGTAACTAGAATCTGCAGCTTATCCAGTAGGTAGGGAAATGGGCAGACTGGGTGGGCCAAGTGGTCCTTATCTGCTGTCAAAGTCTATGTTTCTATGTTTCTATTACATCAAAGCTATAGTGGAGTGGTCAGAAATTATCCAAACAATTCTGCCGCCATACATGAGCACAAAAATTGTTGTGGCTGAGGATCAAGTAACAGTACTGAATAACAGTGCCCTTTGTAGTAGCAAATATAAACTCTGACACACATGAAGGATGCATGTACAGTATGCATGTGGATCCTGATTTGTACCAGTAAACAAACAAAAAATAAATAAAAAATAAAAATGCTAGCTGAAGTAAAGCATTGGGATATTGGAGCATACAGGAATCATGATGAGCCTGATTCACGAAGGGGTGCAGGGCGCGCGCAGAATGCACGTACCCCAGCCCATGGAGCTGTGCACCCATGGACAGGTGTGCCAGTGCCGGTAGTCACAAATGCCAGCCATCTGTCCACAGCTCTGCCCCCCCCGCCCCCCCAGTGTGCAGGTCTGTGCAGGGTGGGCGCAGGCGGAGTCACAGACCCAGCTGGGCATCCAATCGGATGCCTGGCATGGGTCCTCCAGTAGATCACTTGCACAACAGGGCACATTGGCAGCTTGCCCCATGGATGTCTGAGGGCCAGCGGCTGTGGTGGTTGGCAGTGGTAGGGGGCAGGGATGCAATGCTGCCAGCACTTGCCATCGGCACCAATGCAGTGCTGTGAGATGGGGGGGCATGCCAGCTGACAGGGTGTGTAGGGACACATCCAGTGGTAGTGGGGAGAGGTGTCTGCATGTGGTGCTGCTGGGGTGGGCAGGCGGCAACCTTGACCAGAGTGCGCCTGTGAGGGTAGGAGTGTTGTGGATGTCAGGGGGGTGGGGGCATCAGACTCACCGCTGCTTGGGGGTGGGTGGGTGGTGTCAGGTGGCCGTGACCTGTGGCCCTGGTGGTTTGGTGGGCTACCCACCTGGTCTAGAGGGGTGTGTGGGGGGTGCATAGGGGGTTTATGGCTGGGTCTCTCTGGTGTACCTGGCAACTCCCTATGCACCCCGCTGGCCTTCACTACGTGCCTTAGTGCATGGCTTGTAGTGCCGGCCCACCCTGTTGCCCATCACACTGCTGGGGGATTGGGCACATATATACTGCATGTCCCCCTTCATGCATCCTGCACAGGTGGTGCAATTGGTGTGGACCCGCTGTGTTGCTCATCGCACAGCTGGGGGATCGGGTGTGTATATACTGTGAGCACCCCCTTCATGCATCTCGTGCAGGGGGCAAAATTGGTGTGGGATGACTACTCACCCACACTCTGCACTATTCATGCATAGGGCCCATTGTGAAATGTTCTCATTCCTAGTAAGACAGGCACATTATTCACATACACACCACCAACTATGGCCACATGAGGAATAACATAAAGAAATGAGGGGAGTGCAGAATCAAACGAGCTCAGAGGATGCAGAAGTGGATTCAGAAACAGCATGTGCGCATCCTGATTTATTTATTTATTTTAGTAAACAGGTAAGGCCCACTAGGCACAAGTGCCTGTTTTCAGGGGTGACCTGGGAGCACTAGGTGGTTAAGTGACTTGCTCAGAGTCACACAGTATGCAAGTGGAGGTTGTGAAAATCAAACCGAAGTCTGGTCTGCTGGATGTGTCAAGCTTGTTCATAGCTCATTACTCTAACCTCTAGGCTATACTGCCAGACCAAAGAGATTCATGAGCAACATCGATGTACCTTCTGTGCAGTAATGGAGCTGCTAAATTTATATTGGAGACCTGATATCATTTGCTGGATTACACAACATTACTATTGCTTTATAAAAATAATTATAAAATCTTGCTGAGGATGCCACATTACACTTTCTGCATTGATTCCAATTGGCCCCACCGCCCCCCTCCCCAAACCCAAACAGACACACAGCCCACTGACCTGTTACAGATTGCCAAAACAAAAGAACAAAATAAACTTTTTACAAAATAGACCTGCAAACATCATTCAATGGAGTGGTACACAGTGGTGGATGAAAGGATGCATCACAGGCACTCAAGGGAATCATAGAGGAGGGAGTGAGAAAGAACAGTAGATCCAGAATAGTGCAATCGACTTTGACTACTAAAGTATACAGCCACAAAAAAAAAAAAAAACGCCATGATAAATCTATATGTAAACTGACACCTTAGTTTTGGTCAGCTATATCAAATGTGTTTCTAGGATGTACAGTTCTGCCCCGTTGCTTATTTCTTAGTAGGATACAATTGGGAAGGGTTGTATCACGAACAACTCTATAACCTGAACTGCCAGTTTTGGAAACATTGCAACAATAACATAATGCTCTTTAACGCTCTTCCTTACCTCTATACTGTATGTGCAGACATTTAATCTGAAAGGGTACAGAACAAAAAGCACATGTTTCCGTAGCAAATCTAAGAGATGTTCTGCATGTCCTAATGCAATGCTAGCAACTATTCTTCTCTCTGCAAAGTCCACTGATAAGAGAATAAATGTTCATATTCCCATGGTCGGTGGTCTGCTACCGTTACATCAACCATACATCTGCATGGGTGACAAAAATAAGCTCAAGCTTACACACAGTAAAAATTTCAGAAATGATCTTTACACTTTTTGCTCTGGCAATACACTCGTATTGTATGATTACTAGAATCTACTTTGAAATTAAAAATCACTCAAATGAACTATCTGTGCCAAATAACTTTATTCTTCAATGGTGCTGTAAACATCCATATGAAACCGATCACTTACAATTGTGCACAGTGTCCCATTATCAAGATAAAAAGTCCATGGATGTACAGTAATAAGGTCCACTAAGAATAAACACTGGGTGGCGCTTAGACCCAAACCCCACACCTGGATTTTTACTGCACGATTAGACCTTAAAAAAGTCGGTTTCTCCCTTACCTTTCTGTTCCTGTAAATTATCAAAGACTTTTGCCATTGTGTTTTGGGGTGGGGGGATGGGGTGAATGTGCGGGGAAACAGAACTAGACTGCATAAAGCTGTATGGAATGGAAACTCAGCAAGGGCATTAGCCTGAGTCAACCAGTACCTTTGGGAAAATTCACATACACCAAATAGAGATGACTCTGGGGCATTGACAGGTCTGATTAAGCAACGCAGTTTGCTGCTACCATAACAAACTGCACAGACACTGGTTCAATGTGGGGAATAGCTCCTCCCACGACCTGTACTTAACCCAATCACTAACACACCTCCCTTGCTTAGGGAGTGTTTTTTGTCCCTTGAGCTCCCTGCGTGGCTCATGTGGCTGTGCTTTCTGTTTGCTGTGCTTTCCTGCTACTGCTGTCTGTTTGTTCTTTTCTTTCCTCCATTGTGTGTCCCCCTTTCCATCCCATTGCTGCATTTTCCTTTCTCGTTTCTTTCCTACCATTCTTGTCTCCCCTCTCGGTGGCTCAGTTCCACCTCCCCACTCCTTCCTCCACTCCTCCCCATCCCCTGCTGGCTTCTGGGTTCCTTCCTTTGCCTTTTTCTTTTTTTTGGGAGGAGGCTTCTCCGACCACCTCATCACCTCCTAGCCTGCATCAGCTCCTTCCCTGTGTATGCATCATCGTACTGAAGAATCTGCTTCTGGCTATCTGGCTCGGTACTTATCACACTTATTTCTTTGATGTGAGCTTCACACTACTCCTCATAATACAGATACTAGATTGTGTACCTGCATCCAGAGTTTGGTTGATGGCATTCTGTATTTTCTTTACATGCCCTCGGTACAGCTCCATCCTGTTCCTTCACCAGGACTTCCTCCTGTTTCCCTCTGGTGGCATTCTCATTTCCTGTCCATTCCCCACGGCCGCTGCTGTCCCCTCCTCCACTCCTCTATTCTCCTCCGGCACTGCAAGTGCCGTTTGCCTCCAAGGTAGTTCAACATTTCTTTCACACTGGCCACTTCTCCTTGCTTTCTGGACTCGGGATGTGGTTGGGATGATTGTGCTACCACCTTTCCTATTTAGTTCAAGGATTGCGGTCTCTGAGAGGTGTAAGCCAAACCCACTAGTCTCTCTAGACCCTGGCCACCGCAGTCAGTTCTGTTTTTCCCTACTACTTGTTCTCTGCCTGGAGCATCATACCGGTTACACTGCTGGCTTGTTCATCTTGTGAGGGGAAGGGAGTTTTCATTGAACTGCATTTTGCTACCTTCCTTGAAGGACTTGAAAACTGTGCTGCTTTTCATGTATATGGGTCTCTGGCTTACATACTTGGCTACTGTTCCATTAGTGATCAACACTAAGATGCTTTCCCACAACAAAGCTTCCTTCCCCCTATTCATGCCTCACTTGGACTTTTTTTGTCCTGTGCACTAACCTAGTCAGCACAAGCTAAGCATTTATATCAGCATTGCCAATCTGCCATTCAGTCCTGAAGCATAAGCTTTTACCAAGCATATCTGCCAGTGATGCATGCTGAAAAGCTAACCTCATCACCCACTAATACTCAATGTCACCTCAACAGAGTGCTCCACTCCCTCCATTTCCTGCATATGTTATTTTACCTCTGTGGTCTCCTGCCACTCTTTCAATGCACTCCCTGTCCCTTCTTGCCTTTATGGCCCCTACTACTTCCTCAGTTCCATCTATGGGCATCTCCTACCCAATAGAGTGCAGGGCTTTCCCCGTACTGTCAGTTCTACTTTGGTTGGATGATATCTGTGCCTGAATTTTGGTCTTGCTTCAGTGCCTGTAGTTGCTTCCCCCATATTTTCACATGGCCAGGTGCTGATGGGACACAGCACATTGAGCATGAACTCGCACTGCAGCTCACATTCTCCTGGCTGATACAGCAAGTGGGGATAGTCCCGTTTTACCGTCCCTGGGCTTGATCTCACTTCCGTCCCTGCTGTCTATGCTCTCCATCTCCTACCCTCCCTTTAGTATTCCTCCTTGGCATGTACGTCCATTCCCCATGGGATCCTCCTCTGTAATCCATTGTTACTGCTTCCACAGGCAGCGTCTCCTTTCTACTTATCTCTCCTGCTTGTCTGCCTGCCATTCCATCCTTTCCATGTATATCCTACCATACCTCTATAACATTCATGCCTGCCTGCCTGCACTGCAGTTTCATCATGTACTCTTCTATAGCAGCATTCTGCACTTTATGGCAGCCCATACCAGTGGTACTCTGGACTCCATCCCTAACTTGCATCTTCTGAGGTGCTAAGCGAAGGTAGGCATCCCCTGTCTACCGGGGATGGAAATCCATTGCATTAACTTCCTCCTGCTACTTACCAACCTGACAGCCTCCATCTCTAGCTCTGCTGGACAGCATTGAGTGAAGGCTAGATTGCCTGGACTACCAGGGATGGGAGCCACGTCTACAATCTACTGAATCCTACCATGCCTTCTCTATCTCATACCGATTGCCGCTTCCTTCGGGAATGGAACTGCTTCACTCCATATACCCTTATCATCCTACCTATGCATAGCTGCCTCTAAGCAGCACTGACAAAGTCAAAATCATCCCGCCTCAACCAGCACAGCTGGGAGCCCGACTCCATGTTTCGATGCTTCAGCATTTCGCATTCTCAGCCTGCTGCTCAGATGCCACTGCCCTTCAGGAACTAGACCATGTCCTACTTGTCTTCTCCATCCTACCTTGCCTGCGGCCTACAATCAAGATCCTCTCATGCTGCCTTTGATGACTGGGAGCCTGAATCCACATTTGACTGTATTCACCTGCAGCCTCCTGCACCGATGCTGGTTGCAGCTTCCCTTGGGACTCTGTACCTCAGTTACTTTCCACCCCTACCTAATGGCATCATAAGGTCATCTTGTGCTGAATACCTGGTTCACTAGCCTGTTTATGTGACTCCTCTAGTTCAATTCCATCTCTGTTTGAGACCCGGATACCATTCCCACCTGGTTCGAGCTCTCATCCACTTCAGTGCCTCTATCCTCCTCCCTCTGCCTGGTGGTATTGGATTCACATCTTCTCTCTTCAATTACCTGGACTGAAAGCTCATTTCAGTATTCACCTGTTTCAGAATTGTTTGCTGTATTGGACCAAAGCTTGCTGCTCCCTCTTGGACCTGAACCATTTATCGAGTTTACCTCCACCGTCATCTGGCTCAGTGTTTCTGGATCATCTCATCTCGACTCCCTCACCTGGGAACTTACGTCTGCTCTGTCAGTCCTTTCTATGCACTTATTTACTGCCTACTTGATTGCAGCTTTCTTCCGGAAACAGGACCTCTCTGCTCCCCATGACTTCCTTCTTTCCTCACCAGTCTCCATCCTGTACTTCCATTGACTGTCATGCATGATCCCTTTGGCCTCAATTCCCTCAGGATATGGATGTTGCCTGCTCATTCAGTCTCTATCTCACTCTGGTTTGACTACCTCATGGACTTCCTTGCTACAGGCACCCCTTCCAGCTGCTGTTTGAATTAGTTTTCTTCTCCAATAGTGGGACCCTCCTCCTTCTTCATGCCAGCACCTTCAGTCCTTTCCACTCATCATTTACAGCCTTTCTCAAATGTGGGACTCTTGTACCTCATCTCACTTACTATTGTTGTTTGGCTTTGCTCCTTGGCTTTCTATGGACCATTGCACTTGACACCTAGGCCTTCTGTCCCTCCTGATTTGGATCTTACCAGCAGGTTCGATATCGTGTCAATCGAGTTTGACTTCCTCCTGATTTTCTTTGCTGAAGATCCCCCTTCCAACTATTACATGAGCTAGTTTAATTTTTCAGTTGTGGGAACCTCATCCTTCATCGCAACAGCACCTTCCATCCTTTTCTCTCGTCGTTTGAAGCCTTTGTCAGATGTGGGACTCATGTATCTCAGCTCAGTTGCTCTTGGTGCTTGGCTTCACTCCTTGGCCTTCCAAGGATCATCCTCTGATATCTTATTACAGCCTTCCTGCATTCTGTTGTTGTTCACAGAAGAGTCCTGTTCCTTCCTACACTGTATGTCATTTGGCTTAACCTAGCCCATCGCCTTCTCCGGATCATTCCTTCAATTTATCAGGATTCAATCCGGACTTCCTTCCAATTTGGATGGCTGCCCTTTTATCTCCACCTTGCTGGCTTGGGGCTTCGTACTGTTTACTGTGGCTCTTTTGGGCATAGTACTCTTTCTCCAATCAGTATTCCTACCTGGTCAACTACTCCTCTAGTTTATCCATCTCATACTCCTACTCTGACCTTTCTAACAGTACCCTTCTACTACTCAATGGATCACTTGTTCATTACTCTTGAGAAAACTGCTAATAGCAAGCTTCCCTTGAATAACATGCCTCATAGACTCTTACCTCATCATAGAGTTTTCTATACTACCCAATCAGCTCCTCATGATCATTTCTGGAATCTCTTTCACCTGGGCAATAGAAAGATCTCATCCATCTCTATTGGATACACTATTTGAATCCTATCTATTCAATCACCGTGACTTCCCTGTCTACCATGTTTCACTGACTATCCTCCTACACAGAAGGACTTAAATCCTTCGGTTATGCTATGACTTTGTAATCATTATCACTGCTATGGACACCGGGGATTGCAAAATAACCCATACCACTATGGACATCATCCATTTTACTTTCTGCAGCTTCTCCTACCAGCATCAACTCTGGTGACCATGTTACTCGATTTCTACTTTCTCAACAGCCGTTGCTCATCCCAAGACTTTCACAGTGGCCTTCATAGAACCTTCAGCATTGGATCTCCTTTACCTAGCTGCCTTACTGATGTTATGCCATCCAAACCACTGTTTTCTTGCTCCGGAACATCACCATACCTCATATTCTCATCTGCATTTCTCCATCCTATTACCATCAGTCAAGTTAGCTGCCCATCTAGTGGTCCTTCTAGTCTATCCTTCATGAATTATCTCCATTACTTCCTCCAGTGAAGACTTTCACTGAGAACTGGGTCCTCCAATTCTCAATCTGGAAATCCACAACTGTTAATGGTGAATTCACTGTCCCAGTCTTGCCTGCCTCACAATAAGTCTTAATTAACCATAGCACTAGGATCCTCTGGTGTTTCACACTATTTGACTGCATTACCAACCCCCAGCCTATAGACACTTCCAGATATCCACTTTCAAGCTTCTCCTTAGTAATTAGGCATCAGATTACCCATAACCCTACCAAGACATTGCCAACTCAGTGCATCTCATGGGAAATTACACCACAGAAATACCCATATATACATTAGCCAGTGGACCAGCAGAACATGTACAAGTATAGATTTGATATCAATGCCCATATAAGCTATCCAATTCCTCACACTGAACTTCCAATCATTCTCTATATAGTCAATTACCAGCTGGACTGCATATGCCAATCTTTCTGTATTTGTTTACAAATCACTTATGGCATTTCGCTGGCCGGTGGTGCTGAGGGTTGAGGCACTGGGCGCTACACCTCACATCACCGCGGCGGGTTCGGGGAATGAGCCGGGTGCTGGGATCAGCAGGGAGGAGTAGGATCAAGCAACCGAAGGACAGCTCTCCTCTCCCTGGGGGGGATCCAGGGGCATCCCGGTGCAGGAGGGACCCCAGTGGAGACTGGAGGTACTTCCGCTGCTGGGAGCACAAGTACTCAGCCGGAGGCAGACGCCTGGCCAGAACATGAGCAGACACGCGCACGCTCATGGCTATTGGTGTAAGTGCATGCCTGCTGGCTCAGGGGTAGAAAAGTGGAAAACTGGGGCACTAGTCACGGCGGCATGATGGCTGTCTTCCGCAGTGGACTCTCTTGGTGCGAGGGTGCACGGCAGTACCGGATCCTGACTGGGGTGGGTTGAGCTCCGGAGGGAGTGCTCCCCACCACCCCGCCATGGGGGGCTAGCCTTGGGGGTAGCCATGAGGCCTGAATGAGGACGTCGGAGGTAGTCCAGGGAGATGGCGGCCGGACGGACCAGGGGTGATGCCAAGACGTGTAAGGTAAGGCAGACTGGTGGCCCCTGGGGTGCATAAAGAAATAAGGAAAAAAAAAATTTGGCATTTCTCTTCTCCGGCACTCAAAGACTGTACTCAACTCCTTCTTCCACTTCATGGATGCTTATTTCACACCTTATAGCTCCCCACTGACTTCCTTACCTGCAGATTTTACCATGAATGTCAAACCTCCCACAAGTTGACTCATTCACTTATGACTTCACAAATCATCACATTCCCATTGTTCACCATCTGGTAGCACATCAAGCAAATCATGCTGTCCTTGCTCATTATGTCCCTGCAATCCCTTTGGACAAGTTACCTTGGAAATCTGGACTTTATTCACCCTTCTTCAACTGGATCTGCTTCACACTCAGGATTCTACCACTCCTTCAGAAAAGACCTACTTCTTCAACCTCTGGATCATCATCTAAACTACATCATCCATGGGTCAAAGATGGACCATCATCTCTCCAAGAAACTCTGCTTCCTCAAAATGAACTATGGTTACTAGAACCTAGGTCCTTCTCCTCTTAGCATGCCCAGAGGTTGGGCAAACCGTTGACAATAGGTCCTCAGAGGTTTCCTTTACTTGGGGGTTTTTCCTATCCTGAGTGCCAGCGGTCATACTCTCCGTGAGCTGGTGGTGGTATCTTTTTGGGCCTTCTGTTCCCTACATACCTACTACTCAAGGGTGGGAATAGAGTCAAGCCACAAAAAGTTCTACAAGTTACACAAGCATTAATACTCCATTACTATTCCCCAAACATTGAATGGGAGGACTTAAGCCCATGGTTCAATGTGCGGAATAGCGCCTCCCACAACCTCTACTTAACCCCATCGCTAACACACATCCCTAGCTTAAGGAGTGTTTTTTGTCCACCACCATCCCCTCCTCCTCTTTCCCTGGCACTCTTCTCACCCTTGTTCATAGGCCTTCTATTCCCTACAAATTCCTACCTACATACCTACTATTCAAGGGTGGGAATAGAGTAAAGCCACAAAAGTTCTGCAAGTTGCACAAGCAGTAATACCCCATTGCTATTCCACAAACATTGAAACAATGTTGCTTCGGAATTTTATGTCTATAGCCTTTTCCACAGAGAACAGATTAACCTTCAGATCTGCCAAACTGCTCTTTAGTGTGCTCATGTTTATTTGTAAACAAAATAAATAAATAACGCGGCCTACTACAACTAAATACTTTACTTCCTGGTTGTTGTCAGTATCTGACAGCTTCAGAAGAATGTGTCACACCATGCATGAGCCAGTCTGATGTCTCGGAATGTATGAATAATAACGTCAGCATATAGCTGGCCCACTCACACTCACAGTGTGAAAACAGGAAACATAAAATGGGCAGCTCCAGTAACAGACATATTTATATTTTCAGCCTGTTGGAACATTAAAAAAATAAAGTAACACACTTTCACTACTGCTAATGAAACAAAAACATAAGCTTTATTAGAAATAAAAATAATAAACTTAATGTAGGTTTGAATTATTTAATCCATTTCATGTCCTCTTTGATGTGTCTGATAGCCTGAACCTGCATTCTTTTTTCTTATTTTGCTAAATATTTTTATGTTCTCTTTTTAAGTTAGTATACCCTTTGTGCATCACAGTTTTTCAGAGCATATTTTCCAACCTTCCTTAGCTGTTTTCTTGTGTATTTACAGTCTGTGTCAAACCATTTTCTTTGCTCCACAATCTGAACCTTACCTTTTCTTCTTTTATTAAAATCTAAGCTATCTGCTATTTTCTCAACCAAGGTGTCATAAAGTTTAATAAGTCTCTTTATAGGATTTTCTTCCTGGGAACAAGTCATATTTACCCCATTTACTATTTTCCATCTGACTTGTTTAAACTGGCACCTCGTAAAATATTTTAAATTTATTTATCTCATAAATGGGTTCCAAATTATCTTTTTACAAAAGCTAATACACATATTTGTGTCTGGGGCTTTGCTTTCACTTTGTTTCATGATATCTATTTGGCAGGACATTCTTAGTTCTAGTAGTAGTTATTCAGGGGGGGATGATATTTGTATTAGCTCTTTTATATTCACAACTGGTACAACACTCAAGTTAAGTTGCCAGGAACTCAGCTCAGTCTCCTAGCTGCCATCTTTTTTTGGTTGTCCCATTTGGATCTTCTGGCACCGTCTACCTGGAGCCTTGATCTACTAGCTTAGTTTGGACTACCAGGACTAATCATGGAGTTGATCACTCCATACCAGCTGACTCATCCTTCCCCTTTACCTTATCAGCATCACCTTGAATAAGGGATTAGTCTCCATGATTCCCATTTACCTACAAATTTCTTGAGCATTAATTTGACAACTATAGCAACACTTGCTCATGTTTGCATCTAATCTTCTGAAGCCACCGACTTGCTCACTCTCCTCACTCTGCAGTCAGCAGCTTCTTTTAAGAAATGCTCACAAAACATATCTTAAATGCCAGACTTTACATCCTTTTTCAACAAAATGGTTCACATGTGAAAGTTTTGCAGGAATATTGTTTACTCTATTGAACACTTTACACAAAAGGAAGAAAGTAAAAGTCATTACAGTTAAAAACAGCCTAAAGGTGGGAAGATCAACCAGATTAATTTTTTTCTTTTTCTTTTTAGTTATACAAATCATGGCAGGATCAACCAGATATGTTTTTGCACTGTGGTATAGCAATATATATTTGCATACAACCTTATGGTTATTTCAGGCTGTGTGTGCCAGGTGTGGTGTGATCTGACTTGCTAGTGAGGAGGTTATGAGGCACATAATTTAGTGCAGGTGTATGGTTGTAGTGGGAGGTATGTAGTCATTAAAGAAATAATGCCCAACAGGGTGGGTGATATGCTAGGGTAACATCTCACCTCAGGTGGTTGGACCCAAGACAGCAGGCTGAGAGCATCCAACATATGAGAAGGGATGTTATGCTAGCATAACACTCACCCTGGAGGCATTATTCCTATTATACAATGGCTCGTTTGTGAGAACAAAAAAGAAAAGTAAGAAAAAATATATTTTTTTACATTTTTAATTCATTATTTGTATGTGGAGGCATGCTTATTAAAGAAAAAGGCGCATACCTGCTGAATGGCACCTTTCCTGAAGGTGGTGCTGTTGCTATAGGAAACAGTTTCAAACTGTATGGTGACTCATTTTGCTGCCTCCCACCACCCCACCCCCACCCCATGCAGCTTTATTTTGTGTTTTATTTCTGTTTGTTTGGAAATTCCATGTGAAAAACTTTTAACAAACTTTTATTGTTTTTTATTGTAGGAGTTGTGAAGGAGAGTGGGAACGGAAGTTACAGGTGGGATTGGGAGATCTTTTACCAGAAGAAAATCTTACACCACGTGCAAAGTCCTGTTCCGGTAAAGAGGCATTTTTGAACTGTAAAATGAAAATATATTTCATAGCAAGGCCTTCCACAGATCTATGGTTAGTCTCTATTTTTTAAAATGAAGATGGTTAGTGCTGCAGTGGAGGGCAGTGAGGAAGGCATTAAGTGAGTGGCACATGTTGAGTTCTATTTGAAGCACACTGCTGATGGCTTCACGTTTCATTTTTTTCTGTGTAGATAAAAAATGAGCAACAAATCAGTGGAATTGTTGACTGGCAAGTGGGCAGTTTTGTTTGGGGGAATGTATGAGGGCTGTGTGTGAAAGTGCTGTGAGCCAATCGGAAAAGGGCATTCACTTTAGCAGGGAGTGGGAACAAAAGCACTGACGCCATCTGTGACGGGGATGGCAGCAGACTGTTTTTTCCTTTGTTTTTTCTGTTGCTGTGGTCATAACTGTGCTGGGACTAGAGTCAGGATGTTATGCTGGGATAACATCCCAGGTCTAGTCCCACACTGACCAATCAGAGACCACCATTCTCTTTTGCCATTGAATAAAGTGGGATAATGCACGTTTATCTGATGTGCTTTTCCAATCAGGGAACCTGATTTTCATAAATCTTTGCTACTCATTTGATATATTTGTATCTGTATCTATATTTATACTCTAGCTATAGCTATATATATAGAATATGACATGGCCTGGCTGAAGATATCATATTTATCTTCATAAGGGGCTAATGATATTATAATATCTCATGAGTGCCAAAGCCACTAGTAAGATATCTTATTTATTTTTTATTTATTGTGAATTCAGAAAGTACCTTTGAGTCAAAGACTCATTTACAAAGGCTCCACATCACATATAATAGAACAATACAACAGTAAACACAATTCAAAAGCAGGACTCAGACAGACTTGTTACAGAGAATACAGTAGATGGCTAACAGTCAGATCCAAAGGCATATTTGGACAGGTCTAAAGCAGCTTGGTATATAGGATCCAGGTACAGAGCTGAGCAGGCAGCTCAGGAAGGGCCAAAAAACAGGGGTGAGGGGGAGTGAAGCTGGCCAGAGGCTCTTGTCAGGGGAGGGAGGGGGCAGGGAGGGTCAATGACAGTCGCAGGGGTTGGAGGACTGGATATGGTCTCTGAGAAAGGTTTTGAAGGGGTCAAGTATGGTTTCATTAGCAAGTGCATTAGACAGACAGTTCAACCAGGAAGGAGCCCTGTAGCTGAAGGATCTTTGGAATTGGGAGGCTCGACACCTGGGAACCGAGAATAGCAGCTTGCCAGAGCTTCAGGTGTTTCTATGAGTCAGGGCCAGTTGGATAATCGGGGTGAGGCCAGATGAGGAGAGACCAAGGGCAATCCTTTTGGCCATAAGGCATGTGTGCAACTGGATTCCATTGTCAAGGTTCAGCTGGTTAGTGGAAGTGTATAGAGAGCATGTATGGGTGAGATGATCACAGCCAAGGATAAAGTGGCAGGCTTTGTTAAGGGAGAGTCTGAGTCTGCCTAGGGCTGAGGTGTTTGCAGCTCCATAGATAAGAATACCAATAGTCAAGGAGGGAGAGGACAGAGGAGGAGGAGGAGACAGTGAGCCAAACAGCTTCAAGAGTAAGACAGTGTTTGAAGCAATAGAGGATTCTGAGCCAGACATTAAGGGTGGTGGACAGATGATGGATGTGCTGGTGGAAGTTAAGGGCTGGGTCTAGGGTGATGCCCAGATATTTAAAGATATCCACTTGCTCGGGGGGGATCCAACTGGCAGTTAGAATTTGAGGGCAGAGCACCTTCTGTTAGTTCAGATGATGTGAGAAGAACATGAATTTAGTCTTTTTGTAGTTTACTGTAAGATGCTGTGTGGAGAACTGTTTTTTCGTATCAGAGAAAGAGGACTAGAGGGAATTGCATAGTAGGGTAGGGTAGGGTCTGGATTGGAGGAAAAAAGGACAGCATCGTCTACATACAGTTGTAGATTTCCAGAGCAGGATGAGGGGAGGAAGTTTAGGAAGAGACTGAAGAGTAGAGGACCAAGGATGGACCCCTGCAGAACACCAGAGTGGATTGGTAGTCTGCTAGAGAGGGAGGTACCAATTTTGACCTGTTGGTACTGGTCCAACAGGTAGTCCATGAACCAGCCGAGGGCATCCTGTGAGAAGCCAATGTTGGAGAGTGTGTTAAGTAAAAGGGAGTGGTTGACAGTGTCAAATGCCTTAGAAAGGTCAACAAAGATATGGCCTCCATCTAAGGTGGAGTGGACGTGTGTGGTGAACTCCAAGAAGGCTATCATAGTACTGTGCCCTTTGCAAAAGCCATGTTGCTGTTTACAGAGTAGGTTATGTTTGTTAAGGTGTCTGGTGAGCTGGTCGGAGACAATGCACTCAAGCGCCTTCGATGGGGGGTGGATAGAGATGGGGTGATAGTTATTGGTGGCAGTACATTCCCACTTTTAAATATGGGGGTAATGGAGGCAGATTTCCACTGGATCGGGAATTTCCCTTGGCAGAGAGAGCAGTTGAGAAAGTGGGTGAGAGGGTGGAGTATCTCATGAACTGTGAGCCAGAGGAGTCTCAGGTCTAATGAGTCACTACTGTAATGGGAGTGGCTTTTTCTAGGTAAGGCTTAGCTGACACGGGGGGTGATGCATCGAAGGTGGAAAGGAGGGGCTGCTGGAGGGATCAGAGGGTAGGGGTGGGTTGAAAAAATTAGGAAGGAGGACATGGCTAAGATTTGTAAAGGTGCGATTAAAGGCTGTGACAATATGAGTGGGGTCCGAGGACAGGCACCCATCGACCACTATCTGTTTTGGATGGGGATTATGGTTCTTGCCACAGATATCCTTAATATTATTCCAGAACTTGCACCCTAAGCCCCAGGCAGTGGTTAGGGAGGACTTGTAATATTCTGCTTTTGCATGGCATAGAGCCCATGTGCATTTGTTCCGGGCCTCTCTGTACCTTTCTCTATCAGATGGCAGGCAGGTCTTGTTGGAGAGGTACCATAGTGAATCTCAGGTTCACATCAGTGCCAGTAGGTGGCTAGTGATCCAAGGTGCAGGGTTGCCTTTGACCATCCTTTTAGTGTGTGGGGTAAGAGAGTCACAGATAGCATTGAAGATATGAATAAAAAGGTCGGGGGCTCGGTCAGGGTTGAGGGTATTCATTATGAAGGACAAGTCCAGTGAATGGAGGTGGGATTTTAGGAGAACAAGTTTACTAGGTCCAAGTTGCATTGTAGTATTATTTTAGGAGGGTTCTTTGGAACTTTGCATGACCAGGAGTAGAGGACTGGGGAGTGGTCACTTAGAGCATTAGGTAGCACGGTGATGCTTCTGATCTTGTGGGAACAGTTGGTGAAGACCAGGCCCAGCAGGGAGGAGGACACAGTGTGTTGGTTCAGGCATGTGGGGGAGGTGACTACTTGAGTAAGGTCTTGGGGAGTTGCAACGTCGATGAGTGGGGTGGTGGTCCTAGCCAGCCAATTGATATTGAAATCCCCTAGTGCAAGTATTTCATTATTTGACAGGAGGGTGGTGAGGTAGGATAAGATAGAGTGAAAGGCAATGCTCTGAGTCCTGGGGGGAATCCCAGGGTAAGTTTGAGTGTAAGGGCTTAGGGTCCAGGATCTAGCAGAGGGGGTGGGAGTATTTGACCATGCAAAGTGTCCTTAACATAAATGGCACAGCCTCCCCCTCTTTTACCCTGCCGGTCAGAGGTTGTACCTGGCGAGAGTTATCATTGAGTCTGAAATATGGGGGCAGAGCCAGGTTTCACTCACAGCAATGACATCAGGATGATGTTGAAGGACCCATCCCTGGTAGGAGTCCTACTTCATTAATAAGCTGCAGACATTAACGGTGGCAATGAGTAAGCCAGTGGCATGGTTGTGTAGGGGTGCGGAGGTTGAGGGAAGGCCAGGGTTAGGGTGGGCCAGACATAAGGAGAAGAAGGAGAAGGGATCTGAGAATAGAATGCCTGGCTATTGACTGGGATACATATACAGCAAAAAGTGAACAAGAGAAATTATTTTTGTCTCTTGTCATAGATCATGACCTGGAACAATTAGTACTCCAACCGACTAGAGGGACCAACATTTTGGATTTAATTATTACTAATGTTGAAACTAAATTCTCCGATATAACTATCAGAGCACCAATAGGTAATAGTGATCATAATTCAATAAAATTTAACACTTATACTAGAACCTCTAAACCAATATATAACACAATATACAAAGACTATAATAAAACTAATTTTACACAAATTAATTTACAAATAAGTAGTCTTAATTGGGAAGATTTATTTAAAAATAGACCTATTAAATTTGCCTATGTACTATTTCTAAGTATCATTCACCAGTTAGAAGACCGTTATGTTGCTTAAAAAAAAACCAAATATAATAAGAAAGGCAAAATCCCACCTTGGTTCACCAAATCCATAAATAAACAGATCAAAAGGAAAGAACTTTTTAGTAAACTAAAAAAAATCCACTAATCCTGTAACATGATATAATTATAAACTTGCAGTATCAACATTAAAAAAATCCATCAAGTTGGCAAAATGTAAATTTGAACTTAAATTGGCCCATTCTAAACCTAATTATAAATCCCTCTACTCTTATAAAAATGGTAAAAAAAATGATCCGAGGACAATAGGTCCATTACAGGTAATTGGTAACCCACTTAATTCAGATCAAGAAACAGCAAACCTTTTTAATGAATACTTCTGCTTGGTTTTTGATAACACTGTCTTTAATTCTACACAAATAAAGAACTCTTCCTTTTTACCAATAAATATTTCAGAAACCCTATGTGCCCTATCTTCTCTCAAACAATCTACAAGCCCCGGACCTAATAATATTCATTCAAAAATCCTGATTGAGACATCATCTGCACTTGCTTTACCACTCACCTTGCTTTTTAATAAATCACTTCTAGAAAATGAAATCCTGGAGGAATAGAGGCATGCTTTGGTAACACCAATTCACAAAAAGGGTAACAAGGCAAATGTTAAGAACTACCGCCCAATTAGTCTGAATTCCATCATTGGGAAAATATTAGAACATATAATTAAATCTAGAATTGACAAGGAAATCCAGTTGCTTTCTATAGAGGATAGCTCTCAGCATGGATTCAGGCAGGGATATTCATGTACTACCAACTTGATCTCCTTCTATAATAAAATAAGTAATAATCTTGACACAAATATTCCATCAGATGTTATCTTGCTTGATTTTAGTAAAGCATTTGATAAGGCATATCATGCACTTCTCATAAATAAACTTCATGATCTTGGTTTTTCATCTTACTTAGTTTACTGGATATCCTGCTGGTTGTCCAATAGATCACAGAGAGTTAGAATTAACGGTGTATTATCTAACCCTGGAAAAGTGACAAGTGGTATTCCTCAGGGCTCAGTTTTGAGACCTATCTTATTTAATATATTCATATCAGACAAGAAAATTAATTTGGATAGTTATATTTCTAAACTTGCAGATGATACAAAACTTGGGAGTAGAGTGGATTCTTTAGCGAATATGAAATCGCTACAAAACGACTTGGAAGAAGTCGAACAATTTGCTAATACCAACCTAATGACCTTTAATCTCACTAAATGTACCATACTACACTTTGGGAAAAATAATTTGAAGCATAATTATTTCCTGAACAATATTTGTCTTAAATCAGCATCAAGTGAAAGGGACTTGGGTATTCTTAACGACAATACTGTAAACTATTAGCTAACACTCATTGTAACAGAATTGCAAAAACATCAAATACAATCTTTAAATTAATAAGAATAACATTTGTCAACAAATCTGAACAATGTCTAATACCACTTTACAGAACATATGTTAGACCACATTTGGATTATGGCTCCCCTTTTTGGAACCCATATCATAAAAAAGACATAAATCAGCTTGAACAAATCCAGAGACGGTTTACAAAAATTATTCCTAAATTACCTAACAAACCATATAATACTGGACTTAAGGAGACAGGCTTATATTCTCTATCCTTAATAAGAAAAAGAGGAGACTTTTTGCTAACTTAAAAACTTATCAAAAATCCAGTACTAATGGAACAATGTGGTCTAACATTAGCTACAAAACACATAGTAGGCAGGATGCATAATCAGCAACTCCGAGTAAATTGGGCTAACATCAAAATACATGATAACTTTTTTAGTATAAGAGCTGCTAAACTATGGAATATATTTCCCCAAGAGATAACTAATTCTAGATCCCTAGATATATTTAAATCTGAGTTAGATAAATGGTTAAAATCAACTAATAATTTATAATGACCCTCTGCTGAGGGGGACAATCAGATTGGCCTTGTTCCTTCTTTTGTCCTGTACAAATCCAGTACATCCAGTACAATTCCAGGCCAACATTATGAGATAGTGAGATTTATGTATGAGGGACCTATGAGTGCTTGACCATGTTGGAATGGGGAGGGTAAGTATGTGGGGGGTAGCCAGTAAGAGAGGTAGCAGAGAGGGGAAGGGGTCATGGGTTCCAGGAGGGGTGGCAGATGAGGGCTGAGGGGAGAGCATGGGGTGCACCTAGAACAGTGGTCATAGCTGTTGATAGTAGAAAAAGTGGGCAGAAAGGTGGCCTCATCCAGAAAGGAAGATGGTATCAGAGCAAAATGGTTGCCTAGACAAAGGAGTCTCAACTGATTTGCTAGCTGTACATCAGGGGAGAGTTGCAGACAGACAGACAGACAGACAGACAGTTGTCAGGGATATAGGGAGGTTGATACTCAGGGAAAAATGAGTAGAAGAGAAAGAGCACCGGGAGCAGCAGAGTCAGGAGTAACATGGCAATAAAAGGAAGGAGACAATATGGGAAAACGCCTGCAGAAGGAGATGAGAAATCAGAGCTGCCTCTAGTGGCGAACTGGTATAGCCTGCTACTGGAGAAGCAGGCTGATTGGATCAGATGACCCTATTAAAGGGCATGCTCACCAGGGGAGCCGACGCAATAGTGTTGGCAGGGCCAAACTATGGTTGTCCTACGAGGGTTTCCTCCTAGCGTTCTCTCATGTGCCGTACCTGAAAGGATGTTTTAGGGGTGGGGGAGGGTGACTGTCTGCAGCCCTCACGACCTCCATGAACCCTCTAGAGCAGGCAGCTGGGAAGAAACAGGATACGCAGGCAAGATTTTATACAGTGGGAGAAGACCAAGGAGGAGGGATTGTGAACTTTAGCTAGGGCTAACCCTGAAATCAAGTTTATTAGTTTATTAGATAAATATGATATCTTTAGTCAGGCCATGCTATGCTCTGTTTACATGAACATTTGTTTTTGGGATAAACATGATTGGGAATGTGTAAAAAAAGAGCTTGTGAGTTTGAAATGTGTGACTAACTTTCCGCTTCATTTACAGTTAAAGTGCTTGTCTGGAAGTGGTTTCCAAAATTTATTACTATTTCTATTTAACCTACTGAGCCCCATAGCTTTACTTTAAGGCTAATACATAATGAAATAGTTTGATGTTCAATTCTTTTATTTTTGTCTTTTTGTGGGGCATTTGTTTGCGAATAAGAGAAAAAAAAATTAATTTGCTGCTGTTTTTTGCTGATTATAAAAAATCTAAAAGGTATACATGAATGAAACACCACTCATGCTGTATATATTTTTGTGCTGAACAATGTTAATGCTCACAGTACCATGCTATCATTTTTGTTTTAAAGTTATTCACATTTGAATAAGGTTAGTACTGCTACAGAGGCCAAACATTCTAAACCTGAATGAGTTACAAATGCACTATGACATAGTAGTACCAGGACATATATCACTATGACATAGTAGTACCAGGAAATATATCACTATGACATAATGCATCAAGAAAAAAATATCAGCATCTGCTCATATTCAGAGAGATATCACTTTTATTTATTTATTTAAGAGTTTTACCATGAAGACATGGGTCCAGATATTCAAGCTGCGCCATTCTGTGGTGCAAGCCCTTACACTGCTCAAAGAAGCTGCGCAGGGGTGTGGCCAGGGTGATATTCAACGGAGTTGTGCTTTTGAGCAACTTCTTTGAATATCGCCCCTGGCCAGAGCCACTATGCATGGCGCAGTGGAACTTGTGCCACCACAAGTGGTCAGAGAGGAGCATTCAGATGCAGTGGCGCAAGTTCCATTGCGCCATGTGCAAACCTGCAGTATTCAAAAGGTGACATGCAAATAGGGCCATAATTTATGGAAGGCACACGGGGGGGGCCATTTGTATCTAATTATAGCCCTGTTTGCACGCCATTAGTATGCAGGTGCACCGATCCCCGACGACTTGCACCTGGCGCCCTGCCAGGCAGAAGCCGTCGAGGACTGACGCCCCCTGCAGCCCGATTGCGGACAGAACAGTATTCCGTCCCCAGCAGCCCAATTGGGCATAATGTAAACTCCCCAGTAACCCGATCGCGGGCATACAGTAGTCGTCCCCCACCCCTCGACTCCCAAGCGGGCATACGCAACACCCACTCCTGGCTAGCCCGATGGTGAATACAATGCTCCCTCACTCCGACTAGCCCGATCGCGGGCATAACTCAACTCCCCAAGACCAATATCCCTAGTGGTCCAGTGGACGATGCTCGATCGCGGGCATGGGTCAAACCCACCCCAAAGTCCAATATCCTGGTGATCTGGCCCCCTCCCACCACCCGGGCCCACCACCCGCTCCCCGTCAGCTGGCGGCGGCGCACACCCGCCTGCCGCCCATTGACTGACAGCTCGGTGAGGGCTGCATGCCCAGTGGTTCAGAGCAAGATCAATGGGTGTGCAGCCCATACCATTCTAGAGCAGTCACATATCTGGACTGCCTTATGGTATGGGCTGCACGCCCATTGGCTCTTGCTCTGAACCAATGGGTGTGCAGCCCACCGAGCTGTCAGTCGGCGGGCGGCAGGGCAGCAGGCAGATGGGGTGCTGCCACAACCGGCTGACGGGGAGCGGGGTGGTGGGGCTCTGTGGGTGGGTGGGGTGGGGGCCACTAGATCACCAGGGATATTGGACTTTAGGGGGTGGGTTTGGCCTTTGCCCGCGATCGCTTCATGGTCCACTGGACCATCAGGGATATTGGTCTTTGAGGGGGGTTGATGTTATGCCTGGCGTATCGGGCTAGTTTGGGGTGGGGTGTTGCTGTATGCCCACGATCAGGCTAGTCGGGGGTGGGGGGAAACATTATATTATGCCCATGATCGGGCTGCTGTGGAGGGGGACTACTCTGCTGCCCGTGATCGGGCTACGGGGGGGTTACTATTATGCCCGTGATTGGACTGCGGAAGGGCACTGGGAACAAGTGGAGGGTCACCCATAGGTGGCAGCTGCTGTGTTGCACCCTGCAATGCGGCAGCTCACCTGTGGGTGGCCCTCAACTTGATCCTTTTTTGGCTTAAAGTTGTGCAGGCGTAGGTAGGGGGTTGCGCCTGCATAACTCTGCATGGCCCAGCTGAATATCGGGCTGTGCAGTTTATGCATGGTTCCTCCCCCTTTGGTTGCACATGTCTTCATTAGCATTGCGCTGTTGCTCAGCATGATTTGGGGGGTGCAACTGCCTCCTGCTGAATATCACAGAATGGCGTATATGGAGTTGCGCAGGTGCAACCCTATTGTGCATGGCTCAACTCTTTTGAATATCTGGGCCATGCTGAGCAGACTTCTGCTGAATTCCAGATGTGTCCTGGAGGTGAGGGGTAGAGGAGAAGTACAGCAACAACATTACAAAATCAAGAAACCATACAATTGATATTCAGGACAACAGTACAATCAGGTAGCACATTCTAGGATGTAGCCCAGTACTGTATGTATAGTGCAATACACAAGACACACAAGTACAATGAGCAATACTAAAATGGCACTAAGTACTAGGGGGACACATTAAAACTTATTTAGGAGGCAGTATAGTGCAGTGATTTAAGGCTGTGAGCTGCAAACCTGGAAACCTGGGTTTAAATCCCACAGCCCCACTTGCATACTGTGTGACCCTGAGCAAGTCAGTTAACTTCCTTGTGGTCCCAGGTTGCACCTATAAACAAGCTTTCAGCTTAGTGTGCCACTGCTGGCAAAACAAATGTAAAAAAAAAATGACACTAAATACTAGAAATAACTAGATAGGCCCTGTGCAGTCAGAGATTAGTTGCATGTGCAGGTGGAGAAGAAATGTACTAGAAAGAGGGAACTGAGATGTAAGGAGGAGCGAGTCAGATACTCGCGGGGAGTGAGTTCCATAGTTTAGGCATGTCATACCAGAAGGCTGCCTGGCCTGCACCAGTAGACATATGAGGACTGGACAAGACATGGGAGTCATTATTTCTAAGTGAGTATGCTGGAAGGTTAGAGGCTGTTAGGGCAGAGGAGAGGTAGGGGGAAGGGACTGAGTCCAAAATTTGGCCACAATCCTCGTGGAGTGGAACTGTCTGTAGCCTTTTAGTAAGGAGAGGGTCAAGGCCTGGTACAGGACACAGTGGTTACTCAATTACTCAGTCTTTTTGGACAAAAGGAGGCCGAAGCCCATCTAGATTGTCCCCCCCACAATGTTGTGGGACATTGTTACTCAGATTGTGTTAGTGCTAAGCCAGATGTCTAAACCTTTTTTTAAAGGAAGTAATAGTTTTGGAATCAATAATTTCCTGAGGAAGTTTATTCCACAGTCTTGAAGAGCTTAAGGAGAAGAAGTTCAATCTTTTGGTTGTTTTAGGTGTTTCAACATTCAGTTGTTTATTGTGCAGCCTTGGTACAATTTTTATTTCTGTAAAATGAACTCTGCATTGGTTCATTAAAATTGGAGACTGAAGGATTCTAAAGAGAAAGAGGAGGTCTCCCCTAATTCGCCCTTGTTCGAGGGAGTGAAGGCCAGAGGGTGGAGTAGGGATAGTCAAGGACAAAGTGACAGAAGAAGTGGAAGAGGGAGTCCAGTCTGGCTAAGGCAGACTTGGGAGTGACACTGTAGACTATGTCCCCATAGTCAAAGATGGGGAGAATTATGTGAGCAGGCAGCGGGATGCATCCATGGTTGCAGTATAATGGCACCAAGCCCGGGGTGCAGTTTCTTGTGGATGGAATCAACATATACAGAAAAGTTGCGGTGCTGGTCAAGCCAGACCCCAAGATATCTAAAGGAGCAGCAGGCCTCCAGAGTTGTCCCATCCAGGGTATGGAAGGTAGGGGTGGAGGGAAGCTGAGAAAGTCTCTGCTGAATGCTGAAAGTCACGGAGACAGTTTTCTCGGCTTTGAGACATAGCTGGTTTGAACAAAACCAGTGCTGAACACTGTCAAAGTCCTGCTGAAGTCTGGTCACCACATCAGAGGGCGTGGGACCTGATGTATACAGGATGGTGTCATCCACATACATATGTATGGATGTTTGTGAGCAAGCAGAGGGCAGATCATTAAGGAAAAGGGAGAACAAGAGCGGGCCCAGGACCGAGCCTTGGGATACACCAGCTGCAACAGGGAGGGAGGCTGAGGTAAAAGTGCTAATTTTGACAGACTAGGACCTGCTTTCTAGGTAGGAGTGGAACCAACTGGTGGCCAAACTGGAAAGCCCTACATGTGCCAGCATGGATAGGAGGAATGAGTGGGAGATGGTGTCAAATGCCTTAGCCAGGTCGACAAAAATGGCTGAGGTGATGTGCCCTGCATCCCTACCAGCTGGGATGGAATCAGTGAACCTTAGGAGGGAAGTGGTGGTAGAGTGGGTTTTCCTAAAACCGGACTGGAAAGGAGTGAAGGAGGAGGGAGTCAAGAAAAGTGGAGAGCTGTGAGAGAACTAAGTGTTCTTGGAGCTTGGCCAGGAAGGGGGGGGAGGAAAATAGGCTTGTAGTTTCCTGGGACAGAGGGGTCACCTCCCTTGGGGAGGGGGGATGACTGTGGCATGTTTCCACTCAGAAGGGACAGCAGTGAGGGAGAAGAATAGGTTGAAAAGTGAGGCCAAGGGGGGCTGACTATAGCGGGAGCCGACAAGTAGAGAATTTTGGAGTCCATACCAGCAGGGAATTTGCCCTTTGAAGGGCTGAGATGAGCAGTCACAGTGACATAATGGAATGAGAAAGAGAGGATGGGGGGGCCTGGGCAAGGATCATAGGGGGAGCCTGCTGGGCAGGTTGGGGGGAGGATAGCAGTGAAGAGGAGCAGCTTGTGAAATATGAGTTGAATTCCAAGGCCACAGCTAGGGAGTCTGAGACTGTAGAATCACCTACATTTAGGACAGGGGTGGGGGGCTGTGATGGAGGGGGTGAAGAGTGATTTTACCACCTTCCAGAATTTGGTGGGGTGGTTTAAGTTAGTGTTGAAGGTGGTTTTGAAATAGTTAGCTTTGGCCTGGTGGATTTGTCTAGCGCTGGCATTTCATAGTGTATGATACTGTTGGAGGTGGGCCAGACACTGAGGCGCCACAGCACCCTTCCCCACAGCCTTTTGTTGTGTAGATTTAGTCAGTGACAAACAGGAACACTTGTTTCCACCTCTATTTAATTCCTGCACCTTCCTCTGTCTTTCTCCAGCCTACCATCACTGCCCCGCAGTACCCAGCTGAGCACCGGGGCTTTGCTCCGCCAGCAGGCGGTTGGCGGCACCTTAGCTGACTCAGGGAACCATGAGGCCGGGAGGGACAGTGAGGGAAGACTCAGGAAAGCCGCAGCCAATCGGTGAGCGAGCACTCCTCTAGGCACAGCGGCCGATTGGCTCTTCTGCCCCATTGACTTTCACTGACTGAGCCTGCTATACCAAAACCTGTCTGGGAGTTGGGAATTTCTTCCCTGTTTTCTTGCAAAATCCCCCAAAAATAGAGCTGTCTTCTATCTGCTGAAATTGTAAAGGGATTCTGTTGATTTGTTGTATTTTTGCTGTAATTCTAAATCCTGGTATCCGAAGTGGGCCAGCGCTGAGGCGTCACTTTTCCTTCCTTAAACTGTGAAAAATACCTAAAAGTGCTGTTTCTGCTAAGGTAATTGCAAGGGGAAACTGTTGATTTATTGTTCTTCACTGTGATTACAAATCCTTTTTTGCAATTGCAAGGTGGGCCAGACACTGAGGCACCACAGCACCCCCCCCCACAGCCTTTTGTTGTGCAGATTTAGTCAGTGACGAACAGGAACACTTTTTCTATTTAATTCCTGCACCTTCCTCTGTCTCTCTCCATCCTACCATCACTGCCCCACAGTACCCAGCTGAGCGCCGGGGCTTCGCTCCGCCAGCGGGCAGTCGGCGGCACCTTAGCCTACTCAAGGAACCACGAGGCTGGGAGGGACAGCGAGGGAGGACTCGGGAAAGCCGCAAAATTTTTGCCCACCCACCCTTCCCCTCTTGTGTGTTACTTTTATAGACATCTTCCCGCCAAAATATCTTCCCCGCCCTCAACATTACCCTAAACCAACAAACTGTGTCACCGGCTTGCTGATCCAACCAATCAGCAACTTCACTACTCTCCCAGTAGCCAACCAACAATATCTCT
The DNA here is from genome assembly GCA_016271365.2 of Neoceratodus forsteri. Lineage (NCBI taxonomy): Eukaryota > Metazoa > Chordata > Ceratodontiformes > Ceratodontidae > Neoceratodus > Neoceratodus forsteri. Next base: position 1,693,970,830 of record CM028130.1, on the reverse strand, counting down.
CTCACAATGGGGAAGTTTACTGCTGATACTCCTTTCACTGTCAGCCATGGGGTTCCACAAAGAAGATGTCCCTGTCACACAACATAGGGTGATCCATCCGCCCAGTCTCTCTGAAACATCCCCATTGTTTGACGCTCAAACCCTCACATATGCCCTACCATTGCTGCATTGATTACAGTGGGGTGACCCTCAAAAGGAGACACAGACCACCAGAGACGTATTTCTATCAAGGCTCCACTACTGGATATACAGATCCTCCCTATGCCTAACCACCAAACTGCTACTTGGTGTCTTGACACAATTCCATAACCCCACATGGAGCACCCCAAAAGAGTGGCAACAGAATAAGAGAAGGAGGACCAAAGACAGCCCCCTCTCCCTATCACTGGCAGCCCTCATGAAACTCCTGCTCTTTCTATTGCTCTGTATTGGTAACGTGGAAATCAACCCTGGACCCCCCTGAATGTATTACCTCTCCATCAGACCTAACCTCAATTAAAGGCCTCAGTTTTCTGCATATTAATGTATGCAGTCTGTTGAAAAAGTTTACACTGATACAAGCCTGGGTTGCCCATACCTTGCCAGACTTTCTCGTGGTATCTGAGACATGGCTCAAACCCACCACAGCAGATAAGGATGTTAACCTACCCAACTATCAGCTATTCAGAGCGGATCGCCAAACAAGGGGAGGTGGAGTAGTTATATATGCAAAATCTGGTATACCTATATCCTGTGTTGCTGCAGCCTCTATGCCAAAGGAATTTGAATGCCTATCCCTAAAAGTCTCTCTCCCCAATACAGCAGCTTTTCAGCTAGTTGGATGCTACAGACCCCCCTCTGCTGACCTCAAGCTCTAATCCCACCTGGGGAATCTGCTCAAGCTCAGCACTGAAGAAGTCATTATTCTAGGTGACCTGAATTTCAACTGGCTTACCCAGGCAGCTGCACCTCTGGTATCACTCTGTGATACATATGGGTTCACACAGCTAATTAATGAGCCAACAAGAATTAATGCAAGGAATAGTAATAACAGCACACTGCTCGATATCATGCTAGTGAATAAACCACATCTATTCACACATGCTGAAGTGCTTCTCTGCGACATACAGTAAGTGATCACTGCCCCATCGCAGGGGTAAGATCCACCAGCAAAACAACAACCCCTGCAAAATTCCTCATGGGGAGATCCAAGAAAAACATCAATATCGAAGGATATTTACATGATCTAGCTCACTCTCCAAACTGGCAAGAGTTTTACCTTGCCCATTCTGTGGAGAAAGCATAGCAGTTACTAAATAGCATTATAATAAATGCCCTTAATACCCATGCCCCAATATCTAGTATCCGAATAAAAAACAAATCCTGTCGTTGGTTTTCAGCTGACCTCAAAGCTGCACTGCTGGAGAGAGACAAACTCTGGAAAATGGCAAGAAAAACCAAGGATGCAAATGACTGGATGATCTTTAGGAAAGCAAGGAATAGATGCACCAAGAAAGTTAGGAATACAAAGGCTGCCTTCTACTTGGCTGAGCTCGACTCCTCCTATCATAATCCTGCTAGGTTTTGGGGTACCATCAAGGGGATGGTGGGGCAGGATGTTAGTACCTCCCTTCCAACTCAATTACACCACAGTGATGGCCCTATCACTGGCAAAATGGAAATTCTGGGCGCCTTCAATAACCACTTCTAGCGGCTGGCCTTGCCTTTGACACCTCCCCAGCTAACCTGCTGAGGGAACAATTAAGCTCCCAGCACACTGGCGTTCAGAGAGCTGACTCTTCCTTCAGCTTCAAATCTGTACTGTTGAAGCAAGTAGAGGACCTTTTATGGCAGCTGGATACCAAAAAAAGCACAGGGGCAGACTCTCTGGACCCCTACTTTCTAAAGATTGCATCCTACATACTTGCAGTCCCCCTAACTCATCTCTTTAACCTATCTCTAAACTCTGGTTCTATTCCCACATTGTGGAAGACAGCCCAAGTGGCTCCCCTTCTAAAATCAGAGGACCCTATGGAACTTAATAATTACAGGCCCATTTCCATTCTACCAGTGCTATCCAAGATGCTGGAGAAATTAGTGAGTAACCAGATAAGGGAGTATCTTGACAATGCTAACCTCTTGAATCCCAGCTCAATCTGGATTCAGGGCCAAGCATAGCACTATCACTGCACTAGCCAAGGTCACAAATGACTGGCAAACCGAATTAGACAAAAAGAATAATGTCTGTGCAGTATTTCTGGACCTGAGCAAAGCATTCGATACTGTGGACCACGAGCTTCTACTATCATCCTTGCTCTCCCTTGGCCTAGATCCACCCTCCCTTAAGTGGTTCAGATGTTATCTCACCAGTAGGTCACAGCAGGTAAAAGCTGAAGGTGACCTATCCCCATTAAAACCACTGTTAAGAGGAGTCCCCAAAGGTTCTATCCTGGGTCCTATCCTTTTTGCCATTTATATAAATAACATTGATTCAACCCTCACCAATTCCTCTGTACACCTCTTTGCTGATGACACTGTTTTGTATGTCAGCAACCCTTCATCTGCAGCTGCTCGTGAAATCCTACAAACAGAATTCTCCCTGTTACAATATCAGTTACTTGAGAAAAAGCTTCTGTTGAATGCAAAGAAAACTAAAGCAATGATGTTCACGAATCAAAGCTCCACCAGTACCTCCTCTTGAATCATTCTCCCCCAGCTATGCACTATACTTGGAGAAAACCTGGAATATGTAGAAAATTTCCAATACCTAGGTGTGTGGATTGACAACAGACTCGACTTCATTCATCATTTAGAAGAACTGCTAAAAAAGCTTCGCCAAAGGCTTGGACTTTTCTATAGATTAAAACCCTTCCTAAACAGAGATTCAAAGATGAGGTTAGTCCAGGCCATTTTTCTCTCAGTTGTTGACTATGTAGACTTCCTTTATAGTCACTACCCCACCTCCTACCTACACAAGTTGGATACCTTATACCATAGAGCAATAAGTTCATTACAGATCTGCCATCTAATACCCATCACTGCTCTCTTTATGCTGCAGTTGGATGGGTTTCCTTCACCTCAGAAGGAACAGAAATGCAGCCCTATGGATTTACAGGCGTTATCAAAAAACTTCCAAACTACATTCTGGACTGCTTCACCTAGACCATTCCTAGCTCCTATGCCTAAAGCAACAACATCATCCTGTTCAAATTGCCCAAATTCAACACCCGGCTAGGGAGGGCAGCAATCAGCTATTCTCTAGCTATAGCATGGAACGCCCTACAAAAATCCCTAAAACTGTCCAATATTATTCCAATTGCATCCTTTAAACAGCGTTGTACAGTTTTCTTCACAGAGAAATGCAGTTTCTACCGCTAGAGCTAGCTTTGTCATCTCACAATCTCCCTCCCAAAAATTAACCATATATGGCATAATCTTTGTTCTTCAGTTCTCCCTCCCAGGTAGACACCCCATCTTATGGCACCCAGTAATACCCTCACCATCCTAGTATTACATTGTGCTGTGTGTTTGCCATGGCCCCTCCACTGGGATATGTATATACTGTATATACTGTAAATATTAGCTTAACTCTCCAATAACCCATTTTTATCATGTGAATTTTACTGTACATCACTGTGTTTATAAACATTTTTTTCCCCTGTATGTATAATTGTTTTATATAAGTGTATGATGTATCTGTTATGTATCAACTGTTGAACCTTGACCTTATCAGGTCCATCTTGTTAATGAGCCTTGCTCAATGATGTTCGCCTGAATAAATAAAGATTTGATGATGATGATCATGATGATGAGATCCGCTGGCATGCCGGAAGCCTTGAAGGACTTCCAGGGCTGGTCCCTTGCCTAGAGTAGGGCCAGTGTGTCAGCTGAGATCCAAGGCAGGTGAGCGCCCCTCACTCTGGCACATTTGCGAGGTGCATAGTGATCCCAGACAGCAATGAACTTGGTCTTGAAATGTTCCAGTGTGAAATCTATGGAAGTAGTCTGGTTAATGTGGGACTAGTCAATATTCACTAGATCGTTTAGGAAGGCGGTGCGGTCCCGGGCTCTGTGGGACCTAGTCAGAAGGATTCCAGGGGGAGGCTTCAGCCTGAATCTTTTCCTTACCATATAAATCATATGGTGGTCACTTAGGGCATCACATAAGAGGCCTGAGGCAACTATCCTTGTGGGTGGGAAGTGAGGGACCAGTCCAGGACAGTGTGGTTCAGTGTTTTGTGATTTAGGCAAGTAGGTTCAGAGATTTATTGGGACAGGTTTAGCACAGCCACCTGGTCCTTTAGCTTGGAGCTTGCCCTGGACAGACAGTTAAAATTGAAATCCCCTAGTATATAGAGCTCACCCCCTGATGGCCAGGGATTTTAGAGTACTCAGGTGGTCCAGGATGTAGGACAAAGGGGAGTTAGGTGCACAGTATGATCCAGCTATAAATATTGGGATTGAGAGGGGGAGATAGAGTTTTATCATTAGTGCATCTATGGACTCCGTAGGCAAGGATAGCGAGACAGGGTTAAAGCGGAGTGCTGATGAGATGTACATAGCTATGCCACCACCTCTTTTGTTAGCAGGGTGATCATGATGGATGACTGAATTGCCAGGAAAGAGATTTTGTCATCTTTGTTGCAGGACTTTAGCCATGTATCGGAGATAATCAATATGTCAGGTCTGAGGGATAGAGCTAGAGCTAGAGGATGAACCAGGGTTAGTTTTCATAGAAGGCTGCAAATATTTAGGTGGGCTAATTTTATTTGTGGAGGGAGTAGGAGGGGAAGGAGTGGTTAGGTTGAGTGGTGGGACTAAGACCAGGATTAGGCTCAACATCCCCAGCAGCCAGTAGCAGCAGCATGAATAGAAGCTTGGCTTTGGACAAAGCCCACTGAACATTCAAGGAGGTGGTAGGCAACTGAGTGTTAGCCCATTGGGGGCCCTGTGCATGGAGTATTAGGGCTATCAGCCCTCAGTGGAATGATGGCGGGAGGATGGAGGGACTAACCAGCCGAGAGTGTTTGCGGCTGACATTGAGAGAGCAGATGGAGGCAGTAGTGGTGGTTGTAACATTTGCCCACAGGGAGATAAGTGCTAGTTAGCCTGTGTCCAATTCGGGATATGGGGGGAGGGGGAGTGACACCAAAGGGGCAAGTATTGTAATAATGGTTAAGTAGAGAGGCAGCATAATGGAAAGTTTGGCAGCAGTTACTAGTGGTGGGAACAGATAAGCTGCAAATGGGAAAGTGGGCTGATTGGTAATACACCACACTTGATCCTGCATTATGTAACTTGGAGTTCATTAAGGGTGGTGGTGGGGGTGGCGGGGTTCCAGGTTATTCCGAATTCAGAAATCCTTGGCCAGAATGCCATACCTGTTTGCGGGTGGGAGGGTCTGTCTGTGGCTCAGGGGAGGGCTTCTACCAGCTGGCCCTCATGACCAATCCTTGGAGGAAGCTGAGGAAAGAAGCAGAGAGACAGAGAGTGAGAGAAATGGCTTATACAAGGTAGGTTGGGGTGGGGCTCATGAGGTGGGGGTGTGGGAAGGGGGAACAAAAGAAATATGGCTTTCTGGATGGGAGGACCAGGGAGAAGCAGCAGCTAACAAACCAGCCAAATAAAAGCCTTACATGCTGCAGGGGTTATCGCGCGGATGAAGGTACAGCAAATAAAGTCAATCAGTAATGTAGATCAGCCAGCAAAAAAAAATAAATCCGAATAGTACAGCAAATAAAGTCAAATCCAAGTAATTTAAATCAGCCAGCAAATAATGTCAATCCAAATAATATGTTAGTGGCAGTAATTAAGCATATTATAAAGTAGCATATCAGCAGCAGTATGAAACTGAGAAATTAATTTAAACAAGCAGCTGCAGTAAAAGGGCTGATAAATGAATTAAACCTAGCAACTGCAGTGATAGGCAGAGTACACATTAACTGGCAGCAGCAGTACTTGAGGCAGAGGTTAAATGAAACAATCTTACAGCACAAATACATGCTAGCCCCAGGCAATGAGTGAGGATTTGGCTAGAACAAAAGACCAGGCAAACTATGGGCCAGATATTCAAAATTTAGCATGGGGCACAAATCCGTTGCACTGGACTAGCGCCAAATTTACACCCGACTGCTATATTTAAAAGGACATTTAGCGCCAGCACTAGGTGTTAGTGCCAATGCTAAATTATAATGTATGCAAGGGAGGGACTGAGAGGAGGAGACCTGAATGCCAGCACACCGGCATATTCAAAGGTATAGCGCCATGCTACAGGCATTAGCGCAGCCTGTAACGCGGCACTGAATACCACTGAGAAAAGGCCAGTGGTAATGTGCCGGCAGTAATGTGGCAGCAGTGCCCCCCCAAAGCATAATTCCTGATCCCCGGTATTTGACCTAGTTATGTCCCTGGTAGTCTAGCGGTCCCCCCCAAGCACGTATCCCGACCCGTTGAATATAATATACATCCCTTTCCCTGGTAGTCAGCAGTCCCCCACCTGCCATTTATCCCAATTCCCATTTGAAAATAAATAAAGATCCATTTCCCTGGTAGTCTGAGTGCTCCTTCCTACCTCAGTCGGAGGCCGGCCATGGTGGTGAGAGGAGGGTTGAGCCAGTCACCGGTTCTGTTCACTGACATTAATGGGATGAGTAGGGTGTCACTGCCAGGTGGGGGGACTGCTAGACTACCAGAGAAATGGATCTTTATATATTTTCAACAGGGTCGGGATACATGCTTGGGGGGGGACCTCTAGACTACTAGGTAAATGGATCTTTACTTATTTTCAAGAGGGGTTGGAATATGTGCTTGGGGGTGGGGGGACTGCTAGACTATCAGGGAAATAGATCTTTATTTATATTAAATGGGGTCGAGATCGTGCTTGGGGTGGGAGGACCACTAGACTACCAGGGAAAGGAAATTATATTTACATTCAATGGGTGTCAGGATACGTGCTTGGGGTGGGGGACAACTAGACTACAAGGGAAATTTATTTTATTTTACATTAGACGGAGGTCAGGAGTCAAGCAGGGGGGTGGGGGGATCACTAGACTACCAGGGTTTAAAGTGAATTGTGGGGCTACCGGGGGAAGGGGTGCATGCTGGAGGGAGACACTAGCCTACCAGGGAGTAACAGACACACAATGGAACAGGGACCATGAGGGCAGAAAAAGACTGCCTGGCCCAGCCAGTCTGCCCTGTCCCCTATCTACTGGATGTGCTGCATATCCTAGTTCCTAGTGATCCTACAGCCTATGGCCACCTGCCCCCACCTGGTTTGCCTTATGCCTGTCCCATGCATTGCCCCCCCCACTGTGTTTCACCTACTACTGCAGGGGGGGACCTATGTTGTTGGGGGAGGCATCCTCCAGTGCATGTATGGCCATGGGCAGTGCGTCTGTGTTTAGCTATCGATCTTTATATATATATATATATATATATATATATATATATATATGAGCAAGAAAACTCCATTTAATGCATTAGTTAGGGTTGTTCCACAGCGACAAAAGTGAGAAATTCACTGTTAGGGTTGAACCCCTTGGACCCCCGCCACCCCAACCCGGCATTGGAGTGCACATTGGGATCGTCAGCCTAACTCTCACCCCATGACATGTGTAAGCAGCAGAAGTATGGGAGAATGGGGTGAGGTTAGGACCCACTGATCCCAATCACATACTAATGCCGATTGGATAAAAGGTCAAGTTTCAACCTAACAACAGTTCTCGCTGTCGCAATGAACAACTAACAGCATTAAATAGGAGTTTCCTCTAATTTCCTTCTTTTTGAGAATGATAATGAGAAATAGTGAATGTAATGCGTTGGCGGGGCGCGGGGCCCTTCAGGCCCTGGCTCATAATATCGTTGGGCATGGGGCCCTTAGGGCCCAGCGCCCCACCACATGATGTGTTGTGGCATACTAACAGGACAGCAGCGAAACAGAAATGCTAACAGTGGCGCATATGGTAACACAAGCACGAATGAGAACAGAAAGGTTAGCACATGGTGGCGAGGCGGAATGGTCTGCCACGTGATGTGTTGTCACATGTAACATGGTGCCTGCAAACAGAAATGTCAATGGGCATGGTGATGTAAAGTGAAACAGTAAGATAAACAGTACTGTAGACAGAAATGGCAAAAAATAACAGAAAGCATAGCGCAAATGAAAATGCAAGGATAACGCACATGGTGGCGCGAGCGTCAATGGTAAGTGAACAGATGCGGATCCATAGCGGAAAGAGGCAACAGTAACAGTAATGTAAGTGCACAGGCTGGTTTTCCCCAAAACCTGCATTGAGAAAGACAGTGAGTACAAATAATGTATGCAAAATAATGAGTATCGGCAGAAAATGAGATCTTGGAATACTAAATACATTATATCTCAGGAACCGTACGATGTGAAAAAAAATTTAAAAGTCATATTATTTACAACTGTCCTGGCTAATTTGAATCTTAGCCCCATTGTGGGGCTAAGATATTTTCCGATGAAAAGTCCGTATCTCGCACCGTTTCCGAGATACGGGCCCTGAAATGCGCGGCAAACGCCGTAATGTTATCCTATGGGAAAAAAAGAAAAGTTCGGAGTGCCATAACTTTGCCTCCCTGTAATGTTTTTTCACCAAACTATGGAAAGGCACATCTGTGGGTTGTTGGCTGTCTTCCCTCCAAATTTCAGGAAAAAAGACCAAACCGTTATGTTGCAGCAGGGCTCCAAATGATTTCTGTTAAGTGTCGGGCGCCGTAATGTTATCCTATGGGAAAAACCGTCAATTTTGGAGTGCCGTAACTTTGCCATCATGTGATATTTTTTCACCAAACTACTGAAAAGCACATCTGTGTACTGTTGGCTGTCTTCCCAAATTTCAGGAAAAAGACCAAACCGCTATTTTGCAGCAGGGTGCCAAAGGATTCCTGTAATGCTGCGCCGTAATGTTATCCTATGGAAAAACTGTCAACTTTGAGTGCCATAACTTTGCTGCCATGTAATATTTTTCAATACAACACTGAAAGGCACATCTGTGAGATGTCGGCTACGTTCCTCAAATTTCAGCCCAAAACTCCAGCGGTTATTTTCAGTGCAGTGCCAAAGAATTGCTGTCATTTCCCACAGACTAGAAAATTACTGTCGCAATTTAATGAAAACTTCATAAAAATTTGCTACACTTTCGTGGAGCACAAAGTAATTTTAAAGTACTTTACCAGAAATTTGAAAAACATATTTCTGGGGTGTTTTACCACAAAATAAAGACATGGCAAGCATTCTCAGGGCCCGACTAGGTGAATAAAAAAAATTAGGTTGCTAGAGGGTCCCAAATTTAAATGCCAACCATTTTTCTGATCACAAACTGAAAACAAAATGGCCAATTTGCAAAAGTAACAGGCCCATTTACGAAAGTAAAAATGCATTTGCGAAAGTGTTGAACTTTTTGTTAACTTTTCCCATTGACTTATAATGGGAAACTGTTTTTTGAATAACTTTTGAACCGTTTAATATTTTTTCACGAAATCTTCAAAAGGCACATCGGGGACCCTGGCTGCATGTTTCCCTGAATATTTTGGGCTGGTCATGCAAACCGTACGACCTGTAGGTGCGACCACAGAATTCCAGAAAAGCATAAACGTGCGCACAGATCACACTTAATAACTCCACAGCCGTATAGCCGACCAGTATGAAACTTGGCAGATCCCAAGGCCTATGGTTCTTGATCATAAATTCCAAATTTCAGGTAAATCCATCAAACGGTTGCAAAGTTATTAAAGTGCAAAGTTTGGGGGTTTAACATAGAAATGGCTCCTCAACCCTAACTATGGTAGCACTACCGTGCTACCATAATATATATATATTTATGAACCGGCGATCATAAATGGAGAAAGCTGATTGGCCGAGAGGTTTTCAAAGCCATGATGATATCAGGCTACATCATCACGGCTTCAGAAAACCTCCGGTCACCAGCCTTCTCACTTCTTACTTTCAAAAATTCCTCCAACAGCAGCAGCAGCTCTCAACTTTAAACGCAACTCGCAGCCTAATTTCAAACTGACAACATGTGCACGCCCCCCCCAAACAACAGAACAACCGCTCGTGGGAAAATTAACTGAAAAAAAAAAAGTCACTCATACAAAACAACAGCAGCCGACCAGCCCGCTCCTCTAGTTCCTCGTTCCAGATACCACTTTCCCATTTAACAGCCAGTAAAACTGTCGCATCATCAACCGGCCCGTGACATATCATATTCCCCGTTTAACTCACACTAAAAGGGCTGCCCCCTCCAGTCCAGTGTTAGCTGTATGAAGCGCGGCTCGGTCAGTACTTTTCACTGTACCTGATGAGACTCAGGAGGGATAGTGAGTGGCGACTTGCTACAACATAATATAAAATCGACCGAGCAATGTATGCTTAAACTCTCTCGCAGAACTGGCGTGAGGTGGAGGATGACCTACAATACTCAAAAACATCGCTACCGTGACACATCACAAGCAACAAACAGCAGCACCACCTACTGGAGACATAAACTCCAGACCTCCTGTACACAACTCAATTTACAACAGCTGCCCAAAGAGCCCTCCAGGAACTACTTTATTAAAAAGTACTCTCCACCACCTCAGAAAATACCTTTTTATCAGAAGGATTTAAACATTTTTTTTTTACTGCTAAAACTTGAATTCCTGTTCATAATATAATAATGCACCAGGGTATGTGGTATATCGTGGGATATGTCGCTACCGGGTCGTTGACTTCTCGGCCTGTGGCCTCGTGCCCAACCACCCGAGGCATGACGATATCCCATGATATACCACACCCTGTCGTGCATTATTGCTTAAATATATTACATACACACACACTGGTCCTGCTTGCACAACTGCATGGGTGTATTGCATGCATTGACTGTGCCTGGCAACACACAGTTTCTGCTGCTTCCAGCCTGTACTTCTATTCCGACCAACAGGGGATGCTGTGGACATGCCTTGGCCTGCAGTGTCCAGCCTGTACTTCCAGTCCGACCAAAAGGGGGAACTTTGTGCTCCATGCAGTAGCACCGGGCAAACTGCATGGTAATGTATGCTAAGCAGCACCTAATGAGATGCAAATACACCTGTTTGTCCATGGATTACCTAAGTAGGCTCATTTGCGTGGGAGCTTTGAATACAGTTCCCGTTTGCCCCGGGCTAACCAATTTGCACCGGGCTAATGTGTTAGCACTGTGCAGTGGGGTTAGCCCCAGGCAAGCCTTACTTCAGCATAGCACAGTTCTGCAGTGTGTGGCTCACGTTGTTTGCAGTCATACCTATCAACTGTCCCTGATTTTCAGGGACGTTCCTGATTTTACCTCACAATTTTACTCTGTCCCTCCTAAAAATTGTGTTTCCATGACCAAACAGTGGGGGTTATAAGCATAAAATAATGTCAAACATTAATATTACAGACATGTTCCTCCTTAGAAAATGCATTTTACACTAAACCACTTCTTCTATCAGCTTCCCGAGTGGATATCACCAATTTTTAGAATGTGTCCCTGATTTTAAACCTTTGTCCCTGATTTTTTTAAGCCTTGTCCCTGATTTATGAGGCAAGGGGTTGAGAGGTGGTGAGCAGTTATGGAGCGGTCCTCGTTCCTTTGTTTGAAAAGGGCATCAAAGATTCCAGGCCGTTTAAAATTCAAAAATCCTCAGCCAGAATGCCGTACCTGTTTGTGGGTGGAAGGGGGAGTCCATCTGCTACTTGAGAAAGAAATGAGGGAGTTAAATATTGTAGATAATACACAGCATGGGTTCAGATCTGAGCATTCCTACACCACAAATGTGTTATCTTTTTACAATAATATTAGTCAGGGCCTAGGTAATAAACTACAAAATGGATGTTATTTTACTGGATTAGAGGAAGGCCTTTGACAAGGTCCCCCATGGTCATCTCATTAAAAAATTGGAAACTTTAGGTTTTTCCTATCATCTAGTTAACTGGATAAATGTATGGCTAACCAATAGACCCTAGAGAGTTGCCATAAATGACAGCCTTTCAAACCTTGGCCCAGTCACTAATGAAGTTCCACAGGGCTCGGTGCTTGGCCCCATTGTATTCAATATTTACATTAGTGACATGCAAATAAGCACCCATAATTGGCTGTCCAAATTTGCAGACAATTCTAAACTTAGGGGATTGGTGGATAACAAACAAAACTCAGATATACTTAAATTAGATTTACAAAATATTGAGAAGTGGCCCTAGAAAATAAAATGGAATTTAACACTGACAAATGTGTGGTCTTGCACTTTAGGACACACAAACCCGAAAATAATTACTATATTAATAATAGTCTGCTTAAATCAACCAACAAAGAAAGGGATTTGGGGATATTGCTTAATTCCACACTCACATCCACTAACCACTGTTTAAAAGTGGCAAATATGACTAATGGGTTACTTAAGCAGATAGAGTGCTCCTTTGTTACAAGATCTGAGCAATGTCTGATTCCGTTTTATAGGGCCTGTGTCAGACCATTCATTGACTATGGGTTGCCATTCTGGAGCCCTCATCTTAGGGGTGATATTGACAGACTAGAGAGGATCCAAAGATGGGCAACTAGGATGATCCCGAGACTATCAAATATCTCCTAGAAAATATAGACTCCAAGCAACAGGTTTAAACTCACTGCATAATAGAAGAATTAGAGGGGATCTACTTTTAGTTTATAAGCTACTGAAAACTCCAGATCTCATGAATTAATGTGGGCTTACCTTTACCACCAGGCGAATGGTTCCTAGCCCCCGAGCCAGAATCAATCTTAGACTCAACTTCTTCTCAGTAAGGGCATCTAAACTCTGGAACAAATTGCCATAGGAATTGGTCGAATCTGGTAGTACTTAATCATTTAAAAAGGGTCTAGACTATTGGCTAAACCAAAACCTGACAATAAAAATTACCCACATTGTGTGGGGGAAAATCTAGATGGGCCTCTGCCTTCTTTTTTCCTATAAAAACCTAGTAAACCTAGGGGATGACTTCTTCCAGCTGGCAAGTTATCACAAAACATAATTTGTATAAGTAATAGATATACCACTCTGAGGTGTGCGGTCACACTCTGATATACGCACACCTTGGTGTGCGTTGTACGCACAAGGCCACAGGCCAAGTGCATCAACCACCCAAGGGCGTATATCAGAGCTCGACCGCACACCTCAGAGTGATTTATCTATCTTATAAAATGTCAAAATTGTTTTGGAGGGGGGTAAAAGTGCAGGTGTGTGGTCGCGCTCTGATATATGCACAGTCATGTGGTGCTGGGCATCCAATAAATGGACAACAATTTCCTGACCCATTTTATAAATATATTTATAACATGGGGTACAATAAAAAGGGAAGGCAATTGATCAATCAGCGTCACATCACTGTTGAGTAATCCTCAATATACGCACAGTTGGTGTGGCAAGACACAGGATCAGTGGGCAGAATGGGACTCGTTAACTCCTGCAACAAATGTAACTGCAAAGCAGATCTTTCTTAAGTGAGTGGAGCAAGAGGTACTGAATGCAAAGTTGCAATTGTTGAGGTATGCACTGTACATAATTGCCATACTGTTGTTTCAGCACACACATAAAGATGGCGCAAGACAGAGAGAGAGAGAGAGAGAGAGACCTAGACCTAGTAGCTTTCTCCTGATGTTAATATGTAGTGGCATAGTATCCCATCTACATCCCCCTGACTGTCACTGCAGTGCCCCTTGATGTCTTGGTTTCTGATTGTCCCCTGGTTTCCAACTGTCCTGTTAGTTTTGTGAGACCAAGAGTATATCAGACAGAGAGACACCAGGTGCCAGAGGTAGTTAGGGAGAGACTGAGAATGGGAGGGGGCAAGCAGGCTGCCGTGGCCACCAGAGACAGAGTAACACAGAGCAACACAGTGTGGACTTTTTAGAGAGAGACAGAGACAGAGATAGAGATAGAGAGAGAGAGAGAGAGAGAGAGAGAGAGAGAGACAGAGAGAGACAGAGATAGTATAATTCAAAATTGCTCCAGTTTCCTCTGTCAGTGTGTGTGTGTGTGTGTGTGTCTCTCTCTCTCTCTCTGAATTGACTTCATGGACATAGCAAGCAGTCAGGAGAGAGCATGGTTTGGCTGCACACAGTTGCAGAAATAGTACAGCTGGACTACACATTTCATTGGAAGGTGCTGCTCTCTCATTCTCCACGGGCGTACTATCATTGACAAGTAGTGTCCACTGTCTGTGTTCCGGCACGTGAGAGAGAGACACAGCAGGAGAGACACACTGTACAGCACCGTTGCTGCAATCTGCTGAATCGCTTTGTCTGTCTGTCTCTCTCTCTCTGTCTGTCTCTGTGTGTCAGGACAGTACAGTTCCTGTGGAGAGGCTGTCCCCTCTTCCCTGTTCTAGCTCTTACTGAAATCCTCATTCATTGCCATTTGTTTATCATTACCAGTAGTAGTACCAGCAGCACAGAATCCCCATAGTTGACTTACTTTCCTTGCTTTACTGTTTACTAGCAGTAGCACAGAATCCCCATAGCTGCTTACTGCACTGTGTTCCATATCAGTCTTACAACTAGCAGCATGGGGCACATCATGTGACTGCAGTCGTGGGGAATATCTTTCCTTGCCTGGCATGTTATTTAATTGCCATTGCGTTACTGTGTACCAGTAGTTCCATAGACTCATTTACTTACTTGCCATCCCTGTCGTCTGTGTGCAGCATATGTGAGCACATTGAAAGAGTGAGACTACGTTGTCTGGGGGAGGGATACTTCATAAAATCTTTACTTTTTCATATTTTTATATGCCTTCCTTGTCATTTTATGACACTATAGTAACCCCATGTTATAAATTCAATAACCCACAACAGGGTATGGGATTACTGGGGATTAATCAATATCCCAGGTGCTGTGAGGGCACTCAGTCTGCAGCCTCATACCTCACAATGCACCTGGGGTGTTGATTAATCCCTAGTAACCCCATACCATGTCATGGATTATTGCTGACATATATATTAAGAGGCAGTATAATGCAGTGGTTTAAGGCTCTGAGCTACAAACCTGGAGACTTGGGATTGAATCCCACAGCCCCCACTTGCATACCGTGTGACCCTGAGAAAATCACTTAGCTTACTTGTGCTCCCAGGTTGCACCTGTAAACAAGCTTTCAGCTTAGTGTGTCTCTCCAGGTAATAAAAAATATATATATATATATATTATACTGGCATGGTAGCACCAGTGTAGTTAGGGTTGAGTAAGATGTTTAGTGTTAAACACTTCGGCAGCATTCAACAAAATAGCCTAAACTTTTGCATGTGCAGTCTGGCAGGCAGGGTCTCAGGATATGAAAGGTTGTGTGACAGCACCTTGTGTGGTTTCTGTGATATGCAGCATCAATTTTTAATTAATTTTTTTTTTTTGCTATACTTTACATCTTTTTTTTTTTCGCTCTTACATGAAACCTAGGCAGTGCAGGATTATTTTCATGAAACTTTCAGGATAGGAAGTAGCCTGTGATGAGGTAATGCCTTTTGAAGGTTTCGTGAAAACATTAAATGGTTTAAGAGTTACAAGATTTCAGATATTCAAAACTTTGCCCCGGGCAAAAAATGTTTGTGCAGGTTTAGCACGGGATTAGTGCGGGTCTGCTATATTCAAAAGTCCAAATAGCATGGGCAAACTGCATTAGCCCCAGGCAAAATTATAATGTATGCAAGGGGCAAACTGACATGAATACAGGTGCAATGCTATATTCAGTGACTAGTGCCGCGCTAAGTGGTTTTGTGGGACTTAGCGCAACACTTAGCACGGTGCACATTACTGCCCAGGAAAAGCTTGTCTTAGCCCTGGGCAATCACCTTTGCATGACACTATGGCTTTGTGCAGTGTTTGCGTGGGTTTAGCGTGGGTTTTTGTGCGACCCTAACAAATAAATATGACACACAAATAAAGCCAAACATAGAGGAAGCATGCTGCTAACTGATGGCATCACAATGATACCATCATCTGCCACCAGTCCCAGCCATGCCAGGCAGTAAGTGGTGACCCTGCCACCAGTGGACAGCATGGCAGTGTGGCCATACAGCACACACCTGCGGACCACACTTCTGTGGACACCAACAGATGCCAGCACACACATGCAGCATTGTGAGCATGGAGGATGTTGAGGGGATTGTGTATGGGTGGTGAGGCTGTGCCACAGGCCAGGTGTGGCCACCAGGTTGGGACACATCATGCAGTGCACATGGGCCAGTATTGGGAATACCCCAACACCAGTGTGCCTTTCTGATAATATATGCCCCCCTCGGCCACATACCGCACAGCTGTACAATTGCTACAGCACACAAAGCCAGAAATGTACATGTCACTGTGAGCATCCCATGCCACAGGTGCTGCATCTGTTGGTCACACAACAGCATAACAGTAATGTCCACTGTCAGTAAACACCTGCAGGTTGGGCCTCTCACTGTGTATAGTGCAGTCATCATCACTGTCCTACACACCATAGGCATTGCTGTGTCCACACACTACTGGCCCCTTGCTACTGTAGTCTCTGCTGTGCACTGTAGCATGACCTACACTGTGAAAGTTGCATGCAGCACCACCACCATCTGTGCCAATGCTGTGTTGTCCCAGTACAGCTGCAGGTAGCAGCGCATGTGGAAGTAGTGTTCAAAACTGTATAACGTTTGCCCGTGTTTAGCGTAGGGCTAAACAGTTAGCCTGGTGCAAACTGCATGCAAATCAGGGCATAATGAGATGCTAATCTGGATGTTTGCCCACAGGCTTAGTTAAGTAGGCTCATTTGCATGTCACTTTTGAATATGGCAAAGTTTAGTGCTGGGCAAATGTGTTTGCACCGGGCTAATGGTTTAGCCCTGTGCTAAACCCGCGCAAACGTGTTAACGCTACGCTAGGTTCGGGGAATATTTTACAGTTTTGCACACTGTACTTTCACATACGCTACTGCCTGCAGCTGTACTGGGTCCATGCATTTGCTGGCACACACATTGGCCACATAGTTCATCTCTACCTACCTTCACATCGCTGTGGACTGTGTTGCTGTTGTGGTTTGCACTTCCTGGTTGCCATATTCAGAGCTGTCTTATTCCAGGACTAAGTTTGCCCTGCACTTCCAACCCAGTTTGCCCGCCTCATTCCCATGCTATATTCAGAAGCTGTTTGCCCCAGGCTATTCCTTTTGAATATGGCTTGTTTTGTGCTCCGGGCTAAGTTTGCCTGCCGGGCAGTGCTAATTTAGCCCCTGGGCAAAGTTTTGAATATCTGGCCCCAAGTCTTTTTTCTGAACATGTTCAGTAAGGTATTTGGATAATTCTGTGATGTGAATGATAAAGAACAGTAATTTATCATTCATGATTTATCCATCGTGAGAAAAGATATTGATCGTAAGGGCCAACATCTAATTTTTTTAACTATAAAACCATGAAAACCATAAAAAATTATACACTTTCAAAAAACAAATACCTGAACCTAGGTAAACAGGCCTGTTTATCTAGATTATGATATTAAGTTTTTGAAAATATGGATGGAAATAAGGTTTCTGGGCACACAAAAATCTTGGGTACTCAGTTTAATGAGAGGAGCCATTCACCCATGTTCTCTATTTATTTATTTTTTTTTTATTTATTAAATTCTCGGATTACAAATACCTTTGAGCAGAAACTGCTCATTTACAAAGATTCCACATCAAAGGATGAGGGTCAACATACATACAGAGGTAGTAAAAGAATGCACAACAAACAACCAAAACAACTAAAAGAAAAAAATAAAGATACTCAGTTATAACATACTTTGAGATAATATTCATATAACGAGCAGTTTGAGTAGGCAGCTGTCTGTGGTAACAATAAGAGACAGAGGGCACCATAGGCAGTTAGTATTGCAGGCGTGCGACCGGGAGAGGAAGTTGGCAGGCTAATGGGCCACTGTATGAGAACAGTGCAATTTTCTTGGTTTCTGTAGCCACGGCTGTAGTCATGCTGTCGGCTGGAGCAGTAACAGTGAAAAAGAAGAACAAGAATCAGTGTTATATGGCACCTTCATACACATTGTATCCCAAAGCATTTTACACAGAAACATAGAATTTGATGACAGATTAGGACCGCTTGGCCCACCTAGCCTGCCCATTTTCCTACCTGATGGATAAGCTGCAGATCCTAGTTAACCAACAGCCTACTTCCTTCTAACTACCACTAGAATTGCCTTATGTCTGTCCCATGCATTCTTGAATTCTCCCACTGTTCTTGACTCCATGACCTCCTCAGGAAGGCTGTTCCATACACCCACAACCCTCTCCATGAAAAAATACTTCCTCACATTACCTCTGAGCTGTCCCACCTCTACCTTCTAATTGTGCCCCCTTGTTCTTGCGCATCTCTTTTTCGTAAAGATGCTACCCTCTTGGACTTTGTTGATTCCCTTGAGGTACTTGAAAATTTCTATTATGTCCTCCTTTTCCCCTCCTTTCCTCGAGGGTATACATATTAAGCACCTTTAGTCTCTCTTTGTATGGCTACTGGTGCAGACCCTGCACCATTTTAGTTGCCCTCCTCTGGACAGCTCCATTCTGTCTAAGTCTTTGTGGAGATGGGATCTCCAGAACTGCATGCAGTACTCCAGATGGGGTCTCACCAACTGTCTGTACAGAGAGATAACAAATTCCTCTTTTCTACTGCTGATGCCTCTCCATATGCATCCCAGTATCCCCCCAGCTCTCCTTACTGCCTTCTCACATGGCTTGCCCACCTTTAGGTCATCTGATATAACTACCCCCAGGTCCCTTTCCCTTTTTGTTGTTGTTAGTATCTCACGCCCCATTGTGTATGCTTCCCCTGGGTTTTTGTTTCCTAGGTACATTACTTTGCATTTCTTTGCGTTAAATCTGAGCTGCCATATATTTGACCATTCCTCCAACCTTGTCAAGTCCCTATTCATCCTTTCCACCCCAACTTGTGTATCAACCCTGTTGCAGATCTTTGTGTCACTTGCGAAGAGACATACTTTTCCTTCCAGTTCCTCTGCAATGTCACTTATAAAGACATTAAAGAGGATTGGTCCCAGTACTGAACCCTACGGTACCCCACTAATAACCCTAATTTCTTCACTGTGGACTCCGTTTACTATTACCCTTTGTGTCCTGTTGTCCAGTCAATATTTTATCCAGGCTACCACCTTGGGGCCCACTTCAGGGCTGGTTAACTTGTATATTAATCTTTTGTGTGGGACTGTGTCAAATGCCTTGCAAAAGTCTAGGTAGGCCATGTCCACAGCCCCTCCCTGGTCTACTACTTTGGTCACCCAGTCAAAGAAATCTATTAGATATGTCTGCATGACTTTCCAGCTGTGATTCCATGCTGCCTTGGGTCCTGTGCCCCACTGGCCTCTAGGTACTCAACAATTCTTTCCTTCAGAAGTGATTCCATCATTTTTCCCCACCACTGAGGTCAAACTAACTGGTCTGTAGTTTCCTGCCTCTGCCCTGCTCCCACTTTTGTGAAGTGGAATCACATCCACCCTACTCCAGTCCTCAGGTACCACCCCATCCTCCCATGATTTGTTAAAGAGAGTAGTCAGTGATGTCGTTATTTCTACCCTTAGCTCTTTTACAATTCTTGGTGAATCCCATTAGGCCCTATTCCTTTGTCCATCTTCTTTCAGAACCCTTTCTTCTGTGAATGGACTGGTATTGACCCCCTATTCAGAGTGTTTCTCTTGTTTGGTTTAGGTACCTCCCCCTCCTCTTCCTTTGTGAATACTGAGCAGAAATATTCATTCAGTATCCTTGCTTTTTCACTGTCACCCTCTGCCCACATTTGCTCCTCTTTATTAAGCCTCAGTATCCCTCCCTTGGTCTTTCTTCACTCCCTAATATATGTATGAAAGATTTTATCCACCTTCTTAACAGAGTTGGCTATCTTTTCCTTGGTTTGGGCCTTTGTTATCCTGACTGCCTTCTCTGCCTCCTTCTGCTTTAACTGATAAAGTTCTCTGTCCTGCTCCTTCTGTGTTTCCTTCTATTTCCTGAATGCTATCATTTTCTCTTTAACCTTCCCTACCACCTCTTTTGAGAACCATAGTGTTTTTTTGATTCATTTTGTTTTGTTTATTTGCTTCACACAAAGGCCTCTTGCCTCTGTGATGGCTGTTTTTATTATTCCCCTTTGTTCGTCCACCTCTCTTTCTTGACTGCTTGTTAGTGCTTTTCTGAGGCACTCTCTATTTTTCCCCAAAGCCAGCCCTTCTAAAGTCCAATACTCTTGCTTTTGTATGGCTTGACTCTATGGTAGTGTTTATCATGAACCACACTGTTTGGTGGTCACTTGTTCCCAGGTGGCTACCCACTTCTAAATCTGAGATCCTTTCTCTGTCCCCATTTGAGAGTACCAGGTCTAAGATTGCTCCCTCCTGAGTGGGTTCCTATAGTAGTTGTGTGAGGCATGCCACTTATATTGCATCAAGAATGACCCTGCTCATGGATGTGCCTGCAGCAAAGGTGCTCCAGTTAACATCTGGCATATTCAGTTCCCCCATTAACAATATCTCCCCTTTTTCTGCCATTCTAAGGATGCCTTCTATCATTTCCTTGTCCATTACCTCCCCCTGAGATGGATGGGGGTCTGTATGCAACTCCCGTGTAGATTGTGGTGCCATTTCCTGTCACCAGGGTGAGCCACAGTGCCTCATCTACTCTCTGTTTATTCTTTAGTTCTGTTGCTTTGATCCTTTCCCTTACATAGAGAGCTACTCCTCCTCCTCCTCCTCTTTTACCCTCCCTGTCCCTCCTATAGATTGTATATCCTGGTATGTTGTCATCCCAGTCATGGTTCTCTGTATATCATGTTTCTGTGATTGCCACAATATCCAGGCATCTCTCCTCCATCAAGGCCACTAGTTCAGGGAGCTTGTTACACAGACTATGGACAATGGTACTCATCACCCTCCATTTTTTGATGGCATTACCCTTTTTAGCTCCATCCCTGTCCTTACTGCCTTTGCCTTTTTTTTGCATTTACCCCTGTCTCTACCTTGGTGTTTACTTTGCTAATTACTGTGTTTTCTGGGGGAGGCTGGGATTTCCCTGCTCCTTTTCAGTGCCTCCCCCTCTTGACTAGTTTAAATGTGTGCCAATGAAGCATTAAAACCTGTCACCTAGGATTCTGGTTCCCCCCTGGACAAATGCAGACTATCACGCCAGTATAGGCCTACATCCATCCAGGTGGCTCCCCAGTCCCCAGTGAAGCCAAAACCCTGAGCTTCACACCAGTTTTTCAACCATTTATTGAACCCCATGATGTGGAGTACCCTAGTATCACCCTTGCCATAGACAGGTAGCACCTCCGAGAAGGTTACTGTACATGTCACTTGTCTAAGGCCCTTCCCCAACTCTGAAAACTCCTCTTGCACTGCTCTGATCCCATTCACAGCCAGGTCTTTTGTCCCTAGGTAGACAATGACATCCATCTCTCTCTCTCTCTCTCTCTCTCATGCACCTGCTCCCACAATCCTGAGGATTTGCTTCCTGTCCCTCCAAGCCATGGCACCTGGCAGGCACCTTATCTCCCTCTCCCCTTCCTCCCCCACTTCTACCCCCAATGATCAAGTCCCCCACCAGGAGTTGTTTTCTTCCCCTGTGGGGTCCCATGCCACACTCCTGTGAGTCTTCTTTGTGGAGGTTCCTAGCATCCTCCTTGGTCTCCACTGTGGGTGCCTCCATATAGGAACCACTCTCTGCCAGAACAGCATATGAATTGACAAAAGGTACAGCTGGAGGAATGCACCTCTGTTCCACCACCCTTTCCCTCCCTGAGCCCACCTTGGTCCAATCACTCCTTTACCAACAATGCAAGACCGGTAGTGAAGAAACTCAATGTGTAGTGGCAGCCATTTCACACATCAACACCCACACACAGCCTTGAACAATTGCATGAACCTGTTTTATGGGAAGGGGAATGTTGGCAAGGATACCATGGAAATTCCCCATCTCTTGTCTTGGGGTGCCATTGAGTGCTGGCCAAGATGGAGGATCTGTGTGTGGAGACAATAGAGGTGGAGGCTGTGATGGAGTTCTCACACCCAGCCACAGCTTGAGGATGAAGGAATCATCATGTTTATGCCAAAAGAACACAATGAGCATCAGGGTGTTGCTGCGCCCATAGTATAACCAGAGAAAATGATGGACATTTCTGATGAAGCTACAGACACTACTGTGACACCAGAACAAAATATGGGATGTCTGACAGAATAGGTTACAGCAAATGTGGCTACTGCAATACCAAAAGGATGCACTGCTACAGCACAGTCTAAGGAGGCATGAGACAGCTGTTCTGGACAAACAGCTGATGGGAGAATACGGAGGAGTGCAAAGAACTGCCAAAACTATCTTGGCAGGGCAGCAAATATGGAAGCAATTTCATTTACTGGACAGAGAAAATGAGCAGTCAGACAATGTTTGGTCAGCTGAAACCATGCTAAAAAATAATGGATGGACTGAAGATGGAACGGGACAGTGGATTGTGACAGGGAGATCTTACCAATCTTGAGGACTGAGCTTTTCTTAAATTGGTTGCAGCAGTTCTTCTTTTTCTTAGCCTAATCTATCTTTTACAATTTCTAGTCCATAAGGTTGGCCACCTATGGGCACCCCTCCACTTTCTTGACTATGCTATAGTGTCCTCTTTAATTTTCCTTTATGCCTCTCAGGTCCTCATACAGGAAGGTTATTGTGGTGACCTCGAGCTGATGCAAAACAACAGGCTGTGTTCCTTGTTGTTGGATATAGTATGTAATAGCACTATGTCATAAAATACCTTGATGTATATGCCTTATGTGTATGAAACCTGTAAATGTTGAAAATACCATGGCACTAGGTGTTTTTGATAAAGGTAAAAAGTTACCAGGGAACTGTATTATAAAAATTAAGTGACTGGGATAGAGATATCCAAAACCCCCCATTATGTTATTTAAATGCATGTAAATTACAGATTGTTTGAGAGGCCCTTTGGCACCATGCATTCCTGCTTTAAGCTAAACCAGCCTAACATTTCATGATGATTTCCATATACATCCCATGTTGCTTTGCATTATGTGGGTATGTGTGATGTTGTGTTTCCTTGAAACTTGGCTTTATTGCCAATGCCCTTTGGGGTAACCCTTGCTTCAGTGCTTCTGCACTGAGGTCCTTTGTCTTTAGCCTGTTTTTGGGGGTTTCTTTTCTTGAGCTCCCCATCACCCAAACACACAAGACCAACATAGGGAATTAATTAGTGTCCTTTGAAGAGATAGATCAGTAGATCAATGGGTCAGTAGGTGTTGACTAAATGCAGAGGAAGGGTATCCAAAGTCTGTTGCTGCCAACTGATGTATTGAAGAAGGGACATGCCATTGCTTAAGGTGATTCCTTGTGTTTTAAATATACATCACACAAAGATTGTGTGTTGAACCTGAAGTTCTGTGTCTGGTCCATCTGTTATCCCATAGCCACTCCACAGACTTGGTGTTAGCAGTGGGATAACTTGCAGGAAACATCTGGATTGGGCTAGGGGAACATTTTCTAGAAGATATTGCCCAGCTATCCCAGGTGGACTGATGCACCAGGAACTGCCAGAGGAGAACCTGGAGAAGAAAGTTTGTGGAGTTCTGACCAGAACCATGGTCAACAGACTTGGAGAGAAGCTGCTGCCTGTACTGGACCTGGGAGCTCAGAGGAAGGCCTGCTTAAAACAGGTACAGCTAGAAAGAGATCGAGACATTAAATAGAGAGATAGAGACATTGAGCGGAGAAGGCAAGATGCCAAATGGGCAGATACCATGAGAGTCTTGCATGTCATCAATGCAGGACAAACTGAAAGAACCAGTAGCCCAAAAAATATTAACCTCTCCAAACTATCGGACAATGCTTACACTGAAACCTACCACACAATGAGGATCACGCAAACATGCACATGGCCAAGGGAACAGTGGGTTGTTTGACTGGCATTGCACCTGACAGGCAGTGCCCAGTTGGTTTATAGCCACATGGACTCCTGAGAGGCACAGAACTATTACCATGTGAAGTAGGAGGTCCTCAGGTGCTAGGACATAAATACTGAAACCTATCACCAGAGGTTTAGGTTTCTTAAAATTCACTCATTGGATAAGCCCTGAGAGACTTAGGCCCATCTCAAGGAGCTCTGCTGCAAATGGTTGCAGACAGATAACAAGAGCAAGGACCAACTTCTGGAGGTGGTAATTACTTTTTTTTAATGCTAAAGCCCCCTTGTACCCCACTCCCCACCTACTGCCAGCATCTCGGACAGAGCTACCCCATCTTGCTGTGGTTTGGCCCCTGGGCAGGGAAGGGGGAGGTTTGTTCCTCCCCACCAATCAACCCTGGTGTCAGGCCGCTCTGTTCAAGGCACTGGCTCCAGGTAAGGGAGCAGGGTCATGTTGCTTTTTTGCCTTTTTGTTTTCCCCGGTACCCCCTGAGGATATAGGTGGCCAAGGAGGTACGTAGAGAAGGCTCATGCTGAGATGTGATGCCTCTCTGGAACCCAGCCAACATCCTCCCCTCCCATGTGGTGCCTTTTTGCACCACCACCCGTGTGCACCCAGGTGGTGGCATTGCAGTGGGAGTGGCATCCCTCCCTCCTTGGAGAAGAAGAGCACCCCAGGGCACTCAATCATCCTCCCCCAGCCAACCCTCCAGCTGGAGGTGGTAATTTTTGAACAGTTTATTAAAGTTTTACCCCAGGATGTGCAATGTTGGGTTTGGGAGCATAAGACAGATTCTGTGGACAAAACCATCACATTGGCAGAAGACTTCCTGGCAGCCTGACCATTCAGACCTACAGGGTTCCAAGGGACATCATCAGCTGCAACCACCAGCAATCAGGTAAGGAAACCTTTTACTTATAAACTGTCAAATCCAGCCCCAGTGAAACAAGACTGGAGTGTGTGTGTGTGGTGGGGGTGAATTCCTGTAGCAGGAATTGCATGTCATGGGTGCCAAAAAAAGGGACATTATGTAAGAAACTGTCCTAATACAAAGAAAGAGACAGCTCACCTTGCCTTAATGAAATGGGGTCACTTTATGGCTACTGTGTAGATTAGATCACAGCAGATGATGGGACTGATTGATTCAGGGAGCTGCCAGACTCTTGTGCAAGCAGATCTGGTGACTAGGAATAGGCTGTTTAGTTACATGGTGAGATACACATGAGAACGAGAGGTCGCTGGTGTGAATTTTTGTTTTTTTTTAGCAATTTTTCACAAAATCCTGCTATCCTCTAGATGTAGCTATGTACCATGCACCGTGAGTTGTTTTAAATCAGGAGGTTGACCTCTCCATGGATTGAACACAGATGGAGCACACTGAGCACATTGAGCCACGGGCATGGGCCTTTGGTTCCATGGACATCCTGTGCCTTTTGGTGCCTTTGTGTGCTACGATTTTCAGCGGTGTTTTTAGGGTAGAGAAGTGCTCCCCTGAGAAGCCTAGAAGTAAAAATCTCCAACGAATGCACAATAGAGATTTTACAAAGATTTGTGAAACACTGCTTTAAATCTGGGGTTTCTGGCCTAGTTTCTGGACAAGCAAGCAAGCAATTATAAGAACTTAAAGAGAAAGAGAGAATTTAAGAATTGGTGAATATTGGTATAAGAAGGATGGATTTTGTGATTTTGAGAATTTGGACTCAGTCCCAATACTGCTGTTATTTGTTACCGGGACTTATAGCTTGCAGTGCTAACAGTCCTTCCCTTACATTCATTATAATTTAGCATCGGTGTTAACACCTAGCGCTGACGCTAAATGTCCTTTTAAATGTAGCAGTTGGGTGCAAATTTGGTGCTAGTCCAGTGCAACGGATTTGTGCCTGGCGCTACCCTTTGAATATCTGGCTCTCAGATTGTAATGAATACACAGAGTACTCTGAGAGACAGACAAAAACAAGGTCAGGGGAGAACCCTAGGGACATATGAACAAACAAGCCTAGGATGTATACTAACTTAGAGAAACCAGAAAGGGATCCTATAGCAGCATTTAAATTGTATAGGTCTCACAGACCAAGCCTGATGCAAACACCAGGCCCCCTTTTCTATTTAACACCAAATCTAAGCCACAAGCCATGTATTTCATTGTGGTACAGTAACATGGCCATGGGAGAAAATAAAATCTGCCACATGCTGCAGGCAATAAAAATATCTGTCGGTCTGCCCACAGAGAAGAGGATTACTAATCACTCTACTCGTAAAACAGTGATTCAGTGGATAGTGATGTACATCCCCCACAGAGGTGCAACAAGAGTCAGGGCAATGATCACTGCAATCAGTAAATAATTACGTGTTCTTAGTGACGCAAAGTAGAGAAGAACTTCTTCCTTCTTCGGAGGAAAAACTAATACAGGTACTATGCAGCAATCAACTAGTAATGCTATACCTAAGCCTGTGCCCGAGAAAACAGCAGTTACAGTGAACAGACATCTCCTGAATGAACTTGTGAATTTCAACTTGTTTGGGGATGGCAACATATACCAACCTACAATTTCCATCACAGTAAACAACTACTATGCCCCCTCAGAATAAAAGAAGGCATGTACCTGTAGTTATCTCTGATTCCTCCTTTGAAGAGGACTAGCATGTAAGAAAAACAATGATAAATTGCTACTCATATACTGAGTGTGTCGTTTAGTAATATAATGGAATCTGGTGCTGAGTGTTTTTTTTTTGTATTTTATAGGTTACCTCTCATCCCCCACATGTGCTTGGCATGAGCAGCAGGCACCAACACAACTGATGTCGCGCAGATGACTCCCAGAAGACCTTTGGCCTGCTCACACACGTGATGCACTGTGATCAATTGGATTTCTTCAGTTGAACTCGACAAAGAAAGAAACAGTGTTTTCTTCATTTTCAAATTTTTTTAACTTAATCTAGCTTGTTTGCTTTGCTTTCAAACAGAAGTAAGTAAATGGCACCAATAAAGCATTAATAACTTGATTCTCCTGGCACAGAAATTCTTTTTGCTAACAGTCTTGGTGATGTGTGCTGGCGGGGGGTGGAGGGGATTTTTTGTACATACCAAAAATGATGTACTCTTAATATTTGTCAAAAACCTCATACACTATTAAAGATAATGGATGGGGTTTTGTCGGTAACAAGGCTGTAATCATTTCGTACATGGCAACCGCTGTAACCTCTCGAGCTGGCGCAAGAGGTTGACGGTTGTCATGGTAACCTCTCGAAGCAATTACAGCCTTGTTACTGACAACCCCCCATCCATTATCCTCTATATGCTGGATTGTTTTTAACATTATATTGGCTGTTTTTGCTACCTTTTTACAGTGATCTGTTGAAGATAATTTGTTATTGACGATTACACCCAGGTTCCTTTTCTTGTCTACAGATGTAATAGGTTTGTTGTTCAGATAATATGGGTTTTCTCTGGTATCCTGGATTATTTTTACCAAAATGTAAAATGTAGCTTTTGTCATGATTGAAAATCATCTTGTTATTTATAGCTCATTGTTTAACTGTGGTAAGATCAAGTTGAAGAGCAAGATGTTTTGATATTGAGTCATCAGCAAAATTTACTAATATAATTAGATGAATTGATCTTGAGGTCGCTGATAAATATATTAAACAAAGAGGCCCCCAGAACAGAGCCCTGTGGAACCCCACTATTGACACTCTTGACATCAGATAGCTGACTATTTATCCTGACTTGCTGAGTTCTTTCCAAGAGCCAGCTTTCCACCCATTTGATCAAATCACTAGTAAACCCCATGGATAATATTTGTTCTGTCAAGATGTTATGGGGGACTTTATCAAAAGCTTTACTGAAGTCAAGTAGTATAATATCCACTGATGTTCCCTTATCAACACAGAGGCTGACATTGTCATAAAATGACACTAGGTTTGTAGTAGTTGAGTAGCCCTGTCTGAAACTATGTTGAACATTGTCAGAAAACCCTAATATGATTTGTTCAGCCTCTAGATATTGTTTAATAAATGTTTCTATGATTTTACTGGCTAATTTGCCTATAGTTCTCAACACAGCCTCTATTCCCTTTTTTATATATGGGAATCACTGTAGCTCAATGCCAGTTGATTGTTACCTTTCCCTCCTGCAGAGATTTGTTAAATAATATTGTTAGTGGGTAAGCTAAGAGGGGGGTCAGTTCCTTGAGCAATCTAGGGTGAATGCCATCTGGACCAGGACTAGTTGTACATTTCTGGATATTCAAAGGGGTTGTGCCTGGTGAAACAGAGTTGCACCAGCTCAACCCCGCATTCTGCCTCAGTGGGATACTGAAAGGGCTGCCCGGCGCAGCGCAAATCCCGATTCGCCTGGGCACAATGTAATGGTATGCAGCACAGATGCGGGGGCATGCCGATGCATATGCGGCACTTCACGATATTCAGCCTGGGAAATGCGGTGCATATGGTGGCACAGTCCTGCAGTGCGCCGCATAGGAGGGCTCAAAGTTGAGCGGCAGAAGAGTGGGAACAAGTCCCAGCCACCCACAGGAGGGCTGCTGTATTGCAGGGTGCAACACAGCAGCCACCATCCAAGGGTGGCCACCCCCCACCCAGAACACCCATTGACAAGCACACATACCCCCCTGGCAGTTTAGTGGTAACCCCTCCCTCCCCATTGTGGTGATCACTGGTTAATACCATAGGAAATCGCTGGTAGTCCAGTGGTACCCCCCACCCCAGCTCTGATCATGGTACAGCACCGTATGTATAGTTCTTGGTAGTCTAGTGGTCCCCCAGCCCATTGCCACAATCATGGTACAACTCTGCAGACTAATTCCCTGGTGATCCAGTGGCACCCCCACCTCTCCAACCCACAGAGAATCCCTTGCCACTCCACTCCCCCATCATTGGTGGGTGGCCACACTGTGGACCAAAGGACTTAGGCTTACTGCATACACTGTACCTGTCATTCAGCAGGTGGCCAAGTGGTGTGTGGGCAGTTGTGGCTGCCTGCCAATGACAGGGGGAGCGGGATGGGCAAGGGGTCTCTGTGGGTGGGAGGGTGGGCTTCCACTGGATCACCTGGGAATTACTCTGTGGAGTTGTACCATGATTGTGGCAACGGGTAGGCAGACCACTCGACTACCAGGGACTATACATACAGTGCTATACTACGATCGGGATGGGGCAGGGGGTACCACTGGACTACCAGGGATTTTCTACGGTATGGATAATACCAACAATCGCTGCAATGGGAGGAAGGGGTACCACTAGACTGCCAGGGGGGTATGTGTGCTTGCCAATGGTGTTCTGGGTGGGTGGGTGGCTGGGCAGGGGTGCACCCAGGCTTGCACCACTGCCCAGCGCAGTCTGAATATCTGGGCCCTTATGTCCCTAAGGGACACTAGTACATCACTCTCAGTTAGAAGATATGAAGTTGCCCGTGTTATGACTCACATTAGGCTTCCTTTTTTCCATGAAAACAGAACTGAAATAAGAGTTAAATAAGTTAGCAGTAACTGTATCATAATTAATAACAGTCTCGTTATTTAGCAATGGTTCAATTAATGTAGAACTATTTTTATTGTTATTTTTATAGGCAAACAGAGATTTCTTGTTGTCTTTTGTATTGGCAGTCCTGAACTTGGTTTTTATTTTAGCTCATGTGATTAGCGTCTTTATCCGCTTTTGCTCCTTTCTATATTTTAAAGTATTGACATCAGCAGGGTTATTTCTAAATCAAAAATATACCATTTTTCTTTATGTTAATTTGTCTCCTTATACTAGAATTTAGTGATGGAATGAAAAAACTTCATTTAATGCATCAGTTATGGTTAAGGTGACAAAAGTGGGAAAATGAGACATTAGGATTGAGGCCCTAACCCCACCCCACCCCCATCCTCTACAGACCAACAGACACTTGGGTGTGCCATGGGGTCATGAGACTTAACTCTCACCCCATTCTCCTTTACTGTAGCATGTCAACCTGGAATAGGGTGAGAATTGGGCCTTGTGACCCCATGGCACACCCCGGTGTCTGTCGGTTTGTCGAGGATGGGGTGGAGGAGGGTAACAGCAACGATGACGCCAAAGGAAATGCAAATGGAAGCGCATATGCAAACATAAATGGTAATGCACAGGGTGATGCAAAACAAAACACAAACAGAAACAGTAATGGAAATGCAAATGGTAACAGTATCTCAAATGAAAACATAAAGGGTAATGCACATGGTGGCGTAGATGGGAATGCTAATGCAAACAGTTACAGAAACGCAAGTAGGAACGCTAACTGTGACAGTAATGAAAGTGCACACCCTTTTTTTCACCAATATCTGCATAGAGAAACACAGTGAATACAAAAAATGTATGCATAATAATGGGCCTCGGAGCAGAAAATGAGCACTTGGAATACTTAATTGCTTATATCTCAGGAATCATATGATGTTGAAAAAAAATTAAAATGTCATATAAATTATGGCTTTCCTGGCTAGTTTTTTACTTAGCCCCCTAGCTTTTCTGAGATATGGGCCCCGAAAGGCGTGGCAGATGCCGTAATGTTAGTCTATGGGTAAAAAGCATCAACTTTGGAGTACTGCAACTTAACATCCCTGTAATATTTTGTCACCAAACCACCAAAAGGCACATCTGTAGGATGTTGGCTTTCTGCCTCCAAATTTCAGCCCAAAAGACCAAACTGTTCTTTTGCAGCAGGGTGGCAAAGAATACCTGTTATTTTGGCCATAGTGTCGTAAAGTAGTGTCTCAAATCACAACACTTTCGCAAAAAAAATCACGAAAGTGTCACAAGTGTGACACTACTTTGTGACACTAAAGTTTATGAAAATTTCAAAAACATATTCTCTGCGATGTTTAACCCCACCAAAAAAAGACATGGCTAACATCCTCAGCGTCCAACTAGGTGAACACAAAAATAATTGTGTCCCTAGAGGGTCCCAAATTTAAATGCCAAGCATTTCTATGACCACTAACTGAACAAAATAAGGCTGACTCACGACACTACAGGGGTCATTTGCGACACTAAAAACTGCATTTGCAACACTGTTGAACTTTTTATTAACTCTTCCCATTGACTATAATGGGAAACTTGTTTTTTGAATAACTTTTGAACCGTTTAATATTTTTTCATGAAATCTTTGAAAGGCACATTGGAGACCCCTGCTGCATGTTTCATTAAGTTTTTGGACCAGTCGCACAGACTGCGACCTGTAGGCGCGAGCAAAGAATGTGCAAAAAAAGTGTAAATGCACTACAGAATGTCGCTTTATAACTAAGCAACCACATAACCAACTGTTATGAAACTTGGCAGATCAAGATATCTGTGGTACTGCTCCATGCCTGCCACATTTCAGGCAAATCTGTTGTATGGTGGCAAAGTTATTAAGATACAAAATTTCACAATTTAGCCTTAAATGGGGTACTCAACCCTAACTATAGTGGCACTACCGTGCCACTATAATATATTCAAGTCAAAAAAACTCCATTTAATGCATCAGATAGGGTTGTTCCACAGTGACAAAAGTAAGGAAATTTGATGTTATGGTTGAAACCCCATAACTCCCACCTGCTCCTCTCAACTGGCATCATGGTGTGCATTGGGGTTGTCAGCCCTAACTCTCACACCATCAAATGTATAAACAAGCTGAAGTATAGGAGAATGGGATGACAGTTAGGACCAATGACCCCAATGCACACCCCGATGCTGGTTGAGGGGGTGGAGTGGGAGAGTTGCAAGGAAGGGTTTCAACCCTAACATCAAATTTCCTTACTTGTGTTGCTGTGGAGCAACCCTAACTGATGCACTAAACAGAGTTTCTTTAACATGAATTTCCCTTCTTTTTGAGAATGAGGAGTATAAATAGTGAATGGAATGTGGTGGTGGGAGTGCAGGCCCTTCAGGCTCGCGCGCTCCCACCACATGATTTTTACCCACATAGTAATGGTAACCACAATGGAAATGCAAACGGTACTGCACATAGTGATGCAAATGTAAATGGTAATGCAAACGGTAAGAGAAATGCATGCGCACAGTAATGCCAAAGGGAACAGTAATGCAAATGGAGACACAAACGCAATTACCTACACAAAAACACCACTGGTAATATGCATGGTCATGGTATTGCAATTGGAAATGCAAATGGTAATGGTAACAGTAAGAATAACACTAAAGAAAACAGAAATGAAATGCAAGGCACATATGGAAATGCAAACCATAACTTGCACAGCCACGGTACCACAATTCGAAACACAAATGGTAATGGTAAGAGCAAGAATAATGCCAAAGGAATAAGAAACAGAAACACAAATGCAAGCGCGTATGCAAACACAAACTGTAATCCGCACGGTCATGGTAACGCAATTGGAAACGCAAATGGTAACGGTAACAGCAACGATAATGGCAAAAGGAAGAGAAATGCAAACACAAACACAAATGGAAGGGCGGCCACAAAAGGAAATGAAAATGCACATGATGATGCAAATCAAAACGTAAACAGAAACAGTAGTGGAAACACAAATGCTAACAGTAACGCAAGTGCAAATGAAAACGCAAAGGGTAGTGCACACGGTAGCATACATGGGAACGGTAACGCAAAGAGTTACGGAAACGCAAGTGGGAAACGCTAACTGTGACAGTAATGAAAGCGCACACCCTTTTTCCCCCAAAAAGCTGCATAGGAAAACACAGTGGGCTGGATATTCAAACTGTGCCCAAAAAGTGCGCAATAGCAGGAGCAAGCACAAGTCCATTGCGCCCATGCGCAATAGACATGATATTCAAAAAAGGAGCAAGCCAAATTGTTCAAACAGCCAACATCTGAATATTGCACAACTTGCGCCATAGTGCAACTAGGAAGGAGAAGCTGAGCAGATACGATGTGCTATAGCGCAACAAGGGATGCCCAACTGAGCAGCCCAGAGGTGCCACAGCACAAGCAGGGAGCCCCCCCAGCAGCAGAGCAATGGAACTGCAGAACCAGGGAGGTAGGAAGGGGCCCATGACCGATGCCACAGATGGGCACAGGAACACACTGCAGAACTGACAATGCACCCCCACACCCCAAGCACAGCACAACTGGGGAAGGGAAGGAATATCCACCTGCCCATGGGGACAAGCAAACAAAGCACAGCTGGATCATGGTGCCCCAGCACACCCACCAGCAAGCTGAGACTGCCACACAAGGAGGGCAGACTACCCCATGGTACAGCAGCCCCCCGTGCACAGCACACCCTGCACTGTGACCCCAAGACACCCCCCATGAGCAGTGACCATCACTGCATGAACCCCCATGCATACCCCCACTGTCACACTGCAACCTCGTGTACCACAGAACCATACAAGCCAGACCCACCATGAGCACCCAGCAGTGGGTGGCAGCACACAGCAATGCAACAACGGCAGACACAGTGCCAACATGCACAATTCCCCTGAGGCACAGCTGAGAGACCGAACATGTGTCACCACAAGAGGTACCCCACACAGGAAAGGGCATGCCCCTGACACCACTGCCATTGATACAGCACCCTGCACAGTAGACAAGTGTCAGAGCGCGACCCACCATGAGCCATAGCAGCCAGCACAGACACCCACAGTGCTGCATGGAAGCATGCAGCACACCGGATGCAACACAGTGCAGGGGAAAACACACACCCATACCCTCGGGTACACCAACACAGGGATGCAGTAGTGTGGCAACCAAGCCCCCAGTGTGGGCCCATGTAAACTGTGCACACACAGCCTGCAGTCCCCCATGGCACAGGGGTGACACCCACCCTGTGCATGAACTGTGGCCCTGTATGCCACCAGCATATGCCTGGATCACAAGTCACAGACAGTGGTGCACAGCCCCTGCAACACACAAGCCACAGCATGGAGGTGGGACAGCAACTGCGGAGGCCACAGTGTCACCCGAGGCAAACATGCACCACACCAGTGACAGGAGGCAACCCAGCATTGTAACGGCCACAGTGGATGACCTGCAGGGACAGCCACCACTGACAAGGCAGCAGACATCGCAGGCCACAGACATGCAAGGGTGTCAGCTGCACAGGCCAAGGACAGGTTGACAGGGGCACAATGGACCACTGCACACAGTAATGCAATGCACAGAGAACAACATACACCACAGATACTGACTGATAGCCACTCCCACACCAGAGACACCTCCCCATGCACACACGCACACACATACCCATGATTGAACCACCCCAGATGCCATGCACACCACTGCAACTGAGCACCTATAGCCAGCTGCAGATCAGAGACCACCACAGTATTCATATCAAAATTACTATATTCAAAAAATATAACAACAACACCAACGACTATATACAAACATGGGGTGGAGGGACAGGAACAAGGTGGGGGTGGGTAAGGGACAAGGGTGAACAAATGGGAGTGGGAAGGTGGGGTGTGAGGGTCGGTCAAAGGGCGGAGGTTGTGCTTGGTCATTGGCATCCAGCCTGCTCCTCCGCTGCCTGGGGCCATTCCCAGGGTTGCCTCCTCCTCCTCCTCACCCCATGCTGATGGAGATCCTGTAGGATGGCAAGGGATTCTGCCACCACGCAAACCAGATCCTGGATGGACCGCTCGATCCTCAGGAGTATCCGCACACCTAGGACAAGGGATCAGAGTCAATGGGTGTGACTGTCCATTCCCCTGCAGCCCACCCATCATGCATGGCATACAGCCATGTGCCCCGCTCCTGTGATGGTGTGCACCCACCCACAGTGACCGTGTGCACAAGACATGCCCAACCAGACGGCAACAGCCATGTGTACCACTGCACACACACACCGCCCATGTCCAGCACAGCACAACCAAGGCCGTACAGGAACATGGCTATGAGGTGGGCAGGTAGTGCCACAGCCATGTGCCCAGTGCACACATGGACCACCATTGATGCAATCCCAGACATGCAGTGCCACTGGACAGTGCTGACTGTCACATGTCGCATGCATGGCAGTGGTGTCCATGAATGGTGGCCATGCCCTGCTCCCCACCCTGTCACACAGCATGCAATAGCAATCATGGTGTCATGGCACTCACCCTCATCGGGTTGTCGCTGGCATTGGGGTTGGTCCCCGACATGCTCCCGTTCAGCATCCACCACCCTCCGCTGCTGCTCCGTGGCCCTCCTCCACTCTGCCATGCCTGTGGGAGACAAAATGAGAGAAACACATCAGTACAAACCCAAAGCATATTCCCCCTGCCCCAATGTGTATGCCCACCCACCCAGCCAGACCCATCCATCCCATACCCTGTAAACACCACCACAGCCAACCCTAGACCATCCCTCTGCTATGTGCTGGACACATAAGACAGTGTTACCCATATGGACCATACAGGTGTGTAGACATATCACCCACCTGGATGAGGCACCACGCCCCTCCTGGCATGCAACCGCAGACGTGCCAGTCACTCAGGCTCCCTCCATCACAGGTCCCCATACCAGTGCCTGCACTGCTCAGCCATCCTCCTGTGGCCAGTGGCCGCCTCCAGGTCATTGGCCACCTCTTGCCAGACATGAGTCCTGGCCCTATCCAGTGGCACCTCAGCAAAGAGTGGGCCATAGTATGGCTCCACAATGGCCACAAGGTTGGCCAGCTCAAGGGCACTCCACTGAGGGGCTCTTCTGTGTGCCATCTCTAATGCTATAGTAGGCAATATGGCGCTCCGCAGCATGGCAACCCCACGTGGAATTGCTGCGCAAAAAATTCGCCGCCATTCCCTATCGTGCTGTTGGTACAGTGCTGCCATTCCCTATTGTGCTGTCACTGAACAGTGCGATAGAGCTGCAGACATGCCAGACATATAGCACCAAGGGGGCAAAGGTCAGGCACAGGGTCATGGGTCTCTGGCGCAAGGCCACGCACAGTGCCATTGGATGCCTATGCGTCTAGTGCGATTGGTCACCTGTGTGCCATTGCCACAGCGAACTATTGCGCAGTTGTGCCACAGCGCCATGTAGTGACCCTCACCGTAGCACCACTGGCACAATGGTGGCCATGCCCTGAATTGCCTACCGCACACAGCATGTCATCAGCACAGCAGATGCCTGCGTAAGCTACCTGGGCATGTGCAGTGCGATGTACTACACAGCCACAGAACTGCGCCATTGGCTCAGCAGGTTCAACCATATTGCGCAAAGCGCAACAGCGCGATATTCAGCCGTCATATGCAAATCATCCGATCAGCCGTTCAATGGTGCAGCAGCATGATTTGCATCTCATTAAAGTTGCTCCACACCTAATTTGAATGGATTGTGCTATTAAAATGTGACACTGTCCTGCAGTGGCCATATTCGGTTACTGCGGTTGATAGGTGAGTTGCATGCTGTGTGGTGTTCTGGACTGTGGTCTCAGGGACTTGCTTTGTACTGCACAGTCACAGGTAACCACTGTCACCCATACAGGCTGAATAATGACTGAGCGTGGACTGGATGAGGAGGATGATGGTGGGCGGAAGAGAAGGCCCAATTTTACTAAGGCCGAGATGGAGGCACTCTTCGAGGCCTACCTGGATCAGGAGCCACTGCTCAGTGAACAATGGGGCACCCCTCAGGCCCATGCTGCTGCATGGGAGGGGGTGGCATGTGCCGTCAACCTGCATGGCAGCCACTAGCACCCTATGCAGGAGTGTAAGAAGAAGATGGGTACCGACAGGAGGAGGGTGAAGGAGAAGGTGGCTGCCATCAGGGCAGCATGTGCTGCAACAGGCGGGGGCCAGCTGGAGGTGGTGCAGCTGACTCCAGCAGAGGACAGGCTCGCTGCAAGCATGCAGTGCAGTGCTATTGAGGGCATTCCAGGAGGTGGCTTCCAGACAGGTGGTAGCCCATCACTGCATGGTACGTCATGATCTGTGGGGAGGAGGTAGATCACATGCACTAACATGTCCTTACTTTCTTTTACAGATCCTGTGCATCTGCAGGGGTCAGTGGTGGAGGGCCTGTCCACTGCGGACAGCCATCTGGAGTTGGAGGAGGGACTATCCACCTCCACAGGTAGCTGGCGTGCATTGCAACAGTGGGTCCGTCTGGCTGTTAACACTGATGTCGTTGAGACAGGTGTGGGGGAGGCCCTTCCTGTGTCTCAGCGGTCTGGCATCCAAGCATGCCAGCACGCTGTGGCTGTGGCACAGACCTGCACCATTGATGATGCAACAACCATTATGGGCAGTGATGTGTGTGTCATGGAATGGACACACAGCAGGCCAGCACATGCCCATGGACCTGGCTGGTTACGACGTGTGTGCCAGCATGTCAGCACAGTCCCAGGCTGCGCCTGTCAGTACCAGTGGGGAAGCACCGGTGGCTGGTCAGGTCAGTGGTACTGTTGCGGCCACAGCGGTGGAACAGCCGATCCCTTGGGCACAGCAGGCGGAGGGGCAAAAGCAGCAGTCACTCACCGGGACTGGGGGTACACGGTTCAGCAGTGGCATCTGTGCACCGCCTGTGGACTTGCCTATACCTGGTCCTGGTGAGCAGCGCTCACCCTCAAGGGATGCTGAACATCAGGCTCTTCCATATCCTGAGGGACAGGTTGCCAAGGTGGCAGATGACCTCTTTGATGAGCACACCAGCCTGCTGCAGGCATCAGTACAGCAGCAGATGCGACTTGCAACATCCGTGGAGGTACTGTGTGTGACTCTGGAGCGGGTCATGGAGTGACACAGCAGGAACACTGATAGGATCCTGTCACGGATTGACCATTTGCGGGAGGATGTGTCTGCTGCCATTGACAGGCTACCACAGGTGTTGGTCGCTGTAGTGTCCACAATGGGCACACAGTCAGGTGCCCATGTGTCACTCACACCATGCAGTTCGCTATCCATTCCCCATTCCCGGCATCATGCGACACCCACCCTGTCGACGCCGGGTTCAGCTGTGGGCATCCTGAGCACTCCTGATGCTGGTTTGTTCAGTGTGCTGCAGACTCCTGTGCGGGCATGGTCGTGTTCGTGCAGTGGAACCCCTGGTGGACCATCGGTGCCACCCCATGAGGACCGTGCTAAGCCTGCCAGTGCTGCTGGGTCTCGGCGGGGCCACCCATGTATCTGAGGCGGATGTGGCACTGTGCCTCAAGACTGATCTGTCTCCCAGTGTGGGTCCTGTCTGGTGCTGCCCTGTGTGCATTGTGTGTTTTGGTGGGAAGTGCACCAGTGGGTGCCCAGTCCTACATGCAGACACACGGTCCATCTGCACACCCTCCCGACTGCTGTCCACAGGTGCGTGTGCATGATGATGCCTGCATTGTGCTGTACACCAAAGTGCGATGGTGCCCAGCATCTGACACATGCACATAGACAGTCAGTGGATGTGGTGGCCTGTGGACATGTGTGTTGCTAATGTCTGTGTTCCGGCTCTGTTTTGCACCTGACCCATGTGCACTGTGTGCCTATTGTGTGTGTGTGTGTGTCCGTCCATGTGGTGTGTTACTGTTCACCCCTCCCTGGTTGTATGTGTGTGCTTCTGTGCCCTGCCACTTCCCTTGCCATCATGCACCCCTGGTGTGTTTCCATGTGTGTACATGGGTTGTGCCCTAGCCATTGGTAGTTGCACATAGCCCCATGACTTACCTGTGTTGGCTGAAGTGCTCCTCTGTGATGGTGTCCCGGTGCAGCTGGGCCAGCTGGATCAGTCGGGGGTCCCATCGTCCAAGGGAGGGCTGCCCATCCCCATTGTCACCGGTGTCACCATTGTCCCCATCACTGTCCCCCTCTTTGACCTGTATGGCTATCCCACAGTCTTTGGCCATGTTGTGCAGGATACAACAGGCCAGGAATATCGCACAGGCCTTTGAGGGGCTATACTGTAGGGCACCGCCGAAGGTGTCCAGGCAACAGAAACGCGCCTTCAGCATCCCAAACACCCACTCAATGATGTTGCATGTGGCGGCATGTGCCTCATTGAAGCGTTGCTGCGATGGGGTCATGGGCCGCAGGTAGGGTGTGAGCAGCCAGGGATGGAGTGGGTATCCACTGTCACCTGTGAGGAGATAGTGGAGGTTAGTGTCTTGTTCAGGCTCAGACTACCCCTAACCCTGTGTGCCACACCCATGGCACCTGTGGCTTACCCCCCCTTGTCCACGATTTGTCAGTTCTACATGCATACTCACCCACTAGATGTCCTGTGAGGATGTTCCCACTCTCAAATTGATGGCACAGTGCCGACTGGTACCATATGAAGGAATCATGTGCTCCACCAGGGTGCATGGCATAGACATTGATGATGCGCACACTGGCATCACACACCACCTGGCAGTTGACACTGGCATATCCCTTCTGATTCATATAGGTGGCCCCACTGGGGCCAGGTGGTGTGCGAATGGCCACATGGGTGCAGTCTATTGCCCCTAGCATGCCAGGCATACGTGCTACTCTGTGGAACTCCTGTATGTTTGCTGTGCACTCCGCCTCGGTGCTGGGGAAATGGATGTACTCCGCAGCATGTGGCAGCAGTGCGCTGAGGAATTGGGTGAGGATGCATGATGTGGCCAACTGTGTTATGCCTGTGGTGTCCCCTGTTGGTCTCTGAAGGTACCTGTGCGAGCAAGCACATGCAGGCTGTTACCTTTGTCTCCACTGACAGAGCATGACTCCATCGTGGGGGTGCCTGCATCACATCACTGCACAGCTCACAGAGCCACCTCAGTATTGCCCTGTTCAGGCAGTACCAGCCCACAATCTCGACATCTGAGTACAGCTCAAAGCTGGTGTGGGCTCGGTACTGCCTGTTGGGGGTGTACCACCGACTGGCCCTTCCATGGCCACATTCCCCTGCAGCATGTCTTCTCAACCCCCATTACAGCTTCCATTTGGAAGGTGGCACTGTCCATATCCCTGGCTTGTGTTCCCCCCCCTGCTGTTGTTGCTTTGTTCCCCCGCTGTCCTGACTGCTACCTCCACTGCACCGGGTACACCTACTGGCCTCTGCTCACTGTGGCCCCACTCCTTCCTTGCCCCTATTCTGTCCTCTTGTTTCTGGCCAGCCCTCTTTGTCCCTCTTGCTCTGTCTCTCTCTCTCCTCTGCCTCATGTGGCTTCCTGTAGCGTTCTTGCACCTCTTCCTTGCTCCTTTTATTTTGGCTCATTTCCGCTTATGGCACAACTTCTGCCTGCTCCACTGTTGGCATTGCACAAGTCTTTGAACATCGTGACTGTGCACTTTATGCATGGTTCCACCCCCTTCGGTTGCGCATGCCTTCATTATCATTGCGCTGTTGCTCAGCATGTTTTCAGTGGCGCAACTGCCTCCTGCTGAATATCGCAGAATGGTGCATTTTCTGACTTGCGCTGGTGCAACCCTATTGCACATTGCGCAACCCTTTTGAATATCCGTCCCAGTGAGTACAAAGAATGTATGCCTTGGAGCAGAAAATGAGCACTTGGAATACTAAATTGCTTATATCTCAGGAACCGTATGATGTAGAAAAAAAATAAAAATTTTATATAAATAATGACTTTCCTGGCTAGTTTTGTACTTAGGCCTCTAGTGGGGGGTCTAAGCATTTTTGTGACAAAAAGTCCGCATCTCGAAGGGTTTCTGAGATACGGGCCCCAAAAGGCGCCGTGGCCACCACAATGTTAGTCTATGGGAAAAAGCATCAACTTTGGAGCAGCGTAACTTTTCATCTGTGCAATATTTTGTCACCAAACCACCAGGAGACACATCTGTGGGATGTTGGCTTTCTTCCCTCCAACTTTCAGCCCAAAAGACCAAACCAGTGTTTTGCAGCAAGGTGGCAAAGAATTCTTGTTATTTTCCCCATTGTGTTGAATAGTAGTGTCACAAATCACGACACTTTAGCAAAAAAAGTCACGAAAGTGTCGCAGGTGCGACACTACTTTACAATACTACTTTTCCCAAAAATTTCAAAAACGTATTTCTGGGATGTTTCATCCCAAAATAAAGACATGCCTAACCCTAACGATAGTGGCACTACCATGCCACTATAATATATATATATTAGAGGCAAAAACTCTGTTTAATGCATCAGTTAGGGTTGTTCCAGCGACAAAAGTGAGGAAATTCAGTGTTAGGTTGAAAACCCCTTGGACCCCCAGCCCACCCCAACTGGCATTGGGGCATGGCCCCACTCTCACCCATCACATGTGTAAAGAAGCAGAGGTATAGGAGAATGGGGTGAAAGTTAGGACCAAGACCCAATGCGCACCTCAATGCATTAAATGGAGTTTTTTGCCTCTAATTTCCCTTCTTTTTGAGAATGATATCGAGAAATAGTGAATGTAATGCAGCGGCAGGAGCATGGGGCCCGGAGGGCCTCGTGCTCCAGCCACATCATGCAGCAGTAAGGGCCCCACGCTCCCACCAT
Organism: Neoceratodus forsteri; assembly: GCA_016271365.2. Lineage (NCBI taxonomy): Eukaryota > Metazoa > Chordata > Ceratodontiformes > Ceratodontidae > Neoceratodus > Neoceratodus forsteri. The sequence continues at coordinate 1,693,929,547 of CM028130.1, read as the reverse complement.
GTGATGTCTTGTGACATAGTAACAGGAATAGCAGGAGACCACGTGATGCAGCACACTGAGTAACAGCTCACTAGTTCAGCTCCCGTCGCCTGGCATATTAAAAAAGCCCATTTGAAGTATTCAGTACAGTTTAAGGTCATTATTTTTGGGCTAAGCGCTTGATTGAGGACAGAAGAGGAGTCTGGTTTGCTAAAATGGAAGCGGAGATGCACCTGGCACCCCCAAAACACACCCCGCTGGTTTCCCCGGAGAAACAGAGCAAGTGGCCTAAGGCCCAGCAAGGTCATGGCGGCAAGGCAATAGCTATTGGTGGCATTCCAGTGAAAGAGCCCGGGGAGCCTTGTCTCACTTTAGAATGGTTTCTTGCTAAATTTACACCATTCAGGGAAGATGTAAAATCTCTAACAGTGGAGGTTAAACAGATGACCGCGGTGCTGGAAGACCTAACTACAAGAATTACCGATAACGAAGCCCGCACCACATCACTGGAGAAAAAAGCTGATCGCTTAAGTGAGGAGGTAGTAGATAGTCATCACAGGATTAAGAAATTGGAGGCTAAGCTGGAGGATTTGGAAGGAAGGAGCCGCAGAAATAACGCGGTCATTCTTGGTATTCTGGAAAAAGAGGAAGGACCAAATACCATTAACTTTGTCAAAAAACTGGTGGAAAAATTAGCTGGCCCCTCTCCTTTTGGAAAGGTTTACATGCTAGAGCACGTTCACAGAGCTCTCCGACCCATGCTACCACCTGGAGCCTTGCCTCGACTGATCATATGCAGATTTCTTAATTTTCAAGAGAGACAATACTTGTTGGGGAAAATAAAAGAGCTGCAAGAAGTTAGGTGGGAGGGTGCAAAAATAAGGATAACACAGGATCTCCCTGCCTCCGTTAAGCACCATCGTACACAATTCCACCCAATCATCTCAAAACTAATCGCAGCTGGCATAAAGTTTAAAATGGGATACCCTGCCAGACTACAAGTGCTGCTGGATGGCTCCTGGTTCATGTTCGAGGAAGTGGAGGTTGTCAAAACAGCCCTTCAGAAGTCCCTGTTGGACTTATTCAGCAATCGCTGAGGATAAGAGGTAGTACTCTGAGTAGCTGTGTCCTCAGGTACTAGAGAGTTGAAGCAAATCCAGCTGTTAAGAGAGATCCTGATAATCGTTGCATGGAAGATCGCCTTCCCCCCTTTTTCTTTAGGATCAAGAGTCTTGTGACCTCAGTACAGCCGTGGCGAAATCTACAGTTTAATGACTTTTACTTCAAGAAGGGACCCCTGTATAAAGGACAGTGTACCGTAATCGAAGGACGGGATCCTGCTTTGTAAGAGGTTTTATTCTTTTTATAGGGAGCTGGCAGCTGCCTGTTGGAGAGGGTAAATGATGCGGTTACATTCTGCTACCACAAGTGGTCTCCGGAGGAAAGATGAATGGAAATTTCATGGATGTGCGCAGCAAGTCAAAATCTGGACTTTCTTTAGTTCGTTTAGTTTTATAGAGTGTTTTTTCAGACCCCCCGGGTTTAATGTAGAAGTTTAATTCAGCATAGTTTCCAGTTGTTTTTTCATTGTGTAGTTTTAATAAGGTTTTGACATGGGCTGTGTGCCTGGTTTTATTACGACATTGGGGGACAGTATGCAGTGTATAATAATAAGCAGAGAGGCTTATCCTGCTTTAGATTAATGTTACCTCGATGATAAGGGATAGCCCTTTGCTGAACCAAGCATAATGTGTTCTGCTTTAAAGAGGACCACCTCCCATGCACTTCATGGGTGTTAAATGACATATGTGTGTGCTTTCTACCAGTAAGCTATCTGAGAAACTTATGTGTGATATAGTCTTTGACTGGGGTCAAGTCTAAATGTACAAAACTATAGCCCTCCCCCCTTCCCCTTTTTTTTTTGGAGTGCTTTATCTCCTTCAACGGGGGTTTATTAAGGCTGTACATAGTGGTTTTGTAGGCATGAATATACGCAGTTGCTCATTTTTAGGTTATATCGCAGCCACCCCCTCATTATGATTTTATTACATTAACAAACCTACAACCAAGGTTGCAGTCTATAAACATTGTTGCTCAAACAAATAGAAGGGGTTAGTCGGTGTTACTATGTTAGGGATTATTTAACCAAAGATGCATGTTGGTTTCCCCGAAGTATTAAGTTGGGCTTTCAAAGTTCTATTCTAGTTCTATAGTGACTCTTTCTAGAGAGTCGGGTGATGGGGCAGAATAGCTGGGAGAGTAGTGAAAAGTGGTTCTGCACAAAGTGGGAAGAATATAATTGGGGAAGTTTGGGTTAGTTATCTGGTAGGTTATTATCCATTACATGGTCTGGTGTGATAGATACAGGGGAGATAATAGGGGGACTGGGTAGAGGTCAGGGGGTAGGGGAGTAGGGGAGGGTACAGCACAGTACAAACAGACTTCACTACAGTATTACTTGTGGAGATTTTTTCATATTTACATTTCTGCCAGATCACATAGGCAAAGGTCAATGACTAAACCATTGAAAGTCATAACATGGAATGTGAAAGGGGTTAGACTTAAAACTAAACAATACTCGATTTTGAAGCACTTAAATCTGCTTGCTGCAGAAATCATGTTTTTGCAGGAAACACATTTATTAGATATTGAGGCCATTAAGTTAAGGAGACAACAAGTGGGACAAGTCTTTTCAGCTGAGTGCTCCACGAACAGTGGTGGCACCATGATCTTGGTCCATAGGAAGCTCCCCTTTACTTTGACAAAACTAATCAAAGGTCCTAAGGTTTATTTTCATTATAGGTAACTTATTTGCGAAAGAGATACTCCTGGGGATTATTTACGGACCAAACCAGGATTCCCCTAGATTCTTTACACAAATTATTACCGCTTTACTTCCTTACCTCTCGATACCCATGATACATGGTGGGGACTTTAACCTGGTGTATGACCCGATGATGGACAAGACCGGGCACAGTAGGAGGGGACTATCTCCGGCCCAATGTGCGCTTAGAGATTTAATGGATCAGGTTGGATTGTGTGATATTTGGAGGGTATTACACCCCGATGGCAGGGAATATACCTTTATTTCCCCGGTCCATAAAACTTCGTCCAGAATAGACTATGTGCTTATTTCAAGGGCATATATTCCACAAGTTATTGATTCTTCGACACAGCTGGGGCCCCCGTCAGACCATTCCCTCGTATGCTGTCAATTGACTATAGAGCCTTTGTTTAGAGGTAGAGGAAGATGGAAACTTAATGATCAACTCCTTAAAGACCCTAAACTGGTTTACACAGTTCAGGACCACATAGACCAGTTCATTCAGTTTAATCAGGGTACAACTCAAAGGCCAGACATTCTATGGTGTGCTTTTAAGGCTTATTTAAGAGGAGTATTCATTAGTTTAGTCTCCAATAGGAAAAAAGCAAGAGAGCAGGAGATGTCCCAACTGCTGTCCCAAATAAGGTCCATAGAAAAGGACCTGTCTCCCACCACACCAGACTCCACACTTCAAAAGCTCATTAAATTAAGGGTGGCCTACCTCGAATTGCTCTGTGAAAAAGCAGAGTATGCTATCTTAAAAATGCAGGCGTCATTTACTGACTGGGGGAGAAAGCGGGACACCTCTTGGCTCATAGAATGAAACAAATAGAATCCTCTAGGTATATAGCATCCATCCTGTCTCAAACGGATGGACTTCTGAAGACTACCCCGAATGATATTATATCGGAATTCCTTAATTACTATACTGACCTATATGGTCCTATGCCTGATCCCCCAACCCAGATTCATCTAGACAACTATTTAAAGGAGACCGCCTTGCCGAGTATTACAGAGGATCAGCAGAAGGCATTAATTTTACCTATTACTAGTAACAAGATATTTAATGTTATAAGTGCTTTACCCTTAAATAAAACCCCAGGGATAGATGGTTTCTCAGCTTACTTTTACCAGTGGTTTAAAACCTCCATTATCCCTTTGTTGCTTCCCTTATTCCAGTATATAATTTCAGGAGCTGAAATAGATGCTTCTCTTTTTGAAGCATTAATTGTACTTATTCCTAAGCAGGGTAAGGCACCTAAATTAGTCACCAATTACCAGCCGATCTCCCTTTTGAATCAGGATGTTAAGATACTGTCTAAATTAATAGCTTGCCACCTTAACCTGATTCTCCCCACCATTATTGATCCCGAACAAGTGGGATTCATGAAGGGCAGATCCTCCTCGGACCACCTCCACACCTTGGCTCATGTCTTCTCGGCATCCAGAGATGCCCCATATCCTGCAGCCTTAATTTCCCTGGACGGCATTTGATAGAGTCAACTGGCAGTACTTATTTCAGATGTTAAAAGCCTTTAATTTTCCCAATACATTCCAGACTTGGATTAGATCCCTTTATCATTCTCCCATTGAGAGAATATTGGGCAACGGAATCATTCCAGACCCATTTACCCTTTATTCGGGAATTAGGCAAGGTTGCCCCCTTTCCCCTTTATTGTTCAACATATATTTAGAGACATTAATCCATAGACTGCAGGCCAGTCCAGAAGTGCAAGGATTTCTGATTTACCCATGTGAGGTCAAAGTCTCCGCTTACGCAAACGACCTTCTTCCCCAAGTTGTTAATCCCGTTTCCTCCATTCCCCCAATGTTAAATATCATAAAATCCTTTAGCCTAGTCTCTAATTACAAATTAAATGTAAACAAAACAATTTTCTTCCCTTTTAACCACACACTTTACAAAATGGACATCCTTAAGTTGGGACTTGTCTGGAAACAGGATTCCCTAAGATATGTGGGTATTGAATTATCCAGACTTACGGGAAGTACTATTAAATTGAATTTGGACTCTCTGCTTCATGTGATAACATAGGATCTTAATAGGTGGGCTTCCTTCCTAGTCTCCATTTGGGGGAGAGTTAACCTGCTCAAAATGAATGTATTTCCATGGCTTTTTTATCCCCTGTCAATGCTTAATATCTGGCTTCCAGTATTGTGGTCCAAGAAGGTAAATAGTCTTTTTTTAGAGTTTGTCTGGGTGAATAAGACTCCTAGGATCGTGTTCCACAAATTAGGTGCACCTAAGTTGAGAGGGGGCTTGCGTTTGCCTCACCTAGGGCTCTATTTGTGGGCTAGTCACATTAATAAATACCTGAGATGGACATTGCCCGTATCAACCAGTTATACTCCGCTATGGCTCAAAATAGAATGGGCCCAGATCTGTGAGTGTGGTTTAGATCCAGAAGCCCTCTTGTACATCAAGGAGAATCTACTTCCCAGTAGATTAAAAAAAACTCCCATAGCATTATCACTTAGGGTTCACTCTCAATTATGTTGTTTTCTTAAGTATTATAATAAAAGAGACACAAATCAACCCCGTTTGGAAATCCCAATTTTAAGATAGATGACAAATGTATCCCCTCCAACTGGTTGCCCCAACTAAAGGGTACCCTATTGAACACCTTAAAAGGGGATGATGATGCCTGGTTATCAGGCAAAAGTATAATGCAAAAGTTTAAGATCCCAACCAAACATTTCTTCAGAATCATTCAAGTCAGACACCTATTAATTAAAGTGTTCAGGCAAAAAGCAGGCCCATACACAGGCCCTCCCCTATTGTCAGATTTGATACAATTGGTGGGCCAGCGGAAAGCTGTCTCCGAAATTTATGGTATTCTGTTTGACCGATTATATCCAGAATGTTACAGTCTGACCCGTTACTGATCTTCCCATTTTCCTGGTTATAACATTAATTGGGCTGACCTCTGGTTTAATTGTCATAAATTCATATCGCAAGGTAGATTAAGGCTGTTGCAAATGTATATTCTACGTAATTGATGCAAATGTATATTCTACATAATTTATATTTTTCCCCTGAAAAAATGTTAAAATATGGCCTAACATCTTCTTCCCAGTGTGTGAGATGTTCGGAACATGAGGGCCCTTTATATCATATTTTCTGGACCTGTCCCAAAATAGTACCTCTCTGGACCACCATTCAAAACAGGACCAATTCTATTTTGGGACTAGAGGATCTGTTTAAACCTGAAATATGCATCTTAGGTGATTTTTCGAGCATCAGATTTCCCAATAGGAAATATTACATGGCCTTGATGTCCATGTCACTTAAGAAGGTAGTTTCAAGACACTGGAGGGACCAATCTGGAATTACATATGGGGAATGGTTATCTGAGCTTCTTGCGAACCTCAGAATGGAAAAGGCTATTGCAAGCTTAAATAATAGATTAGGAAGGCTTAAGAAGATATGGGACCCCTTACACACTTTATTCTCGATCTAAAGCTTCTCATAGTGAGGACCTTTGTACCTAGAGTATTCTGTTATTATTGAAATGTCTGTGCTGTAGGGTTGGTAAGAATAGGGTCAGATCAATGCTGTATTAGGGGGTGGGGAATATAGATGTGGGAGGGGGGTGACAGATTCAATTTGCTGTATATTACCAATGTATAATGTAACTGTACTCAAAGATCTGTCATGTATGGTAAAATTATTAATAAACTTTAAATGGAAAAAAAAAGTAACAGGAACAGCAATGCAAACAGAAGCACTAACAGAGGCGCACATGGTAATGCAAGCGCGAATAAGAAAAGAAAGGGTAACGCACATGGTGGCATAAATGGGAATGGTACGCCACGTGATGTCTTGTCATATAGTAACATGGTGCCCGCAAACTCAAATGGTAATGGGCATGGTGACACAAAGTGAAACAGAAGCAGAAACAGTACTGTAGACAGAAATGGTAAAAAATAATGGAAACGTAAGCGCAAATGAAAACGCAAAGGATAATGCACATGGTGGTGTAGACGTGAACAGTAAGTGAAACAGGTACGAAACCACAAGCGGAAAGGGCTACAGTAACAGTAATGGAAGTGCACAGGCTGGTTTTCCCCAAAAGCTTCATAGAGAAAGACAGTGAGTACAAAGAATGTATGCATAATAATGGGTCTCGGAGCAGAAAATGAGGAGTTGGAATACTAAACTGCTTATATCTCAGGAACCGTATGACGTAGAAAAAAAATTTAAAAGTCATATGATTTATGACTTTCCTGGCTAGTTTTGTGCTTAGCCTCCCAGCCCCCACTGAGAGGCTAAGCATTTTTCTGATGAAAAGTCCATATCTCACATTGTTTCTGAGATACAGGCCCTGAAAGGCACGGCAAACGCCGTAATGTTATCCAATGAGAAAAAAAGAGAAGTTCGGAGTGCCTTAACATTGGATCCCTGTAATATTTTGTCACCAAACCACCAAAAGGCACATCTGTGGGATGTTGGCTGTGTTCCCTCCAAATTTCATCCCAAAAGACCAAACCATTATTTTGCAGCAGGGCGCCAAAGGATTGCTCCAATGTGCCGGATGCCGTAATGTTACCCTATTGGAAAAAGCATCAACTTTGGAGTGCCATTACTTTGCCGCTGTGTAATACTTTTTCAACAAAAGACTGAAAGGCACATCTGTGAGATGTCGGCTGTGTTCCTTCCAAATTTCAGCCCAAAATGCCAAACCATTTTTTTGCAGTGGGGTGCCAAAGAATTGCTGTCAGGTTCCCACAGCCTAGTAAAGTACTGTCACAATTTGCGAAAGCTTTCACAAATTCATTTGACAGTGTCACAAGTGCAAAAGTACTTTTCGAAAGTACTTTTTCCAGAAATGCGAAAAACATATTTCTGGGGTGTTTTACCCCACAATAAAGACATGGCTAGCATCCTCAGGGTCCAACTAGATGAATACAAAAATAATTAGGTTGCTAGAGGGTCCCAAATTTAAATGGCAAGCATTTTTCTGATCACCAACTGAAAACAAAATGGTGGATTTGCGACAGTAAAAGGGCCATTTGCGAAAGTAAAAACTGCATTTGCGACACTGTCGAACTTTTTGTTAACTTTTCCCATTGACTTACTTGGTTTACTTGGTTTGCTTAGTTTCAAGGGACAAAAGGAGGCTACTGCCCATCTAGATTGTCCCCTACCACCATGGTGGGATAATTATACCTTGAGGTTATTACACTCCAGCCAACAATCCAACCCTTTCTTGAAAATTATATTAGAATGACTATCTACTAAATGTTGAGGAAGAAGATTCCACATTCTAGGTGTTCTTACAGTAAAATAATTCAACCTTTTAGTTGTTTTTGTTTTTTGAAACAATAATTTGTTTATTATGGTACCGAGGAGAGGTCCAACTAGTAGAAAAATTTAAGCCACAGTGATGCATTAACTCCTGGGAATTCTGAATTTTATATAAGAGGAGAAGATCTCCTATATAAAATTCAGAATTCCCAGGAGTTAATGCTGAACTTATAATGGGAACTTGTTTTTTGAATAACCTTTGAACTGTTTATTATTTTTTCACGAAATCTTCAAAAGGCACATCAGGGACCCCGGCCACACATTCCCTGAAGATTTCAGACTGGTCGCACAAACCGTGTGACCTGTAGGTGCGACCGTAGAATTCCAAAAAAAAACAAATGCATGCGCAGATCATGCTTAATAACTCCACAGCCATATATCAGACCGGTATGAAACTTAGCAGATCCCCAAGGTGTATGGGTCTTGATCGTGTATTCCAAATTTCAGGCAAATCTGTCAAATGGTTGCAAAGTTACTAAGGTGCAAAATTTTGGGTTTAACAAGTAAATGGTTCCTCAACCCTAATTATGGTAGCACTATCGTGCTACCATAATATATTATAGTGCCACAGTAGAAGGCAGTATAGCACAGTGGTTTAAGGCTCTGAGCTGCAAATCTGGAGACCTGGGTTTGAATTCCACAGCCCCCACTTGCATACTGTGTGACCCTGAGCATGTCACTTAACTTCCTTGTGCTCCCAGGTCACACCTGCAAACAAGCTTTCAACTTAGTGTGTCTATCCTGGTTAAAAAAAAAGTGGCACTATAGTTAGGGGTGAGTAAGCACTTTAATGTTAAACCTCAAAGTTTGTACCTTAATAACTTTGACACCGTATGAAAGATTTGCCTGACATTTTGCATGAACGGTCTGGTACCATAGATCTGTTGATCTGGCAAGTTGTGTTACAGTTGGATGTACAGTTGTGGAGCTGCAGAATGCCAAAAAATGCAAAACAAATGGACTTTTTGCATGTTTCTTTGCCCATGCCAACAGCCCACACGATTTGCCCATTTGGTCTGAAATCTTCAGGGAAGATGCAGTCAGGGTCACTGATGTGCCTTTTGAAGATTCAAAAGTTATTCAGAAACAAATTTCCCATTATAGTCAATGGAAAAAAATATATATATATGTCTCAAGAAAGTGTTGCAAGTGCAATTTTCCTTTTGCAAATGGCCCTTTTAATTTTGTGCTGACATCATCTTGTTTTCAGTTAGTGAGAGAGAAAAATGCCTGGCATTTAAATCTGTGATCCTCTAGGTAAACTCTGACTGTTGGGTTTACCTAGTCAGGTCCTGAGGATGCCAGCCCTATTTTGTTTGGGGGGGGGTAAAACCCCCCAGAAATGCCATTTTAAAACTTGGATCCAAAGTACTTTAGCAAATCGTGGAAAAAACGTCAGCAAAACTCTCGCAAATGTGAATGTTTTATGCTGTTTTTTGTGAAACGCTTGTGATTTGGAAAGAACTTTGCCAACCAGACTGCAAATCTTTGCCATCCTCCTGCAAAAAAATGACTGGTCTTTTGGACTGAAAATTGCAGGGTGGCAAGCCCTTGTCCCACAGATGTGCATTTTTGTGGTTTGGTGCAAAAACATTCAAAGGGCCCAAAGGTACAGTGTTTCAAAGTTCAGAAATTTCCCATTGGATAACATTGCTGCATCTGTGGTGCCTTTCGGAGTCTGTATCTCAAAACCAAAGCGAGATATGGATTTATTGCTACCCACAGCTTAACCTGCAGAAGCAATTTTGGAAACCTTCAATTACACCAGCAGTGGGATTTATTTCCTTCTTGCTACGGTTATGGAGATATTGGCAAAAATATGTTACAAAGGTTCCACGGGTACCTTTTCAGTGCATTTTGGTGCCTGTATCTCATAAACAATGTCAGATATGGATTTAGTTGACTTATCTTGTGTAGCTTTCTCACTGTCACTATTACAACACTTAATTTTTTTTTGTAACTGCTATGGTTGCTGAGATATTGGCACATTAGTGACACAAGGGTTCCTTGCCCTATAGGGCTGCTGTATGGCTCCATAGTTCTGTGTGAGTGGGGAGCACAGGGCCCAGAGGGCCCATGCTCCCACATACACATACCATTATTAAAAAATGAACAATGTGAAATGAGTGCAGTGCCCAGAGGGCCCTTGGTCCCACCAACACATACCAGTTACCAGTTACATTACACTTTCTCAAAAAAGAAGGGAAATTCATTGCAAAAAAATTATTTTAATGCATCAGTTAGGATTCATACCACTGCGATAAAAGTTTGGAAATGTGCTGTCAGGGTTCAATCCCCTAACTATGCATTCACCCTCACCCCTTTCTCATACGTACACACATGCAAGACACATGCACGATTGTAAGACATTAAACCACTCTGTCACATCTGTAAGCACAATAATCACAACACTGTACTAATTGGTGAGTATGTAATGTAATGAAAATGTAATGAAAAACCAAATACAGTATGATCAGATCTATACTGCCAGCACAGTATGATGACACATTATTGCTGGCATATCTTCAGCTGGCATATCTTCATACAATGAGACGTAGTCTGTACACATTTTCAAAATATTGATTTTTGTGTCATATTTCAACAACTGACTCACTGCAAGATAGAGCTGACACGTACATAATACTTTTCAGATACTGCTCAGGCATGAAACTAGCAGCATCACATGTTGTTATACTGCTGCATTACCTGGAAATACTCATTAGCAGCATGTTATTGTTAGTTTTGTATGTTACAAGTGTTGCTTTTACATCTTACTTGTAAACTACACTACAAAACTTTACTTTTATTATTACTACCGTTTGTTATTAGGACTGACTCACTCTATCAGAAAAAAAAAATGCAAACATCCAATGGCTATTGGTAGACTTATCAAAACTCTCATTTCCAATAAACTATCTATGGATGACATACTGTCTGTTTTACCTGATGTTGGTTGTCTTCAGTTGGTTGAGTTGCCCTGTTTGCATGTGTGTGGGGGGTATGTGGAGTTAGAGGATTTTTCTTTTTATTTAGTTGCTTAACCAGGAGTAGCACACTAAGCTGAAAGCTTTTTTACAGGAGCGACGTGGGAGCGCAGGGAAGTTAAATGAATTGCTCAGGGTCACTTAGTATGCAAGTGGAAGCTGTGGGGTTCAAACCCAGGTCTGGTCTGCTGGATGTCACCAGATTTGCAGCTCAGAGCCTTAAACCACTGCGCTATACTGCCTCCCCTTTGAACCCTAACAGCACATTTCCAAAATATGTTGCTATGCTATGAACCCTAACTGATGCATTAACAGAGTTTTTCACAATGTGTGTGTATATGTATATATATATATATATATATATATATATATATAATAAAATAGTGGTGCAGTCGCGCCACTATAGTTAGGGTTCAGATGTCACATCTATGTTAAAGTAAAAATGTTGTGCATTAATAACTTTGGATCCGTTCAACAGATTTACCTGAAATTTGGTATGCACAGTGGAGCATGGTAGATCTCTTGATTTGCCAAATTTAATTTTGGTTGGACTTATGGTCTTTGCATACGAAAATGCTAAAAAATGCAAAATTATCCATTGTTGGAGGCAGCTTTTGGGATTTTGGATGTGGCCCTGCATGGCCATCATGTAGCATGCCACTCTGAGAGATAACTCATTTGAAAGAGCTTTGGTGGCCAAACATGCCTCTTTTTGTTTGGTGAAAACATATTAAGGCATTCAAAAGTTATGCCAGTTTGAAGTTCCCATTCTAAGTCAATGGGAAAATTTATATGTTTGTTTTATGAACAAAGAATGGGGTTCTGGCCATCTGGTCCTGCCTGGTGATCAAAGAATGTGCAGCCTCGTGGTTCAAGAATCTTTGTCCCTGAGAATCGTTTTAAACTCTTTGATCGCGAGGTCCACCATCTTGTTTTTAACTTTCCGATCGGAAAAACACAAATATCTCGGCTCCGGGGTCACTTCTGAAGTGAAACTTGAATGTGTTTTACTCAGGATGCTCTGATCTATTGAGCCATGCCTTTGGTTTCATCCAAATCAGTCAAAAAATAGAGTTATAGGCTTTTAAAATCCTTGATCGTGGCTCACTAATGATCTTTGATCGTGAGCCTGCAAATTCTTTGATCGTGAGATTCTTTGATCGCGATCTTGCATTGCGACCTAAATACACAAATATCTCAGCTCAAAGGTGAGCTAGGGATACAAATGAGGGTGGGTTTTGAGCAGGGGGATTTGTTCTATTGAGGCATGCCATTGGTTCTGTTCAAATCGGTGAAAAGGTTGCGTTTCAGCATTTTTAAGTCTTTGGTTGAGAGCGTGCAAATTCTTTAATCGCAAGCCTGCAAATTCTTTGATAGTGAGATTCTTTGATCATGATCATGCATTGCAAGAGAGGGACAAGATGGCCAAATTAAAAAATCTATTTTCTCAGCCCAGGGGTACCCTAGGGTGGGTTTTGCTCAAGAGGCTTCATTCTGTCAAACCATGATGGCAGTTTAGCTCAATTCCTTGTATTTTTTGATTTACAGCATTTTTATTCTTTGATCATGAGCCTGCAAATTCTTTTATTGCAAGATTCTTTGATTGCAATCATGCATCGTGAGAGAGGGATGAGATGGACGGATTAAAAAATTAATTTTCTCAGCCCAGAGGTGCCATAGGAAGTCAAATGATGGTGGGTGTTGCTCAAGGGGCTTTGTTCTGTCGAACCATGGTGTTGATTTACCGCAATTCCTTAATTTTTTTTATTTACAGCATTTTTTATTCTTTGATCGTGAGCCTGCAAATTCTTTGATCATGACATTCTTTGTTTGTGATCGTGCATTGCAAGCGAGGGACGAGATGGCCTAATTAAAAAAATCTAATTTCTCAGCCCTGGGGTGTCCTAGGAAGATAAATGAGGGTGGGTTTTGCTTAGGGGGGTTCATTCTATCGAAACATGGCAGCAGTTTCACATAATTCCTTCTAAGGTAGGAGGTGTGGCTACAAGGTGGGTGCTTTGTTTAAACGGTACAGCATACTATTGTCTGCTTTTGTAGGGGAGACAGACATAGATCAGTCATTGCACTGCCAGTCCAGCAAGGATCAGGAGAGAAGATGGTGATGACTGGACACTAGAGTGATTGGGGATTCTTGTTGTTGCACACCACTGCAGACTCCAACCACTGGTCCTCCAACTGAGCACTGTCTGCAGCACAGCACCAAGCTACCAGTGGCAGGCTGCTGTGAGGCAGTGCTGTTGGTTGAGCCAACGAGGAGGAGGGGACCCTGCCTGCTGATTGTGCTACCCTGTGCTGCTGAGCCTGAGTTTAGTCTGTGACTCTGTGTCACTAGTTTGGTCATCGGGTGGGTCCTTACATACTTAAAACTGATTGCAATTTACTTGGTATTACTTGGTTACTTGGTATGAAAGAACAGAAGAAGGCCAGAGCCCATCGAGACTGTTCCCCACACTATGTGGGACATTATTTATCTATTATCCCTCAACCAAACATCTAATTTGTTTTTAAAGATAGTGGCACTAGTTGCCTCTACCAATTCTTGTGGCAAGGTGTTCCATACAATGGATGTTCTTATTGGAAAAAAGTCTCCCCTTTTGCTGGTTTTGTAAGTTTTTACTTCAAGCTGTTTATTATACATGTCTCCTTTTGGAGAGTATTAGACCACATTTTTCCATTAGATCTGGTGAATTTATTAAATTAAAAAACATAAGCATATCACCTCTTAATCTTCTAGTTTGAAGAGAGAAGAGACCAGTAGCTTTTAATCTGTTCTGGTAATCCAAGTTTGTTAATCTTGGAATCATTCTAGTTACTCTCCTTTGAACCTCTTCAAGAATTGCTATGTCTTTTTTTTGGTTTGGATTCCAGAAAGGGGAGCCATAGTCTAGATACGGTCTAATGTATGCCCTACACAATGGAATAAGGCATTGTTCAGAGCGATTGACAAAACTGTGTTTTATTTGCCTCAAAAGTCTGTTGGTCATGCAAGCAGTTCTAACACAGTGATCATTTGATGTAAGTTTATTATTAACATATATCTCTAAATCTTTTTCACAATTTGATGAGTGAAGTGGTAGTCCATTTATATAATATATCATTTTTGGATTATTTACTCCGAAATGCACTACTAAACATTTGTCTTGATTAAACGGCATATGATTTTCATTTGCCCAAAGTGTTCATTTTTCCAAATCCTTCTTTAATGCAGAAATATTTTCTTGATTATTAACCTTGCCCCCCAATTTAGTATTGTTTGCAAATTTAACCATGAAGTTATTTGGCCCTGTTTGTAAATCACTGATAAAGAGATTAAACAATGTCGGTCCCAAGACAGACCCCTGTGATACACCACTTGTCACACTACCAAATCAGACAAGATATCATTAATTCTGACTCTCTGAGAACAATTTGTCAACCAGTTTAAAATCCAGTTGACAATATCAGATAACAAACCTAGATTGTGCATTTTAGTAATGAGTTTTTCATGTGAGACTTTATTGAAAGCTCTACTAAAGTTCAAAAGAATTACATCAGTAGGGATACCCACATCTAGTAGAGTACTTATATTATTGTAAAAAAATATCAGATTGGTGGTGCAGGAATATTTGGGAGTAAACCCATGCTGATTTGAATCATAAATTCCTAATTTTTTACAATCTTGATCTATTAGAGACTTCATTACTCGTTCCATTAATTTACCAGCCACTGAGGTCAGGCTAATTGGATGATAATTTTGCACAGAACCTCTATTGCCTTTTTTAAATATGGAAGTAACTATTGCTGAATGCCAATCATTTGGTACAATGCTTTCTTGTAAGGATTTGTTGAAGATAATTGACAAAAGTATAAAAATATTTATAGAGGTTTCGATCAGAAACCATGGATGAATACTGTCTGGGCCCGGACTAGTATTTTGTTTTAGTTTTTTGATAGCCTGTATAATGTCAGTTGGATAGAACCTATGATACTCTGCATGGTTAACTTTACATGTACTAATAGGTGATTTTTGACAGAAGGCAAAACAAAAGTACTTATTAAAGAGATTCAAGGTTTCTATATCAGATAGAGAAGTGCCATTGGTTATAATGGGACCAATGGTCCTTGATACAAATTTTTAACTATTTATATAGGAGAAAAGAGATTTGTGACAGTCTTTTGTGTGAGCTAGCTTAAATTCTAGCTTATTTTTTTCCAATTTAATAGAATGTTTTACGTTTTTCACAGATAGTCTGTATTTATGTAATAGAGTAGTTTTAAATGGAACAGAACTATTCTTAAGTTTCCTAAAAAGTTTAATTTTTATGTTAATCTGATTTTTAATTGTCTTGTTGAACCAAGGGGGACTTTATCCTTTATTATTAAATTTCCTCTTAGATGGAATAAAGGTATTTTCCAAATATTGTACAATGTTTTTAAAAAGTCCCAAGCTTGTTGTGTTGTACAGTTAAGAAGATTAGATTCCCAGTTTATGTTTTGTAAGTATTCATTGATTTAAAAAAAAAATCTTTATTATAATTTTTTGTACAGTATAACTTCCTTTGTGTAGTTTTAAACTGTTGAATTTCAAAAAGAATAGATGAATGATCACTGGTCCCAAGTAGATCCCAAATATGAAAATTGCTAATTTGTTGCTCTATGTTAGTAAATAATAGATCCAAAATATTAGGACCTCGAGTGGGTTCAGTAACAAGTTGTTGTAATCCAGTACTAACTACCACATCTATTAGTCCTTTCTCGGCATAGGACCATCCTGAGAATGAGTCCCAGTAAAGATTTGTAAAATCAGGTTCCCACTGGGAGTATTGCTGGGGCGATTGGTTTAAACTTTTCACACCACAACCAGGTAGCTGCACCAGTGATCGTGGACCAGCACTCCAGCACTGGGAAATACATGTCTGGAAGCCAGCCTGAGTTCTGCCACCCAGGGGCCGAAGTTCAGAGTCCGAGTACCGTGCTGAGAGACAGAGCAGTCAGAGAGAGCAGCAGTTCTTCTAAGTCTCAGTACGCTCAGCCAGCCCAGCCCACGGTAGAAGCAGAACTTGAGACGGAGCCCAGAACAGCAGTGTGGTCATGTCACTGTGGCAAAAATTGAAGGAGTTGAGCTACAGCATGGGCGGCTTCACTAAAAAGATCTGTAACTCACTTATTTAGCTGCCTTGCCTACCACCTGCCTTGCTTGCTGTTCTGCCACTGAGTTGACATTGTCTTTTGCTTGTTGCCCACCCGGGTCCTCTTTTTCTTGTTGTTGTCTCCTCACTGCAGACTTCAGCCACTGGTCCTCTAACTGAGCACTGTCTGCAGCACAGCACCAAGCTACCAGTGTCAGGCTGCTGGGAGGCAGTGCGGTCAGTCAAGCCAATGACGAGGAGGAGAGGACCCTGCCTGCTGATTGTGCCACCCTGTGCTGCTGAACCTGAGTTTAGTCTGTGACTCTGTATCACTAGTTTGGTCATTGGGTGGGTTATTACATATTTAAAACTGATTACGATTTGTGAAGTTGGGTTCCCGCTGGGAGTATCGTTGGGGCGACTGGTTTAAACTTTTCACACCACAATCAAGCAGCTGCTGCACCAGTGATTATGGACCAGCACTCCAGCAGTGGGACCAACTGCAGACAGACAACTGAGCTGAGTGAAGGGGTATGTAAAAATCCTTTTTTTCCTTGTGCAACTTCAGTGCTTTTTGCTTTGCTAAATGTGGACTCAGGAAGGGGATGTATAAAGATGCCATGTTCAGTCTTACGTTGTATAGGGAAGAGTAGCTCTTAAATGCCTAATACACTTGGTCTTTTTATTTTGCTTCTCTTGTTTAAAGCTGATCTAATCTGGGAACAAGTGATTTTGTTAAGTTGCCAACTGAGTAATGCAGTTAGTTGTTGGAGCTATGAGAAGCACTGGCAGAGGTGAGAGATTAGGATATAAAAACTTTCAGCAGAGATTAAGGAGCAGCCTGCAGGTCAAGTGAAAGCAGTGTATTATGGTGTGTATCAATATCTGAACTGGAACAAAGGTGGTTGTTGGAGGTATGAAGCTGAGGTGGCAGATCAATTCAGGATAGTTTCACACAGCAGATATTCACTAGCCTGCAGGACAAGAGAAAGCAGTGTTATGATGTGTACATTAATACATGAACAGGAAGAATGTTTTTTCTGAGCAGAAAACTACATGGAGTAAATTTTCTCCACCTCTGTACTTTGTTTTTTTTTTTGCATTGCAATCTTCCATCTCTACAAACTGAAGGCAACACTTGCATTTGTCTGCACTGACCCATACTGGCAGGCTTCTATTCTCTGCAACACTTTCTGAGAATTTAAAATTATACCTACTGTATGCTGTCTGTACTACTAGTGACTGGTATGTGGGAGACATGCCACAACATAACCATGCATACAGTAGGTATACTTTTACATTTGTAAGACAGTAAAATCTAGAAATAACACATCACCAACAGGTTAGTTCTGCACTCCACTCTTCTTAAATCTGTAACTTAAATGTGATTAAACAACCTGTGGATTGAGGCCCATATTGGTGAAGAATAGAAACCTGCCAATATGGTCAGTGCAGATAAAAGTAAGTGTCACCTTTATAGAGAGAGGACATTGCAAAAAGAAAGTATAGAGGTGAGAATTTTACTTTATGCAGTGTTCTGTTCTGAAAATGCCATTCTTCCTGCATTTGCTATTTTTTGGTGACCAACAACTGGAGTGACAAGGGGATTGGGGATTAGACCACTCCCTTGGGTGCCCTTCAGTTTCATGACAGCGATCCCCTGTGTGTGTCTAATCGATCCACGCCATGAATCTGAAATAGATCTTGAGGAGTGGTTACTTTCTTCGTAAATGTATTAGGATTTTGCCTTTTCATCTGCTTGCCCCTGCCTCATTCTGCTTGGAAGCTACAATAGGAGAGAACCCACTTTGAACTTAAAAACTTAGCAGAATGACTCAGAGGTGTAACCACAAAGCATTTCAAAAAGTGTAAAAGCCAGTCTGTTAGTCTGACAACTGTTGGTGGTTGTATGGCTAGTGGTGTGTGAATGGACCTCTATGGGACTGGCTACCTTGATGTGGTACAGAGGTATGTACAATGCAATATTGCAACTAAAAGCCAGTCTTAGTCTGGCAAATGTTGGTGGCATAGCTAGTGGTATGCGAATGGACCTCTGTAGACTGGCTACTTTGATGTGGTAGTATGGCTAGTGTTGGGCTGGTATACTACAGAGAAAATTACTCTTGTGTTGGGTGAGAAGGCACAAATAGGGCATGAAAAGTGTGGGGGGAAGGGGTAGCTGGTCTGAACAATGGGGGGTAGCAACGAGTCCACTTGGTGTGCAGATCTGAAATTCCTGGTTATATCCCTGAAGGGGATACCAAACTAATTATAAGCTGTAGTGAAAAACCTGATCAGTAGCCATATTGAAATGCAGCTTAGTGACTCTACCCACCCAGAGGACAGTGACAGTTGCACTATACAGTCCTGATTTGCTAAAAAGGAACTGTGCATCAGAAATAGTAGCCGAAAGTACAAGTGTATAGCTAGCAAAGTAGCACAGTGAGCGTCATAATCGCATTCGCACACAGAGGCGCCCCACCACTTATAACAGTGAGACACTCATAGCACTGAGTTTCTGTGAGTAGAGCAGTAATAGAATATCACAAAAGGAAGTGAAAACTGTGCAAGGGAGAAATAAAATAGAAAATTACTGTATATGTGCCATACAACTCCAAGAAGCAAAGTAGTGGTGGCTTGTCAAAATTGTTCTCAGCGCACAGTTCTCCATAATCGTGCCAAGTTACCCACCCTGCTGACAGCCATGTTTGAGAGACACACAGAGAGAAAGAGAGAGAGAGAGAGAGAGAGACTGAGAGAGACAGAGGCAGTCCATTTCCAGGTCACCGGTCAGTTGATACCGGCTCGGGACCATAGAGAAACATTCCTCCTTCCTGGTCAAGATGTGAAAGTACTGCAATGCCGTCTCGCTGTCTCCATTCTTTCTCGGTAAGTGAAGCTGTCTTTGTGCAAGTAACCCACCACGCTTACCTCTGGGAACTGCAGCCAAAGTCCCAAACAGAGAGACAGAGAACACTGATTACTGTCTGACCGCTGAAAGAAAGAGACACAGAAAAGTGATCACTGTGATAACGGTAAGTGGCAGAGCCGATTAGCGTCACTGTTTCTCTGTCTGATGAGACAGAGCTGATAGACATCAGTATGCTTCTTCGTCAGTCAAACATCTAATGGAATGCAGGAGGGAATTGGCTTACTTTGGGTATTGGGGAGCACATCACTGTAAGGAGAGAACTGTGGGGGGGGACCAACTAGAGAAATTGCCACAGAGCTGTGTGAGCACACAGAATAATGCAGCACCCTGATCAAATGAAGTTACAGTTGCTCCATGATTCAATTCTAAGTGTCCTGTTCACCACAAACTTTGGTCTTTTAACTTGAAATTTGGAGGGTGTTGACGGAATGTGGTAGTGGCTTGAAATTTATAGGGTAGCTAGCCTTACTGCCATAGATGTACTTTTCAGTAGTTAGGTGTGTAAAATGTAAACAAGTGTGGAATTCTGCCACTCTAACGAATGAAAATCTCAAACTCTAAAATGTTATATCTCGGACATGGTTTGATCTTTTAAATTGAAATTTGGAAGGTGTTGAGGGAATGTCCTCTACATGTGAATTATGGTACATAGGTGTTAGAAAATGAATTTTCTGTAGAGATATTGTGTGACACACTTTACAGTTAGTGTATAGCATTTTGCATTGTGGTTGTGGCTTTACATTTATAGGGTACCTAGCCTTACTGCCATGTAGGTTATTTTTTAGTGGTTAGGGCCCTGTGCTCCCACCAACTTGTGTGACTTTCTACTTTTCTATTCTTTCTCAAAAAGTAAGGAAATTCTATGCAAAACACTTAATTAATGCATCATTTAGGGTTAAAACGCAAAAAGTAAGGAAATGAGACCTTTGCCGTTGCCCCCTCCCCCCATGTGCCCCCATCCTCCTGAAATTGACCGACGATGGGGTGTGTCATTGGGGTTATGAGGCCTAAATGTCACCCCATTCTTCTTTACTGTGGCGTGTGCATTATGGGGCGCAGTTGTGCCCCTATATTTAGGGTTGAGTAGGCACTTAAATGCTAAACCCTCAAATTTGCACTTTAATACCTTTGCAACCATTAAATGGATTTGCACAAAATTTGGAATGCACAGTCTGGTTTGGTAGATCTCTTGATTTCCTAAATTGCTTGTCAGTTGGACATATGGTTTTTTGCAGCAAAGCACCAAAACTGCACTTTTTGCCACTTTTGCACATTTATTGTCTGTGGTGCTGCATGGACACTATGTGGACTATTGTTCCAAATCTTGGGATGTAGAAAGAGCTTGGGCCAAGGAACATGCCATCATTTATTTGGTGAAAAAATATTAATCTGGGAGGTCACGTGATGCAGGGCACCTAGAGGCAGCACTGAGCCGAAGCTCCCTTCTATCAGCCTCATTAAAAAGTTTATTTTCCTTCATTTAAGGTGCAGAAGTGGTTGCAGACCTTAGATATATGCTGTACTAGAGATCAGAACACTAGTGATTGCCAAAAGGAGTGCTTTCTAGATGAGAGAATCGGTATTAAACAACGGGATGTAAACCGAGATGAAACAGGCCTCCATCAAGCACACTCCTCCAGCTACCCCAGAGAAAACTGCTAAAAAATCAAAACATCAGAGTTTCGGGGGTACCCCTAAGTCAAGTGCTTCCAGCTCCTTGACTAATCCTCTAATGGAGGAACGTTTTTTGCAAGAATTGCTCCCTGTCAGAGAGACTCTCGAAGATATATAAGCAGAGTTAAAATTGCTCTGTAGTGACCTAAGCTCCCTGTCACAAAGAATGGGGGATGCCGAAGTGAGAACCACCTCTCTGGAGAGGTGGAAGGACAGAATGGATCCTGAAATTGTTCAACTCCGACTACAGCTTAAGAAGCTGCAACTGAAAACCAAGGATTTGGAGGGGAGAAGTTGAAGGAACGATGTCCTGATATGATGCCTACCTGAAACAGAAGAAGGCCCTGATACTATTGGTTTCCTTCAGAAATTCCTGGTTAAGATTGTGGGCCCATCTCCATTAAGCCCACAGTACCATATAGAATGGGCACATCGTTCCCTCAAGCCGAAACCCCCACCTGGATCACCATCATGTCCAATAATAGTGAAATTCCTTAGCTATCTAGAGAGGCAGCATGTTATTTCCAAATCTAAGGAGCTTCAAGCTATCCTATGGGGTAATGTGAAGCTGAGGATTACTCAAGATCTCCCTTTCGAAATTCACCAAAAGCGATCAGCATTCCATCCCACAATCAGCAAGTTAATAGCAGCAGGAATCCGTTTCAAGATGGTTTACCCGGCTAAACTGCAAGTGGCTATTGAAGGAGTCTGGCCTTCTTATGAATCTCCGGAGCAGGCAACTGCGGATCTACCTAACCTATTTAAGACTGGTTGAACTGCTATCTCAGATATCTCAGGCTTTTAAGCCTTTGTCTCATTGGAGTGGGCTGCATACCTGTTTGGTGTCCCTTCTCTCTGTCTCTTTCTTCTCTCTACCCTCTCTCATTTTTCTCTTCCTCTGGCTGATTTTGAGGGGCTGCCAGGGAGTCCTGAGGCCTAGCAGGCCTGGTGTGGTGGTGTGATTGCTGGGGTTTCCAGTGGGGGAGTAGAATCTTTTGGTCGGTGCACGCTTCCTAGCGCGCTGAAGGGACGGTTCTGTGTTAGTCCCATAAGTTACAGGTCCCCTCTGACTTCTCACTCCTGAGAGTGTTCTCATTCCCATTAAGTTTATTAAGCTAAACCACAAGGGGATTTATTCCTGTGTGTCTCTCCTTTGGGATCTCTAACCCTTGAGGTCTGCTTCACGAGTTTTCTAGACATATTTAATCTCATTTGGGTAATTTTCTCGATCTCATGTAAGATGATTAATCTACATCTCGATGGTCTCATTTTCACTTTCCCTGAATTATTTCTGCACTTTCTCCAATCACCTTTCTGATCCAAATCAACCTACTTTTTTTCTTTTTGGAGGGGTGGTGGGTGGGGGGCTTTGTGGGGGAGCAATCTTTGGGAGAACTGCATATCGCGCCAAACAAGGGGGGAGGACGATCTCCCTGGGGGTTCAAAACGCAAGCCAGCTGTTGGCCATTTCTGATATATTTCACCGAGGTAGTCTTTGGTACCAGTGCTCAGACCTGGTATTTATATGGAGCAATAGCTTCCCAGGGGAAGGTCGCCTATTGGGCTGGTTCCTCTATACTGGAGATTTTCACATTGGGAATTATGTTCAAAGAGGGACCTTTTGAACATAGTTTTTGAGTGGGTTGTGGGGGGAGGGTCAATAATTTTCTGAATTCAGCAATAGTGGGAGTTAAAAGGATACAATTATGTTATCCCATTTCTTCAACTTTGCTAACCTATACTGATGAATATTGGGAAAAGTTCTCTGGTTTGGGCTCTATCTTTGTGCAAAAGGGGGGGTTGGGAAGGGGACTGGAGTGTGCCTCTTGGGGTTATGTTCCTATTCACTGTCTCAGGATTATTATTTCTTTCAAAGAGTTGGTAATGACTGCAGTAACAATTAAAATTGCCACATGGAATGTTAGAGGAGTCAGAGACATGACTAAAAGATATCAAGTTCTCAAGAATTGTGTTCTCCTAAACATAGACATCTTCTTGATACAGGAAACCCACCTTCTCACTGCTGAAACAAATGGGCTACATAGACAGGGGTTCTCCCAAGTCTTTACTGCCTGTGGTTCGTCTGCAAGCAGGGGAGTAGCAATTCCTGATCAAGAAGCATGTTTCACTTGTAGTGGAGGAAACTCTGTCAGATCCAGAAGGCAGATTTATTTTAGTCAAAGGCACGCTGTATAACAGCACAGTCATTCTAGGTGCAGTCTATGGCCCAGTGGGAGGTAGTCCAGAGTTCCTTATGTGTCTGGAAGACAAGCTGAGTAGATTTTTGCCTTCCAAGTTAATCATAGGGGAAGACTGGAATATACCCCCCAATGCAGGACTTGGATACAACATATAGGCCATTAAAACCCCTATCCTCTCCTCAGCAAGCCCTAAGGGATTTTATGGGACTACTGGGTCTGTGTGATCCATGGCGCCTGTTCAATCCCTCTGGTCAGGTCTTCTCATTTCACTCCCAGGTTCACCAGTCATGGTCTAGGCTGGATTATATCCTAACTAGCTCTTCACTTTTAGCTAGCCTTCACCAGACTGATATGGAACTGATAGTCATATCAGATCACTCAATGGCATGGATAGTGATTTTGCCTGACCCATGTAGTCAACGGGACACTACCTGGAAACTGAACACACAACTTTTAAAAGAGGAACACACAATCTCTCACATAAAAGATGTGATTTCATTTTTTATTGAAACTAATAAAGGTTCTATTAGAGGGGCTGATCAACTATGGTGCTCCTTTAAATGTTATATAAGGGGGTATTCATTAAGTTAGCTTCCAAATGGAAAAAGCAAAGGGAGGCAAGAATTATTTCTTTGTCAAACCAAATCAAGGAGGCCGAAAACATCTTATCTACTTCTTCCCCTTTGGGTCTCTTGGAATACCTGTTGAAACTTAGGAACGAATATGCAGATTTATTAAAAGAAAAGGTGGAATACGCCATCCTGAAAACTAAAGCTCCCTACTTTGATCAAGGCGAGAAGCCAGGATGAATGCTGCCCTTCAGTTACAGGCAGTGGAGAGCTCATGGCTCATCCCTTCTATTCTGGCCTCAGATGGCTCTATTAAGACCTCCCCACGTGATATCTCTCAGGTTTTTGAAAAATTTTATAAAAATTTGTATAGTAAAATTTCTGCACAGGCCACACACCCAAGCATTGAGCAATATCTGGATCGCCTGGACCTCCCGTCCCTTCAGGCACAACATTGCTCGACCCTGTCTTCCCCAATCACTTTGAGGGAGATAGAGGAGAAAATTAGGGAGCTCGTACTGGATAAAGCACCAGGACCAGACGGCTTCCCCTCCAACTTCTATAAAACCTTTTCCACTAAATTAGCCCCCCTCCTCTTAAATTTATTTTATTATATGTTCACTTTAATTACTCTGGACCCTTCCTTGCTAGAAGCCACAATAGATCTCATCCTGAAGCCTGATAAACCGCATGATGATCCTACCAGTTATCGTCCAATCTCACTTTTAAATGATGATATCAAAATTCTAACAAAAATCTTGTTTCTCAGAATTAAGAAAGTATGGTCTCATCTCCTGAGCCCTGAACAGGTGGGATTTGTTCAAGGTTGATCTTCAGCTGATCATCTACAGACCCTTTCACATATTTTTCAGGCTGCCCAGGACTCCCAAATTCCCATGGCTTTAATCTCGTTAGATGCAGAAAAAGCCTTTGACAGAGTTAACTGGGAGTTTCTCTGGGCTACTCTCAAAAAAATGGGCTTTCCAACAGTTTTCATTTGATGGATACAGATGGTTTATCAGGCTCCCTCTGCTAAAATTTATTGTAATGGTATATTTTCTCCAAGGTTTTATTTACAGGCACCAGGCAAGGCTGCCCCTTATCTCCCTTTCTTTTCTTACATCAACAGTCCTTGACCCTCTCAGTATATGCAGATGACATCCTACTCCACTTGGCCTATCCAGAAATCATTATCACATGCATTACAAATTATTAGACAGTTCAGACTTGCATCTAATTATAAGTTAAATTTGTCGAAAACCATAATTTTTTCTCTAAATGCTCTTACCCACCAGGCTAATTTTACCCATCTAGGCATGAAGTGGTCCCCTCACTCTATTAAATATCTGGGCATTCATCTCACCAAAGACTCAGAGACTCTTAGGAAGCTTAATTTAGATGACTTAATAACAAATATTCAACAGAACCTTCAAAGATGGGAGAGCCTCCCCCTCTCAATTTGGGGTCATATCAGTATTGTTAAAATGAACGTCCCCCCTCGTCTCTTTTATCCCCTAAATTTATGAAATCTCTGGCTCCCATTGTCCTATTTTTGTCAATTTCACTGTGTTCTCTCCAAATTTATCTGGCGGGGTAAATTTCCCAGGCGCTCTTTCACTAAACTCAGCCTCCCCAAGGAATTAGGGGGGCTTTGTCTCCCTAATTTCAACTTTTATTATTGGGCGAGCCATCTGTCAAAAATGGGAAGATGGTTTTCAGATACAAGTGATGGTTACTTACCTGTCTGGCTACAATTCAAAAGGAAACATCTCACTCTTCATGGCGTTAATTCCACAGGAAAATTTTTCTCTCCCTGTTCTGCGTTACCAAACTCCATACAAGATTCAGTGGTGGGAGTCTCCATTATGGTTTTAGCGCAATGCTGGAATTTTTTAAATATCTCACATAAAAAAGATATGGCACAACCCCTTTTTCAGAATCCAAATATTAAAATTGGGGTTCATTACTTTTCCCGGATTGGTTCCCTCAATTACAGGAAGTATCAGTAGAGGACTTATATGGTCAAACCGCTCTCCTGTCATCCCCAGACACAATAGCTAAATTCAACATCCCTCAGAAATATATTTTCAAAGTGTTTCAGTTGAGACACCTTATGGTGTCCAATTTTGGAGTCGCACTATCACAATCTCGAGTTAAGCCCTTTCTGGAACAGGTACAGAGATATGCCAGTAAATCCTATGGTATATTGGCTATTTATTCTTTTCTTTTGGGAATCAATTTCCCTAATGCTCTTCCGGGTTCTAAAGTTTGGGCCTCCCTTCTGGCTGATGTTAGTCCCAATTGGAGTCAGGTTTGGAAGGACCTACATAGGTATCTTACCCAAGATAGACACAAACGTATTCAGTATCATATTTTAAATATTATGTATTACACTCCAGTTAGGCTAGCCAAGTTGGGTAGGCTTCCTGTGGCAACCTGTACCAGATGTGGTTTCGCTGAAGGGAAACTGATTCACATTTTCTGGCATTGTAGCAAAGTGGATCCACTTTGGAATGCTATTCAATCTAACCTAGACCCTTTATTGGGATTAGGAGACCTATTTACTATCGAGATATGTATCCTTGGGATGCTCTCAACCATTAATATTAAAGAACATAGATTTCACATGGCCTTAATTTATATTGTGGTTAAAAGATTAGTTCTCAAGCATTGGGTGGATCAACTAGTTATAACATATGAAGAATGGTTGAAGGAGATGTCACTTTGCTTCAATACTGAGAGATTGATAGCCAGTTCCCCGAACTGTATGGAGGTATTTAACTGTAAATGGGGTAAATTATATGCCCTATATTTAAATTGAAATATGGAAGGTACATGTCTCTGTTTATCTTAACTGGTTGGTCTTATTCATCTCTGGTAAATGCCGATTGTTACTCTCTAATTCATGACTTCTTTTGAGTTGTTATGTTTGTGAGGCACACTCCAGGGGGAGGGTGGGGGAGTAAAGAGGGGGGAGGGTTTTTTTGGGGGGTATTGGTATTGATTTGGTTTTATTGGACCCGGAAACAGTCTGATGTATGCTACTCTGTATCTATCCTGGCCAATATTGTGTACAGTCAATCCTGTAGCTTTCTTTCTGGATATGTGGAATGTAAATTCAATAAAATATTGAATTTCAAAAAAAATATTAATCTGTTCAAAAGTTATTACAGTTTGTAATTCCTATTATATCCTATGGGAAAATGTATATGTATTTTTTGAATGTTAATGAGAAAGACCAGATGGCCCTCGGAAAGACCAGATGGCCCAAATTGGGATGACCATATCTCAATCACAGTTTGGTCTTTTTACTTGAAATTTGCAGGGTGTTGAGGGGATGTCATAGAGATGTGAATCGTGTCATGATTTTCTGTGTCATTATGTCAGAAATGAAGTGAGATACAGTCTTTCACTACAGGTGGCTTAGATCACCATCAGGAAAAAGATTTGAAATTGTAGAGTAAGCCTGCAGTGGAATTGTGTTTGTATGTTGCACGGTTCATGAGATATTGTGAAATTACTGTCACAAAGGTTGAAAGAGTGCCTGTCCAGTGCTTTTCAGTGCCCATAGCTCGGAAACAATGTGAGATATGGGTACAATCTTCGTGATGTTGCATGAAGTACTCACTGTCACGATTACAATGATGCTAGAATTTTATTTCTAGCTCTTACAGTTCCCAAGATATGTGCAAATTACTGTTACAAGGGTTTGGTGCCCTATAGTGCTGCTGCATGGCTCTGTAGCTTTGTGTAAGTGGGAGCATGGGCCCAGATGCATATTGTTATGAAATAATTGGCAACTTGGTGGGAGCTGGGCCCCGCATTCCCACCAATACATGTTTTTTAGTACTTATATTACCCTTTTTCAAAAAGTAAGGAAACTCTATGCAAAAAACTATGTTAATGCTTCATTTAGGGTTAAAGCAAAATAAAGTCAGGAAATTAGACATTAGGGTTGACCCGTAACCCCCCACACAAATGCCACCCTGATCCTCCACAATCTGACAGATGGCAGGGTGTGTCATTGGGGTCATGAGGCCTACATCTGCAGTGTCAGTGGCTCAGTAGGTAGCACACTCGCCTCTGAGGCCGGGAGATCAGAGGGCTGTGGGTTCAGTTCCCACATCTGGCACTTGGGTTAATATCCCAGTACTGACACTGTAGTGCAGCATGAGAGGGGTGCTGCACTTCTGAGGTGCCGCTCTTCAGATGAGACATTAAACCGAGGTCCCATCTGCCTGGATTGGTGGTAGTTCAGGTGGATGTTAAAGATCCCATGGCACTTATCGAAAGAGCAGGGAATTTCCCCAGTGTCCTGGCCAAATTTCCCTCATTCACTAAAAATACCACCAACAGCTTAATCTGGTTCAAGGTCAGCTGGCATTCATCTGTATCCCCTTCCCCCGGGTCGTGCCTGAAAATAGGCAGGATTTGTCTAGTGCACTTACCCGGTCAACAAAAACTAAATAAATAAAATAAATAAATAAACATCTCATCCCATTCTTCTTTACTGAAGCATGTCAACACACTCAGACATGGAATATATTATAGGCGCACAGTCGCACCCCTATATTTAGGGTTATGAAGCCACGACTATGTTAAGCTCAAAATTTTGCATGTTAATAACTTTGGACCCTTTCAATGGATTTACATTAAATTTGATATGCACAGTGGGGCATGGTAGATCTCTTGCTTGATTTGCCAAATTTCATTTTGGTTGGACTTACGGTTTTTGTGCACCAAATGCTGAGAAATGCCCTTTTCGCCAGTTATATGGGCAGTTTTTCAGATTTTTCCATGGCACTATGTGGCCATCATGTGGCGTTCTGCTCTGCAACTTGGCTCATCTGAAAGAGCTTGGATCAAGGAACATGCCACTTTTCATTTGGTGAAAAACTATTAATTCATTCAAAAGTTATTAAACTTTTAAGTTCCCATTATGAGTCAATGGGAAAATTTATATGGTTATTTTGCGAAAGAAGAATGAGGTTTTGGCCATCTAGTCCCATCTCATGATCAAAGAATTTGCAGGCTTGCGATCAAAGAATCTTTGACCACAAGGAATTCTTTGATCACAATGGCCGCCATCTTGTTCTCAGTTTGCAGTCCGAAAAATTAAAATATCTCGGCCCAGGGGGGACTTCTGAGGTGAAACTGTGGTGCGTTTTGCTCTATCAAGCCATGATTGTGGTTTCTTTCAAAATGGTCAAAAATAGAGCTTTTAACTTTTTTATTCTTTGAAAATGGCTCACTAACGATCTTTGATCGTAAGCATGCAAATTCTTTGATTGCGAGATTCTTGGACCACGATCTTTGATCACGAGGGTGTAACTAGATGGCCACTTGAAAAAAATTATTTTCTCTGCTTAGGGGTGGCTTATTAATCCAAATGAGGATGGATTTTGCTCAGGGGGGGCTTCGTTCTTTCGAGGCATGGCTGTGGTTTCATGTATTTCTGGTTAAAAATTTACTTTTAACATTTTTTATTGTTTGATCGTGAGCCTGCAAATTCTTTGGTCACGAGCCTGCAAATTCTTTGATTGCAAGATTCCTTGACTCTGATCTTTGATCCCGAGGGCATGACTAGATGGTCACTTGAAAAAATTAATTTTCTCTGCTCAGGGATGGCTTATTATGCCAAATGAAGGTGGATTTTGCTCAGAGGGGCTTTGTTCTAGTGAGGCATGGCTGCGGTTTCATGTATTTCTGACTAAAAATTGACTTTTAACATGTTTTATTATATGATCGTGAGCCTGCAAATTCTTTGACCATGAGCCTGCAAAATCTTTGATCGTGAGATTCTTTGACTGCGATCTTCGATCGTGGGGGTGCGACTAGATGGCCATTTGAAAAAATCAATTTTCTTAGCTCAGGAGTGGCTTATTAAGCCAAAAGAAGGTGGGTTTTGCTCTGGGGGGGCTTCATTCTATCAAGGCACGGCTGTGGTTTTATGTATTTCTGCCTAAAAATTTACTTTTAACATTTTTTATTGTTTGATTGTGACCATGCAAATTCTTTGATTGTGAGCTTGCAAATTCTTTGATCGCGAGGGCACAACTAGATGGTCACATGAAAAATTCAATTTTCTCAGCACAGTGGTCACTTCTAAAGGCAAACTAGGTGGGATCTGGTCAGGGGCCTTCATTCTGTTGTCATGGCTGTGGTTTCATGTATTTTACTCTAAAAATTGAGTTTTAACATTTTTTTATTCTTTGATCGTAAGTCTGCAAATTCTTTGATTGCAACATTATGTGATCTCAATCTTTGATCGCAAGGGAGGGACTAGATGGCCAGATCTGGAGGGACCAGATAGCACAATTTTAACAGTTTTTAAAATTAAATATCTTGGAAACGGTTTGGTCTTTTAAGTTGAAATTTAGAGGGTGTTGACGGCATGTACTGCAGATGTGAATTATAATGTTTGGGTGTCAGACAATTTGTCTTTTATAGAGATATTCCGTGGTGCAGTTTACATTTTTTGGACAGCATTTTACATGGTGGTAATGGCTTGAAATTCATTGGGCAGCTAGACTTACTGCCATTGATGTACTTTTCAGTCATTAGGTTTGTAAAATATTAATAGGTGTGGAATTCTGCCAGTGCGACAAATGAAAATCTGAAAGTTTCGCATTTTATATCTCGGAAACAGTTTGGTCTTTTACATTGAAATTTGGAGCATGTTGAGAGAATGTGCTGTCCATGTTAATTATGGTGTTTAGGTGCTGGAAAATTCATTTGCTGTACCCATATTGCATGACACACTTTATGTTTTGTGTATGGCATTTTGCATTGTGGTACTTGCCTCACATTTATAGGGTGCCTAGTGTTACTGCCATGAAGGTAATTTGTAGTGGTTAGGTGTCTGACATGTAAATAGGTGTTGAATTATGCCAGTCTGATGACTGACACTTTGGTTTCTTTCAAGGTGGTGTGCCCCACACTCCCACTCACATGCGCTGCCAGCAATACATATGATATTCAATACTTATACTCTTATCTTAGGCAGGAATTTGCAAGTTGGTGGGAGTATGGGGCCTGAAAGGCCCATGCTGACACAACTTGTGCAACATTCTACTTTTCTATTCTTTCTCAAAAAGTAAGGAAATTCTATGCAAACAACTTCATTAATGCATCATGTAGGGTTAAAACACAACATGTTAGGAAATGAGACCTTTAGGGTTGCCCCATCCCCACCCATCATCCCAAGATTGACAGCTGATGGGGTGTGTCATTGGGGTTGTGAGACCTGTCACCCCATTCTTCTTTACTGTGGCTTGTGAATATGATTACAGATGGAATGGGGTGACATTTCCAATGACACACCCTGCCAGCTGTCAATCTTGGGATGATGGGTGGGTCTATCGAGGGGATGGGGCAACCCTAAAGGTCTCCTCTCTTTCCTGACTTTTGTGTTTTGAACTCAAAATGATGCATTAACAAAGTTTGTTGCATAGAAAATATATATATATATATATATATATATATATATATATATATATGTTATGGTAGCATGGTAGTGCTACCATAGTTAGGGTTGAGTAGCACTTTTAAGGTTAAAGGGTCCAAGTTTGCACCTAAATAACTTTGCCACTGTTCAACGGATTTGCTTGAAATTTGGTACACATGATTGGGCGTGGTAGTTCTTGGGATCTGCCAAGTTTTGTACTAGTCAGATATATGACTGTGGAGTTATTAAGTGACAACCAATTGTACAATTACGCTTTTTTGTGATTTCTTTGCTCTCACCTACAGGTCACATGGTTTGTGTGACCAGTCTAAAAACTTCAGAGAACATGCAGCCAGAGTCCCCAATGTGTCTTTTGAAGATTTCGTGAAAAAATATTGAATGATTCAAAAGTTATTCAAAAAACAAGTTCCCATTATAAATCAATGGGAAAAGTTAACAAAATATTAAACACTTTAACAAATGCACTTTTTAGTGTCACAAATGGCCCTAGTAGTGTCCCAGATCCACCATTTTGTTTTCAGTTGGTGATCATAAAAATGCTTGGCATTTAAATTTGGGACCCTATAGGGACACAATTCTTTTTGTGGTACTTGCTTCACATTTATAGGGTGCCTAGAGTTACTGCCATGAAGACAATTTGTAGTGGTTAGGTGTCTGGCATGTAAATAAGTGTTGAATTATGCCAGTCTGATGACTGACACTTTGGTTTCTTTCAAGGTGGTGTGCCCCACACTCCCACTCACATCGGACCCTGAGGATGCTAGCCATGTCTTTATTTTGGGGTTAAACACCCCAGAAATATGTTTTTCAAATTTCTGGAAACAGTAGTGTTTCAAAGTAGTGTCGCAAGCATGAAACTTTCGCAATTTTTTGTGAAAAGTGTCTCAAATTGCGACACTACTTTTCAGGCTATGGCCAAAATGACATGAATTCTTTGCCACCCTGCTGCAAACAAACGGTTTGGTCTTTTGGACTGAAATTTGGAAGAAAGGCAGCCAACATCTCACAGATGTGCTTTTTTGAGGTTTGGTGAAAAAATATTGCACAGCTGCAAAGTTGCAGTACTCCAAATTTGGCAATTTTTCCCATAGACTAACATGGTGGCATGCGCTGCACCTTTCGAGGCTCGTATCTCGAAAACGATGCCAGATACAGATTTTTTTGTTGCGAGTTACATAGTCCTATGGGCTATCTAATAGCAAAAACCTAGCCAGGAAAATCAAGATTTTTGTGAAATTTAAATTTTTTTCTGCGTCGTGAAGTTGCTGAAATATTAGCAATTAAGTACTTCCAATGCTCGTTTTAAGCTTCGATCCCCATTACAATGCATACATTCTTTATACACACTGTGTTTCTGTATACACCTGTTTGGCAAAAACAGGGTATGCACTTTAGTTACTGTTACAGTTTCTGTTTCCACTTTCATTTATGTCCCTGTTTGCGTTACTGTGCCTGTGTACGTCGCCGTGTGCATTACCCTTTGCGATGTCAGTCGCACTTGCATTTCCACTACTGTTGCTCTTTGCTTTTTTGTTTATGTCACCGTGTGCATTGCCATTTGCATTTCCGGCAGCCCTTTCATTTCATTTGCATTTCTCTTTTGTGTTGTGTCTTACTTGCTGTTACTGTTACCATTTGCATTTGCAATTGCGTTACTGTGCCTGTGCACATTACGGTTTGCATTTCAATACGCACTTGCATTTCCTTTTGTGCTTCTGCTTCCTTTGCTGTTATTGTTGCTGTTACCATTACCATTTGTGTTTACAATTGCAGTACTGTGCCCTTGAGCTTTTCGGTTTATGTTTGCTGTATGAGCTTCTATTCCCATTGCCATTTACCTTTCCTTTGGCATTATTCTTCATATTAACTTTGCCATTTGCATTTACAATTGTGGTACCGTGCCTGTGCGCGTTACGGTTTGCGTTTACATGTTCACATTTCTGTTTCTGTTCCCTTTCGCGTTCTTTTTTCTGTGACACTTAACATTTCTATTTAAAATTTTACTGCCATCACTGTTCATGTTAACAGTTGCATTTTCGTATGCGCTTCAATGCCCATTTGCATCATTGTTCACTTTGGCCTCACATTGCACTTGCATTTCTATTAATGTTTCCTTTACCATTTATGTTTGCGTACCATGTGCACCACTGTTCGCGCTTCTGTTTGCATTGCTGTTCCTCTTATTATGTCACAAGACATCACGTGGTGGGGGCCCCACACTCCCACCGCCACGTTACATTCACTATTTCTCATCATCATTCTCAAAAAGAAGGGAAATTAGAGGCAAAAAATCAATTTAATGCATTAGTTAGGGTTGTTCCACAGTGACAAAAGTGAGGAAATTGAAAGCCCCCTTGGACCCTTCCAGCCCACCCCCCAACTGGCATCATGGTGCCACGTTGGGGTCATCGTCCTAACTCTCACCCCATTCTCCTGTACCTATGCTTCTTCCACACATGATGGGGTGAGTTAGAGACTTGACTCAACTAATCGCATCCTGATGCTGGTTGAGGGTGTCAGAAGTGAGGAACTATCAACCTAACACCGAATTTCTCACTTTTGTCAGTGTGGAACAACCCTAACTAATGCATTAAACATAGTTTTTTGCCTCTTAATATATACTATATATATATATATATATATATGTATAGATAGATAGATAGATAGATAGATAGATAGATAGATAGATAGATAGATAGATTATACTGGCCCATTAGGGCCAGTATAGTTATGGTTTGTAGGAGTGTTTAATGTTAAAGGGCAATTTCTCCTAGTTTATAACTTTAAATTGGTTTCACAGATCTTTCTGAAATTTGGCACACATCATTTTCTGGGGTAGGACTGTTGATGTACCATATTTGGTTTGAATCCCTTGTGAGATTTTTGAGATATATAAAGTGTTGAAAATACAGATATCTTCCAGATTTTTACTATTTTTTCAGCCACCTGTAGCTCAGAAACAGCTTTAGGTGCTGGGTTGAATTTTTCAGGATAGAAAGCCTTGGCATCACATATGTGCCTTTTGAAGGTTTGGTAAAACAACAGTAATCCATTCCAAAGTTATTAAATCTTGAATTTGCTGTTATTTCTATGGGAGAAAATAAATGTAAAAGTGAAAGTGATTTTTGCACACTGTCATTCAGCTTTGCATACTTTGCACCTGAATAACTTTGTGACACTCCAACAGATTTGCAGAAATTGGACAAGCATCAGCCTAGGGCACAGGTCTCTTGACTTGACAAATTTGGTTTGAATCCCTTGTTTGGTTTCTGAGATACATAGTGTTGAAAAAAAATTTGAGGGTTTTGCTGTTTGTGTTTATTAATGACAAAGGGCAATGTTTGGATCTTAATAACTTTGTCATGGGGGGCGGAGCTAACCAGCCAAGATGGAAGCTGTGTAACTCAGCTGCTACAGTTCCGCTCTTATCCATCCTGTTACATCCAAATTTTCAACACCCATATCCCCAGGATATTTCTTCAGATTTGCACTCTGTATATCGAGCTGAAGCCAAATCTACCTAAAGTGAGTAAATTGGACAAAGGGTTGCTATTTTATTGTCTGTTCTCATTGCTACCTCAGGTCTGTAAGACATTTTTAGACCACCAGACTCCAGCAGGGGAACAGTTCCAAGAGAGGAGATGACCCACTCTAGTGAGGCCCCTTGCTCTGACAGTGGACCAACAATTGGGTAATATTACTTCTATGCTAAACAAAGTATTATTGGATACAGTGGCACTCATTTCCACTACCTCTAACACTAAAAAGGACGTTGAGAAGTTAACCTCCAGCGTGGTGAATAATGAACTTCAAATTAAACAGCAAGACCAAATCCTACATGACCAATTTCTCCAAACTTGGGACCATCACAACCAGATACAATATCTACTGGCCAAGGTGGATGACCTTGAAAATCGAGGGAGAAGAAAAAACATTCAGATTGTGGGGCTCCCGGAGGGGACTGGGGGCCCAGATATGATCTCCTTTTTGCAAACTTCTCTTCCAATAATGCTTAAACTGAACAACCCCCCTCCCTTGGAGTTAAAGAGGGCCCGCAGGTCCCTAGCCCCAAAGCCTCAGCCTGGGGGCCAACCTATCCCAATATTGTGCGAATACGCCAGATACCCAGTTAAAGAATGATGTCTGAAAGCTGCTAGAGACCTCAGAATGCTGCACTGGGATGGGGGCTCCTGTTCAGATTTTCAAGGATTATTCATATGATTTATCCTGGAGATGTAGAGCCTGTGGTCTGGGAAAGCAGGCCCTTCACAAGTTAAACCTGCTGATCTCCCTAAGATACCCATCGCAACTACATGTACTATATAAGGGTGAACAGCTTACCTTTAACTCCCTGGCTGAGATGGAACTCTTCTTGGAGGACATCGGTGGTGAAGCTGGCCGCAATGAAAATCCACCTCTCTGCCTCATGGTGATGCTACATTGATCATGAATACCTCTGCTCCTCCCGAAGGCTCTCAGGGCTGAAACTCTATGCCCCAACAGCGCAAGCTAGAAGACCCAAGTGGCAGATGCAGACAATGGAAGAAAGTGCCTGGCAAGTCAGGGAAGCCCTCTCTGCCTTCTTCTGAGAAACTGTGAATCACTTGAGGAGCCAGCAGTGGGTCCCACCAGCTTCAGGGAGCAATGGCTCCTCCACCTACTCCACGCTCGTGAAGCTGTCCAACAGATATGAACTGCTCAGAGATCTGTTGCCAGCAGCCCTGGTTATGCCCGACAGAAGCACCAGCCATGAAGATCTACTCTGCCTGGACAATGCTGCGGGGCTGGCTGAATGGTCTCCATTCGAGACAGACTGGGCAGCTGAACCTCAGAGTCCACAGGAGGACAGGAGTGCCACATCTTTATTGGTGAAGCCGCAAGATGGGTAATGGTCTCAGGGTCATGCAATTTTGTTTGATGTTTACCGTGTTATATGGGGCAGCTGGAAATCCAGGGCTTCCCTAGATTATCCTCTTTGTAATGCCTCCTTTCCTGGGGCCAGGCCGTAACATCTACCTTGTGCGATGTGCACTGAGTCCCCAGTAATATAAGTCCCAGCCCCTTTTCTCCAACCTTTCTCCAGCAACACCGCGTGGTCTCCACAACTCACAATGCCGTTCAGTCCCTGGTTTAAATGTGCCCTGTACTGTCCGGCCAGATATGCGATTTAAGTGTAAGTAGTTGGGCTCCTAGTTATATGTCAATCTCCTCCATTGAGGAGATATTGCTGATGAATGCTCTACAAGGTAGCTCTGCTACTACAGGATGTAGCATCAGTGGTTGTCGCCCCTTTGTTCTGTTTTGGGTTTTAACTGCTAGTAGGTTACTGCATGATTTCATGCAAGAGGTTTTGATTTAGCTCCATATTACAAGCTCCTGACATGATACCCTGTATCTTTTTTGGGATTTTAATCCCTGAGGTCTCTCCTGCAGATTGAGGCTGCTGCCTTGTACACATAAGGTGCTCTAGCACTCAAGGGATAGATCGCATGTGGGGTAGAGTAATAATCTATAAAACATGGACAGTCTGTGGAACGTTGCCCTATGGAATTTGTATTAAGCTTGGGGTTTATTGGAAGCTAATATGGCCTTAGAGGGCTTACTAGGGTGTATTTCCAGGCAGAAGCCCAGTGGTGTTAATGGCTGATATATTTCAAAGGATGTCTGGATTATGACTGCCCCGCTCATTTTTACACCCTAGGGGCCCTGATATAGCAATGATATCACCATGTTGACAGTATTTGTGACACAGCAATGTATAGTTAATTACACCTACCATTCTGGTTGAGGTATTTATTTTCATTTCTTTATGTACTAAGCTGAAAGAATCTTAATGTCATTGTAATTCTCAATACATTCTGTCTCTCCCTGCTTTTTCTACCCATTGACGAAAGCTAGTCTAGGGCTGGGCTGGGTGTATTTATTACAGGATACAGAGAACTGGCACCCTCCTTTACAATTGTTTGTGATGGCTAGAGATGAACATATAGTGCTGTCCATCATGTGCGACCCAAATCCCACTGGTTATTCACACTCCCCCACACCCCAGGAGTTAGTCATGGGCCATTGGGAGTTGATGGTGCTTCTTCCTCCTCCCTGGTCAAAAACAGACTAAACCCCCTACTCTGCCCTTGGTGAGGCATCTCAGCATCTACTTAGCATGCTGACCTGCCTTTCAGCCAAGGAGGTGTTCTTTAACTTACCTAACCTAACCCTCTGGATTGTGTTGGTACTCTCGAAGAATCTAGGACACTCCAAGGTGGTATATAGGTTTCTTTTTCTCTTCATTGTTCTATCAGGTATACCGATAGTTATAAAAATGATTTCAGTGTCTAGAAGGACCTGCAGATAATATGTTATGGCCCTGTTTAGGCCTATGGGGCTGCTTAGGTTAGGATGGGGACCCTTATTTAATTATTTGAATATGCATATTAGCTTTCTGCTAACACTCTACTTAGCGTCAGTGTTTGTTTATAGATGTTGGCCCACAAAATGGACACACCCTGACAATAGCTAAGTTTTCAGATATTACAACCACTACTTGGAATGTCAGGAGTTTGAATTCTCCCATAAAGGGAAAAGCAGTATTGTCCTGGCTAAAAAACTTGGGCACCCAAGTTGCTTTTTTACAAGAGACTAAATTAAGTTCCAAAGAAGCTGTGAAGTTGGTGAGGGGTTGGGTAGCTGCAGAAGCTCATTGCACAGCAAAATCAGCCAAATAGGGTGTATCCATTTTGTTATATAAATCACTGCAATGGCAGTCTAAAGAGGTTTACAGAGGGGGAGATGGTAGGTGGATCATTCTGAAGGTCTGTACACCCTCTGGCCCCCTGATCCTCACAAATATTTATGGTCCCAATGAGGATTCTCAGGAATTTTTTCACTCTATCTCACAAAAACTCATGGATATATCGTATGACAATCCAGAGTTGCTCATGGGAGGTGACTTTAATCTGGTAATGGACAGCCTTCTGGATAGATCCAATGTCAGACCAGAGCCCCATTGCAGAGCGCAGCAGGCACTTCAAGATCTTATTTCTCTGCATCAGCTGTCTGATGTGTGAAGGGTATTGAATCCTTTAGTAAAAGATTTCTCCTTTTTCTCTGCACCACGCCAAATGGCTAGTAGATTGGGTTATTGGCTCACTTCTCCTAACATCTCTAAGGCCATCTCTGGGGTAGTTATTTCTCAAATATATATTTCTGTTCATGTCCCTGTCTCCCTTACCTTCGTACCTACTCTTAAAATCTCCAAATCACTACTGTGGAGGTTGGGCCCCCTCCTGCTGTATGACTTCATGTGGCTACAGAAGAATTTTTCCATCACAACTCCCATTCTTCTGCCTCAGCTGTAGGCACTTGGAA
The DNA here is from genome assembly GCA_016271365.2 of Neoceratodus forsteri. NCBI lineage: Eukaryota > Metazoa > Chordata > Ceratodontiformes > Ceratodontidae > Neoceratodus > Neoceratodus forsteri. The sequence goes on along the minus strand of CM028130.1, from coordinate 1,693,891,096 downwards.
GGCATACAAGGCTACTATTAGGGGAGGAATCATTAGCTTTGCCCCACATAGGCTGAAGATGTGGGACCAGGAACTTCTTCTGTTAGAGACCCCTTTAAAGGACTTGGAGGCTAAGTATAAAGTGAAGCCCACAGTGCTTCAGACACCGACAGTATTAACTGCTCTGGTGGCCACCCATTTAAAAATCAATATGCTGGTATGCAGGAAGGCTGAGCTCTATATTCATAGAACCCAGCACCATTACCAAGCTGAGGGTGAAAAGGCTGGCAAGTTGCTGGCCTACAGGCTAAAACAAAGACAAGCTGAAAGAGTTATCACCAGCTTAAGGGATGGGTCAGGGAAGCTCTCCATGAACCCCACCTCTATTAATAACACTATGACCGAGTTCTATAAAATTCTATACTCTTCCCATGGATGTTGGGATGGTGAGTCTTACACTCAATTTATTGAGCCCGTGACCCTCACTAAGCTTTCTGACTCACAGAAAGCTACACTAGACCAACCTGTAACAGAGGCAGAAATTGGCAGAGCCATTACTGAGATGGCTCTTCATAAAGCACCTGGGGGGATGGTTTTTCTGTGGATTTTTTTTTTTAAATTACTCTTTATCCTCCTCTCAGCCTGCCTCCTCCGACCCTTCAGTGAGGACCCCTGGACATCCCACTGCCCAGAACCCTGCCCACTCACACCACAGATCCCCATAGAGCAGCGGATTACCACCCGGGCAGGGACGAGGCGGGTTCTAACCCTGCAACTTTCACGCTTCGCCGGGGTCTCTCAGGGTCAACTGGGCGGCACCGGCACATCATGGGCATGTCCAAAGTCCTCCCATCTTCCCGTTGAGGCAGGGTCGTTCCATGTTTTCTCCCTCCCGAGCAGCCGACGACCCCTGACGCCATGACGCGACGTCGACGTCCGGTGGCTGCTCAATGGCTAGCCATCCCCAATGAGGCTTGCAGTTCCCGAGCCCACCTGGTCGCAGGCGCCGGGCATCGGCCGAATCCCTCCCCGGAGCAGGTGAACTGTCATTGGATGCTCAAGCCTGTCTCCCCTGGCCGACCCACTGATGACCCGAGTCCGCCTCGAACTCCGGGGCCGCCGGGCGGGAGCGAGGTGTGGAGTCCAGCGCCTCAACCCTTAGCGCCACCGGGCCAGCTTTTCTGTGGATTTTTACAAACTGGTTCAGCCCGTGATTACAGCCCTCCTGGTGAACATGTTGAACGAGGTGCATTTGTGTGGGCAGCTCCCTCCTACCCTATCTGAGGCCATCATTACCATACTACCAAAAGAGGGTAAAGATCTCTCCCTCCCCTCCAGTTACAGGCCTATTTCTTTAATCAATACTGATGCTAAGATCTTGGCCAAGGTTTTGGCCACTAGATTGGAGGAATTCCTTCCAGAGATTATTCATTCTTCACAGGTGGGGTTTGTTAAGAGCAGAATCAGTTCAGATCATATCTGGGCCCTAGTACCCTTAATATAGATAGTGGCCTCCTTGCCCACTCCAGCGGCAGCAGTTACAATTGACTTCGAAAAGACCTTTGACATGGTAGGCTGGGAATATTTATTCGCAGTCATGAACACCTTTGCCTTCAACTTTGGCCCGTATTTTACCACTTGGATAAAAACTCTTTATGCCTGCCCTACCGCCAGGGTCCTTACCAATAATGTCCTCTCTGAACCATTTTGACTTCAGAGAGGGACCAGACAAGGATGCCCATTATTCCCCCTACTTTTTGTTTTAGCTATTGAACCCCTAGCAGCTGCCCTCAGAAATCACCCTCATATACATGAACTTCAGGTTAAGGATAAATGTTATATCACTAAGTTGTATGCCGATGACTGCCTGATCCTAACCCATGACCTACCACACAGCCTTCCACACATCCTTTCTACATTACAAACATTCTGTAAAATCTCAGGCTTGAACATCAATCTAGCAACATCTGAAATCCTCCCTCTTAATGCTCTTACAACATCGGCCGTTGTGGATTCCCAAGGTCTGGCCTGGGCAAGATCTGACATAACATACCTGGGCATACGGCTTACCTCCAAACTCTCGTCCTTAATGGACATAAACTTTAAACCCCTAGTGACCAAACTCGAATCTGCCATGAACAGATGGGCACATTTGCATCTTTCCCTGGCAGGCAAGATTGCCACGATCAAAATGCTGCTTGCCCCTAGAGTATACCACCTACTATCCCATATTCCCTTTCTTCTTCCCAATGCATGGAACCAAAAACTGAACACTCTGATCGGTTCCTTTTTATGGGGTTTGCACAGACCTAGACAGAGTAGAACTAAATACAGGGCTCAAAACCTGAGGGGAGGCTGGAACCTACCCAACTTCTCTCAGTACTGCATCGCGTTTATAGTAGCAAAGACCTTAAAGGAGGAGGGTCCCTGTAACTCCTTTCACTCCATGGCATGGTCTCAAATTGAAAGAGATCTCTTGCAAGGCTCTTCGCTTTCTGCACTGGTGCCATATCCCCTTCCAAAGCTGCCTAAAGGCTGGCTCTCCATCCATCATGCACATCAAGCCTGGCAAAAATTGGGGCTCAAAACCACTCGATACCTAGGCTTGGGAAGCATACCCCTCTCTGGAATAACCCCAGCCTTTGTATTAATAAATCTCCCATGAACTGAGTGGACTGGGCCTCTAAAGGAAAACTTTACACTGGGGACTTGAGATCCCCAGAACACTCAGACATGGACTCATTACAGGGTTTGCAAAACAGGTATGGCCTCCTACACAGTGATTTTTGGAAATACCTTCAGATGAGAAGCCTCTGCCAGTCTTGGGTTAAGAAAAGATGCACTTGTGTCATTTGTATAAAATGTAAAGTTGTTAAACCCTCTCTTCCTATTGATGACTAGATTATGTATTCCAAAGGTAGGACTGGTCTTATTCAGAGATTTCAAAGAGATAATGCTCCCAATCCATCTCTGCCGGCCAAAACCAAGTGGGCCGCTGCATTATTTATTTATTTATTTATTTATTTATTTAGTTAAACATCAGTTTAGAAATCTTTGAGCCAGAGGCTCATTTACAAAGGTACCTCGTCACAAAGAGGACATCAGAACAGTAGTACAAGGGACACAGTACTTACAAACAAAAAAGTTACAGTTCAATTACAATTTTGTTACAATAGAATATAATCTCCAATGAAGCAAAAGATAACAAAGGTGCAAAACTTATGGTCGGGGGAGAGCTAGTGGGGGTAGAAGGGAGAGATAGGGAGGAGGAATTAGTAGGAAAGGAAGGGGGGGAGCCACTCAGTGAGCATTGTCAAACAGAGTATATATATATATATATTTTTTTTTTTACACTAGGCTAGCGGCAGTTGCATTTGCGAGAGCTAAGCAGGAAGTTTCTGAGCCTGGGCTTAAAGCAGGCTAAGGTTAGTGAGTTTGAGACACTGGCAGGGAGGGAGTTATACCAGTGGGGCACACGGTAGGGGAATGCCCTCTGACCTTGAGAGGTCCTGGCTCTCGGAATAACTAGGGTGGCTCTTGACGAGCTGCACATGATCAGGGTTGGTGCAGTATGGTGAATGGAGTTGGATAGGCCTATGGGGGAAAGGTCACGCAGGGCTTTAAAGGTGAGCTGGCATGTCTGATACATGAGTCGCTCTTCCAGGTTGAGTAGGGTAGCCAGGGTGTACAGCTTACATGTGTGAGTGAGTCTGGGAGCACCAGTGATAAGTCTGCAGGCCTTATTAACTGTGAGGTGAACCTTGTTGAGGGCAGTCTGATCTGCTGAGCCATAGACCGGAAGGCCATAGTCAATGAGAGACATGACAGAGGAGGTGACAGCCAGGTGGAGGGCATCAGGAGGGAGGCATTTCTTGTGCCAGTAAAGAATGCCTAGCCGTGAGTTGGCAACAGAATTTAGGGCAGATATATGTCCATGGAATGAAAGTGCAGGGTCAAAGGTTATACCAAGATATTTATAGGACTGCACCTGGTCAATGACGAGATTGGGTGTGGAGTGGACAGCTAAGGGAAACTTGCTGTACTTATTTTGGGGGTGGGAGAAGAGCATCGTTTTTGTTTTCTAAGGTTGATAACAAGTCAGTGCTCAGTGAACCAGGTAGCTGCAGAGTCAAAGACTAGTTGGAGGGAGTTCTGTAGCAGCATGGGGTCATGGTGAGGCAACGAGAACAGCATCATCAGCATAGAGAAGCATCTTACCGCATAACTGCTGGGTAGGGAGTTAAGAAAGAGTGAGAATAGTAGGGGTCCAAGAATTGAGCCCTCGCAGCACCCCAGAGCGAATGGGGCATGTTTCAGAGAGAGATACCGTTGACTTTCACACATTGGGAGCGGGTGGAGAGATAGCTGGTGCACCAGGAACAGGTCCTGAGGCAAAGCCTATTAGGTCGAGGGTGGAGAGCAAAAGAGATGCAAACGGTATCAATGCTTTAGACAGGTCAATGAATATAGCACCAGCCAGGGCACCAGAGTCCAAGGAGGCATGGAGGAAGTTGGAAAATTCCAGGAGTGCTGTATTGGTACTATGATCTGCTCTAACCCGTGTTGTTCAGGGCAGAGAACATTGTACTTACAGAGGTAGTCAGAGACTTGGGACGCCACAATTTTCTAACACCTTAGAGAGGGGGAGAGGATTGAGATGGGTCAGTAGTTACCCGGAAGAGTCCTGTCACCACCTTTATGGACAGGGGTAACTGTGGCAATCTTCCAGGCAGAGGGGAATTGTCCGAGACAGAGTGATTTGTTGAAAATGCACGTAATAGGTGAGAGGACCTGATCCAGGACCTGACGTAAAAGGCAGGGATCAAGTGAGTCATTACCGATGGTGTTACCTTTTAGGGCTTTTAGCAAGTAAGGCCTAGCTTCTTGCATGGTGACACGACGCAGGTGGAAAGAGGGCGGGCAATGGGTGGTGGTACAGATAGAGGAGGTGGACTGAAAGTTACCAGGAAGTACTGAGCTAAGGTCGGTAAAGGAGTTATTGAGGTGGGTGGCAATGAGGGCAGGGTCAGAGGAGACGGTACCATTGATGTTGAGAAGAGAAGGAGAGGGGACTGGGAGTGACCATTCAGTTGCTTGATGTTGTCCCAGAAGCACCTGGGATTCCCAGGAGAGGTAAGAGAGGCTTGGTAGTATTCCGTCTTTGCTTTATGGATGGCCCAGGTGCACTGGTTGCAGGCGGCAGCATAGGACTGCCTGTCAGCTGAACAGCCAGTAGCAACAGCAGGTGCTAAAGATTGTCGCTGCTTAAGTTGCCACAGTAGGGCAGGGTGATCCAAGGCATGTTTCACCTTGGACCTCCTAGCAGTTATGGGAGCAAAGATATCACAGGCAAAGTTGAAAGTGCTTACAAAGAAGGCCAGGGCCAAGTCAATGTTGGTTGCCCTCGTCAGAGGGGACCAATCAGTGTGGGAAAGGAAGCGCTTAAGGTCTATGAGTCCCCCAGGCCTAAGCCACCTTCGAGAGGTGGTTTTGACTGGGGATGAGGGCCGAGGGGTTTCCCAGTTGAAAAGCACAGGGGAGTGGTCACTGAGGCAGTCAGGGAGGATTTGGATGTTGTGGATGCGGATTGGCCTGTTGGTGAGGACCACATCCAGGAGGGTGCTTGTCCCCCCCTAGGGTTTTTTCTAGTAGGCTGTGTGACCAGTTGAGTTAGGTCAATTGAATTGAAAGCCTCATGGTGGGAGGAGGACCAGGGGCAGAGCCAGTTTATATTCAAGTCGCCCACCAAGATTTGGTCTGATGAGTTGGGTAGGGAGGTGAGGTAGTCAATTAGTGGACCCAGGGCCTGGGATTGGTTCTTGGGGGGTATGTAGGCTACGGTTAGGAATAATGGGCCTCTAGCTGGGTCAGGGGACAGCTTTAGAGTAAGTGCCTGGGCCTTATGGTCGAGGTCAGGCGGGGAGGTAGCCCCATGAGAGAATCCTTCAAATAGAAGACACAGCCCCCACCTCTCCTGCCGACACGGTCCAACCGGTGGAGAGTGTAGCCGGGGAGAGAGACATGAGAGTTAGGAGTGGAGGGAGACAGCCAGGTTTCAACCAGGGCAACAACATCAGGTTTATGAAGCATCACCCAGCAGTGTAGAGAGTCCAGTTTTTTCAGGAGGCTACAGATGTTCATAGCAGCAATGCGCAGCCCAGGAGATTTCAGGGGGAGGACCAGTGCTGCCTCTCAGTGCTCATTAAAATCATCATTACTGATCTACAATGGCTACAGTGTTGGTTGCAAACTCTCCAGGCCTGCTGCATCCCCCAAAGTCTTCTTTTACAGAATAAAATACTGCACCTTTGGTATTATACTCCATACCAACTAAACAAGATGGTTCTTCTCTCCTCCGATTGCTGCTGGAGATATGAGGCCCCAGAAGTGTATCTGCTTCACATCCTGTAGTCCTGCAATCCTTTGAAGTCCTATTGGGAAGCAGTAATCCCTACATTGTTCCCTTATCTTAAAGATGTCCCTTCCAGAAGATCCTGGTCTTTGGCTATTAGGCCATATACCCTACGCTTTCACTCTCCCTAAAGTCTCTACACTGGGGCTCCTACAGGCCTCGGTAGAATGTAAGCATCTTATCATACATCGCTGGAGATCCCTAGAGGTTCTATCCCTGGTAGAGTGACTCAGTGCCGTAGAAAGGTTGGCCACCCTGACCAGGATATCTTGTGTTAAAAACCAGAGTTATAAAAAGTTTGAAGCACTTTGGGCCCCTTATTTAACCTATGTTGACCACATTACCCATGCCTTGCCTCCAGATATTCGAAGGACAAACTGAAACCCCCATGATCACCCTAGTAGTTATGGCTGATTGGTTGTTAAAAAATCACAATTGCTTTCCCTTATAGCTATCTTAAGTGTCTCACCTCCAGATGGCCATACAGGTTCCCCAATAAGCAAGTTTCTATACCTTATGTGAAGAGGCTTTGTCATTCTTGATCCCGCCTGTTTAAAGTGAGTAAATACCTTTCTCTGGATTTTTCTTAGTATACCCATGGTAGGATTTTCCAGGTTTAAAGATGTTTCACAGTTAATACTCTGTTAAGCCAGTTGTAATACATGCACACCAGCACAATATGGTTGTTTATTTGGTGCCTCAGCTGTTTGTATTAAGTGGCATGTTTGTAACCACTTTGTCAGCCATTTGGTCTAATGGTTCTCCATCTGTAATAATTTGAAATCTCCTAATAAAAAGATTAACTGCAAAAAAAGCAACTCTGTAATGGTTAAAGTGATTTCTACAAAATTTGGCATGCATAATTACCTTGGGGAGGTGTTTGTAAGTGATAAAAATGTTATCTTACTATCTTTAGCTGTTTCCGAGATACAGAGTGTTAAAAATAAAGGTTTGGGGGGTTTGACACTTTTTTTTTTGTCCACCTGTATCTCAGAGATGGCTTTAGATTCTGGACTGACATTTTAATGGTAGAAAGCATAGGCCTCACAGATGTGCCTTTTGGAGGTTTGGTAGGAAAATATAAATTTGTTCCAAAGTTATGACATGTTGAATATCCCATTATTTCCTATGGGGAAAAATAGATGTCCCACACAACACAGGATTCTGCTTCGAACTAGGATTCTGATTCAAACCAGGACTCTGCTCCAGCCTAGGATTCTACTTTGAACTGGGATTCTGCTTTGAACTAGGATTCTGCTTTGTATGAGCCCTATGATGGGATTCTGCACTGAACAAGAATGCTATTTTGCAGTACTAAATCCCTTTTGGCAGACAGAACCAACACAGTGGGGGAACAGGAACCAACAGTCAGCCAAGCCTTCCTAATTCTATAGCCCCAAAGGCCTCACCCCAGGCTGCATAAACCCCCCAGATTTTTTTTTAAACATAATCTCCACTCTGAGTGATCTGCCAGGCTTTGTTTTCTGCAGTACTGTGAACTGAAATTTAAACTTACTATAGGACTGAATGAAGTGTTGACCTTTTTGCTGGATTTCCAGCTCAGTGCTTTCAACTGAGTTTAATATCCTGGTACAGTAAGTGCACCTCATGCTTGAAGGCTAAAAGTCTTGTGCCATTGAGCTACTGTCTTTTGTGCTTTCTGCTATTTTAATATCTTATTCCCCCCACACACCACCACCAGTAGCACAGTAAGACACTGTGGAGCCCACTCCCAGTGTCCCAGATAAAGCACCCCTCCACCCACTGTGGGACACTGGGGAACCCACTCCCAGTGTCCTGAAATATGTATGTAGTGGTTTTGCCAACAGTGCGATGCCCAGTCCCCATGTCAGCACTACCCTCACCCCCACCATCAGTGTGTGACTCTAGGGAGTCCACTCCCAGTATACATAGTGTACCCAGTTATGTTGTACCCCCCCAGAGCAGAGTGGGACACTGGGGAACACACCCCTAGTGCCCTGAGAAATGGTTCTACTGCTCCTGTGAAAAAATAAAACAGTCCACAACATCTTTTTTTAAACTCCTATGAAAAAAGGTCTCTCATTATTTCCCCATCCCCCTCTCACATCCCGACCCTCCCACTGAGCAACCAACCACCCCACACCCCCCTTGCCCTATACTTACCAACCGAGTTTGGTGGCTGTCATCTTCTGTGGACCAGGACACATCTGCACTCCTCAAAGTTGAACAGTGAACTGAAGAATAAAGGTAAGTGCCATATAGAGGCAGTCAATGGCATTTTTAACATACTGTGTGTTAATATCTCAGCCATTTGTAGGTATTTTACATAGATACATAGACACTTTTGGCAGATAAGGGTATATGGCCCACCCAGTCTGCCCAGTTGAGCTTATTGTTTTTCAAGAAGTCTATTGCCCCCTACCCCTGACCCCCAGAATGTCCTTATGTCTATCCCATGCATTCTTAAATCCAGTGATTGTTTCAGCCCCCACCACTTCCTCTGGCAGGGTGTTCCACTTGTCCACCACCCTTTCTGTGAAGAAATTCTTCTTCTTGTTACATATGAATTGCCCTCCCTCCAACTTCATCCTATGCCTTCTAGTTCTGGAACATCTTTTTCACTGGAAAATTATGTATTCCTGCACCCTGTTCCTCTCTGTAAAGTACTTGTACGTCTCTATCATATCCCCTCTCTCTCTCTCCTCTCCTCCTGGGAGTACATATTCAAGTCCTTCAGCCTGTCATCATAGGACTTGTGATTTAATCCCTGTACCATCTTTGTTGCCCTCCTCTGAACCTTCTCTACTCTGTCAATGCCCTTATGTAGGGAAGGTCTCCAGAACTGAACATTGTACTCCAGGTGGGGCCTCATTAGTGTCTTGTATATTGAAATTATCACCTCCCTTTTCCTGCTGGTGATACCCCTTACTATGCATCCCAGCATCCTTTTTGCTTTACCTGCTGCCTTGTTGCACTGTTTCCCTACCTTGAGGTCATCAGAAATGATAACCCTCAAGGTCCCCTTTCTGCTTGGTGCATGCTATATCCTCTCCCCCCTAACTGATATGCTTTTCCAGGGTTTTTGTGCCTCTTGGACTTCTTTGTCTTGAATTTCAACTGCCAAACCCTTGATCATTTGTCAAGCTTCTGCAGGTCCCTCCTCATTCTGTCTACATCCCCCTGGCATAAACCACATTTTCAACATTGACTTTTTGGGACCCCACCTCATGAACACTGGCACTGTCATTTTGTTACTCTGTCCTGAAAGATGATTTCACTGTGGCTGAAAGTAATCACCTTTTGGGACTGAATAATGAAATGGAAATACCATTGCACATGAGGTGGGGTCCCAAAAAGCTCATGTGGAAAATCTGGTGCAAAAAAAACCCCAGAATGCCTGAGTTAAGCATGGTCATTGAAAGTTTCCTTTGAACGTGTGTAACATTGCCAATTTATATTTTCACTCCAAGTTTTCAACATAACCACTTTTTACACCACCTCATGAACTGTACAGCTGCATTTCTCACATCCTACCCAAAATGTACTTTTGCACCTGTGGCGTGGAATGGTGCAGTCAATGTGCAAAATTACCTTTTAGGATTGAGTAACGAAATGACAGTGCCAGTGTTTATAATGTAGGGTCCCAAAAAGGCAATGTTGAAATTCTGGAGCAAAAGTAACAAAGAATGCCAGAGTTACACGCAATCAATGACATTTTTCTATGCATGAATGTAACTGCCAATCATATATATATATATATATATATATATATATATTTTTCACAGCACCTCATGAATACTACAGCTGTCATTTCTCACATCCTGTCCAAAATGTGTTTCCACATCTGTGGCACAGAATGGCATTTTTGCCATGGATTAAGAAATTTACACCTACAGTATGAGGGTTATGAGGTGGGGTGATAAGAAGACTATGTTGAAAATTTGGGGTCACAATGTGAAAAAAACTATAAACTTATGAGTATTTGTTGCAATTTTGTTGAACTCCTATTTCAAAAAGTAAGGAAATTCATTGCAAAAAAACTCTGTTTTACAAAACCAGTTTGGGGTTTCCACTACACCTTTAAAAGTCTGGAAATTTAATGTTAGGATTAATATGAGTATCAGCACAACAACACCAATCTCTGAAAATATTAGAAACAAAACAGTTATTTGATATATCCCTGGGTGTTCTTCCATCTAACGTGCACACCATTTGAGCTGGTAATCATGTGGTATAAAACAATATATTTGTGTGGTGTTTCTAATGTTTGAACAGACTGGTGTTGTTATGCTGATACATGTATTAACCCCAACATTAAATTTCCATACTTTTAAAGGTGTAATGGAAACCCTAACTGGTTTTGTAAAACAGAGTTTTTTGCACAATATATATATATATATATATATATATATATATATGCCTGGATATTCAGACTGCACCGGGCAGGGGTGCAAGCCTGGGCTCAGCACAACTGGGTTGCACCAGGGCAGGGACCAGGTGATATTCAATGGTGCTGCACCATGGCTCAGCACTGTTAGATATGGCACTGAGGGCACATGCACTCTGCATGGCACAGTGGCACTGCACCAACACAAGTGGCTGAAGGGAGCAGAGTGATGCACCAGTACAAGTGCTATTGTGCAATGTGCATCACCCATGATATGCAGCACTGGGCATGCAAATGAGGCCATTACACATGCACAGTGCAATTGGGGCCATTTGCATGTCATTATAGCCCAATTTGCATACGGTGCACAGATCTCTGACAACCTGCGCCTGGCGCCTTGCCATGCTGCAGCCGTCGGAGCCCAATGAACTGCACATCCCTGGCTGAATATTAGGATGTGCCGCATATGCATGGGCATGCCCCCTGCACTTGCACCGCATACATTACTGATGTACCCCGGTGCATCAGGCGTTGTGTATCACAACTTGCACCTTTGAATATTGTGCTGGGGTGCATTGGTGAGTTGTGCATGACACATCCCTGTTGAACCATGCGCAACCCTTTTGAATATCCAGGCCACTGTATTCTTTACAAAAAACTTCATTATTGCTTTAGGGTTTCTAACCCTAATACCCCACCCCCAGGGTTCCCACCCCTACTACCCAACCCCCATGCCCCATCCTCCATACACCAACAGGCATCAGGGTGTGCCATGGGGTCATAAGGTATGCCACAGGTATAGTGACATTTTGACAGCGGGATCCCCTACAGTGACTACCGTGCCATGTCACTGTAGGGAACCTGCTAGAACCTGGCATGTTCTGTCAGGGGTCCTGCACCCCCCCAAATCAGCTCCAACTTATAGTTGAGAATCCTAAGTGGAGGATGTGGGGGCACAGCCCCCTGTGAGGGGGGTTCAGGGGTGAAGCCCCCCTAAGAAAACACTAGTTTTCATCTGAAACTGGTAGCTGACTGCAAAATGCAGTCGATCTACCAGTTTCACTGTCTGGTCATTTGACAAAATTTATGTTGATGAAGAGTCATGGATCTGGGTCATAAGACTCAACTCTCACCCCATTCCACGTGCAAACATGCTTACACACTACAGTATAGGACAATGGGGTGAGAGTTAGGCCTTATAACCCCACGGCACACCCCAACACCTGTTGGTGTGTGGAGGGTGGGGGGTGGGGTGGGGTGGTAGGGGTGAGAACCCTGGTGGTGGGACAGTAGGGTTAGAAACCCTAATGTCTCATTTCCCTGCTTTTGTCACTGTGGTATTCACCCTAACTGATGCATTAATTAAGTTTTTTGCAAAGAATTTCCCTTCTTTTTCAGATAGTGTAATTGTATTCTCATTTTACTGTGGAACACAGGGTCCAACCCATCTCACCATCAAGCTAGTACAACACTATCCATATGTTATGGTAAGAGCACAGGGTCCTTCAGATTCTGCACCCCATCCCCCTTCAGACCCTTTGCTCCCATCCCTCCATACAGATAGTACAACAGTGCAAAAAATGGGAATCACTGGCAAAGTTACAAGCGTGCATAGAAACTGTGCAATACACACTCATAACGTGCTCATTTTGTGGAATTTTTTCACCAAATTTTCAACTTCAACATTTCATGACCTCTCCTCATGAACAGTGCAACTGTGATTTTGTTAATCCATCTTAAAATTTGATTTTGCACAGTGGCCATGCCACTCTGTGCCACAGGATTGAAATCACATTCCAGACAGGATGTGCAAAAGGACAACTATTTTGTTCATAAGGTGGTGTGAAAAAATGGCAATGTTGAAAATCGTTAGTGAAAATATGAAAAAATTGGTAAAGTTACGAGCGTGCATAGAAAGTGTACAATGCACACCTGTAATGCAGTCATTTTCTGGTACTTTTTCACCAAATTTTCAACATGGGCTTTATGGGTCCTCCCCTCATGAACTGTGGCACTGTCATTTTGTTAATGTACCCCAAAATATGATTTTGTGCATGAGCCATGCCATTCTGTGCCACAGGTGTGAACAAATTTTTGGGGAAGGATATAAAAAATGGAAGCTGCATTGTTCATAAGGAGGTGTTAAAAAATGGCAGTGTTGAAAATCTGGAGTGAAAATATAAAAAATTGGTGAAGTTACGACAGTGCATAGAAAGTGCACAATGCATGCTTATAACATAGTCATTTGGGGGAATTATTTCACCAATATTGCAACATGAGCTTTTTGGTACCCTACCTCATGAATAGTGGCACTGTTGTTTTGTGAATCGGTCCCAAAAGGTGATTCCACACAGTGACCACAAAATCAACTTTTGGGACTGAGAAACAAATGACAGTGACAGTGTTCATGAGGAGGGGTCCCAAGAACTCTACATTGAAAATATGGGGCCATAATTCTTAAAATTGGCCATGATATCAACCTAAGTTTATCCCCCCATTGAGTCCCATTATATGGCTTACCTCGATTTCTTCAGTTTGTGGTTGGACTTTGAAGAGTGCAGAGGTGTGACTGGTCCATGAAAAATCACTGATCCTCACCTCTGGATGGTAAGTATGGATGAGAAGGTTCAGGGAGGTGGGTGCGCATCGGGATGGTGGGGATTGGGGACTGGGGAGACTACAAGGGATGCAAGCAATAATACCGAACAGGATGGGTATTATTGGGAAATAGCAGACCATCCAGGTGTGTAATGAGGCCCGACGCCATAGGTGGAGGGTTTTATAGCCCCTGAAAGGTCCGGTATTTCCCAATAAGAGGGTATTATTGCACTTAGAAAATGGCCCATTTGGAGAATGTTACTCTGTGAAGAGGCACTTGGACTGGCTCTTAATTTTAGCTGGGCATCTATTGAAAAATAAATGCCCAGCTTGGAGCCTGTCTCAGCCAATCAGGTTTAAGAATTGATTGTTGCCATTTTCTAAGGTTTCCTTTATTACAGGTATTGTAAAAGAAAAAAAAAACAGGATGGTTTTCTTTTTTTTACAGGTTTTATTAGGGGTACTAGGCATACTTGGGTGGGCTCCCAATGTGCCACATACATTTAGGGGGAATCATCATGTCAACAGGGGGATTGGGCACCCCATTAGCAACAAGAGTGGCCTGGGGGGGTGGCATCTGGCACCAGGAGTGGGCATCCCAATATTGCTCTAAAACAGCAAGACACTTTCATGATTCGCGAAAGTGTCATGGCTGTTTCTTTCAAAATTTGTGAAAGCACTGGGGCACCAATTTGAAAAAACACATTTCTGTGGGAGTTTTAACTCCAAAAAAGATAGGGCTGGCATCCCCAGGACAAGACTAGGTAAACACAACAGTCAGTGTTTACTTAGGGGGTCCCAACCTTAAATGCTAGGGGTGGGATATTCAAAGGGGTTGCACACCAACTGATGCACCCTGGTGTGATATTCAAAGGGGCTGGTTGTGTTTTGTAACCCTCATTGTGCCAGGACACACCAGTAATGTATGCAGTGCAAGTGCAGGGGGCATGCCCATGCATATGCGGCACATCCCGATATTCAGCCTGGAATGTGCAGTGCATATGCAGGCACAAACCCACCTTGTATTGCATGGGGGGTGCAATGCTGAGCCCCTCAAAACCTGGAACAAGTTGGGGACACCAGCATGTGGGCTGCCATATTGCTGGGTGCAACACAGCAGCTGCCTGCTCTGGGTGGCCACCCAACTGCCCAGGACACAGTCCATGAGCCCCTGCCCAGGGGGTGTTGTGCCCCCCTCGCCCATTTGTGGGCATGTATTAAAACAATGTCTGGTGGTTCAGTGGACCCTACCCATTCTCCCGATCATGGGCACATATTAAGATGTTCCCTAGTGGTCCAGTGGATTGCTATCCCCTTGCCCAATCATGGGCATGAATTAAATGACACCCTGGTGGTCCAGTGGACTGATCTCTGTCACCTGATTGAGGGCATTAGGCAAAACCCCTGGTGGCCCAGTGGTACCCTGCCTCCCCACCTGCCCACATAGTCCCCTGCTACCCTGCACCCCCCGGTCAGTGGCAGGTGGCATCTCCCCACTCGCAAGCCACCTGGCCACCCACTGACTGACAGCATACAGTAAGGCCATGCGCCTATTGGCCCACTGCATGGGCCAATGGGCATGCAGTCCATACTGTACTACACAGTCCAGATTTGTGAATGAGCATTCATTCAGTTTCCCTTCTTTTTGAGAATGTGCACTATAAATAGTGAAGTAACGGCAATGCAAATGCAAGCGCAAATGCTAATGCACATGGTGGCACAAACATAAATGATAACGCAAACAGTAATACAAACACAAGTGCAAATGTTAATGAAAACAGAAACACAAATGCAAGTGCATACAGAAATGCAATCCATAATGCACACGGGCACGGTAACATAATTGGAAATGCAGACAGTTACGGTAACAGCAACGATGACACCAAAGGAAACACAACCAGAAATGCAAACGCAAATGGAAGCGCATTCGCAATCGCAAATGGAAATGAACATGGAGACTCAAAAGGAAACGCAAACAAAAACAGTAATGGAAATGCAAATGTTAACAGTTATGCAAATACAGGCACAAATAAAAACACAAAGGGTAACGCACATGGTGGCGTAGACATGAACGGTAACACAAATGGAAATGCAAACACAAGTGCATACGGAAACACAAGTGGTAATGTGCACGGTCATGGAACTGCAATAGGAAATGCAAATTCTAATGGTAATGGCAACAATGATGCCAAAGGAATCGCAAATGGAACCATGTATACAAATGCAAATGGTAATGCACACGGTGATGCAAAATGAAACACAAATAAAACCAGTAATGAAACGCAAATGTTAACAGTAACACAAATGCAAGGGCAAAAGAAAAAGCAAAGGGTGATGCACACGGTGGTGTAGATGGGAATGGTAACACAAAAGGAAACAGAAATGCCAGTGCAAATGGAAACACAACTGGTAATGCGCATTGTCACGGTACTGCAATTGGAAACGCAAATGCTAACGGTAACAGCAACAATGACACCAAAGGAAACACAAATGGAAGCACGTATGCAAATGCAAATGGTAATGCACAAGGTGACGCAAAACAAAATGCAAATAAAAACAGTAATGGGAAAGCAAATGTTAACAGTAACGCAAACGTAAGTGCAAATGAAAACATAAAGGGTAACGTTCATGGTGGTGTACACGGGACCGGTAACACAAATGGAAATGGAAACGCAAGCGCATATGGAAATGCAAATGGTAACGCGCACGGTCATGGTACCACAATAGGAAATGCAAACTCTAATGGTAACAGCAACGATGATGCCAAAGGAAACGCAAATGGAAGCACGTGCGCAAATGCAAATGGTAATGCACATGGTGAAGCAAATCAAAATGCACACAGAAACAGTAATGGAAAAGCAAATGGTAACAGTAACACAAACACAAGCGCAAACAAAAAGGCAAAGGGTAATGCACACGGTGGTGTAGATGGGAACACTAACGCAAATGGTTATGGAAATGCAAGTGGGAACGCTAACTGTGACAGTAACGAAAACGCACACCCTTTTTTTCACCAACAGCTGCATAGAGAAACACACTGAATACAAAGAATATATGCATAATAATGGGCCTCAGAGCAGAAAATGAGCACTTGGACTACTAAATTGCTTATATCTCATGAACCATATGATGTAGAAAAAAAAATAAAATTTCATAGAAATTATGACTTTCCTGGCTAGTTTTGTACTTAGCCCATGGGGGGGGGGGCTAAGCATTTTTCTGATGAAAAGACTGTATTTCAAAGTGCTTCTGAGACATGGGCCCAGAAAGGCGCAGCAGACACCGCAATGTTAGTCTATGGGAAAAAGCATAAACTTCGGAGCACTGTAACTTTTCATCCATGCAACACTATGTCACCAAACCACCTGAAGGCACATCTGTGGGATGTTGGCTTTCTTCCCTCCGACACTACTTTTTACAAAAATTTCAAAAACATATTTCTGGGTTGTTTAACATGGCTAGCATCCTCAGGGCCCGAGTAGGTGAACACAAAAAGGATTGTGTCCCTAGAGAGTCCCAAATCTCAATCCCAAGCATTTCTGTGACCACTAACTGAAAAAAAAATGGCTGACTCATGACACTACAGGGGTCATTTGCGACACTAAAAACTGCATTTGCAACACTGTTGAACTTTTTGTTAACTTTACCCATTGACTTTAATGGGAAACTTGTTTTTTGAATAACCTTTGAACCGTTTAATATTTTTTCATGAAATCTTTGAAAAGACACATTGGGGACCCCGGCCACATGTTTCCTGAAGTCTTCAGACTGGTCACACAAACCGTGTGACCTGTAGGCGTGAGCAAAGAATGCACAAAAATGCGTCAATGTGCTATGGAATGTCGCTTTATAACTCCTCAACCATATATCTGACCATTTACAAATCTTGGCAGATCCAGAGATCTATGGTACCACTTCGTGCCTGCCAAATTTCAGGCAAATCTGTTGTATGGTGGAAAAGTTATTTTGCATTGGGGTTGTCGGCCCTAACTCTCACCCCATCACATGCTTAAACAAGTTGAGGCATAAGAGAATGGGGTGAGAGTTAGGACCGATGACCCCAACGCACACCCCAATGCCAGTTGGGGGGGAGGGCTGAGGGGGTGCAAGGGGGGTCTCAACCTTAACACCGAATTTCCTCACTTTTGTTGGTGGGGAACAACCCTAACTGATGCATTAAACATAGTTTTTTGCTGCTAATTTCCCTTCTTTTTGAGAATGAGCATTATAAATAGTGAATGGAATGCTCCCACCACGTGATTTTTTTGTGACACAGTAATGGTAACAGAAACACAAATGCAAGCAGTAACAGTTATGCACACAGTGACACAAACATAAATTGTAAAGCAAGCGCTAATAGAAACACAGGCTCAAAGTGAACAGTGACGCAAACGGAGACACAACGCATACGGAAACGCAACTCATAATGCGCACAGTCACGATACCGCTATTATAAACACAAATGATAACTGTAACAGCAGCAATAATGTGAAAGGAAACAGAAACATACTGTAAATGCAAATGCAAGTGTGTATGGAAACACAAACTGTAACACGCACGGTGACTGTACTGTAATTGCAAATACGAATGGTAATGGTAATGGTAACAGCAACAATAACACCAAAGAAAGCAGAAATACAAACATAAGCGCGTATGGAAACGCAAACCATAATGCACACGGGCACTGGAATGCAATTGGAAATGAAAATGGCAATGGTAAGAACAACGATGATGCAAAATATGCTGCAAGATGAAATACAAATGCAAACGAAAATGGAAGGGCAGCCGCCAACAGAAATGGTAATGCACAAGGTGACGCTAAGTGAAAGACAAACACAAACAGTAGTGGAGACACAAATGGTAACAGTAATGCAAACACAAATGGAAACACAAAGGGTAATGCACACGGTGGTGTACATGGGAACGGTAATGCAAAAGGCAACGGAAACACAAGTGTAAAGCCTATGTGTAACAGTAACTGGAGCACACACACTGTATTTTCCCCAAAAGCTCCACTGAGAAACACAGTGAAAACAAAGAATGTATGCATAACAATGGGCCTCAGAGCAGAAAACGATCAGTTGTAATACTAAAATGGTAATATCTCAGTAACCGTACGATGTAGAAAAAAATTAAAATTTCACATGATTCATGAGTTTCCTGGCTAGGTTTTCACTATGTCACAATGAAAATTCCATATCTCACACTGTTTTTGAGATAGGAGCCCCGAAAGGTGCAACAGATGCCACCATGTTAGTCTATGGGAAACAAAGGTCAACTTTAGAGTACCATAACTTTGCATCCATGCAATATTTTGTCACCAAAGCACCAAAAGGTACATCTGTGAGATGTTGGCTGCTTTCCCTCCAAATTTCAGCCCACAAGACTAAACCATTTTGTTACAGCAGGTTGGCAAAGAATTCCTGTCATTTTGGCCATAGTCTAGAAAAGTAGTGTCGTGATTTGCGACACCTTTCGCAAAAATTTGCAAAAGTGTTGCAAGTGCGACACTACTTTGTGACACTATTTTTACCAGAAATTTGAAAAACATATTCCTGGGGTGTTTATCCCCAAAATAAAGACGTGGATGCATCCTCAGGGCTCGAATAGGTAAACACAAAAATTATTATGTCCCTAGATGGTCCCAATTTTAAATGGCAAGCATTTCTGTGATCAGTAACTAAAAACAAAATTGCAGATTTGCGACACTACTAGAGCCATTTGCGACACTAAAAAGTGCATTTGCGAAAGTGTTGAACTTTTTGTTAACTTTTCCCATTGACTTATAATGGGAACTTGTTTTTTGAATAACTTTTGAACCGTTTAATATGTTTTCATGAAATCTTCAAAAGGTTCATCAGGGACCCTGGCCGCACATTCTGTGAAGTTTTTGGACTGGTCATGTAAACTGTGAGACCTGTAGGTGGGAGCAAAGAATGCACAAAAAAACAGAATTGCACACACAAATGTTGCTTAATAATTCCGCAGCCGTTAATCTGACCAGTATGAAAGTTGGCAGTTCCCAACATCTATGGTTATGCCCCGTGCCTGCCAAATTTCTGGTAGATCCGTTGAATGGTGGCAAAGTTATTAAGGTACAAAGTTTCACCATTTAACCTTAAAGGGGGTGCACTACCATAATATAAAATTGGCAAATAACAGCAGTATTTCTGGCTGGTCAAACCCACAGTGAGAATATCACATTCAACCTAACAGTAGGTCATTCATCCTCACTGTAGCTAATAACCAGGCACTATCTGCACTTCAGCACAACTGCTCACAAAGGCTTTGATTGGTAGGAGCTGGCAGCGTGAGCAGCGCAATCAGAATGCACTTGCTCACTTGCATGCCAGCTCTCATTGGCAGTTTCATTTCTCTCCAGCAGCACACCGAACAGTTTCATTTTCTCCCATGTTCTTTCACTGTAACTTATTTAAAAAAATCAACTTTAAGCATCATACAATGTTGTTTACCATTTCTCCTAAAGGTCCAAAATACCAGACAAAACACACCGAATTATTTTCATTGTCTCCCCCACACCACTTTCTTTCACCAAATATTAAAAAAAAAAACTTTAAGCCTTACACAAAACATTCACTTCCTTCAAACCCCAGCACACAAAAAAGCAACCAATTCTCTCTTTCTTACTCTTACTACTCTCCCAAGCAGCACAAAGGCACAGTGTCCTGATTCAGTTTTATGGAACACAACACTCAGTCATCCAGAAACAAAAATAAATAAATGAAGACATACCTATTTTAAAAAAATGAAAATTACACTGATAAAAAAAACTTGGCCCATTGCATAAATGGAACACACAATGCCCCCCATCAAAAATATCTCAGATGTTTTTCCCCTCAAGCAGTTTGACCTATGGCATCACTCATGGCTTCACCACTTGTGATGTCAAAGGTCAAGCTGCACTCGGGGAAAATATCAGAGATATTTTTCGATGGGGGCATTGCATATCCCTTGTATATATATTCATGGCAAAAACACTCCATTTAACACATCAGTTAGGGTTGTTTCATGATGACAAAAGCGAGGAAATTAGGTGTTAGGGTTGAAAACTCTAACTCCACATTCTCCCCAACCCCCCCAGCTCCACACACACACACACATATACACATATATGCAAGTAGGGGGCAGGACCAAGGCAACACGACCAATCACAAACAACTAGCAGCAAGTGATAGAAATAGCATACAACTGTCTAAATGTACTACAAGACACATCCATCATCATGTATCAAATGTTCTTGCTTTTATAAGTGTGGAACAACCCTAACTGATACATTAAATTGAGTTTTTTTGCCATGAATTTCCCTTCTTTTTGAGAAATAATTATGTCATATTAATTTGAATATGTTGTTTAGGCTGTGCCTCCATTTTCACAACATAGACTCACCAAGAAATAGATACCTTTGTCTGAATATGCACAAGTCATGGCCAAAAATATTGGCAAACTTGCAGTTTTTTCTAATAATGCACCATTCCTTCCAGAAAATTGTTGAAATTAAAAAATATTTTGGTATCCACATATGTATTTCTTTGGTTTGCAGTGGAATAAAACACAAAAAGCAGAAAAATTTACTAAGTCTTAGCTTATTCCACACAGAAATCCTTAAATGGCCCGGACAAAATTATTGGCACCTTTTAGAAGTAGTTAGAAATAATTAGATTTCAAGCAGGTGATTCTCCTTCACTTTGGAACTTGAACTCACCTGTGGCAAGTTGCAGGTGCCTGAAATATAAAAATCACTCATTCAACCAGTCTGAATAGAGAAAAGGACTCATTCTCCTGTTTTGTGTCACTGTGTGTACCGCAATGAGCATGGAGAAAAGAAAGAAAGCCAGAGAATTGTCTGAGGAGGTCAGACAGAAGATTGTAGCCAAGCATGGACAATCTCAAGGCTACAAATCATTCTCCAGAGACCTTGATGTTTCTGTTTCAACTGTACGTAATGTTATCAGGAAGTTTAAGGCCCATGGCACTGTAGCCAACCTCCCTTGACTTGGCCACAAGAGAAAACTTGATCGAAGATTGCAGCGCAGGATTGTTTGAATGGTGGAGAAAGCACCTTGATCAACTGCCAAACAGATTCAAGCTGACCTTCAGACACAAGGTACGACAGTTTCAACTTGCACCATCCATCGCCAACTCAATGAAAGGAGGTTATATGGTACGAGGCCCAGGAGGACCCCACTGCTGAGAGAGAGAGACATAAGAAAGCCCAACTGGAGTTTACCAAAACACACCTGAACAAGCCAAAATCCTTCTGGGAGAATATCCTGTGGACAGATGAGACCAAATTAGAGCTTTTTGGTAAAGCACATCATCTCTATGTTTACAGAAAATAAAATGAAGCCTCCAAAGAAAAGAGCACCTTCCCTACAGTCAAACATGGAGGAGGTTCAGTGATGTTTTAGGGTTCCTGTGCTGCCTCTGGCACAGGGTGCCTTGAACGTGTGCATGGCTTCATAAAATCTGGAGAGTACCAGGCCATTTTGGAGCACAATGTTGAACCCAGTGTCAGAAAGCTGGGTCACTGTTGAAGGTCATGGGTCTTCCAGCAGGACAATGACCCCAAACACACTTCAAAAAGCACCCAGGAATGGTTCAAGACAAGATGCTGGACTGTTCTGAAGTGGCCAGCAATGAGTCCAGATCTAAATCCCATTGAGAACCTGTGGAGAGATCTGAAAACAGCAGTTGGGAGAAGGCACCCTTCAAATCTAGGAGAACTGGAGCAGTTTGCACAAGAAGAGTGGGCCAAACTGCCAGTAGAGAGGTGCAGAAAGCTCATCCATTGCTATATGAAGCAGTGGATTGCAGTTATTTTAACCAAAGACTGTGCTACCAAATATTAAGTCTAGGGTGTCAATAATTTTGTCAGTGCCATTTCTTTTCATTTTCTGATTTAAAAGGATATATTAAATTCTGAATCAAAAACAAAGGTTCTGTAATATTAACAGTGAAATAAAGATTTGTGGAGACCAAATACTATTGTTAATTTCAACTTATGTTTAGAGGAAATTGTGAGTTATTTGAAAAAAGTGCGAGGGCACCAATATTTTTGGCCATGACTGTAGTTCTCTTATAGTATTTATCCAGCAATAGGTCATGTTCTGCACCTTTGATGTAAAAATACTATTCTCAATCAATGGAATAGGAGATAAATCTATTCACCACATTAGTCTATAGCAGACAAACAGTGCAAAGTATGCAATCTGCACTAATTTTTTTTATTTTTATTTTATTGAAATCTAGGATTACATATACCTTTGAACAGGAACTGCTTGTTTACAAAGGTTCCACGTCGAAGGAATGGGGGGTACACATACATACAAAGGTCAACATAATAATACATAGTTACACAGTAACAAGAAGTAAAAGACTGAGGCTTAGGAAATTCCAGTAATTCAAAATGTGCCAAATGTTAGGTAGCATGACATAACCAGCCAAGGGCAATCTTGGAAATAAGCACTGCAGGTGAGAGGGAAGGGGGTATGCAGGCAGGAAGGCCATTGTCGGAGGGTAGAGAGTGAGGATAAGAGCTCTAAAGGGGAGGGAGAGGAGGGATAGAAGTCAGGAAATGCCCCGGGAGAGGAAAGGGAGAGGAGGCAAGGGGGTAGGCAGGTAGAACAGGGCAAGGCAGGGAGAGATAGCTGTCAAGACTGAAGTGTAGGGCAGTGACTGGTGGGCCTCTGATTAGGCGAGGCAGTCACAACAACTAGTTGAAATGAGATGAAGTCGGAGTTGTCTCTTAAAAGAGCCAAGAGCAGCAGCAGTAAGAGTTTCTTTGTTGAGAGTATTGTACCACTGTGGTGCTCTGTGGGCAAAGGTCCTCTGGCCCATGATAGTCCAGCATCTGGGGACAAGGAAGGTTAGTTGTTGTGAACTTCTAGTTCTCTGGGTGCTGTGGTGGTCAATAAGTAGCTTTTCAATGCCCGGGGCATGACCTTGAGGAGGACTTTTTTGGCTAAGAGGCAGGTATGATACTGTATCCGGCTGATGAGAGGTAGCCATCCTGCCCAAGTGTATAGGTCACAAGTGTGTGTAAGTCGATCAGCCCCAGTTAGCAGCCTGCATGCTTTGTTGAGTGCAACTGTAATTCTGTGGAGGGTAGAGGTGGAGGCAGAGCCATAAATTGCTAGCCCGTGATCGATGATGGAGGCGACAGAGCCATTGATAGCCAACTGGAGAGTGTCAGGAGTCATGCAGTATTTGTGCCTGTAGAGCAGGCCTATACGGATGTTGATGGCTTTGGTGACAGAATCTATGTGCCGATGGTAGGACAGTGAGCTGTCCAATGTGACACCTAGGTATTTAAAATCAGGAACGTTGTTCAAGTAAGGTCCCTGTTTGGTTTAGGATGGTGAGGTCACGGGATTTTTACTTGCTCCTGGCATTGTAGAAGGTCATAACCTTTGTTTTGCTGTAGTTCATGACCAGTTTGTGTGACTTGAACCATTCTTCAATGCGCGTGAATTCAAGCTGTACTTGTTTCTCGAGGAGCTCTGCGTTTTGGTGGTTGGTGAACATGACTGCATCATTGGTGTAGAGCAGTAATTTCTGGGTGGCAGATACTGGGAAAGTCATTGAGGACGAGGCTGAAAAGTAGTGGCCCCAGAATGGACCCCTGTGGGACCCCTGAAAGGACTGGCTTTTCTTCCAAGGTAACACCGGCAATCCAAACCCGCTGGACCCTCTCCCCAAGGTAGCATGAAAACCAGAGCAGTGCTTCATTGGAGAGCCCAATGTTTGATAATTGCTTGAGTAGGAGTGGGTGGTTCACAGTATCAAAGGCTTTCATAAGGTTGATGAATACTGCCCTTACACAGTTTCCTTGATCAAGTGTGGTATGGATGAAGTCTGTGAATTCTAATAGTGCAGTGATGGTACTGTACCCTTTTCAGAAATCATGTTGCTCAGGACACTGGATGTCGTATTTTTCCAGGTACTTAACTGATTGGTCTGAGGCGATGCGCTTTAGGGCCTTAGACTAATGAGCATCATACACTATGTTTAGATGCACCAATACACCAACAGCAACATACATATTATCATTATTGCTTTATGCTTAATTAAAGACACAACACAGGTAGATAAGGCTTACAAAAGATTTATTGCCCAATTAAAAATTGTAAAAAAGGCCAAATTAAAAATCCAATTGGTGCACAAAATCAGTCTCACAAAACAAACATTCAAATGTTTTCACCAATGTTTGAAATACATGTGAAACAGTCTCACAGATAGTCAATGGCTAAGATATGACAGTAGTACACAATACATAAACACATTTAGCACAGTACTTTCTGCACACTGCTTACACATATCGAACAGTTATGATGTTGTTGTAATTGTGTGACTGATAGTGTGAATATTCCTGGGGTGGGCAAAAAACCAGATGCAACCGTTAAAGTAATAGCAGCAAAAACAGACAATCCTCTCTAGAGAAATATTCATCTGGAACTTACTGTTAAACATTAAATTGTTACATTTTTTATGTGTACACATACACATATGTATACACATACATATACATGTTAAGAAATATCACTATGAAACTGCAATTGGAAAATTCCCACCCGACCCCTCAATAGAAACAATCAAAAATTATTATCAGGAACACAAAACCTCAGTTTTTATCAGTGAAAGTGTCTGATGTGCAATTGTTAACTATTATAAACATACATTTAATTCACTTAGTGCACAACTAAATCAAATAGCACATGGTAACTGAGACTATATACATCAGTACAAAGTATCAAATCAATAATCAAATTACAAACAAACTAGTAAAGCACCAAGATCTGTTACATCCTTTACTTAAATAAAATAAATTGTTACCAGAAAGCTATGACTACAACATTTAATTATATTAAAATTAGAAAATGTAACATGTACACAATTAAGAATATCTAGTACAATACATAACTTTGATATCTATTATGGCTATATGTAATTACAAAATACTATATATGTGCAACTACATATCTATGTCTTACTAATCAATATATTCACATAACATTTAAATACTTATGAATGTAATACTTCAAAACAGTCAGATATTAGTTATTTCGGCAATACAGCAACTAATATGGCAATTAAAACAACTACTGTAAATGTCACAGTTACAAACTATTGCTAAGTGATGTATTAACTATTATATATGCATAAATACAATACAGATGTATGACAACAAAACAGGTATAGTAATACACTATTGCAACACAAAATGGCAGTATTCAGTGAAGACGCAATCGGATAAAAAAAGGAACACATCTCACATCTGATGCTACTCAACATGTACAGAGTGATGTGAAATTTTTGAGTATTGTAGTCTTAAGTACAGGTCATTCGACCATGTAAACATAAGAGAGCTGAACTGCTAGCACAGAACTGGAACAAACACCAGGATATCTTTTAGTTATAAAAGATCCTAATAATGTTAAGATAAAGAAAATTGTTATAGACAGATATGTAACACTGTTATCTTAATGAACATGGACAAGTATTGTACCTTAGTAGAGGCACACAGTTGGCAAGTGTGCCAAGCAGTACTTGTCCCGGATTCCCCCCTCTTCCTCCACAAAAGACAGACAGACACCATTGTTTGTTGTTGTGCTCAGATTGGCAATTAATTTATTTAGATTCATAATTCCATATTCCATTTCAATTCCTTTAGTATCATATTTCCAACATTTTGTTTTTTCCCTCCATATATCAATCTCTGATTATTCTTTCCCCAGGTGAAAACCTGGGTGCCTTCTTCTTCTCCTTTTCCATTAGGTAACGGTGAAAACCGAGACCACTTTTTCTTTATCTTCCTTCTCTCTTGTGTTATTCTTTTCCTTCCCCTCCCTCCTCCCCCACTTTCCCTTCTTTCCTGCCATCCACCTTGGCAGTCCTAACCATATTCTCACCTGATATCCACCTTTGGCAGTCTGTAACCATATCATTAACTGCCGTCCACCTTCGGCAGTCCAATTTTGTCCACCCAGACGTGCTTGCCTTACACCTTCACAGACCCCCATACAGTCCCATCTTGACTGTCTTCCTTATTTGCTCTGCCAGACTGGATGGGTGGGAGGGATCAAAAACTCCAGCAAAAGTGGCTGAGGCCCATTTGTGCTGTCCCTTAAGTACCTCCCTATTTCCTTCCCCTTCCTGTTTGTCTGCCCATTGTTCTGGCCCCTTAGCTCCTCCCCTTCCTCTTCCCTCCCCTTCTGAGTACAAACCATCTTAAGCATATGGAAGTGCACCAGGACAACCTGGTCTGCCCTTAAAGGGGCAAACTCCATTGTCCCAGATTCCCCTCTTCCTCCACAAAAGACAGACACCATTGTTTGTTGTTGTGCTCAGATTGGCAATTAATTTATTTAGATTCATAATTCCATATTCCATTCCAATTCCTTTATTATCATATTTCCAACATTTTGTTTTTTCCTCCATATCAATCTCGATTATTCTTCCCAGGTGAAAACCTGGGTGCTTCTTCATCTCCTTTTCCTTAGGGTAACGGGTGAAAACCGAGACCACTCTTTTCCTTCATCTTCCTTCTCTTCTTGTGTTATTCCTTTCCTTCCCCTCCCCTCCTCCCCCCTTTTTCCCCATCAGCCAGTCTCCAGCTTGCTTTACGACTGGGTTTCTCGCTTCTTCTCTCAGGGGGTAGCCTTCACCCATCCTTCAGGGAGCACCATTTTCATCCATGTCTCCTATTCTTCACTCTATAGTATTATCATTATTTTTTTAACCCATTGTTTGTCTGTCTCCTCCATTCTTCTATAAATCCCATCATTTCTGTATTGAACATGTCTATAGCTATATCTGACAGGTGTACTCCATCTGACCTGTAAAATTCATCCACACATTCTTCAACCCCTCTCAGTATCACCTGTCCTCCCATCTGCCTTACCAATGTTCCAATCCTCCTATTCATTTTCCTCCTGGCCCTTTCTACTGCTCTGTGGCTGTGCTCTTGCCTTCACACTCTCCTTGGTATCATATCTGACCAAGCGATGCACACTTGTGGCCACCACTGCTGTATAGCTCTTAAGTCCTTTTTTATTTGTAAGTATGTGTCCATCCAAGGCCTGCCTGCCAGGTCGTTGCCTCCCAAATGTATTATAATTAGGTCTGGCCTGGGCCACCGTTCCCTGATTTCTGTTAATGTGGGAAGAAGCTGAGCCCACCTCATCCCACATATCCCATTCCAAAACAACCTACACCTTCTCACATCTTGGTATAACTGCCTTCCCCCAGCCTTCTTCTCTGCTCTCTTCCTGGCCCAATAGATGTAGGAATGGCTGCAGATCCATTTTTCCGTTATCTTCCCTCTACCTATGGGGTGCAAGCAAAATTCATTACTATACCAGTTCATAGTGTTGTTCCCACATTCATCCCCACATTCCCATGCCCCCCTCCCTGCCTGTTCCCCTTTCCTGCCCCATATAATCTCTTTATGTCTAACTATATATCTGTCTGCGTATTTACATAGTTTGTGTTTTTTTTTTTATTTCAGTGCTCTAATGTATCTTTTATAACTGGCCGATTGCCAGCGTCCCTTTTCCAATATCTTGCTCACTGTCTTGCCTGCTGCTGCCCACTGTGAGGCAGCCCCAATACGCAGGGAATGGGAAGAATAATTAGCTGGGTCTTCCCTCATGAATTACATGCCCTTTTTCAGTATTTCCGTGACTTGGTAGCCAGTCACCCTTCTCCCATCCTGGTGTACAAATAATTTTCCTGTCCTGTTCCCCTGCTCTGCGGTGAAAACCCACAGTGCCTGTACCATGCATATTGTGCCCTCTGGTTGACTTTTTAGCGTCACCATGCAACCTTTTTCCCCTTGGTCTGTCTTAGACCTCCTAATCCTAATCTGTATCTCGGTTACCCCCCAGGTTATGTCCTCCCAGTCTAGCCCCCCTTCCTCGTCATCTCTCCCATGTCCTACTACCTCACTCACTCTCATGGCACCTGTGAACATTATCACATAAATCATGTGAAACAGCTAGGCCTCGCACTGTGATCTGCATATTGTTGGGAGCACCTCCTTCAGCTTTATCAGCCATTGCTCCCCTACAGGTCTCCTACTATCTGTTGTTCCCTGTCTTAACCTGCTCCATCCTTGCATCATTCTTCTGATGAGCAGTGTTTTTGTTGGGTCCCTCCACCATTTCAGATTGCAGATAAGACTAATCCTAGCCGGGAAAATTCCCATTGTGGTGTGGCAGCGCTCTTCGGCCACTGTTCCACCTCGTGAACATTCCCAACTCACTCCTCTGTGAGTGGCCTACTTACCTCCATCTGGTGCTGTGCCCTGAATGTTTGAAACACTCGCCAGGCCCCGTCGTAGGCCCTCAGAGTCTGAGGCACCCATGAGCTGTGGAATAACAGTTCTTCTCCTTCCTTCCAACGTCCCAGATGTTCGTTGGTATGGGTGTTTTTAATTCTTCCACTGCTGGTGCCAGCCTCTGAAAATGGTCCAGCTGCAGACGGGAAAGGCTATCAGCCAGAGTGTCGTGGTACCACTTATCTATGTGCTTCTAAATGACATATTTAGTTGCAATGCCTTAAACTAATTCCGCCATAATACTCCATGACTGTGTCTGCCTGGCTCCCTGTTGTTCAAACACATCTACCACTGCCTCATTGTCAAACCAAAAAGTTACCTTTTGATCCCTTAGTTCCTCCCCCCAGACCAAAGTACACACCCATATGGGCATGATCTCTAGCAATGTAATCTCTCTCACCTTCCCCTCCTGCACCCAACTGGCCAGCCACGGTTCTGTGAACCATCTACCTCTCATGTACCCCCCCATGCCCAGACCCCCAGCCGCATCTGTGTATAGATCGAGGTCTGTGTTGTATAGCCATTCCTCCTGCCAGAACGAGTACCCATTGTACTCCCTAAGGAATTCTTCCCAAATCTTAAAATCTTCCTTAACCCCTCACATCAAGTCTACCCAGTGGTGAGGTCTGGGGACCCCTGCTGTAGCTCTGGCTAACCTTCGTGAATGTCCTCCCTGGCCCGATGGCCCGCGTAGGTTCAAGTTCCCTCAGCACTGTTGTGTCAGCTTTAGCTGAACCCGTCTCCTGTTGGTGTGCAATCTGTATTAGTTCTTTCAACTTATTGACTTTTAACCGTAGTCTAAATACCTCATTCGTGTGTCTATCTCAATCCCCAAAAATTCTAGTAACCCTGTTGGGCCCTCTGTCTTTTCTTAGGGGTTAGTGGTACCCCCAACTCTTTGACATGTAATTCCTGGAATTTTACTCTAGCGCCCTTGTGTCTCTTTTTCCCACTTCCAATGAATAGGAAATCATCCAGATAATGTATGACCATCCTATAACCTATTTTTCTTGAAATATCCACTGTAAACAGGTGCTGAAAGCCTCAAATGTAGCACATGCTGTGGAACAACCCATTGGCATTGCTTTGTCAAAATAGTATCTTCCCCCCTTTTGAAGCCCAATAGGTCCCACTCTTCCCTTCTGACTGGAAGCAGTCTGAAAGCAGACTCAATGTCTGTTTTAGCCATCCATGCCTCCTCTGTGGTCTCGGATCATTCTGACTGCATCCTCTAGTGTCATATAAGTCACCTTACTGTGTTCCTCACTGATGAAATCATATCTACTGACTCTCCTTCTGATAGGACAGGTGGTGAATCACTCTGTATTCCCTTCCCTGCTTTCTTGGGTACTCAGACCCAATGGTGATACCCGAGTTCTGCAATGGGGGTTATCAAACCATCCTTCTACCCTACCGCTGCTACCTCCTTTCTCTATCTTCTGTCTCAGTACCCTCCTTCCCTTTCACTGACCCTAGGTTGTTGGCCTCATTGCTCGCTCTAGGTCCCTTTAAACTGTAATGAAAACCGGTGTTAAAACTCCTTCAAAATCATTATCCTGCACCCTTGTGTCTGGATATTTCTCCATGTAACCTGCCCATACCCTAGCCTTTGATGGGGTTCTGGCCATCTCAAACTGTTCCCTTATCCCGTGCCCCGCCTCTTCCCCTTTTTCCTCTATCTCTTCCTGACTGACCTCTCACCCTTTCATCGGCTCTGTTCCCCTCACTGTGTTTCTCCCCGCTCCCTCCCTGTTCCATGTCTGACCTCTAAAACCTTGACCCTCTCAAAAACTGTTGGCCCGGTCCCTGCCCCCATGCTCCTTGTGCCCTTGGCCCCTGCCATTCTTTCTTCATTTGCTTGATGGGTGGCCTCCCAAGACCTTGAGCATGCATGCTGAGTGACATTGAGGCCAAGAACAAAGGCTCTGTTATTAAGCCCAGCAGCATCTCTGAGGTCTCAAAACCCTTCTTTGCCCCATTCCCTCGGCTGGACTGATCCGTGATGTAATCTGTCCATAATCTATCTGTTTGGTGTCCCATCTCATATCCCTGAAATGTTGCCATTCTCTGTCCAAAGGATCTATCGTAGTATAACCACCCCATCCTACCCTTTGCCTTTGCTTTCTGGAATTATCAGTGAACAGGTAATGAGTGAGATGCCAACTCCGCATCTTTTCTATGACAATGGCTGAGAAAGTAGAGAGACCTAGGAACCATCTATCCCAAGTTTTTTCCTTTTAATCTTGGTCTTCTTCTTCCCTAAAAGCACTATAGCCTGCCATCTCACTCTTGCCTATACCCTCGCTTTCCTTCATACTTGGTCGGCCTCATGGCTCACCAAGGTGAATATGTGTCCATATTCTCCTTTTCCCAAATTTTTCCTTCGGGTCAGAGGTACATGCTCACCTATCCTCATTCTAGGGTGCTCATTCTCTGTCCCTTTTCCTCTCTCCATTCTTGTTCCTTCCTTTCTGTCCCTTTCTCCTTCCCGATCTCGCCAGTGCTGATTCCATTGGTCCTTACCTCCGCCTGCTCCTAAAGCCGTTACAATTTTCCTATATATTCTTTATACTGTCCCCACTGCACTGGATGTATTACCTGTGACCTTGTCAGGGCCTTCATGCCTGAGTCCTCCAAGGTCCCTCTTGCTTCCCCCAGTGGCTGAGGATGGGTGTGGTCTGCTGGGTTTTGTGAAGGGAGCAAATCATTCTGGGCATCGTGACTGGGTTCAACCATGGGAGATGCCACCCTGATCTGGGTGGGGGACTGGGCACAGCTGTGATCTGTAGGCTGCGGGGTAATGGATCCGCTGTCTTGGCCGGCCCTGCCACCACAGCTGCAGCTTTCCAGTACCGTGCAGCCTCTGGCTGGCTCGCTTTCCTTGCTGCTCTTTACTGTGGCACCTTCTCTCTGTGCCCGGTCTCCTGGTTCCTCTCCCTCCACCAGCTTCCACATCCTGTTCGCTTTCTCCGCCAATTCGATTATCACCTTGCAAGCTTCCTCTTTTGATGGCCTGCTCTTCTTTGGTGCCATTGTCCTCTTTCACTTTACCCTGTAACAACAACTATGAGAGGAAAACAAGGTTAATTGATAACTGTATCATCCGGATTTTTTTTTTATACCCCCCCACCCTGATCCGCAGTCCGGCCGTCGGTCAAGGACCTCATTCACTCTTGAACCACCTCTTGTCAATCTTAGTCATCCATTTGTGACCCATCCGGTTCTCCCTTCCTTGTTCATAGCAAGTCTCTCACTTGTTGTGCCCTGTTGTCTGCCCCAGGGCTTCCCATCGATCACCAGGACACAATCTACCCCCCTTGGTCTCCAATTTCCAGTTGGGCATGTGGTCATATTCCCTCACATTATAACATGGGCACCTTCCAGGTGACCTCCATTGCTCTTCTGCTTGCCCCTGACTTCTCTCCCTCACTTCTACTCCACTACCCCATCTCTTCCCTTGCCCTATTCCTGCAGGCCTCAGAATGCTTGCAGCCTTCACGCTTCTTGGGTGCCCTTTCCTGTGGCTCCTCGGCCCAAGCATCTCCCCCTTGCATGCTTTTCACACACCTCTGGCTGTTATCCCTTTTGGACCTGTTCCTTCCCTTTCACATGCCCAGCCCCCCGGAGCCTCAGACTGGTTACTAGCCCTTGCCCTGGTTCAAACACCACATCTTGTCTTTTCCCAGGCCTGCAAAGGCTCTCCCCCTTTTCATGCTGTCATATGCCTCCGTCTAACGTCCTTCCCAGCCTCATCCCTTCTCTTGTTCACTCTTTTTGCAGTGCCCCTGTCCTCGTGGGCCTGACTCCGATCCCTCTCTTGAATGGGCCCTGCCTTCTAAGGCTATTCACACTCATGGTTGCCTTGAGTTCATGGTCCATAGAGCTCGTGTCCCTTGTGTCCCACCTAGCCTCCTCCAGTCGAGGTCCTTTTTGGGCCATGCCTCTCCACATGCTACCTTGCAAGTCTCTGGTTGCCATCCCTTTCTTCTTGCACTTGCCTGCTTTGCTGCTCCCTCCCCACCCCCCCAGTGTGTGCATTGTCTCCCTTTTTTTTTTGACATAGCCTGTTACCCATTTGTTCATGGGCAACTGTGGCTGGGCCCATGGTCCTGTGGGCGTGTGATGTCACACCATGCGCCTCATGGCCTAACTCCATATGGACCCTCATTATCCATAGCCACTAGACCCCAGTTGCTGCCCTGACCCCTGTCTGGAGTCCCTGGGGTTCCTCTCCTTGTCCCTGTAGTTCTTTATCCGTCCTCTACTTCTACTCATGTCCCCCTCTCACCTCGAGGCCTTCGTGCGGCATGTGACATCATGCCCACATGGCTGCCTCTCTGCTCAGGCCTCCTAACATGCCTTGCCATGTGGCGCTCCTCTCCAGTGCCCTGTCCCCTTGATGTCATTGCTAGGCCCCATCAGGCCACAACAGCTGAATAACCCGTGGTCCACCATTACTGGCATTCCCCTGCCTGCTTTGTGACCTGTCCCACACTTTCAGCCACCCCTAACCATGCTTTCCTTTGTTCAAAATGCCACCATCGTCTGATTGAGGTGCTAGCAAGTCCCCTGGCTGATAAATATACAAAAACTGGGGGTCCTCTCTTTTTAAAATGGCAACTCTTCAATATTTTCATATGCCATGCTCCTCAACCACTGTACCACAGCAAGCTTGCTACCCCCTTTACTCGGCCCTCTTCTGCCATTCCACACATTTCCTACACAAACGCTTCATCAAACGCTGCAATATGCATCACTCCCGAAAAATGCTGCCTGTACCATTTAACTCAGCTTCTCTTCCTCTATAAAATGCTTTGTTAACCCTGCTGCATGTAAACCACGCTCCAACATGAATGCACAAAATGCTTGTTATACTGCACATGCAGCCAGCTTCAACTATGTTTTACTTCTACACATTCTTTTGACTCCACAGCTTCTCCTACTTTCTGGCCTTTTACTGTTCATTCGATTACAATACATATTCTTATTTATCTTGATACATTTTATACATTCTTCCCTCTTTCTCATTTCCTTTTTTTTAAACCACCTTTTCTTCCATACTATTTGTTTTTTTTCTTACCTCTGTATCTTGTTGCACAAACCTTCGAATTAATTTGCCAATCCGATGTGCTGCAGTTTCAAATAGATCAAAAACTCCAGCAAAAGTGGCTGAGGTCCCTTTCTGCTGTCCCTTAAGTACTTCCCTATTTCCCTCCCCTTCCTGTTTGTCTGCCCATTGTTCTGGCCCCTTAGCTCCTCCCCTTCCTCCTCCCCTTCTGAGCACAAACCATCTTAAGCATGAGGGAAGGGGTGCACCAGGACAACCTGGTCTGCCCTTAAAGGGGCAAACTCCATTGTTATGTCTGCATACAACATACTCATAAGAAAAGACAATGACAGAAGAGGGTGACCAGATAGGAATATCTCTTGACATTAAAAAGTCTTTCTTAGACATAAAAGTGTGGTTTTTCTAGTGACTGTGAAGACAGCTGGCAGTGATTAAAGACCACTGCAACTATTTTCACTGTGTCACTGATCAACACAACTATCTTATACGTCACATTGAGTAAGCATATGCTATTAAACCATGTGATATGTTACAATGTCGAATGAATGTACATCTGTAAGAAAAAATATCATAATGTACCAGAACTCATTCTGTAACAAAATGGACAGCAAAGTATGTCACATGTTGTGTGACTATTCCTCTGACACATGAAGATTGTCGTAATTCTTCAATATCAGCACGTGTGCATTTTTTAAGTGTTGCAGTAGTCTCTGTTTGAAAGAGCTTGTTGAGTCATCACACTCAACCAAGCCAGTTCTGTGCCTCAACAAACAAGTGTAATGTCCAGAATGTACAGACTGGCCATAGTGGTAGAGCACAGCATGAGTGTCAAACACTGCTTGGTTAAATACGGTTCTAGCAGCTGTGAAATCAGTGATAGGTGTATCAACTCTGAGCCCATTAAAGTCAAATCTATGCAATACAAGCATAAGATATTGAGATGAAATCCTGAGATGTATGGACTGAGTACATGTACCTCCACACCTTACATGCAAGTGACCACTTTCTGCATTCATAAACAGCTGCTGGAACTTGACACTTTAATCTGAGGCACAAACAGAGAAATCTAAAGCATGTCTTCTGTGGTTTCTCTCTCTGAATGACCACATAACACACATACATATTTGGTTATATATGACACAGTGAAATACTGACACATTGGAATCCCTTCTTCATCCAAGCTGTTTATGACTGCCATCATGAACTCACTGATGTCCTGCTGCATGTTAACAGCAAATGTACTGCATCCGTCATATGTCCCCAACACCTGTCGCAGAGGTGAAAGTGACTGTACATTGTTAGCTTGTTCAGAGGTCACATTGACAACCTGCTTCAGTGCCTTTGATAAAGCAGTGTCTTGTGAAGCAGATATTGCCTGCACAAAGTGTGATATGTGGAGAAAGACTTGCATAGCTGAATTAGCATAGCAGTTTACTCTAGTACTGTTATCAAACACTGCGACAACAGCCATACCAACTGACTTCTGACCAACATCCAGTTCTGCATCTGTATTTGACATTGTGACCTTCTTACCACTCTGCACAGTTAAATCAGTAGTAGAAGCTCATTTTCTTTTGTTGCCAGGTGTAGCTGTGACTGTGGGATGTGAGACGACCACACACATAGGTAGTGGTATTAAAGACATCTGTGGCTGATATAGAGTATGTAATCTATTGTTCTTGACAATACATCACTTGTCAGTGCGTATCTTCTGAGGTGTGAGTGTTATGATGTGCAACCCAGAAAGACTACGTACATGTGAAAGTGCGATGTAGTTCATGCCATCTTTGAGAATGTCTGCTCCTATGTCCACCACTGCTCAATCCAAACTCAAGCCCTGAGACTTATGAATTGAAACAGCATATGCAACACATATTGTGAACTGTTTCCTGTTAACATAGCTATCCTTAAATACCTGGAATTTAACACAAGTACGATCAATCTGTACAGGCAGTTTCATGTTGTTAAAGTGGACAAGAAGTGTCTCAAATGTTTTCTGGACATTGTAAATGAAGTCAATGATTTTACCCATGGCACCACTTTCTATGCCACACTCAACATCAAGATTGTGGTGTAGCATGGCACGTGAATTCTTACAAACTGTAAAAACAGCTTCCAGTCCAGCTGTGTGTGAAACATCTGATTTTGGTTCAGAGAGTTGTTCAGTCATCTTCACTACCATTTTCTAACTTAGAATGACATCATCAACTGTATCAACAGCATGCAGTGTGAGAATCTCTTGATTCTCTCTTTCTGCAACATGACACTGTTGAACTCAGCACATTTCTTCAGTCATGGCATAAGACACACAATGCATGTGCCTGTGAAGTATACATCACTGAAAACATCAAATGCTGTTTCTATGGATGTAGTATCCATTCTGATTCTTTGATGAGGTAACATTGAAACATGTTCTGGTGACAGAAAACCTGTACGAGTTTGATCCAACAGTGCCTTGTAAGCCAGATCACCACTTTGTTGCATGTTCTGATACAGCT
Organism: Neoceratodus forsteri; assembly: GCA_016271365.2. Taxonomy (NCBI): domain Eukaryota; kingdom Metazoa; phylum Chordata; order Ceratodontiformes; family Ceratodontidae; genus Neoceratodus; species Neoceratodus forsteri. The sequence goes on along the minus strand of CM028130.1, from coordinate 1,693,854,814 downwards.
CAACATAGGTAAATAACTCCCACAGGTTAAAACCTCCAATGCAGCCTACTGTATTCTTAGCCTGCTAGTCAAAGCTGCAAAGGCATGTTCTGCATTAATTGGTGCAAGCTGTAAGAGGTCTCCAAATAAAATAATGCTTTTAATACCAAATGCATCTCCATAGTCAGTCCCCAAGATCTCCTGTACATGTAGGTGTATACAGACAAGCTTTACATTGGAGACCATATTAATCTCATCAATGATGAGCAACTACTAAGAAGTAAACATGGAATGAAGCTGAGATGCAACCTCAAAAGACCACTTATGATACTTTCCTGCTTTGCCATGCTCCACTGGCAACGTGAAGAGATGGTGTAATGTAATCCCACCAATGTTGTATGCAGCCAGTCCAGTGGGCACTAACAGCAACAGACACTGATGACCCAGTCAGGTTCTGTATTTCTGCCATTATGGCCTCTATAAGGAAACTCTTCCCAGTGCCAGCTGAGCCACTAACAAACATCAGCAGTGGCTTGTAGTCAATACAGTCACATTTCTTGTGTTCATGTAGTAATCCATGCCAGACAGCATCAGTGACCACAGAGAGACCTACACGTTGCTGCTCATTGAGTCTCTCTCTCAACTCAGCTGGGTCAACACTACAGTGTGTGCCATGTTCCATAGCACTCTCCTCTTCTGACATGAGTATTTCTGGGGCATTCAGAGGCAGAGGTTCTCCAAGGATACCTTGCCCTTCTGGATCAAGATTGTTCTGTGAACTGATGGGAGTGTCCTCTTCAAGTAGTTTCTGTGCCTTCTCAAGCTGCTCCTTCTCAGTGTCTAGCCTCTATGTATATGTGTCTGAGTATTCACTTTTGAATGTCTCATAACTGTGATTGAATTCTTCCTCGAATGTATCACAGTCACCTTTTAATTCAGATTCATTCCTCCAGGGTCTAAATAGAAATAGGAGAGCAAAGTAGTAATGCTCTCTGTTCTCAGATGTGCCTAAATGTAACTTACAGTGGTCAATGAGCCAAGGCTTATGTCTCTTAACAAGACAGCCATCCACTCCTTTAACCTTGTAAATGTTTTTCATACAATCAGGTGAGAAATCCTTCTTGTAGTCATACCACTTAGCCTCCTCAGATAAACACATTTGATCCATGTCTTTGTGTCTATGGGGGTAGTATGTGTCAATGAGGTTATTCTTCAAGGTTATGTCTTGAAGACGGTCTCCTGAGAGCCAGTTCCTCAATCTCAGCATGATGAACAAGTACACGTTTTCACTTCTCATTGTAGTTTACACTGAGAAAGTGCACAGCATCAGATTTGCCATACAAATGTGTACCGATCAAGCAATCACCAGCCTCATAAGCACCACATTCTCTGTATGATAGGGTCTTCAACCCCAGTGACCACAACTGAGATGTCAGTGACTTGCTTGAACCAGCAATATCTTCCCAAAGATCTTGCAAGCTAGTCTTTTCATGTTTAGTTATGTAGGAAGCGACATACTGAACCAGAGCCAACGAGCTGTCAGCCACAAGCTGAACATCTACGTTTGCTTGCCACATTAGAAGAACAGTAGGGTTGTAGTCACTGGTGTACACCTCATTCTCTTCTCTGGGTAGTTCATTATCCCTCTTGGTAGATTTTGCCTTCAAGTGGTGTCGCATAGGTGAAAAAAGTTCATTCATGCAACCATCCTGACAGACATGTCTGGGGAATCTGAAACAGCATCTTGTGTACCAGTCAGATTTGTTCTTCACTACCCAGCAGCAGTATTTTGCACAAGTATGGTGCTGAAACTTCTGCACCAACTTCTACAGTGTAGGACTGTCTTACTTGTCTGGAATGCGGCAAGTGATGTACTGCTTAATGAATGCTAGCACTTGTGCTGCTTCATGTTCACCTATGCGTGGGGCATCCTTGATCCACAGTAGCATCTGAATATGAGGAGTGCCCCGTTCCTGATACTCCATCCTCCAGAAGTAATGCTCCACAATACCAAGAGGTGGATTGTCCTTTGACAAAATGAAAGTCAGAATGTCATGGAATCGCTTGAGGAAATGCCTTGTCACAGACACAGGGTCAAGTGAGCAAATTTTTCTGACAGTCATTGATGAAATGCCCTCTACATCACAATTTGCCCACTTCAACAGTTCTATGACCTCATCCTAGGCATACTCGGCACAACTGAGTGTGACAAACCATGTTGCTGGACCATAATCTCGCAGCATGGTCATCACCTCAGAGTGTCTGCGATACCAGTATTCTTTGGTGCCACATAGACTTGACAGAATGGAAGACAAATTCACTTGCACATTTTCATCCTTCTGCTTTAGTTTCTTCAGGAACTGTGCAGCTGTTATTCCACCAAGTTGTAAAACAAATAGTATGTGCAATAGATGCAGACAGTATGTTAAGCTCACTCTCCCACAGGAGATGAAACAGTTACTGTATGTTGCGTCTGAATTTTCCATCCTTACTGAGCACATGGCTAGTATGGTACTCAGCACCTTGTACATGCACTTCTCTTTCATCTAGGTGTCCACCTGACCCTTTTGAGAATAAATCTGGGAAACAGCATGCTTCCAATGTAGCATCCCAAATGCTGACAGGCTCAGCTTCTACCTGATTCATTTGATAAAGATCAATGTTGTCCCCTACTGGATCTCTGCCATACATTGGGTGAATTGTGTACTGTTCATACACATTATCATTTGTCTGCACATTGAACTTTTCAACCATTGGTTTTGTGCTTTCCTACAGATCATGTTCAACAGACACAGTGGTCATGCGATCAATATCAAGGTCTGCATAAAAGGGACTGTTGCTCTTTAAATAAGTAAGAGCAAGCTTCACCTTCTCTACATTGACAATATCCTGCCAAATGACTTTTGACTTAGTTGGAACACAATTGACAAGAATCACCAAAGTGTTCTCAATAGAGATCGCCTCCACATTTTCCTGCAGAGGAAATGGAAGATACATAACAGAACCCTTAAGAGATCTAATGAATTCTTTTTGTGGAATGTTCCTTGTCTTTGTGTTCAGATGTAGAATAGTTTGAAATAGTTTCATCGTCTGAATTAGAATCCATTCAAACATATTCAATGTGGCAATCTCAGTTGGTGTAACATGTGCCTCCATGTTGTTCAAGACTGATGTTGGTGGCAGAATGTTAGCCTTCACTTTGGAGAAACAGTGCTTGCACATCACATTGATTGGGTCTAACTGAAAGTCATACTTCAACAGCAGAAATGCTGACAGTCAAAACCAATTAAGTGAATTATCTACTCAACAGGGTAGTAATATAAATATTCCCAATGTTAAAAAAGCAGAATTTCATAAAATTAGACAGTCATTACTTTCTTGGAATTGGAAATCAGATTTCACTGGGTTAATGTTGGATGAAATGTGGAGTATCTTAGTGGATAAAATTAGAGAGATTACAGATGTAAATATGCCATATACAAATAAAAATTCTAAATTGGGTGCTTTCCCTAAATGGATAACCTGTAAAATTAAAAGACAGATTAAAGAAAAACATAAAGGGCTGGATATTCAAACTGCGCTATTTTGTGGCGCAAGCCCTTGCGCTGCACAAAATAGTTGCGAGGGTGTAGCAGGCGATATTCAAGGAGTTGCGCTTTGAGCTCCTTTGAATCTCTTACAGCCACAGCCACTGTGCATGGCACAGTGGAACTTGTGCCACCGCAGGTGGTCAAAGTGGAGCACCTGTTGCGGTGGCAAGTACCATTGCGCCATGTGCAAATTCTGATATTCAAAGGTGACATGCAAATGGGGCCATAATTGATGCAAGGCACGGGGGGGCCATTTGCATCTGTTTATGGCCCCATTTGCATGCCACTAGCATGCAGGTGCACTGATCCCCAAGGACTTGCACCTGGCGCCCTGCCAGGCAGCAGCCATCGGGGACCGATGCCCCCTGCAGCCCAATCGCAGGCAAATATGTAAGAAATCCCCCCACCCCCCCGACTGGCCCAATCGCGGGCAAATGCATAAACATCCCCCCTCCCCCAACTGGCTTGATCTTGGGCAAAGCTAAATAACTCCTAACCAGCCCGATCGCGGCTGTAAATGTTCAAACACCCCCCTGAACGTATCCCTGGTGGTCCAGTGGACTGCTAAGCCCAATCGTGGGCTGTAAATGTTCAAACACCCCCCCTGAATGTATCCCTGGTGATCCAGTGGACCGCTAAGCCCAATCGTGGGCTGTAAATGTTCAAACACCCCCCTGAACATATCCCTGGTGGTCCAGTGGACCGCTAAGCCCGATCACGGGGCTGTAATGTAAATCCCCTTCAAACCATATTCCTGGTGTTCTAGTGTTCCCCACGCCCACCCATGAAGCTTCACCACCCGCTTCGGGTAGCGGGCGGGTGGCAGTATCCTTCCTGACCTTACCTGCTGACTGGACTGCCTGGTAGTTTCTGCATGCCCATTGGTGCAGAGGTGCCAATGGGTGTGCAGCCCATACTGACAGTAGTTCAGATATGTGAATGAATCTATTCGACATATCTGGACTGCCTTGTATGGTAAGGGGTGTACGCCTCGGTGGCTCTTGCCTGCACCACGGCACATGCACCTCACCGGGCAGTCAGTCAGCAGGTGGCGGGTGGCAAGTGGTAGATGCTGCCACCCACTGGCTGCCAGGGGAGCGGGTGGTGAGACTTCATGGGTGGGTGGGATGGGGAACACTAGATCACCAGGATATGGTCTTGGGGACACGTTGCTGCCCATGATCAGGCTGGTTGGGGGTTATTTAAGCTTTCACCCATGATTGGGCCAGTCAGGGGAAGGGGGAATTTTATGCTTTTGCCCACAATCGGGCCAGTCAGGGGTTGGGGGGATTGTTTACACTTTTGCCCATGATCGGGCTGCAGGCGGGGCACAGGGAGTAGGTTGAGGGCCAGCCACAGGTGGCAGCTGCTGTGTTGTGCCCTGCAATGTGGCAGCTCACCTGTGGGTGGCCCTCGACTTACTCCTTTTTTTTGGCTCAAAGTTGTGCAGGCGGGTTGGGGTTGCGCCTTTGAGCTCTCCTGCACAGCCCGCTGATTATCGGCCGTGCAGTTTATGCATGGTTCCTCCCCCTCCAGTTCAGCATGAATTCATTTGCATTGCGCTGTTGCTCAGCTTTCCTTGGGGGGCACAACTGCCTCCTGCTGAATATCGCAGAATGGAGCAATTTCAAACTTGTGCAGGCGCAACCCTATTGCACATAGCGCAACCCTTTTGAATATCCCACCCAAAATGTACAGATTAATAAAACTTGATACAAATTTACTGCCAAAGTATAAGGAACAGGTTAAGTATGTAAAGAAATTAATAAAAGATGGCAAAACAAATTTTGAAATTAAATTAGCGACTAGAAGTAAAAATAACTATAAAGCATTTTATGCATGCATAAATAACAAAAAAGGAATAGACAAACAATAGACCCTTTTAAGGTTGACAGTGGCAACTTACTAAATGACAGGGAAATGGTTGAGGTACAAAATCAATATTTTGCTACTGTATTTAACCCCAAAGATACAGTAACAACTAATACTAAATACAATATAAAAAATGCAACACTAATTAAAATTGATATAAAAGATGTGAAGGATAGATTAAAGAGAGTTAAGGTTAATAAATCCCCTTGACCAGACAATATACATCCTAGACTGATTTATGAATTAGTAGAGGAAATAGCTTATCCATTAACCTTTATTTTTCAAGAGTCATTAGATAGAGGAGAAGTTGTTAGCAAACGGAGGGAAGCTCATGTGGTTCCCATCTTTAAAAAGGGAAAGAAGGATTCCCTTGATAATTATAGACCAGTCAGTTTAACATCCACACTTGGGAAAATTTTGGAAAACATAATAAAAGATCATATTCAGGACCACATGACTGTAAACGACCTTTTTGATCATAGTCAACACGGGTTTACAAAGTCACGATCATGTCAAACTAATTTATTGAGTTTTTATGAAAAAGTTAGCAGTGTTTTGGATCGTGGTAGGTCAGTGGATGTAATTCAGTTAGATTATTCAAAAGCTTTCGATAAATGATCACATGAAGAACTAATTAAATCCCTTCTTGTGCTAAATATAAATGGGATCCTTGTAAACTGGATATCAGAATGGTTAGAGAATAGGAGGCAGAGAGTGGTGATTAACGGGTTGTTATCTGATTGACTTTCTGTAAAAAGTGGGGTCCCTTAGGGTTCAGGGTTGGACCCTGCATGTTCAACATATGTAATAGATATACCACTCTGGGGTGTGCGGTCTCATTTCTGATATCGCCGCCTTGGTGCGTCAACCATGAAGCGTCACGTATATCAGAGCGTGACCACACACCCTCAGAGTGGTATATCTATCTTATAAAATGTCAAAATTGTTTTTGGGGTAAAAGTGCAGTAAAGGTCGCGCTCTGATATACGCACGTCATGTGATGCTCAGGATCCAATGGAGCAACAACAATTTCCCTACCCATTTTATAAATATATATATATCATCATTACAATATAATAAGGGAAATGTATGGATAACCAAGTTTGCCGATGACTGTAGAGTGGGAGCAGAAATAGATTCATCTTCAGATTATATTGGACTTCAGGATGTGCTCAAATATATTGAGAAATGGACAGTATACCATAAACTTAAACTAAATTAGGATAAATGTATTGTCCTACACATGAGCAAGAATAATTTGGAATTTAATTACACTATCAATAATAAACAATTAAAACATGTCACACAGGAAAGGGATTTGGGTGTTATTATACAAAATGACTTTTCTTTTACTGCCCATTGTGATCAAACTATAATAAATGCTAATAGGGCTCTTAACTGTATATTGAGACATACAGAAGTAGAAGTAAAGAGGTTTTGGTCCCACTGTATGGATCGTTGGTTAGAACTCACTTGGAGTACTGTTCCCAGGTCTGGTCCCCTTACACTAAGGGTGAGATAGCGAGAGTGGAGAGAGTGCAACGAAGGGCTACCCGATTAATAATGGGACTTAAAAATACGACATATGAGGAGAGGTTGGACAATTTGGATCTGTATTCCTTGGCTTATAGAAGATGGAGGGGTGATATGATTTTAGTCTATAGATCATTTCAAGATAATATCCTCAGAGAAGATTTAGGACTTGAATTATTTGTTAGAAATTACAATACAAGAGCTCACTGTAGACAAATTAAACAACAAAAGTGGAAATCACAAAAAAGAAAGCAGTTGTTCAGTCAGAGGGTTGTTTCAAGGTGGAATTCTCTCCCCATGATATAATTAGTAGTCCAACTTTAGATATTTTTAAAGTAAGATTGGATGATTATAGTAGAACCAAGTATTTAGTTAATTAAATAGTTAACTTGTTGATAAAACAATTTTATGCAAGCAGTCAAGGACGAAAGTCTATATATGCTTTGTGACAACTATGAAACTATGAAACATGTCATTGTATGGTGACAAGGTTTCCAGGTTTACTGTGTCCATTTGTTTTTCATAACAGAGGCAATCACATGACACACATACAGAGTCAAATTTCTCTGTCTTTGCCAACTCAAATTTGGCAATTGATTTCCCAAACTGCTTGAGAATATATAAAGCACTCTCTGATATTAGTTTAAGGGAATCATTGGGGCTAAATTTAAGAGAAAAATTGCATCAGACTAGAGCACATACTGTACAATTGAAAATGGAAAAATACAGAACTACAAGAAGAAAGCATTGGTTCAGTGTCAGAGTGGTACCAATACGGAAAAAAAACTGCACCAGGAAGTAGTATCTAGTTGTACTATGTAGGATTTCAAAACAAAATTGGATAAATATTTGTTAGGAAACAGTGTTTTGGGATACTAATTAATTTAAGGCAAGCAGTATGGACCAAATAGGTCTTCTATGCTTTATTGCAACTTATGAACTTATGAATATCACTTTCTAAGACAGACACAGAATTTCCATCAGCAATTGATGACTGATCAATCACAGTATCTGCCACACTGCTGACATGCTGCAACTGTTTCAGAAATGTCATGGCACCATGCATGTCACCAGACTTCAGTAACTCATTCTAACGAGTATACTGAGTGACAATTTGATGAACCTCATAGACCCTGTACACAAAGTTTGGCATGCCTGATTGATGCACTTCCAGCATATGCATGTGGTGAAAGACACAGTCACAAACACCACTATCTAGGTATGCAAGTGAGTGACCCATAAGTCCAGTATGTGGACGGGTATCACAAAGGTCTATACTCTCAAACAGTTTATGCCTGTCTTTATGGTCAGTATTGACAAACAGGTTGATAAAATGCTCAACTTTGTCAAATGATGATTGCCTCAGGTTGCAAGTCTCATTATATGTCCATGAGAGACAGTGATGTTTACAAGCCTGAGCAGTTCCCTCACATTCATCATCTGACTCCATTGTAGTGTCATCATACACACTGAGCACATTACACACTTTACCGGACTCATCAATGCACAAATTGCTGTCCTTTTTTTGTGAGTAATATGACTCCTCCCAGAAATATGCCTCTGAGTGCATTGTGTGCAGCCACTGTCCTGTGAAAACATCACATAAATTGTGCAGGCTCAAGACAGGATACTGTTGTAGCCTCATCTTTATGTCATATACAATTTTTCTGAACTGCTCAAGCACATGAGACATCTTACATCACAAACATTGAAGAAAAAAAACTGCTGTACTAACAAATGTGCATACTTTGAGGCACAATTTCGCCAAACTGAGATGACTCTTTTTTTTCACTCATGTCTCATCACAGCGGCAGTAAGTCTGTCAATCTTAGCTTTAGAAGCTAGTGATCAGTAGCTATGAATTTATGATGCTGCTTAGCATGTGTATTAATGTGTGTCTTTGCAACAGCTCCTAAGCCATGGGATTCCCGGCTACCAGGAGGCCAGCGCCCCTCTAGCCGACTCTCAAGACCGCAGACACAGACCCAAGGCCCAACAAGGTACGGCAACTGCCGCAACTTTTTTGACCGCCTCCTTCCCCACCTCTGCTGATTATTAAATACAGTAGCTCCTGCCAAAATATTAGTCCACGTCCCCTGGCACAGTGCCCCACCAATAGAGACTTAGCTCATGATCCCCCTCTTCTCTGTCCAGCATACAGGATCCAACTCTCAGGGCCTCACCTTACTAAAACGCATAGGCTCTCCTTGGCTGTGCCTTCACCACTAAATATTTTTAAATGCTATCAATTTCGGGTCAACCTGGATCAGAAAGCTACTGATATGCTGCATTAATCCAGCAACCCCACTGGTCCCTGGGCTAACTGAGTGGCTCCTTATTTGAGGTACCATCATGTCGGGCCCTATATGGCTCCTTATACTGCCCCTTTTTCTGCTGATACCAGCTGCCCAGCATTGGACACCTGAACTACCATCATGTTTGGTCTACAATGGCACCTTGTGCTGTATACCATGGCAACTTATCCTTTAATTGCCTCCGTGATTCCACGTACCAATACCTCGAACCCTGCTCTTGGACCACACATACCAGTAGTACTTATAACACTCTCCCACCACAAGGCCCACCTCCCACCATGCAGACTTCTATCTCCTCCCCCACCTATTGTGGTAGGGGTACTAGCTCTTGCTACAACAGATCAGCTCTTCTATGGTGGCTACTTTCCAGTCCCTAAAAACATCAGATCTACTAGATGGGAGAAAGGCAGGAATTACAAGCTTATAATTAGTGCACTTAGAAAAATCTTACTTATCCTCCTGCTATGTTCAGGCAATGTAGAACTCAACCCTGGCCCCCCAGAAGCTATTGCTTTGCCAGCAGAACTAGTAAATTTAAAAGGAATAAGCTTCTTGCATATTAACGTATGTAGCCTCCTTAAAAAAAGATAACCTTAATACAAACCTGTGTAAATCATACCTCTCCTGACATACTTGTGATTTCTGAAACTTGGCTTAGACCCAGCACCACTGATAGAGAAGTAAACATACCCAACTATGCCTTGTTCAGAGCTGATAGGCATGCCAGAGGAGGAGGGGTAGCTATCTACGTTAAAGACAAATTTTCTGCCTTCTGCTTATCCTCAGCATCTGTAGCCAGTGAATTCGAATGCCTAATTCTCAAAGTGGAAATTACACAGACCACTGCACTCTATGTAATAGGATGCTACAGACCACTGTCTGCTGGCCTACAGCTTGTGTCATATCTAAGTGACAAGTTGGGACAGGGGCTGCCAGAAACTATTATTTTAGGAGACCTCAACTTTGACTGGCTCTCTAACACAGCTGCCCCCCTTGCATCCTTCTGTGATGAACATGGGCTGATGCAACTTATTACTGAACCAACACACCCAAACATGAAGAACCCCAGTAAAAGTACACTTTTGGATGTGCTAATGGTGAGCAAACCTCATCTCTTCTCCCACGCTGATGTCTTCTTCTCAGACACCAGCGACCATTGTTTTATTGTGGGAGTAAGAGCCACCAACAACCCAGCACCCATCAGCAAGTTCTCTATGAAGAGATCCAGGCGCAACTTCAATGGACATGCCTACCTAAATGAGCTTAAGTACTCCCCTCAGTGGCAAAATTTCTACCTGGCTAAAACGACACGTCAGCTTACAATATCTTCCACAACATTCTATCAAGGGCCCTTAATAAGTATGCTCCCCTGATTAAAGTTCGAACTAGGACCAAAACCTGTAAATGGTTCACCTCTCAGATCAAGTCCTTGCTTCTAGAAAGAGATAAGCTCTGGAAAAAGCACTCAGACTGAATACTGCAGAGGATTGGAACCAGTTCAGGAGACTACAAAATTTATGTACCAAAACAATCAGAGAATCGAAGTCCACCTTCTTCAAATCCAAACTCGACTCTGACACAAAGAGTCCAATCAAGGTCTGGAACACAATCAATGATCTGCTAGGCCACTCCCCAGGAAATTCACTCCCGACCAAGATTACCTCTGGTAATTTGACTATAACCAAAAAGATGGATATACTTGATGCATTCAATAACCACTTTGCTACTGCAGGCATGGCATTTGATAACTCCCCTGCAAACATACTTCACTCCCAGACTGCCAGCTAACTGCCTGAAACTCCAATAGCTTTGCTGCCTTTCCCACTTCAACCTGCCCCACTGAAAGAGGTGGAGGACCTCTTGCTTCAGTTGGATACTAGAAAAAGTGCTGGGGCCGACACCCTTGACCCTTACTTCCTAAAAATTGCTTACCCACGTACTAGCAATGTCTGTCACCCACCTTTTTAACTTATCCCTGTCTCAGGGCACCTTACCACCTATATGGAAGACAGCACATGTCATACCACTGTTCAAATCAGGTGACCCAGGCGATCTCAATAACTACATGCCAATTTCTCTCCTTCCGGTCCTGTCCAAGCTCCTAGAGAAAATTGTAAATGCACAGTTGAGAACTCACCTTGAGTCTAGGGTACTGTTAAATCCTATGCAGTCCAGATTCAGAGCTAAACATAGCACTATCTCAGCCCTCACCAAAGTTACTAATGACTGGCAGCGGAATCTTGAGAGCAAAAACTTTATTTGTGCTGTTTTCCTTGATCTAAGCAAGGCTTTTGACACTGTCGACCATAGTCTGCTCCTCTCCTCCCCTCCCTTCAAACCATAGGTGTTTACCCCTCCTCTCTGCGTTGGTTTACTGACTATCTTACAGGGCGCCTTCAACAAGTTAAAGCTGAAGAAGGCCTGTCCCCCTTAAAAACTCTACAAAGAGGGGTACCTCAAGGTTCTATATTAGGGCCCTTACTTTTTGCAATCTACGTTAATAACATTGACTACTGTATAAAAGAAGCCAACATCCATCTGTTTGCAGATGATACAGTTCTCTACGTGAGTCACCCAACACCTGAAGCTGCCTGCAATGACTTACAGTCAGAATTCAACATTTTGCAAAGCCAACTCCTCCAAAAAAAGCTACTCCTTAATGCCAAAAAAACTAAAGTGATGGTCCTCTCCCCTTTTATCCATACAGCTAACCCTGTGTCCAGTGGAACAGTTCCCCAAATTACCACAGTTCTAGGTGAAAAACTAGAATTTGTTACAAAATTCAAGTATCTGGGAGTTTGGATAGACCAAAGACTCTCCTTCATTGAACATATCGAGGACTTGCTAAAACGACTTCGGCAAAGGCTTGGACTGTTTTTTAGAATCAACTAATTTCTCACCAGAGATGCCAAGAAACAACTGGTCCAATCCATTTTCCTATCATTGGTTGATTATGCTGATTTCCTCTACAGCCAACGCCCCAACTCTTACAAGGCTAAACTGGACACAATCTACCATCGAGCACTGAGGTTTATAACGGGATTCCCCTTTGACATGCATCACTGCACCCTATATGCGGCAGTGGGGTGGACATCACTAAAGTTCAGGTGCCACAGAAACACCGCTCTCTGGACCTATAGAGCCATCTCTAATAAGCTGCCTTACTATATCTCCTGCTGTCTTCCCCTGAGTATAATTGGGAAATATGCGTTAAGAAGTTACTCAGCTATTATACTTAAAGTACCCAAAACAAAATCCCACTTCAGCAGGGCAGCCATAAGCTTCGTGCTACCTACCTTATGGAATGATCTACAAAAAACCCTCAAATTAAGCACTCTAATTGGTATAAATGCCTTACACTTTATTTCCATACAATCAGAGAAGTATGTAACTGCTTCACCCACTCAGACCCAGTACCGGTGTCTGCACTGGTATATAGCCACATCTAGACCCAATTTTAAGTACTGACCCCCAGCTTGCTCCTCACTGGCCTAATTGTTCTCTCTCTTATCCCCCTGTCTTATCAACACTAGGCCCGTCCATCCCCTTATTCTTCCTTTCCCAACCTCGGATAGGAGCTCACTACCCTGGGTTGTGACATCCTACCATGCCCCATACTTTATAGCATTCAATCCTGGGGCTCACACATACTCCTTTTCTCCATACACCTTCTCTACATCCCATTTTACCAACTCCTCTCTGTACACCATGCCCTCCTAGCCTTTCTTCTCCTACCTCCCTCCCTTCCCCCCTACCTTCACCTCTACCTGGTGTATATTTTTATTTTTTTTTTCTTCCGTTACTTCCTCCTGCAACCTTAGATAACCTGCTTTATCTTCCTAAAGACACTTCTATGTATGTAAATACCATGTAATCTGTACAATATCTGTATAATTCTATGTACATATGAACTTCTTTTCTTCCTTTCTGTAAAGAGTATTATCTGTATTGCCTTGTAAATACCTGTGTTGACCTGTATATACAATTGTTCATGCTCCAACCAGGTCCATCTTGCAAATGAGCTTCTGCTCAATGATGAACACCTGGTTAAATAAAGACTTGATTGATTGATTGATTGATTGATTCTTTCAGCTCACAGATCTGCACAACTGTTGCTTAGCTATACATTCTTTCCTTGCTGTTGAGCAAGCACTTTTTTTTTCCTGCAGAGTGATGAAGCTCTGAATTCAGGCTTTTAGTGGAATGTTGAATCATTTTATGTCTTGAATTATCATCACTGGGTTTTGCATTACTCTTAAGCAAAAGTGAAGTACTATTATACCTGTTTCGTCTCTGCATAGACCTCTGTCTCTGTTTAGAGGGCATCTTCCCTGTTTGCAAATTCACAGTTCAGTACACCAATCTTACAGAAGAATCAGACACCTGCATGGGAAGTAGAGAAAAAAACTAAGTTACAATTGATCTCTTTAATTTTTTCCTAGCATTACATAGTATCATGCACTATCCATATCTCATATAAGAACAGCAAATACTACTGCCTACTAAACATTGTGGAGATAATTACTGTAGTGAGTGAAGATCATTAAAGCAATACACAGCCTTTTCAAATGCTGCTGAACATAACTTATATAATAATATGAGAATAAATATCTAAAAATGTCAAAAATCAAACACTGGCACAATGTAAAGCATCCACAGTACTGTTTTACCTAATAAAAACTGTTTTTAAAAAAAATTGCAAATGTAGTGTTGAACGTGCAACACGTTCGCAAAATATAGTGTTGTTTGCACAACACTTCAGCAAAAATCAATGTCAAATGCACAAACGTGTTGAATGTAGTGTCGCAAAATGATGTCGAATGAATGAAAGTGTCAAATAGTAGTGTCGCACACATGAAACTTTCACAAATTTCAATAGCTTAACACCCCCTTTAACACTCAGCCAATCACAGACTGGTGCCTATTTGACTGACAGACACTGCAACCAATGTACTGGCAGATTCATCAAGCCATATCAAGCAACCAATCACAACCACAGAACAGTGAAGAAGAAGGACATAGCAGCCATCTTAGGAAAAAAGGAGACACCCTGCTTCTCACTGTGTAAGTACATCGCATTTTCTAAACAATTTTTCTTGCATTATAAAAACTATTAGAAGTACAAAAATAGTATTAAACAAAACTTTTTTAATGCTGTATTTGACTATGATAACCTAATTGATCTACTATACTGTAAAAAAAAGTTATAACAGTTTAAAGTCAAAGTGCCAATCGGTATTTCCTAGCACAGATAGAGCTGCAAATGGAGGCAGAACGCAAGCAGCACGTGTATCATAACAAGAGACACAACCAATCACATGCCTCTGTTAAGCTGTAATTGTTTGAAGTTGCCAATGGAAATGTAGTATTTTCCCACTAAGAAATCTTGCTGCACTTCTGGTTGACAGTAAAGACAATCATTCAGTGTTGTCATAGTCAGTGCATCCACTGAATGGTTAGCCATGACAAATTAATAACCAATAGCATGCAAAATGAGTGTGTTTTGGAATAGCCCACAAAACCAATGTTAAAGCTCAGAGGGAAATCTTAGTTTCACATTCACTTGTGGCTAGCCACTGCAGGAGAAACACTAATTGTTTTTGGTAGCTCTCTGTCCACTTCTAAGTTTTAAACCTAAGAATGGCAGAAAACAGCAAATGGACCGTGTGGGTAGTGGGCAGCAGCATAGTAAGATGCGCTTCAGAGAATGCTCAGAGGAGTAATTTTGGCAGAGACCTGCAGATTCCAAATTGCTCTGTAAAGTGGTTTGGTAGAGGTGGCATGAGGTGGGAGCATCTCATGCCAACAATGCACAGATTTTTGAGTACTCAAGCTCAGCCAGGCATACTGCTGATCCATCTCGGAGGGGATGATTTGGGCACCAAAAGACAGATAGATTTAGTCTCAGAAGCAAAATTGGACCTTGCTTACATTATGCATATGTTGCCTGCCTCTGAGATCATTTTTTCTGATATTACAGAATGTAGAGTCTGGCAAGCAGAACATCACATGTACCTGCTTGACAGAGCTTGCAGAAAGGCAAACATCCAACTATCTGGATACCTGCACATGGCTGGGATGCACACCATACATCACCCTGAAATTAAATATTGTAATGATTGTCTCTACCTACCAGATGGTGTGCACTTCTCACATGCTGGCAATTGCCTTTTCTTGTGTGATCTTTGAAATGGGATCCTCACAGTCCTCTAAAAATGTCAGGCTGTTACAGCAGATACAATTGCAAAAAAAGGCTTTTTTAAGAGCCCATTAACTTGGTCAAAAAATAGAACAGCTGCACTGATTACAAACACAAACAAAACCATGCTATATCTCTGTTACACTGCAACATACGTTCAGATTCATGCAGATGTTCAGAATTGTGTCATACATACAGACATTGTTAATAAACTGTTGTATTTAAAAATCACTATGTTGTTTCACTATACATATAAGACAGACTGAAACATAGAATTATGAAGACAGTACTCTTTTCTCAATGTCATATTATCTAATAATTACTCAAACAATTAAACATTGTGGGCAGGATTAACAGTTCCCCCTGAATGTCCACATGATGCCATTCCTGGTGGCAGTAGTAGTGATGCCCCCAAATGCCCATATTATGCCACTCCTAGTGGCTATAGTAGCAATGATGGCCCCCCTACCACCCATACAATGCCACTCCTGGTGCTGTTAAATGGCAGGCTGAACCCCCCTTCCCAGCCACAAGCCCTCATTAATGCTGCATCCTGCAGCAGCCATGCAGACAGCCCCCCTCATGTACCCCAACCCACCCTTTTCCCCACCCCAACAGGGTGCTGCTGTCAGTGGGTGGCTCAACCCAGCCACATACCACCAAGGCTTCCCACCAACAGAGCTGTCTGAGAAATACACCTATTGTACAGTGAGGCTGTGCAACTACTGTTATTCTCAGACAGCTCTGTCAGCAGACAGCCATGGCAGTATGTGGCTGGTTTGAGTAGCCCACCGACAGTGGGACCCTGCTGGGAAGGATGGAGAGGATTAGGTTGGGGGGTACATAGGAGCGCTGTCTGCACAGCTGCCACAGGAGGAGGATTTAATGATGGCTTGGGGCTGGGAGGGTGGTTCAGCCTGTCATTCACCGCTGCTGGGATCAACATCATATGAGCACTGGAGTGGGGACCAGCACTGCTACTACAGCTGCCAGGAACAGCATTGTATGGGTGCTCATGGGGCATCTCTACTACTACTGCCACCAGGAGCGGCACTTTATGGGGACCTGGGGTGGGGGGGATTAGTACTGTTGATGCCGCTGAGAGTGCTTTTGTGCAGGGTCTTGGGGGGCACCATGGCCATTACCACTGCCAGGGACAGCATTGCACAGGGGTTGGGGGAGGTTCACTGGACTGCCAGGATGCAACAGCACATATTGGATGTACTCAGTGCATTCTTTCTGCTAATCCTGGCCAGTGTGTTATTATAAGTATACAATCACAAATATTTTCCTGTGTGATCATCCTTAGTACCACATGTATGTAGAGGAGGAAAAATGCACATCTCACAATACAGTGTTCTACATACTGTTTTATCTCTATTTATTACAGCTTGGAACAAATAAAATCAAAAATGTGACTGTGGTCTTACAAGGAGGTGTTCTGTCTGGTTCAGACAGCTCAGGCCAGAGAAAATCCCCGCATCCTGATGCATGGCACAAATAGGAAGCTGGATAAGATGTGGAGACACATCCATGAGTTTATGAGGACTGTCCTCAAAATAAGAAATAAAAATGCACCCATGTGAAAGAGAAAGTGGAAGCTGTTGCGCCAGTGATGTTACACCTTGAAAACTCAAGAGGAGATACCAGATAACGACGTTGGCTGGTACTACCTCACTCACGAGATGTGGGATGTGGCTGGAAAGCAGGATGCGGGGGAGCACCTAACACACCGTGAGTAAAGAAACTATCTATTACTAAACACAATGATTTCTTTTGCAGAAATAAAAAAAAGCTCACTGTTGTGTTAATGATAAAAAGAATCTGACAAATTGAGATTTCACATTGCCTGCAAACATTCTAACAGTCCAATTTTTATCTTAACATGCATATAGAGCTTAGTGATATGCTAACCAAGGTTTAACGCTATTTATAAACATTTTTTATAGTAATAGCAATAAGGCACTGCCATACATTATTTCAATGATCACTTAATCAATGATTAGTGGCATGTGACACTCAGCTACACCTTGTGTCACAGTACACTGCTAGAATGTGATTAACAGACCATAAGCATAAGCCTAGTCCCTGCTTTATTCTTAAATAGCATAACACCTTAGGAAGCTAGGTAGAAGACCACAGCCTCAGTGCATCCATAACCTGACGTGTCACAAGATCATGCCACACCAGACAGCTTTAAGGCTGATACTCCTACAATACAATGTTTTCTTGAAAGCCACATTGTTAGAAATTATTTCAATTTGTGTGTGACTACAATCACAGTGATACTCCATTTCCGTACATTGCCTCACCATAAAAAGGCTGTACATTAAAGCTGCACTGCCTGGTGTTGAGTGGGGAGGGGCAGATATTGACTTACTGATAATATCAACTAATAAATACTGTATCATTACTTTGATCTCCCTAAAATCAAGCTAATAAAATATTAATATCCATGCCCTTAGTATCACAATCATCAGTAGTCAGGATGCACAACTTCTGTCACCACAAGGATGCATTGTCTGACTGGCAGCCTCAAAGTCTTCAGTCATTTATTCTTGCAATACAATAACTTTAACTGTTGATACATATGCATGTTTTTCAGCTGAGATCCTCTACTCACAATACACTGTCTGACCTATCTTACAACACATGCCATAAAGTACTATGTAACTGTACTGTTTGTACTAATTGCCTTTGTTTGACTCCAAGTACTTACACACAAAACGCTACCCCTTTGTTATTTGGGGGGTCTCATAGTCTACCTGTATCACAAACAATATGTCACTGCAGTCATTGAAATATAAAAAGCTATTTCCATAATGGTCATTTCTCTGTGATTCTCCACTATTGATGCACTGCCTGAGCCACAGGTTGGTACATTACCTGACTGACAGCAAATCACTCCTAACTTCTGTACAGGCACTGGAACCACAAAGGTTAACCATCAATATTGTTTGAATTTTTTCTTCTTGTTACTGCCCACTCACAATGCACTACCTGACATGAAGTGTTACAGTTATGCAGGGGTCCCACTATTTACTAAGTAACACCATGAAAATCGTTACTGTCCTAAATAGAGTGTCACTGAAATATATTCACCTGTACTGTCTATTTTTGTAACCTCTGCTTACTGTGAGTATTGTCTCAGGATGCACAACCCATTGTAGATGGGTGTCTGTCGTTGACTACCATAGATAGTATCTTACTGCTATCACCTCGTTGTAACATTTAAATCTATGAAATTTTTTTTGTGTACTAAATCAGTATACAGCACCTCATCTAGATGTATCTTAACTAGCAGAGTAGACTATAATTGTTCAAATAAATGTTGTTTAAATATGTGAACAAACAAATACCACACTCATTAAAAATCTTTACTATCTCTCATTTATAGATCGTCAGAGGTGCCACCAACACAAAGCAAGGTAGTTCCAGCTGAACCACAGACTGTGGAGGCTGACCATTCAGACTCTGACAGTGTAATCATTGTCGAGTCAGAAGGCAAGAACATTATACAAGAAATTATTAATTATACTTACTGTCACAACTAGATGCCCATCACACTTTTGATGCTCTGCACCCAGTGGGCTGCTGTTACATAGCGATGTGCTGCACTAGATTTGTTCAGACTGTACAGTGCAAATCAGAAATTCTTTGTGTATCATCACAGCATGTACCTTTGCTGACCACATAAAAGTACACATTTTTCAATCATATGTACCTCTATAATCAGCAAGCTGTTCTGTAACTGTTAATTTCACTAGTTTTCCTGTGGTTCTCCACTCAAGACACATAATGTGTTAAATGTAGAACTAAGAACTAATACCTGACACAGTACTAATTACTTAGAAAGAATTCTGTACAGAACAAGTAAGTATCTTTTCATAAAAGACAGTCTAAGTTGTGCAATAGTCAACAGATACAGTAAGTATTTAGCACAGGTATAGCCATACTGAGTTTGTCAGCATTATATGTAAAATCACTAACATGACTGTTTTCACATCTGACTCTCAAGTTGGGATTTCATATCAGTCTGTCTGTGTGTATGTGTGGGCCGGGGGGGCACAGCATCAGCACCTGATTAGTATCATTCAACAGTTAAGAACACTGTTTCCTCTTGAGATTATACTGATATCCATCGACTTTAATTAACACTGTGTGCCCAGTCAGCATACAGTTGCCAAACATCCAACTGAAAATTCCCTAGATAAAATGCTGTGCACCCCCAAAGATCTGTAGTTTTTGTGTCACTACAATAAAACTGTGTACTGTTAATATTCATGGACTCACTCTTACCAAAAGTCTCCAGTCAGCATAAAACATCTTGTTTGAACAATGGATAAGGAGGGGGATTGCCTACCTGATTGCATGCAACTACTAACTCTCCCAATTTATGTGTTCTTATAATCAGCAAGGCACACCATTCATCTCCATATACTTCCTTTCCCTATCACTGTACACTTACTATTAAAATCCTTATCAGGAGAGGTGTAACATTGCTTGCCGCATGTCATGCAACAGCTAACTGTTCCAACTTGTGTCTTATTCAATCATGAACCTGTCACTTTGATGTTCATAACCATTGTTTTACTTAGAATATGCACTCTCAATTAAGTTCCTCATGTGCAATGATGCAGTGGGGGGGGGAGTGGGCTTTCCTTGTCTGATACCATCTACATATTAATAGTTTAATTGTGTCTCTAACTGCAACTACAGAGGTACAGCATCACTGTATCTGTACTTTCTTTAACTCTGACTCTCCACTCAGGATGCACTATCTGCCCTGGGTGGGGGACAAGGAGTGTCTTTATTTAGCTGATACTGTACAGGTCCTAACTCTTTCAAAAAGTGTGTACTCCAGTGATAGGGCTGAACCATATAGACCCATAACTTTTGTTCTACTATCTGTTTCCACTCAGAATACAGCGAACACTGTGTATATTTGTTTTAATGGAGAGGAAGGGTGCACATACCCTAGGTATCAACATGCAAGCATAAAGTGCCACCCAAGTCCCACAACATGATGTGTTCTCAGACAGTAATGCTGACTACAACAGTAGGTGGAACAAAAGTGCAAATGAAAATGGTTACAATAATGGAAACACAAGCAGTAACATTAATGCAAACAGTGTCGCACACATCTGCACACATAAAAAAAAAGGAAAGGTATACATAAAACCAAAAAGATACAATAACAGCAACAGTAATAAAAGTAAAATCCCTGCATCTATTTAAGAATCTATTTCTCTGTCTTACAGTGGTCGGGGAGACTGGAGAAACATCATGGCCACAGGTGAAGCAGGAGACTGCCAGCCATCCTGAACGTAAGTCTAGCTACATAAATTGACACGAACATCGTAGAGTGCTGGCAACAGTATCAGTATATTTCATTTCATTGTATTTCTTAATACAACAATTACAGGTGAACAGTACATCTGCACCTCACCTCTCCTCTTGGCGGCCAGCTGGTGGCACTAGTTAGCTGACACATACAACTACTAACTGTTCCAAGTAGTATATAACTGCAACAATGGAGCTGTAACACTTATATCCATTGCTTTCTTTTTTGATGTGACTCTCCACTGAGGATCCAATACCTGATTTTTTGGGTGGGGCCATTGACTGCCTGATGCCATGCAACTGTTAACTGTTCCGATTACTGTGTTAGTGCAATCATGCAGATGTACCATTTATACCCATATCCTACTTTTCTTGCAAGTCTCCACTAAGCATGCAGTTCCTGCTCTGGGCAAGCAGGGCATTGCCTAGCTGATACCGTACAACTCCTAACTCTGCAAGCTATGTGTACCTGCAACCATACAGGAACACCACTTATATCTATTTACTAGCTTTCACAGTGACTTCCGGCTCATAATGCACTACCTGTCCTAGCTGTGGGGTGGGGCAGGTGGTACTTTGAGTAGGTTACACCATACAACTCTTAACTGTCCCAACTAGTATGTTACTACAATCACACAGCTGAGTTGTTAATATCCATAGCCTTTCTTTCTGAGTGAGTCTGAACTTAACATGCAGAACCTGCTCTGGTGCTGGGGGGGACTTGCCTCCCTGATGACATGCAATTAACAACTATCCCAACTATTACAGTACTGAAACAATAGAGCTGTACCATCAATACCCATCACCTTTGTTTACCTGTGAGTCTCCAGTCACAATGCAATATCTACTCTGCAGACACAATGGGGGGTAGGACATAACCTAGCTGATGACATGCAATGCCTAAATGCCATTACATGTCTCCTCCTACAAACAAACATGTATCCCATTTACGTCCATATCCTTTGTTTACTGTACCTATCCACTCAAGATAGACTTCCTGCTGTATGTGTGTCCCTCAACCACAAAGGTTCACCATACATATCCATGGCCCCTCTTTTCCTGTAACTCTCCATTCATGTAACAGTATGTGCTCGAGACATGGAGGAGGGGCAACCAGATACAATGGACAGTATCACCTACCTCACAACATTACAATGACTAAATCTATTAAGTTGCATATTACTACAGTCATGTAGCTGTAACATTAATATAAATAACCTTTCTTTCCCTAAACGTATCCAGTAACATAGAGGATTGTGTATGAGCAGTTATGCATAACAAAAATATTGTTGTATTGAGAGGTTTCCTTGGTAACAGATGACCTGGAGAACACAGCTCAAGAGCTACTCTGTTACCAAGGTAACCTCAACATTTTAGAATTATGTTGTTTGTAAATGAGTGCTCATACACAATCTTTTATAGAGTATGGGCAGTGACAGCATAGAAAATCACACAAAACCAGCTTGACAAGACAACAGAGAATAGAAACTTTAAAATGTTCTTTTTTGAAACTTCCACAGTGTATTGGAAATGTTTTTGCAACTTCAAGTTGAAACAAACAGCAACTTCCACCTTAACTAGATTGAGGAAAGCAGCTATGTAACACCACTGCAACTTGTTATGCTGCAGTAGTGACACAGATACTGCAGCATAACAGCTGTGATTAAATAGCTACTGCAGCATAACAACTCCATTCCAGTTATTGATTTCTATCCATAACAACATTCTACCATACACTATTATAGAATACCTCAGCTGCAGTGCAGCGGGGACAGGTGGGGTGCTGCTGAGAGCCACTGCCTAGCTGATGACATGCAGCTCATAAGTGTCCTAAGTGTCCCCCAAAAGCTCAATTGTGAAACAAAGGTAATACAAAAGCACAAAAGTATTTTTGACATTCTCACATGGTAATAGTTTGTTTTTTCTTTTTACAGATCAGCCACATAAAAAGCGGCACACTGTGCACTGTCGCTGTGTTCATAGGGTCAAGCACAAGGTTGACTGTCTGTCAAATGAAGTTAAAGAGATGCGTATAAAGAACATCAAACCATCCTGGAATTACTAACTGCACAACAAGTGACAGTCAACCTTGTGCTTGAACCCTGTGGGCACAGTGGGAGGTGCCAGTGCAGACACCACCACTGCTTCACCTGTGACCGTAACCAGTCTCCCTGGCCACTGATGGATGGCCTTCACAGTCACATCCTGGTATCTCCTCTCAAACTGGTGCAACAGCTTCCACTTCATATGCACCTCCACATCGATCAAGCTTCCTGGCTGGGCTGCCTGAACCACTCAACAGCACACCTCCCTTTTCTATTTCATTTATTTTCTTATTGTTTACAAATCATTTATTTTTTCAAAACAAAAAGCTATTTTAAAAAAAATAATTCTTATTTCATAAGTTTTAAAATGTATATTTTTTATATTGCTGAAGATAAAGCATTCATATTATTAATATGTCTTGTATATAAATATTTTTCTTACAAATAAACATATGTTTTATAACAAAACAGTTTTTCTTGTGCAACTTAAAAAATGTAGTATTTATCACACTTAGACTACTGAGGGTCAGTAGTCATAATAGAGTACCGAATCTGTATTGGCAGTAGGGTAGAGGGAAATAGCATGGCTGATGCCATGCAACTGCTAACTGTCATAGCTTGTGTACTCCCACAAACATGGATCAATACTGTGAATATCCATATCCTTTATTAACTGTGGAAATGTACTCTCTGGCTAATGACATAGAAGTCTAAACTTTCCTACCTAGGGTGTCACTACAACCACAAATGTGCACCATTAATGTCTATGTTCCTTCTTTTCCCCTAACTCTCCCCTGAGGATACAATACATCCCAGGAGGGTTGCAGGTGTAGGGGGTGAGGTGCAGGAGGAGAGACATTCCCTAAATGGGGGGGGTTGCCTAGCTGATACCATGCAACAGCTAACTGTTTAGAGTTCTGTGTTATTCAGTCATGAACCTGTAACA
Organism: Neoceratodus forsteri; assembly: GCA_016271365.2. Classification (NCBI taxonomy): domain Eukaryota; kingdom Metazoa; phylum Chordata; order Ceratodontiformes; family Ceratodontidae; genus Neoceratodus; species Neoceratodus forsteri. Next base: position 1,693,830,992 of record CM028130.1, on the reverse strand, counting down.
TGAATATCCATAACCTTTGTTTCCCTGAGAGTCTCCACTCACAATACAGTACCTCATCCATGATCAGTGAGGGGGGCATTGCCTTGCAGATGCCATACAATTCCTAACTATCATAACTGATATCCTCCTACAAACAAGGATGTATGCCGTTAATATCCATGGCCTTTATTGCCTATAGATATCCACTCAATGCACAGTTTCTTCTTTGTGTATCTGTGGGAATGCAAATGATAATTCAACACTTCCCTAACTAGTCTGTCCCTACAACCACAAAGGTGCACCATTAATGTCCATAGGACTTCTGTTCCTGTAACTCTCCACTCAGGATACAGTATATGTCCGGGGGGGGAGAGGAGGTCCATTGCATAGCTGGAGGAACAGGGATCATTGCCAAGCTAATGGCACACAAATAAGTGTTCCAAGTTCAGTGTTATTCAGTCATCAAGCTCTGAAATGAATGAGAATAACCTTTGTTTCCTCAAGACTCTCCACTCACAACAGAGTACCTCGTGTACAGTGAGAGATAGGGTGGTGGGGGGGTGCAAGGGACATTGCCTGGCTGCTGCCATGCAACTGCTAACTGTCATAACTTGTATCCTCCTACAAACACAGATCTATAGTGTGAATATTCATATCCTTTATTTACTGTCATATACACTCAAGCTACTATCACTGCTATGTGTTGATGAACGAAAGTTAGCAGATCCCAAGAGTTACGGTTATCCCCGTGGCTGCCAAATTTCTGGCAAATCCGTTGAACGGTGGCAAAGTTATAAAGGTGCAAAATTTCACCTTTTAACCTTAAAACTGCTACTCAACCCTAACTACTATATATATATATATATATATATATATATATATATATATTCACTGTTAGGGTTGAAAACCCTCTTACACCCCCCAGCCAGACCCTCCAACTGGCATCGGGGTGTGAGTTGGGGTCATCAGCCCTAACTCTCACCCCATCACATGTGTAAACAAGGTGAGGTATAGGAGAATGGTGTGAGAGTTAGGACCAATGACCCCAATGCACACCCTGATGCCGCTTGAGGAGGCAGGCTGGGGAGGTGCAAGGGAGGTTTTCAACCCTAACAGTGAATTTCCTCACTTTTATCGCTGTGGAAATCACTGTGGAACAACCCTAACTGAAGCATTAAACAGAGTTTTTTTGCCTCTAATTTCCCTTCTTTTTGAGAATGAGGACTATAAATACTGAATGGAATGTGGTGGTGGGAGGCCCCGTGCTCCCACCACATGATGTCTTGTGAGATAGTAATGGTAACAAACAATAACGCCAAAGGAAATAGAAATGCAAACAGAAATGCAAGCGCATATAGAAATGTGAACCGAAACGTGCATGAGCACGGGAATGCAACTGGAAACACAAATGGTAATGAAAACAATAACAATGATGGAAAATGAAAGAGAAATCCAAACAGAAGTGGAAGGCTGTCCACAAACACAAATTGCAATACACGTAGTGGCACAAAGTGAAACATAAACAGTAGTGTAGAGACAAATTGTAAGAGTAGCGTAAACGCAAACAGAAACACAAAGGGTAACACACACATTGCTGTACATGGGAATGCTATCGCAAAGTGGCATGGAAACACAAGTGTAAAGGGTACATGTAAGAGTAAGTGGAGCACACACCCTATTTTTCCCCAAAAGCTCCATTCAGAAAGACAGTGAAAACAAAGAATGAATGCAGAATAATGTGCCTGGGAGCAGAAAACGAGCAATCATATTACTAAAATTCTAATATCTCAGTAACCATATGACATGGAAACAAAATTAAAATTTCATATAATTCATGAGTTTCCTGATTAGCTTTTCACTGAACTTTTAGGGTTGAAAACTCCCTTGCACCCCTACTTTTCAATGAGACAAAAATTCCATATTTCGCACCGTTTTCGAGATATGAGCCCTGAAAGGCACGAGGGATGCCACCATGTTAGTCTATGTGAAAAAATGTCAACTTCAAAGTATCATAACTTTGAATCAGTACAATATTTTGTCACCAAACCACCAAATGACACATCTGTGAGAGCTGGCTGCCTTCCCTCCAAATTTCAGTCCAAAAGACCAAACCATTCTTTTGCAGCAGGGTGGCAAAGAATTCCTGTCAATTTGCCATAGCCTGGAAAAGTAATGTTGCAATTTGTGAAAACTTTCAAAAAAATTTGCAAAACTGTCGAACGTGCAACACTGCTTTGCGACACTACTTTTCCCAGAAATTTGGAAAACATATTTCTGGGGTGTTTAACCCCAAAATAAAGACATGGCTAGCATCTTGAGGGTCCAGCTAGGTGAACACAGAAAGAATTGTGTTCCTAGAGGGTCACAATTTTAAACACCAAGCATTTTTCTGATAAGTAACTGAAAACAAAATTGTGGATTTGCAACACTACTAGAGCCATTTGCGACACTACAAAGTGCATTTGCAAAAGTGTCGAACTTTTTGTTAACTTTTCCCATTGACTTATAATGGGAACTTGTTTTTTGAATAACTTTTGAACCTTTCAATATTGTTTCACAAAATCTTCAAAAGGTACATCAGGGACCCTGGCTGCACATTCCCTGAAGTTTTTGGACCATTCTCACAAACTGTGAGACCTGTAGTTGCAAGCAAAGAATACACAAAAAAACATAATTGTGCACACGAATGTTGCTTAATAACTCTGCAGCCGTATATCCAACTGGTACAAATGTTGGCAAATTTCAAGATCTATGCTACCAGTCTGTGCCTGCCAAATTTCAGGCAAATCTGATGAATGGTGGCAAAGTTTTTAAGATGCAAAGTTTCACCCTTTAACCTTAAAAGGGCTACTCAACCCTAACTATGGTAGCACTACTGTGCTACCATAATTATATAGTTAGCATGAAGCAGCACTTCTATGTTAAAGTCGGAACTTTGAACCTTAATAACTTTGGAGCTGTTAAATGGATTTGTATGACATGTGGCTAGCATAATCTCTAGGGGTATGACTCTTGACTTGCCAAATTTCATGGAAATCCATCCAGTGTTTTTTTTTAGCTGTAACGTGTTGATAAAACAGAAAAATCTGTGTTTTTCACATTTCTTTGTCAACCTGGGTCTCAGAAATGGCTTTAGGTACTGGTCTGAAATTTTCAGGGTAGAAAGCCCTTGGGTCACAGGTGTGCCTTTTGAAAGTTTGGTGAGAAATATTAATCCATTAAAATGTTATGAGATTTTAAATGTTCCCATTGTTTTCTATGGGAAAATTGATACATCAGGCATGAAAGATATATTTTTCACACAATAGTATTGTACAAAGAATAGCAGCTTATTTTCAAACAATAGGACTACTGTGCAAAAAATACCAGCTTCTTTTCACAAAGAATGTTGGCATTTTTCGCACAGTTCACAGTCCCGCGATCGATTGAACTGTGTTGTGGCCACCATTTTGTTTTGCCACTTAGCGAGGATGTTGAAGTATCGAACATTTTAAACACAAAAAAAAATCAGAAAACAGCTAAAGAGCTAAAGCTCTTTAGGTGCTTTCTGATGTTTTGTTTTGTGTTTAAATCTGGCCACAAATAAGTTTTTATCTCGGGTGTCAGCTTATATAGAGAACGGCTTGGAGTTTGCTCTCTGTATGAGAAGAGCTGTATTTTCTTGACTTCTGCAGCCACAGCTGGAACTCATGCTGCTGGCTGCAGAGTCATGGAAAACCAGATCTGTGCACTTTGGGTGTACAATACATGGAGTCTACTGGGCATGCTGGAAGCTCACGCCTGTGTGCCCAAATGTATTATTTATGTATAAAACCTGTGAAAAAAAGAACACTGTCTCCTGCGGTCTTTTCTTCAATGCCAAATTTTGGTGCTGGATCCTGCATCGAAGTACTGTAATGAGCTGCACAATGCTTTCCTATACAAACACAACAGCTTAATCTGGTTCAAGGTCAGTTGGCATTCATCTGTATCCCCCTCCCCCGGGTCGTGCCTGAAAATAGGCAGGATTTGTCTAGTGCACTTACCCGGTCAACAAAAACTAAATAAAAATAAATAAATAAATAAATTACAGTGCTATATTAAAATATGCACACATTTATACGCAGGATCCTGCATTGATCTAGACTACCCACTCTGTTCTCCAACACAGGGGTGCCCAATCTCCATGTCAATCTATATCCCCCCCCAGTATTGCGACACACTGGGAGCCCACCCCAGTGTGCCAATATATTAATTTTTAAAAATGTCAACCTTACCATTCTGGTAGAACAATAGCCATATGTCCTGGTAGGACTGCATGGTGAGTTGTACCCCGTTCTTTTATCCCTCCTTTGAGATAGAACAACACAGAAAGAGCACGTGCCGGCGCTCCGAAAATTGCAGCTTGATAAGTACTGCTCCTCAGATCTGCACATTTTTTTTATTTATTTTTCATTAGTTTCCAATCACAAACAAAACATTTTTTTCTTTTTATTAGTTTCATCGCTACTCCCAGAATCTGTCAATACCAAAAAGAAGATAATAGATGCTATTTTCATTTTCTTCTTCCCACACAAAATACAGGTGACTGCCGCGATGTTGGTAGGGCAGGGAAAGTTACCACTGAACATGGAAGGGTACAAATCAGCTGCTGACAAAATAGATATTCAGAATTTAGAAGAAATGCTTGCTAATATGAAACTGGAAACAATGTCTGAGCTAAAAAAAAAATTCGGCTCAAGTTATGGACAGGTTAGATTGTCCCGGATTCCCCCCTTTTCCCTCACAAAAGACAGAGACCATTGTTTGTTGTTGTGCTTAGATTGGCAATTAATTTATTTATATTCATAATCCAATATTCCTTTTCCATTTCTTTATTATCATATTTCCAGAAATTTCATTTATTTCCATCCCCATATCAATCTCTGATTATCCCTCCCCAGGTGAAAACCTGGGTGCCTTCTGTTTCTCCTTTTCCGCTAGGTAACACTGAAAAACATGACTGCTTTCTTCTTCCTCTTCTTGTGTTATTTATTTTCTCTTCCCCTCCCCCCATTTCCCCCCTGCCATCCGCCTTTGGCAGTCCACAACCATATCATCACCTGCCATCCACCTTTGGCAGTCCAAACTGTCCAACCGGACTCGTCTGTCATCCACCTTGACAGACCCACCACACAGTCCCCCTTTAACTGTCTTCCCCTCTTGCTCTGTCTAGTAGGGTGGGTGGAAGGAATCAAAAAATTCCAGCAAAAAGTGACTGAGGCCCCCTTGTGCTGTCCCTTATGTACCTCCCTTAACCCCTCCCTTTCCTGTTACCTGTCCTTTGTTCTGTTCCTTAGCCCCAGCCCTTCCTTCCCCTCTCCCCTCCTGAGCACAACCATTCTATGACAGAGGGAAGGGGTGCACCAGGACAACCTGGTCTGCCCCTTAAAGGGCAAACTCCATTATTCTAAAAAACAGCTGAATTTATGTTGCGACACTATTTCTAATTTAGAAGACCAAGAACAGGTGCAAGGAAAGCAAATCCATCATCTTTTAGAAAAAGCAGACAACCTCGAAAGCCAAGGTCGAAGGAATAATCTTAGAATACTGGGGGTACCGGACGGCCTGGAAGGGGGAAATGGCTTTTCTTCAACAGTTCTTGCCTGCTTTGCTTGATACCCAGTGGACGTGGGAGATGGAAATATGGTTTGATTAAAAGGTTAATTCAAAACTGGCAGTCCCTTACTCAACCTTTCATTCTAATGTTATTTCTAATTGCCAAACTTGCTTTTTTGTTTGTTTGTTTTTCTGATTGAATGCAGTTGTGACTTGCTTATTACTTGTGTTTATTAAAAATTTTGCTGGGTGTATTTTTTGCATTGCAGGCTGGGGGTTCAAATCTTGTTGCCTCCACTAGTCAGCTGCATGTGGGATCTAGCCCATTTTGTCCTTTTCTTTAAAATGTCTGTTGGTGGGTGGGTTTGAAGGGCATCTCCCTTGTGTCTGTAAAAGATATGTAAAGATGCACATAAAGAGTCCCTCCTCCCCCCTCCTTTTTTTTAGCAATTTTCAGTTTATAAGTTTAGTGCCACTGTTGAAATATTCCTATTTACAATGGGCTTTTTTAATTTGGAAGGATTACAAAGGAATGGAGGACTCTAGTATCTGACTTTCTTTTAAATACTTCATCCTTTTTCTGCTCTGCTCTTGTATTTTATCCCTGAGGTTCTCCAAATGTTGGCAGGATAATATTCACAGGTAAGTACTTTGCACCATATCTTGTGTATGAGGCACGGATATGTGGGATTGGAGCTGGATCATAAACTGCCTGGACATCTATTTGGCCATGACAATAGTCTTTTATTGCTTGATACCTTTAAATGAATAGATTATTAGCTGTAAACTAATTATTTGCTGATTAGTTCCAGGATAACCTGAAAATGGATCTGGAGCTGGCAGAAGAAAATAATGGGGGAACTTCAGCGCTCAAAGTTCTTTTTTTTTTCTCTCCACTCGATTTACCTCTTTTACCTTCTCTTTCTAATCTTCGCTAATCTTCTTTTCCTTCTCTTACTGAAATGTATTTTTTTCCTTCTATTTCCCCTCCTTCTAGAATATGCTTCTGATGCAAAGAAGTTTATAATATAAAACCATTTAGATGCTTCAGAACAAAACTAACTCAGAATCAGTATTATTCTTATAAATAGCGCATCTGAGGGCATTCCCCTGTAAATGACAAAGAACCTCTGTGCGCAAACACTGAGGCAAGGGTTACCCCAAAGGGCATTTGGCTGGGAAGCCAAGTTTCAAGAAAATACAAAATCACACATGCCCACACAATGCAAAGCATCATGGGCTGCATATGCAAATCACCACAGAATGTTATGCTGGTCCAACTTTAAGCAGAATTGCATGGTGCCGAAAGGCCTCTCACACAGTTTGCAAAGGGTGCTAACAGATGACATAGACACGTAAATTGTCATCACCACTAAAATCCCAGTACCTTGACAATCTGTTCAGTACATGGTGAGAACTTAAAGTAGACCACCAGCCTACTTGTCATTTTGGTTCTAGGGTGTGTTTTTAAATCATTTTTTTTTTGTTCTTGGTAAGGTTTTTGTTTTTGTTCATTTTCTCCTAAGTAGAACCTTGCAGTTTGTTTTCAAAGGGTTCATAATATTTTTGATCTTGTATATTTGAATATTACTGTTAGTTGACTGATCACGTTAAGTATTAAGGTATGTTTTTGTTGTGTTGAGATATATATCTATATCTATATCTATATATATAGATATAGATATATATATATATTGAATTTACTGTGGCATTAGAGCAATATAGTACTATTTAGTATTAATGTTTATAATTATTACCTTTTCAAATAAGCATTACTAAGTGATTTTTGTTTTCCTAACAATTTTTTTTCTCTATCTTATTGCATTGAAGTTAATATCTCAACTGTTGTAGGTCTTAAGAAATGCTGATTATATCAATTGGGTCTTGGAACATTAACGGGTTGGGATCCCCAATCAAGGGGAAGAAAATCCTAGCATATTTAAATAGGCATAAACTTGACATTGTTCTACTTCAAGAAATGCACTTGGAGGAATATGAGGCTAAAAAACTAGCTAGGTGCATAAGTAGAATTTAGTTTCTTTAACTCAAAAAAGAGAGGTACAGTAATTTTATTTAGGAAAGGGGTGCATTTTGTAAAGAGTTCACATTATGCTGGCCCTGAGGGCAGATTCCAAATTTTGGAAGGTGCAATTGATGGTAGGGAAATTACTGTTTGCAATGCTTATGCCCCCAACTCAGGGCAAACTGACTTTTTTAAAGACCTTAATTTAAGACTAAGCATGTGTAATACCCAAAATCTGATTGTGGGTGGAGATTTTAATGAAGTTGCAGACAATCTGACAGACAGAAGCTTTTCTTCCTGTTCCTTTAAGACGTCCTCAACCCAGCTTGCTATTCGTAATCTTATGTCTTACCTAAATTTAACTGGTGTCTGGCACCTCTTAAACCCTTCTTTCAGAGATTACACCTTTTGCTCTGCAAGCAGAATAAGAGTCAGCAGAATTAACATGATCCTTATTTCTAGTCATTTGGCCTCAAGCCTAGTTTCAGCAGGTATTAAAGAAATATCCCTCTCTGACCATGCCCTAGTATAGGTCGGGATTCAATTTGAAGGTTCTAGAAGCAATTGTATCCACTGGAGGCTTAGGGCAGGATTCACAAAACAGATGCACCCAGCACAACCCAGATGCACCAGCACAAGTCAGAAATGTGCCAGAAGCTGATTCAGAAACAGGGTGAAAGCACCACCCCAACTGAGACACCCTGTGCCAAACAATATGCTCCATAGGTGCAATGTAATGACATGCAGTGCATATACAGGGGGCATACCCATGCATACACAATGCAACTTTATTCACAGAACAGAACCAGGGTGCATCAATGGGGCAAAGCCAGCACAAAGCCAAGATGTGCCATAGGAAGATAAGTACAAAAGAATGAGACTTATGTCCAGTACACCTGCAGGTTGTAAATGGAACAACTGCAGCAGCACACAGCCAGAGCCAGAGGGGAAGAGGAAACCAGAGAGAGGGAGAAACACAGCCAGCCAGCCAGCAACAAAGCCAGGCAGCAAACAATGCCAAAGGGCCACACTGACAGTGGAAATGAACCCAGCAGCAGTCACCATAGCTGGTGCCCAAATGAGGAGGAGGCAGGGTGCTGGAAGGCACCATAGGCAGCCAGCCCCATGGTGGCATTGTGCCCGGTTGTCCTTCAAGCAGCTCACAGAGGTGGAGAAAGTCAGGTAACACCACCTCAACAGGGCCATGCTGAGGCAGCTTTGTGAGCTGTCCCATGATGAGATGCAGACACCCACTGCATGAGACCATGCCATCTCAGTGGAGACCAAGGTGACAATGGTCATGTGCCTGCTCACCACAGGAACCTTCTAGAGGCCTACTGGGGACACCACTGGCATATCACAGACCTCTACATCTCACCTTCTCACACAGTTCCTCACCGCACTGCTACCACATGCTTCAGAATACATCCATTTCTGCAGCACGCAGGCAGAGTGGACAGAAGCCATGCAGGGGTTCTACAGGGTAGCACACATGCTAGGTGTCATGGGGTCATTGACTGCACCCATGTGATGATCCATGCACCACCTGGTGAGGAGGCCATCACATATGTGAATCAGAAGAGGTACCATTCTGTGAATTACCAGGTGATGTGCGATGCCACAGGGTGCATCACCAATGTCTGTGCCACACACCCTGGGAGCACACAAGATGCATTCATATGGCACCAGTCAGCACTCTGCATGAGGTTTGAGGCCAGGGACATCCAAAGTGGCCATTGGATAGGTACATGTGACAGGGTGCCAACAGCACAGGGTGGCACCATGTCTGAGACATATGGGGTGGGCCATGGGCAGTGTGAAGCAGGCGCATGGGCCCTGGGACAGCAGGGGTGTGAAAGGGTACAAATGCAGACAGAGGATGGCATGCAAGCACTGTGCACCACACGACAGATGGGGGCATGCAGGTGCAGCTGTGGTAGGGATGCAGGACTGCCAGGTATGTGGGTGCATGGGTAGGAGAGCAGGACAGGGGCACACACCACAGAGGGGAGGGATGGGGAAAGAGCACAAGCCACAGTGTACCCCAATGTACTAATGGAGACACGTCTACCCCCACAGGTGATGCTGCATACCCACTGAGGCCCTGGCTCCTCACCTCCATCTGATGACCCGGAACAGTGCCAGAAGAACGCTACAATGAGGTGCTATCATTGAGCGTGTATTCAGCATGCTGAAAATGTGATTCCAGTTCCTGTGTCAGTCAGGTGGTACCATAAAATACAGCACTGAGAAGGCCTGTGGCATATTTCTGGCCTGTTGTATGTTATACAGCATGGCCCATGAATGTGGGATGCCTGTCAAGGCTGATGAGGGGGACAGTTCCGGGGAGGAGGAGGGGGGGAGGGGGCAGACAGGTCACCCCTGAGGTCCAGGGAGGTGAAGCCAGGCAGGGATACAGAAATCCCAGGCTTGCAGAGAGAGCACAGACATACCACATGCTTGTGGTGGAGGAACACTTCGGGCCCCACAGGTGGGTATGCAGGTATGTACATGTGCAGGTGTGAGCACTGCGGTGTTGGGACAGCATGGCATGCGAACAGTGGACACCACACAGGGGTGCACACACAGATGCACGCACATGGTGGGGACACACAGACACACAGGCACCATTCATACATCACCCAAGCACCACCCGGGCCATGCTGTAGACGTCACAGGTCAGTGTGCACTGCTGCCAGCTCATGGGCACTGCAGGTACCATAACACACTCATCATTCCCATGACATTTGGCACTACAGCAGTACACACAGACATAATGGATACCCTGCACAGGTAGCACAGGGTGGTGCCAGGACAGCCGTGGGGCTTGTGACTGCCACACACACCACCTCTGGCACCACCCATAGGGTGTCCAGTATACACGAGCATGCCAACCCACCACCACAGGCCTGTGGACATGGGCATCACAGGGTGGCCCCTCAACCACCATGGATACAAGGGCAGACTCTTCCATGGCTACTGATGGAGGGGGTGCCACCACCAGCCACAGGTGGTGTCCCCAGTGACCCAGCAGGAGAGCTGCACCAAGGCTGTGAATGGGTGCCCAGTGGAGTGGCCATCTGATGCCCACCAGACGAGCCATGGATGGTGGGTATGGATGCCAGTGGTGATGGAGTCAGCAGCAGGGGTTTCACCCAGCTCCCATGCTCCTGGGTGTCCAACTGGATGCACAATGTCCATGGCATGCTGTGGATGCAGCCACCACCTCTGCAGCTGCTGCAATCTGCTCCAGATTTGCGGTCATGCTCACCCACAGGATGCATGTCTCTGTCAACATCTGAGTATGCCACACCACCGTGGACTCATGCTCTTGGACCATAACAGCCCTGTGGCTCCAGAACACTGCACAGAGGGCCTTCTGACCCTCCACAGGCACCCGCAGCAGATCAAGGTAGGCCCCCATGTTGTCAGTGGGTGATGCAGCACAGTGGCTTAGCCAACAAACAGGGGATGGTTCAGCATGACCAGGTGCATCCACAGGCAGTGTATGCACCCTGGCAAGTTTTGACATGGGCAGGGCATGGCTGGGCACTGCTACTGGCTGCCCATGGGTGGTGTCCTCCAGGGCCACTGGAGCAGGTGCGTGTATACAGGTGCCCTGCCCGGATGACACTGATGTCTCCAGCACTGTACTGGGCAGTGGTGCAGGGGGCACAGCACCCACAGCCATGGCAGCTGTTCTGCCACTGCACCAGAACCCAGCACAGTGGTATTATCGGTAGCACCCAGGGACCCATGCACAGGCAACCCCACAATGTGTGCACCACCGTCAGCCATGTCAGCAGTGCTGGTGTTGGTTGAACATGTGGCAGTGCCAATGCCCTCCCCCTACATGCCACTGGTGAGCACAAGGATAGCATCCTTAATGTCCACCACTTCATCTTGGTCAGCATCAGACAACCCAGATAGGCATCCCAACCAAGCGATGTACCCACTGGCTGTACTGCCATCACTGGTGGAGGAGCCCGCAGGGCCCTCCATCAAGAGGCTGTGACCGGTGTTGCACGGGACATGGATCATGCAGGTGCAGAGTCATCCATGGTGGTGTCATTGGCCCCATGGGACAGGCTCGCATCATTGCCTGCGATGGCTTCACGGTCAGTAATGGTCATGGCTGCACCCTGGAGTCACGATGGTGTAGTGGAGAGAGGAAGGGAGACCATGGTTAATGCACAGGACACACATGTCACAATGGTGATGTCCAACTGAACAGGGCTGTCCACATGATGCCAGGTCCACATGCCTGTCCACAGCAGGGCCAGGGCACAATAATGATATGCAGCCCATGTCATGGTCGAGTCTGCCACTGACCCATTGTGCACAATGCATAGTGGAGGTCTCACATGCCACACAGGTGCACAGCAGTCACATGGCCTCTGGTGCTGCAGCCTAGCACCCACAGCACCATTGGCAAGGCCCCTGGACTTCTTCGGTTCTGCGGTTGTGGAATTTGCCACAGAATTTGCATCATGCCACAGAATATATATAGTGCTGCAGAATTCATTGTTTTTGGTGAATTTTCATATAAATATACTGTTTATACAGTGTCAGACTTTCTTTCCCACCTCGTTTATCCCGAAGCCCCTCCTCTATGCTCAGCATATGATGTCATCGATGACATCACATCATATTTAGCCAATGACAGGACTGCATTTGGCCAGAGAAATGAATAAATCATGCCTCAGAAATCAGAAAATGCTGCCACAGAAGTCAAGGAGCCCTGCCGCAGAAATCAGAAAATTCTGCCGTAGAACACCAGGGGCCCTGACCATGGGGCAGCTCATGCCTTGTCAGGGATGCCCATCCCAGGGAAGCTGTGCCCAAGTGTACAGTGACAGTGCTCAGCACACAGGGACAGGCATGCTTAACATGGCACATAGGTGGGCATGCCCAGCCAAGGTGCGCAGCTACTCACCATGCTGTGACGGGCTGCCCCCCCATCTGGAATCCACCACTTGAAACACCATGCATGGCTGTGTTGGACACACTGGTGACCAGGAGGGCCTCATTGGGGCTGAGCTGTTCTGCCATGCTGGGTCCACCCCCTGTCCACTACAGGGATGCCAGGATGCTGGCTACTTTCTCCTTGTCCCTCTGGTGGCCATCATTCCAGTGCTTGCAGCACTCTTTTACCATGCGGTTATATGGTGCCATTGCATTCACCTGCTGAGCCACATCCTCCCAGCCTTCCATACACACTGTCCAGCTGCTTTCCCTGCCAGTGAGTACGTCCAGGTGTAGGTAGCATCCTTCGATGAGCACCCTCTCCTCATCCATAGTGAAGTTTGGGCATTGCCTGTTGGTGGCACCTGCTTCCTCCAACATACTGTCTACTGTAGGGAGATACATTCAGGTGTCAGTCATACCTGTGGGTGCATACATTCCCTCTCACATCACCCTCAGTCTGTTTCCCCCCCATAGTCCATGACCCTGTTGTTCTGGGCCATGGTACACAGCTGGGCAGCCTAGCACAGGTGGCCATGCACCATGGTACATGGTCCACGTGGGATGCTGCCCATGCCATGGCTGGGGGAACAATGCAGCCACTCCAGGGGGGTGTACACTGTGCTGTCTGCCATGGGCATGTCCTGGTACCTCTGCAGCATGTGTGCCACCACTGTGGTAACACATCTGTCCTGGGAGACACCCATGTGATGGCCGGAGGGCAGAGGAAGGCTGACATGTGGCAACAGCCATGGTGCAGCTGGCAGCAGTGTGTGGCTTGGCAACAGTTCCATCGTGCATGCATATGAGCCACTGTGTGCCTGGGCCCTACCTGTTGCACGTTGCCGCGTCTACCACACATAGCTAGTGACACCCAGTCATATGTACCACCTCTATATCCCTGTGTACAGTGGACAGCCCATCTGTTCATGTCGCATGCCCTCCCTGTTCCACATTGCAATGCCTAGGCACACTGATGACCGTATCATCGTTCAGCAAAACTGTGTCATACATGCTGGGATGTGTACCTTCTGGTTCACGTACAGCCATTGTGGACATGGCAGGGAACAGTCCATTGGTGCCCCATGTACCTTCTGTACTGCCCTGCCACTGTATTCCATGGTATGGTCTTGAGTGCCACATATTGGTTGTACTGGTCCCACATCTGGGATACTGGGGCATTGCTCAGTGTGCATGCTCCCAGTCAGTCACCCCAGTGTGTTCTGTTGCCTTATAAACATAGCTGTGTACTCACCCTCTATGCACTGACTCCTCTCAGTGACCTGGTCTTGGCCTGCTGAATTGGGAGCATTTATGGCTCAGGGCATGCAAATGAGGCCTGAGCCCCTGGTAATGAGATGCTAATCGACTGAGTTGCCCACGCATGGTTGATGAGGCTATTTTAGGTGCATTCTCTGTGAATTGCACAATTGCCCCCAGTTTATCTCAATTTGCACAGAGCATCTGTGGGATGCGCCGATGGCTGTAAAGTGCATCTCTGGTACATGCACGTATCAGTAGGCACATTTTCCTGTATCAGGGGCATTGTGGAAGGCATGTCTGTCATGCATGCATGGTCACCATGTCCAGTGGTGCATCTCCCATGATGCACCATTCTACCGCTAACCCAATGCACTGTTACAGGCCTGCTGACCATGGAACTGTGTACCCTTTTGAGCAGCATGTTCCACTATGCACCGTCCATGCTGCACTGTACTTGAATAGCCCATGTATCATGCATGGCACATGGTAGTTGTTCATAGCACATGCCGTGCACAACATGGTGCCTGCACACTCATCACGCATGTGCAAATGGGTCATGGCCTTGCCACGCCATTGCAGAGTGCATTGCACATGCACGGGCACGTCGCCTTTGACCTATTGCACTTCATGCTCAGTGCACGCTGTGCTGCACGTGCCTCAGTGGTTCACGTGGTGCACACCGAATGTTCAACTGCACTTTGCCTGTTTGCACCTTGCCACTCTCAGTATTCATTGTATGATGCCCATGAGAGCACCCTCATGGGTCTCATAGCGTCCTGCACACATGGTAGTGACTGCACCTGTCCCATGCTGCCTTACCATGTGTGCCAGGGGGGTGTTGGGCATGGCTGTGTCTGCTTGTGGGCCACTGGGTGCTTCATGGCTGGTCATCACTGTCTGCTGCATGACCACAGGCTGGCAAGGGGGGGCTCTGTAGCACTGCATTCTGCACAGTGGCAGTGGTCACTCATGGTGCTGTCTGTTGTATTTTGCAGGACCAGACACCAGGCAGTTGGCCGCAGATGCAGTTGAGGTATGGATGCAGAGGATCATGGGAGCCAGGCCTGGTGCCCTTCCAGGGGCAGGTGATCACTGCATTCTGCTATTACTGCATTTCAGATACTGTAGGGTTACTGGTGGGTGGGGGTGTTGTCCACGTTCGGGCCCTCAGCATGAGTTCTTTCTGTCATTGCTGTAGGTCTCCAGGCTTGCCATGCTGTGGCTGGTGGTGGTGGTGGTGCCCCTGTTGATGTAGACTGGAGGATCCATGTGGCCATCCAGGCAGCCCTACACCCACTATCCAAGACTATTCAGCATCTGTCAGCTGTCCTGCAGGGTATCCTGCTGTGGCTCCTAGTTCATGGCTGTGCCAGAGTGGTGTGTGGCAGGGCACGGTGACACTAGTGGCTCCCTGCCTCTTCCTGGGGACTTCACTTGTATATAGGTATTGTTCATTGTCAACTATTTCTGTCCCTTTCCTGCCCTCCTTCCCATCCCTGCACCTCCCTTTCCCCATTTGATATTGTTGTTGTTGTGCCTTGTTTTTCATATGTGTTGTACAGATTTTATTCTCTTACTCTTTTATAAACATGTTTTTTTAACACTTGTGTCTGTGGATGGGATTCTTCCAGCTCTGTGGTTACTCCTCATGTCCTGCTGAACTGCTCCACTTGCTCTGCATAGCTTCCCTGTGTGGCTGCAAGGCATCCGGCTTGCCTTGGTGCATCTCAGGTTGCACTGGTGCATCTACAGGTGCACTATCATGTTTCATGGCAATTCACAGTGGTGTTGCCCTCGGCACTTTCCGCTGCTCATGTCTCTGTGAATGGCTCTGCTTGTGCTTGGCACATCTGATTTGTGCTGGAGCATTTGTGTTGCGCCAAGCGCATCCTCTTTATGAATCCTGTCCTTAATGTTTCTCTCCTTCAGGACCCCAGTTTTAAAATTTGGCTAAATCATGAAACTGAGGATTTCTTTAATATAAATAAAAATGGTGAGGTCTCTTCAAACTGTTTATGGGATGCTTTCAAAGCCTTTTTGAGAGGGAGGATTATTAGCTTTTCAGTCTCCAAGAAAAAAGAAAGGGACAAAGAATTAGCTCAAAAAGAGTTAGAACTTCTTGAACTGCAGAACAATTATAAGCAAAACTGTAGCAAGAAGAAGAATCTGCATAATAATATTACTAAACTAAAATATAAAATAAATTGAATTTATTTTGCTAAAGCTGAATATTCTTCATATAGAACAAAGCAGACATTCTGGGAGGCTGGAGAAAGGGTGGGGAAACCTTTGGCGCATGTGCTTAAAAAGAAGGTTGGGTAACATTTGATTGCTGGTATTTCTACTACTCAGGGAGTTACTGAAGTTGCAAACCAAAAAATAAATTTGGAATATTAGAAGTTTTATAAGGATCTATACTCAAAGATGGGTTCAGAATCATCAGGAAATTCACAAGCTTTCTTAGATTCTGTAGCTATCCCAGAACTTAATGAGATGGACAGACAATCTTTGAACTCACCTATTTCCTGGGTAGAATTTGATTACATTATTAAAGTACTCCATCCAAATAAAACACCTGGCCCAGATGGGCTCCCAGGGGAATTCTAAAAGTTTTAGGTGACAAAGCTAAAAATTATTTGTTCAGGGCCTTCACCTCTGTATTTTTCACTGAATCATTACCCGACTCTATGTACAAGGCATATATCACCTTGATACTAAAAGAAGGGAAGGACCCCCTTCAGTGTGAGAGTTATAGGCCTATCTCACTGCTTAATGCAGATTATACGATTCTTGCCCAGCTTCTAGTTTTTAGACTGAAATCACATCTCACTAAATTATTGGGGGAAGAACAGGTGGTGTTTGTCCCAAGCAGGAGTGGAGCTGACAGTTTGCGTAGACTACTAAACATTTTCTGGAAGGCAAAGAAAATGCAGATTCTAGCTGCAGTTCTAGCCTTTGACTTGTGCAAAGCTTTTAATTCTTTAGAATGGAATTATTTTTTCCAAGTGCTAAGCAAATTCCATCTGGGAGATACACTTCTTTTCTGGCTAAAAATGTTATCTAAGAAACCTTCTGCTAGGCTAATTACCTATGGTTTTATTTCAAACTATTTTACTGAATGTCACGCAGTCAAGGGAATCAAAACAGACAAAATCAGTAATAAGGTTTTTGCATATGCTGATGACTTGCTTGTTTCTCTTTTAAATCCAAGAGGTTCTATAGCACACTTGGGGAAAATCTTTGAAGTTTTTGCTACTTTTTCTGGTCTTAAACTGAATTGGGCCAAAACTCAAATTATGTCTCTGAATTCATATTTGTATCCAGGGGACTCTCTGGGAGCAATGCATTCAGAGTTTAAGTGCTCAGAATATTTGGCTTATTTAGGCATCAAATTATCCAGACTCCCATACTCTAGCTAATTTGAACCTACTGCCTCTGATAAAATAAATTGAATCAGATCTGCAGAAATGGCAAGGCCTCAGTTTGTCAATCTGGGGTAAAATAAACTCTGTAAAAATGATTGTGGCTCCTAAAATATTTTTATCTCTTTGGAAGTTTACCTCTCGAAATAGGAAAAGAAGTTTCTGACCTTTAAAATAGGATAACTAGACATTTTCTCTGGAATTCCTCTACTCCAAGACTATCACTGGCAAAACTCCAAGCACATAGGTCAGAAGGAGGCTTTGGTCTTCCAGACTGAGAAAAGTATTATTTTGCTTTTTTGTTTTAAACAAAGTGGCTGGTATTTAGATTCTGACTCAGACAACTATTTCCCGTTATGGCTCAGGGTTGAAAAACGGTTGTTGCTTCCTTATAAAACATTCATTTTTTTATTAAACTCCCCTTTTTACTTGGCGACAATATCTGTATTAATACCTCCATCTGGGTAATTAAAAGATGAAAAATTTACTACTTCTTGAAAATGTTCCTGCTCATTTGACCATGCTTTGGAAAAATGCTACCCTATTTTATAATCAGGCCCCTCTAACAGATTTTGGATGGGGTGGCCTGGGCATCACAAACTTGCAGGATTTATTAGGAGCTTGAGGGGAATTGCTTTCTTTTGAATTGCTTAAAGCTCATTATCACCTTCCAAGATTTAACTTTGTCCACTGTCTCCAGTTAAGGAAGGCTCTCCGAGATTCAATACTGAGTGTAGATTTAATTCTCAGATAATATTCTGAATGGGATTCAGTACTCAAGGTGGTTAGATTGAGGAATGGGGTGAGCTTGTTATATAGGCTCCTAATTAGTATACAAGATCCCTCTCAGTTAATAGCCTCGGCCAAGTGTAAATGGGAGGAAGATCTTGGGGAAGCTATTTCTAGCACTGACTGGGCCTCAATGTGGGACAATGGCTGCAGTAGTAGTAGGGAGATACAGGGTAGGACAATTCAATACAAAATACTACATTACTACTATTATTTCCCTAAAAGACTGTTTTCCATGGGTTACCAGCCAGATAGGAAGTGCTAGAGATGTCAAATGGAAGATGTTAATCTGCTCCATATGCTGAGGTCCTGTCCCTCTATCAGGGAAATCTGGGGCAAAGTTCACAGAGTCTGTGAGTTTGCACTTGGGATATTAACCCTCCTTTGACTCTAAATTCTTTATTTTGGTGATAAATTGGGATGCTGGGAGACTGTCTAGGCACCAAAATTCTGTTATATGCCAAACCTCTCCAAACTTCTGATAAAATGCATTATGAACTGCAACCTCTTACAACAATGTCTGGCCCATAAATATGATGGACTAACATGCTCGCTCATGTTAACAATGATTTTCTGCTATGCTTATGTAAATATCTGTATCCAAAACTGTATACAATGTATGTGAACAATGTTTGTAATCCATATATGATGGCTATTTCCTTTGTAAATTGTACCATCTGTTTTTATTCTGTCCTCCATGTGACAAGGTACCTTTGTAAATGAGCTGCTCAAAGGCTATAAATCTGATATTTCAAATAAATAAATAAATATGGACAGCGGCTTTATCACTCAAAAGGATTCTACTTTCTCATTGGAAGTCTCCCTCCTCTTCCACTTATAAGGAATGGGCCTCTAAAATGAGGGAAGTCATTAATAATGAAAGGTTAGCACATCAGGTGATTGGTAAGAGTTGTTTGAAAAAGTCTGGGCACCTTTTCTTAATTATCAGGATACTCCATGATGTAAGAGTTATTATTTCAGGCCTGAGCCAATGTTTAACGCTTTGTTTTTAACAGAAGACTTTAAAAGTACAGTGAACTGACCAACTTAATGACTTTGTATGTAATTCCCTGAATAAGACCTAATAAGTTAATTGCGCATATTAATAGCTTATTTCACATGTCTTAATTTTACTTAACTGTTTTCTATTTGATATATTTTGTTATCTTGAATGCAAATAAAAATCTTAAAAAAAGAGATAGAACAATACTGTATATATGTCTCTGTGCAACCATAGTGTTCCATGTATCCAGCATCCTATTCCTGTCTCAGCATAGCACAAAACTATTTATGTGTCACTCTACCCATTTGTTGCAGTGTGATCTTATAGTTGCTCAGATAGTACACTCCTATCCCTACCTCAAGATATAAGTACACCACAGTCAATATATGAGACTATCCATATGCCATAGTGAGAGTACAAGGTGTTTATATCCTACAGTACCATTTCTCCATCAACATAGTACAACATCATACATACTCTAAGTCACACAAATTATATGTCACAATGAGAAAAGTGGAACATATGGATAGCATGACTCATGTATTGTGTAGTACTGTCTCAACAGACATATCATCGTGCATTGTCCAAAACACCCTGTTTTTTAACTGTGACATATGGGCAATGTAATATATGGATAGTGTTGCACTATCTTCATATAGAACAGGGATGACAGGGTTACATAGAGGATAATGCCTAATGTACAGGTGACAGCCATGGTGTAATCACCTTGAGTGGTTGATAGGGCATCAGTAAACCTAAAGAGCACAGCTTGAGCCATTGCCCTAGTTATGAGAGGCGATTACAATCTGGTTATCACCTGTACATCAGGCATTGTTATTTATAGTGTATGGCATGCAACATGAGAGATTACCCCTCCCCCAAACACAAGTAATTTAGCCTTACCTTATTAATGAATCTGCACTATAGCCATATGATCATGTAGGCTACATAGACTGAATGACAGTGGGCCTAAATAGCACCAGAGTTAAAATCTGTATCAGACATGCTGATCGTAGACTCAGTAACAGTAAACTGTGACAATTGCAATGTTATTTGAATACTGCACTGAGACTAACAATCACATTGTGGGTGTGTAGAATTAAGCAATAAGCCATAAGGGGGTGTGGGTTATCGGGGGATTTACCATGGCTGGGGTGGTTTGCCCATGAGGTGCAGCCAAGTGGGTAATCATGCCAGCATAGCCATTGTAACTCGATAACCCACACCCCCAGTGGCTTATTGGATGACATACAAGGGATTGGAAGGAAAACATTAAAAAAGAGCACAAACAGTTTATATTTATTTTTCAAATGTGTTTTTCTTGACTCTTTAGTGTGGTAACCTTCCTGTGTTAGTTAAATAGTCCGTTATTGGGATCTAAAATGGGTGTCATCTGTTAGTAATCTCGTAACAGAGAGAGATATATTTCGTTTTTAAGTCTGTAGTCTTTTTTTGTTTTAGGTCATGAGTGAATGTAGCACGATGTGAACATTTATAAACTTTGTAGATGGTTGCGAAAGAGGGAGCTGTAATGGAGAGCAAGGGAGAGGTCAGGCAGGTGCAGGTCAGAGAGCGAGAGAGACAGACTGTGAAGTTTTGTTTTTGTTCGTCGAGGGGGTGAGAGAGAGCAGTGTGAAAATTAAATGTTAGTTGCTGTTCATGTAGAGAAAGAGAGGAGGCAAGGTTTCAGTTTTTTTTTTTTTTTACAGTTTGTGTATCTTATATTTCGGAACATGTTGATAGCAGGTGTCAGGTTGCAATACACAGCATGATGTGTTCAGCGCTGCGACTGGGCAGAGTGGAGCTTCCGAGATCTTTTTTTTTTTGTTGAGTTTCCGGGTATGCAACGAAAATGGTTTTGAGGGGAATTTATTAGAGGAATTTTTTTCTGACTGATTAATTTTTTTTTAATGAATAACACAGGTTGCACAGGTAGAGGGCTAGTTAGTACACCAACGTTTAGTGAGGAAACGAAGATGGCGGCTTGGAATGATTTAAAAAATGTTTTTGTTGTTGTTATTGAGATGCGGCTGGCTGGCACCTTTTGTGGTGATTATCAGAGGATTTACAACAGAGGTAAAGTGCCAGCCTGCCATTTTCATTGGTCGGTGTCCGAGGTCCATGGTATAATATTGAATAACACTGGCATTCCATTTTGTAAACCCACTGCTATGACATAGATGAGGGGGGTTTATAAGGTTAATGTCATGACAGTGTGATTAGAACCTTATAAACAGCTTACTTTCAGTGGATAATATGGTGAGCCCATACATACTGCAGTGACATATGAATAGTGTGTTCTATGCATTCTGACTTACTATGTCAATGCACATGGTACAAAATACAGTGCACTCACACTCCTACAATGACATTACACAACACAGTCTATACTGTATGTAATATTGGGAACAACATTCCTCTATCTACATACTACAACAGTTTGCATACATGAGGTTTAAAGTGCAAAGTTATTCACAGTTAAGTCACATCTGTATATGCAGCTAGTAGAAGACAGTACATACCTAACAGCTGAACCACCTAATATTTCACATCCCGTATTTCTATATCTCCATCCATACAGAAGAACAATGTCTATATGTTACAGTCACACTGTACATTTTGTTACACCCTGCGTTCCTATCCCTCCATAGATTGGCATATGTATATATCTGTATAAAAACAGTAGAGTGTGATCCCTATACTTCAGTTCATTATGTTATGAGCAGGTGTAGCAAAATAGTATGAAATAGTCATAACTATCTTATATTAAACAATTTCCATGTAAAATGTTCTACATAGTCTTCTTAACACCTCACTGCATATTTACACAGCATGTGAGTGTACCCCCGAAGACACTGGGATGGCAGCAGAAGTGATGCAGTTGCTGAAACATGATGATGGATGCCTCTTGTGGTACGTTTACAGAGTTGTATGTTCTTTCTGTTACCTTATGGTGTGTTTCTGTTTGGTTTTGTTGCCTTGTACTGTCTCACAAGTGTATGTGTATTTTGTGTGTGTGTGTGTATGTGTGTGTGTCTGTCTGTCTGTCTGTGTGTGGGTGTGGGTGTGGGGAGGGGGGTGGAGGCAGAGTTAGGGTTGAAAACCCTAATGCTGCATTTTCTCAATTTGTCACTGTGCAACAACCCTAACTGTTGCATTAACAGTGTTTTTCACAATGAATTTCCTTACTTTTAAGAAAGACATGAAAAATCTTTAAACTTTTTTTTGTGTGTGTGCCAGCAAGCAAAAGTGTTCCATCATAAAATTTCACATGTGGTAAATTGTTTAACTACCTTTTTGAGATTATTATAACAACTCACAGCTGACTGCCACTAGGCTTCACCCCCCACCCCAACTCACTGTAATGGCTCTCTTTAGAAACATAACATTTGTACCACTGTTCTCAACAGACACTTGTTTACCTCTGTTTGCTGAAGTGATACAATCACATTACCACAGCCTTCAAACTCTGTCACAACCCCAGTTATGAATGCATTAATGTCTAAGTACACTTTTGCAGGTGGTGACCTGACTTGATCCGTAAGTGGTTGATTACTACATAGAGCAGATGGTGAAGAAACTGAAGTTTTACTCTATTTTCTTTTCAACTTTCAGAGTTGTGGTTGGTTAGTACAGTGTACGTAACTGATTGTAGTCCACAATACAAATCATCACCCACCTTATTCTCTGCAAGGTTTGGTATATGCACAATAGAAAGCGATATGACTCTTGACTAAGCAACATGTGCCTTGCCATCCTTAAAGATTCCCTTTTCTATGTCATCAGTGGCACTATCATGGCTAAGTCCTTGTGATTTGTGAATGGACACTGCATAAGCAAGACACAGTGGAAAATGCTTATGCATTACATAGATATCCTTCACAATCTGCAATTTCACAGCGGTTCTGTCTATGGGAAAATGATTGTCACGATTGTCAAATCTGATCATAACCAATCCAACTAATGTGCTCTGTGCATTGTACTGAAAGTCAACAATGTAGACCATTGCTCCATGAACCAATCCATGATCACTGTCAAGATTTCTTTGCAGCATAACATGTGCATTCTTGCATAGTGTTAATACAGTTTCCAAGCCAGCAGTACAGTATGTGACACATCAGTTGTGAGTTCTTTCAGTCATTTAATCATTTTGTTACCATTGTACATGTTGTACTAACACCATCAATCACATCAAGCGATGTAAGTGTAACAATAGGTTGATTCTCTCTTTGTAGCATGATCTGGTTGAACTCAGCACATTGTTTTAGTCTTGGTAACAAACAGACAATGCATTGCCCACTGCTCTGTATCTGTGTAAATAGCTTCCATGCTTCCTGCATAGATGTCTGTTTTGTACTGAACACATTGACTTAGCATTTTTAGATGAGAGGCTGATAAGCTACCAATTCAAACTTTAACAACTAATGCTTTATAAAATACATCACCTCTCTGCCGCATATTCTGGAACAGCTCAATATAAGAGAAGAATTCCCAGAGATTAACTCCACCTATACACCCGATGTTTTTTCTAGCTTCCTCTACTGAAAGAGTAGAGAAGACATGTTGACCATTGACAGGAGCCATTTGGGGAAGATCTCCAAAGACAACAATGTTGTTACCATCAAATGGTAAATTATTGTCACTACCCACTATCTCTTGTAGACACAGGTGAATGTATGTAAGTAGAATGTTGGAAATCATACTGATTTCACCTATGATCAGTAACTCCATCCTGTCAAACATGGACCTCAGTTCACTTGCAACTTCAAAAGACAACTTTCTGTACCTTCCAGTTTTTCCATACTCAACTGGCAGCATGAACAGCCTATGGAGAGTGACGCCACCTATGTTGTAAGCTTCTAGGCCAGTTGGATTAGATACTATGACAGATGTTGGTGTGTCAGTAACTCTACGTACACTTGTACTTCTTGCTTCAATCAGAAAGCTTTTGCCAGTGCCAGCAGCACCACTGACAAACCTCCTAACTGGCATATCCTAGTCACAGAAACATTATTTTTTACAGTGTCTCACACCATGTTCAACAGCATGCATCACTGTGGCATATCTAACTTGTTGACGAGCATTCAATTCATCTACAATGTTGACCAATTTATCTGTGAAGTGCATGCTTTGCTGCATAGCACTTTCTATCTCTGACATCAACACAGTTGGGTTATTCGCAGGCAACAGAGCACCAATTGCTCCTTCACCGTCAGGATCAATCATGTCTTGTGAGTTACCTGGAATATCATCATCCAGTTCTTGCCTTACTTTCTCAAGTTGCTCTGTCTCAAGGTCCAGTCTCTGTATGTATGTAGTTGACACTTCACTTTTGAAAGAATCATAGCTCAAATTGAACTTGTCTTCTAAAGTGTCCCATGTACCTTTCAAACTTTTCTAATCTCTCTAAGGCTTAAACAGAAATAAAAGAGCAAAATAGTAGTGCTTTTTACTTTCTGTTGTTGTCAAGGTCAGTTTACAGTGGTCAATGAATCACAGTTTACGCCTCTTCACCACACACCCATCTAGGCCTGACACCTTGTATATACTCTCCTCAGGGTCAGAAGGGATACCCCATTTGTAGTCGTACTATTGAGCAACCTCAAACAAAGATAGATCATCCATTGCACTGTAGTGCTGTGGATAGTAGTTATTTATCAAGTTGCACTTCAGTATGTTTGTGGATGTTGGTCTGGTTGCAGCAAGATCTTCAATCTCATCATAACTTTTAAGGGCACAACGTCTCTTCCATTTAAAGTTAACATTCAAATAACGAATATACTCTGACCTGCCATACAGACAGGTACCTGTAAGATGGTCACTAGCCTCATATGCTCCACACTCACAGTGTGAAAGAATTCTCATTCCAAGTGACCACAGTCTAGAACTTCCCCAAGTTCTTGTAAGCAGTTTTGCTCATGCTTAGTGATATATGAAGTAACATATCTTACCAGAGCCATTGAATTGTCAGCAACATACTGAACATCAGTGTTGGCCTGCCACATCGACAACAGAGAAGGGCTGTAGTCATTGATGTAGACTTCTGACTCCCTGCGAGGCAGCTCTTACACCCGTTTCATAGACTTGGCCTTCAGATGATGCTGAATAGCAGATAAGACATCATTCAAAGATGCACTCATACAGACTCATGTTGGAAATCCAAACTGACACCTTGTGTACCAGTTACCTTTGTTTTTCACCTTTCTATGATAATATCTGCTGCACAAATGTCACTAAAATTTCTGTACCAGCTTCCAGAATGTTGTGCTATCACACTTGTTAGGAATCTGGCATGTTACATACCTCATGATGAAGATGAGAATATCAGTTATATTACTGTCAACAATTCATGGAGCATCTTTTATCCACAGCAACATGTGTATATGGGGTGTTTCACATGCTAGGTATTCCATCCTCCAAAAATAGTGTTCAACAAGACCAAGAGGTTGATTAGTTTTAGGCAGTATAAATCTTAAGAGTGCCTGGAACCAGTGCTGAAAGTATTGTGACACTGAGGCTAGATCCAAAGAACACATCTCACCAAGAGTCATGCCCTGTATGCCATCAACATCTGAGTTAGCCCATCTAAGAAGGTCAACCAAGTCATCCAAGTCATCCCAGTAGTATTCTACACAGCTGAGTGTGACAAATCATGTTGCTGGACCCAAGTCCCTTAACGTACACATCACCTCAGAGTGTCATCTGTGCCAATATTCTTTAGTACCAGGCATGCTGGACAGAATTGAAGAAAGACTAGCTTCTGCAGCTTCTGGATCAACTACACAGCTGTCATATTGGTAAATTTTGTACTGAGTCGCAATGTGTGCATGATGCTTGCAGACAGAATGCTAAGTTTTCTCTCCCACAGAAGACAAAGAGATATGCTATTTTTCTGTGGCACTTTCCATCTAAATGCAGAAGTCTTGAAGTTCTGTACTCAGCTCCAGGAATCTGAAAATTATGATTGTCCAGATGTCCACTTGTACCATGTGGAAAGAGATCTGTAAAGCAACATGCCTTGAGTGTACTCTCCCAGATGCTGATAGGATTACCCTCTACCTGTTTCATCTGATAGAAATCTATATTATCCACAACTGGGTCCTACTCATGCAAATGGTGAATAGTCTATTGTTCATTCACATTTTCATTTGTGGCAACCTCGACCTTTTCAAGCATGGCCTTTGGACATTCAGGCATATCAATTTGCATATGAAGATCACCAAATGTGCCTATGTCGATGTTGACATACAGTAGAAAGGATTATGTTGTATGAAGTATTGCAAAGCACGCTTGACCTTCCTAACATTTACAATCTCTTGCCATATTGTTTTGGTTTTAGTTGGAACACCATTTACCAGAATGATGGCACTGTTCTCTCTAGATATGGTGTGGTCATTCTTTTGTAGTGGTAGAGGGAGGTACACAATAGAGCCCTTCAATGACCTAATGAGCTCTTTTTTCAGTAATTTTTTTTTTGTGTGTTCAGTCTCACAGGGGTTTGAAATGGCTTCATTGTTTGGATTAAAATTCTCTCAAACAAATTCTAGCCAGCAATTTCTTCAGGGGTCTTATGAACTTCCATACCATTTAGTACAGACCGAGGTGGAAAAGTGTCAGACTTGATCTTACGATAACAGTATGTGCATAGTGACACTGCACCCTGTAAAGTAAAGTCTGTCTT
Organism: Neoceratodus forsteri; assembly: GCA_016271365.2. Lineage (NCBI taxonomy): Eukaryota > Metazoa > Chordata > Ceratodontiformes > Ceratodontidae > Neoceratodus > Neoceratodus forsteri. The sequence goes on along the minus strand of CM028130.1, from coordinate 1,693,804,290 downwards.
TAAAAGTAAATATGCAACCAGATGACCCCACATCTCATTCCACTGTGTGATACTGTACAGGCCCACAGTAGCAGACTGATCATTCACAGGAGACACAAACAATGTCAAATTTCTTAGTTTTGATGATTTCAGATTGAGCAATATCAGTTCCAAAGTTCCTTAGCAACTGTGACTTTTGGACTGTACCGATCTGTATACATGTGTGGTATCATCAGTATCAATAGTTTTCCTCAATTTATTTTTTTGTTGCAATTCCTTTACAGTGTCAATTATATCATCAACATCTCCATCATTTAGCAAAGAATCAAAACAGTTGATGTCTCACAAAGCAAATCTTACACAATACAGTTGTTGCACAAATCTCCACCTGCCAGAGTTGTGTACAGCAATCATGTGAAAGTGATGAAATATACTGTCACATGCTCCAGTTTGCAAACAAGCAAGTGAATGTCTCATCAGACTAATAAAAGGTCTAATACCGCACTTGTCAATAATGGCAAACACTTTGTGTCTTGCACATCTTTTTGTGGCTAAGAATGTCAACAGAAAATTTTCATTCACAAGCAATGATTCCTCCCTGACATTGCACATGGCATTACAAGGCTATTTCTTAGCACGTGACTTTCGCTGTGCTACATTTTCTCAAGTGTCATTCTTGTCATCCATAACACTCTCATCATTTGACACAAGTAACATATTCTGAATTTTGCCACATACATCCAATGTCAAAGTCACATTAATGCTGTGAACACTGTACACTTCCTCCCAGAAAAATGCTTCAGAATGTATCCACTTGCCTTCAAACACTGAACAAAGATTGTCTCTGTTTAAGTGTTCAAATGCAATTAGTCTATTCCTCATATCTTCAATATTCACACTCAATTTATCAATTGCTGACATCATAGCAGCCCACAAGTGAGAGCGTATATTCATAGCCATATTCACAAACTGTCTTGCTTTCAAACGTAGTTTCGTGAGAGAAACTTTGCTTTTAACCTTGTTTCCTTTATGCCTGACAACTGCTGAGACGATACGGTCAATCTTAGCAGCATGCAGCATTTTTTTAAAGAATCGTGCACTGCTGTGACATCTAGTACCAGAACTATCACTAACACCATTTGTTTTGTCTGTAACAGACCTATCACAAATTGCCTCATGAGGCTGCAGTGTAGGACTTTTCCATGACACATGTCCTTCTTTTTATTCTTCAATAGCAGTTTAACATGATGTACACATTTCTTCACATGTGCATATTTTTTTGAAACTGTGCTGCAAGATGAACACTCAGCAGGTTTGTGTTAATGAGAAATATGAGCTTTCTCATCAGGACATGACATGGCACCACCAATATATCTCTTCCACATCGAAAGTGGTTGCACTTTATGTACAACAGTCATTGATCTAACTCTTCTTGAACTATTCACTCTTTCCTTTTGAAAAGTCGCACATAAAAAAAAGAAATGCTAGATAAAATAACAATTCTCATATGTAAATTAGTGCATAATGCATCATCCACTGTAAACCATTTGAGACAAATTATTGAATACATATTTAGCAACTGATATAGAGAATGCCACCATGGCAGCTCACAGTGGTAATTTTTTTCCCCATGGAGTGACAGATTCTTTTTACTGTATATTTGTGTTTTCATAGTAGTAAAGCACATGCATAACATTCCAATACTAATTTGGTCTTCACAAGCTGAATGCCCCATCACACACGACGTGTCGATCACACACTGTGGTATTCACATTATATGCACCGCATCAGCCTGCTGATGCACACTATCTTTTAATAGCACTACTCTACCCACCAATCCATGTTCCAGCTCAATCCTGCACTCATGATTAAAATCCAGGACAGGTGTAAATTGTGTGATACCTTCATACAATGTTTAATTGACACTCACATACATGCAAATGGGGCATAATACATTTAAGTTGCAATGAGAATTAACATGGTATTATGTGTCAATCTGATTTCCTATCATACATTGATGTCCAGCAGATTGTCCTGTGCAACCTAGAATAGTGATTCCATTGAGATAACACATGCAGTCAGCATGTACCTGTAAACATGCTCACACCCTGTTCGCTACTCATGTGCATGCCCAAAACACACTCTGTTTTGCTGAGAGGCTTAAGCGTACAACTCCAAAAACATGCACAATGAATGCAACACCCTGCAGTAGCAACAGCATGCCTGGAATAAACTTGCTGACTGTCTGGATCCCAGCACTCAAGATGCAGCCTACAGCCACACAGACATGTGCATCTATGCTATGAAGCCTACTCATTCACAGCAACATAATGCACACAGCATTGGTCTATCAGAAACCCAAGATACACACATTTTTTGTGAAACACTGAATGTATCCCTCTCCCCCCACACCAACCCTTATCTCATCACTGTATACTTACCCACCCAGTCAGACATGCTCACCACATGCTGCTTCCCTACCTCCACCAGTTCACAAATGTCAGCAAGTACCACAAGCACCCTGCAGTCCATCATGGCTACCCACCAACAATGCTGCACAACACTTTGATGTACTGTACAACTAAATCTTATTTTGTGAACTCTGTCCTCCAATTAGCCTGCACTAAGCACCATTCATTTTCTTACCAGTCCCTATCATGTGAAATGGGAGTGGAATGGAGGGAGGCAGGGGGGCTGTGGAAGAAGGAATTATTCATGTACAAATTGCACAAACCACAATATTGCCAAGATTGTGTCCTCCAACCAGCCCACTGCCCAGTGTAGTACTACCACTTCCAACGTGGTCTACCTGGATTCAGGAACAAACTCAGAGAGGTGGAGAGACAGCCAAGGGGATGGCCTGAGTGTCCATAGGACAGCTCACCTTCCCCAGGAGGGATGGGGGTACATGCTTGGCACTTGACTGGCCTCTAGCAGAGGCAGGAGGCATAGCAAGTCTGTAGCATGCAGACAGGGTTGAGGAGTGGTGGACATCGGCAGAGATGCATTAGCATCAAGGCACATGCCACACCCCCAGAACAGGGAAAATGATGCCAGAGCACTTAGATGAAGGAGTGCCTGACCACGGGAGGGACCCAACGAAACTTTAATTTTCTTGGGGTGTACAGGCCCCACCTCATTGTCTCCTGAGGGGTACAGCCATGTCTCCATGGGGTCCACTTGTAATTCCAGGTAAGGCAATGAAGTGGGGCAGGTGCATGTGCATCTCCTGATAGAGCAGGACTCCAGTGTTTGTGGGGGAAAATAAAGAGAAATTTCAACAAAAAAAAGATTGCACCCTCTGATTCAATAAGCTAAAATTATTTTATACTTTATCAGCACTGTTTTATAATATTTTAAAAGTAACATTGTAACAATAGAGTCACCATACACATAACTCATTCTACAAGTGTAAATACACTATCCCCATGCAAATAGACAAGATAACATATAGTGAAATTCAGTATCTGAAAAATTTGTCACTGACAAGGATTTTTCCAACTCACAAAAGGGGATTCATGTCCACGTGAGTCACAGGCAAGGATTTTGCATGCTCATGAACTAGCACCGGAACGCAATTTGTTGCTTTTGTAAAATGTTGGGAAACATGTTAAACAATGACTTATAGAGCACCCAGATGTTATACAAAAGCCTGATCAATCAATTGGCTTAATTTTAAACCTGTTTTTATCTTAAAACAAACAAATTATTTCCCACTCTCATTTTTTGCATTAAACTCATGGTCAAGGATTTTGTCACCTCACGAAAGGGGATCCATGTCTGCACGAGTCACGGTCAAGGAATTTGCATGCTCACAAATGAAGATCATAAAAAATATTTTTTTTGTTAAATGTAGAAACAAATGGCACAATGACTTATATGGCACCCAGATGTTACACAAAAAAACATATTCTATCACTTATCTTAATTTTTCACCTGTTTTTATTTCAAAAAATAAACATTTATTTTCCAGTCTCATTTTTCACGTTAGTCTCATGGTCAAGGATTTTGTCAGCTTGCAAAAGGGGATCCATGTCTGCACGAGTCGTGGTCAAGGATTTTGAATGCTTGCAGATGAGGATCTCTCATTCTTTTTTGTTAAATGTTTGAAAAAACATGAAACAATGACTTATGCAGCACTCAGATCTTATGCAAGACCATATAAAATAAATTATCTTAATTTTAAACATGTTTTAATAATAATAAAAAAACATTATTTCCAACTCCTGTTCTCTGCGATAATCTCACAGTCAAGGATTTTGTCAAATCACAAAAGGGAATCTTTGTCTGCATGAGTCACAGACAAGGGTGTTGCATGATCATAAATGAGGCAGGCTAATTTATTTTGTGTGAAATGTTTGAAAAAACATGAAACAATGACTTATGCATCACCCAGATCTTACACAAGACCATATAAAATCAATTATCTTCATTTGAAATATTTTTTTATTTAAAAGACATGTATTTTCAACTCTCACTCTCCATGATAATCTCGCGATTAAGGATTTTGTCAGCTCATGAAAGGGGATCCATGTCCACATGAGTCGCTGTCAAGGGTTTTGCAAGCTCGTGAAAGAGTATTCAAAAAAGAACAGGAAATGAGCTTTCTAGACTAATGGAAATGCAAAAACAGCAGGAGGTTGGCCATCTTGGATTTTACACTCCAGTAGCATGAATTACCAGTAAAATTGTAAGTAAACTTTTAAAACATTACACTTTTTAAATAGTTAGAACTAGATGTATGAGAACCAAATTAATAGATATAAAAATTGGAATTTGTGCTCATTTAAATGCTGTTCTCTGTAATTCTGTGCTACTTATCATTCAGGCTAAAAAAGCAGTTTAAAGCAAACATGTATCATAGTTTTACTATGATACAGTTTTTTCCTCTTCATGCACAACACAGAAAACACCAGCACTTACTCTTTTAACAAATGGAAGGTTCTGTATAAAAAGATAAATAAAAATTGAATTGAGTGCTCTAGCAGATTATCAGTTTCCTAACTTAGCATAATGTGGCATTTTCAAACTACTGCACTTTAAAGAGCACCATGCCAAAACTGCTTCTAGTTTTGCATTTTCTCTTAAGCCACTATAACACTGAAAACAGATGCAGAACTTCAGTAAATTTTAAGAGTTCATTAAACAAACTGAAAGTTGTGCATGAAATCAACATTGTGGTGCTTATGCTCCTAGATCATCTTTATTACAAACCTATGCAGTGGTGTATTTTTAAAATCACAGAATTTCTGAGAACCACACCTAAACAGTCTAGCCCATCAACTATTTTACTAATTTTTTCCATGAATGTAATCACACAATAGCAATTAAACTAACCATGACTAGGAAAAATGTTATCACAGACAAACTTCTGTTAAATATTTTAAATCATAAAGTTCCAACCTGTTTCAAGCATCATTTAACTAAGCATGAGTAGAATTGTTCATACCACTTAGAATGCCAGTTCAAAAAGACAGGGAACACAGGGACAGTGTCAGAGTATAGGGATTAGCAGTGACCAATAGAAATGTTCCATGTTGGCATGTCACAACATATGGCCAGTCAAGCATCACCCTTATCCCACCAAAATAAAAAAAATGTTTAATAAACACAAGGCAAACAGAAAACAATTTTGTAGACACAACAAGATGCAGTAAGTGCTGTCAACCAACGGTATGTATCCACACTCTATGTTACTACATGAGATACCTTTTTTTCACTGTTACAGCTTTATTCAGTGCTAATAGTAATCATTTGCTTCAGGACTGTTTAGAGACAGACACATTATTGAGACTGCTGCCTGTGTCAGAATAATGCTTCATATTCAGAATGGCAGAAAGCTTCAGAGTCAGTGCTTGGATTGTGGGGAGCAGCCTGGTATAAAGGGCAGCTGCATTTAGTAGAGCAAGCTATTTTGGCAATAAGTTGCAGCTACCAAATTGTGATGTGTAATGGTTTGGCAAGGGTGGCATGAGACAGGAGCAGCTCATGCCAACTGCTGCTGGTTGCTCATGCAAAATACTGGAAACACACCCTGAACCAGACATACTCATCATCCATCAAAAAGGGCAGTAGATTTCATTGAGGTTGCACAGTCTGATTTGCAGTCTCTTATGGAGATGTCTCCTGCTTATAAAATTCTGTATCCAGATATTACACAGCAGATGATCTGGAGAGGTGAGGAATACTGTCCTGGGCTTGAAAGATCATGTTGTAAAGTAAACATCCAAATATCTGGATTCCTATGTGTTATGGGAATGTACACTATACCCCACCCCCAAATTTGTCATTTTAAACACTGGCTATACCTAAAAGATGGTGTGCATCTCTCAAATGCTGGCAACATATATTTTGTTGGGGACCTCCGAGATGGCATTCTGGCACTTCTCTGAATGTGCACCTCTATGTATCTGCAGTACATAGTATCTGAAATAACCAAATGGCTCTTTTAAGAGCCACACAAACTTTGGTCAAAAAATAGACAAACTTTACATCCACAATACAAACTGAAACAGATATAATTTCATCTTATGGAACAGTATCTCTGTTGTAATCAGTGCACATACAGAAAATAAATCATTGTTGCATTTAGATTTGTAATCACAATAATTACCTCAGAGTCAGTCATTTCATTTCAATTAACAACCAACTGGTGTGGGTGCCCCTCTGCTGCACCTCCAGCCACCCCCCCACCAGCTGATCACTAATGTGTGGTAAATGACTGTGTCTTCGGGCATCACTACTTGAAATGTGCTTATTATGGGTATGGGGGAGTACTGTAGCATTAGTGTGTGTGTGTGCATGCGCGCACGCGTGTGTGTGGGGGGGGTGATGACAGGATTTATCCATGGGTGGTGTGGTTTACTCACACAGCACAGTCAACTGAGGAAACCTCACCTGAAGTGGTTCAATCTTACCATTAACCACATCATAATGTGGCATATTTTATAATACTGTATGTGTGAAACTTCTGTGTGTGGGGTGTGGAGGAGGGAGGAGGGGTGTTATGTGTTTCTATGTGAGGTAAACTGTGGGGTAGGTACAGTTGTATTATTGGAAATGTTGTATATGTTGCTTAAAGATGTAATATTAATCATGTCATCTTTCTCTCATTTTATTGCAGAGAACACCTTAAACATAAAAACAAACAGTGAAAAAATGCCAAAAACTTGATCTGAAATTGATGTGCTGGCCCTCATTCAGTCATTTAAGTGTTATGTTACCCCTACTATTGTGATGAGGGTCTCTTCTTGTCATGAACCTGGGCAAAGGTAAAAAGAAACATGTCTATATTGTATCTGAAGTAAATGTTTTTTACACACATATGTACTGTTTGTGTAAAGACCATCTCCTGCTTAGGTAGCTTTAACAATTAACAATGTGTGAATTGCATTACGCCATATGCAGAGCTGCCATAATTCTATCTCTACAGAAAATGTGAGTCAAGCACAATGGGTCTCTACAGTGTTACCTGGCAAGTCAGCAAGTAGATAGCAGTGTATGCTGCATCAAGTGAACAGATGTACACTCAATAAACATGTGAAGTGGCTTGGGGGGAGGACAGCAAGAGGGAATGCATATGGGATAGAATACGATAGGCAGCCGTTGTACTGTAGTGAGTGGAGAAGTTGAAGCTCCATGTGTGGGTGGGTGGGGGAGGGTTGAGGCTGTGTGGCACAGCACCACTGCATAAAAAAAAATAACGGGTCAGCCTCAGGCACTGTGTCTATGATTGACACTAACTTGCATTATCGAAATTAATTTAATGGAACTGAACAATTGTTATAACAGTCATTACTAGTTACTGGGTAGCATAATTATATGGGGCCACATATATATATATATATATATATATATATATGGTAGCACGGTAGTGCTACCATAGTTAGGGTTGAGGAGCCATTTACATGTTAAACCCAAAATTGTGCACCTCAATAACTTTGCAACCATTCAACGGATTTGCCTGAAATTTGGAATACACAATCAAGACCCACATGCCTTGGGATCTGCCAAGTTTTGTTCAAGTCAGATGTACGGCTGTGGAATTATTAAGTATGATCTGATCTGTGCGTGCATTTACGCCTTTTCTGGAATTCTATGGTCGCACCTACAGGTTGAACAGTTTGAGTGACTGGTCTGACATCTTCTGGGAATGTGCGGCCAGGATCCCTGATGTGCCTTTTGATGATTTCATGAAAAAATATTGAACGGTTCAAAAGTTATTCAAAAAACAAATTCTCATTATAAGTCAATGGGAAAAGTTAACAAAAAGTTCGACAGTGTCGCAAATGCAGTTTTTACTTTCATAAATGGCTCTTTTACTTTCGCAAATCTGCCATTTTGTTTTCAGTTAGCAATCAGAAAAATGCTTGGCATTTAAATTTGGGACCCTCTAGCAACCTAATTATTTTTGTATTCACCTAGTCGGACCCTGAGGATGCTAGCCATGTCTTTATTTTGGCGTGAAACACCCCAGAAATATGTTTTTCATATTTCTGGAAAAAGTACTTTTGCAAAGTACTGTCGAACATGCGACATTGTCGAATGACTTTGTGAAAGCTTTTGCAAACTTCAACAGTACTTCCCAGGGTGTGTGAAAATAACAGCAATTCTTTGGCAGTGTGCTGCAAAAGAATGGTTAGGTGTTTTGGGCTGAAATTTGGAGGGAATACAGCCTATATATCACAGATGTGCCTTTCTCTGTTTTGCTGAAAAATATTACATGATGGCAAAGTAACAGCATTCCAAAGTTGATGCTTTTTACCATAGGATAACATTACGGTGGTCGACGCATTACAGGAATCCTTTGGTACCGTGCTGCTAGATAACAGTTTGCTCTTTTTTCCTGAAATTTGGAGGTGAGACAGCCAATATCCCACAGATGTGCCTTTTAGTGGTTTGGTTAAATAATATTACAGGAAGCCAAAGTTATGGCACTCCGAACTTCTCTTTTTTTCCCATAGGATAACATTATGGCGTTTGCCACGCCTTTCAGGGCCCGTATCTCAGAAACGGTTCGAGATACAGACTTTTCATTAAAAAACTGCTAAGCCCCTTCCTGGACTAAGTACAAAACTAGCCAGGAAAATGATAATTTATATGACTTTTAAATTTTTTTTCTATGTCATACGGTTCCTGAGATATAAGCAATTAAGTATTCCAAGTCCTCACTTCTGTTCCAAGAGTCATTATTTTGCATACATTGTTTGCACTCACTGTCTTTGTCTATGCAGCTTTTGGGGAAAACCAGACTGTGTGCTTACATTACTGTTATGATAACTGTTTCCATTTATGGTTCCGTACCTGTTTCACTTAGTGTTCACCTCTACACCACCATGTGCGTTACCCTTTCCGTTTTCATTTGTGGTTCCATTTGCATTGTTTTTAACATTTGTGTCTACAGTACTGTTTCTGTTTTGCCATGTGCATTACGATTTTTGTTTGCGGACACAATGTTGCTATGTGAGAAGACATCACACTGCGAGAGCACGGGGCCTGCAGGGCCCCACACTTCCACTGCTGCATTGTGTGGTGGGAGCGCGGGGCCCCCACCGCTCCATTACATTCAGCATTTCTCAATATCATTCTCAAAAAGAAGGGAAATTAGAGGCAAATAACTCCATTTATTGCATAGGTTAGGGTTGTTACACAGTGACAAAAGTGAGATAAATCAATGTTAGGGTTTAAACCCCCTTTGCACCTCTCCAGCCCACCCCGCTGCATCAGGCCCTGCACTCCCGCTGCCGCATTACATTGACTATTTCTCATTATCATTCTCAAAGAGAAGGGAAATTAGAGGCAAATAACTCCATTTACTGAATCAGTTAGTGCTGTTACACAGTGACAAAAGTGAGGAAATCCAATGTTATGGTTGAAACCCCCTTTGAAACCCTGCAGCCCACTCTGCCGCATTACGTGGTGTGAGCTTGGCCCTGTGCTGCCACTGCTGCATTGTTTTCACTATTTGTTTTGTTATGATTGTCAAGAAGGAGGCAAATTAGGGGTAAAACACTCCATTTACTACATCACTTAGGGTTGTTCCACAATGGCAAAAGTGAGGAAATTTGATGTTAGGGTTTAAACCCCATTTGCACCACTTCAGCCACCCCACCACATTATGTGGCAGGAATGCAGGGCCCCGCCACTGCATTATATTCACTATTTCTCATTATCATTCTCTAAAAGAAGGGAAATTAGAGGTAAAAAACTATGTTTGCTGCATCAATTAGGGTTGTTCCACAGCAGCAAAATCGAGGAAATTTGATGTTAGGGTTGAATGCTCCTTGGTACACCTCCAGCCCACCCCGCTGCATTACGTGGTGGGCGTGCGGGGCCCACGGGCCCTGTGCTCATATCACTAGTACATTTTGCATTTCACAGTACTGTATATGTTTCTGTTTTGTGTGGTGGGAGCGTGGGGTTGGAATATCCCTGTGCTCCCGCTGCTGTTTCACAATTTAGTATATTTGTTAACATTTGGGTCTACAGTACTGTTTCTGTTTTGCTTTGCATCACCATGTGCATTACGATTTGCATTTGCAGGCACAATGTCACTATGTGAGAAGACATCACATGGCAGGAGGGCCCCGCATTTCTGCTGCTGCATGATGTGGTGGGAGCATGGGGTATTTAACAGTACGGTATATGTTTGTGTTTTGTGTAGTGGGAGCATGGGGTTGGAAGGGCCCTGTGCTCCAACTGCTGTTTCACATTTACTGTATTTCAGTACTGTTGATGTTAGTGTTTTGTGTTGTAGGAGCATGGGGCCTGAAGGGAATCACACTAATGTCACTCTATTACATTCAGTATTCTTCAGAACTGTTTATCTTTGTGTTTTGATTTGTGCTGCCATATGCATTTACATTTCTGTTTGGTGCTACTGTTCTAGTATGTGTGAAGACATGACATTGCACATATTCCTCCTGAACAACACAGAGAGAGAGACACAGATGGATGTGGGGGAGAGCCATGGTAACAGGAACAATCACAGACTTGCTGTATGTTGAGTGAAGAGCCAGAGGCAAAGAAGGATGGTGCAGATCAGTTGTACAACTTCCTGATTACAGGTAAAGTGTAGTTAGCATTGTTGTCACTTGAACGGCTTCAGCCAGGTAATGTCTCTTCAAACTGCAACACCAGGTACTGGATACTTAGTAGAGATGCACAGGACAGCTGAGTGTATGGACATCAATGGTAGACATCAGTGATTTCAGGGACACTCAAGTTAGGACAGTTAGTGTTTGTGTTGGCTGACACAGGTAATAACCCCCTACCCAAAATTTTGTACTGCATCATGAGTGCCGATACAGCAAGAATGAGGCAAGCAATATCAATGGTAGAGTTCTGTAATTGTTGATACACACAACTTAGCACAGTTAGGATTGCTATGGATTCACACAGGCAATTTACACACGCATACCAGTTACTGATACTGATTGTACAGTCACAACTGCATGTGCTTAGGTTGAGTGTCACACAGCTCTCTAGACCAGGTATTGCACTCTGACTGTAGACTGACAGTAGATGTAAGTGTGGTACATGGTAGTTAACTTAGTTAGGAATCACAGGAGATCTGTAACTCAGTGTATGAACACCTAGCCCACATATTGTACACTGGGTTGACAGTACAGAACAGAAACAAACATGGAGGTTAACATTGTGATGGAGAACTGCTGCATCCTAAGTAAACAGCCACAGGAAATGATACGCAATGTACATCAGTTGTACAGCTCTCTGATTACAGGAATAGTCCAGTTAGCACAGTTGCCACTTGAATGGATTCAGGTAGGCAATGTGTTTACAAATGTGACGTTAGTTACTACCTTAGTTACTACATTTTAAGTGGAGATAAAGAACACAAGTTAGGGAATGTACATGTCAGTCCACATACACAACACAGGTGAGTATTTGTACATGACTGGCACACATCACTGATTTCCGGTAAATTGAAGTTAACTAAGTTAGGATTTGCATGGATTTAGGCAGCTACAGCTGCTGCACCTCTCAAAATTTATAGTGCATTATGACTGGTTATCTATAAGAACCATAGGGTGCTGGAGATCTATGGCACACCTCTGTAATTGTAGGTACAGTGAAGTTACCACAGTTAGCAGTTGCAGAATCTGAGCCAGGGAACTGAAGTAGACATATCAGTGACTGAATCCTAAGTGTATAGTCACAGATGCATACTGTTAGGTACTGATGTGTGGCACCTTGCTACAGTAATTACTACATGCCGAATGTAGAGGCACAGAGAAAGTAAGTGCATTGTAGATTTTTTTACACTCATAGCAATTATGGGAAGTGTGACATGCAATGTGCCACATTGTAGCCTATGTTGTGGATACTGAGTGGACAACATAGCAACCAAAGAAATTCATGGACACATAGTTGTGGTATTATTTGTTGCAGTTGATTTGCATGCTTACTTGCTTAACTGTTATGTTCTAATGTCGTTATGCTATTTTAAGTAAAGACTTGACACAGGTGGTTATGATTTAAAAAGATTTATTGCCAATTGGTTAAACTGAAAAAGGCCCAATTATGACTGTATTTTTTTACAAAATCAGTCTCACAGTACAATCTTTGTATGTGTGTAATCATCGCTTGGAATATATGTAAATATGTCACATCTATAGTGACTAGATTATATGAATTGGAGCAAGTATGTGATATTGTAATACAGTATAGAAAGAAGGTAGCATAAGAAGCAAATTTGTTCTATTTATTATGATTGTGTTACAGGGCACACATCTTGAGGTTAAGTGTTTGCTGTCCCTGCAGTGTTCTCCCATCTTTTGTTGGCGGGGTTGTTATCTACCTTCTATGCATATACCTGGTTCTTTAATAGCTGGTTACTGTCTTTAATCAGGTTTTCTGTGTTTACAGTGACGTTTAAGTGTTCACTACTCTTTGTGGGAGGAAGTGCTTTCTGACATTCCTGCTGAACTTGTGACACTCAAGCTGAACCTGTGGCTACATAGATACATAGATACATAGACAGTGTCGGCAGATAAGGGCCTATGGCCCACCCAGTCTGCCCATTTAAGTTTGTAAGTTCAGTTTATGTTTTCCAGGAAGTCTGTTGCCCCTTAACCCTGACCTCCAGAATTCCTTTATGTCTATCCCATGCATTCTTAAATCCCATGATTGTTTCAGCCCCCACCACTTCCTCTGGCAGGGTGTTCCACTTGTCCACCACCCGTTCTGTGAAGAAATTCTTCCTCACGTTTCCTCTGAATCATCCTCCCTCCAACTTCATCCCATGCCCTCTAGTCCTGGAACATCTTTTTCACTTAAAAAAAGTGCATTCCTGCACCCTGTTCCTCCCTGTAAGATACTTGTATGTCTCTATCATATCCCCTCTCTCCCTCCTCTCCTCCAGGGAGTACATGTTCAGTGCCTTCAACCTGTCCTCATAGGACTTGTGATGCAATCCATGCACCATCTTTGTTGCCCTCCTCTGAACCTTCTCTACCCTATGTCCTTACGTAGGTAAGGTCTCCAGAACTGCACAGTGTACTCCAGGTGCGGCCTCACTAGTGTCTTGTATGAGTGGAATTATGCCTCCTCCTGCTGGTGATGCCCCTGCCTATGCATCCCAGCATCCCTATTTGCTTTACCTGCTGCCTTGTCACACTGTTTCCCTGCCTTGAGGTCATCAGAGATGATAACTCCAAGATCCCTTTCCTGCTAGGTGCATGCTATATCCTCACCCCCCCAACTGATATATTGTGCCAGGGTTTTTGTGCCCCATATGCATTATCTTGCACTTCCTTGCATTGAATTTCAACTGCCAAACCCCTGACCAAGTTTCTGCAGGTCCCTTCTCATTCTGTCTACACCCTCTGGTGTGTCTACTCTGTTACAGAGCTTTGTGTCATCAGTGAGCAGTGAAATTCTGTCTTCTAGGTCCTGCGCAATGTCACTGATGAAGATATTGAATAGTACCAGTCCCAGCACTGATCCCTGTGGTACCCCACTGGTCACTCTTCCCTCTGTGGAGTGACAGCCATTTACCACCACCCTCTGTGTCCTGCTGCCCAGCCAGTTACCTACCCACCACACTACTGTCCTGCCCACACCCATATTCCCCAGTTTGTGCAATAGTCTTCTATGTGGCACAGTGTCAAAGGCCTTGCTGAAGTCCAGATAGGCCATGTCACTGCCCTCCCCTGATCCACCTCCTAGTCACCCAGTCAAAAATTCAATGAGGTTGGTCTGACATGACCTTCCCTGGTGAAACCATGCTGCCTTGGGTCCTGTAGTCCATTGACAACCAGATGTTCCACCAATCTCTCCTTCAGTAGTGCTTCCATGATCTTCCCCACTACCAAGGTGAGGCTGACTGGTCTGTAGTTCCACTTCCTCTTTGTTCCCACTTTTGTATAAGGGGACTACATCTGCTATCCTCCAGTCTTTGGGTACCTCCCTGTTTCTAGTGATCGGCTAAACAGGATAGCAAGAGGTTCAGCCACCACCTCTCTTAGTTCTTTAAGGACCCTGGGGTGCACCCATCTGGCCCCATTGCTTTATCAACTCTTATTACTTCCAGTTCCTTCAGGACCCTTTCTCGTGTAAAGGGACTTGCGTCCATTTCTGTACCATTCTCACCCCTTGTACTCCATTCAGACCCATTACCCTCCTCTTCCTCAGTAAAGACTGAGCAGAAATACCTGTTCAATATGTCAGCTTTACTGTTGTCATCCTCCACACAGCCCCCATCCTCCCCCTTCAGTCTCACTATCCCTCCCTTTGCCTTTCTTTTTTCACTTATGTACCTGTAAAAGGTTTTGTCCCCTCTACCCACTGATTTTGCAATGTGTTCTTCTGTCTGAGCTTTGGCTTCCCTTACTGACCTCCCTGCCTCCCTTTGCTTCTCCTGGTACTTCTCCCTATCCCCTTCTGCCTGTGTCTTTTTGTATTGCCTGAATGCAATCTTTTTGGCTTTCACTTTCTTTGCTACCTCTTTGGAAAACCATAATGGTGTCCTCTTCCTTTTCCTCTTGCTAACCTGCTTAATACATAATTCTGTTGCTCTTGTAATCCCCATTTTAAATACTTCCCACTGTTCCTCAACCCTGATTCCTGCCCCATTCCCTTAATGCCTCTTTCAAGTATCTCCCATTTTCTCAAAGTTTGCCCCCTAAAATCCAGGATCGTGTTTTTGTGTGGTTTGGTTCTGCTCTTTCTGTGATTTCAAACCACAGTGACTGGTGGTCACTGTTCTTCAGGTGCTCCCCACTCTTACCCCCATCACACTGTCCCTGTTTGTGAGCACAAGGTCCAGTATTGCCTTCTGCCGAGTTGGTTCCATGACCAGTTGCTTGGGAAGGCACCCTGAAGGGAGTCCAGGAAAATCTGCTTCTAGTTGATGCTGCTGCTGGGATGCGCCAGTCCACGCCTGGAATATTGAAGTCTCCAACCAGTACTACCTCACTTGTCTGCCATCCTGGATGGCTAGCATCAGCTCCCTATCTGTTTCTTCCTCCTGGGCTGGTGGTCTATAGACCACACCTGTGTGATGGCTGGGCCCATTTTCCTTTCCAGCTTAACCCACAGTATCTCTCCCCATTTTGTTCCTCCTGGATCTCTGTGGCCCTTATGTCATTTTCACATACAGTGCCACCTCCTCCCTTCCTGCCTGCCCTGTCTCTTCTGAATATGTTGTAGTCAGGTATGGCCAACTCCCAGTCATGGTTATCATTACACCAGGTTTCAGTGATGGCCACAATGTCCAGGTCTGACTGCACCATGACAGCCTCCAGGTCTTCCATCTTGTTGCTAAGGCTCCTGGCATTTGCACACATGACTTTCCATGATTTGACCTCCCTAGACTGTTTCTCTGTTCTACTCCAGCCCCTTCCTTGGTTGTCCTTTATCCCTAGTTCACCTTGCTGTCTGCCATTCTGCTGAATTTTGCCCCTATTCTGCCTATCCACCTCCTGGGCGCTAATCTCCATCTTTTGCACTTGGCTAACCTCCACATCCTTTCCTTCCATTTCTCTGGGTACCTCTATTTGGTTGTCCCTGTTTGGCAGTGTGGCATATGAGTTCTTGAGTGGAATAGGCTCTTCATTGTTTATTTTCTACTGAGCTTGAAGACACTTTGGTTAAGAATATTATCTGTTTTTAAACTAGTTGAATATTCTAATTATGTGTCATCCATTACTTGTGTCCTATATTAATAAAGGTATGTCAGGAGCTTCTAGACAGTGATTACACACATGAAACAGAAATGTTTAGTTGTTATTGTGTGACTGATAATGTGGATGTTCCTGGGGTGGGCGAAAAACCATATGCTAAGTGTTAAAGTAATAGAATATAAAAAAAAAATCTGATTTCAGTGACATTAGATTACTGGCATGTTTAGTTAAATATTTAATGATATGTCACTGACTAGTCACATGTGGAAAATTCCCACCCGACCCCTCAATAGAGGCGATCATAAATATTGTCAGGAACAGGTATGAAGTACGCTGTGATCAGTAACAGTGTCTGATTTACAACTGTCAACATTGTTTACATAGGCTAGAAATACTTGTATGACAAGTACAAAAAAAGTGATATTATTACAGGAACAAAAAAGCATGGTGCATTGAACTTAAACAGTATACTACTGTATTATATGTTAAAATTAATTTGTACTTTACTCCTATAGTAATACTTTTAGTAGAACAATAAAAGTAGTTATCAACAATGACAAGGTGGAATAAGATTGCAAATATTATTTACAAGTAATTACAAAGCCATGGCAAATTCAGTAAATGGAAAGATGCAATCATTCGTTATTTACACTTGCTTCATTTAACGTGTTGTATAATGAATAAAGACTGTTATTTGTACATATGTACAGTATCAGTATTACAAGTAAAGGAGGCATAGTTCAACACTGTTGCATGGTGAGCGAATGATGTTGTTGTCTGCATGTCAACAGTTAATAGACAAAAACAAGTGGTGATAGACAACTTGTGGCAGACTGCACTGTTTGGTGAATGAGACGTGTTGCTCAGTTATTTACAATGGTAACTGAGAACGTGTCTTTATCTGCAGAGAGTAACAGTTTCAAACTGGCAGCAACTTGTTGTTATGTATGGGTATGATACAGTAACAATAAAATATATGTACATAAGAGGAGAGCAGTAAGGCCTCTGTTTTGAGATGTACAATCTTTGATAGACATGTAAGCATGGCTTCTCTAGTAACTGTGAACACTGTTGGCGCCGATTGAAGCCACTACAACAATTTCCATGTTGTCACTGATCCATGCATGATCTTAGATGTCATAGTGCATGAAATGTGTCTGCCAGTAAAGCATTTTGTTGAAATGCTATGGTTTATTGAGAGTCGTAGATTGGAAACAATTGTACTGACCTACGACTGTTTCTGTCACAAAGTAGTTCTTTTAAAAATGCAACATGCTCTGTCCTATTCTTCTGAAATATGAAGGTCATCATAATTCTTCAATATTAGAAGATATGCATTTTTTAAGCGTCGTGGCAGTCTCTGTTTAAAACTGCTTGTAGAGTCGTCACACTCTACCAATCCAGTTCTGTACCTTAGTAAGCAGGTGTAATGGCCAGAATGCATGGATTGGCCATGGTGATAGATAATACTATGAGTGTCAAATATTGATTGGTTAAAGACTATTCTACCAGCTGTGTAACCTGTGATAGGAGTGCCAACTCTGAGCCAGTTGGAGTCAAACCTGTGCAACATAAGCAACAGATATTGAGATGAACTCCTGAGATGTATGGACTGAGTGCATCTGCCTCCACACCTTTTACAGGAGTGACCACATTGAGCATTGGTGAATAACTGTTGGAATTTGACACTTTTGGCTTGAGGGACAAAAAGAGTAATCCACAGCATGTCTTCTGTGGTTTCACGCTGTGAATGGCCACATGAAACACATACATATTTGGTTACATATGACACTGTGAAGTAGTGGCGCATTGGGGTGCTGTCTTCATCCAAGTTGTTTATGACAGCCATCATAAACTCACTAGTGTCTTGCTGTAAGTCAGCAGCAAATGTACTACATCTGTCATATGTATCTAACAGCTGTCAAAGTGGTGTTAATGACTGTACATTGTGAGACTGGTCAGAAACCATGTTGATTATCTGTTTCAATGCCTTTGATAGGGCATTGTCTTGTGAAGCAGATATTGCCTGCACAAAGTATAGCATGTGTAGAAAAACTTGCATAGCAGAGTTAGCACAGCAGTTCACTCTACTGCTGTTGTCAAACACTGGCACAATGGCTACAGCAACTGATTTCTGACGAATTGCTGGCTGTGAATGTTTACTTTAAGTTGTGACCTTAATTAAACTATTTTGAGTTGAATCACTTCTGGAAGCTTGTGGCTGTTTGTTGACACCTGTAGATTTGACTGTATGATGTGAGACAGCCAGATATGTAGGCAGTGGTATTAAAGACATTTGTGGTTGATGCAGAGTACGTAACTTGTTGTACTCAAGAATACATTGCTTGTCAGCTCGTATTTTCTGAGGTGCATGAGTTATAATGTGCAACCCAGAAAGACTGTGGACACATGAAAGTGCCACGTAGCTCATGCCATCCTTGAAAATGTCTGTACCTATGTCCACCATTGCTGAATCCAAACTCAAGCCCTGAGATTTGTGAATGGACACAGCATATGCAGCACATAATGGAAATTGTTTCCTGTTTACATAGATATCCTTAAATACCTTGAATTTTATGCAGGTGCATCAATTAAAATAATCTAGTCTTATAAGCTTTTTATCACATAAGGTATTAACATTGTAACAGTTGCATTTTGTTTCTGTTATATTGTCTTGCATATCTTTTTCAGTATAGCATCTAGATGTTGTTTCGTATCATTTTTAATGTTAAGGTTTTGACAATTTGTATTATTCAGATATGTAGACATAGCTGATGCTGTCACACTACTTGTAACACAATGACTTTATTAATGCTCTGTCTGTCAATTAGTGCCACATTGCTAAGTCAAGGTAGCACACTTAGTCGAAGTTAGTGCATATGTATGTTTACATGTGACATTGTTAAGGTTGGCATTTTAACACAACTGTTAATTAAATTACACAGCTGTCATTTCTGCTTGTGAGATGCTTTTTATGTAGCTGCAGTGACCATCGTTACAGATGTTGTGTTAAAACACTGTTCAGAGTGTCTTGTTATGACAGTTACACTGTTCATGAGTAGAGGTGTGGAAATGAGTATGTCTAAAATTTAGTAGTGATAGTCTGTTTTATGACTGTTTATGTGAGTGTGCGTATGGACTTCACTAGACACATTTGTAAGTTGGTATGTTTGTAGTATCTCCATGTCAGCTTGGGAACATTGCATTTATGTCCTAAGAGAACATTGCTGGAAATTAGTTGTCAATGGTGCATACAAATGACTGCTTTGTGAGGGTGCTTAGCAGATGGGAAACAATGCATTACTACAAGTCTGTTGCTCTGTGACGTTGTCACTGAAGATTACCACCTGTTTTGTGGGTGTGTTTACAAAGTTACAATACTATGCGTGTCCACTTGTGATAGTCCCAATGCTGTGTAGCAGTGTTCAGCATCAAAAATGTGTTACTTTTGTCATTAAGCATCAAATTGTGGTAAAAATAGACAATTTGGGAAAAAATACTGTCAAATGCACGAAAGTGTCACAAATAGTAGTGTCGTGCATTTGACAGTGTCGAAATGTTACTTTTGTGCATTCCACAGTATGTCAATAAATATTGTCGAACTTCGAAAGTTTCGCAAAAGTTACTTTTGTGCATTTGAAAGTGTCACAAAAAGTACTTTTGTGCATTCGACACTGTCACAAATTACTTTCAGGTGTTCGACAGTTTCACAAATTTCCAAGTTTGGGAGTGGCAAATGCATTCATTATCAAATCAGATCTCATTGTATTTGACTGACAGCTTGCTCTACCAATGCAATGCAAGATTTGTCAGGCCACGTGAGACAACCAATCAGAGATGGACAACACTGAGGAAGAAGGCAACAGCAGCCATCTTAGTACTAACTGAGAGACAGCATTATTCAAAACTGTAAGTACTGTATATTTTAAAAAACATTTTTCTAGTATTAAAAAAGTGTTAGCAACATGTTAATACCATTAATCAAAACATTTTTTACTGCTGTATTTGATAATGTTACTTGTAATAATCTAAGTTGTTGTATCTAAGTTGTTGTATTATTTAGATAAAACTGTTTAAAGTCAGATAGTAATTTAGTACTAACTTGTACAGATATAGCTGCAAATAGAGAGAGATAGTAAGCTGCACGTGGACCCATAACAGAAGAGGGAACCAATCAGACATGGCTGTGTGGTTGTAATTGTTTAAAACCGCCTATGAAAAGGATGCATTTTTCCCACCTCTCAATGTTTGCAAGTGTTAGCAGTAGCAGAGGTCTAGTAATAGTCAGTGCATAGCATACATTGGTTAATGAAGCCAGAGCACTAGCCAATGATTTGTTTTATTTGTGTGTTATTAATTAGCCCAGTGAAGCTGGCTTGAACTAATGAGGAAAAACATCAGTTTGACTGTCACAACAGCCTAGCTACTGCAGGGTGAACACTGACTTTTTTGGTAGCTTTCTGTTCACTTCTGAGTTTACAAACTGAGAATGGCAGAAAATAGCAAAAGGACTTTGTGGATAGTTGGAAGCAGCATCGTGAGACGAGTGTCTGAGTATGCTCACAGTAGTGATTTTGGGAGAAACCTGCAGCTCCCAAATTGCTCTGTGAAATGGTTTGTAGGGTTGGAATGAGGTGGGAGCACCTCATGCCAACCATGCAGAGACTTTTGTGTACTCAGCCTCATCCTGACATATTGCTGATACATCTCGGATGCAAGGATTTGGGCACCAAACGCTGGGTAGATTTAGTAACAGAAGCAAAATTGGACCTTGCTTCTATTATGAGTATGTTGCCTGCCTATATTATCATATTTTCAGATATCACAGAGCATTCTACGCATGCATGGAATGTAGTCCATACATCCCCCAGAAATTAAGTATTGTTATGATTGGCTGTACGTACCAGATGGTATACATTTCTCGCATGCTGACAATTGCCATTTCCTGGGAGACCTTCGAGATGCAATCCTAAAAGTCCTCTAAAAATGTCAGTCTGTTTGATCAAATATCAAAGTGTTAACAAAGGTTCTTTTCAGAACCAAGAAAATGTGGTCAAAAAACAGGTCAACTGCATTCATCAGTCACACACATGTAACACATGGGTTGGGAATGTTTAGATTGTGCCATGCTGTGTTATAGCACTGGGGAAAGTTGAATAGCAATGCAGTATGTTGTTGTTAGTACACAATTTCATGATGTAGTGGTTTGATTAGAATTGTTATATGTTTCAGTCTGTAAGGCACATTGAACATGTTGCTGTGGCACTGCACAACTGTAGGTGGGCAGAGAGGAATAGGGGTGTCACAACAGTGAAGATTAGTGGTGGTAGGCTTACGCATTGCACTATTTAGTACTATATGTGCAAATGGAACAATTATACAGCAAGGCATAAACACAGGTATTTTGCATATTTTAAGACATTATTGGTATGCAGGTGTCCTCTTTATTAGTGAATTGTTGCTTGTATTGAGTGACTCAGGATCTGTTGTCTACTAATGCCCCCCCCAGCAGCTTTCTGGTAATGTATTACAGCATTTTTTTTTTCTTTTTATGTTGCCATGCTTGCGCAACAAATATCTTCCGAAAGTGTGGTGAGTTGAAGGCGCGGTCACTGTTTGGCGAATGCAGGCCATGCACCAGTAGGTGCGTCCTGTATTGCCCAATTAGCCTGCATACCAGTGCAACACTATGCAACCATAATGGGGTGAACACATCTAAGGAAAGATCCACTGCAATCCTAGCAAAGCTCATCAGAATCAGTGGTCCTTTTCTTGCTGTGTTGCCAACATTATGTGGATGGTTGGCGAGTGGGCGTTCGCTTAACGTCTGCCAACTTTGGTGTTGGTTTAACCCTCCCACTGTCTTTGTGTGGCAACGGGAGAGCCCACTCCCTGTTGGCATCCCCCCCATTGTTGTTCAAGACATATTACTAAAATTACAGTGACATTGTTCATGAACATAGGTCCTAAAAGGGTTGTGTTGAGAATTTGCTAATGTGTTACGAGTGTGCATTGTGTTGTTTGCACACATGGTCGTACGTTAGCAAACTTCTATTATTCTCACTTCAGATTTTCCACAGTGTGACTGTTCTGCACCTCCCTAATGAAAGTACATCTGTCATTGTTCACATCCTGACCAAAATCTGTTTTCGCAGTCACGGTTCAAAATGGCGTGGTCGTTGTGGAAAGTCTGTGTTCGACACACATAATGAAAATGACAGTGACACTGTTCATTTGCAGATGTCCTAAAATGCCTATGTTGCACATTTGGAAATGCAAGTCGACAAAATGTTTGCAAGCATGTTTATGAGTTTCTGAGTAAGCAATAATACCCGACAGGGTGGGCAGTATTGGGGAATACTGGACCACCCAAGGGTGTAATGAGGCCCGACGCCGCAGGTGGGGGGCCTTAAAGCCCCTGGAAGGTCCTGTATGCCCCAATACCACCCATCCTGGATGGTATAATTGTGCTTAGAAAATGACTCTGTTAAGAAAAAAAAAACAATGAGAAATTCTTTTAAAAAATTAGTTTATTGTAAGTTTTGTAATAAAATAGTTCCTCCACCTGGACTGTCCTGCTGGAGAGTCTGTAGTTTTGGTGGCTGTATGTAGCTATAACACCCTGTCCCTACAGCAGCACAGATTCAGAGCTTTTTAAGCCCAAAACAGAAGTGAGCAGTGACAATATTACATTTTTATTATAAGCTGCGCAACAGAGGGGCTGCCTATCAAAATGGGGGCTAAAGAAAAAAAGATGCTGCTCTGAAAGGTGCTCCACTCATGAGAGCACATTTTAATCTAGAGAAGCTGCAGGCTCACTTCAGACAATACACTTTAAATCAAACTGTGCTTGCTCCACAATGGGAAATACTAAACACCTCCCTTCATTCACGCTGCAGCCAGGAGGGAAAAGGCTGAGCTGTGAGATGCTACAGGGACAGGAGCACTGATCTGACCACCATAAGCCACTGACAACGAGCCTAGTGTGGTTCTCGTATTAGCTGTAAACATGGTCGATTGGGACTCGGGAGAGCAGTCTGACGTGTAAAAGAGGGGCTTCTCACACAAAACTGCCCTAGCAGAAGGTCTACGCTTCAGAAAGGAGGTCACTCTCTCTTTTGCTTGCTTACCACAACAGCTTCCAACAACTAGTTTATTCAAATTATTGCAGGTATGACACTGAACAAAATGCTTGCTTGCTACCGCAGTCTTCCAGTTGCTGTTTTTTTTTTTCATTTAAGCAGCTTACAGCACACAGTTTGTAACTCTGACATAGACTGTCGATGTAAACTGGATCTTAGAAATAAAATGAAAATTATTGTAACAAGCTGCATTTTGGAAATGTTGCGGTAAGCAAGTAAAAGAGTGAGAGTGACCTTCTTTCTGAAGTGCAGATGTTCCACTGCGGCAGTTTTGTGTGAGAAGTCACAAGCCTTTCAGTGAACCCTGGTATGTGCACTTCTGATGTAAAATATTATATTGAGCCACCGCACCAGTGATTTTTGGGTTTAAGAGGGGTCAGAATAGTTAACGAGAGTAGAAGGAACAAAATAGCAAGAAAAAAAGAAAGGCAGGTTGGGCTCATTCACTCGCTCATTAAGGGAGTTCAGAAACATGGCGGTTGGGACAGTTGCACTCCTTGATTGTTGCAAGTGAGGTCTGGAGAATTGTTTATTTTCTCTCTCAACCTGCTTCAGAGTATGACTGCCCCTTTTTTTATTTGTAATTCTGTATTTGATACCAGCAGCAGATAGATGACTGAGCGGAGGGAGGGGGGCTGGTACTTTTAGGAAATGGGAAAATGGGCTGTGAAAATCACCTCTTGCTAGCCAAGGAAAAAATGACAGTATTTTCAATTTGAACATTCCATGGACACATGATTTCTTATGGTAAACAGGCAGCCAGAGACTGGGACTCATTATTTCCCAGTCTCTGTTGCCTAATACTGGACTGAGTAGCTAGTAGTCTAAGCCAATCAGCTTCTAAGATTTTCACAACCCATTTTCTAAATTTGTAATACTTTCACTCCACCTGTTCATTATTGGAACTTTTCTATACCTCCTTATGAACACTCCAGCTGCCTGAAATTTGTTTTCGCACGTACGACAGAGAATTGCATGTCCACTGTGTGAAATAAGGATTTGGGATAGTTTTAGGAAATCATGGTGACACTATTCATGAGCAGAGTTCCTAAAATGACTATGTAGAACATTTTGGGCAGAACGTCCATACAATGACTGTATTGCAAACATGCATTTCACAGTTCCTGTGCACCCTTGTAACTTCATCAATCTGCAATATTTTCATGCCACATTTTTCACCACTGGTATTTGTGCATGTCTCCTTATCAATAGTCTAGCTGCCATATTTTACAGCCTGCCCAACATGTGTTTCAGCAGCTGTGGTGCACAATGGCGTGCTCGCTGTGCGATGTCACCTTTTGAGACACATTGTCAAAATCACATCACTATGCGTCTCTAGCCACACCACTCATAGAAACATAGAAACATAGACTTTGACAGCAGATAAAGACCGCTTGGCCCAACTAGTCTGCCCATTTTCCTACCTACAGGATAGGCCACAGATCCTAGTTAACCAACAGCCTATTTCTTCCTACCCCCCACAAGAATTGCCTTATGTCTGTCCCATGCATTCTTGAATTCTCCCACAGTTTTAGACCCCATGCATCCACTACCCTCTCTGTGAAATAATACTTCCTCACATTGTCTCTGAACCACCCTCCTTCTATCTTTAAATTGTGTCCCCTTGTTCTTGCAAGTCTCTTTTTCTGAAAGATGCTACCCTCTTGGACTTTGTTGATTCCACTGAGGTACTTAAAAGTTTCTATCATGTTCCCCCTCTCCCTTCTTTCCTCAAGGGTATACATATTAAGCTCCTTTAGTCTCTCCTCATATGGCTTCTCTTGCAGACCCTGCACCATTTTAGTTGCCCTCCTCTGGACTACCTCTATCCTTGGTGTCCCACTGGATGACTGTCCAGTTGACCATAGGTAATGTTAATGTAACATTTACCACTAACCCTGGTGCTGTACTGTGGGTATCTGACTGGTTGCAGCCAGAAGTAACAGAAAAATCAACTGTTTCCCCTGTTACTACAGTTGACATGTGTGCTCAGTTGTGCATAAAAGTACAAACTACAGTTAACTGTTACCTGTGTTAGTACAGTGGAAGCCCTCCTTGGCTGGCGAGAAATACGCACTGTCATGCTTCCCCCCCTTGATGAATGGTGAGCAATTCACCACCCAGCTGCTGTTCTGCAGTTTGCTGCCCAGTACTGGCAGTATGGCTGTATGTTCATAATTACTTGGCATCAGCCAGTCATCATGCACAACATACTGTTCTACAGAATACACATCTATGGAGTGATCAATTCACATATCTCTAATGTGTACTATCATATGTCCTGTGCTCTCATTAGATTGCAGTGTCTGACAATGGATCCACAGTCCTAACAATGATTTAACTTGCCATATGGTGGGGTGGGTAGGTGACTGCTGTCCATCACTAATGGTGGGGGTGTTTGGACATTAGGAGTTAACGGGTGGGTGGGTAGGAGTGTCCATTGCATACTAGCCATAATGGTTTTTTTTTTGTTAACCTGTGATTGGCTAGACATGTCCACAGAATCACCTCAGATATACGTAAATTTTACATGAACTTTTTCACAGGATTGGATGGACAGGCCCACTGTAACTGCAGGGATATAGCTTTACATTATTGTAGTTTAGCGTTCACTTGCTCTGTAGGTACATTCATGTTATGCAGGTGGTTTGTTGTACAAGAACTGTTGAGTGCCAGTGTATCTGGGTCAAGTTTCATGGTATTGGAGTGATATGTATGTAAATGGTCTAATAATGACATCTACCTGCCCATTTGCACTGTGCAAGCATTGTGGCCCATTTTTAAGTAAAGTTTCATATATTGCTTGTTACTTCAGCTATAAAAAAATGCAACTAGTGGTACTGTATCACTATGGTGTGTTCTGGGTGCTGATTCTGGCATGCTGCAACTGTGCTATGTGCACAGATGATGGCCAGGGTGCGGTATTCAACAACACTTGGACATGGTGCACCTGTGTTGAACATCCCCCAGTGGACGTTACTGCACAGACATGCCTAGCTGTACCCGGACTTACATCATAGACTGGCACAGCTTGAATATCTGTTTTTCTTGTAATTAAATATTTTAATAAAAGGAGTATGTATATACTAGGGTTGTGCCACATGTTTCATGCTTAAGTGTCCAACGTGTCATTTGTGATGACTACAGCAGTCATGAGACATACACAGTGAACAAAGACCGTGTTTCAGTATGTTACTTGGGAATTGTAACAGAAAAAAACAATGGTACTTCATTATATTTATAACGTTTTATTAGAAATAAGTATCATACACAGACGTACATCAGTCATACACTTCCTCAACTTGGTTTAGCTGAAAATAAACAGTAATTGTCCATATCAGTTGAGGGTTGAAATAACATATACAATACTGATGTAGTATTATCTTTTAATTGCTACATAAGTAAATGTTGTTGTCATTGCAGTGTGAGAATATATTAGTACACATTTGAATTGTATTTGTGTGCTGTGTAATTGTATGAATGACTAATACAGCCACTAACTACGATATATATGTAACCTAGATTTTGTGTAGTCTATGAACACAGTTGTAAAATATTGCTATACTGGTCACTCATGCGATACATACTGATGTCACCAGATACAAAATGCTCAAAAAAATTAATGTTATGCAGATAGTGATTTGAGAAAAAAATATTGTTTTATTTGTTTATGAAGTCTGGTGATATGATCCATGTATATGTCACAGATCATGATTTTCAAACTGTTTTGTTGTTGTTATATACTAACAGAATCTGTGAAGTTGTCAATGCCCAGTATTCTATGTGCGTGGTGACACTGCTGCACAAGCAGGGAATGGGGTGGACATTACTAAATGGGTGTATGGACATGTACAGTAATGTACACGCATACTGTGTGGTGTAGAATAATGATGTGTTCACAGGTTGCAGGAATTATCTGTGCCATTGTTGATACTGTTCATGTAAGTCACTGTCTACCTGTACAAATGGGAAGAGCTGCTGTGTGCATGTCACTGTTGAATACTAACGTAACATGAGATAAACATAGATGTGTCATTGAAAACAAGGATGTGTTTACATGTTTCAGTAGCACAATGACACAATATTAAAAAATCATTTTACTACTAAAAGTAGATGTGTACCTAAATATTTAGTGGTATGTGTAATAATTTTTTTTACTTGTTTGCTTAATAGAGCCGGGAAGCTGAGGTTGAGAGACCAGTAGAGGTGAAGCAGGAGCCAGACACCAGCTCTCCACGTAAGTACCATCACAACAGATATTTATACAAAACATAGTGTCCCAGTATAGTGCTCCAACAATGTATGTGCACACAGACAGCATAGGGGGAGGATGAAGGTACAGCTGTAGCTTGGAAGGTCAATTACAGCTGTCAGCTGTCATGTTGGACAGTGTGATGTGGTAGCCAAGCTGTGAGTCACAGTCATTTAACATTTAACTGACTAAAATTGACTCAGGTACAAGCAGTACTTCTGAATGTATGGTAACATAGTGGGAGTGCACCAAAATAGGTGTAACTGTCTATCATGTCTCCTCATTTGGACAGCTGCTGCCTTGTTAACTGACCCTACTGCCTTCCCCTGAGGTTCTCTGGTTGCTCCCTTCCCAATTCCAGATATTGTGAATGCATTGAATTTTTAGTCTGCAGCCATTACCATTATAAGTGTCTCACATCCTTTTGAACTCCTGTACCATCTCTGCCTACATCAGCCCCCTGGACACTGCATTACATGGATCTACCAACCTCCTAGTGAAGTGCACCTCCTGCTTTCCTCTATAATTTTTCCTCCTCTGCCTCGCATCCACGTACTGTTGTTGCCCCCTGCTTCTTACTTCTAAACATCCTAACTGATACTGTCTTGTTTACAACCTTCATGTACGTGAAGAACTCTATCATGTCTCCTTGGTACCTTGTCTCTGCCAATGTGTACTTATTTAGCTGTTCGCACCTCTACACATAGGTCCTGTTTCCCAAGTCCTACATTACTTTTGTTGCCCTCCTCTGCACCCTATCCAGGAGTTTAATGTCTCTCTTTAAGTGTGGTGCCCACAACTGCATACATTGCTTGAGATGCCGTCTCACCACCCACGTATACAGATGTACTATCACTTCACTCCTTCTGGACACAATTGCACTAGTGATGCATGCTGTATTCCTTAGCTTCTGCCCTCCAACAAGTCTCCAAATTGTTTAGCATGACATCCAACAACAGTCCCAAATCCCTGTTAGCAGTCAAAACTTGTAAGATTTCAACCCCCCATGGACACTTGTTATGGGTTTCTGTGTCCCAGGTGCAGTGTCTTCCACTTCAGTGTATTGAACCTCAGCATTCACTATTTAGAACATCTTTTGAGAGCCTCCAGTGCAGCCTGCAGCTCAACTGCCCCTTTTCACATTCCACCAAAGTCCCCAGTTTTCAGTTGGCTGCAAAAAGACTCATCTTACTCCTGATACCTGCCCTTATGTCAGACAACATAGGTGGTGAACAATACGGTCTCAAGTACTAACCCCTTTGGATACCTACTACTGACCGTCTTGGAATTGAGACTATCGCACCAATTATGAAGCTCTGGGTTTGGTTCAGGAGACCATTTGCTATCAATTTGATGTGTACCTACACTGTATGCTGCACATTGGGTTTGTGTGTTGCATGCCATGAGAATGAGCCTGCTAATTGTGTTTCATTATCTACTGTTCTGTTTAGATAGAACAGTAATCAGCTGTGCCCCATGACACAGTTAAATGGCGCACTAGCATGCATAACTGTGTTCCTCATGGTGTAACAGTTATGTTTCTTGTCCAGCACTTTTGAACACATATCCTACTGTTTATTTACATACTTTGACAACAAAATGCTAGATTAAGTGCTTGGTAAAGTCAGCCAACCCCTAGTTACTAAATCTGTAAGATGTGTTCAAGTATTAGAATACCATTGTGGAACATTAACTGAAAAATTAGCTGTGATCATTCTTACTGGTCATAGACATCTATCACGAACACTACTGTCAAATTGATTATGTAGTGAGGAAGGCTTAAGCATGTTATAGAGGTACTTAATTAAAATAGAAATAATAAACTTGCACCAATTGTGTTGATGGCTAGTTAATCACGGTTTAGGACATTTTGCCGTTTGGCAACAGTTTTCACCACACTACATGCATGCAGATCACCAGAATAACATACAAATTACATTTTGTTAATGGATTACTGCTTAATCAATGCTATGTCGATAAAACAATATTTATATATATGGAAATATGTGCAGAGGTTGAATAACAGCTTGACATGTGTGTGTCTTTTGTGGCACTCGTCACAATGTTGATGATCATGTACACATGTTTATATCTTTACATATTGTTGGTGTACAGGCACTCGAATATTCTCTGGCAGGTGTGTCGAAACAATATAGCCACAGATGCTAAAGTATAGCTGTTCACATACTATGAAAAGGTTGTCTTACTGTATAACAATGAACTGTTTATTACGCCAAACCATTTAGATACTGACTATTGCTGTATGGTAAGCAAAATAACAGAATATTATAGAAAGTGCAGTGTTGTTATTACTTTTCAAATGTTTAAACACACACCATAATATACTACGGAAGTATTATCACTGAACAGAAAAAACAAGACTCTATATTTGTATCACAGTTCTAAATTGTGTTAGTTGTGGCAACAAAATGTATAACTATTTAAGCAATAAGGCATAATCAAAGGTTATGTAATGGTCTGTTAAGCACCTCCTGGGGGTTTAATGTGGTGCGAGGCATAGTCTAGTGCTACATACCCCAGAGGGTGATTAGTTGACCATTTTACATAACACCTGGGAGTGCTTTATAGCTATTATAATAACAATGTTTCTACATAGTGTGACACCTTGTTCAGCATATGATTAGGCTGTACATGTGTGTTACTCAAACATTCACATAGGGTTTATACAATGTTCACAGCCAGTCAGAAGGCTCAATTTCTCAGACGATTTTAAGAATACTTTATTACATACATATTATAAGGTGAAAAACAGAAAGGACATCACTGTTTTTAGGCTGATGTACTGATTAATGTTTTTTGATTCTTTGTAGGGCCCCACCATGTGAAATGCTGTACTGGCCACTGCCGCTGTTACCGGAGGCTTAAGCGCAAGGTTGACAGTCTTAAGAAAGATAATGTTGCGCTCCTTGAAGGACAGCCAAGAATGCTGTCCTTCATGGAGGCACAACAGCGGACCGTCAACCTAGTGCTTGAGCCTGTAGTGACAGGGGCCGCTGACACCGTGGCCAATACCAGCACTTCACCTCCACCACCACCTGTCCCATCCAGCTTCCCCGGGGTGAAATGACCACTCTCCACCACAGTCCTCCTGAGGGCACAACAGCTTCCACTTCCGTTGCACCTCCACATTGCATCCAGTTTCCAGCTTGGACTACCTCAAGCAACAGCACACCTCTCACAATCAGTGGCTGCAACAAACATAACTAAAAACACTTTTAGAGCTATATATATATATATATATATATATATTTTATATATATAATAACAGTAAAAGGAAAAAAATATCTATTTTTTATGTATTATATTTTTACAAGTTTCAGAATAGTTCTATTTTTATTTGTCTTAATTTTATTTGTGAATGCTTTTTCTTTTAATAATGTATTTTCTAAAGAATAAGATATTTAATTTGAGTTTTTACAGAAGCATTTTTTTACTTTTATAAACAAATTGTTAACAACACTTTTCGCTTGTGTTATTATTCAATTCTGGGAAATGTTTATCATCAATATTTGTTACAAGGGTTAGTGAACTGTGGTTTTATCATAACCTCAAACATTCTAGTAGATTGATGTGGGATTTAAATCTACATAGATATGTAGGCAACTATATTCCTGAAAAGGTACCACACTTTTATAAATAAGCTTCATGATTGTGTCCCTAACGGTCTTGCAGGGATTATGTCAATGGACAGTTAACCAGCCTGTGAGTGTATCTGTTAGGCTGTACACATTGAGTACACCAGCAGCAGGTGATTAACAACCCATAAGTACAATTGCTGGGCATTTATATTGTCTATATAGTGTATAAGAAACCATTCGTCTTACCTACTTCAGCAAAAAACATTTATATAGAAAGAATTCAAGCTTTCAACATATAGTACATTTGAATTCTTGTAATATTATGGCCGTTAAAGTGTCATTACAACATCCTTGTACGTGCATAACCAACTATGACTTCTGTCAAGTTTTTTTTTGCCTAGAACAGACACAGAGAAGGAAGATGCAAAATATGAATATTTAAGAGGTTGTTAACAAATAGAGTACTACATTCTTTACGTGTCAGAAAACTAGGTACATTGATTGCAAGAAGATAATGAGTAAAACACTGTTACATTATAACTTAGTATTGACATAACAGTGGTAAGTGAAAGTACATATATATATGTAAAAACAATATGGTTGAGACAGATGTTGTCTTAGTCTTCGTGACAGAAAACACTATTAGATGACTTACTCTGTTATACATTTTGGTGCATTTCGGTATGTATGTGCAGTAGTGGCACAGCAAAAAATCATATAGTATTGGAACTAATCATTCTTAAAAAGACAGGATATTCATGGCAAAAAAAACTCTGTTTAATGCATAAGCTAGGGTTGCTCCACAGCGACAAAAACGAGGAAATTCGGTGTTAGGGTTGAAAACCCTAACTCTGAATTCACCCCCCCAACACCACACACACACATGCAAATGGGGGGAGGACCAAGCCAACATGACCATTGACAGACAACCAGCAGCAGGTGACAGAAATAAAAAAACAATTGTCTAAATGTACTATGAGACATCCCCACCCACCTGACCAGGTACTGCATGCTCTGTGGAGATCAACAGCAAAACTGAGTCCATGTATATCAAACATACACATCCCTGATTGCAGGTGCACACAACGTACCACACCTAGTAGCTGCATGGTCTTACCTAGTGATGCACCACACACCACCACACCTGATGGGCCACCTCAGCAGTAGACCACAGGAAACCTAAAGAGTTGTACAGGTATGACATGTCTGTTTGACATCATGTATACACATTCTCCCTCTACTTGCCACTGCAGTACCTTGGCAAGGCAGTGCCTCACCCACTCAGAACATCTACTGTGTAGTCACTGGAAAGCAGCAGTTAACATTAACCCATGAAGATCAACAGTGTTACTTGATGATTGCAGCCATCCAAAGGTTAGTGTTATTATAACTGACAGACTCTGTGATGGGGAATTACCCCTCCCATCCTACAACACTTATCACATTGTGACTAAAATATAGACTAACAAAAAATCTATTTATATCTACACTATATCTACTTGACTCTTGTTGTAGAACAATCAACATAGATAGCACTTTGATAGCATCAGTGACAGAATTATGTCAAACCCAAAGACTAGGTACTACAGCCTGAGCACAGAACAACTACTAAATAAGTGAAGCTGTGTATATAAGTGATATAGAACAGTAATTGCAACAATACTAAACTTACCACTATTTCAATAAGTAAGGCATCAGAGAGTCAATGACATTGTGTTTAGCAGGTAGTACATCTTCAGTAAGTACCTGCAGCAAAATTGAGCCTATAGTTATCTGCGACACACCTATGTCACTGTTGGTTCAGTAATGTTAGGATATTTAGAAGTTGCTTGCCGTCAGCCAGTTAATAACGCTGTTTCTTGCAATAAATATTTACTGCATTTTTAGTATACAGACACACTGATGGTTTATATATCTACAACAGCAGTACACCTACATCACTAAACTATGTGGCTGACACTGATATTTGGAGTTGCACATCCTTGTACAGACAATCGTTTTTCATGCCTTGGCATCAGCCTCTCTATCTTGAGTGTACAGTTGCAATAAATTCACCACTATGTAAATCACATAGTAAATGCAACAGTTCTTTTACCTTGATGGTGGCTGTGTCTTGTTGTAAATTTATCTTGCTTCCTAAATGTATTTTTAGTTATTAGCATGAAAAGTTTTGTACAACTGCAATCAGACAAACTGCATCATTGATGTCCAGTAACGGTGCAGTACCAGGTGTGGTGGGGTGTGGGGCATTGGTAGGTAAGGCCATGCAACTACTAAGTGTGGTACTTTGTGTGCACCTGCAATCAGAGATGTGTACATTTGGTATACATGGCCTCAGTTTTGCTGTTGATCTCCACTGAGCATGCAGTACCTAGTCAGGTGGGTGGGGATGTCTCGCAGTACATTTAGACAGTTGTTTTTTATTTCAAGAAAATACAAAGTCACACATGCCCCCACAATGTAAAGCATCATGGGCTGCATATGCAAATCACCACAGAATGTTATGCTGGTTCAGCTTTAAGCAGAATTGCATAGTGCCGAAAGGCCTCTCACACAGTTTGCAAAGGGTGCTAACAAATGTTTTTTATTTCTGTCACCTGCTGCTGGTTGTCTGTCATTGGTCGTGTTGCTTGGTCTTCCCCCCTACTTGCATGTGTGTGTGTGTGTGTGTGTGTGTGTGTGTGTGTGGTGTTGGGGAGTTGAATTCGGAGTTAGGTTTTCAGCCTAACACGAATTTCCTCGCTTTAGTCGCCATGGAACAACCCTAACTTATGCATTAAACTGAGTTTTTTGCCATGAATATATATATATAAACATTTCTATCTCTTTTCATTCAAGGTATTGTTAAATCTCCTGAAGAGTGCTTGAGGAAGTGGAAGTTCACCCGGCAAACATTCTACAATAGTAAGTTTGATGGGGACGTCCACAGGAGGAACAAGGACTGGTTCAAAATAACATACGACATGTGGGTCACGGCAGGGAAGCCTGAATTTGGTGATCGCCATCATGGACGTATGTATATTTTTTTCAATTATTAATAGTATATTGATAACATGTAATAAGTTATCAACAATGCTTGACAGGGAGTCTAGCATATATGTACAATACTGCATGGTTAACTGTGGTTTGATGCATTTTATGCACAGCCGAGGTGTGTGGTGTCCCATTAAACCCTGAGGGTGAAGCCTGAGGGCTTTATATGGACATCACACACCGGGAGTGTGCACAAAAAACACATTAAAACACACTTACCCATGTATTATTTTTCATATGTACTGGTCCTGACTTTAATGTTGATTACCTTTAAAAAACTGCTTCATAAGGTCCTGTGTACATTTCAAGAAGCTTGTGCCTCACAACGATTTATAACCACTAACTAGTACATATTAAAAAAATAATGCCAGACAAGGTAGCAGTTATGTAATAAATCATAATAGACAAGGTGTCCAGTATTAGACAATACCAGACTGCCCAGAGAGAACTGACACCACAGGCAGAGGGCGTTACAGCCCCTATAAGGTCTAGTATTGTCCAATACTGTCCACCCTGGAGGATATTATTGCAGTTCAAAAATAGCCCACTGTATTACATGTGTTTTTTAAAACATAATTTTTACATTTAAATGATGGAACTCTGACCTGTTGTATTAATTAAAATAATCCCTCTGTCTACTGTGGGTTTTTTTGCACCATGGTTTTATGGGACTTGCATTCTGTTTTCGACAGTATATATAGCTGATGGTGGGAACACATGAATGATGAACATTTTTGCATGTAAGGAGGCTATCAATAATGCAGCAGTAGTGAAGTAGGCAACATAGTACAGGAAAAGTATATAATAGTGCCATTTCTTTTCACCAGGTAGGTATAGATATAAAATAAATTGTGTTTATTGTGCACAGTATGTTTTCAAATAGGTTAGTGTGTCCTGCCCCCCACCCACACCCATTCTAGTCTCCTATAACAGTAGAAAAATCACAAGACACCATATTGTTTTGTGTTTTTCCTTTTTAAATATAATAAGGCAGTATGTTGCCCTTGTTTAGTTGCATTTATCTTTTTCAATGCATGTGACACTGGAAGTTGAGTGCCCACTGACCCCGTCCTCCCATCACACCACATCTTCATTTATAACACTAGTGTAGGTATCTACTTTGAAGGGGAGAAGAAATTGCTGCAGTTATGATTGAGAAAGTGGCATGTAATATTTTTTGTATCTTCCCGAGCTCACAGGCAACTACCCATCCAACTCATTTCTGACAGCTTCATTTTTTTTATCATTCTCATTCATATACTTTATTGTCATTTTTTTATAAACAACCAACCAAGGGTATGCAGACACATAATTAGGTATCCAAGAGTTGTCACCCTTCAACACAAAACAGCCTATTCTAATACATGCAATGTTTACTAGACAAAAAAAAGGGAACCCACTCTCACCAAACCCAATCCCTCGACAGGCCAAATGAGGTCCCCTAATAGCTAGTCAGAGAACAGCCTAGCTATCGATCCAGCTACATGAGTAAGGTTAAGGCTTGCATATAGCAAGTAAGGCATCTAAGGATGCATTTGTTTTGGTAAGCGTCCTGCCTATTAGCCATCGAGGCAATAGGTTTCTCCAGTTGTAGTGCCTGTAACATTTCCTTATTCCACTCTATCACTAAAGGGAGTGACTCATCCTTCCAGTGTCTCATAATTAATAATTTAACTGTGGTTGAAATCAAGTCATGTGTGCTTTCCGCACTCAAAGAGTCCCATGTGGAAAACTGTTCAACAAGCAAGCTTCAGGGATAAATAGAGGTTTGAGCCCAAGAAGTGGGTCCAACAATTGTGTAATAGTTTGCCAGAAAGTCTGAACCTTGGGGCAGGTCAACAGCATATGGTAGAGAGTTTCTAGGGAGCCAGCACATCGTGGACAAATGGGGGAAGGAAGTCTACCCATTTTATGGAGTTTAACAGGAGTAAAGTACAAATTATGCATGATGTTGAATTGAATTAAGTGCAATCTATCCTGTTTCACAAACCTGTATGTATTGTGCCATAGCTTCTTCCAGAAATTTACCTCAGCTACAAGAGGAACTTCCTGAGTCCAGTAATAGCAGACACCTTGAGGGAGGTGGGGATCTAGAGATTGCAATTCTTTATACACTTTAAAAACTGCATGGGGCTGGTCAGCCACCTGTATAAGTGAGAGCAAAGATATTTTAGGAGCCGATACCTCTAACCTTTTCCCCATAAAACTAACTTGTGTTTCTTTAAGCTGCATGTACTTAAAGACAGAGCAATCTTGACCATCAAATTGGAGCTGAAAACTATTGAATGGGATTATTCCACCACCAGCACAGACATCAGAGAGTTTTTTTCACTACTGGGGGCGCAATATGAGATCGGGATGGGTTTATACCCGATTTTGAAATGGGGACTACCCAAAATTGGCTGATCCAGAGATATATATCAATTGAGGGAAAGATGATTTTGCAATTGGTGCAACACTGTAAGGGACCAACCTATTGGGGTGTTACCCAATGATCTGGGGAACAGTCCAGGGGTTTGTATATTAGATATGCAAGGGCATAATGATTATGTGCAGCCAAAAACCTCTCTATTGGAAGCCAAAAAGGTGTATAGATTTGGGGACCTTCCAGGCTTTCCTCATGTGTCCAGTGAGCCAGCTTACTGACATGGTGTGCACAATAGTATGTAAAAAAGGAGGGAGCTGCCAGCCCACCTTGGGATTTAGGAGCTGTGAGTTTAAAGTAGGCTCACCTAACTCCCTCCCCCCCACACACACATAAAAGAATTGAGCATTTTCTGTAGTTTGCAGAATCAAGTTTTTTGGGGGGAGAAACAAGCATGCTCAATGGGTACAAGAGGTGAGGAAGTACATTATTCTTTACAATGTTGATCCCCTCCCACTATGACATGGGAAGGGCACCCCATCAATCTAAATCTGATATGAGGACACTCAGCAAGTTTGAGACGTTTGCTTTGAGTAGGTATATCTCTGTTCACCTTAATGCCTAGGTAAGTCGAAGACAGCTTCCTATGAGAGGTTATATTCAGCCAGATATACATGAGAAATTCTATTATTCATTGGGAATATCCTAGTTTTGGAGAGGCTGAGCTTGCAGTAGGATTCCTTAGAAATGCTTCCACTTTCGCCAAGAGCAAAGGAATGCTCACCTGTGGGTCTACCAGATGCAGCAACAAATCATCTGCATAGGCTGAGAGGGCATATCTTTGCTCTCTTATTCTAATCCCCTTTAATAGGTTCATAGGTTCATAGAAGTGTACGAGCAATGAAGGCATATGTAAGGATGTCCATTGTATGCTCGCCACCCATATGTCCTATGGGTGGAAATCAAATTTTTTGTTTCCCATATGTTTATCCAATCTTTGCTTAAAGGTATTTAAATTATCACTATTAATGACACTTACAGGTAAGTTATTCCACAAACCCACAACTCTCTGTGTGAAATATAGACTCCTTCTAGTGGATATACATTTTTCTCCAGTGAGTTTATAACCATGACTCCTAGTTGATTTGACATTGGAGGCAGTAGTAAGTCCAATTGTGGTTCTTAAATAACCATTTTTTAAGGTTTGATATACCAATATTAAGTCGCCCCTTATTTGTCTGTATTTTACAGAAAATAGGTTAGTTTTTTATTCTATCTTCGTAACTATTACTAATAGTAAAGATGATCGTTTTTTGGTGAATTCACGCTGAACACCCTCAGCGAGTTTTAAACCCTTATAGAAGTTAGTGCACAAAATTGAGAGCAGTATTCCAAGTGGGATGTACCAGACTGGCGTAGAGTGGCATAATAACCTTGAGTCTCTACTTTTGATATTTCTTAAAACAGAGCCAATTATTTTATTACATTTTTAACTTTAATTATATTATTTTTCGAAAGTTAAATTATCTGAGATTATGACACCCAAATCCTTTTCTTCCAAAATACTTTTAGATAAACATTGTTTAAGGAATAATTGAAGGGGATGTTATTTTTGCCCAAATGTAAGACTTTACATTTGTCAACAATAAAAAACATACCATAAGCCTTTGCCCAGTTTGATAGGTTGTTTAAATGATTTTGTATGGAGCATTTATCATGAAAGGTGCTTACCAAACTACCCATTTTACAGTCATCAGCATATTTTGCGACCCATGTCTTATCAGTAGTAGGCAGTGTACAGACCATAATATTAAACAGTATCGGACCCAGGATGGAGCCCTGGGGAACACCACTAGTCACCACACCAGTCGCAGACAGGTGACCCTTGACTGATACCTGTTGAGTTCTGTTTTCCAACCATGACTGTATCCAGTTTATAATATTAGGTTGCAACTTAATTTTGACCAATTCTTGTAGTAAGACTTTATGTGATACTTTATCAAAAGTTTTGGAAAAATCCAAAAATATTACATCTACCAGAATACCCAAGTCCAAGGCAG
This sequence comes from Neoceratodus forsteri, assembly GCA_016271365.2. Classification (NCBI taxonomy): domain Eukaryota; kingdom Metazoa; phylum Chordata; order Ceratodontiformes; family Ceratodontidae; genus Neoceratodus; species Neoceratodus forsteri. Next base: position 1,693,765,715 of record CM028130.1, on the reverse strand, counting down.
CGCTTACTGGTTCAAAAAAATGTAGTAGGTTAGTCAAAACTGATCTTTCAGTCACAAAACCGTGTTGAAAGATATCTACTATTTCATTTCTTTCTAAATGATCTATAATATAGGCTTTAAGCAATCTTTCCATAATTTTGCCTATGATGGAAGTCAGGCTTATGGGCCGATAATTGTTAGGGTCATGTCTGGATCCACCCTTTTATATGGGTGTAACTATAGCCTCCCTCCAAGCCTGAACAACTTTACCTTCTCTGATTGATGAATTAAATAACACAGCTAGAGGACCAGAAATTGAATGACTAATTTTTGTAAAATCTGGGTGGAATACCATCAGGACAGGAGCTGTTTGATTTTAAGATTTAATTTGTTTTGCAACCTCCATTTTGTAAAACAGGAAAACTAGAATTATTTACTAGAAGAGGCATATTTGCAGCTTCCTTAGTTTCGAAAACTTTTAGAAATGTCTCATTTAGAATTGTAGCAGTAGTTGTTTCATCTAAAATAGGTATATCATTGATGTTAAAGGGTCCAATTATATGATTTCTTTCTTTCATGGAACCAATATAATTATAAAATTGTTTTTTGTTGTCTTTAACTTTAGTAACTAAGTTGAATTCAATTTTAGATTTAGATGATTTAATCATGTGTTTTAATTTTTGGCTGCAATTTTGTATTTTCCAGGAGACTGTTGGAATTAATTTTTTATATTTTCTATATAGTTTTCTTTTTTTTTGTAATTGTTTCTAATTTTGAGGACAACCAAAGAGGGACACGTTTATTGTTGCAGTACTTCATTCTATAAGGAACCCAATTTGAGAGACAAATATTGATTTTGTTATTAATTAAATCCCAAATTTATAATAAATTTAGGTTATTTAGTTCCATCTCCCAATTCCATTTAGATAAAAAAATCATTTTTTTATAGTTTGCTTTATTAAAGTTTTTGATTTTAGTAATGCCATTTGTGCTTGGAAAGTCTGCCATGTATTCATAATTGACCATGCAATGATCACTATCACCCAGAGGAGGAAGTATTTTGATGTTATCAATTTTCTCATTAACATTGGTGAGTACAATGTCAAGGATATTGTTACCATGGGTAGGTTTATTAACTATTTGTTCTAGGTTAGATTCAAGAAAAGTATCCATAAACATCTTTTCAGTATTTGAAACTGATGTATAATTGTCCCAGATGACAGTTGGAATATTGAAATCACCCATCAGTATATAGGGAGTATCAATGTGTACCTCAGATATTTCTTCTATTAAACGTTGATTTTCAGCATTAGTTAAACTAGGAGATCTATATATTAGCCCAATTACTAGTGGACTATGGAGGAGAAAAATGTTTACCCATAAGCTCTCATTATTACTTGTTTTAGTTTTAATTGTGTTTGCTTTCAAGTGTTCATCAATGTATAATACAACACCTCCTCCCTTTTTATTTTCATTTCGGTTTTTGTAAAACTTATTATATCCCTTTATGTCAGTGTTCCAGTCTTCATCCTTATACCAAGTTTCAGTAACTCCACAAATTGATATTTTTTGTGCTTGAAGGATATAAGTAAGTTCTTCTTTTTTGTTGCGTAGACTTCTGGCATTAGTTAATATAATATTTATATTTGGTTTAGAAATGACACCAGTAGTGTTCATTTGGGGGAATTTATGGTTGATTATGGATGCAGGGTTTGAAGAATAGTTGAAAAATTGAGGTTCAAGAGTTGTATCTAGAACATACAACCCCCCCCGCTGGAAGTTTAAACAACTATTGATAGAATGCACTATGCTTTCACCCAATAGCCTACTACCCTTCCTGCTGAGATGGAGTCCATCCCAACAATAGAGGTTTGATTTACCATAAAACTCCTCCCAGTGAGTTATACATTGTATATCTTGTTTAAGACACCAACATCTCAACCAATTATTTATTTCTCTCATTTTACATTGTTGGGAAAGATTTGCTCTTGGAATAGGCAAGATTTCAGATAAGACTACCTCACATCCTAAATCCAATAATTTGTTTGTTAATGCAGCATAATCTTCTTTTAGTTTTTGAGAAGAATCCTTTAGAACATTGTTGGGTCCTATGTGAACTATTACCAAAGGTTTAAAACCTGAGTTTTGTAAGATGTTGCTGGACATCTCTGTGATGTCAGTAATGCCAGCACCCCTGAAGCTTGAAAGAGTTCTATTTGTGTTGTCAGGGTTGCAAATGATTCTATCAATATGTTTGATGATAGAGTCTCCTAGCACTATAACCTGTCTTTTTTTTTGCAAACATCATCTTGATTTAGGTCCAAGTTGTCACAATTTTCTAGTGAAATCAAGGGATTTACATCAAGTTGGTCATGTTTTTTGGCCTCTCTGGTGTCAGTAACATTTTGTAGATTGCTGGGAAAAAGAGGTGAAGAATTAAACTCTGCATTTGAAAGATTCATATTTGTTATAGTAAATATTGGGTTTTCTATATTTTCAAAATTTTCAGAAATGGGGACACTTATTGTTTCTGGATCATGGCCTGTATCCGAGATATATGTTAAGGGACCAAAGGAATTGAAAATAGAAACCGTAAGTTGGTCTGCTCTTCTGCCCTTTTTTGGATTTTTTTGAATTTGTAAAGTGTACCAATCTTCATCTGCATTATCAGATGGATCTTCTTCCCTTGTTCTCGTAACACTAACTTTTTTCTTTTCTTTTTGTGCAGGGGGTATCTCAATAGGTTCTTGACAAGTGGTGATAATTTTGTTTGCCTTCTGGCATTTTGATAATGGTCTAAGTTTTTTTCCCTGACGTTTGGGCTTTTTGCCTACCACATGTACTTTGGTGGGTTGGGAAATATCACTAATTTGATTTTTAAATCTACTAGACATTTCCTGTTAGCTGGTCTCTAAAAATCTTAACCTATTGTTAAACAATTCCAATTCGGCAGTTAAATCATGGTTAACTTTACATTTAACACAGGTAAAGCACAAGGTGAAGTTGTTTATCTCAGATATTAAGTACATATTACAGGATTGACATCTGCAACCAAAGCACTCTTTGTTTATTTGGATAATATCTTCCATATTTTTACATAGTAAGTTTAACTCCAAGATGGTATATTACAGTTTATGAAGGTATTTGACTTCTCAAGCTGTCTGTTGAACAAAATACAGTAAAGCTTAAAACAAGCTACAATAGAGTATAGGAATAGTATTGATTGTCTGGAAAACACAAAGTCACCTTCCGCCTTCTTCTGCCTACGGACACTGACAGACGCCGCTGGCCTCTACCCGCGTCGCCTCCGCTCCGCGCTCGACTCCGCTCGCTAGAGCCGACAGTTATGTAGCGCTATCATGCTGAAGTCACCAGTTGCTATGGTGATCAAAGGAAACAACAAAGCAAAACAGGGCAATGTATATAGCTCACCTTTATAAAGGTGAGTTAGCCAACACCAAAAGCAGCTGCAAAGGGCTGCCTTTTGAGCACTGAGGAGCAATGCCTGCCCAGTTTTCCAAGTCCTCTAAAAGGGGGTTTGAAAAACACCTCTACACTGATTTCCCTGTCAAAACAGTCCTTGAATTTAAACAGTAGGCAGTACCTGTTAGCAATGCAGAGAGACTAGGAGATAAGCTAAAAAGCTCTCTGGAGCCCACAGTTTTATAGCCCTATTGCGCTGATATCACCAGTTGCTATGGTGATCAAAGGAGACAACAAAGCAAAACAGTGGGGTCAGGCAATGTATATAGCTCACCTTTATAAAGGCGAGTTAGCCAACACCAAAAGCAGCTGCAAAAGGCTGCCTTTTGAGCACTGAGGAGCAATACCTGCCCAGTTTTCCAAGCCCTCTAAAAGGGGGTTTAGAAAATGCCTCTACACTGTTTCCCTGTCAAAACAGTCCTTGAATTTAAACAGTAGGCAGTACCTGTTAGCAATGCAGAGAGACTAGGAGATGAGCTAAAAAGCTCTCTGGAGTCCATAGTTTTATAGCCCTATCGCACTGAAGTCACCAGTTGCTATGGTGATCAAAGGAGACAACAAAACAAAACAGTTGGGCTGGGCAATGTATATAGCTCACCTTTATAAAGGCGAGTTAGCCAACACCAAAAGCAGCTGCAAAGGGCTGCCTTTTGAGCACTGAGGAGCAATGCCTGCCCAGTTTTCCAAGCCCTCTAAAAGAGAGTTTAAAAAATGCCTCTACACTGATTTCCCTGTCAAAACAGTCCTTGAATTTAAACAGTAGGCAGTACCTGTTAGCAATGCAGAGAGGCTAGGAGATGAGCTCAATGAGCTTTAATTCTGGCAATGAAACTAGTTTTCTAATCAGGGGCTCCAAATACAGGTTGAAAATGAGAGGGAACAGTGGGCATCCCTGTCTGGTGCCCCAACATAAGGGAAAGGGGTCAAGGAGGATACTTTGCAGCACATTTGGGCTGATGGGGAAGAATATAATGTGCAAACCCTCCGTAAGCATATTATTGACAGCCGATGCTGTAAATGCCTGTAGCTACCTAAACCGGTCCCGCCCTACTACATAATTTGTCTAAGACTAGCTGTTAGTTGTGTGATGTATCTATTGCTTTGTTACAATGCGTGTAACTCTACACATGTTTGTACCAGTATAGCTGCTGCCTGTAATTTCCAAGTGTGTTTATGTATCTTCACCCGTATGTTCACCCCTGTCTCAAACTCACTTAATTGTTGTCTCCCCCCCATATGACGAGGTACCTTTGTAAACGAGTCCATGACTCAAAGGTTGTAAAACGGATTTCTCCAATAAATAAATAAATAAAATAAAACCCATTTAAGGAACTCCTCAGGGAAACCAAAGTGAGCCATGGCTGCAAAGAGGAGGTCCCAGGAGATCAGGTCAAATGCCTTCTCAGCATTGAGGGACATAAGAACAGCTGGTGAGTCTGAGTCCCTCCATGCTGAGAGGAGATGCAGCAATTTATGCATGCGGTCCACTGAGGATCTTCCTGCCATGAATCCCACCTGTTCTTTATAAATGAGGCTACCCATAAGGGGTCCTAACCTATTGGCAAGGATTTTCACATCTGAATTAAGCAATGAGATAGGTCTATAGTTCTCTGGATATTGAGGGTCCTTACCTGGTTTAGGAATGAGAGTAATGAGAGCTTTTAAAAAAAATTGCCTCTGAGAGGCCTTCATCAGACCAGAAGTTGTAGATTTCTGCAGGCAAGTTCAGGGAGGCAGGTCTTGTATAGGTTGTTAGGAAAGCCATCAGGGCCAGGGGATTTGTCAAGGGGGAGTTGCTCAGTAGCTTGCTCCACTTTCCAGACAGCATTGTGGCTACCTAGGGTCACTACCTCATTACAGGATAGTTTGGAAAGCTCAGCAGAGTTGAGATATGCAGCAATGTTCATTTTAGAGGGCCGTCCCATTTGCTCCTCAGAGTAAAGGGAATGACAATAGTGTCCTAGACCCACTGCTATGTCTCGGGGGCAGTAACCAATGGACCATCAAGTCTAAGGCCTGGTATAAATCTGGAGGCTTTCGCTTCTCTGATCCTAATAGCAAGCAACGTACCTGCCTTTTCACCTGCATCTAGATATTTGAGTTTTGTAAGCTTCAGGGAATGCTCCGCTCTCTGGTACATTAGCTCAGAACATTTGGATTGCAAACTATGTAGTTGAGCCCACTCTCCCTCTGGGGATTGATGGCTAAGGGAAAATTCCAGGTTTCTGATTGAGTTAAGTAATAACTCTGCTTGGTTTTTTGGTCTGCCAGAATTTTTTAGTAGCTAGATGAAGGCACTCTCCTCTCACAGCACATTTCAGAGCAGCCCCGATGATATCAGTTCTGGACTTGGATCCCATATTAGCCTCTATGAAATGGGAAATAAAGTCTCTATTCTGTGAGAGGGAGTTCTGTCTCTGGAGCAGTTGGGTATTCAGGCACCATAGGGCATCTTTCCTAATTCTGGGCTCCAATATGTAGGTAATAAAGATAGGCAAGTGGTCAGACATGACCCTCGCATGTATACCTGAGTCCACTATGCCAGGCAACACAAAGGAGCTCATCAGTATATAGTCGATTCTGGAATATGTCTTATGGGGGGGAAGAAGGTGTACTGTCGAGCATCAAGATTCAAAACCCTCCAAACATCCATCAGATCTGCCCCATGCATGAGGTCTTTCAGGGCACTTTGGCAGGGGAGAGGCTACATCTCCGGTGGCCTGACTTATCTGTGTTTGAGTGTGGGGTAAAGTTCCAATCCCCTCCCAAAATAGTTAATTTAGGAGAGTTTGAGACCACTTATCCCAGCAGATTAGTAAAAAACTGAAGGGAGTCTGTGTTTGGACCATAGATTGCTTCTAGTAGAATGGGTTGGGACTTGAGCATCCCATGGAGGAGGATGTATCAGCCATTGGGATCCCAAACTTCCTGTTCTAATTTAAAGGGGGTCCATTTATAAATCAATACAGCAACTACCCCTTGGCTCGTGGAAATCCCAGACCCAAAGGTCTGTCCCACTCAGGTCCTACATACTGTAACAGGGGAACATCTTTTCTCCGGAGATGCATCTTTTGTAAACAGGCAATTCCTGCTCTTAAGTGTAGTGGGTGCTTAAGTATTATTTGCCTTTTACACCTGTCCTGAACTCCCCTCACATTCCAACTCACTATTGCATAAGGACCACTCATACTAAATTTCCAAAGGGGGAAAAAAATGGTTCTAAGGTGGGGTCGCTAGATGCTGTTTGGTGGGACACTCTGAAGCCTTCCCAGCAATCCAAGGTCACTGCAATCACCATTGTCCTTACTCCGATGTAACATGTTAGGCCTTTCCCAGGCATGTCCAGATGATTCACTTGGCCACACTCCCTTCTGAAACAACTCCATAGTACAATAGTCTGTACACAGGTCCCCTACACCCCCGCAACCCTTCCCCTCCCCCACTCCACCCAAAATAACATTTAACCTAAGTGTTCCTTTTCCCTAAAACATGGAGAAAAAGTACTAACTCCAGTTCTAATCAGCTGCTCCACTTCCCACACACCACCAGGAGATGTTTTGGTGCTAGTCTGAGACCACAAGAATCCCCCCTCCCTGCCCCCTATCCAAAAAGTCCAAAAGCAGTATAACATCTCAACAAAAACATTTGCATTAAGTCCCCAGTAACTAGTGTACTCGAGTCACCAAATAGAGTCCTGGGTATTCAGCATATAATCTTTCTTCATAGCAATCTGCTGTAGTTTCACAGAGAGGCCAAACACCCCCCCCATTGAATATTAATTGGATCTGTCTCAGCTTGAAATCAAAAACATGCCCACGTAGCTTTGATAAAGCTGGAATAAGTAAAAAAATGGGGAAGAGGGAAATATTCAGGCAAAAGAAAAGTCCACACACAGCTGATAAAGCCAGTCCCTTACTATGACATCCGGGTCTTTAAAACGTTTAAACCCATGTCGTCCATGCTCAGGCTCCTCCGGCCATTACAATTGTAGAAAAACTGCTGTGTAAAGTTTGTAAAGCTGCAACAAGCCTCTTAACAGAGGTAAACAAACATTTCCAGAGTTCAACAAATGGGTTAGCCATATCAAATGATTTCCAGCCTATCATCCCCCAGTGAGTCTGAATTAGCACTAACAATCAGTCACTCAGTCCCTGAAATAAAATGATCCCTCATATCTCTCTGTGCAGCAGTCTTAGGCTCAGGTTGCCGAGTCCAACAGAAGTGCTATTCACCAAATCCAGAGGAATCACTCGCCCCAAATAAAAGTCTCTTCTGCAATGACCAGCCTATCAGAGCAAAACCAGCTCATGCTAACAGTTTACAGAATAAATCAGTTCCAGCCAACCAGTCAGCTCCTTCTCACTTAAACAAGTCAGGGAATAAAACCTTAAACTCCTGGATTGCCTGCTCCTTGTATTCAAATGATAGCCACTGGTCCCCTTTCTTCACCTAAAGCACCACTGGGTATTTCATCCGGAACGGCTTCCCAGCGCCAATCAGCTTCAGCACTGTCGGGGTGCATCTCTTGCTGTTTTACTTGAATGGATTGAGGGAGATATTGTGTAATGTGGAGTTTGCGTCCCTCCCACAGTACCTCCTGTAACTCCTTAGTTTTAGCCAATATGTGCTGCTTGTCCAAGAAATTAAGGAGTTTAAAGATGAGGGGCCGGGGTGGAGAGCTGGGTGGAGGCGGGGGGCGATGGACCCGATGCACCCTTTCCATAAGATAGATTGTGCCATTCAGTAATGGACCCACAATTCTTTTGCAGAGTTTTTGCAAGAATAGTATAGGAGCATTCCCCTCTTCCTTCTCGGGCACTCCTAGAATCAGGAGGTTGTTCCTCCTACTCCTCCCTTCCAAGTCCTCTAATTTATCCTCCAATTTCTTGATTCTCCAGTCCATGCGGTGGATGTTCTTTACTTGGACTTCAGCAAGCCCTTTGATTCAGTGCCTCATGGACAACTCGGGGGGAAGCTAATTGGTGTATGGGTAAAGGCAAAAATAACCAACTACATTACAAGCTGGCTGAGTCGGAGGCTGCAAAGGATCATGGTGAGATGGAAGCTCTCAACTCTGAAGCCAGTGATGAGCAAAGTGCCACAGGGCTCTGTGCTAGTACCAGTATTATTTGGGCTCTTCATATGAGATATTGCTCACGGGGTGGTGAGCAAGGTAACTCTGTTTGCAGACGACACCAAAATGGGAGCAGTGGTGGTTGCAGGGGATGGATGGAAGCAACTACAGGGAACCCAGGCAAGCTAGAGTAGTGGTCAGAGTGGTGGCAGCTGGGGTGCAATGCAAAGAAGTGTAAGTTTATGCACTTCAGGGTGAAGAACCCAAGGAGTGAATACTGGCTGTTGGGGGGGGTTAAGCTGGGGATCAGTGAGGAGGAGAAGGACCTAGGGGTAATGTTAACAGGGGCCATAAACAATACTACCCAGTGCAGGAGAGCAGCTGCAAAAGCAAACAAAATGCTAGGGTGCATAGTGAGGGGTTTTGTCCAGATGAAGAGAAGTTATCTTGCCCCTCTACAGGTTTCTGGTAAGGCCGCACTTGAAGTATTGTGTAGGAAGGGGTGCAGAGGAGGGCAAGAAAGATTATATGTGGAATGGAGGGGAGAGACTAGGAGAGCAGGCTGGGAGAACTGAATATGTACACCCTGGAGGATAGAAGGGATGGGGGGGACATGATAGAGACTTTCAAGTATCTGACGGGAATCAATAAGTATGGGGCAGATGGGATCTTTAAGCTAAGGAGGGGGAGGGACAACAGGGGGTGTGGGCTAAGAATACAAGGAGAATGATTTAGGAGGGAAATGAGGAGACATTATTTCACGGAGAGGGTGGCAGTAAAATGGAATGCACTACTAGAATGGGTGGTATCATGTAAAGCTGTGAAGAGCTTTAAAGGACATGGAACAGAGAACAGTGGAGAGTAAGGGTGGGGAGGTGGGGCAGCAGTGGGATGACAAAGGGAGGGGTGGGACAGTTGCAAACTTGAGGTGCTAGCTCCACACTCGAGCACACTTAGATAGACCGGGTGGTCTGTTTCTCCTGGCACATTCATATGTCTGTATGTAATAATCATAAATTTTGCATGAGTGACAAAATATCTTCAGTAAAATGCACACATTATGTAGTTAACAAAGTGTTACATTAACCATCTATCTTTTATTTCATCAGATTACTGCGCTGTGTGTCCCAGAAACGTAACTGTTCTGGAAGGTAAGAATTATATCATCAAATTGTTCTGTGTTTAAAAATAAAGCCATAATACCATCCAGGGAACACAATACCAAGCTATGCTGGATCATGCAGTAGTGTGGTGATAGCCCTCAGCACAAGCACATGGAGTTATACCTTCTGTGATGTTCTGCATACTCAATGGCGTCAACGCTGTGACTGTATTATTGCACTCACATAATCACTCCACCATAGCTCAATGAAATCTTTTAAAGCTCGTAAGGTAGAAAAGTTGTTCACACAGTTTATTGTAGTCACACACTGTTGAATGGTAAGTATGAAGAATACGCCGTCATCAGATGGTAACAACGTGATGTTACAAAGGGACTGATATACTATAATGTATGAGGATCCCTTATTATTAACTGAAATCAAGCAGATTACAACCTTGTCATGTCACCATTATGACATCACTTTGTTGTTAATCCTTCTTGAGCATGTCATATCAATGATATAGCAAAATGGAATGCTCACAACAATCAATGTTCTGGAAAGTAAATCAGTAAAGCAATGTAATTTAATCTGCAATTACACAATCTTGGTAGCCCATACAGTATTAAATATAATATATGGTCTTTGGTTAACAACCATGCTGAAAACACTTCTTGAGGTTGCCATAACATCTGAAAACCTCTTTTAGCTGCTTTGATATTGGGCTAAATAGTAGAATTCATTGATTGTATGCATGGCTGTCTTCATACCTTCTACTCTATCCTGTTTTCCAATCTACAACCCAGCCTTACCACATGCGCCATAGAGCTTTGTGTAAAGACACAAATATATGTCTTCATGCTTACTGCCAGACTGAGCTATATGTTGTTCCATATAAGTTGCAAGGATAGCATTCAAAACAATACGAAATATGAAGCATGGACTTTCAAAAGTGCCAGTACTCTAAACACTTAGAGAAGCAACCACAAAAAGTCATTATTAATCTCAAAAATTAACCTACAATTGTTACACGTCACAAGAAATACTCTTAAATAATTCAATGCTGTAGATGTGTAACCTATCCCCATACATAACACATGGTGCAGTATGGGAGACATAGCTTTCCTATGACAAATGCGGCTACTATATCTCTTCAGTTTTTGTAACTAGGCAAATATTCTTCTCATCATCTCATTTTCATCATATTATTGCAGAGTAAGCAGCATGGAACAGCATGATCCCGTTATATTCTCAAAGGTGCGCTGTTGTGGTAATATGCAACACAGGCATCAATAAAGGCTTTGTCATGCACCATTAAAAAAACAGTCTATATCCATATATCTGAAAGTCACAGATCTTTTGTATAATGTTTCTTATCCATGCATTGCATTTCAAAACATTATTGCCATCCTAACAGCACTACAGTGCTCTTCATAAGCAACATAGCTTGTTCAACAGCAGAAGTAGTAAACATCAAAGAAATGCATATGTTAAAAGTCCCAAAGCAATAAAACTAAACAATACTATGTAACATTTAACTTACATTGTCTTTTTTTCTTTCTCTTGCAGACTATCTAAAGCAGTTAAAAAACACATAGCACAGTCTCAGCTGGCTGATCGAGGCCATAGAGGATGGCAACCAAGCTGCAGTCCGGCATGGCCAAGTTGTTGCAGCAAATCAAGAGAAAATGTTGGGGAAGCAGGACCAAATAATTGATTTGCTGCAACGACAGGGCCACGTTGGACACACAGCTATGGTTGCTGTCTGTGGTCTTGAGGCTAACAACAGAGGCCTTGCCCATGCTATAAATCAATTGCGTGAGCAGGAAGAGGCCAATGTTACTGCCCAAGAGACCACACATGGCCTCATGGCATGGCTGGTCGAGAACCAATTGGAGCCAACAGAAGACATCCACCTCCTCATCTGCCAGGACCTGAAGAATTACTAGGAAATGGACGAGGCCCTCCAGCAGCCTCAGCAGCAGCAGGAACCTCCAGTAAGTGCCCCTCCCAGCACAACACCAGAGGAGGAGAGGCACCAACTCCTGACCCAACAAACTCCTCCTGTGGACCCTTCCATTTCCTCCACCTCCCTAAGGCACCCTCATCACAGAATGAGGGCAAGCACATCACTGTTGCACACAGGGGCCTTAATTTCTTTATTTCTATTTGTATTTAAGCTATTACCATTTTTTTAATTGTTTTTTTCTCCCCCATGTGAAAATAACACATATTTAAAAGTGGCCTGCAAAGAAGCCACACAGCCCACTCCCATCCCCACATACCATTCAATACTGCTGTGGGAGTTTAGAACTGCAATCCTCACTATTTCTCATGTGATGTCTAAATGGATGGAAAGACCGTAAATCTGATCAAAACTCAAGTTAGCAGATCAAGAGATATGCCATGGCCCACCACGTGTACCAAATTTCAGGCAAATCTGTTGAATGGGTCCAAAGTTATTAACATGCAAACTTTTGAGTTTAGCATGTAAGTGACCACTGAACCCTAACTATAGTGGTGTGACCGCATCACTATAAGATATATATATATATATATGTATAATGCAGGTACCGTCACGCCCCTATAGTTAAGATTGAGCAGGCACTTCAATGTTAAACTCAAACTTTTGCAATTTAATAACTTTGTAACTGTTCAACAGATTTACATATAATTTAGTACAGTATGCTCCTTCCTGTTGTGTAGATCTCTTGGTCTGGCAAGTTTCGGTCCAGTCGGATGTGCGGTCTCCAAGTTACGGAGAGGTGAAAAAACATGTTTTTACCCATTGACTTTGCAGGGATTTTTCTTTGAACTTGCCTACACCCCAGAAGGCTTGTTCGTTTTTATGACATTTTCAGGACAGAAAGGGACTACCCCACAGATGTGCCTTTTGCTAGTCTGGTGAAAAAACAATAAGCCATTTTAAGTTATTGCAATTTAGAAATGTGTAAAAATCATTTCTGAGCATGCTCAGTAGACACTTCAATATTGCTGCTAGATACAAAAGTGGAATCCTGCATTGTGTGAGAAAATTCCTCTTTCATATGGCTGCCAGCTTGTTTCCAGTTTATCTGAAATTCAAATTTGGAAACCGCCCAAAATTATATTCTGGGAGGAACCAACACATGTAGCTTTCTTACTGTGACCCCCTAGGTGCATTCTGTATTTTACTGTTCAGAAAATGCCCTTAAAAAATGTATTATTTAACATTTAAATTATTTCTTTGTATCGGCTTCATACAACATAGGATCTTAGTTCGTATGACGATACGAACTAGGATCTTACTTAGTATGACTCTGAAAACAAACAAAGAATTTAAATGGGGGTATCTCAGCCATGTTTTGGTATTTTCTCACCAAATTTTCAACATAGGCATTTTGGGACCCCATCTCATGAACAGTGTCACTGTTTTCTCGTTTATCAATCCCAAAAGGTGAGTTCATGGTCACTGCACGGAATCACCTGTCAGGAAGCAAAATCACCTTTCAGGGATGATTAACAAAATGACAGTCCCAGTGTTCATGAAAGGAGGTCCAAAAAGGCCTATGCTGAAAGTTTGGTGCAAAAAAGCCAAAAATCGGTCATGTTACAAGTGTGCGTTGTGCAGTTTCTATGCACACCAGTAACTTCACCATTTTTTAATATTTTCACTCCAGATTTTCAACATTGCCATGTTTCACACCTCCTCATGAACAGTACAGCTGTCATTTCTCACATCCCGCCTTAAATGTGTTTTTGCACCTCTGGCGCAGAATGGTGTGTCGCTGTACAAAATACATTTTTCGAATCACAGTGCCAGTATTCATGAGGGGATTTCCCAAAAAGCTCATGTTGAACATTTGGTTAAAGAATTCCCAAATATGGCCATGTTACGAGCATGCATTGTGCAGTTTCTATGCACATTCGTAACTTAGTTAATTCTTCATATTTTCCCTCCTGATTTTCAACATTACCCTTTTCCACATCTCTTCATGAACAGTGTACAGCTGTCATTTTTCACATCCTGCCCAAAACATGATTTTGCACCTGTGGCACAGAATGGCACATTTGCTGTGTGAACTCAACTTTTGGGACATAGTAATGAAATGATAGTGACATTGTTTATGAGATGGGGTCCCAAAAATGCTGTGTTGAAAACTGGGTGAAAAAAATCAAAAAAATGCCCAAGTTACGTACATCCATTGAATTGTGATGGCCATAGCACCTTTCGGTGCCCATATTGGGAAAACAATTTGAGATACAGATGTTTTGCTCACCGCAGCTTAGTCCACCTTTAGGTAGCACCCATGTAGGTTTCTAAGTCATGATTACAACTGCAGTGGGATTTTTTTCATAGTTGCTACTGTTATTGAGATATTGCCAAATTAGTGTTACAAGAGTTACCTTTCATGACAATAGGGCTGCGGCATGTCCGTACTTATGTGTAAATGGGAGAGCAGGGCCCAGCGGGCCAGTGCTCCCACTTATGCATATCATTATGCAACAATGAGTAGCATGAGGGGAGCACTGGGTGAGGAAGGCCCATGCTCCCACAACCACATACCAGTTACAAAACACTTTACACATTACACAAAAAGAAGGGAAATTCATTGCAAAAAATGATGTTAATGCATCGGTTACAGTTTTAATTAAAACATAAAAAGCTGGAAAATTTGACATTAAGGTTACCAACCCTACCACTCCACCCCACACCCCCACCTTCCACACACCAACAGGTGTCGGGTGTGCCTTGGAGTCGTTGGGCATATAACATAGAAGCGCAATCGTGCCTCTATAGTTAAAACCCAAATTTAACATCTTAATAACTTTGCAACTGTCCAATAGATTTGCATGAAACTTGGTATGTGCTGTCTTGTAGAGTAGCTCTCTTGACTTGCCAAGTTTTGTTTTGATCAGATGTGCAGATTTTGTGCAGTGCATGGGAAAAAATGTGTTTTTCACTTTTTTCACCAGTTTTTTCTGAATTTTACACATCGCTCTACAACCACACCATTTTTAATTTTAGCAGAAATTTTCAAGGTAGAAAGAGCTTGCACAAAGGAACAAGTCAGCATTAGTTTTGTGAAAAAATTAGATTGTGATCCAAAGTTATTCAGTTTTGAAAATTCAGGTTCTGAGCATGCACAGTTCAGTCTGCAAACAGGGATTTTACCATCTCATAAATGAGGATTCAATAAATTGTCATTCATTAGAAAAAAATTCCTATTTGTGAGCTGCCATCTTGTTTTCAGTTTTAGCCAAAATCAAAATGTTGCTACATAGGTCACTGACAGAGCAAAGGCCGATGGCACATTTATAAGGTAGAAAAAGAAATGGGCAGACTGGATGGACCTTGCGGTCCTTATCTGCCGTCAACTTCTATGTTTCTATGTTTCTATGTTTCATGCCCCACTGATGCATTTTGTGAAAACAAATGCATATGTTTTGATCAGGGTAATACCCTCTACAAAACCATGTGTTTGGTTTCCATCAGATAATTCAAAAAATTGCCATTTTTTATTTGAAAATCCCCATTCATTACTTGCTTCCGATCCCCGTTCATGAGGTGTCCAAATCCCCATTCATGAGACAAACCCCATTCATGTGCTGTCAAAATCACCATTCGTGAGATGAAGACCAGATGGCCATATCTCACAAACAGGGATTGGCTCGCGAATGGGGATTTTGAGACCTCACGAATGGGGACTTGGCTCGTGATTGGGGATTTTGACACCTCACGAACTGGGATCATTAAAAAAGTCCCTTTTTGTGAGCTGTCAAAATCCCTGTTCATCAGCTAAATCCCCATTCATGAGGTGTCAAAATCCCTGCTCATGAGATGAGGACCAAATGGCCCAATCTTTTATTTTTATTTATGATGTCTAGGATTACAATACCTTTGATCCAAGGCTTGCGAACGTGGATCACCTCACAAACAGGGATTTTGTCTCCTCATGAATGGGGATATGACTCACAAATGGGGATTTTGACAGCTCACGAACAAGGATTTGTAAAGATTTTCCAGTTCACTGCTGAGAAATGGTAAGGACTTTTGCTTGAAATTGACTGGGTGCAAAGGGTGTGTCCCACGTGATGTATACTGGTTTGGTGTTAAAAATTGCATTGGTTACATACTTATGACATTCCAAAATTGTGAAATTTCCCATAGGATATCATTGCAGTGCACATAGCGTCTTTCCATGTCCGTATCTCGAAAATGAATCTAGATATGGATTTTTCACTACCCACAGCTTAGATCACCTTTAGGAGATCTAAGCTGCAGGAACAAGTTTGGAAATCATTGATTACACCAGCAATGGAATTTTTTCCTACTCGCTATGGAGATATTGCCAAATTAGTATCACAAGGGTTCCAAGGGTGCCTTTTCAGAGCTTTTGATACCCGTATCTAGTAAACGAAGCGAGATGCAGATTTCTTTGACTGTATCTCACATGGCAGTTACACTGGCATGATTATAACAGTGCTTAAATGTTTTTCATAGTTGCTACACTTGCTGAGATATTAGCAAATTATTGTTACAAGTGTTCCTTGTCCCATAAGGCAGCTGTATGGCTACGTAGTTATGTGCAAGAAGGAGCGCAGGGTTCAGAGGGCTCATGCTCCCACAGATGCATATCATTATACAGAATTGGGTAGTTTGGTGGGAGCACCCACCAACAGATAATATTTACTAATTATATTACACTTTAAAAAAAAATTAAGGGACTTCATTGTAAAAAAAATCTTTAATGAATCAGTTAGGGTTAAAGCAACAAAAGAGGGAGAATGAGATGTTAGGGTTGAGCTCCCAACCACCCATCCTCTTCAGAATGACAGACACTGGGGAGTGCCATGGGGTCATGAAGCCAAACTCTCACCTCATTCTCCTGCACTGTAGCATGTAAACCTGTTTACACATGGAATGGGGTGAGAGTTGGGCTTCACGATCCTATGGTACACCCCGTCACCTATCAGTCTGTGCAGGATGGGGGGTGGTTAGGGGCTCAGCACACTAGCATCTCATTATGGTAGCACGGTAGTGCTACCATAGTTAGGGTTGAGGAGCCATTTCTATGTTAAACCCGAAAACTTTGCACCTTAATAACTTTGCAACCATTTGACAGATTTGGCTGAAATTTGGAATACACAATCAAGAACCATAGGCTGTGGGATCTGCCAAGTTTTGTAGTGGTTGGATATATGGCTGCGGAGTTATTAAGCGTGATCTGTGCACGCTTTTTCTGGAATTCTACGGTTGCGCCTACAGGTCGTACGGTTTGTGCGACCGGTCCAAAATCTTCAGGAAACGTGTGGCCGGGGTCCCTGATGTGCCTTTCAAAGATTTCGTGAAAAAATATTAAACGGTTCAAAAGTTATTCAAAAAACAGTTTCCCATTATAAGTCAATGGGAAAAGTTAACAAAAAGTTCAACACTTTCGCAAATGCATTTTTGCTTTCGCAAATGGGCCTGTTACTTTCGCAAATCGGGCCATTTTGTTTTCAGTTGGTGATCAGAAAAATGGTTGGCATTTAAATTTGGGACCCTCTAGCAACCTAATTCTTTTTGTATTCACAAGTCAGACCCTGAGGATGCTTGCCATGTCTTTATTTTGTGGTAAAACACCCCAGAAATATGTTTTTCAAATTTCTGGAAAAAGTACTTTCATAAATTACTTCGTTCTCACGAAGAAAGTGAACTTTTTGCTTAAAGCTTTCAAATTGCTACAGTAATTTTCATCTGTGGACAGTGACAGCGTATTCTTTGGCACTGGCGCTGCAAAAGAACCGTTGGGAGTTTTGGGCTGAAATTTGAGGAACGGAGCCGACATCTCACAGATGTGCCTTTCAGTGTTGTATTGAAAAACTATTACACGGCAGCAAAGTTACAGCACTCCAAAGTTGATGGTTTTTCCCATAGGATAACATTACGGCGCCAACGCATTACAGAAATCCTTTGGCACCCTGCTGCAAAATAACGGTTTGGTCTTTTTTCCTGAAATTTGGAGGGAAGACAGCCAACAGCCCACAGATGTGCCTTTCAGTAGTTTGGTGAAAAAATATCACACAGCGGCAAAGTTACGGCACTCCAAAGTTGATAGTTTTTCCCATAGGATAACATTATGGCGCCCGACGCATTACAGAAATCCTTTGGATCCCTGCTGCAAAATAACGGTTTGGTCTTTTTTCCTGAAATTTGGAGGGAAGACAGCCAACAGCCCACAGATGTACCTTTCAGTGGTTTGGTGAAAAAATATTTCAGGGAGGCAAAGTTATGGTGCTCCAAACTTTTCTTTTTTTCCCATAGGATAACATTACGGCGTTCGCCGCGCCTTTCAGGGCCCGTATCTCGGAAACGGTGCGAGATACAGACTTTTTGTCTGAAAATTTCTTAGCCCCCTATTGGGGCTAAGACTTAAATTAGCCAGGACAGTTGTAAATAGCATGACTTTTAAATTTTTTTTCTACGTCGTACGGTTCCTGAGATATAATGTATTTAGTATTCCATGATCTCATTTTCTGCGCTGATACTCATTATTATGCATACATTATTTGTACTCACTGTCTTTCTCTATGCAGGTTTTGGGGAAAACCAGCCTGTGCACTTACATTACTGTTACTGTTGCCCTTTCCGCTTGTGGTTCCGACCCATTTCACTTACCGTTGACGTCTGCGCCACCATGTGCGTTATCCTTTGCGTTTTCATTTGCGCTTGTGTTTCTGTTATTTTTTGCCATTTGTGTCTACAGTACTGTTTATCTTTCTGTTTCACTTTACATCACCATGCCCATTGACATTTCTGTTTGCAGGCACCATGTTACTATGTGACAACACATCACGTGGCAGACCGTTCCTGTCTACGCCACCATGTGCGATACCCTTTCTGTTCTCATTCGCGCTTGTGTTACCATGTGCACCACTGTTAGCATTTCTGTTTGCGTTGTTGTCCCTGTTAGTATGCCACAAGACATCATGTGGCGGGAGCCCCATGCTCCCGCCGCTGCATTACATTCACTATTTCTCGTTATCATTCCCAAAAAGAAGGGAAATTAGAGGCAAAAAACTCCGTTTAATGCATTAGTTAGGTTGTTCCACAGTGACAAAAGTGAGGAAATTCGCTGTTAGGGTGAAAACCCCTTGGACCCCCCCACCCCCAACCAGCATTGGGTGTGCATTGGGATCATGGGTCCTAACTCTCACCCCATTCTCCTATACTTCTGCTGCTTTACATGTCATGGGGTGAGAGTTAGGGCTGACAATCCCAATGCACACCCATGCCACCACGCAGGCCATCCTTTGCGCTTCATCTTGCGCTTGCGTTTCTGTTATTTTTTGCCATTTGTGTCTACAGTACTGTTTCTCTTTCTGTTTCACTTTGTGTCACCATGCCCATTGACATTTCCTTTTGCAGGCACCATGTTACTATGTGACAACACATCACGTGGCAGACTGTTCCCGTCTATGCCACCGTGTGCATTGTCCTTTCTGTTGTCATTTGCGCTTGCGTTACCATGTGCGCCACTGTTAGTGCTTCTGTTTGCATTGCTCTTCCTGTTCCTATGCCACAAGACATCATGTGGCGGGAGTGCAGGGGGCCCTTTGGGCCCAGTGCTCCCGCTGCTGATATCATGCGGGGCGCGGGGGCCCCTATGTGCATTATCCTTTGTGTTTTCATTTGCGCTTGCGTTTCTGTTACTTTTTTGCCATTTGTGTGTACCGTACTGTTTCTCTTTCCGTTTCACTTTGCGTCACCATGCCCATTGACATTTCCATTTACAGGCACCATGTTACTATGCGACAAGACATCACGTAGCACATCGTTCCCATCTACGTCACTGTGTGAGTTACCGTTTCTGTTCTCATTCGCACTTGTGTTACCATGTGTGCCACTGTTAGCATTTCTGTTTGCGTTGCTGCTCCTGTTACTATGCCACAAGACATCATGTGGCAGGAGTCCCACCGCAGCATTACATTCACTATTTCTTGTTATCATTCTCAAAAAGAAGGGAAATTAGAGGCAAAAAACTCCGTTTAATGCATTAGTTAGGGTTGTTCCACAGCGACAAAAGTGAGGAAATTCGCTGTTAGGGTTGAAAACCCTAACTCCGAATTCACCCCCCCAGCACCACACACACACAGACACACACACACACATTCAAGTATGGGGGAGGACCAAGTCAACACAACCAATGACAGACATCCAGCAGCAGGTGACAGAAATAACAAACAATTGTCTAAATGTACTCGAGACATCCCCACCCACCTGACCAGGTACTGCATGCTCAGTGGAGATCAACAGCAAAACTGAGGCCATGTACACCAAACGCATATATCCCTGATTGCAGCTGCACACAACGACCACACTTAGTAGTTGCATGGCCTTACCTACCGATGCCCCACACCACACCACAACTGGTACTGTGCCGTTATTCAATATAAATGCTGAAGGTGCATGATGACAGTTGTAGAAAGGTTTTAACACTGGTGAGTATACATTAATTAAGAGAAGCACATAAATTAACTACAAGACACTAGCATGCTCAAGATAAAAGTAGTGATACATTTAGTAGGTGATTGACATAGTAGTACATTTACTGCAATGGTTTACTCAAGATAGAGAGGCTGATGTAAACGTATGGAGAAGCATTGCTTGTTCAACGCTGTGAAATTTGTACTGCCAGTATCACATGCATTCTTACTGATGAAGGTGTATTGCTGATGTACATACATAGACCTTCAGTGTGTTTCAATACTAAAGATGCAGTAAGTATTCTTTGTAAGAAACATTGTAATTGCATGGATCAGGCCAAGCAACTTCTAAATATCATAGCACTACTGAGCCAACAATGATGTACCTGTATCGGAGATGTATATAGGATAGATTTTCCTGTAGGCACTTACTGAGTATGTTGTACCTGATAAAGACAATCTCATTGCATCTGTGATGACTAACTTATTCAAATAGTAATACATTTACTATTGTTGCAATGAGTGATCTATGCCACTTATGGACACAGTGTGATTTTTTTAACAGTTGTTTCATACTCAGGCTGTATGCCTACTGTTTGGGTTTGCCACACTTCTGTCACTGATGCTATCAAAGTGATAACTATGTTAATTGTGGTACAACAGGAATCAAGTAGGTATGGTGTAGATATAAACAGAATGTCTTTTAGTATTGATTTAACTCACAATGGGGTAAGTGTACTAGGACAGCAGGGGGTTATCCTCTATCACTGACTCAGTTATAATCACACTAGGGTTTCGATGACTGTAATGATCAAGTTATACTGTTCATCTTCATGAGTTCATATTCACAGCCATTCTCCAGTAACTAGACAGTGTATGGTGTAACTGGGTGGGACACTGTTTTGCAAAGCTGCTGCAGTGCCTAGCAGAGAGGGAGAGTATCTACTCATAAAGACAATTAAGCAATAAGGCATGACCAACAGTTATGTTAAATGGTCTGTTAATCACCCTGTAGGGGTTTAATGTTGAATGAGGCATAGCCGAGTGCCACATGTCACTAGACAATGATAAACTGACCATTAACATAATACCTGGGAGTGGCTTATTGCTATCATAATGAAACTGTTTTTTAAACAACATTAAACCATGTTCATCATATGGTTAGGCTCTACATGTATGTTAATAAAAACTAAACATAAGGCTGTTACAATGTTTACAGTCAATTAGAAAGCTGCATTTCTCAAACCCTTGTTATAATCAGAGATATTATACCTGTACAACTCCTTGGTTTTGCTGAACTCTGTTGCTCAGGTGGCCCACCACAAGTGGTGTGGTCTGGTGTAGGGCATCGGTAGGTAAGGCCATGGAACTACTAAGTGTAATACGTTGTGTGCAGCTGCAATCAGGGATGTACGTTTGGTGTACATGGCCTCAGTTTTGCTGTTGATCTCCACTGAGCATGCAGTACCTGGTCAGGTGGGTGGGGATGTCTCGTAGTACATTTAGACAATTGTTTGTTATTTCTGTCACCTGCTGCTGGATGTCTGTCATTGGTTGTGTTGATTTGGTCCTCCCCCATACTTGAATGTGTGTGTGTGTGTCTGTGTGTGTGTGGTGCTGGGGGGGTGAATTCGGAGTTAGGGTTTTCAACCCTAACAGCGAATTTCCTCACTTTTGTCACTGTGGAACAACCCTAACTAATGCATTAAATGGAGTTTTTTGCCTCTAATATATATATAAATATATATATATTGCTATGCTGCAGCAATACCAGATACTTTGAATATCTGGTTCACAGTGTGCCACACCTCAAGCCAAAAATGAAACAGCTCTGAACTCAACTGTTGCTGCAATGTCCCCCCACCACACCACACCCTCTTCACACTAACTGACAGAGATTACCCAACCCAACCCACCCCAGTCCCAACCCTTTCCTTGTCTTGAGCCACATCTGTGAATCACACTGCCCTACAAAGCACCACTATGGACAACAGCACAATATGGAATGTAACTGCTGAACATTTTATCCTATCCAGCAGGTACAGTATGCATTACGAAGCTGGATGCACTATATCAAAATGATTCATATAGTGTTAATAAAAGATGTTTTTGTGATCTTGTGGACATACATTACTTATTTTAATTTCAGCTGTTGGACCCTGGTTACAATAAGTGTGTCTTATGTCAGACATCACCGAAGGTCAGACAACTATTGTGACAAAGAAAATCATGACCAGTTATGTATTACTTCTATTGTTTTCACCCAAATTTCTTGTTCTTGCATTTTTTAGTTGCAGAAATAGCTGCAGTATTATCTGATTTATTGTGAAACAACATAAACCAGCAAGTCCCCCATCCCTACCCTAAAAAAATATATTTCTGCATCTTAACCAATTTAAATATCTGTATAAATAAAGAGTCAGACATGATTATGTTATGAAAAAATGTATTTTCAGTTAAATATTCTCAAAGGAATAAATAGACAGTATGATCTAAAAAGGTAACAAAAAATATACATTTTCTTTCTGTCATTATATTATTAAGCTTAAAGATATTTATTAATGTTGTTATTAAACAAAAAAAAACTAACTAACTTTAAAAATAACATCCACTCAGTAAAATATTAGGGAAATAAAGGAGGAAACAGGGAATGGGTGGGTGTGCCTCATTGGACTGATGAGGAGGCCTTTGCCCTGGCACCATGATGAGGGCATGGGGGGGAAGGAAGTAGAAGTTTCCACAAAAGTATAGGGATCAAAAGGTTGCTGCCCCTCTATTCAGTTGTTTCTTCAGGAGGGGAAACTTCTTCAGACTCCTGTCACTGAGGAGATAGGGCCTGGTCCATTGGCTGTAGCTGTTGCAGATCATGCCACAGTATGGCCTGTATGCCTTCTGTGGCTTCCAACTGCCCCTCTGACAGCCACAGCAGAATGCTCTGGGTGGTCTTCTGGACAGCAACCTGGGTCTCCTCTTGCTCTCAAAGCTCAATAATTGCTTTAGAGAGACCACAGGTGCTGTCCTGGAGACCACAGACAGCCACCAGTGCCGCATGACCCACGCAGCCTTGCCACTGCAGAAGATCATGGATGTCATTTACCTTTTCAAGTAGGACATCCACTTTCTTCTGAAGTGACTGGCCATGAAGTTCTGCAGCATGGTTACCATCCTTCCCTACCTGCAGTGACTGGCCATGAAGTTCTGCAGCATGGTTACCGTCCTTCCCTACCTGCAGTGATTGATGGAGGATCTCCTTTATGTCGTAAGTCTGTTTAAGTTGAGCTGAAATAGAAAAACAACAGTTAGGCAAACAGTATTATTATGAATTGAAATATTTTATTTCCTCAACACCTTATACTCTTCCTGTATGTATATTTTTGAATATTCAAAATTAGAAATATTGACTCTTAAAAAGGGTAGTGGAGGGAATTCTTAATATTTCTGAGGGGTCCAGTTGATTTCACATACTTTAACTTCAACAAAAATGCCGGTACTGTTCCACATAGAAGAGGCCTTAATAAGATGGGTGGGGTTGTGGTGGGTCAGAGATTGGTAAACTCAGTGGGACACTGTTTGGTGGACAGAAAACTGAGAGTGGTAGTAAAAGATATACAGTCAGAAGAGATTCAAGTCACAAGTGGGGTACCTCAGGAGTAGTGTTGTAGCAGTCCTCTTCAATATCTTCACCAGTGACATTGCAGACGTACTGCAGGGTAAGGTTTGCCAGATGGGGTATGCAGAATGTAATAGATATGGAAAAACTAGAACAATGGACTGAGGAGTTACAACTGGGGTTTAATGCAAACAAGTACAACATCATGCACATTGGGAAGATAAATGCTGAAGCTACCTATATGTTAGGAGGGTAGTTGCTGGCAATCACAAGAAAACAAAGAAAGTTTGCCGTCATCATCACAGATGATCTGAAATCATCCATGCAGACCAGTAAAGTAGTACCTAAGGCTAGAGGGATGTTGGTGTGTATTAGTAGTGGTATAATAAGTCATAAGAGGGAGATAATAGTACCTCTTTACAAGACACAGGTTAGGCCGCATCTGAAGTACTGCGTACACTGCTGGAGGTCATACCTGCACAAGGACATTTACTAAATGAAGGCAGTCCAAAGAACAACAACCAAAATGGTTTTATTTATTTATTAAGATCTTGGATTAACCTTTGAGTACAGGCTCATTACATGGGTTCCACATTAGGGTCATTACAGTAACAAACAAAACTACAGCTTATGGGAGGCCATAAGAGGACAACAATAATTAAGGCAAATTAGGCAAGAGGTTACATCTGTGACTGAAATAAGCAGACACTAAATACAATGGGACCTGCCAACACAAAAGAGAAAAAAAAGGAGGAGAGAGAGTGAACAAGGGGAGGGGTTGGCTCAGGAACAGAGGGGTAATAGTGAGAAGACAAATTGGAGAGAGAGAGAATATATATACTGAAAATCAGCCCAGAAGGTGGGCCTCGTCACTGGTGAAGGAGGCTTATAACTAAGCATACTGGCAGTGCCAGTAGTGGGAAGTGTTAACAGAGGGTGTCAAGTGAGACGATGAGGGGGTGGTGCAGGATCAGAGCAGGGTGTCAGTATAAGAAGGGGAAGAGGGAATGGGAGCAGAAGGGGAGTGGTGGAGAGGGGATGAGGAGAGGTAGGGTAGAAGGTGAGGGGAGGAGGTTGTGTCAGTTAGGTAGGGAAGTAGTAGAGGGTGGAGAGGTGCCTGGCGGTGAGGGGGTAGAAGTGAAGGGGAGGAGGGTGGTACAGTTTAGGGAGGGAAGAAATGGGGGTATGGATGGCACCAGAAGGTACTTAGGTTGATGAACAGCCAGGGGCTGGAGGCCTTAGTGGAAACAGTCGCAACTTGCTTTGGCAACCAGATGTGATCGTAGCCCACATTTGAAAGGACCTAGCATTGGAATAGCAAAAGAGGTTTGGTGGCAGGGACTGCATCAGAAAACATGAGGATAGATTAATGGAGCTCAATATGTAATACCTAAAGTAAAGAAGGGAGATACATGATATGATCAACATATATAAATATCTTAAAGCCATTAACAAGGTGAAAGAGTCTAACTTGTTTCAATATAAGAAAAATAGCAGGACAAGAGGACACAGCATGAGATTAGAGGGAAGTCAATTAAGGGGTAGTCTGAGGAAGTTCTTTTTCACAGAATGGGTGGCAGATACATGGAATGGCCTACCTCAGGAAGTGGTGAGTATGAATACAGTGCAGGGCTTCAAACAGGTATGGTATAGTCATAAGGGAGCAATACAGATGAGTATGAATAAATAGGCCACTGACAGAGTAAAGGCCTATGGCACATTCATAAGGTAGAAAAAATGGGCAGACTGGATGGGCCTTGCGGTCCTTATCTGCCATCAAGTTCTATGTTTCTGTGTTTCCATATACAATCATTCAGTAAGGTAAGGTAATATATAACAATTCTATCTGCTTGACATGGTTGAACAAGCTAGCCACAACCCACTATTAATTCATTAGTATAAACGTATACAAAATGTATAGCTTTCAGAAGCCACTATCCTATCGTTTCCTGAAACTATGGATTTTTGTTCACAACATTTTTACAATTTCAGTTACTATATAATCCAATAATGAGTTCTTAGTTCATGAATATGTGTTGATTTGAAAAAAATATATATATTTAGGCATACTACTATGTTGCCATGCAAGCTGCATTGTATGAGCACTGGTGGTCGGAAAGTGAGGGTGGGGTTCTTGCATTGCATATTGATAAACAGAAAGCACATTGCATGCATACACTAAACCTGCTGCATTACAGCCCACATAAATATAAAGCAGATTGATACACACATGAATAGTTGTTTTTCTTGAATAACGTGTCTTATTGTTTTTTTCTTCATGTTGTTCATTGGCCTGTTAATATGTAGTTTTTGGAAACAAATAAATGTTTTTTTTGAGTACCGTAGGCTGTTGATGTTTGCCAGTAAGTCAGCAGGTTGCTTGTGCTATGGTGAGATTATGTGATACTCAAGTCCTACCATTTCAAGAACATGGATATCATAGCAGTTTGACATTAGTACTGTGGTGCATTATTCATACCATGAGATGTTTACATTGTTATTCATTCATGTGAAACCTGGTTGATGCTATTGATAAATGAAAATTTTTAATACTCCAGTCTTACATGATTCATCTACTTTGGAAAATATATTACTAGTTGTGACAAATCTGTGTGGGAGCATTTAAAAACAGACTGGATGTATATATGACAAATAAAGGACGTACAGGAGTTAAGAGAGGTTAGGGAATGGTTGGGTCCTAATGGCCTTCTAGGATGTGGACTTATAGTTTTCCTGTGATTCCTATGAAATCTGGCATCTGATACCCCTGTCAAAAATGTATTACAAAGAAACTATCTCACATTCTACATGGATGTTTATGACATGGCAAGAAAGGGATTCACATTGAGGGTTTAAACCTGTGCAAGCATACCCTCATGTGACTATGATATATTAATCACTTTGGGAAACAAATGGGCCAGAGCATCTCACAGTGTATTGTTCCCAAATTTGCCTTTCAGAGGTAGCAACAAGCAAATGTGTACATTAGCATTCAAGGTGCAGTGGGGCCATTTGCATGTCATTATGGCACCAGTGGCATGCACCAAGCAGGGCTGTGTCCAGCAGAATGCGAAGGGAACCCTGCAGTTGCAGAAGTACAACCACTGTCTCAGCACACCTGGCAGGTCTGTATTACCCAACTCGTACCTGCCAGAGTCTCTGTTGATATGCCGTAGCAGTGGAGTAGCAATATGTGACCAATCCCCCCTCCCTTCAGAGGCTCTATTATTATAACGCTCACTGCAGCATAATTGTACAATGCAATGCCCTCAAACCCCCGCAGCATGACCTGATTACTGAGGGACCAGAGACACCAAAAACTCTTTTGTGGTCCAGTGGACCCCCCCAATCAGGCACTCTCACACCACCCCGCTACACCCATAGCAGCCGGTCTGGAAGTTTGATGGGCAGCATAAACCACCCACACAGTGCCACAGTTGCCCACCTACAGAGCTGTCTGTGAACAACAGCTACAGTACTACTGTAAGAACATTGCTGGACCCTGTCGAACAATGGACTTGCAGTGTGTACTATACTGTGTCATTCACAACTTTTCGTCTGTGGTACCTATGTGATCGGGTCGAGGTGTGGAGGGAGGGGGCTGTGCATTGTACAATTACACATCAGTGAGCAGCATATTGATGGAATCTTCTAAAGGGATGGGGGGCATGAATTTCTCCTTTACCATCGCAGTGAGTGGCATGTTAGAGGAGACTCAGGCAGGAAGGTGGGAGTCACATATTCATGCTGTACTGCCACAGTAAGCGGCATATAGATGTATACTCCAGAAGTGAGAGAGGTAATCCGGACTGCCAGAGTGTGTGGCTGCTGTGCTGCTGTCTGTAGTATGGCAGTCTTCCTGTGGGTGACCACCTACTTAAACCTACTTGAAGTACAATTATATTTGGGAGGCGCATCTCTGTACTTGCCATAGGAATGTACCTCTATGTCGGGCTGTGAATGGAACTCTGTTACATATGCACGGGCATGCCTCCTACTCAGCCCCTACAGATGCACCACATATCACTTTTTTGGTATGCAGTGCAGCTGCAATACGTTGGCTCATTGGGTATGTACAACCACATAGGTCTCCTGCTGGAATCATCCCAGTACACAAATTACAAAGAATGACCTACTTCATTACTGCACAAAGATACTGCAGGCTGTGTGTTACAGTGGAGTGATGGCCCTTCTCAATTGTTAGAAATACCAACCAATGCCTCATGCTTCAACCCACTTGAGGTGGGCCATTATCCCACCATAAGACACCCCTGTAGTGTCGTTTTGCTCTACTATTATGCTAATTTCTAAAAAAAAAAAAATGTTTAATTTAACTTTTTTTTCTTACCTGTTTGCACAACCAACAATTTTCCCCACAGTGGAGATTGATCTGTAACAAGTAAATGCAAAATAGCTATTAATACTACTACAAAATATGGTGAGAGGTAGTTGTGTTCAATTGAGCCGTTTGTCAGAATAAAACAGTAAGAGATCTGAGTAATGTGCATCATGTATAAGATGATCAGGCACTCTATTATTAGTTATTTTTAGTGCTCTGTACAGAACATTAATCAACATTCATTGGAATACAATACTACAACTATAGTCAGACTAGGCTACAGCAGTATGACACTAACAATGTCATTAAGTATGCTATTAACCATGACAGAACATGAGTGTATCAAATCATTGATGCATGCCCAGGTGTGTAGTTAAGAACGAGGACTTGAATGACTTACTTCAACTGTATGGGACATGCATAAATGCCATGAAGCAACCATGAGCTGTAGTATGTGATAATGCTTATAAAATGGGCTACCTGATTATAAAAAAAGAAACAGAATATGAAAAGATTTTAACAATCATTTTTACAACTGCTGCTGTGCTTGACCATTCATGAATGGTCAAGTGACACTTTTATAACAATGGCAAGCCGTCATTTGCTATCTTATTAATATCACTTTTATTATTAAGCAATATTCTACTTGACTGTGTTGGTGATGGCAGGATTTATGAACATACATACAAAGAAGTCAACAGTAGAAGGCAATTTGCTCTATTAAGTCTGCTCATATTGCAAGATCCACAGCTTGAGCTAAAGTTCCTACCCTCTCTCCCTACTCCTTCAATACTCCCTACGCATGATCCTCACCTTCACCCTAAGTTTATCCCAGCCTCTCTTAAAGCTGCCCACTAACTTCAATGAGATGACCTCTTCAGGCAACGCATTCCAAGTGTACAACATCCTCTCTATGAAGAAATGTTTCCTGACCTCCCTCCTAAACCTCCCACCATCCAGCTTAAGATTGTGCCCACTACTGTTGTATTTCTTCATGAGTTATAGTCCTAGTAAGAAAATACGCCAGTACTGGGTCAAGCATGGCATCATCTGCACAGTCAAGTGGTATATCGCAATCACACAACATTTATACTTTTGTTCTTTAAAAAAAAATATTTTCTAAAGATGGTTGGATTGCTGGCTGACACTTAATCTCGTGGTCACATAATACAATGTACTAGTTCTTTTATTGTGAAAGACAAGCAATCTCCAGCCATTGAATAATAATCTTTTTCTATACTTACATTCTGCAGTTGGAGGCCTAAGTGGCACTGCAGCAGCTGCACCACTAGATGGACCAGGGCAGACTTCCTCTTCCTGTTGATGTTCTGCAAAGGCGGAGGCCCTCGTCACTGATAGGGATATCTCCTGTGCCACAGAGGCATCTTCTGTTGTCTGTTCCAGTAGCTCTGTGGTTTCTTCTGTGCCCCCTATCACTGCCCTCAATGTTTTCCTCCTCTGAAAATAGCTATGAACACTTTTTCAATTACACTTGAAGTGTTTACATGTCAACTTACTCATTTGTAAATTAACATTGTGTTATCCAACTTTGATGTGCATAGTTATCTGTCTACAGTACTATACTTGTACACATAATTATCTAATTGTTAACATGTTAAAGTCATATTATACAGTCTTTAATTGTTAATTTAGTTCATAGTTGCAATAGAACAGTTAATTAAAACAACATGTCTGTCTTAGCCCTGCTTACCCCGGTACACACTATACTATGGTGAGTCATAACCAACAAGATGTGCACACACTGATAGGCCCATTAGACTTAACCAAACCCCACTACAGGCAAGATACATTGTGGATAGTGCCAGCGCGAGATGGGAACGGAGTCTGTGATGCAACCTCCAACATTTGCCACAGCACTATCTCCTTCATTTGTTCTCTGTTACAGGAGGTGAAGCGTGAAATGACACTGATGGATAGAATGAGCATGCATAAGCATGTGTTCCTCCAGGAGTCAGCCTCATCTGCTACCCCTTACTGCCACATTGACACCCTGTGCTACAGACTCTGATAGGGGCAAGGCAAGCACTGATCACTAATGCCCCCCCTCCCCTGAGAAGTACGGCAGTCCATCGAACATTCGATCCTTCTACTACCCTGACAACCCCCATCGGCCCATGCTCGGCCATGAACACGGGTTGCCAATGTGGTGCGAGATAAGGTATCTAGCATCTCAGACCTCAATGCCATATGGTCAGCACATTAAACAATATATGTTGTTGCATTTTTATATATTAAAAAAATTGCATCTGCCAAATGTAGGTGAAATGATCAGATACAGTAGTAAGTCTCCCTATAATTAGTATGATCATAACAAGCAAAACTTTTATTGATCTGCTAATTGGTGTTATACTGCATTGTTGATTACAATATCACAGGGACACCTTAATAAGTAAAGACTGCCCTCAAACTGGAAACCTAACAGGTCCCAATCTTCTGGCCTGACTGGCAGCAACCAAAATGCTGACTCAATGTCCATCTTTGCTAGCCAGGTCCTCCCCACTGCCCTGAGCAATACTATCGCCTGCTCCAGAGAGGCATAGGAAACTGCCCTGAGGTGCTCCGGGATATCCTCGTTCATGGAATTTCCTTCGGGGTAGGATAGGTGGTAGATCAATTGGAACTCACCCGTCTGCTTCTTGGGCACCACTCCCAATGGTGATACCCTGAAGTTGTGACAAGCGGTACCATCAGAGGCCCCTCTAACTGCCCTGCCCTACCCTCCTTCTGTATCTTAACCCATACAATGTCCTCCTTGCCTTTTATCAACCACAGGTTCTTGGCCCTCGTCCCCACCCACCTGCCTTGGAAACCCAGAGGGAAACCTTTCTGAAATCCTTCCCTGAGCAGCTCAGCCCCCTTGACGTTCAGATGGGCCTGAGTCCATGCCTTCACCACTCCCAGGGTGATGGCCGAACATGCCAATGCATATCCCCACAGCCCTTCCCGCCTTGCCCCTTTAATTCCACCCATAGTTGGAATTATAGCCTCCTCCACTGTGTCCTCCAGCCCCTACCCAGTCCCCCCATCCACCCCGAAAGGGCTGCTCTTGGCACTGCCCCCCAACATGCTTGCTCTTGTTGCCTCCATGTCTGCAGCTAGACGCCGGGTGTGCCCCCCATATCTCGAGTAAACATGCTTGAACTTGCAGTTGACCCAAGTGCAGGACACCTTGTTAAACCCCTAACAAGTCTTTATACCTGTGTCCATGAGGCTCTTTTTTCCCTGCTCCCCCCACCTGCCCAGACAGGGTCCTATTCCCAAAGCTCTGAATGGGTGTAGTCCCACCTCAAGTCTCCCTTTGCAGCCATCCACTTCTGGAAAGCCTCATTGTATTTCAATCAGTCATAGCCTATCTTTGTCTTATATGCATCCCTGATAATCGCTGTATATGTAAGCAGAGGAATGGCCAAATCCGGCTTCTTTTCCAGCATCAAGGCACTATAGACAAGAAAACCTGCCTGCCAATTATCAATGATCTTACCCTTAGACTTCACCTACTCTGCCTTATGGCCCACCACAGCCAACGCTATTGCCATCTCTGACTTCCCCACTGATTCTTTCTGCGCATACTTCTTGGCCATGTTCTCGTCCACTAGACCAAAGATATCCACGTATTCTCCCGTTCAAATCTTTTCTTTGGGTGAGGCCGACATGTGATCCCCAACATGAAGTCCTGGGGCTCATCATACAACTTCTTGCCCCCTGGCTTGCCCCCAGTCCCCCCAGCCCCTTCCTTACCCCCTTTACCTTTTATGGCCTGCAAGGCCCGCTCCA
The DNA here is from genome assembly GCA_016271365.2 of Neoceratodus forsteri. Taxonomy (NCBI): domain Eukaryota; kingdom Metazoa; phylum Chordata; order Ceratodontiformes; family Ceratodontidae; genus Neoceratodus; species Neoceratodus forsteri. The sequence goes on along the minus strand of CM028130.1, from coordinate 1,693,733,886 downwards.
TCTTCTCCACCCCTTCATCACCCATGTCACCCAAAAGACCCTCCAAATACTCCTTTAGATCCCCCTCATTGGAGATATCTACTACGTCCTTACTCCCATCCAGGCCTTCCTTCCTTGGTGCTGGCTTGAGCCTAGAGGCTGGGGTGGGTGAGGAGCCGGGACCAACTCATCTAGGCCTCTTCCCGGCCTTACCCCTTCCTGGGCATTCATCCCTCTCCTTCTGTTTTTTCAGTGCCTCCTCCTCTGCTACTCTCCGCTTGGCCAACTCGACCAGCTTGGTCATCTGGCTCATCAATTGAGCTGCTTCCTCCATCATCTTCCCACTGGAAATTGGTGTCCTCTTGGATGCCATCCTTATGTGCTGTGATACTAAAAGTGGAAAAAGTAACACCGTAAGTACACCTTGCCTGCCAAGCAGTCCTTTGCCTACTGTCCTTGACTCAATCCCGTGGATGGCTGGATCCAGCTGATTGCCCCTCATTCCCTCTGGAGGGTTGGTATAGCAAGGCATGCATCATAAATGCCAGGATCCCCTATTGGTACTCTGGTTCCCTTTGCTCACCCTTCCTAGAAAATGCCCACCCCCCCAGGAAGACCCCTGCACCTGTATACCCCCCCACGTCCCTGTTGCCACAGGCAACAGACCAGCCCTGGCCCAAGCCAACAAGCTGCCATTGTCCTTGATGGCCCCTCCCCAGAAAACCCTTGCCCCATATTCTCATCACCCCCCCATCCCATTGCCACAAGCAGCAGGCCGTCCCCGTTTCAAGCCAAAGCTACTGATCCTGGCTTATCTTTTTGGTGCTCTGGCCCTCCAGGCTGCTCTTTTCCCCACCAAAAGAAGGCCTCCATCATCCCCGCTTATGTTGCTGCCATCATGCTGCTTGCCCTTTCTGCAGGACAGCATCCATCCTTCCAACCTTCTGGGGTGCAGGAAAACCTGCCCCTTGCCTGTAGGTACACACCCTCCCTCTATCCCCCTTCATATACCTGCCCTGCCCCCCACCCCCGAAAAGCCCTCGTGTCGTCCATGAACCCCTCCACCAAAATTATGGCTCATATATTATTCACCCTTCTCCAGGCTCCCACTATGGCCTCCAGCCCCGGGCCCTCAACCCTGGAGCAACACCATCCCAAACTCTGCCTCTGCCCACACTGGCACTCCCCACACTGGCCTGCAGGCTGCACCCTCTTACCAAAGAAATATCACCTCCATTCATCAAGACAAGGACCCAGTACTTCCACCAGCAAGTGCACTCCCCAACTGTTCCTACCGACAAGCCTTTCCCCTTACTAAGCCCGAGCATGTCCTCCTCCTCCATGGGCCATGGCTTTCACAGATAACCCCTTACACCACCGTGGCCTGCCATCATTATCAGTGCTCTGCAGCCTTCTGCCCTGCCGCCCAACCAACAAAAGCTCCTGTAGCTGCCTCTCATGCATCCAGAATACAGCCCTCTGCTACCAGACCTCAGTCCTGTCCTGCGTCTCTTGTTGCCCTTGACCAACTCTCAAGACCATTGCTCGGGCTGTGGGGCCCCCTCCTTAGTCCCTGTTGCCCCCCCTTGCCTTGCAGTACCACCACAAGTGACCGCTAGTCACAGTCCAAGTCTTGCCAAAAAACAGGCAACAATCTCCCCCTCACCAGAAAACTCTTTCCTGCACATTCCCCTTCAGAGGCCCCCATTTTACCTCTCAATGCATTTTGTTATTCCCCCCATGATGACCCACACAGGCCCTCACTACCATAGTGCTCCCAAAACCTACCCAGTGCTGTCCCCATGCCATGTGGCCCTCCTGTGGAGTAACCAGGCTGCTCGGTCCGATACCCATTTGGAGTTCCTGCCATTAGCAGCAAAATGGCCACTAGTTCACCCGGCATCCCTGGCCTTCACTTCTCACTGGAACGCCAAACTGCCCGCATGGCCTTGAAGATCCCTACCCCTTTTCACGACCCATTGGAGGCCGGCATTCCCAGGCTCCCACGTGGCCAGTGCCTCCACCAGTCATTCCCATCAGAGATATCACTGGTCACCACATGGCCCACCTACTCGGCCCTGCTGTGCTCCCTAGCCTGTGAAAAGAGCCCTCAAAACCCAGTACACACCCACAGATGCACCTTCTTTGCAGTTGGTTCCCGAACCACAAATGCACTGCTGGCACCATTTGTTTTGCACCAAACAATACCAGCTAATCAAAGCAGCCCCCTTAAACTACCGGCATCATCCTTTTAGGCTGTTCCTTCCTCGCAGTCGCCTCCTCACTCCAGATCACAATGCAGGCACTAGTTTATCTGGCCCCAAAATGACTCCACAAACAGTGTGTATTACTTCTGTTCTCTTTCTTCATTAATTTTTTTTTTTTGTTGGTATCCTGTTCTCTCTAAATAGCCTACACAATGAACACCTGTGCTTGCCACAACTCCAACCTCTGTTCCCAGCTCTTCACAGTTCAACCCTAATGAAAGATTTTAGAATGCAACACTCAACAGTTCTACCAGGACCTCCGTCCAACCAATAAAACATTTTAAACCGCAGCTCTCAATAAAACAGTTCCCAACAGTAAAACAGCTGCATCAATATTCCCTATGACTAGGATCTGTCCTCTAAGAACCTAATCTTGCACAATATTAACCAAAAACCTACTCAGATAACCCACAGGGCCACATGGCCTGCAAAGGCCTAGCAACCCAATGCTTGTGATTTACCTTAAATTGCCAAACGATGTGCTGCACTCTAAGGAGTCTTAGAATTTCTCAGCAAGAAGAGGACTAACCCAGGGCAAACAGCCCTGATGTATCCCCTAAAGACCCCAGCTCAAGACCCCTACTAGCTCCTCCCCCTGGCCAATGGCCATGAGCCCTAGCCCCACCTGGTCATATTACACTACCTGACCTCATTGCTGATGTCACAGCCCCCCCTTCCTCTACTCCCTCCCCTTTGTCTCTTTCTGGCAGGGGCCATGAGATAACCTGGCCTGCCTATTAATGGCAAGCTTAATTGTTTCACAGTAATTAAACTCATACGATATTGAGAACTAAAGTACTTAACAGTAGCATTATTCTGATGAACATATGACTATATTTTGTTTTAAACTCTTGGAAAATGTGCTGTTACATATGCTGTCATAGTATAGGTAGCAAAACAACTGTGCACTGACCGTTTTTAACATTGCAATTTTCAATTGTGAATTACTTGACAAGCACAGCCACTAAATTTCTGACAAAGGGATCATCAGAAAGCTATGAAAATCAGATTTTGTAATCTACTGTAAAATTATACTGTTTCCTGTTTAAAACAGTTAAAAAATACTTGGAGATTTGTAAAAGTACTTACTTGTTCAAAATGACAGTTTGGCAGTGTTTACTCTTGAGAATCAAAGATGGCATTCTGGGAGGGACTTCCTGCTATTCTACATGTCTTAATTGGACAAGGGAAGCTATTTCCTATTGTTTTTAGAACTCCCCATTCATGAGGTGGTGAAATCCCCTTTCGTGAGCAAGTGACGAACGGGAATCCTTGTTCTTGAGGTGGCAAAATCCCCGTTCATGAGAATCAAGCAGGAAATGTGAAATCTGATGCTATTTTTAAAATTTGTTTTAATGTTTTCAGCATTTGCAGTTTGATAGAAACATATTTCAATATGTTTTAAAATGTCAATCATGTTATTTTAACTTCTCTAAACATTTTCATTACAACATTCCAATATCACAATCCCCATTAGTGAGATAGCAGAATCCCCATTAATAAGCGAATGATGAACGGGGATCCCCGTTCATGAGGTGGCAAAATTCCCGTTCATGACAATCACTCAGAAAACGTGATGTCTGAGTCTATTTTTAAGATTTTTTTTATTGTTTTCAACACATGCAATTACATAGAAGCATATTTCAATATATTTTTAAATGGCAATCTTGTTACTTTAACTTTGGTAAACATTTTCATTGTAACATTCCAATACCACGGTCCCTGTTCACGAGATAACAGAATCCCCATTTGTGAGCATCTGATGACTGGGGATCCCATTTGAGAGGTGACAAAATCCCCATTCGCAAGAATCACGCAGAAAATGTGATGTATGAGTCTATTTTTAAGATTTTTTTTGTTGTTTTCAACATATGCAATTAGATAGAAACATATTTCAATATATATATATTTTTTCTCTTGAGCCGGCTGTCATCAAGAGGGAGTCCCCAGCCCCGTCCCCTGGCATCCACCATCCGGCATTGACTCATACTCCCCGGGGCCAGCGGGGTTCCCCAACCCCCATTGGAGACCAGATTCAGTGGGCCAGCACCATGGCTAGCCGGGAGCGGAGCCTGTGAGGTGCCCTCCACCATTGTGCCACAGCTTCTCTTTTTCCTGGTTTCTCCACAGGAGTTGGGGCATGCAATAATGCCCACAGAGAGGAGTGTGCATGCTTCTGCATGCACTCCCTCCAAGCATCTGCCCCAACTCCTCCCTTTTCTGCAGCGTGGCACCCTGTCCCCCAGCCTCCGCTAGGGAGCAGGTAAGCACCGACCATTGAGGACCCCCCTCCCCGGAGGAGAAGAAGAGCAGTCCATTGGATGCTCAATCCTTCTCCTCCCCTGCTGACCCCCGGTGGCCCATGCTCATTCCCGAACATGGGTCACAGGCATAGCGCGAGGAAAGGCATCCAGCGCCTCAGCCCTCAGCTCCACCGGGCTAGCATATTTCAATAAATTTTGAAATGGCAGTCATGTTATTTTAACTTTGCTAAATATTTTAATTGTTACATTCCAATACCACGATCCCCATTCACGAGATAACAGAATCCCCATTTGTGAGTGTCTGACGAACAGGGATCCCCATTCATGAGGTGTCAAAATCCCCTTTTGTGACCTCCATATTCTCAATGTGATATCCATGTAATGTTTTATGTATGTTTTTCTTTTACATTGCTTTATTATGTTCTTTTACAGCCAATAAATATATAAATGCAGAGGTGTAGCAAAGTCCCAGAGGGCCCAGGTGCAAGAGTATGTTATAGGCCTGCCCCCCCCCCACTGGTTTTGGAATATAACAATTTGCCTACCCAACCTACTCCACCTGATGTGTTACCCCCATGTTATCACAAGGATGCAGTTACATACCCCGAGGCTCAGAGGTGCCAGAATTCAGGGACAACATTATTAGTCACTTTATTCCCCAGAAAGTGGTGAAGCTGTAGAACAGCCAACCAGTTGACACAGTTGACATGAAAACACTACAGGGCTTTATTGATAAGCCTAGGAAAAAGTCTGCTTACAAACATTATCACAGGTACCCTAAGTAGTAGAGTGTGAAGGGAAGAACTATAACTTAGTACATGTTTGCACTGCAACTGCACATTATTTCATCCCTGCTTATGAAGAAGAGTTTTTGGACATTATGGATTAACAGTCCCTTCCCTACCTTAAATATGACAGTGTGTTGTTCCTATGCTATTTGGGCAGCTACCAAACATGAGCAGAAGGGACCCCAGTTTAATAGCCCATCCAAAAGTCTTGTCAAAAAGTCCAGTTCCCTACTGTGTGAAGGTGCACTGGGTGCACCAAAACTAAAAGAGTAGAGCATAGTGAGAAGTTGCATTTGTGCCATCTAAGATACTGTGCAACATAATCCACCTTATTAAATAAATAAAATCATTTGGGAGTCAAAAGATTGGGGGTAGGTACTTGGGGCATATGCTTGGTCCTGGCACTGAACTTGTAACAACAGAGGGTTATTAATCCCTTTTGCCCATCCCTAGAGATTTTTCAGGGGCAAAGGGATCATATGGCACATTTTGTAACAGTACTCTACCTTTAGTTTTCTGTTAGCATGCTGCATGGAACATTCCTCTCTTGTTTGATAAGCAAGAGCATCACAGGTGCCACTCATGATCCCTTTCCAGCAGCTAGCTCATGCTTGTCAGGTCTATGCACACCCGTGTTGTGACCTAAAGTTTTTTTTTTTTTTTTTTTTATGTTTGTTCAATTCACTTACTCTCTGCTTGATTATGGCAAAGAATTGGCAATTGTTTGATCAGGGAAGCAACACAACAAGGAGCATGGTGAATAGACATAACACACACACTGTTCACTCTGATCATGAATGATCATCCTCTCCTCTCACCACATGGTGCAATTTGCCAGTGTTGACATGCACACTTGGCTATAGTAATTTACCACATGACTCTTATAGCAGTCCGCTATAGAGTCATGGGGTAGGTTAATGGCACACCTTGTGACACCCCCCCATCCCTACACTGCTGCACTGTCACCATCTCTTTCCAGTCCGAGCAGACCCCCCAGTCCATCCCCATACTGCTGTACTGCTATGTGCTGTCACTCTTATTGTCTCATCCTAGGCTCCTCCTCACTGTCTTCTCCTAGGCTCCTCCTAGTCCAACTGACTCCTGAGTAACTTGTGCCACCGTGGCATGCACACCACAGCTGGAAAGAAAAAAAAGACTGTGTTAAAGTGCAAGCGCATGCACAGTGGCTTCCTAGGAAATATATTAAAAAAATCTAAATTACTCCAAATGGGCCCCCTAACCTCATGGGCTGGGTCCGACTGCACCCTTTGCACCCTTGTAGCTACACCCTTGCATAAACATATGTAACATTTTATTTTCACAGTTTTTGACACTCACGATACCTGTTCGTGAACTGACATTATCCACGTTCATGAGCGGGTGACAAACGGGGATCCTCGTTCATGGCCAGGCAAAATCCTTGTTTGTGAGGCTATTTTGTGTAGTTGGAAGTTTTTTCAAGGATTTTATATAAAACATGAAAACAAGATTCCTGAATATCTCCCTATATGTACTTTACTTGCTAATACAGAATAATCTGAATACACTAATTTGCACAATCTATCCAATATCTGTTTGTAATGTCATGATTGATGCATATATTGTTGCAGTGAGTTACATCGAAATATAGAGACATTGACTTTGACAGCAAATTAGGAACCCTTGGCAAGCCTTGTTTGCTCATTTTCCTACCTAATGGATAACTGGAGATTCTAGTTAAACAACAGGCTACTTCCTCCGACCCACCACAAGCATTGCATTATGTCTGTCCCATGCATTTTTTAACTCAACCCAACTGTTTTTGAATACACAACTTCTTCCGTAAGGCTGCCTATGCATCCACAACCCTCTCCATGAAATAATACTTTCTCACTATACCTCTAAGACATCCACACTCTTCATTAAAATTGTACCCTTGTTATTGCACAACTGTTTTTCTGAAACATGGTATTGTCTTGGACTATGTTGATTCCCATAAGGTATTTTAAAGTTTCCATCATGTCCTCCATCTCCCTTCTTTACTTGAGAGTATACATATTAAGTTTCTTTAGTCTCTCTTTGTATGGCTTCTGTTGCAGAACCTGCACCATTTCAGTTGCCATCTTCTTGAATGGTGAGCAACTATGCAACTAACAACATATCTCTTAACTAACCCCCCACGCACACACTCAAATATCACCATCCACAACCACTCAATAGTCACTGAAAAAAAAGTTTGTAATATTTTTGTTTATTGTTTTGGTTATTTGGTGTTTAACTGTTGGCATATTTATTTTAATTTTTCTTTTTATATTGCAGATATACAGAGAAAGGAAGCAAGCTGAGAAGTGAATTGAACAGCTACAAGTGCTTGATGATGGTCATCAGAAAAAAAAAGTCAGATTCCAAAATAAATACTTATTCTGGTGGATTTACGTCATATCAGTATAACAAACATAAAACTTGTCATAGTATGCAAAAAAAAAAAACACTGTCAACGTTCAGAAACAACAGTACAGCAAAACAATACCAATACAAACAAAACAAAACATGTTTGTAATACATCAGTTAATCATGTGCGGGAATAGTCACTATTCTTAAAAAGAGCTGCTCTGAAAGGGAGTACAACAGTTCATGTTCGGTCCAAGAAAAGTAAGAAAAATTAAACTGTTAGTAGTTCTTCCACTATGGAACATAATAAAGCACGGTATTTTAAGACAGTAGTACATGAACAAAGAACTGAGCATCTAATTTCAGCAGTTATAAGATGTAAAGGAAGGAAAGTTAGATGTAAACATTAATGAAACTACGTCTAAGGGCAAGACACTTTGTCAATATGGCTCTGAATATACGGGCACAGTTGTGGTCTGTGATGACGGCAGCTATTGACAAAATAACTAGCGAGATGCAGATTATGAAGGACAAACATATGGAGTTTGAACACCTGAACAGAGACAACCTTTGCTTTGTCATCTGATCCCCCCCCCCAATAAATAAAACTCACTACACTATTGCTAGCTTGGATGCTCATTGGCAACAATTTATTTAGGCACTACTTAATATTTACATTCCAGTTCTTTCTCAAAGAAGTTATTACATTTAAACAGTACAAAACAGGTGTCCATTATTCTTCTGGAGCTTTCTTCCTTCCTGGCCATCCTCCTCTTGCATGCTTCTCCTTCGGGGTCTGGACACTCCGATCTGAACCCCCACGCCATCGCCAGGTACTGTCTTGCCAGGCCCTCCACCCTTAAGTTCAGACACTATGATCCGACCCTAATCTCTACTCATTCCCCACTCCCTTTTATCCCATGCCTGGGTGCCACTTTGCCACCAGCACATGTTTACCTGCCCCCACTGCCTGCCCCCTCTTCCCCCTCACTCCCCCTCTCCACTGCCCCATCTCCCACTGGTGATGGAAGATGGGGCTCCCCCTTGCAAGCTAGTATCTAGGTCCCTTCTTATCCTCCTACCAGAAAGAGACACATGCCAAATTCAGTTAAATGTACCCTGTCAGACTGTACACTTATGCCCTCTCAAAAGATATGTCCCTGTGCTGTATATGCACCCCCATCTCAGTTACTGTCCTAGCTACCTTCCTGTTGAGTCTTTTCCTCCCTTTCTTAACTGACTTAACTTCTTTGGCTCCTCTCTATAACTTGCGGGAAGTGATCTCAGACCAGCCGATGACAACCCCTGGCTACCACCCTTTTACCTTCTCTAAGTCTGCTGTTATGTCTGGTACTAATGCCCCTCATGGTATGTTGCCCAGATCGCTCCCCCCAGGTGCATGATGAGCAGATCCAGCCTGCTCTACCAGATCTGTAGCTCCTCCAATAGTGGCATCAATTGTGCCCATCTGATTCCCCTTATTCCTTTCCACTGCACCTTCGTGTGATGCAGATCCATCTGCAGTTGTGTCCCACCACGCCTTGATGCTGCAAACCTCTCGGCCCAGTAGATAAATGAGTGCCCCACCAACCAGATTTGTCATTTTCCTCCTGCATGAAAAGAAAAAATGCTAAGGTGAAACAAATCATCATGCCTTTATCTCACATATCTCTCATAGCAGCTGGACCTCCATCTTCCCACCTGCTTTACCTCTGCTCCCACCCCCCCCCAGGCTGCTGCCTCTGAGGCATCCCCAATGCAGAATGAATGGGGGGAAAATTCACTGGGGTCTTCCCCAACAAAGGCAAGAGCCTTCTTAAGGACAACCCCCTACCTGAAAACCCATCACTGGGCTCCCATCCCCATGGTGGAATCATACCCCCTCCCCTGCCCCCTGCATCTTCCCATACTACTGTAATTCCTCCACGGTGCACACCTCCCCTGAGCCTTCTTTGACCATGACAACTAAATGACCACCTTGTCCTGTCCCAGTTCAATGTCCCCGGCCTGAAGCCCTTGTCCTATCCCTGACTTCCTCGGGGTTACCACTTCCCCTACACTGAAAGCTCTCTTCGCCATGACTGCGAAGACTGCTCTAAATAGGCATGCTTCCTTCACTGTGGTGCATACATGCTGCAAGGCACTCATCACCCATGTCCTCTCTGCCAACCCATGAGCATCCACCTCACATTCCTCCCAGCTGCAGCATCTGGCCAGTTTCTGTCTTTACATACCCAGTCTATGCCCGCTGGCTGTACCCTCATTGTGATATGGCTCAAACCTTCTTCCCACTTTTCTACCACATACTGTCTCACTTGGTTCTCTGACACTTGCTGCTCTGTGTCCCAACCCGCTCTGGCCCGGAAATCCTGAAACACTGCCCACACCTCTTCGTATGCCCTCAGCGTGTTGGGCACCCAGGATCTCCAGTATAATCATCTGTCTTTTTCCCTCCAGTCTCCCATAGATGGTCTGGGACCCTGGTCTGGTGTACAGCTGCATGTGGAGCTAACTCCCAGAACCTGTCCAGCTGCAAACTGGAAAGACTGGTAGCCACATCATTCGGAATTCCTCCAATACGTTGAGTTTTAAATGACAAGTTCAACTGCAAACCCAGAAGGACCAAACAATGCATAACCCCTCCTACTGAATCAGTAACCCCCCTTGTCTGTTTATTACTTCCACTACCTCCTTATTATCGCACCAAAACAGCATCCATTTCCCCCCCATCCTGTCTCCCCAAATTACCAAGGCTACCAGGATGGGAAAGATTTCCAGGAAGGTAATGTCCTTCAGCAAGCCTACCTCCCTCCAAGCGCCTGGCCATGTTTTAGAGATCCAGTCCCTTTTGAAGTAGACCCCCATACCCAAGGTCCCAGATGCATCCATATATAGTTCCATGTCTGTGTTGTATGCTCAGTCATCTTGCCAGAAGGTCACTCCGTTATAACCTTCCAGGAACTCTTCCCACACTCCTAAGACTTCCCTTGCCCCTTTTATAATGTCTACCCAGTGATGAGGCATCCTTGCCTTCCCCATGGACCTTGCTAACCTCCTGGCAAAGGCTCTGCCTGGGCTGATGGCCTTACAAGCGAAATTGAGGTGCTCTAGCAGCTGTTGAACTAATACCAGTGGCACCCTCCTCCTCCCTTTTACTTGAGCTAACAAACCCCTCAGCCAGGCCACTTTGTCCCTGAGCAGGCTGAAGCACCCATGCACTATGTCTACTTTAATCCCCAGGAACTCCAGCTGGCGGCTCGGACCTTCTGTCTTTGCCTCCACCAGTGGAATCCCTATGTGTCCACACATCTCCTTAAAGTCCGACAACATCCCCTCTGCCTCTGCCTGGCTGGCTCTCCCCTATAAGTAGAAAGTCATCAAAATAGTGGACCACTCTCCAGTGCCCATATCTCCAACTGAATACCCATAGCACCCATGAACTAAAAGTCTCCAAAGTGGAACAGGCCACCAAGCACCCCATTGGCATGGCCTTGTCGAAATATAGCCCTCCCTCAAATTGAAAACCTAACAAGTCCCAATCCTCCAGTCTCACCGGTAGTAGCCCGAAGGCAGATTCAATGTCCATCTTCACTAGCCATGCCTCCTGTACCACTCTTATCAAGACCACCACCTGATCCGGGGATGCATATGAGACTGCCTGTAAGTCATCTGGAATCCTCTCATTCCCTGATATCCCTTCTAGATAAGAAAGCTGGTGTATGAGATGAAATTCACCCTCCTTCTTCTTTAGTACCACCACAGAGGTGATACCCTGAACTGGGGGCATGGAGGTTTGGTAAAGTGTCCTTCCACCCACACTGCCACTGCCTCCTTCTGAATTTTTGCCCGTACAATATCCTCCCTCCCTTTAACTTGATACCAAATTCTTCGCCCTCATTGCCCTGCACTCTCCCTCAAAACCCAACCAGAAACCCAGGTGGAAACTCACCTGCAGGAATTCCTCTCCTATTGTGTCCGGGTACTCCTGTGTCCAAGCTTCCACTATGTTTCATACTATGGCGGTGCATGCCAAGGAGAAACCCCAGCACCCTCCTCTCTCCCACCTGTTAGTTCCACCCGTAGTTGGAATTATATCCCCTTGCTGTGCCCCCTCTGCCTCTGCCTGGTCCCCTCCCTCTCCCCCTGAAAGGACTGCTCTTGGTACTGCCACCCCCACTGCATACTTCTGTCCCCCCCTTGTCAGCAGTTTGCAACTGGATGTGGATCTGAGCAGTGTGAGCAAACATGTCAAAATTTACAATTTGCTCACATGCACAAGGCCTTGTTGAAACCCCTGCATGTCTTTGCTGCCATCCATAGAAACATAGAAATGGACGGCAGATAAGGACCGCAAGGCCTAATCCAGTCTGCCCATTTTTTCTACCTTATGAATGTGCCATAGGCCTGTACTCTGTCAATGGCCTATCTATTAATACTCATCTGTATTGCTCCCTTATGCCTATCCCATTCTTGCTTGAAGCCCTGCACTGTATTCCTATCCACCACTTCCTGAGGTAGACCGTTGCATACATCCACCACCCTTTCTGTGAAAAATAACTTCCTCACATTACCCCTTAATTGGTCTCCCTCTAATCTCATGCTGTGTCCTCTTCTCCTGCAATTTTTCTCATATTGAAACATGTTAGACTCTTTCACCTAGTTAATGCCCTTAAGATGTTTGAATGTTTCGATCATATCACCTCTCTCCCTTCTTTGCTCTAGGGTATACATATTGAGCTCCGTTAATCTGTCCTCATATGTTTTCTGATTCAGTCCCTGCACCATTTTGGTTGCTCTTCTCTGGACTGCCGCCATTTTGCTAATGTCCTTGTGCAGGTGTGGCCTCCAGTACTGCATACAGTACTTCAGATGGTGCCTAACCAGTGTCTTGTAAAGAGGGATTATTACCTCCCTCTTACGACTTGCAATACCCCTACTAATATACCCCAACATCACTGTAGCCTTACCTACTGCTTCAGTGGTCTGCTTGGACGATTTCAGGTTATCTGTGATGATGATGCCGAAGTCTCTTTCTTCCCTTGTGATTGCCAGCAACTCTCCTCCCAACCTATAGGTGGCTTCAGGGTTTCTCTTCTCTATGTGCATGATCTTGCATGTCTTTCTGTTAAACCCCAGTTGCCACACTTATGACCATTTTGCCAGTTTATCCAGATCTCTTCTCATTCTGCCCACCCCATCTGGATCATCTACTCTGTTGCAGATATTGGTGTCATCTGCAAACAGACAAACCTTACCCTCCAGTCTATCTGCAATGTCACTGATGAAGATATTGAAGACGACAGGCCCCAGGACTGATCCCTGAGGTACTCCTTGGGTGAGCCTAAATGATCTCCGCCCGGCTGGTGTCCCGTATTTCAGCCAATTTTAAAAATAATTTAGTGAGAGTGCCTGATGCCTCCATGTACTGTCGCTTTAAGAGCTGCTAAACTGCAGTATAGCTGATTTGAACTGGGGGGACTGTGTGTTTCCCTGGTAGAGTCCCGCCTGGACCACTGAGCCTATCACTCCATTCTGCAGTTGCTATAAGCACGGGGGAGCCCTTTCAAAAGATGTAACTATCTGCTGGTAATTTGTTAGAGTGATAATGACAGTACAGTTTGTCTAACCTGCCTTTCTTGCAGCTGGGACTCTGTGTGTTTTGCCCCTCCATTTCGGATCTGAACTGCTAATGGGTCCAATCAATGGGAAGGGGTTCCTTAAAATGGAGCCTGCTGGCAAATCAGAACTTGGACTCTCAAGTGGAGCCAGCCACAAGGGGCTTGTATGAAGAGAGCCTCTGGGAAATGTAGTTTGGACCGTGGCACGTTTTTTCACCAATAGAGGGAACTTGTTGTGACTGACAAGGAGGCTCAGACAACTGAAACCTTTTGGACCTGGGGAAAATGCCCGGACTGCCTGCTGAGAAGTTCAGTCAGAGCATGTAGCTGGAAGAGCGAGCAGCTCGTGGGGCTGCTGCCCCCAGGGCAGTGTGGGAACCGGGCAGGAGGCCTGAAAAAGGCCTGTCTATCACCAGCTCTCCTGAAGGCAGAGAAAAGTATGGCGTTTTCTCAGACCAAGTATCCGAACTTTGTGTGTAAAAGGAAAAGCAGTTGTTGTGGCCTAGATAATGGGAAACTAAGTGTGGAGAAGAGATTCTGAAGAGGAACCTTGATTTTCGGACAGCGACTCCAAAGAGAAAGCAAATGCCGAAGTGCCCTGAGGTTTGGGGCAGAAGGGATCTGTTTTGGAGTTGGAAGATTAGGGGGAAATTGCTCCGAGTGTTCGTGCGGCCATTGTGCGCAGTAGTTCGCACGGGAAGAGCTTGTGAGGCCACAAAGTTGGCCTGTAACCATCAGTAAGCGTTGTTCGGACTAAATCCGAGCTTTCAGAGTGAAAGAAGAATCCAAAGTCATTTTGGGACCAGACTTAACCTAAAGAAGACCAAAAGTGTGCAGAATTGCAATCGGCCTGTCAGGACTCTGTGGTCTGGTACAGTAAGTGACCTTTACATATAAATGTGTGTAGTGCTTGTGGAGATTGAGATTTGAGTAATTCCCCCATGTTGTGAACTGTATGCTGTGCTGGGATTGTGATTCCCTACCAGGGTTTGAACTGAATCCGAGTTTGAGTCAGAGAAGAATGCCTCGGCAGCCAGGCTCAATCTCCTGAAGTGACCAGCTGCTTGCCTGGTGGTGTTCTGTATACACATAAAATGTGCAGTGAGCTGGACATCTTAGCCAGCATCACTTGGATTGCATCTGCCTGCACTGAGTGCACGTGAGCCCTGCCACAAGGGCTGGGCCAGCTATTCCGTTTCTCCTGGCAACCCAGGACAATTTGCATCCCATCCAGCTTTCAGCATTGAATCTGTGAGTATAAATCAGGGTAGCTCCCTGCCATCTGTTTATCTAATTGCAAGTGTTTCATCTGATTTCTTTTCCTTTCTTTCTTCATGAACTGAGCTAACCAGCTCCAGATTACAACTGAGTATTGGGCAAGTGTTTTTCCATCACAGGGTCCCAACCAGCTGCAACGATCCTGGCTAGCCCCCCCCCCCATCCTGAGTACCAAGTAAAGTGACATTTTGGGACTCTGAACATGCACACAGTACTGTGATTATTAATGTGTCTAATCTAATTAACCTGATTCCCCCTGTCCTTGTTACAGCCCCTGGAATAAATCAGATCTGTTTGTTTCTGCAAAGCTACACTGACTGAGGTATTCATTTATGTTAAAGTATTGTACTGTGATTATCGTATAGCATTATCTTGTTTTACAGGGAGTTCCCAGATTCAAGTTGACTGAACCAGTCCTGGGGATTAGTGAAGGTACTCATGGTGCATTGTGTGGGCCACTAGTAGGAATAAAAGGGGGTCTCAGTGTCCCAGAGGGCTGTCACCAAGTTAACCTAACTACTGAAAACCCTGACCTCTGGGTGGAGGCACCCGCCATAGAACCTAGGCCCCTCAACCTGTTAGCAGTTACACAGGCAGGGCTAGTAGCCCTTGGGATAGTGCCACCAGGTGGTTACACCCCCCCTTAGCTCCTTTAGTACTCTGGGATATATGCCATCAGGTCCCATTGTCTTGTCCACCCTGAGCTTAGCATGCTCTTGTAGGACCCTTTTTTTTGTGAAGGGAGTTGTGCACACCTCTCTCCCTCCCTGTGTCCATGGTGCTGAGCTGTGGGCCCTGC
Organism: Neoceratodus forsteri; assembly: GCA_016271365.2. Lineage (NCBI taxonomy): Eukaryota > Metazoa > Chordata > Ceratodontiformes > Ceratodontidae > Neoceratodus > Neoceratodus forsteri. Next base: position 1,693,718,523 of record CM028130.1, on the reverse strand, counting down.
CCTACCTTCTCCTCAATAAATACTGAGCAGAAGTATCTATTTAGGATAGATGCTTTTCCTGGTCCTCCACACACACACCCTTATTCCCTTTGATCTTAGCAATACCCCCTCTGGACTTTCTCCTTTCACTAATGTATCTATAGAAAGTCTTGTCTCCTTCTTTTACTGTTCGTGCTAGTGTTTCCTTGGTTTGGGCCTTTGCTTGCCTTACTGCCTTTCCTGCTTCCCTTAGGGAAGTTTGGTATGCCTCCCTATCTTCATCCCGCTGCATTCCCTTATATTTCCTAAAGGCCAACCTTTTGGCTCTGACCTTTTCTGCTACTGTTTTTGAGCATCAAAGTGGTTTCCTCCTTCTTTAGCTCTTGCTTTTCTCTCTAACACAATGGAATGTTGCTTCCAGTATTGCAACCTTAATGTTTGCCCACTTTACTTGTACCCCCTCACCTGTATGTCTTCTTGTCAGCGCTAGCTTAACTCTGTTGGCCATCTTATCAAAGTCAGCTCCTGTGAAGTCCCATATTTTTGCCTTGGAATGTGATGATTTAGTTCTAGTGGCCAAATTGAACCATACCATGTGATGGTCACTGGCCCCCAAGTGACTTCTACCTGGAGATCCGTGATCCATTCCCCATTAGTCAGTACTAGATCTAGGATAGCCCTATCTCTTGTGGGTTGTTGTACCAGTTGTTGGAGGCCCTCTCCCTGCAAAAAAATCCACTGTGAGTCTAGTTCTGGTGGATGTTCCTGCTGGTATTGATCAATCTGTATCTGGCCTGTTGAAGTCTCCCATTATCAGAACCTCCTCTTTAGCTGTCATGTTTTGTATACCATCTAACAGTAATTTGTCTATGTCCTCCCATGGCCTGGAGGCCCGTAGACAACCCCAGTTCGTATGGCTGTCCCATTTCCTGTTTCCAGGGTGGCCCACAGTTCTTCTGGCTCCTTATGAGTATTCTGAATTTCTGTAGCTTTGATATTTTCAATGACATAAAGGGCCACTCCCCTTTTTGCACCTTGGTCTCTTCTAAACAGTACATAGCCAGGTATTGAAGTCTTCCAAGTGTGATTACTGGTGAACCATGTCTCGCTAATGGTTACTATGTCCAGTTTAGCCTCTGTCATTGTTGTCTGCAGGTCTGAGATCTTGTTTCCCAGATTGCGGGCATTTATGTACATGATTTTACATTGGCCAGATTTTGGTGTGTTAGTTGTTGGGCAAGGACCAGCATTTCCCCTGCACATTGTATGGGGAGCTGGACCTTTTTCCTTACCTGGTGATGCAAATGAACTACAATCATGCTGAACTCCTATTTGATCACTAGCTGAGGTGGGAGGGGTGTTTTTCCCATTCTATGTATCAGGTGCTTCCCTCTCCCCATTTGCTAGTTTAAATATTCTGCAAAGATGTCAAACTTCTGCCCCAATGCACTGACTCCCTCCTTAGTCAGATGCATTCCATCGAATTTAAAGAAGTTTCGCTTCCCAAACTGTTGCCAGTTACCTACAAATTTGTGTTCTTTTTCCTGGCACCAGCCCTTGAGCCACATGTTTAGCTCCCCTATCTCCCCTTCTCTGACCTTCTGTCCATCTGCCCCCCCTCCCAGACTGGCAAAATCTCAGAGAAGGAGATGCCAGATGAAATGGATGCCAGTTTGTCTCCCAGCCTGGTCATGTGTTCCTTGGTCTCCACAACTGACAAGCTGGTGAGATCGTTTGTCCCTATTTGTACCAGGATGTCGATGTTTTCTCCTGTTTCCTGCACAATTTTAGCAATGTGGTCAGTGTCTCTCCAGGCTGAAGTATCTGGGAGACACGCTGGGGAGCATTGAGTGATGGTGCATCCAATTTGTTGCTCCTAACCACCTGCCAACCTCCCGAACCAACTACTCTCTGCAGTCAAGGTGCTTCAATTGGATATTGGGGAAATGGCAGGTGGTTCGTATAATACATTTCCATCTGAATATGCAATTTGAGGTGTGCAATCTCTGCCTATGCTGCCTGGAGCTGAGCCCTTAGATCTCCAGTGGTCCAGCATGTAGGACAGCATCCTAAATCCTGTATAACTGCCCTTTTGAAAAGTGTCCCACAGTACCTGCAGTTAATAATATCCATTCCAGATGAGTTGCTGGGTTTATAACCTGGTCTGAGTAATTAGGAGGAAAATTAAAGCAAATGTTAGATTTTTTGTTTTGTTTGTTTGTTTTTGTATAACTTGTTATAACAAGTTAAATTACTTGTGCCCTTGTAAGTGAGTTCACTGTGTGGATAACCCTCTGATTCTCCCCTTCCTGCTTTGTTACAGGAAATGTCATGACTGTGCTACTCTATATAAGGAGCGTAGCATGGGGTGGTTGGGGATGGAGGTGGGTGGCTGGGCCCTTCCCCTGCCAAAAATGAAAAACCATGGATGAAAGAAACAAGGAGATAAGAGTTGAAACAATCAACCAACAACAAATGCAGCAGTCCTGAAAGCTTAGCCTAATGATAGATAAAACTGTAAAACCTGTAAAGCACCACCTGTAATAATTTCAAAGAAGATATACACTGCAAAAAACACTTTGCTACAGAGAAAAATAAAGCAGTAACAGAAGATATACTGCATCTGCTTCCTAAACACCTCATCGTACTTCAACCACCCATATCCCAGTTTGGCCTTATACACATCTCTGGTGATTGCCATGTGGATCAGTAGGGGAATTGCCAGTTCCAGCTGTTTCTCCAGGACCAGTGTGCTGTAAATGAGGAAACCCACCTGCCACATGTCTGTTTGTTCCCTTGTATTTAGCCTCCTCCTCCTCCTTGTGCCCCACCACTGCTAGCGCCACCGCCATCTTGGATTTTCCTACCTACTCCTTGTGTTCATACTTTTTGGTTGTGTCCTCATCCACCAACCCAAAGATGTCCACATATTCCCCTTTCCAAATTTTTTCTTTTAGTGAAGCTGGTACATGGTCTCCCAGCATAAAACCTGGGGGTCCATCGTACAATTTCTTCTTCGCTGGTGTGTTCTCCATGGCCCCCCCTTGCAGCTGCCCTTAATTGCTTGCAGCCCCTTTTCCATCTTTTCTATCCCTTTTGTCTCCCATATCGTGTGAGCTCCAGTGTCAGAGGTGGTGAAAGGCCATTCCCGGCTCCCTGTGGTCTCTTCCCCCTCTGCCTGTTCTTCTCTCTCCTTCCTTTTCCTTGGTGCCTCCTCCTCTTCCTTTCTTCGCTGTGCCACCTCAACCAGCTCCATCATTTTACTCATTAATTTGGATGCCTCCTCCGTCTTCTTGGTGCTGGAAACTGGGGCCTTCTTTAGTGCCATCTTCCTGCTGCCAAATACCGTAATGGGGGAAAAAAACATAATGAGTGGAAAATGTGTCATCCCTGCTCCTCCTGCCACCACCTGTTGCCCATTGCCAGGCCAGCAAACTCCTGATGTGCACCCCTGGCACCCTTTGAGTGCCTCTCTGCTAGAGCATCCATCACTCCCTTCCACCTGACAGCCTTTCTTGCGTGGTTCTCACTGCTCCACACCTGGCCTAAGCATGCAACCAGGTGCCATTGATATCATATATACCCCCATCTACACTTTCAATTGTCCCCTCAATCTGAGGACTTCCACTTCCCACTTGAAATTGTGAGGTTACTTTAAACCGATAATTTGTATAATATTCTTTTTAACTCCCACTTGATAGTTCCTATGGCTGGTTGCCAAGTTCCAGCCAAGGCTCCCAACACCCATAGATTGCCATCATCTCCGTAATTGCAGAGATCCACCACTGCTGACCCGTAGTGGTGGCCAGAAACCCTCCACTTTCCATCAGCAGTTCTATTAATTAAAAATACCCTAAGAGTGAAAAAAAAATAAATTAGCTATTTATTTTAATTCCCTGCAAACTAGCAAAGTAACCAGTAGCTGTAAAAAGAGAGAACCCCCTCCTCCCACTCCGAATTGCCATCAGCTTCTGTGGCCTTTCCCCACCATGACTCCCTTAAATACCACCAGCATGGCTCTCTTGTTTGTAGGCTGTATCTGGCCCTCCATGTTACTGCCTCAGCTACATCTGGGCCTTCAATGACTCACACTGGAAGTTGCCCCCTCCCTCATGCTCTGCTTTGGTTTGGGGCCTGTAGCAGTCTGTTTAGCCTTCCCCCAACCATCCCAGCCTCCCCTGTGATCCCCCACCCTTCTTCTCTCATTCCCGACCCCCCACCGTTCTTGCCAGTATATTATTATGGCCAAGGGCCTCAGCCCCCACCATCCCTCAACTTAATGCACAGTTACCCTCCCTCTCCCATTGCTCCATTAGGCCTCCTGGTGCCCATGTATCATGATGCTTCCTCTGACAGCTATCTCTAACCGGGCCCAAATATTTTTCTCCTTTCCTTACAAAACCTCTGCTTTCCCTTCTGTGCTTTTCTCATCACTCAGTACCCCAGCCAGGAGCTCCCTCTTACCTTTTCCCTGCCACCTCTCCATTGTACACACCAACTGTAAAGGCATCTCTCAAGTCTCCAAACCCCTAGAGCCTACGCTATGTCCTCATGGCTCACACTGTTCCTTCCTGGATTGGACCACCAAGCGACGAATACTCCACCATACTCTGGTGGCCTGCCTGTATTTCCGCCTCCAAGACCCACCAAGGAAGGCCATGCCACCATGAGCTGCATCCCTCCTGACTCGCCTCACCACCCCCTCACTTATCTCCGAAACTGTGGGAACTCCTCACAGCAGAACAAGTGCCACAATTCATAAACAAGATCCTCATTTTTTCACTGCATCTACGCATGCCCCAAGACCCCAGTGAGACCCTAGCATCCATAATTCACCTCTCAGCTCATGAACAAGTGTGTGAAAATGGTTTTATAGCGTGATGAGTGGCCCTGCTGGAAAAAGCAGACTAAATAAAAAAAAGAAAATTATTTTATAAAACCGATAACCTGCCACAAATGCATTTTACTATATAAATAAATGACATTCACATTTTTACCAAGCCCTGAGGGTGCATGGCCCCCAAAACCACAAGCTTTACCACTACCATCATCCTCGGTACAAAGCAAGTTATTCTTACTAAAACCACTCTTAATAGTTGTCAACCATGACTCCATGTGGCCCGAAGGCCCCAAGGAAACTAACAGCTTGTGCCTTACCTTGAGTCGCAAACAAATGTGCTGAAAATCCTCACCAGAAAAAATTCCAGCAAAAGAGGGCTGCTGGAGGGCTACACAGACTTTTATGCAACTCCAGGCCTTATCATCAGGCTGTGTTCAAGCCTCTCCCAATGGCCAATGGGCCGCTCTCCTACCACCTGTGTCAGATGAGTCACCTGGTGGCCTCATCATAATCCTTCCCCCTACTACCTAGTGACCTCACCACCATTCCCCTCCCCCCTCCAGTTTCTCCTCCCCCTGTCTCTTCTTCTTTCCTTGGGGGGGCATCTGACAATTGTGGCTGCCTGTTATTGGCAACCTTATTTGTCTTTGAGGGGAAGTGAATACATTCTGAGTATTCAGCAGCGTACTTTTGGGAAGAGTCATACAATGTACATAACAGTAAAGTCACTCTAACACTGGATATATCTGGCAAAGTACGGGTCATATTAGTTGTTTCATGTGATGACAATGTACTAGATGACAATGATGAAAATGTTCAGACCAGTCAACCAAACACTAAGCATACTACAACTTGGGCTTGTGATAACATGTGTAATGTTAAGCATGAATATTTCCATGTGACACAGAAATTCATTAACGAATTTCTGAATGCAAAGAAGTCTGATAGACACAGATTGTTTAACACAGTTGGTAAGAGTGACATTAGGCCATGGAGTGGATTAATGGGACATTCACTTGCTTGTCTACAGACTAGGGCTTGTGACAGCATTTTCCATCACTTCGGGATGCTTGCTGTACACCACAGTGGTGTTTGGAAATTTGTACAACACATGTATTGCATAAGGACTGTTGTCCGTGATTTCATCTGTTTTGATACATTGTTAAATGATGGAGATATAGAGGGTCTGATCAAAGTTCATTGATGATCTATGAGTTAAGAAGATACTGAGGGGCAGTTTTAAACTGAGTTCTACTGTTGTATCATACACTATCATCCTGCAAAAGACACAATTGCTAAGAGCATCTGGTACTGAGACAGCCAAATTTGAAATTAGCAAAGAAGAGAAGTTTGATGTTGTGTGTGTGTTTTTCGAGCAACTATTTTACAAACATCAGTTACAGTTAATGTACACAGTATTCCAACATGGAATGAAATGTGCGGCCAGCTGATTGCATACCTATTGCTAAAAACTGACTTTGAACTTCATGAAAAAATTATCATTTGCAAATACTGTTACCATAAAGTTAAATCAGATTCTTTACCTCCTAGGTCAGTTCTGAACAGAATGGAAGAACAGGAAATTCCTGCTGTTATTCCTACTCTGAACTTGTTTGAGTGTATTCTGATTCAAACAATGACACCATTTCAAACAATTCTGAGGCTTACTACTAAGATTAAAAGTGTCCCACATAAAGAACTGGTGAAATCTTTAAAGGGGTTGGTTATGTATTTACCTCTACCACTACAGGAGAGTGTACAGGCAATCTCTGGAGAAAACAGTGTAGTTATTCTGGTAAACAGGGTCTTGACTAAGGCCAAAACAATCTGGCAAGACATTGTAAATGTCCAAAAGGTTAAGCTTGCTTTGCATTACTTAAAAGAACACAATCTGTTTTACAGTGATTTGGACATAAACACACTAGTTGATGTCCACGAACACCTTGAGGTTGCACATTCTTCTGAGTCTATGATTGAAAAGGTTGAACTTGCAAGTGATGATAATGTGTATGAACAGTACACCATTCACCCATTACATGGGAAAGATCCTGTTATGGACAATATTGATTTGTACCAGATGAAACCAGTAGAAGGCACTCCTGTTAGTATCTGGGAGAGTACACTTGAGGCTTATTGTTTTCCTGACCTATTTCCACATGAAACAGGTAGATGCCTAGAAGAACATGAGATATGTGTTCCTGGGGCTGAATACCATACAACAAGATTATTGCATTCAGATGGTAAGTTCTGCAGACACATAGCTTATCTCTTTCATCTTTTGTGGGAGAGTGAGCTAAGTATTCTGTCAGCTAGTATCGCACATACAATGCATCTTAGTATGGAATTTGTAAATATGACAGCTGTAGAACTGGTGAACAAACTGGCTAATAGAGATGACACATTGCAAGCTAACCTTTCTTCTATTCTGTCCAATATGCCGGGTACCAAAGAATATTGGTACAGACGACACTCTGAAGTCATGTGTATGTTACAGGAATTTCGTCCAGCAATGTGGTTTGTCACTCTTAGCTGTGCATAATACAGCTGGGTTAATTTAGCACACATTCTTAGGCAGGCAAACTCTGATGCTGAGGGAATACATAGTATGAGCCTTGCTGAGATGTGTTTGTTAGACCCAGTGTCAGTTTCACAGTATTTTCATAACCGCTTTCAAGCTGTGTTGTGATTTATTCTGTCACAGAAAAATCCACCTCTTGGTATTGTTGAACATTACTTTTGGAGAAAAGAATACCACGTATGTGGAGCACCACTCACACATATGCTGCTATGGGTGAAAGATGCTCCACGTATTGGTGACAGCACTGAAACTGACATTCTAAAATTCATCATCACATATGTGACATACCAGATTCCTGATAAGCATGACAGTCCAACACTCTGGAAACTTGTGCAGAAATTTCAATGACTTCTATGCAGCAAATACTGTCATAAGAAGGTGAAGAACCATAGAAACTGGCACGCAAGCCATTTTGGCTTTCTTAGAAGAGTGTGTCAGAGTGCATGCCTGAATGATATGTTCTCAGCACTGCATCATGATCTGAAGGCAAAATCCACAAAAAAAGTATATGAAAAATGAGTTGCCTAGGAAAGAGTAAGATATATACATTAATGACCACAGTCCTGCTTTGTTACTGATGTGGCAAGCAAACATTGATGTACAGTTCATTGCAAATAACTCTGTGGCTCTGGTGAGGTATGTCACTTCATACATCACCAAACATGAACAAACTTGTCTACAAGAACTATGGCAAGAACTGTCAGACAGCAGCCGTTCTCTCTCTTCTCGACTGTGGTCACTTGGATTAAAAACTCTGTCACATCAAGAATGAGGAGCATATGAGGCAAATGATCACCTTACTGATACTTACCTGTATGGCAAGTCAGAATCAATTTGTTACTTGAATGTGAACTTCAAAGACAAGAGATGTGTGTCTTAAAAAATCATAACAAGATTGAAGACCTTGCATTGACACACCCAGCATCCAATAACATACTGAAAAGCAACTTGATTGACACATTATCCATAACGACATAGTGCTATGGAGAATTTGTGACTGTTTCAGGTTGCACAGGGGGTCCAATCGGATCCAGTTAAACAAGTATACAAGGGGATGGGCTAGATGGTTCTCTTGCAAAGAAATGTACACTGTGGCTTATTGATCACTGCAAACTTAGTTTGAACACCACAGGAAAGAAAGAGCACTACTACTTTTCTCTTCTATTTCTTTTCAAACCATGAAGAGACGAACAGAGTCTGAAAGGCCAATCTGACTCATATGAAGTCATGTATCTATGATGTACATTGAGAGACCTTAATCAGAAAAAGAACAGTTGGAAAAGACTAGGATACAACTGGATGATGATACTCTGGTACACTCACAGGATATGCTTGATCCTGATGATGAAGGAACACTTGGTGCTCCCACCAATGACACAGCTGTTTTGATGTCTGAGACTGAATGTGCAATGCAGCATTGCACACACTTTCTTGATGAATCTGTACCTACTGAGGATAGTTTGAATAATCACCAATGGATCATCTATGCTGCTGTTATGTATGCTGTTGAGTATCATATGAAACACCGCAACAAGCAATGTGTGTATGAAAATGTTATGCCAATTAGAATGTTTGTTGGTGGTACCACAGGCACTGGTAAAAGCTTTGTGACTGAAACTGTAAGTGCTGCAATATGTAGACTTATCAACAGGCCTAGTTATGTTATTGTATCTGCTCCAACTGGCCTAGCAGCATACAGCAGAGGAGGTGTTACTACCCACCGTCTCTTCATGTTGCCTGTTGGACATGGAAAAATGGAAGACTACCGGAAACTCTCATTTGAGGTTGCAAGTGAACTGAGGACCATGTTTCACAAAATGGACTTAGTAATCATTGATGAAATCAACATGGTTTTCAATGTTCTACTTGCCTACATCTACCTAAGACTTCAGGAGATACTAGGCACTGATGATAATGTTCCATTTGCAGGCAAAAACATTGTAGTTTTGGGAGATCTACTGCAACTAGTTCCTGTGAATAGCCAACATATTTTTTCTACACTTAAAGTTGAAGAAGCAAGGAAGGCAACTGGTTGTATAGATGGGGTTAACCTCTGGAAATTTTTCAGGAATGTTGAACTCTACCAGAATATACAACAGAAAGATGACACTCCTTGTAAAACACTTCTAGATGAAGTTCGCATTGGCAGGTTATCTGCTTCAAACCTAGAAGTGTTAAAGAGTCATGTTATCATCAGAAAAGACAATTCTGTACATGAGGCATGCAAACTCTTGACAGATGTACAGTCAAATGGGCAGCGTATTGTATGCTTGTTTCCCAGGCCAAAGCAATGTGCAGAATTTAACTAAAACATCCTAGAAAGAGATCAACAACCTATTGTCACACTTACATCATTTGATGCAATTGATGGAGTCAGTCTGACTCCTACTTTAGTGACTAAGATGACCAAACATCTTAGGGAATTAGCATCTGATGTCTCAAGAACTGCTGGTTTAGAAGCAGTTTTGACACTGTGCAAAAATGTATGTGTCATGCTATGTAGGAACATTGATGTTGATCATGGTTTAGTTAATGGCGCAATGAGTTACATTGTTGATATCCAGTACAATGTCCAGAAGACATTTGTAGATCTCATCATTGTACAAATTGATAACCGTGATACTCCTTATCTAATTGACAGATGCATTGAGAAATTTTAGATTGTGAAGGACATCTATGTGACACATAAGCAATTCCCATTCACAAATCACCAGCACTCATCTTTACAGTGCTATTGTCAACATAGATCCAGGTATTTTTAAAGATGGTATGGCATATGTTGCTTTGTCATGGGTCAGAACTCTTCCTGGTCTCTGTGTACTTAACCTTACAGAAAATAAGATATGTGCAGATGTTAAATGCATTCTTGAATACAATTGACTACATACCCTATATCAACCTAATGCACCTCTGATTCCTGTGCCTAGATACATTGTTATGAGAGATGTGTTTATGGACACAATGCAGTCACTCAAAAGAAAACAGTGTAAAAGGGCAGTGTCTTCTACATCTGATGCCTGTCAAAGGGAAACACTTACTGATGAAGTCAGATCACCACCTGCAAAGAGGTATATTGGTTTGGAAAACTTACCAATATTTGACAATAGCACTGGGGTAAATGTATGCAAATTCTGCAATGCAAGCACTTCTGCATATACCAGAGATTGTTCAGTTACTTACTTCTGTTAAGTCTACATCTCTTTCTGAAGCTCTGAAAAGAGCGATAAGAGGTTCTCAAACCAAAACTCCAAGCTTACAAAGCTTAACACCTCTACAATTAACTCTAGCACAACACTCTAGATAGAGTATGTTTGGTGACAATACTCAACAGGATGTCAGTGAATTCATAATGAGTGTTATTAACTCAATGGCTAGTGATGATATTGCACTAAGACAGTACTTCGCTGTGAACCATGGGTGCAAGTACACATGTTTATCTTGTGGTCACATGGATACACAACAAACAAATGACATGCTGTGGATATCTGTGTACATTCTGGATGAGAAATCTGTTAAATTTCACAGAGATTCAGAAACTGGCTGGGAGTGTCATAGATGTGGATGAACTACAGTATCCTCTTTGCAAGTCACTCACAGAAGTTCATACATTATGCTTGTGCTTCAGCGATTTAACTCACAAGGGTTATAAGTAAACACATCTATCACAGACTTCATTGTAGGTAGAATTATGTTTTCTGGCAGACATTTTGACACTCATAGTGTGATTTTTCTTCATGGGACTTCCGTCCAGTCAGGACACTATGTAACATGGCGTAGATACAGAAGTGGGTGGGTGGAGTGCAATGATTCGGTATGTACCACGAAAGAAAAATTATCAAGGAATCTTAAGGATGCATATTGTAATCATCCTACACAATATGGATGCAGTACAATGCACTGAAGAGTAACTTCTGTGAGTGAGGCTCTTATGTGTTATGGATTAACATGCCTTTCTTTGGGTACTTCTTATTATGAAGTTTCCCAGTACTGAAAGTTAACTGTTGCTTTATGTCATGCATTTACAGTCAACAAGACATGTATATTGCACACTTTTTGCAGTACTCTGTATCTTTACATGTCAATCAATCAATCACTCAATCAAATCTTTATTTATCCAGACGATCACCATTGAGCAAAGCTCATTTACAAGATGGACCTGGTAGCAGAGGTACACAGGATATACAATATATGACCAGTCGCAGTCATAACATCTCAGTAATGTTATACAAAACAGATGTACAATAGTTAAACATAGTTATAAGTGGAGAACAGTATGGAAGAGTGGTTCAATTCCTTCATGATGTATAATGTGTCTAGTACAGAAGCTGGAAGTACTAACAAGGACAATTGATAGGTAATGGTATATTGCATACAGCGCCATAAGAAACCAGACAGACGGCGAGTTAAGAGAGAAAAGAACAAACAGAGTACAGGGCAGAAGGGGAGTGTGTGGGAGTCGAGGTGAGATGGGTACAGGCAGAGTGGTAGGGGATAGACAAGGGAAAGATAAGGCCTCGGGGAGGACACATAACAGAAGGTCAGGGAGCACAATTAAAAATTAGAGAATGTGAAGGAGAGGCCACAAGGCCAGGTGTAGCAGAGAGGACAATGCTATCATAGTCAGCCATAATGTGGGGAAGTTTAGGATCGGGGAAGCAGTTGAAAATTTCCTTGACCAAATGGTTCTATAGTGTCTTGAAGGAGGATAGACTGACTAGAGAACCGAACTTTAGTGATTTTTGTATTTTGTTTGATAAAGACAGCAGTGCAAAGCTTATAGCCATTCTCCCAAAGCATGTTTTTAGCTTAAGTACCTTTAAGTAAATAAAGGAGTAGCTTCTTAGTGCATAGTTCCCAAGCTCTCATAGCAGAAGACAATCAGAGAGATATATAGGGGAAATGTCTTGATAATAGCTCTGAACGTCCAGAGTATAGCATTTCTGTTTCTCCTGTACTGAAGGGAGGGCCTCCCCATGGCAGCATAAAGGGTACAATGATGAGTGGAAAAAGGTAGTCCAGTAATGAATCTCAGAGCCCTGTGATACAAAGTATCTAATTTAGCAAGATGAGAGACAGGGCAGTGATGATAAAGAAAGTCAGCATAGCCAACCTATGAGAGAAACGTTGTTTGTACCAGCTGCCACTTGGCATCACTAGTGAGGAAGTTATTAATCCTGAAAAAGAGTCCAAACCTCTGCTTCAGTTTCTTTAGAAGATCTTCGATGTGCTCTGTAAAGGAAAGTCTGTAGTCGAGCCACACTCCCAAATACTTGAATTTGTTGACAAATTCTAGGTTTTCTCCCAGGATTGTGGTGATCTATGGAACAGAGCCAGCATTGGCCGGGTTTGCATCATGGAGAAATGGAGAAAATAGCATTGCCTTAGTTCTTTTTTGCATTTAATAGGAGCTTATTGTTTAGAAGTTGGCTCTGAAGTAGATTGAATTCGGATTGTAGGTCTCCACAGGCAGCTTCAGGCGAAGGACGACTTAGATAGAGAACCATGTCATCAACAAACAGATGGATATTAGCCTTAGTTGTGTTATTGTCAATGTTGTTTATGGGACCCCTCATTGCAGAGGTTTAAGTGGAGAAAGTTCACCTTCTGCCAAGACTTGCTGTCAGAGAGGTAGTCAGCAAACCAATGTAGCAATAATGAGTCCAGTCCAGTCCTATCACCCTCAGGGAGGAGAGGAGCAGGCCATGATCGACGGTGTCAAAGGCCTTGCTCAAGTCTAAGAACACTGTACAGACGAAGTTTTGATTTTCCAGGTCTCACTGCCAATCACTGGTCACTTTGGCTAGGGCCATAATAGTGCTATGCTGTGCTCTAAAGCCAAATTACATTGGGTTTAGAAGAGTCATAGTTTCTAAATAAGTTCTCAGCTGCTTGCTTACAATTTTTTTCCAATAGTTTAGATAGTATAGGGAGTAAATAAATCGGTCTGTAGTTATTAAGATCAAAGGAGTCCCCTGATTTGAACAGAGGGATAACATGAGTTGTTTTCCATAAGGGTGGGAGGATTCTGTGAGACAGTGAGAGATTGAATAGGTGGGTAATTGGTACAGCTAAAGCATGGTAGGTGACCTTTAGAAAATATGGGTCTAGAGAGTCAGCATCCATGATTTGTTTGGTATCCAACTGTAATAGGAGTTGTTTCAATGAAGTAGGTTGGAGAGAAAAGACTGAGTTGGTTAGAAGGGGTTCAGAGTTTTGCTCACCAACTGGGAGTGTAAAGAACATGCAGGAGAGTAACAAAATGGTTGTTAAAGGCATCCAGGATCTCCACTTTGTCACAGATGGTGACACTACCAGAGGTAATCTTTGCAGGCAGGGAGTTCCCCGGGGTATGTCCATACATATCTTTAATGGACTTCCAAAATTTAGAGGAGCTCCTGGCAGCAGAATCCAGTTCCGAACGATAGAAGGATGCCTTAGCATCTCTTATCATCTTGGTGCATGCATTCCTGGCTTTCCTGAAATGTCACCAATCCATCAGTGCCTTAGTAGTTTGTGTTTTTTTCCATAGCTTGTCCCTGTTTTGAGTTCTGAAGAGAACCAGTGACAGGTGAGGCTCCTTACTCTAACTTTTACTAGAGGGGCATACTTATTTAATGCCCCAGTCACAATTTCAGAAAAAATCTCATATGCCAAATGGACCATGTTAGCTAGGTAAACATCCTGCCAATGCAATGAGTATTTTAGCTCATCAAGGTAGGCAGACTGATCAAAGTTAAGTCTGAACCTCTTAGCGGAGAACCTTGATGAGGATAGTGGATTCTGAACTGATCTTATGCTGACGATGATGCCAAGGTCACTAACATCAGAGAGGAAGATTCCTGCATGGGAGAACAGGTGCAGTTTACTTACTAAAATGACGTCAAGCAGTGTACTATTAGCAGGGTTATTTTTATTGGAGCACGTTGGCTCACCAACAAGTTGCATCAGCCCGTGGGCATCACAGAACTCCTTAAGTGGTGCAGCAGCCTTGGACATCCAATAAAGGTTAAGATCCCCCAGGATAACTGTTTCAAGGGAGCCATGCCCCATGATAGCAGTTTGATGGGTGAGGATTTGAGAGCCAGCAGATGGGGGTCTATAGCATCCTATGACACAAAGTGCAGTGGAGGAGGATATCTCAAGCTTTAGTGCTAGGCATTCAAATTGGTTTGCAATGGATAACGATTCTAGGCATGTAACTGACTATTTATCCTTAACATAGATGGCCACTCCTCCATCCCTAGTGAGCCTGTCAGCTCTAAATAATGAATAGTCTGGGATGTTAATTTCCCTGTCAGCATAGGGGGTCTGAGCCATGATTCAGAAATCACCAAAACATCCGGTGTGGTATGATTGACCCAGGCCTGAATCAATGTAAGCTTTTTTTAACAGGCTGCATGTGTTCATATGTATAAAGCACATTCCTTTTAGTTTTGCTAGGTCTGATGGGGAAGTAAGCGCTTTACCTTGGCCAGGGTTAAGTTCAATGCCTCCTGAGCACAACAGAAGGAAAAGTAAGAGCTTCCTTGTCACAGCAATAGTCATTTTATAATCCCTTGCCCATGTGCATCTACAATGGGTGTCAGGCAGAGTAAATAGAACCCCATAGTTAGATCTGTTCTGTCCTAATATAGCAATTACCATGGCCCTGGCTGTGAGATGTAAAGGGAGGTAAGTGCACAGAAGAATGATGGGTATGCCCTGTGGGGGCAGTTCAGTCACAGTCCCACCTCTTTTAGTAGTTCAAACAGGGGGCTGTATGTGGGGGAGTCTAAGAGCGCAGAGATAATTATAGGATGAGTTACAGTGTACATGACAGCCCACCAGAAGGCTATGCTCCCCCGGGTACTGTGCATGGCACAAGGAAAAGAAGAAACAAAAAACAGAGCCAGTGGGCAGACACAGTTGAACTGTCTGTCTCTTGCAACCTATAGATTGAATTAACAACCCATGCCACAGCCTCAAAATTTGTAAGAGTGTAGATGTAAAATACCACCAGCTACTGCCTATTCATGGCACCATCGATTTTCTTCCTAAGAAGACTTGTGCTTGAGGCCTATACAATAATTAGCAGCCTAAGCCACTGTCACCATGTACAAAGTGCCTGGAAGTGGTATATCATCAACTACTGCCTATTTACCATTCCACTGGACTTTTTTGTAAGTAAGCTGAGCAATGCTGGGATACCTTCTGTGTTTAAAGAACCAGGGATAAAAATTAGCACACTTGGGCAGCCCAATGCCTCAATAATGTGGGGGGGGTCTGCAGTACCTGCTGTACTGAAAGAGAGGTGGAGTGGGTGTGGGTATACAGTAGGGCAGGGCACAAGCATATTTAATAAGTGACGGGTGGGGGATGGGAGGAGGGTGAAAAAAGCAACTTTTGCCATACCTTTGCAAGGAGAATGTCCGGGCTTGTGGTCTCAGGCAGTGACTATGGAAGCACTGTCTGTCTAGTGGCTAAGTCTCCCTCAGCAGCTGAGCTGGGAGCCCTGGGGGTTCTCGGCTTTGCAAGAAGAATGTCTGGGCTTGTGGTCTTGGGCGGCAGCTATGGAAGCACCATCCGCCCAGCGGTCGAGTCTCCCTCAGCAGCTGAACTGGGAGCCCTGGGAGCTTACTACTTACCAGTACAGATATATTCAATCTGTGTGACATTTATACTTTATGTATTAATTATTATCTGTGCCATTTGCACATTTTTTTCTATACTTTCACATGCATCATGTCACACATACTTTTAATTGAGTACTATGACTGTGTATGCGCTACTAAAATGGTGACACTGATTTAGGTAGATGTCAGCTGTTATGTACATATAGTGAACAGCCATATGTAATGATTGCATATTTCAGCAGTATGTGCTGATATTTTAAGATGGACTTTCTGTTACTCTTCTACTCCATATCTGTGTTCTTGATAACAGTATTTACAAAACTTAACATTTGCATTGTTCAAGCAGACTGGATGGTGTTGGACTGCAATAATATGTCAGAAAGTAAAATATATCTTGGTACACATTGATATATAAAGTGATGCATTTATTCATCACTATTTTGATACTGTATGATGACAGTTTTATGTTGTATTCATTTGTACTTACTAAGGTGACATTTGCACTGTCCAAGTAAACTTGATGGTACTGGACAACACATAAGTGTCAACAAGTAAGACATATTTAGGGCTATGTAGATATAGGTTTCTCATCTGTTACAGCACTACTGCAGTGAGAACACTTTGCTAACAGTTCGATCAGTGTCAGTGGTTCAATAGGTAGCACACTCGCCTCTGAGGCCGGGAGATCAGAGGGCTGTGGGTTCAATTCTCACATCTGGCACTTGGGTTAATATCCCAGTACTGACACTGCAGTGTAGCATGAGAGGGGTGCTGCACTTCTGAGGTGTTGTCTTTCGGATGAGACATTAAACCGAGGTCCCATCTGCCTGGATTGGTGGTAGTTCAGGTGGATGTTAAAGATCCCATGGCATTTATCGAAAAGAGTAGGGGAATTTCCCCAGTGTCCTGGCCAAATTTCCCCCATTCACTAAAAATACCACCAACAGCTTACTCTGGTTCAAGGTCAGTTGGCATTCATCTGTATCCCCCTTCCCCGGGTCGTGCCTGAAAATAGGCAGGATTTGTCTAGTGCACTTACCCGGTCAACAGAAACTAAATAAATAAATAAAAGTTGACAGTTGTTTTGGATTCAATGTAATGCTCTGCATGACTCACCTTGTTATTTGTGTTTATGTAAACGACATGTGTATTGTTCAAACAGACTTGACGGTGTTGGACTGCAATAACATGTTAACACATAAGACATGTCTTGGAGCATCTAGATATACAAAGGTGAACCGTTGTGGTACTACTTAAATAACAACAACTGTAACATGACAATCTGCAATCAGACGGATCAACAGTTGAATACTATGCTACTGTGACAGTTCTTGTTTTATTATACATGACATCAAAAACCACCAAACAGCTATTCAGAATTGTACATATGTATCTAACACTAACATTGCTCAGTCCATTGTGCCCTTTTTGATTGGTACAATTTCTTGTTTGTTTGTCAAAGAAAAAATTAAACAAAAAATATTGCATGACATTTATAAATATAGAGGATACTGGCTGAGCAATCGTGCTGAGCCAGTGTGTTCAGCCACAGAAGGGTTTACTATTCCATGCAACCTCGCGAGCGAAGCTCGAGAGGTCCAATGGAATCATAAATCCCAAGGTGGCTGAAAACACATTGGTTTAGTGAGATTGAGAAGCCAGTATTTTTTATAGTGTATGGTAAGATTTTTGTACAAGAACCACCTATGAATTGCGGAGGTTCCTTGTGCCTCACGGCTTACATTTCAAGATTGAGTCTCTCATTCCAAATGAATGGAATGCTGTTCTGCACATACAGTCAGTACAGTGTTCCATTCATTTCTGACTCTGTGTATGAACAGCGCTTCAGCATGGTTGGATTTTTAACAAGAACAACCTTCTACCATACATCTGGTTCCATCTGATGACCTTTCTACCTTGGACCTCGCTTTTGTGTCCTCGCATGTGGATTACTGCAACTCCCTATATCTAGGGCTTTCTGGGGTTGAAATCCATTGCTTGCAGCTGGTGCAGAATGTGGCAGCCCGGCTTTTGACAGGATCTACTTGATCCTGCCGTATTACTCCAGTGCTGTGTAAACTGCACTGGCTCCAGTACAGTGGTGGATCACCTTTAAAGTTGGTTTACTGACTTTCAAAGCCCTACATGGACAGAACAGACTATCCGAAAGAGCTTCTGGTCCCCTACTTCCCTGGTCAATCACTCCGCTTGGCTGACAAGGGGTTGTTAGAGATTCCAAGGGTGAATTTGAAGTCATCTGGTTCAAGAGCTTTTGCTTACGCAGCTCCCACCTTTGGAATTCTCTACTGCATTGGTTACGGGAGTGTGCAACTGTGGAGGAATTTAAGCAGGGCTTAAAAATCTATCTGTGGCAAAAAGCTTTTTTAGTTAACTGAAGTTTGTAATTGTTGTGTTGGTATGTGATTTTAACTGTATTGAACTGTTGTTTGATGTTGTATGATTTGTTTTTTATGTTGTTAGGTGCCTCAACAATGGAAATGTGCCATATAAATAAATTCATTATTATTATTATTTATTATACACTATAAGTTTATATTTCATCCTCAGAAGCTTGGCATTTAATGATTTGCATTACGTTAAATGACATTCTTCAAAATCATGATATTTATATACATGTATGCTTTTGTTTTTTTTGCACACCTGTCACTTTTTACACATGACAGTACTTGTGCATCTACAACCTGCTATGCAAGTCATTTGGTATGTTTCTGCTGTTTCATAGGATTGCCTTTATTAAGGAGTAGTGTGTGGAATTTTTCCCAGGATGAAACACTATTAATAGTATCTAAATTGTATGATATTTACTAGTATTAAATACAGCAGAAAAACAAATTTATAAAATAGTTTTAGTTAATAAAGCAGGAAAAGCCATATTACATTATTTGATAGTATGCTATTCAAGGTAATACACATTTCCAAAATGTATGCTTGGTATGTGCAAATGTGTATATGTAATATACTAAGATACACATTCATTTCCTGCAATGTTGATCACATTTTCATTAGAAGTTATTGTTATAATTGCTGCTAGCCTGTTCTCAGTAATGTTAAAATTGTCCATTATTAGGGAAAAGAAGTAATTGAAAGCACAACTATGAAATTCAGTATCACAATCAGATGTGAAGTCAAAATAAAAAATGTATAAAGCATTGTTTTTTTCTTTAAATTAGCAGCCAAATGGAAGTTGTGTTGAAACAGTGAAACTTCATTGTTCCTGTCTATAGCCCCCATGCACATGCAGGATTATGTTTTTTAGTTATTTAAAAAAAAATTAATTAGGTTATTCTGGCATACATATGGAGAGCAACTACTTACCTATATGCAATGATGTATGAGATGTAGAAAAATAAATATTCAATCTATAAAGTAATACATTTCCTTTAATAGATAACATATTAATAATAGCTCTAGTTCTAACAGCTCACTTTTTGTAAAACAACCCAATGTACAATTAAACAGCAATGCACTTGTTAGCATTAATAGTGTTACTCATAACACACCCTGCATTTAAAATTATGGTACATCCCCTTATGTAAGAGTAGTTACCTAACAAATATTAGTATAAATCTTCAATTGTAATAACATAATATGAATGCTAATAAAACAACTTTGTTTCAAACTATGTGATAATTGTTATTTGCTATTTCCACTAAGAAATGTGCAACATCTTCTATGGAATTACAATGATCCATGAGCATTGCACGGCTATGAAACAAACATACTATTTTTTGAGAAACAGCCTGTTTTTTTGCCCACTCCAGGAACATACAACACAATTTGGCATTAGTCTAATGGGATTTAGTACAATAAATATTTTAAAACTTATATCTTTTGTCTGTTGAATTTTTTCTATGGTGTCTTACATTGATATGTGTCAATTTTGCATATTATGCAGATGGGTACTAAGCATACTGTACATATAAATCGTTGGTTATGCAGGCAATGAAAACCAGTTTGTTGATATTTAACATGTACATGGGGAAAGGAACAATTTGCTACACAAAGTTTAGGGCAATATGTGATAGATTTATTTAATATTTAAAATGTTAATCTCAAGGGCACTGCAATTTCATTTGTTCTAGTACTATGACAACCTTGCATTGACAATTATTATACTGTTATGAATAATCTGGTTAAGATGTTACATGAATTCTTTTTTATTGATATTAACACAATAGAACTGTGTCATGTATTGAATCTGCATGCTGTCTTGGGGGAAAAAACAGTATAAATCTCTGGGTCTTATTGACCTGGTGGCACTGAGGGCAGAGGTGCTGGATGCCATGCCTTCTGCCACACCAGCGACCTGTGTTCTCAAGTGAACATGGGTCACCATGGGTCAGAAGGGAGGAGATGGGTTGAGCATTCAATGGAATGTTCCCCATCTCCGGGGAGGTGAGGGGAACCTGCAGCTAGTGCATGCCTGACCCCTAGCTGCAGTCGCACAGAGCCACAATAACAAGGGGGGGTGGGAGCATGGCAGATGCTTAATGAGTCACACATGGGAACATATGTGACCCCACCACAGGCGTCATTGCACACTATGTCCCCATAACAAGGGACATAGGAAAAAATGGTGTACTATGTCATGGTGGCTTGATGGTCATCCAATGGGTGCCACAGCTTCAGGTGCATCACCAGAACTGGATCTGGACCTAGTGGGACAGTTGGGGGCTCTCTGACACCATGCCACAGGGCCAAGCTGCAGGGGAAGAAGGTGAGGCCCCAGAAGCTATGGGCAAACTGGACAGTCACCAGAGACACAAGAGAAGTGCATATATGGGGTACCGACCAGGATCCAGTGGGAGAAAAATGAGTAAGAAAATAAATAAATAAACTCTTTGAGTGTTAAATCTTTGAAATAATGTTTGTTGAATTGTTTGCATAATTTCATTGTTTCATACTATTTATGGAAATAAGTTATTTACAACTTTTGCAAAAAGTAGGGAAATTCCTTGAAAAAAAACTTTCTCAATGCATCAGTTAGGGTAACTATTCAAGCAACAAAAGTTGGGAAATGCATCATTAGGGTTTCCAACCCTAACTCCATATCTCCCCCCACACACAACCCAACACATACACACACACACATATATATCCAAGGAGTGGAAAGGGCAAGGCAACACAACCAATCAGAAACAGTCTCCATCACATAAAAGAAAAAAAACATTAAACTCTGTGAACATACCACAAGAGACATTCATCATCATGGTTCAGAAACTGTATGAGCTCTGCTGTCATCCCAGTGCCTTGTGGTATGTGGTAGTGGGAGTGCAGGCCCTCCAGTTATCCATTTTTAGCATAATGGTATGCATAAGTGGGAGCACAGGTTCACCAGGCCCTTCGCTCCTACTTGCACATTGGTACAGAGCAATACAGCAGTGCCATATTTCTCCAATGAGCCCTTGTAACATGTTTTTGCCAATATCTCCATAATCATAGCAAGTAGGAAAAAAATTCCACTGCAGGTGTATTCTATGATTTCCAAACTTGTTTTTGAGGCTTAGTTCACTTAAATGTGATTTAAGCTATGGGCAGCAAAAATCTGTATCTTGCTTCATTTTCAAGATATGGGCACTGAAAGGTGTCACAGGTGCTGCAGTGTTATCCTATGGGATATTTCTCAACTTTGGAGCACTGTAACTTTGGGTGTTTTGGTACCAGACCACCAAAAGGCATATCTGTGGGACCAGGGCTTGCCACCCTGCAAATTTTAGACCAAAAGCCCCAACCATTTTGTTGCTGGAGGGTGACAAAGATTTGCAGTTTTTGGACAAATTACTTCTGCAAATTGCGACAGTTTTGCAAGAAACAGCATAACACTTTTGTGTTTGCAAAAGTGTTGGGGCAGTTTCTACTGCAATTTGCAAAAGTGCTGGGGCTCTGAGTTTTAAAATGGCATTTCTGGGGGATTTTACCCCAAAATAAAGATTGGGATGGCTACCTCAGGACCCAAGTAGATAAACACAACAGTCAGTGTTTACCTGGGGGTCCCAAATATAAATGTCAGACATTTTTCTCTCTCACTAATTGAAAACAAGATGGCTACAGCATGAAAATAAAAGAGCCATTTGCAAAAGTAAAATGTACTGGCAGCAGCTTTCGTGAGACACATATATTTTTTCCCCATTGACTATAATAGGAAACTTGTTTTTTGAATAACTTTTGAACAGTTTAATATTGTTTCACCAAATCTTTGAAAGGCACATCAATGGTCCAGACTGCAAGTTCCCTGATGATTTCAGACCAAACAGACAAATCATGCAGGCTGTAGACTTGAGCAAAGGAACACACAAAAAGTCTGTGGGTTATTTTTGCATTTTGCAGCTCCACTACCACTCATTTGACTTAAACTCACCAGGTCCAGAGAGCTATGGTACCAGATTGCACATGCAAAATCTCAGGCAAATTCATCGTACAGTGACAAAGTTATTAACGTGCAAAATGTTGGGTTTAACATTAAAGTGCTTACTCAACCCTAACTATACTGGCCCTACCCGGCCAATATCATATAATATATTTCATAGGGGTGTGGTCATTCCCCTATAGTTAGAGTTGAGTAGGCACTTCAATGTTAAACTCCAAAATTTTACACTTTAATAACTTTGCAACCATTCAACAGATTTGCACACAATTTGGTATGTGTCTTCCTGTTGTGTGAATCTCTTGATATGGCAAGTTTCATTCCGGTCAGATATGCAGTCTCTGAGTTACAGAGAGGTGAAAAAGCATATTTTTATCCATTGACTTTACTAGGATTTTTCTTTGAAGTTGCCTACAGCCCAAAGGGTTGGTTTGTTTAGAATTAAATTTTCAGGACAGAAAGACACTACACTACAGATGTGCCATTTGCTAGTCTGGTGAAAAAACAATAAGCCATTTTTAAGTCATTGCAATTTAAAAACTTGAAAAAATAATTTCTGAGCATGCTCAGTAGACACTTTTATATAGCTGTATGATACAAAAGAGGAATCCTGCATTGTATGAGAAAATTCCTCTTTCTATGGCCACCATTCTAGTTTGCCTGAAATTAAAATTTGGAAACCTCTCGAAGTGATATATTCTGGAGAGGAACCAACACATGTAACTTGCTTACTGTGACTACCTAGGTGCATTCTGCACTTTACTGTTTAGAAAATGCCCTTAAAATGTGTGTTATTTAACATTTAAACTATTTGTTCGTATAGGCGTTGTACGACGTAGGATCTTAGTTCATACGATGACTCTGATACAAACTAAGAATTTAAATGAGGATATATCAGCCATATTGTGGTATTTTCTCACCAAATTTTCAGCATAGGCATTTTGGGACCCCACATCATCAACAGTATCACTGTCATCTCGTTATATGGTCCAGAAAAGTGATTTCACAGTCACTGCACAGAATCACCTTTCGGGACGCAAAATCACTTTTTGTGACTGATTAACAAAATGACAGTCCTAGTGTTCATTAGGGGAGGTCCCAAAAGCCCATGTTGAAAATTTGGTGCAAAAAATCCAAAAAATAGCTGTGTTACAAGCATTCATTTTGCAGTTTCTATGCACACTTGTAACTTCGCCAATTTTTAATATTGTTATTCCAGATTTTCAGTGTTGCCATTTTTTCACACCTCCTCATGAACAGTACAACTGTCATTTCTCACCTCCTGCCTGAAATGAGTTTTCACACCTCTGCCACAGAATGGTGTGTTGCTGTATGAAATCAACTTTTGGGATGGATTAACAAAATCACAGTGCCAGTGTTCATGAAGGGATTTCCCAAAAAGCTCATGTTGAAAATTTAGTTAAACAATTCACAAAAATGGCCATGTTATGAGCGTGTATTCTGCAGTTTCTACCTGTGCTCATAACTTCACCAATTTTTCATATTTTCCCTCCTGATTTTCAACATTACCATTTTCTACACCTCGTCATGAACAGTATACAGCTGTCATTTTTCACATTCTGCCCAAAACATGATTTTGCATGTGTGGTGCAGAATAGCACATTCACTGTGTGAACTCAACTTTTGAGACAGATTAACAAAATGACAGTGACATTGTTCATGAGGTGTGGTCCCCAGAATGCCATGTGGAAAACTGGGTGGAAAGAATCCTAAAAATGCCTGAGTTACATGCATCCATTGAATTGTGGCACCCGTATCATGAAAACTATTTGAGATATGGATTTTTCGCTCTCTGTAGCTTAGTCCAGCTCTGCAAGGTTTCCAAATGTAATTACTACAACTGCAGTGGAATTTTTTACATAGTTGCTACGGTTACTGAGATATTGCCAAATTAGTGTTACACATGTTACTTTCATGACTATAGGGTTGTGGTATGTCTATACTTATGAGTAAGTGGGAGCGCAGGGCTCAAAGGGCTTATTCTTCCACTTATGACTATCATTATGCACCAATGGGCAGCATGAGGGGAGCGCAAGGCCCGGAAGGCCCACACTCCCACAACCACATACCAGTTACATTACACTTTCACAAAAAGAAGGGAAGTTCATTGCAAAAAACAACATTAATGCATTGGTTAGAGTTTTATTAAAGTGTAAAAACCTGGGAAATTCAATGTCATGGTTATCAACCCTACCACCCCAGCCCCAGCCCACACCAACAGATGTCAGGGTGTGCATTGAAGTCATTGGGCTTAACTCTCACCCCATTCTCCTATACTGAACCATGTCATCTTGTTTACACATGTAATGGGGTGAGAATTAGGGTTGATGAATCCAAGGCACACCCTGATGCCTGTTGGTGTGGAGGGTGGTGTGTGGGGTGGTAGGGTTGGAAACCCCAACATCAAATTTTCCAGCTTTTTATGCTTTAATAAAAACCCTAACTGATGCATTAATGTAATGTTTTTATATATATATATATATATATATTACACTGGTGCAGTCACGCCAGTATAGTTAGGGTTGAGTAGGCACTTCAATGTTAAACCCCAAATTTTGCACATTAATAACTTTTCAACCATTCAACGGATTTGAACAAAATCTGAAATGCGTGGTCTCATATGGTAGATCTCTTGATCTGCCAAGTTGCATTTTGGTTGGATTTATGGTTTTTGCACAGCAAAGCACTGAAAAACACATTTTTCGCCACTTTTGACACATTTTTTGCCCATCATGCTGCGACCACACTGTTTGGTGTTTTGGTCTGAAATTTGGAACCGAGAAAGAGTTTGGGTCCAAGAAGAATCCAGCATTGGTTTGGTAAAAAAAATTCATATTTAAGTTATTTAATTTTTAATTTTGTGGTTCTGAGCATGCTCAGTTCACTCCAAGATTTATATGTATGTTTTGTGAAAGAGGATTGGGCTCACGGTCAAGGATTTTGTCAGCTCACAAAAGGGGATTTAAAAACTCCCCACCCATCAGAAAAAAATCCTCGTCCATGAGCCACCATTTTGTTTTCATTTTTTACCCCCCAAAAAATGTCGTCGCTTTCTCCATGGGTGGCTTCTTGTTGCAATAAGGCATGGATTTTGTTCAGGATGATGCCCTCTACAAACCTATACCTTTGGTTTCCTTTGTTTTGGCCAAAAAGTGGCCATTTCAAATTTTGAAATTCTTTGTCCGTGACTCGCTTCCGATCTCCTTTCACAGGCTGATCCCCTTTCACGAGGCAGCAAAATCATTTACCATCACTTAGGGACCAGATGGCCCTTCTCATGGATGAAGATTGCCTTGATGGTCAAGGATTTTGCTGCCTCGTGAAAGGGGATCAGCTCACGGACTGGGATTTTATCAGCTCATGAAAGGGGATTAGGTTTTTGAATCCCCTTTCATGAGTTGACAAAATCCCAGTCTGTGAGCTGACAAAATCCCAGTTCATGAGCAATCCCCTTTCGTGAGGCAGCCAAATCCTTGACTGTCACTTTGTGACCAGATGGCCAAAATCTGACAATCAAGGATTTCTCAAGGATGACGATTTTGACAGCTCACAAGTGGGGATTGATCTGGTGGTTGGTGATATCTCACAAACTAGGGCCCAGATATTCAAAAGGGTTGCTCCATGCGCAACAGGGTTGCGCATGCACAAGTCCTACATTGCGCCATTCTGCGATATTCAGCAGGAGGCAGTTGCTCCACTGGCAACAGGTTGTGCAAAAGAGCAATGCAAATGAATGCATGCTCAACAGGAGGGGGAGGAACCATGCATAACCTGCGCAACCTGATATTCAGTCGGGTTGTGCAGAGTTGTGCATGCGCAACCCCCAACCTGCGCCTGCACAACCTTGAGCCAAAAAAGGATCAGTTGAGGGCTACTCAGGTGAGCTGCTGTATTGCAGGCGCAACACAGCAGCTGCCACCCTGGCTGGCCCCCTCAACTCGGTCCCTGTGCCCCCACCAGCCCGATCAAGGGCATCACAGTTACATGAAACCCCACCCCACATCTCCCACAGCCCGATCACGGGCAGTACACGTCATGAACCCCCACACACACATCTCCCACAGCCCGATCGCGGGCGGTACACATACATGAACCCCCACACACACATCTCCACAGCCCGATCCACGGGCAGTACAAATCATGAACCCCCCACACACACACATCTCCCACAGCCCGATCAAGGGCAGAACCTGTATGAACTTCCCCCAGTGCCCGATCACAGGCAGAAATGCAACCCTCCCCCAACTCGAATAACTCCTGCAGGTCCAGTGGACCGTAAAGCCCGATCGTGGCAGAATGTCACAGCACAACCCCCAAACATCTCCCTGGTGTCTAGTGTCCCCCACCCACCACGAAGCCCCTCCACCCCGCTCCCCGCGGCCGCGGCGACAGCATCCACCCGCCTGCCGCCCGCCGCCGCCGACTGACTGTCCGGTAGGGCTGCACGCCCATTGGTGCAGAGCTACAGCCAATGGGCGGCAGCCCATACCGTACATGACAGTCCAGATTTGTGAATGATCATTCACACTAGACACTAGACACCAGGGAGATGTTTGGGGGTTGTGCTGGTGACATTCTGCCCGCGATCAGGCTTTACGGTCCACTGGACCACCAGGAGTTATTCGGGTTGGGGAGGGTTATATCTGCCCGTGATCGGGCACTGGGGGGTCATACAGGTTCTGCCCAACGATCGGGCACTGGGGGTCATACAGGTTCTGCCAGCGATCGGGCTGTGGGAGATGTGTGTGGGGGTGACATGTCATTGTTCTGCCCCATCGGGCTGTTGGAGATGTGTGGGGGGGCATGTATGTGTTCTGCCTGCATCTGGCTGTGGGAGATGTGTGTGGGGGTGTCATGTAACTGTGATGCCCGCGATCGGGTTGCATTAGGCGCTGTCCCCGACGGCTGCTGCCTGGCAGGGTGGCCAGGAGCAAGTCCTCGGATCGGCGCACTCACATGCAATGGCATGCAATGGGGCCATAAATAGATGCAAATGGCCCCCTGCGCCTTGCATAAATTATGGCCCCATTTGCATGTCACCTTTTGAATATCGGAAATTTAGACATGGATGGTACTTCGCCACCGCTAGTTTAATGCTCAACTCTGGCAACTTGCGGTAGCGCAAGTTCCACTGCGCTTACGCAAGTGCTGTGGCCGGGGTGATATTCAAAGGAGTTGCTCAACAGCGCAACTCCTTTGAATATCACCCCGGCCACACCCCTGCACAACTATTTTGAGCGGCGCAGGGGCTTGCGCCTCAGACTGGCGCAGTTTGAATATCTGGGCCTAGGAATTTTTAAACTTTTAAAAACATTCCCACTGCATTGTAAATTAACAGTTTGGTGTTTTGACTTGAAACTTTAAGGATATAAAAGGGATGCCCTAGAGATGTGAATTATGCTATTTAGGTGTTGAAAAGTTAATTGATTTCATAGATATGCCATCATGAAGTTGAGATTTGTCCCATAGGATAACATTGTCACACCCATAGCGACTTTTGGGGCCCATATCTTGAAAACAAGGTAAGATACAGATTTTTCGTTACCTGTGGTTAAGACATAAAAACAGGTTTGGAAGTGATAGATTACACCTGCAATGGAATTTTTTCCCTACTTGCTATGGTTATGGAGATAGTGGCAAAAATGTGTTGCAAGGGTTTCTTTGGTGTGGTATGGAGCTGCTGTATGACTCTGTAATTATGTGTAAGTGGGAGCACAAGGCCCAGAGGACCTGTGCTCTCACATACGTATACTGTTAACTGGAAATGGAAAGATTTGTGAGAGTGCAGGGCCTGGAGGGCCCATGCTCCCACCAATATGTACTAGTTAGACGTATGCAGTATTCTGTGTTTGTGCTATGTGTAAGTGGGAGTGCAGTGCCCAGAGGGCATGTGCTGCCACACACATATACTGTTATGAGGAAATTGACAGATTATTAGGAGCAAAGGGCCCAATGGACTCATGCTCAGCCTAACATGCACTGGTTAGTCCTATGGCATATTGTGTGTCTGTGTTATGTGTTAGTGGGAACGCAGGGCCTGGAGGGCCCACCTTCCCACACACACAAATGTTAGGTGGAAATTAACAGTTTTGCTGGAGTGCAGGGTTCGGAGGTTGTGATCCTACCAATACACACTAGTTAGCTGTGTGCTGTATTGTGTGTCTGTGCTATGTGTAAGTGAGAGTGCAAGGCCTGGAGGGCCTGTGGTGTCACACACATATTGGGCGCTATGCACCATTCGGGCATAGGTACATGCACTATGCATGTACCCCACCCATATGCCTGTGCACTTGCAGACAAGTGCGTACTGGCAGCATTCACAACCGCCAGCTACCTGTCCACCGCCCCACCCCTGTCACACAGGATTCTGCAGGGTGGCTGAGGATACAGTCATGGGACCAGCTGGGCATCCAATCAGATGCCTGGACTGGGGCTCATGCTGGATCCATTGCGCGGTGGGGCACATGGTGGCAGCACACCTTGAGGATGTCTGGTGGCTGTGAGGGTGAGTGAGGGGTATACCGCTGGTCCATCTGTGATAGGGCACCAAAGTGGTGCACCTGGAGATGTGGTAGGGGGGACTGTACCCCTCCAAATTCCCAGAGGGGCTGGTGTCTGGTGGGACTGCAGCATTACTGGGGGGCACCATATGTGCACCAATGCCCCTGCACCCTTGGGAAGCTGTGAGGGGTGGCCCCTTGTAGAAGCCACACACCTGTGTCCTGGGTCATGCAGTGCCTGGTGGACATGGGGGGCTTGGTTGCTGTGATCCCTGGTGTTGGTGGCCATTGCACAGATGGGTGCTGCATGCATATATCAGACCTATGGCAGGGTCTCCCTGTGCACCCATCCACACCCCCATGGCCAGTACCCTGTACCTTGTTGCATGGCATGTACTTCCAGCCCACTTCTTGCCCGCTCTGGCATGTTGCTCCTCACACAGCAGGGGGATCAGGCATGTATGTGCTATGGGGCCCCCTTTGTGCATTCTGAATGGGGGCATGTAGGGTGCAGAGTGGTTGCTTACCCCAGATACACATGCATAGCCACTTCACCCCATTATTGCATAGGGGCCATAGTGTATTGTGAAAGTGGACATGTTAGTGGGAGTGCTATATCCGGAGGGAGCATGGTACTAACAAGAAGTATTAATTATCCCTAGAGGGTGTATAACCATGACAGTGATGTCAAAAGTATGGCAATGACTTGTAATGTTTACACAGTTTCTGTGCTTCTGCATACTGCCTTCCACCATTGTCATACAGTCCTTCCTAATCTTCCCATGTCCCTGCTATCATTCCCTCTCAGACACACAGTCTACTGTCTGATACACTCTGTGAACCTGTTCAGAGACCCCTTGGACTTCCTTCCTCTACCACCACACACACACACATATCACCCCCTCCTCACAGCCACACATGGTTTCTCCACACCTCTTCCCTCACTAGATATACTACCTGTGGTTCAACACTCCTTGCCTCACTGCCTTACATGTACTGCTTACATCCCTCTAGCTCATACACTGCTACTGGTTTCACCATTAGATATTATCTAGCTTGCTTAATTTGTTAAAATTTTGAAAGAAGACACAGGAGACATGTTTTTATGCTCTAAAATAATTATTTAAAAAAATACAGAATAAAAAGCCTTACAAATTGTTCATAAAATAAAACTATTTCTTTTTCAATAAATTATACGTTTGTTTACAATAAATATGCCTATATAGAAAACAAAAAATCTTAAACTGTGTTAAATTCACATGGGGTGGGAGTGGGGGTGGAGTAGGGGATAAGGAAAAAAATAATAAACATAAGATGGGAATGGTTTAGCTGAAATCAAAAGTATGAAGGTCTCTGTTTAAATTTAATATACTGATATAAATGTTTATGAAAAAACAATAGTTATTTCTACAGATTTAAAAAATATATATTTTTCTTTTTGTTATACAAATTATTCTATTATATGATAGCATATGGGAAAACACAAATAAAATATTGTAGGTGACCTACAAAGAAGCTGCTCCCATCTCGACATATGTTTTTCAATACTTCTGCGGGAGTGCAGGGCTGTAATCATCACTACTTTTCATGCGATACTTACATTTTAATCAAATGCTGAAACTTTAAGTCAAATGGGGAACTGTGAGTTGGTCCAGATTCAGTGGGCGCAAATGCTTATGGGTGATACACCCATTTAGTGATGTGTCAAACACCACCACTACTCTTATTGTAGCATTGGTGCCAGTATTTTATTATATTTATTTTGTTGTTTCCTTGGGGGTCTTGAAACTTGAAATATTACTTACAGCAACACCTGGACAGGCTGCTGCTGTAAGTAATATCTCAGGTATCAATACCCCTGTGGAAGCAATTAAATAAATATTATTAACTAGCATCACCGCTACTATAATGAGAATTGTGGTATTTGACATGTTACTGAATGGGTGTAATACCCATGAGTGCTTGTACCCACTCTATCTAAACTTGCTTGCACTTCTGTGTTCAGTCGTAAGTTTCAGCAATTGATTTAAATGTAAACATCAGATGAGAAATATTGAGGATTGCAGTCCTGGACTCTCACATCAGTATTAAAAGGTATGTGGGGATGGGAGTGGGCTATGTAGGTTCTTTGCAGGTCACCTTTAAATATGTGTTGATTTCACATGGGGGGATAAGAAAAAAGTTGAAAAAAATATGGGTATAGGTTACATACAAACAAAAAAATAACAAATAAAGACCACTGTCTGTGACAGTGATGTGTTAGACCTTTTCTGTGATGGGGTGCATTGGGGGAGGTGGAGGAAGTGGAAGGGTCCACAGGAGTTTGTTGGGTCAGGAGTTGGTGCCCCTCCTCCTCCTCTGGTGTTGTTCTGGGCGGGGCACTTGGTGGATGTTCCTGGTGCTGCTGAGGCTGCTGGAGGGCCGGGTCCATTTCCTGGTACTGCTGCAGGTTGTGGCAGATCAGGTGGTGGATTCCTTCTGTGGCCTTCAATTGTCTCTCTGCCAGCTGCAACATGTGGCCATGTGTGGTCTCTTGGGCAGAAACATTGGCCTCTTCCTGCTCACACAATTGATTTATAACGTGAGCGATGCCTCTGTTGCTGCCATCAAGACCACGGACAGCAACCATAGCCTTGTATCCAATGCGGCCATGTTGTTGTAGCAAATCAATAATTTTATCTTGTTTTTCTAACATTTTTTCTTGGTTTGCTGCAATAACCTGGCGCATCAGTCCATAGCTTGGTTGCCATCCTCAATGGCCTCGAGCAGCCAGCCGAGACTATGCTGTGTGTTTTTTAACTGTTCTAGACATTCTGTAAGGGAACAAATACAGGAGACAATGTAAGTAAATGTTACATAGTATTGCTGTTTAGTTTTAGTGTCTTTGGGCTCTTAGTGTATGCATTTCTTTGCTGTTTACTACTTCTACTGTTGAGCAGTGGCTAGCTATGTTGCTCATGAAGAGCATGGTAGTGACATTCGTATGTTAAAAATGTTCTGAAATACAATGCATGGATAAGAAAAATTATTCAAAAGATCTGTAACTTTTAGATGCATGGACATAGACTGTTTTTTTCCTGGTGCATAATACAGCTTTCATTGATGCCTGTGTTGCATAATATAACAACAGTGCAGTTTTGAGAATATAGCAACAGTCTGTTGTCTTATGTTGCTGAGTCTGACATAGCAATAATATGTTGAAAATGGGATGGCGATAAGGGTATTTGTTTTGTTAAAGGCATTAAAGAGACATAGCTGTTCAATTTGGCATAAAAAAGCATATTTTTTGCCATACTACACTATGTGTTATGTGTGGATATAGCTTACACATATACGATATGAAATGCTTTTAGAGTGTTTCTTATGAAATGTAACAATTGTTAGGTGGTTACTTGTTGACATTTATGGTGCCTTTTTGGGGTTGCTTCTTTAAGTGTTAAGAGTGTTGTCACTGTTGGAAATTCATGCATCATATTTCATGTTGTTTTGAAT
Source organism: Neoceratodus forsteri (assembly GCA_016271365.2). NCBI lineage: Eukaryota > Metazoa > Chordata > Ceratodontiformes > Ceratodontidae > Neoceratodus > Neoceratodus forsteri. The sequence goes on along the minus strand of CM028130.1, from coordinate 1,693,686,116 downwards.
GTGATGTTTGCAAGTGACATACAGAAACATATAGCTTAGCCTGGCATTAAGTGTGAAGACATATATTTGTGTAACTTCACATGTAAGCTCTATGGCACATGTGATTAGGCTGGGTTGTAGATTGGAAAAGAGGATAGAGCAGAAGGTATGAAGACAGCGATGCATGCAGTCATGGAATTCTGCTGTTTAGCCCAGTATTAAAGCAGCTAAAAGTGCTATGGCATAGCAATACACCAGTTTAATATAATGAGAGACATATTGCTTACTGTTTCTTTTTTTCTTGACAGTGTGTGGTGTTTTGAAAATGAAGAAAAAACTGTTATATGTATGTATCATTGAAAGACCTCCACCCTTTCCCCCTTTCCTGGACATGTACATACTCATATGTTAAGATTGATAGTGTTAGTAGTTCAGTTGCGGATACTCCATTTGTAACAGTTAAATACACATATACATATTGTGTGATCAATGTCTGATGTTGTACAATTACAGCTTCAAGTGATTTTATTTTCATTTGTTCCTTTTTGTTTAAACTGTGTGCCAGTGCCCCCCCCCACACACACAATGTGATAACTACATTGTGGTACATCAACTCTCTTTGGACTTTGTACACTTGCTGAGCACAGAAAAAAACACACATTTGTAGGCCTTTAAATGATGGTTCATATTGAACAGGACTTTATCTGTCCCTTTGTAACATCACCTTCTTACGATCTAATAATGGTGTACTCTTCCTACTTACCATCTAAAGCTCTGTGTTTGCACAACAAATTGTGTGAACAGCCTTTACATTGCAAACTTTAAAATATTTTATGTAACTGCGCTGGAGTGATTATGTGAGTGCAATAATACAGTCGTAAGGGTTGGCGGCATTGACTATGCAGGACGTCACAGAAGGTATGACACCGTGTGCTTGTGCAGAGGGCTATCATCTATCATCACACATGATCCACTATAGCTGCATATTGTGCTCCCTGGATGGTATTATGGCTTTAGAAAATGGGCTTTTTATTTCCAGGCATCTGATTGGCTAGTACTGTTGGCAGGGGGTACATTAACTTTCAATAGGTGCCCAGGAAATAAAAAGTGCCAGCCTTTGGTGCCCCTCCACCCATTAAAGTATCATACCGCTCTCCTGCTTCCTAAGTGGCTAAAACACGTAATTTTAATGTGAAATCACAGCCACTTTTTACCTCTCACTTACCAGTGCTCCATCCCTCCCTAATTCAGTGCCAACTCCCCATCAGCACAATTCCTCAAACAACATAGGCTGTCTTTCTACCACATACTTTGGCAATTTAATGACAGTTCTGCAAATGAAAAAAAGTTTCTTGTTTAAATCAGTAGCAGTAGCATGACGTCCTGTGACAAAAGCAGTGGTTCCTCGTGGCTTGTGTTATTCACCTGTTCATTCCTTGTGGTTTGTGCTATTCCACCATTCATCCACACTCTGTTTTCTTTACACAATAAAACAAGAAACAAAACTGCTGAAATGGGAGATAAATATTCCTGAGCTGCACAGTACCGCTCCATCAGAACACACATGTCAGAGAGAGCTTTCAAAGTCATGTACCACAACTGAAAACCGATCGGGGATAAACAGAAATATCGGGGAAAAAGAGAAATATCAGCTCTGCTCTCCCACTGCCCTTGACTCCCCCACCCACATATACAACGGGATTTCTACTGTCTGCAGACTGACGTTCTTAACAGGCTGAGCTCTGGGGTCACTCTTACTTCTGCCTGCAATCTGACGCCACTCACTTTCCCCTCTGCCCGCAGTTTGAAACAATAATGTTTGTTTATGTCAAATAAAAAGTCATCTTGTTTTGTAGCGCCTAGGGTGTTAATTTCATAGTGTCACACAGACAACATGACAAAGGTCTGCTGTCTTGGCATGGAGCAGGTAGGATCATGATGGTAATAACCTTTGACTCCTGACATGGGAGGGAGGGTCAATGGGAAGTACATGACTCAAATGGAGCATGATCATGGACACTTTCCTTTAAACAAAATAAATGATTGGGGGAGTGGTGACAAGTGAACTGGAACTACCACATAAGCTCATTAAACATTGTCAGATTCCTGAGAATTTCCCATTCCTAATGTGCTACGTCCTATGGCAGTGCCTTCTACTGGCAACTGTCCAAGGCAGACAAAATAACTGAGACACTTGGGGGCTATTATACCATAAAACATTTTGTTCTGTATTTTTAAAAGGTTTTTTTTTTTACATTGTATCTATTTTTTTTCACCACTGAAAAAAATTAAGCAGATGCCCATTTCCTAAGCAAAATAATGCCCTCCAGGGTGGGCAGTATGGGCATTACTGGACCTTCCAGGGGCTATAAGGCCCTCCACCTGTAGTGTCAGGCCTCATTAATCCCCTGGGCAGTCCAGTATTGCTCATTATTGCCCATCCTGTCAGGTATTATTGCTTGCTTATTTTTCAACACAGAACAATTTGAGTATATACTTCTTACCTTCTAGAACAGCCACTTTCCTTGGACACACAGCGCAGTGATCTATTGAAATAAAAGACAGAGGTTTAATGTACCACTTTGTAAAATACATAATGCTGTCCCTTTTGGAGAACAGATTTGCTCAACCATGCAAACTTAATACTTATTATATGTTAAATAAATTTCTATGATACTGCCCCCTACTGTTCTTTCTGTTGCGAGCTGTGCTTTTGATAACTTCTGTGCTTATTATGTTTTCTTAATACTAAGGTGTTAGCTGTGCCCCCTCAAATATCCATTGCACATGTACAACACCAGCCACTGACAACTGACACTCTTGCTATGTTATAGTGTAGTTGATGATACTGTTACATGAATTACTCAGAATACTTCAAAATTATCACTGGACACCAAAGAAAACACTCTGGAAACAATTAAAAGCCCAGTGAAACATCGTTTCACACAATAGAAAACAGCCTAGAGACACTGAAAGAACTGACTGCAACTGCGGCTCCCAGCGTGCAACAAAGTGTGAGCACTAGATTTGAGCACTACACACCTTAGCAATTCAATGCAATTGAACATTAAAAACATGGGGAAATACTTTCCTCAGCAGAAGTATATTTCAACAAATAAATAATTTTTTTTCTAATTTAAAATAGCTTGTAAACTATATTTTTTAAAAACAAAAGAAAGCCATTTCATAAGCTCAATGATTCACTCTTGGGGTGTGCATTATTTAAGCAATAATGCATAACAGGGTGTGGGTTGTGCTGGGATAACCCCATGCCTGGGTGGTTGGGTATGAGACCAAAGGCCGAGTGCATCCAACATCCCAAAAGTGAGGTTATCCCAGCACAACCCATACCCTGAAGTGCATTATTGCTATTATACAATGTCTTGTTGTTATAAAAAGAAAAAAACTAAAAAAAAAAAGTTTTTAGTAGATGTTTAGTGTGGCAATATGTGTCTGTTTCTGAAGAGAAGGTGTCAATGAAATTACAAATGAGCACAGTAAAGTTGTGCTGAGATAACCTCACTGCTGCCAAGGGCAGACAGCCAATCAGGTTCCAGGATTTTTTTATTGCCATTGTATAAGCAAGCAATAAGACACAACAAAGTGTGGGTTATGGCCTGATAAGAGCATATCCCATGTGCATTATGAGGCACAAGGAACTTGTGTCAAAAGCCTGTAGCACCTAAGAAGTGTTCTTATCAGGCCATAACCCACATCTTGGAGTGTCTTATTGAACTTATAAAATGGGCCCACCAAGTAATTATCTAAAAAAAAATGAAAGAAAAAACATGCCAAACAATGTTAAAAACATAAGTCTTTAATACTTTAGAGCAAAAATAGTCACTCTGTTAAGGTAGTTTGCTAACTGTGTGATGGCCAATACAGCCCCCCCACCACCCACACACACACACACACACACACACACAATAATGGTGAGGTTGTCCTACCCCTCCACACACTATTTTAATGCCCCACTGGATCACACCTGGTGTTGCTGGCAGTGAGGAACATGTACAGTGGCCATTTCTTTCATTGAGTAGGTTGTTTCCTTAAGAGCGAGCACGTCACCTGCCATCTGCCATAGTTAGCATCTGTACAATTGGGGTTCCTAATTTTAACTGCTCACTCTGTGGAAATTTTTAATAATTTTTTTTTCTTTTCAAACTGATGTATAACAGCAGCAGTAAAAGAGTGGTCTGTTGTTTCATGTCTATGAGGAAATCAAGGAGCACGCACATCCTTATGTCGGCTTCATTCCAGTAAAGTTTGTTTCCCCGTAGCAGCAGCACAGGTTAAATTTTTATTTGGTGACTTTTTGCACAGAGATTATTTTCATCACCAATGTGCAGTTGTTTGTGTGGATGTGTATTTGTGTTTGGGGAGGGCGGGGCTTTTTTACACAGGGCCCTTTCGTTCCATCGCAGCTCAAGCTCTCTGGGATTGAAGACAAGAAAGGTGTGTTTTCAGTTATATTTTAAACACAAACGGAGTGGCTTTGTGAACAGCTTCGGTGATCGTGCATTTTTTTTATACCTGAAAGGTCACACTTTTATTTTTAAATGTAAAACTAAGATGGTCAAATGACTGTGATGATTGAGAACATTTAGTACTCATTTGTCTCGTTGCTACCGCTTTTCTGCTGCAGCTGTATCATCAGATGATAGCTGAGGAGTTACAGTGGGAGAGCGGTGGCACATATTGATTTCCCCATGTGCTGTGTCTTGGTTGGCACAAGTAGTGCCCTTTGTAAGGTTATGTCCGGATAAGGACATGGCTGGAAAGCTCTTCCAGCCAATCAGGATGCTAGATTTTCTTGCCCATCTTATAATTAAGGATGATACATGGTTATGCTACTGTTGAGCAACATTACAGAATAAGCAAAACGCTCTTTTTATTGCCAGAAGTATGTATTGTGTGTACCCCTGCAACCATTTCTTTCTTACTATCACAGGAATAGGTGTTACATTATCTATGTATTTGAACCATTGATTGTGTTCTAAAAAAGAAACTGTGGTGTTTAGAAAAAAAAAGAGGCAATCATTTTTTTTTAACCTGTCCATGACATAGTAGTTACACATGTTGCTAGATTTGAAATATTCATTTCTATAAATTAACATGATTGTGGGGGTTGGTGTGTGTACTGAGTGCAGAACAGCATGGGGTTGTTGTAGCTAGTGTGTTTTTCTAACAGTTGATATTGTGCATCAGTAGATGTGATGGACTGCTTTTCACTGCCTATTCCCCCTTCATGTATTATGCAGAGTGTTAACTGAGGAACTATGTGTTGAGTTGTGTGAATGAATGATTGATCTAACAGAGAAATCTGAGGTTATGCTAAAATAGTGATGCATACTTTAATATAATGGTGTTCACGTTCCTCAGTTGGAGGCCTGGCAGGACATGCAGTAGCACTAGATGGACCCGGTCAGGGCTCCATTATTGCTTGTCCCTCAGCCGCTGTTGGTTTAGCCACAGAGGGTTCAACCACCATCACATCTTGTTCTTCCTATGTGGCCTGTTGGTCACCCCCAACAGTGCCCTCCAGCTGATCTTCTTCCTCTGGAAAATAGTAAATGATACTTTTCTTGAACTGCATAATCTGTCAGACTTGTGTTGTTGTTTAAAGCTTTACATTGCACAGGCGGTTATGACTTACCCCCTTGAAAACTATTGATACTATTAATAAGTACCCCTCAAAGTACTCTGGTAGTATAGTACTCCACTCACTGCCTGGTGTGCTAATCCAAGTAGAAGATAATTTCAAGCATCTCGGGTAGTCTAGTGTATCTGTTATTCCCCACTAATAGCATGACTGTGGCTAAAGAAGTGATGTGTCTGTTTTTGATAGTATGGTTGCACCCCTGCCATGTCCCACTCTCTCCTGAGGACACACACAGAGTAGATGTCAGTACCTTACCTGTAGTCCTGCAGTTATCGATGGGCAGTGAACACACCTGTAGACCTACACAGTTCGGTGACAAATGTCAACTTACAGTATCAACTGAAACTACATTGATTCACATGGTGGAGCAATACGCCTGCTATGCATACTGCAATAGCCATGCACAACTTTCTGTATGAAAGTTTTCATTATGATAGCTGTGGATGGCTATGATAGTATGCAGTGCAAATCTATCGGTACTGCAGTGTGGAATAATGCAGTAGCAGCGGGTACTGTATGTTTACATTTTGTGGGAAGACGTGTTTGTGTGCAGTTGTGTTTGCTGTTGCTGAATGATGGGGGTTGAGATGAGAGTTGTGAGTGGGTGTGTGTGTAGGGGGCTGGGGTGGCAGTGAAGTACAAGGGATGGGTAAAGGTGTCTTTCATATGCACTAAGAAACACATATGGTGAATTGGGTGTTTGATGGATTTTGCTGATGAACTGTGTTAAACTCATGCATACATGGGCACACAGTTAATGTACAAAAACAGGTGTAAATGGTAGCCACAGACACGTGGGTATGGTATTGCATGGTACGACACAGTGGCCACCAGTTGTGGCTGACAGCATACCCCCTGCACCACACCCCCTTGAAAACTGTTCATGAGGAGCCACTGTGTGTACTGGTAGTCTAGTGAGTCTAATTCCTGTGTTGTGCTTTAAACCCAGTGAAAAACAGTTCCATGCATCTCTGCTCATGTAGTGGTTCTTTCTCCATGACTGATTATTTTATTTATTTATTTAGCTTTTGTTAACCGGGTAGGTACACTAGACAAGTTATATGTCTATTTTCAGGAATGACCTGGGAGAGAACAACAGGTATTACAGATACATCTGCACAACACAGCAGGTAAACAAGTACAATTTGTAACTTAGTACACTGAGTCACAAAAACAAAAAGGCAATGTAGGGATCTTATATGACAGAAGTTGGTAGAGTACATAATGATCAAACAGTAGGTAGTATTGAACACACATAGCACAGACAAGTGCATAAGGAAAAGTTCGATCGAGATCATCAACCAATCGATTCAGATTGTGTTCCGAGTAAATGACTAACGTAACGGTCCAGTACCTGGGACCTAGTACTAGGGAGGCTTTGGGCACTCACACCCTGAGGCCAGCTTCAGATGCACCCACAGGGATTTCCGGAAACACTGATGGGAGGGGACGGTGCAAACCTGCTCAGGAAAGGTGTTCCAGAGCCTAGGAGCACATGCAGTGAAGTTCCTGTCTCCCATGTGGGCACAGGTAGGGGGTACTTTTAGTATCCCTGGACCCTGGGACCTGAGAGGGTAAGAGGGGCAGTCAGAAGAGAGAGAGAGAGAAGCTGTGCCAGCCCCGGGGGTGCCAGTATTGATCACTTTGCTCACGAGACACCCTAGTCCAAAGTTTAGGTGGTTAGTCGGATAAAGCGAACCTAGCTTGTCATAGAGTTTACAATGGTGGGTGAGGTGGGGGGCGGCCAGAGCAAAGCAGCAGATATTATTGTATGTCATGTGCCACTGAGTAAGAAGAGCTTTAGAGGTACGTGCAAATTGGTGGAGACCATAGCTAAGGGAGGGGAGTAGTACTCCCCTAGCAAGTGCCAGGCGAGCAGCAGGTGTCAGGTTATATTTGGCCCTATAGGCCAGACCCAGCTTACAGTTCATGGTTCTACAGAAATTGAGGATATGGCTCCCTAGGTCCAATTGGGGGTCAAGTGTCACCCCGAGGTATTTAAGGGAGGTCACAGTTTGGAGGGAAGTTCCATCTGCACAGTTGATTCACAATGGGACTGGAGAGGCATGTATCTTGGCAGATGATCCGAAAAGCATAGCCTGCATTTTTTTCAGGTTGAGGACCAACTTCTGTTGGGTTAACCATGCCTGAATGTTATTAAAGTCCTCAGACAGGTGGATATTGAGGGTAGCTGTGTTCCGGGAGAGGGCCAGGAGAACCAGATCATCCGCATAAAGGGTGACCCTTACAATGGCCGGAAGATGGTTAATAAAGAGGGAAAAGAGAAGGGGTACCAAGACCGAGCCCTGAGGAACACCAGAGGTCATGGGTAAGGGGTCTTAGAAGACTTTATTGAGTTTGGTCAGCTGTACTCTGCCATGCAGGTTGTCAGTTAGCCATTTCTGAGCGGGGGGGCAGGCCATGGGACCTCATCTGAGTACTGAGCAGAGCATGGTCAACAAGGTCAAAGGACTTGGACACGTCAATGAACACTACTCCAGAGAGTTTCCCCTGGTCCATGGCTGCTCTGATACTAGATGAGACAGAGACCAGGGCCGTGGTCATGCTATGCCCTTTACAAAAACCATGCTGGGCGGGCGACAGCAACTCGTGGAATTGAATGTATTCAAAGAGTTGTACAGCCACCCCTTTTTCAAGAAGCTTGCTGATGGCCGAAAGGATGGAGATCGGCCGATAGTTGTCTGGGACTTTTGGGTTGCCCTGCTTCAGCACAGGGACAACCCTGGCCACCTTCCAGATATCAGGAACCTCCCCGTGGCAAGGGACAGGTTGAGGATGTGGGCCACCAGGGAGGCGATGTGAAGGGCTCCTAATTTCAGAAACTTGGGCTCCAGGTTATCTAGGCCAGCACTGGAGTACTGGGAGAAGCCGGAGAGGAGATTCAGCATCTCCTTGTCCGACACAGCCCTTAGAAAGAAAGGCAGACTGGAGGGGTTGGACTCCTGCCAGACTGGGGATAAGGGACAACTGGTACTCTCATCAGTGGGGATGGGTAAGGAGAGAGCAGATAGGTCAGTGAAATGGGAATTGAAAGCATTTGCAATCGTATGTGGGTTGTTGCAGGAAATCTCTCCAATTATCATGTCTGTTACTCCTGAGTTAGAGGAACCACTAACAAGAGTTTTTATGTTTCTCCAGAACCTTCTTGGGTCATTTGCAGAGCTGAGTAGGGCGGACTTGCAGAAGTCACTTTTTGCAACCCTAATAGCTTTCTTACACTCATTTCTAAGTTTTGTATATTGTTGAAGCAAGGTCTGATCAAGGGAGCATTTGAAGTGGGTCCAGCACTTGTCCCTCGCCCGCATAAGGGCAAGGAGGCTCCCATGCAGCCATTTTGTGGCTGACCCCCTTACCCTCCACCTTATAGTTGGGGCATGCCTGTCTTGCAGGGCCCCAAAGGTACTGAGAAACTGGGTTATGGCTGTAGAGGGGTCAGGGGCACTATACACCCCTGACCAGTCCGTGAGCCTCAGGTCCTCCATAAATGCATCCGGATCAAGCCTGGAGAAGTTTCTGATGTGGATGATTTTGTGAGGAATCTTTGGGGTGGGGATTTTCCATATGCAGAAAACCAGGGAGTGATCTCAAATGGAGTCAGATAGGGTTCCTGCAGAGGAGATCCTCTCAGGGAGCTTAGACAGGATCCAGTCCAGTAGAGAGCTGGAGGCTCCATTTGCCAACCATCGGGTAGGCTCCTGTACAAGTTGCGTCAGGGTTAGGTTTGCAAGTGAAGGCTCAAACTGCTTTACATTTCCATCAGTCCAGTTTAAGTTCATGTCTCCCAGGATAAGGAGTTTGTTATCACCAATACTGGGGCCAACAGTGTCCAGGAGGTGGGTGAGACCCAGAAGCCCTCCCTTAGGGGGGTTATAGGTGCATACAACATGTAGTTTTTTAGTGTTGCCAAGTAGGAGCATAACATGAAGCAGCTCACAGGGGGACAGTGGTGATGTCTGGTGTGTCAACAGAGATACTTTAAGGTGGCTCCTGAAGTATATCAGGATGCCTCCACCCCCTCTTGTTTCGAGACCTATCCAGTCGTATGAGCTTGTAGCCTAGTAGTGCACAGACTGAGTCAGGAATCGAGGGTTTAAGCCAGGTTTCTGTTATTCCAAGGATATTGGGCTTGTAGAGTGTGACCCATGCAAGGGTGTAGACAGGCATACTCACTGTACACATTTGTGTACAGTTTTGTTGAGTGTCTGTCACAAACCATAAGCCACTCTGTTAATATTATCATTCTAATCTGTAGTATTTGGGTTAGTGTAGACCACTGAGGAGTGTCCAATATATGTATAACCTCTTTAGAGAGTAGAGGAGTCATCTGACAACAATCTGACTTGTTTGGAGGGGGGTGCCATTTGGAAAGGATGTGTACATTTTTTAATTGGGGGGGGTGTAACTGTTGGAGACTGTGTACAAAATGGAAATTTCTGGCTACACTCCTGGACCCATGCAACAAGCTCGTCCAGATTGGGAAGCAGGCTACGAATGTTGAGATGAGACACTTTTAACCCCTTGCCCAGCCTCCATTCTTGAGGAATTGAGGAGGCCTGGTGGGTAGGGCCAGGATTAAGTTCAACGTCACTGGCCAGGGCTAGGATCAACAGGAAAAGCCAAACGAGGTGCCCTCTAGTGGTGGAACTCCTGGTCATAGGCTTGCAGGCTAGGCATCACCTTATCCGGATACAGTACAGTAGGGGTCTTGGTACCAGACAGCATGTGAGCTAGCAGGGTCTCCCAGTGTATGCCAGGAGACTAGAGAAGGTGAAGTCAAGCACCTTGCAAGGTGGGGTCCTTTCCCAGCCATCCCAAGTGGACTGCGTGGGGGCAGTTACCACTGGAAGGGTAACTAGTCCCAGAAAGAGGCCAGCTAGGATGACGGAGCAAGGTGGGAGGGGCAGGACGATACCCCTAGTGGCCTTGGGAGACACCATTCTAGAGGTGGAACCTTGCAGTTCACTAGGACCCCACATAGGTAATGCCTACGGAACTACTAAGAAATGGTCGGGAGGGGGCAGGGTAGGGTTACCAAAATAGTGAAGAGGATAGGTGGGACAAACTACTCCCGGGAGAGGGCAGTTGGATGTGGGCAGGCTAGGACAATCTACACCTGGGGTAGAGACTATTGGTCATGGGCAGGCAGTCACCCACCAGGAAAGGGCACCAGAGCTAGCTGACTCGTAGGAGTTGTATACCCTACTATAGAACAGGGTTATCAGTCAGTCCCCCAAGTACAACACCGGGAGAGTAACCAGGAGAGTACAGTGTGTGTGGGGTGATATTAAATGGGAACCCCGGGGAAGTAAAGAGGACAAGGGCAAAAGTACAACAGGCAGTATACTGAATGTCACCTGGGGAGAGCTAGAGACTATAGCATATAGCAGTAATTAACACACAGTATGTCACAATATTTGAGAGAGGTCACATCAATTATGGCAAGAATAAGCAGAGCACATAGAGGCAGGGTTCATTTAGCAAGGAAAGGCTAGTACAGTAGGGGCATTCAAGTCACATAAGACAGAACAGGGCAACACAGATCATTGACAGTGACTAATATCTCATTTTTATCCCATGGTAGTAATAAGACATGGTAGTACAGTACTGTCCCCCAGCAATCTGATTGGGCACAGCCGACTCAGGAGGTGGCGCAAGTGAGCATTTAATAGAAGGAGGGAACAGGGTGGGTGGGAGGGACGAACAAAAACAGTCTGTAGTTCGGTCTCCTGCAACGACAGGGCAGCTTGGGTCCGAGGATTGCGTTTGTGCCGAGGAGGCCCGCCAGAGCTTGGTTTGCAAGCTGGCACCTCAACTCATCCATCGGTGTGGTTGTGGAAGGCAAGGGGGGGACCCACCAGCACAGGTCTCCATGCCTCCTCTCCAGCAGGTAGGGCAGAATCGAGGTGTGAGTCCAAGGATGCGCTCTCTTTTTTAAACTGGAGAGCAAGTGAGATACAAGTAGCAGGGTCCAATCAGGCAAGGACGAAAAAGGCGCCAAGTTCAAAGAACAAAGGGCAGCTCAAAGTCCCCAGCAGCTGCAGAGTACGTGGCAGGACTCCCACTCCGACGGTAAGAAAAATTACTCAGTTCACTTCTGTTGTTTGGTCTCCTGCAACGGCAGTTACATGTCTGTTGCAGATAGTGTGTTGGCACCACTGCACTTCCCCACTACCTCCCCTACAGTGACAGAAGACACCCAGGTGATAGCATTACCTGTCTTGCGCTCGTGCAGTTATTGACAGATACTAAACACACCTGTAAACCTCTGTGGCTGTCTGACAAATAACAACTTACAGTATACACTGCAAATACATAGGTTCACACTGTGGAGTAAAAGACTTGCTATACATATTGCAATAGGCATACACAACTTTTTATATGAAGGCATTCATTGACAAAGTTGTGGATGACTATCATAGTATGTAGTGCAAACCCACTGGTTCAACAGTATATATCAATGCAGTACTTGCAGTTACTCTATTTTGTCATTCTGCAGGTACAAGTGGAGGAGTGCAGTTGTGTTTCCTGCTCATCAATGAGTGTGGGAGGGTGAGCTGGGTGTCCAGTGTGGGTGCAGGGAGCTAGGGGTACCATCAAAGAATAAGGGATGGGCAAAACTGTGGTCCACTTGCAGTAAAAGATGCACATGCTGACCTGAGATGGCACATTTTGCTGGTGGACACTGTAAAAGTCATGAATATATACACACACAGTTATGACTGCTACCCAATGAATTATATGAATGTGCCCAAATAAGTTATGTGGTTGATCTTGACAGTGTTGTGGTACCAGTGCCGCCCCCTTCACTATCCTTCCCCCCTCTCCTGAGCAGCCACACAGGACATATAGCTCACAACATTGCCCTGCCCTACCTGCTCTCCAGCAGGCATCATGGGCAGTGAACGTACCCACAGATCTTTGTGTCTGTCTCACTAATGACAACTTACAGTATGTGCTCTGAGTGTAGTGCTCCACACTGTGTCCAATATGTTTGCAAAGCATACTGTTATTGCCATACACAATGAAGTGTAGAATAATGCAATGGCAGCACAAACTGTATGTTGTTATCTCTTGGGCAGCCATGGATCTGTGTGGTTTGGTTTGCTGTTTTACGATGACTGTGGTGGGGGAAGGGGGAGACAGTGGTGTGAGCTGTGTGTGATGTGTGGTTGATTGGGGGGGGGGTGAGGTGCCACTAGACCCTTCCCCACCTGCCAACACAGCATTTTGAAAAAATGTTTGCAATTACCAACAGTGTGTCCTGGTAGCCTAGTGAGTCTACTCCCTGTCTAGTGGTTTTAACCCTGTGGAAAACAGTTGCATGCATCCCACCTAGTATCACTCCTTTCCCCGCACTCCAACAGTTATTGAGGGGCAGTGAGGACATCTGTAGACCTCTGTGACTGTCCAAGAAATTATAATTTAGTATATAGTGCAACTACATTGGTTACATAGAAACATAGAAATATAGACTTTGATGGCAGATAATGACCCCTTGGCCCACCTAGTCTGCCCATTTCCCTACCTACAGGATAGGCCACAGATCCTAGTTAACCAACCGCCTATTTCTTCCTAACCCCCCCAAGAATTGCCTTATGTCTGTCCCATGCATTGTTGAACTCTCCCACAGTTTTAGACCCCACAACCTCCTCAGGAAGGCAGTTCCATGCATCCACCACCCTGTCTGTGAAAAAATACTTCCTCACATTCCCCCTGAACCACCCCACATCTTTAAATTGTGTCCCCTTGTTCTTGCATGTCTCTTTTTCTGAAAGATGCTACCCACTTGGACTTTGTTGATTCCACTGAGGTACTTAAAAGTTCCTATCATGTCCCCCCCTTCTTTCCTCAAGGGTATACATATTAAGCTCCTTTACTCTCTCCTCGTATGACTTCTCTTGCAGACCCTGAACCATTTTAGTTGCCCGCCTCTGGATTGCCTCTATCTATCTACGTCCTTGTGGAGATGGGGTCTCCAGAACTGGATGCAGTACTCCAGATGGGGTCTCACCAACTGTCTGTACAGAGGGATAACAACTTCCTGTTTTTCTGCTGGTGATGCCTCTCTCTATGCATCCCAGTATACCCGCAGCCCTCCCTACTGCCTTCTCATATTGCTTGCTGACCTTAAGGTCATCTGATATGATTGCCTCCAGGTCCCTTTCCTTTTTTGTTGTTGTTACTACCTCCCCCCAATTGTGTATTCTTCCCCTGGGTTCTTGTTTCCCAGGTGCATTATTTTGCATTTCTTTGCATTGAATCCTAGCTGCCATACTTCTGACCATTCCTCCAACCTTGCCAAGTCCCCTCTCATCCTTTCCACACCTCCTTGTGTTGCAGATCTTTGTGTCATCTGCAAAGAGACATACTTTTCCTTCCAGTCCCTCTGCAATGTCACTTATAAAGATATTAAAAAGGATTGGACCCAGTACTGAACCTTGCGGTACCCCACTAGTAACCCCTCTTTCTTCAGAGTGGACTCGATTTACAATTACCTTCTGTGTCCTGTTGTCCAGCTAATGTTCTACCCAGGCTATCATCCTGGGACCCACTCTCAGGCTGGTTAATTTGACTATTAATTTTTTGTGTGGGACTGTTTCAAATGCCTTGCTAAAGTCTAGGTAGGCCATGTCCACAGCCCCTCCCTGGTCTACTATTTTGGTCACCCAGTCAGAGATATCTATTAGATTTGTCTGACATGGCCTTCCCGCTGTGAACCCATGCTGCCTTGGGTCCTGTGCCCCACTGGGTACTCAACAATTCTTTCCTTCAGAAGTGACTCCATCACTTTCCCTACCACAGAGGTCAAACTGACAGCTCTGTAGTTTCCTGCCTCTGTCTTGGTCCCACTTTTGTGAAAGGGAATCACATCTGCCTTCCTCCAGTCCTAGGGTACCACACCATCCTCCCATGATTTGTTAAAAAGAGTAGTCAATGGTTTCACTAGTTCACCTCTTAAGTTTTTTAGAATTCAGGGGTGAATTCCATCAGGCCCCATTGCTTTGTCCACCTTCAGTTTTATGAGTTCTTGCAGAACCCTTTCTTCTGTGAAAGGACTGGGATCGACCCCCCATCAAGAGTGCTTCTGTTAATTGGATAAGGCACGTCCACCTCCTCTTTTGTGAATATTGAGCAGAAATATTTGTTCAGTATCCCTGCTTTTTTACTGTCCCCCTCTGCCCACCCACCGTTCATTCTATTCAGCCTCACTATCCCTCCCTTTGTCTTTCTATGCTCTCTGATGTACCTATAAAAGGTTTTATCCCCCTTCTTAACTGAATTGGCTATCTTTTCCTCAGTTTGGGCCTTTGCTATTCTGACTTCCCTCCCTGCTTCCTTCTGCCTTAACTGGTACAGCTCTCTGTTCTGCTCCTTCTGTACTTCCTTATACTTTCTGAATGCTATGTTTTTCTCCCTGACTTTCCCAGCCACCTCTTTTGAGAACCATAGTAGCTTTTTCTTTCATTTTGATTTGTTTATTTGCTTCACACAAAGGCTTGTAGCCTCTGTGATGGTAGTTTTGATGATTCACCAATTGTTGCTCCACCCCTCCTTCTAGCCTGTTTGCTAGTGCTTTTCTGAGGCACTCTCCCATCTTGCCAAAGTCAGCCCTCCTGAAGTCCAGTACCCTCACTTTTGTATGGCTTGACTCTGTAGCTGAGTTTAACATGAACCACACTGTTTGATGGTCACTTGTTCCCAGATGGCTACCCACTTCTAGATCTGAGATCCTCTCACTGCCCCCATTTGAAAGTATGAGGTCTAAGATTGCTCCCTCATGAGTGGGTTCCGAAACTAGCTGTCTGAGGCCTGCCACCCGTAGGGCATCGAGAATGGCTCTGCTCTTGTATGTGGCTGCAGCAAATGTGCTCCAGTTAACATCTGGCATATTCAGGTCTCCCATCAACAGTATCTCCCCTTTCTCTGTCATCCTAAGAATGCCTTCCATCATATCCTTGTCCATTCCCTCCCCTGACATGGGGGTCTGTACACAACCCCTGTGTGGATTGTGGTGCCCTTACCAGTGTCCAGGGTGACCCACAGTGTCTCCTCTCCTCCCTGTTTGCTCTTTTGTTCAGTTGCTTTTATCTCTTCCTTTACATAGAGAGCTACTCCTCCCCCTCTTCTCCCCTGTCTGTCTCTCTTGTAGGTTATTTACCCTGGTATGTTAACATCCCAGTCATGGTTCTCTGTGTACCATGTTTCTGTGACTGCTACAATATCCAGGCATCCCTCTTCCATCAAGGCCACCAGCTCAGGCAGCTTGTTGCCCAGACTACAGGCATTGGTACTCATTACCCTCCATTTCCTGATGGCCTTACTCCTTTTTGTCCCATCCCTGTCCTTCTTGCCTTTGTCACTTTCCCCATTTACCCCTGCCCTTCTCCCTATCGACACCTCTGTGTTGGTGTTTACCGCACTTACTACCATGATTTTTTTGGGGGGGCTAGAGATTTTCCTGCTCTTTTCCAGTGCCTCCCCCCATTGGCTAGTTTAAATGCTTGCCAATGAAGCATTTAAACCTATCATCTAGGATCCTGGTTCC
Organism: Neoceratodus forsteri; assembly: GCA_016271365.2. Classification (NCBI taxonomy): domain Eukaryota; kingdom Metazoa; phylum Chordata; order Ceratodontiformes; family Ceratodontidae; genus Neoceratodus; species Neoceratodus forsteri. Next base: position 1,693,669,908 of record CM028130.1, on the reverse strand, counting down.
ACTCCTGGACAGATGCAGCCCATCATGCCAGTATAGGCTTGCATCACTCCAGGTGGACCCCCAGTCCCCAATAAAGCCAAATCCCTGAGCTCTGCACCAGTTTTTCAACCACTGATTGAATCCCATTTGGCTACCATTCAGACACTGTTTAGCAATAAGCTTGCCATACATACTTTAATAGGGATATACAACTTTCTGTATGAAGTCATTCTTTGACAAAGTTGTAAATGGCTGTTGCAGTATGTAGTGCAAGTCCATTAGTACCAAGTGTGGCTCAATGCAGTTGCAGCAGATACATATGCTGTCATTTGGTGGGTAGCTATGGAGGTGTGTGATTGGGTTAAGTGCCCCTTGATGACTGGAGGTAGTTGTGGGAGTGGTGTGAGTTGGTGTGGTATGTGGGTGTAGATGTGGGAGGTGGGTTTGGGTGCCACTAGACTACAGTGGATGGATAAAGCTGTGTTCATGTGCACTGAGAGGACCACATGCTGTGCTGCATGTTTGACACAACTTTTATATATATGGGCAAAAACTTATGACTGCACAACACAGGTCTAAATGGTAGCCACAGAGTGGTCGGCTGCTGTTATGCATGTCTCAGTACAGCAGCCATCAGTTATCAGTGACAACCTCCCCTCACAATGCTTTGAAAAGTGTCCACAATTACCCACAGTGTGTCCTGGTAACTTACTAACCCTACTTCCTGTCTGTTGGTTTGAATCTTGTGTAAAACTGTTGCATGCATCTCTGCTAGTGTAGTAGTTCCTCCCTCCCTGACTGATAAAGTGATTGTGTCCAAATAAGTGACGTGTCCATTCTTGATTGTGTGGTGGCACCCATGTACTCCCCCCAGCCATTACCCAACACACACAGATGACACCCACCTAATACCATTTCCATTACCCATGCTACAACAGTTATTGGTGGGCAGTGGACACATTTGCTGACTTGTGAGGTTGTCCGAGAAATGACAACTTATAGTATGTACTACAACTGCTTTGGTTTACACTGTGAAGCAATATGTTTGATATACATAGTGTTATAGTCATACACAACTTTCTGTATGAAGGCATTCATTGACAAAGTTGTGGATGAATAACACTGTATCTAGTGCAAGCCCATTGGTCCACCCAGTGTGGTACAATGCAGTAGCAGCAGCTACTGAATGCTGTTATTCAGTGGGCATATGTGGATGCATGTGGTTAGTTTGGTGGTGAACAGTGACTGTGGAAGGGTGATCTGGGTGCTATGTGTGGGTCTGGGTGCTGGGGGGTAGGAGTTCCAGTAGACAACAAGAGATGAATAAAACTGTCTTTCATGTGCACTAAGAAGAACACATGCTGTGCTGGGTGCTTGGTGCACTTTGTTAGTGAACACTGCACAATTCACGCATACATGTGGACAAAGTTTTGAATGCACAAAAACAGTTGTGCATGGTAGCCATAGACAGGTGGTCTGCTGTATTGTATGCCACAACATGGCAAGCACCATTCCTGAGTGGCAGTCCCCCCCAAATCTACTATCACCTAGAAAACTCTCCATGAGCAGCCACAGTGTGCCCTGGTAACCATACTCCTTGCCTGGTGCCTTGATCACCATTACAAAACAGTTTCATGCATCTGTGGTAGTCTAGTCTAGACCCTCTCCTCAACTGATACTGTGATTCTGGGTAAATAAGTAACATGACTGTTCCTGATAGTATGGTCGCATCCCTGTCCTCCTTTCCCCATCTAGCTCTCCCCCCCACACCCCCACTTTTCAAAGCATGCACAAAGGACACATGTCTTAGACTACTCCCCATCTGTCCTTGTGTATTCATTCCAGGGTAGTGAAGATATCTGCAGACCTCCATGGCTGCCTGACAAATAACAACTTACAGTATGTTGTGCAAGCGCATTTTTTGCACACTGTGACGTAACATGTTTGGTATCTATACTGTTATACTGATACACAACTTTCTGTACAAGGTCATTTATTGAGAAAGTTGTGAATGACCATTATAGTATAGAGTATAACTTTATTATTTTTATTTTTTTCCAATTGTTTAACCAGGAGTAACACACTAAGCTGAAAGCCTGTTTACAGGTGCGACCTGGAAGCACAGGGAAGTTAAGTGACTTGCTCAGGGTCACACAGTATGCAAGTGAGGGTTGTGGAATTCAAACCCAGGTCTCCAGATTTGCAGCTCAGAGTCTTAAACCACTGTGCTATACTGCCTCCCTAAATATTATTATTAGAATTAGCAGTAGCATTATTTATTTATTTGAACAATATCAGATTTACAGTCCTTTGTGTCAGTTTGATATTAGTACCCAGTGTGGAAGAATGTACTAACAGGAGATACTGTATGGCATCATTTGTTCAGCAGTCATGGAGGTGTTTCATTCTGTTCACTGCTGCTCAATGAAATTGTGTTTGTGGAAAGTGTGTTAGTTTTACTTACCAGCAGAGTCGACCACCAGGAGTTGGCCGACTGCAGGATCCTTTCACTCCTGACCCTCCAGGACTGGCACAAGGTGGATTCGATGTTCTGTGGCAGGGAAGCTTTGTTATGCTATTTGTGGGGAAAAATATTTTACACAAATGAAAAAGATGTAATGTCTCGGAGAAAACATTTACTGTCATATCAAAATCCAAAGTCACTTATGCTGTATGTCTTGTATGTTATGATTCTTGGTTCATTTTATGGACAACTGTTACAATCTTTGAGGTAGTATTCTGATCATCACAGAACATTATTTTATGACAAATGTTTTCTTCTAACACAGTTCGTTGTGGTACATTGCTTACCCTGACTACAAGGTATGTCACATAACTTCATTGGCCTTCCCCCCCACTCCGCTACCCATCCTCCTCACATCGCTTGTGACAGATTGTTACTGATAGACTGTTAACATGATTTGTATGCATGACAAGCTGTTTAGTTGTGAAGGGGGGATTGGGGATTGGTCACCATAACAACCATCTGGAAGAGTCATAACTAGAAAACAGCAAAGTATGACCATGGAGTGAGTATTTTAATACAAGGTAAATAATAATATGGTCAAAAAGTAGATGAATACAATTACATTTTTTTTGCAACATAAATTGAACAGATGCTCATTTACTAAGCTCAATAATATCCTCCAGGGTGGGCGGTATTGGGAAATACTTGAGCTTCCACAGGCTATAAGGCTGTCTGCCTGGGGTGTTAGGCCTCATAACAGATGTGGATGGTCAGTTATTTTCCATTATATAATGGCAAGAAAGAATGCCTCATCCTGATTGTGCAGACTTGGACTGGAGCCAGAATGGGCTGTGGACATGGCCCATCTAGACTTTAGCAAGGCATTTGACACAGTCCCACACAAAAGATTAATATACAAGTAAGCCAGCCTGGGAGTGGGTCCCAAGATGGTAGCCTGGGTAAAGAATTCACTGGAAAACAGGACACAGAGGGTAATAGTAAATGAAGTCCACTCTGAAGAAAGGGGGTTACTAGTGGGGTACCGTAGGGTTCAGTACTAGGACCGATCCTCTTCAATGTCTTTATAGGTGACATTGCAGAGGGACTGGAAGGAAAAGTATGTCTCTTTGCAGACAACACAAAGATCTTCAGCAGGGTTGATACACAAGGTGGGGTGGAAAGGATGAGAAGGGACTTGACAAGGTAATGCACTTGGGAAACAAAAACCCAGGGGAAGAGTACACAATGGGGGTTAAGATACTAACAACAACAAAAATGGAAAGGGACCTGGGGGTAGTCATATCAGATGATCTAAAGATGGACAAGCAATGTGAGAAGACAGTAAGGAGGGCTGGGGGATACTGGGATGCATAGGTAGAGGCATCACCACTAGAAAACAGGAAGTTGTTATCCCTTTGTACAGACAGCTGGTAAGACCCCATCTGGAATACTGCATGCAGTTCTGGAGACCCAGTCTCCACAAAGACATAAACTGGATGGAGGCAGTCCAGAGGAGGGCAACTAAAATGGTGCAGGGTCTGCGCTAGAAGACATGTGAAGAGAGACTTAAGGAGCTTAATATGTACTGTATATCCTCGAGGAAAGGGGGGGACATGATAGAAACTTTCAAGTAGCTCAAAGGAATCAACAAAGTCCAAGAGAGTAGCATCTTTCAGAAAAAGAGGTGTGCAAGAACAAGGGGGCAGAATTTGAAGATTGGAGGGCAGCTCAGAGGTAATGTAAGGAAGTATTTTTTCACAGAGAGGGTTGTGGATGCATGGAACGGCCCTCTGGAGGAGGCTGTGGAGTCAAAAACAGTGGTGGAATTCAAGAATGCATGGGACAGTCATAAGGCAATTCAAGGGTGTGGGGTAGGAAGAAGTAGGCTGTTGGTTAACTAGGATCTGCAGCTTATCCATTAGGTAAGGAAATGGGCAGACTGGGTGGGCCAAGGGGTCCTTATCTGCCGTCAAATTCTATGTTTCTATGTTATCCCAGTATAATATGCTGGCTGTAGTCCCAGTACACTCAGGACCACAGCAAATAAAAAAAAAAGAAATCACACAGCCATTGCTTGAAGTAGCTTCGGTGGTCTCCGTTCCACTCCTAAACATGCTCCACAAACTGCTCAGACTTGGCTCAAGGTGCCCCCCCCCATCAACACATAAACTGTGGATAATTTTACAGTAAAATCTCAATTATCCAGACTGTTTGGGAGATATAAAATTAATTTGGATAATAGGGAATCCGTAAAACTGGGATTAAAATGTTCAGAGAGTATTCACTTGGCAGACATGCTACCATTAGATAGGGATGTCCGGATAATAGATCAAGATTGCAATGTATTTCCCAGTGCAAAACACAGAAAAACTGTGCTGGAAGAAGCATTAATACAAACTCTTTGTCACTGTAAAAAGTGTGTATTTTATTTTTGGCAGCTGACCAAGCGACTCTCAAACTGTAAAACTGAAACTGTCAGAAATGAGTAGAGTGAACGGCTGTCCCCCAAAACACATACCCACACTAGCGGTATCACCGAAGATGTGGCGTGAAAGGAAGGTGGGGTTGGCAAGCACACAATACAATACAACACAACACAACATGCATTCAAAAAGATAAATGCAACAAAATATGGTACAACAAACTTCCTTAGAATATTTAAAAGGAAAAAACCCACAAAACAATACGCCATCTCCTGATTCTGCTACTGTAAGAGGAGAACAGAGTGGGGGTGGGACACAGACACCTATTGGATAACATACTGTGCACTATAAGCACTATTTATTTGTATGTATACCTACCCATTAAAAAAATTACACTATTATATACTTTTAATGAACCCATTACTATTTTTTGTATTTTTTGTTTTGTTTTTTACTTAAGCCATTGCATAACAGGAATAATGCCTGGTAGGGTGGGAGTTATGCTGGGCTAATATCCCTTCTTGGGTGTTGAACACCCTTAGCCTATGACTTTGTGCCCAAGCACCCGAGGTGGAATGTTATTCCAGCAAAACTGCTACCCTGTTGGGCAGTATTCCTTTAATAACCCATAGCTGAGGTGTGGCATTTATAAAAAAATACAATAAAACACATTTTTTATTTATTCTACACATGGATTCTTTGTATAACCACAATAAGGCACTCTAGGGTGTGAGTTATTGGGTGATTTATCCACTTCTTATGTAGCTAAGTCAGTTGGCTGCACCTCATGGCACACCACACAAGGCATGGTTAAATCCCCAATAACCCACACCCTGTTGTGCCTTATTGCTTAAGTACCACACGCCCTGTCAAGCACTGTTGATTATGCATTACATTTTTTAGAAGTACTATTAATCACTGTAAAACGTATACATACATCCATGGTGACAATCACCAAATTCAGGCTTCCCTGCCATGACCCACATATTATGTGGTATGTCGTGCCAGTCCCCGATTCCTCCTGTGGACCTCACCGGCAGACTTGCTCTTGCAGAATGCCTGCCAGGTGAACTTTCACTTCCTCTAACACTCATCTGGTGATTTTATGATGTCTTGCTCCCCAAGGCATGATCAATCTGTGAAAGAAAAGAGATAGAAATGTTTTACCAATACATATATATATATATTTCTGATTCCATGTAATAATGATGCCCAGTGAATAGTAATTACTGCTACAGCAGTTGTTGACTGCCGGAAAAAGAATTTCGGGAATGCAAACTAACGGTAATCATAGATACTGTGCCTGAGACTGACTTTTTTTTTATTTCCATGCAGCAGTACTTCATCCTTTCCACTCCCCTGCAAATATAATATCAACTTCAGGGTGGTGTATCTCATGGATGAGGGCTAGAAATTTTGAAAAAAATTACCAAGTTCTCACTGGCAGTGAAAACAAATAAATAAACACTGTGCCAGACCCAGATCCTGCACCTCCCAAGTGACCACCTACATCATCTAGTAGATAGTACTACAGCTCAACAGCTGCCCATCACACCCTATCCCATATCCATTTCCTCACGTTCTCTTCCCCAGCCCCTATACATGTTTACATGTATATATCTGTTCACCAGATGCTGTATGCACTGCTATCCACTTGCTGCCCTGCCACATAGCACTATAGACAGGTGTTGTACTTGAGTCCTTCTTATAGACATATAATCATGACTGCTCTGTGTGTGGCATAATGTGATTCACACATTGTGAATTTTTAAAGACTCCTAAGCAAAATACAGTTATTCTACAAACAGTACATATGTCCATCTTTAAAACATTCACTGCAGATACAATATAACCATGTTTGTTTTTACCTTTGCTCAGATTCATGACAAGGTGAGGTTGGTCACCCTCATCACAATGACAAGATCTGAATAGCATTCAACTGCTTGAATGAGGGCAAGCACATCACTGTATTTCCAAGGCTTTGGTATGGTGGCCTTTTAGTAAAAATTTGCAGGGTGTTCTGTGAAATAAATGATGAGAAAGCCATGATCAATATTATATTCTTAAGGAACAGATATTACATATTCAATAATACTGCTGTATCAACACACAATTTACCTTGCAGAGACACACATAACACCCCCACTACCACCCCCTGTCCTAGCCACACAGAGACATATACACATTCAGTATAATAAATAATACAATGGGCAAGAAAATGCTGGCTACTGATTGGCTGGCTGGCACAATTTACAACGTGAAAATTGTGCCATCACTCAATGGTAGAAGTGCCAATAAATCAGGGTACCAGACTTCAAAGCCACCGATCGCCATATTGTTTTTCTTACTAACCAAGAACCCTCAAAAATAAAATATTAAAACTTCCTTCACATTTATTCCTCCATTGTATAATGGCAATATGCCATGCTATGGTGTGGGTAATGGCAAGATTTATCCACTTCTAGTGCGATTTCCTCACTCAGCTGCACCTCGTGAACAAATCACACCACTCGTGTGTAAATCCTGCCATCACTCATGTCAGTGACATTGCATGCTACTAATGCCACACTGGCACCCCTCCTCCCCCAACTAATGCTACACTGGTCCCCCACCACCAGACTAAACACATTTCAAGCAGTAATGCTCAAAGACCCGGTCATTTCCTATAGATCAACGAGCAAGCGGGGGGAAAGGGTGGCCCGAGGTGCAGCAGAGGGCAACCCACACCCAACTGGTTGCTAATTGAAAGGAAGTGTCCTACTCTGAGGTCATTATTGTGATTATAAGTCTAATTGCAATAATGATTTGTTTTTCAGTGCACTGATTTCAACAGAGACACTGTTATATGAGATGAAATTATATATGTTTCAGTTTGTATTGTGGATGCAGAGTTTCTCTATTTTTTTAAATCAAGTTGTGTAGCTCTTAAAAGAGCCATTTGGTTATCTCACATAGTACACACTGGCCCAGATATTCAAAAGAGTTGAGCCTTGTGCAATAGGGTTGCGCCTGCACAAGCCCAAGATTGCGCCATTCTGCGATATTCAGCAGGAGGTAGTTGCGCCCCGGAAATTATGCTGAGCAACAGCACAATGATAATGAAGGCATGCACAACTGAAGGGGAAGGAACCATGCATAAATGGCACAGTGCAATATTCAACGACTTGTGCCATGTGCAATAGGGGATCAAGCAGAAGTTGTGCCATAGTGGAAATGAGCCAAAATAAAAATGAGCAAGGGAGAGGCGCAAGAACGCTACAGGGAAGCCACATGTGGCAGAGGCAGACAGACAGGGCAGGAGGCACAAACAGGGCAGGCCAGGGAAAGGTCACTCTGAACAGCCAGGCACAGGGAAGGTGTGGGGAGCCACACAGCACAGAGGCCAGCACAGGCAGGTGTACCCAGTGCAGGGGAGGTAGCAGCCAGGATAGCGGCGGGAATACAGCAACAGCTGCCGGGGGGTGAACACAAGCCAGGGACATGGCCAGTGCCATCTTCCACATGGAGGCCATAATGAGAGGGGTGAGAAGGTGGGCGGCAGGGGGGCGTGGCCGTGGAAGGGCCCGTCGAAGGTATGCCCCCAACAGGCAGTACCGAGCCTGCACCAGCTTTGAGCTGTACACTGATACTGAGATTGTGGGCCTGTACCACCTGAATAGGGCAATTCTGAGGTGGCTCTGTGAGCTGTGCAGTGATGTGATGCAGGCACCCACACGAGGGAGCCATGCTCTGTCAGTGGAGACTAAGGTAACAGCCTGCATGTGCTTGCTCACCACGGGTACCTTCCAGAGACCAAATGGGGACACCACAGGCTTTACCCAGTTGGCCACATCACGCCACGCCACCTCACCCAATTCCTCAGCACACTGCTGCCACATGCTGAGGAGTACATCCATTTCCCCAGCACAGTGGCAGAGCACACAGCAAACATACAGGAGTTCCACAGGGTAGCACATATGCCTGGCATGCTAGGGGCAATAGACTGCACCCATGTGGCCATACACACACCACCTGGCCCCGAGGGGGCCACATACATAAATCACAAGGGCTATGCCAGCATCAACTGCCAGGTAGTGTGCAATGCCAGGGGGCACATCATCAATGTCTGTGCCAATCACCCTGGGGAAGCACATGATTCATTCATCTGGCACCAGTTGGCACTGTGTCACAGATTCAAGAGTGGGGACATCCCCACTGGACACCTAGTGGATGAGTATGCAAACCACATGGACAATCATAGGGCCTGGGGGGGCATGGTCAGAGATGGCATGGGTAGTGGCCTACATGGCCTGGGGCAGGGCGATGCTGATCACAAAACTAACCTCTGCCCTCTACACACAGGTGACAGTGGATACCCACTCTGTCCCTGGCTGCTCACACCCTACCGGTGGCCCGTGACCCCATTCCAGCAATGCAACAATGAGGCACACGCCACCACATGTAATGTCATCGAGCGGGTGTTCGGGATGCTGAAGACACATTTCCATTGCCTGGACACCTCTGGTGGTGCCCTACAGTACAGCCCCTCAAAGGCCTGTGGGCTATTCCTGGCCTGTTGCATCCTGCACAACATGGCTAATGAATGTGGGATAGCCATACAGGTCAAAGAGGGGTACAGTGATGGGGACAATGGGGATGCCAGTGACGATGGTGATGGGCAGCCTCCCTTGGCTGATGGGACCCCCGGCTGCTCCAGCTGGCACAGCTGCACCAGGACACCATCATGGAGGAGCACTTCAGCCAAACCAGGTAAGTCATGGGGCCATATGCAACCACCAGTGGCCAAGGCACAACCCACAAACACACATGGACACACATGGGGGTGCATGCCGTCAAGGGAAGTGGCAGGGCACAGAGGCACACACACACAACCAGGGATGGGTGAGGATTAACATGCCACACCAAAGGACACACACACACAATGCAACAAATGTGCACAGAGGGCAGAAGGCACACTGACCCAGAATGCACACCCTAGCAACACACATGTCCACGGGCCACTATGCCCACTGCCTGTCCATGTGCATGTGTCAGATGCTGAGCACCATTGCACATTGGTGTACAGTGCAATGCAGGCATCATCATGCACATGCAACTGCAGACAGCAGCTGGGAGGATGTGCAGGTGGACTGTGTGTCCACGTGCAGGGCCAGGTACCCACCCATGCACTGCCCACTGACATACACAATGCACACAGGGCAACACCAGACAGTAGCCATGTTGGGAGACAGGTCAGTCATGTGACACAGTGCCACAGCCACCATGGATGGGTGGGTGGCCCCGACGAGACCTGCCAGCACTGGCAGGCTGACCACTGGACTCATGGGGTGGCACCGATGGTCCCCCAGGGGTTTCACTGTGTGAATGTGACAGTGCTCGTGCAGGGGTCTGCAGCACACCAAACATGCCTGCACCAGGAGTGCTTGGGTTGCCTACAGCTGGACCCGGCATCGACAGGGTGGGAGTTGCATGACGCCGGGAATGGGGGTGGATAGTGCACTGCATGGTGTCCATGATGCATGGGCACCTGACTGTGTGCCCATTGTGGCCATGACAGCAATGGATGCCTCTGCATGCCTGTCAATGGCAGTGGTCACATCCTCCTGAAAATGATCCATCCCTGCCAGGATCAGTGTGGTGTCCTAGCTGCGAGCTCCTCTGCCTGCTCCAGAACCACACGCAGTGCATCCATGGACATCACAAGCCGCATCTGCTGCTGGACCAGTGCTCGCAGTAGGCGGGTGTGCTCGTCCAAGAGGTCATCAGCCTCCTCAGCATCCTGTCCCTCAGGGTGTGCAAGACCCTGATGTTCAGCACCCCTTGAGGGTGGGTGCTGCACACCAGGACCAGGTCTGGGCATGTCCACAGGTGGTGCACAGATGCCGCCACTGAACCCTGTACCCCAAGCCCATTGGGTGACTACTGATGCTGCCCCTCCAGCTGCTGCACCCCAGGGCTCAGTGGTGCCACCGCAGTGGCCACACCAGTCTCACTGTCCTGAACAGACACCAGTGCTGCCCCACTGGTACTGACAGGCACAGCCTGGGACTGTGCTGACATGCAGGCTTCCACGGCGGCACCACCCACAGCCATGGGCATGAATTGCCCTGCTGTGTGTCCATCCCATGGCACATACGTGTCACTGCCCATGACAGTCATGTCATTATCACTGGTGCCGGACTCCACCCCGGCCACAACCACAGTGTCCTGGCATCCATGGATGCTGGGACACAGGCAGGGCTTCCTCCACACCCATTACAACAACATCAGTGTGGACAGCCAGGCAGCCCCACTGTCACAATGATCCACATATACCTGTGGAGGTGGATGGACTCCATCCGATTGTCCGCAGTGGACAGGCCCACCACTGCTGACTCATGCAGATGCTCAGGATCTGTAAGGGAAAGCAAAGTCACGTTACTGCATGTGACCTACCCTGCCCCCCCATATAAAGACCATGACTTACCATGCAGTGATGGGCCACCACCCGTCTGGAAGCCACCACCCAGAACACCCTCAATGGCACTGCGCTGCATGCTTCCAGCAAGCCTGTCCTCCGCTGGGGTCAGCTGTACCACCTCTGGCTGTCCCCCACCTGTTGCAGCATGTGCTGCCCTGATGGCAGCCACCTTCTCCTTTACCCTCCTCCTGTCCGTGCCGATCTTCTTCTTTCACTCCTGCACGGAGCACTGGTGGCTGCCATGCAGGTTCATGGCACGTGCCACCTCCTCCCAAGCAGCAGCACAGGCTTGTGGGGTTCCCCGCTGTCCACTGAGAAGTGGTTCCTGATCCAAGTAGTCCTTGAACAGGGCCTCGGTTTCAGCCTTTGTAAAGTTCGGCCTCCTCCTCCTCCTCCCACCACTGCTTTCCTCCTCTCCAACAACGTGCTCAGTCATTATGTAGCCTGTAAGAATGGCAGTTGTTACCTGTGACTGTGCAGTCCCATTCATGTCCCTGAATCCACAGTCCACACTCTCAAACAGCAATCAACTCACCAATAAACTGCAGTAACTGACTATGGCCACTGCAGCACATTGTCACACTTTTATAGCGCACTCCATGCAAATGAGGTGAGGATCAACTTTAAGTAGATGCAAATTGCAGTGCTGCACCATTGAATGGCTGATTAGATGATTTGCATATGACGGCTGACTATCGCACTGTTTTGCTTTGCGCAATTGTGTTGAATGTGCTGAGCCAATGGCGCAGTCCTGTGACATGCGTAGTACACCTCACTGTGCATGCCCGGGTTGCTGATGCAGGCATCTGCTGTGCTGATGATGTGCTGTGCACAGTAGGCAATGCAGGGCATGACCACCATTGTGCCAGTGGCGCTATAGTGATGGTCACTACCTGGCGCTGTGGCACTGGGCCATCATGGGTGCAATGGCCCAACTGCTCGGTAGTCCGCTATGGCACTGGTACACAGGCAGCCAATCACACTACACTCATTGTCATCCGATGGCACTGTGCGTGTCCATGCACCAGAGACCCTTGACCCTGTGCCTGACCTTTGCCCCCTAGGTGCCATGCATCAGGCATGGGTGCACCTCTATCGCGCTGTTCAATAACAGCATGATAGGGAATGGCAGTGCTGTACCATGCAGCATCTGCACGTGGGGAGCCACGCTGCAGAGCGCCATATTGCCTACTATAACTGCTAGGATGGTGCGCAGATGGGCAGCACAGTGGACAGCAATTGAGCTCACCAATCTGGTGGCAATTGTGGAGTCACACCATGATCCTCTCTTTCGGGAGGATCCCCTGGACAGGGCCAGGACCCAGGTGTGGCAGGAGGTGGCCACTGCCCTGGAAGAGGCCACTGGATGGGCTGCAGCACAGAGCAGTGCAGGCACTGCTATGGTGAACTTCAGAGGAGGAAGCCGGAGCTACTGGCCCTACTGCGGGCACGTGCCAGGAGGGGCATGATGCCACATCCAGGTAGGGGTTCCATCAACACACTTTTATTGTCCATATGGGCCACAGTGTTGTACGTGTCCAGCACATTGGGGAGGGACCGTATGGGGTTGGCCGTGACGGTGTTCACAGGGTGTGGGGTGGGTGGGTCTGGCTGGGTGGAAGGAACACACCTTGGGGCAGGGGGACTTTGCTTTGAGAATGTACTGATGTTCTTCTCTCCTTTTCTTCCCCCACAGGCCTGGATGAACTCCGCAGATTGTGGGCAGAGCAGCAGAGGGGGAGGACAGTGCAGCCAGGCAGGGCGAGGGCCATCACCACCCACCTGACCGGCCCGATGAGGGTGAGTACCATACATTCATGATTACTATTGCATGCTGTGTGACAGGGTGGGTAGTGAGGCATGGCCACCATTCATCGACACCACTGCCATGCACGCAACTTGTTATAGTCAACACTGTCCAGTGGCAATGCATGTCTGGGTGTGTGTCACTGGTGGTCCATGCATGCACCAGGTGCATGGCTGTGCCATTGCCTTTGCACCACATAGCCATGTCACTAAACAGCCACGGTGGTGCTGTGCCTGACTTGGCCAGTGGGTGTGTGCAGCATTCTGCATGGCTGTATGCACCTGGGTGGGCAGGTCTTGTGGATGTGATCACTGCGAGTGGTCACACACCATCACAGTGGTATGTCCCATGGCCGTATGCCATGCACAGTGGGTGGGCTGTATGGGGTTGTGCATTCACACCTATTGACTGTGTTCCCTTGTCCTAGGTATCCACCATCTCAGGGACATTCAGGATGCCTTGAGGGAGGTCCTACAGCTGGCCTGCGAGTCCCTGGACATCCTGAGGATGCTGGACATGACGGGGTGCTGAGGAGGCACAGAGGTCGGAGGTCACGGACTCCTGAATGGCGGTCCCGATAGGAGTCCCTCTGTCCCTGACTTCCCCTACCCCTCTGGACCCACCCTCACACCCTTCATATCCCATCCCATTTGTCCACCCCTTCCTCCTACCCACCCCCACCTTGTTTGTGCCCCCCAAACTTGTATATAGTTTTTATTCTTGTACATAGTTAACTATTATATTTTTCAACATATTTGATTTTGATAGGAATACTGTGGTGGTCTCTGATTTGCAGCGGGCTATAGGTGCTCAGCTGCAATGGTGTGCATGGCATCAGGGGTGGTGCAGTCATGGGTGTGTGTGCATCTGTGTGGAGGTGACTAGGGTGTGGGGGTAGCTGTCAGTCAGTGTCTGTGGTGTGTGTGTTGTTCCCTGTCCACTGGATGACTGTGTGCAGTGGTCTATGGCACATGCTCTGTGTCCATGGCACATCCATTGGCCCATCCATGGCCTGAGCAGCTGACACACATGCATGTCTGTGACCTGCATGGTCCACTGGCATGTCAGTGGTGGCAGTCCCTGCAGGGCGGTCACTGTACCCGTCACTTTGCTGGGTTGCCCCTGTCACTGGTGTGGTGCATACCTGGCTTGGGTGGCACTGTGGGTACCACAGTCATTGTCTCATCTCCATGCTGTGCCCTGTGTGTGTTGCAGGGGATGTGCCCCACTGTCTGTGGCTTGTGCTCCGGGCGACTGCTGGTGGTGTACGGGTCCACAGTGCCTGCACAGGGTGGCTGGCACTCCAGTGCCATGGAGGACTGTGGGTTGTGTGTACATGGCTTACATGGGCCCACAATGGGGGCTTGGCTGCCCCACCACTGCATCCCTGTGTTTGTGTGCCCTTGGGTATGGGTGGGTGTCTGTCCATACCCTGTGTGGCATCTGGTGTGGTGCATGCTTCCATGAACCACTGTGGGTGTCTGTGCTGGCTGTTGTGGCCAGTGGTGGGTCGGGGTGTGTCACTGTAATACTGTGCAGGGCACTGTACCACTGGTGGTGGTGTCAAGGGCATGCTCTGTCCCATGTGGGGTACCTCTTGTGCCGATGCATGGTTGGTCTCTCAGCAGTACCTTGGGGGGACTGTGCATGGTGGCAATGTATCTGCTGTTGTTGCATTGCCATGTGCTGCCACCCACTGATGGGTGCTCATGGTGGGGCTGGCTTGCATGGTTCTGTGGTGCACAGGGTTGCATTGACACAGTGGGGGTGGTGGCATGCATGGGGTTTCCTGCAGTGGTGGTCACTGCTCATGGGGGGTGTCTGGGGGGCACGGTGCAGGGTGTGCTCTGCACTGGGGGGCATGGTGTGGCACGGAGTGGTCTGCCCTCCTTGTGTGCCAGTCACAGATTGCCAGTAGGTGTGATGGGGCACCATGGTCAGGCTGTGGGTAGGTTGCTGGTCTCCATGGGCCAGTGGTTATTCCAGCCCTCCCCCAGTTGTGCTGTGCTTGGGGTGTGGGGGGATGATGTCTGTTCTGCTATGTGTTCCTGTGCCCATCTGTGGCATGGGTGGTGGGTCTCTACCTCCCTGATTGTGCAGTTACATTGCTTTGCAGCTGGGGGGCTCCCTGGTTACACTATGGTGCCTCTGGACTGCTCAGTTGAACATCCCTTGTTGTGCTATGGCGCATCAGATCTGCTCAGCTTCCCCTTCCTAGTTACGCTATGGCATAGGTGGTGCGATATTCAGTCATCGGCTGTAGGTGCAATTTGGCCTGCTCCTTTTTTGAATATCGCATCTCTTGCACATGGGTGCAGTAGACTTGCACTTGCTCCCGCTATTGCGCACTTTTTGGGCACAGTTTGAATATCTGGCCCACTGCAGATATATAGGTGTACACATTCAGAGAAGTGCTAGAATGCCATCTCAGAGGTCCCCAGCAAAATATGTGTTGCCAGTGTTTGAGAGAGGCACACCATCTTTTAGGTATAGCCAATGTTTAATATGACAAATTTGGAGGTGACGTATAGTGTGCATTCCCATAACATGAAGGAATCCAGATATTTGGATGATTATCTTATGACATGATCTTTCAAGTAGTAGTAGTAGTAAAACCTTTATTTTTATACAGGATGGTTGTTAACAAAATTTCATCATTAGGACAATGTTCTGTTTGCAAGATGCTCCTGTTGTATAAAATTATACTAAAAATACAAGAAATGTAACATACAACAAAATAATAACCAGACATTCAATTAACAAACATTGCACAAAAATTAGACAGTTATTATTTGACAATATGACATATATTACACATCTCTGTACTAATTATATTTTAAATTATTAATATCTAGCCATAACATTCACACCTAATACTTAGTTCCAACTTTAAGCTTGATGAAAATGATTTCACATTTTTAAATTTTTTATTTACTACTGGTTTTAACAAATTCCATGTTCTATCTACAATCACTGGGAAATGCATATTACTATATGTATTTTTTAATTTGGGAAAAACAAAATTTCTTAAGTTTATATTTCGCAAATTATGAACATGTTTTTTTATTTCCAGTTTATCACTTAAATACTCCAGTTGTTTTTGATTTAAAACTTTATAAATTTGCGTTGCCCATGCGATCTGCCTTTTGGCTTCCTGAGAGAGCCAACCTAGTTCCTCTAATAGTTCACAATGATGTGCTTTGTAGTCTTTTCTCGTTATAAATCTAGCCATTCTGATATATGTTTAATCAATTTTTTGCAAAAGACTTTTTGATGCCAGGTCATATACATGGTTACCATATTCAAGTATAGGTAAAAGAAGTTGATTTATTACAATTTCCCTTATTATTTTATTCATACAAAAGTTGGTCCGTCTAAACACTCCCTCCAGTCTTTTATTTACCTTTAATATTGTATCCGATATGTGTTTGTCAAATTTTAAAGCATCGTCAATCCATACCCCCAAGTATCTGTATTCCAATACTTGTTCTAATACTTCATTTCATAATGTTTTTATACTTATTTTTTCCCTACTTTTTACTATTGACTATTAAACCTGATTCCATTAATCATGTACATAGTCTGGTAAAGTCTGCCTTTAATTTGTTTTCCAATTCTTTAGGTGTACGACCATCTGCAGTCAACAAAGTGTCATCTGCATAAAGACTTATGCTTGAACATTTTATTATGTCTACTAAGTTACTTATATAGATCAGGAACAATGTTGGCCCCAAAATGGAGCCTTGAGGAACTCCTCTCAATACAAATATTTTACTGGACAGCACCCCATTTATATTTACTTGCTGTTTTCTATTATTTAAATAAGATGTAAACCAATTATGTGTTTCCTTAGTCAAACCAATCTCTACAAGCCGTTCTCCCAAAAGCTTATGAGACACTGTGTCAAAAGCTTTTGATAAATCCACAAACACTGCACCCACCGACAAGTCATCTTCCATTTTTGAAGCTATGTTATCAGTCATGGTGGTGAGTGCAGTGCCCATGGAAAAACCTTTACGAAACCCAGATTGATATTTTGTTAGCAAGGAGTACTTCTCCAGAAAATCAATCAACTGCACCTGTACCAATCTCTCAAGGAATTTTGATATCCCTGATAATAGGGCTATTGTCCTATAATTTGTGGGTTGATATATATCTCCTTCACCCTTATATATTGGAATAATTTTTGCATTTTTCCAAACCTCTGGGAAATTTCCCTCCGCCAAACTCCAGTTGAATATTTTTGTCAAAACTGGGGCAACCACTTGTACCGCATCCTTTAAAAAATGGTTTTCTATAAGATGTAACCCATAAGCTTTTTTTGATTTTAATTTTATAATCTCATTTTTTACCTGTCTACAAGTAATCCCTTTAAATCTAAATTTAGGGGCATACATTTTTTCCATCCTTTTACCGGGGTCTTTAAGTATCAAACTAGAAAAATACAAATCAGGCAAATTTACAAAATAGTCATTCAGTATATTTGCTGACTGTTTAGTTGACTGAAGTACACCCAAACTTATCATTTGAATGGGAGGGCCTTGAATTTGTGGTGATTCAAAGGACTTTATCAAGGACCAAAATTTTTTACTATCTGTGGTTCAGTTTACTTGGTTTACTTGGCTATTTTGAGGAAAAAAGAAGGCCGAGGCCCATCTAGATTTTTCCCCCATGTACAGTGGGAACATCTGAAATTATAATCTCATTGCTAACCATTTATCTACAGCCTTTTTAAATGATACAATGTTAACTGAATCCACTATATCTTGTGGTAACCTGTTCTATAACTTCGGTGCCCTTAATGAAAAAAAGTTTAATCTTAAATTAGTCTTAGCTTTAGGAACCATTAGTTGTTTAGTATGGCATCTTGGGACAATACGTCGGGTGTCATGAGCTAGTCCACATTTATTCATCAAATCCAGGTTTTTTAGTAGTTTATATATTAATAATAAATCCCCCCTAGCCCTTCTTTTCTGTAGAGAATGTAAACCAGTCAGTGATAGTCTTGATTTGTAAGGTAGCTTAGCTAATCTGGGAATCATTCTAGTTGCTCATCTCTGAACTCTTTCTAAACAATCAATATCTGGTTTTAGATGTGGGTTCCAAAAAGGAGACCCATAATCGACAAGAGGTCGAATACTAGATCTGTAAAGGGTCATAATACATTGCTCAGATTTATTTACAAAAGAACGATGGGTTTGTCTTAATAAGCCATTTGCAGTATTTGCTATCTTTGTGCAATGATTTTTTGAGGACAGCTTAGTGTTAATTAAAACTCCCAAATCCCTTTCCACATATGATGACTTCAATAATGAATTATAAATGTAATATTTATTTTGTGGATTGTGGAGTCCAAAATGCAGAACAACACACTTGTCCACATTAAACTCCATTAGATTGTCAACAGCCCATTTTTCAATTGATTTTAAAATCAGAGTTTAGTGAATTAAATTCTGACAAATTGTTTACAAGACCCCAAAGCTTCGAGTCATCAGTGAATTTGGACAACCAGTTGTTATTAGTTACCTGCATATTGCTTATGTAAATAAGAAACAAAACCTGACCCAACACTGAGCCCTGAGGCACACCACTAGTAACTGCTTCTAATTGAGATTGATGGTTATTTAATAGCACTCTCTGGGTTCTATTTGTTAACCAGGCAGAAACCCAATTGATTAATTGATCTGAAAAACCTAATGAATACATTTTGTTGATCAAGATATTATGGGGTACTTTATCAAAAGCCTTGCTGTAGTCTAATAGGATAACATCCATTTGATTTTTATTATCTAGGCCCTTGCTAATATTGTTGTAGAACGAAATCAGATTTGTTGTACAAGAGTGGTTTGACTTAAATCCATGTTGGGTATGATCAGTAATTTTTAATTCGATCATTTCTTTTTCCAGAAATGACTTAATCAATGTTTCCATTATTTTGCAGATTATAGAGGTAAGACTTATTGGACAATAATTTTGGACTACAGATCTACTACCTTTTTTATAAATTGGCGTAACAAAAGCTGTTAACCAATCTAGAGGAATCTCTACATTGTGAAGAGATTTGTTAAATATTAATTTTAAACGAAGTGCTAAAGCCTTAGCAGTTTGGATTAGGAATCTGGCATTAGTTTGGTCCAGACCTGGGCTTGTAGTTTTCTTTAATTTTGTTATGAATGGCAATATATCTGATACCTTAATATTATATATATATGAGATAGTTTAGTATTGGCACTTGTAGATTTTAGGGGAAAAAAGAAACTTCTTTTTGAAAAGACTGATCAAAAATAAGTATTAAAGATATTAGCTATATCTACATCTGATTGTATAGTACTACCATCATGAGTTATTGGCCCTATCTTATGCAAATTACCTTTTTTATTATTTAAATATGAAAACAAGGACTTATATCCATCCTTAGTATGTGCCAACTTAAATTCTAACTTAGATTTAGCTTGTTTAATCATGTGTTTAAGCTTTTGTAAAGTTTTTTTATACTGAAGAAATATTTCTTTATTATTAATACTAAGGGTGTGTTTTGATTTTTTGAACAATTTTCTTTTTTTTACTTGTAACCTAATAGAATTATTAAACCACCTAGGAATTCTGCCCTTACTATTGTATTTATTTTTTATTGGAACATACTTCTTTTCCAAGAAATAAATTAGATCTTTAAATATAATCCAGGCCTCGTTTGAAGAAAGAGCCTGAAAAACCTTATCCCACTGTAATTTTTTGATTTCCGTATTAATACTGATGAAGTCTGCACTATCATAGTTTTTTAGGTTTGTTTTCTCTTCGTAATATTTTGGTTTTTGCTTTTTTATTTGTAATTTCAAATTATTTCTTGCTTTTTTATATTTGTCCCAGTCCTCTATTTTTAATGTCTTCCCAGCAATTTTCCATAACATTTTATACATATTCATTTCTTCAATTTTTCTGTTATCCAGGGCACATGAGACTTTCTTTGTTCACATATTCTATAAGGGGCTAATTCGTTACATATTTCTAAAAACCACTTAGTAAATTCTTGGACTGCTAAATCTACTGACGGTATTAGGAATAGTCTATCCCATTTAATTTGAGATAGTCTTGCAACAAATGCTTCTTTATTATATTTTTTAAAATTTCTACACTCGATTTTTAAAGAAGGATTTTGTGATAAATTATACCTTCTTCCCCCAAATCAGAAAATACAGCTTAAAAAGCTATGATCCCCCAGAATAGGTTGATTTACTTCAACTGACTTAATCAAGATTCTAGTTGAAGCAAAAATTAAATCTAGTATATTTCCTTTACTTTGTTGTGTAGTTTTCCTAGTGGGGAGGAACATTTTTTGAGTTACATATAGTATCTTAGAACTATTTTCCAAATCTAGTCCTCATGGCTTACCCCAGGCTGTGTTAAAATCACCAATTATCAGCAGTTCACAACCCATCGAACACTTTTGTATTACTGATGCTAAGTTATCGAATTCACCTATTACTGTTCTAGGAGGGGCATAAATTACTCCTATAATTAAGTCCAATTTATGAATTTTTACCAATATACAATCTACTAATCCTGTTTGATTTGCAAATAACACTGAAGTTTGACCAAGTTCCCATTTAGTAAATAGGATGACTCCACCACCTTTCTGACCAGTCCTATCTAGTCAATGACTAAAGAAGCCCTCTGGCTTAACTTCCCCTGTTTAAAGCGTATCATTTAACCATGTTTCTGTCAATGCTACTATATCTAGAGATTCTACATTAATCCAAGTTTTAAATAAGTTGATTTTCTTCCTTAAACTCCTGGCATTGTCATGTATAATTTTAATAGATCCAATATTTCTTGGGCCAGGATTTATTTCAATATCATCTCCTAGAAGTAATAAAATTAATAGGTAATTTCTCAATTTTTTCGATCCATGTCCCAGTAGCCTAATGCGTAATGTTTATTTTTAAACTGAGTCTTTATTTTTGAAAAAGAATTTCTACCTGATCCCTTGTTTTTCAGGCCCTCATTCATTAAAACATTTCCCTCACTAACAGGGTTCCCAACTACAATTGCTAAGGTACTAGTTATCTTTAATTGACATGCATTTGTAAACTTTCCATGTAGTACAATTATTATACAAACATACACCAACAGCCTATAAAGCAATTTCATTTTATCAACACAAACGGTATAAAACTTAGTTAACTTTCATTTTCCCTAAATCATTTCCTTTTTCTTATGTATAATTCTTGGTATTTAAGGAAAATTTAAGGAAAATTTCAAATTTAAAACTTAACAGACTAATTAACAAGCTTCCTCAGCACTATATGCCAGCGTTTTAGTATTTTTTGAAATTGAATTTCATAACATGCTAACATTTGTGTTAAAAACTTTCAAACATTTTAAATTATGTGCTTTACAGTTCAAATTTTTACCTTACTGTCCCTTTCTTTTCAATGCCGAGTGGTGCTCGTGCCACTCACGCACGCGCCACTGCCCTCGCACAGTTGCAGCATGAGTTTTAAATGCAGTCCTGCCCCTCCTCAAGAAATGACACTGCTCTCCAGTTGCCACCCCCTCTCAGGTGTTCTGTGTGCTTCTGGGATTACCGGGGCACTCGAGAAGGATAGGCACAGTATTTGCAGGTAATACAGAACAGGGTCCCACAAACCTAGATGAAAACCGGCTAGTTTACCTTCAGCTGCTGTTGCAGCATGAGTTTTAAATGCAGTCCTGCCCCTCCTCAAGAAATGACACTGCTTTCTGGTTGCTGCCCCCTCTCAGGTGTTCTGTGTGCTTCTGCGATTACCAGGGCACTCGAGGAGGATAGGCACAGTATTTGCAGGTAATACAGAACAGGGTCCCACAAGCCTAGATGAAAACTGGCTAGTTTACCTTCAGCTGCTCTTGCAGCATGAGTTTTAAATGCAGTCCTGCCCCTCCTCAAGAAATGACGCTGCTATCCGGTTGCCGCCCCCTCTCAGGTGTTCTGTGTGCTTCTGCAATTACCAGGGCACTCGAGGAGGATAGGCACAGTATTTGCAGGTAATACAGAACAGGGTCCCACAAGCCTAGATGAAAACCGGCTACAGAACAGTATTCCTCACCTCTCCAGATCATCCGCTGTGTAATATCTGAATACAGAATTTTACAAGCAGATAACATCTCCATAAGATACTACAAATCTGACTGTGCAGCCTCAATTAAATCTACAGCCCTTTTGTGACTCAAATCATTAACTCCAAGGTGAATGAGGAGTATATCTGGTGCAGGGTGTGTCTCCAGTAGCGGCACATTGTTGGCATGAGCTGCTCCCATCTCATACCACCCTTGCCAAACCATGACACATCACAATTTGGTAGCTGCAAGTTATTGCCAAAATAGCTTGCCCTACTAAATGCAGCTGCCCTTCAGACCAGGCTGCTCCCCACAATCCAAACACTGACTCTGGAGCTTTCTGCCAATATCAATATGAAGCAGTATTTTTTGACACAGGCAGCAGTCTCAGAAATGTGTCTTTCTCTGAACAGCCCTGAAGCAAATTACTACTATTAGCACAGCATAAAGCTATGACAGTGAGAAAACTGCTATCTCATGTAGCAACATATAGTGTGGATACATATCATTGGTTCACAGCACTTACTGCATCTTACTCTGTCTACAGAATTGTTTGCAATTGGCCTTTATTTTATTAAACATTTGTTTTTATTTTGGTGGGATAAGGTTGATGCTTGATTGGCCATATGCTGTGGCATGCTGATATGGAACATTTCTACTGGTCAGTGCTAATCCCTATACTGTGATACTGTCCCTCTGTTCCCTCACTTTTTGAACTGGCATTCTGAGTGGTAAGAACTCTTCTTACTTATGGTTATTTAATTGATGCTTGAAATTCATTGGAAGTCTATGAGTAAAAATATTTAACAGAAGGCAATTTGTGACAGCATATTTTCCAGTCATGGTTAGTTTGATTGCTATGTTTGTGTTACATTTACAGAAATAAAATTAGCAAAATAGCTGCTTAGCTAGGCTGTTTATGTGTGGTGCTCTTTAAAATTCTGTGATTTGAAGATGCACCATGGCATAGGTTTGTAATAAAGATAATTTAAGAGCATAAATAACACAATGTTGATTTCATGCACAAGTTGTGATTTGCTTCATGAAAAAAAATTGACTGAAATACTATATCTTTCTGTTCAATGCTAAAGTGGCTTAAGAAAAAAATACGTAGGAGCAGTTTTGACATGGTGCTTTTTAAAGTGCTGTAGTTAAAAAATGCCACATGATACTAAGTTGGGAAATTAAACACCTGCTAGAGAACATAATTTGATTTTTATCTATTATATTTTTATACCCGCACTACTCTTGGCAAACACTCCTTCTCCGTCACCCTCCCCACCATCTGGAATCAGCTACAAACATCCCTGAAACTACCTAAGTTAGTCTCTTTTAGCCTCTCCAAAAATCTATCTAATGGAAAAATAAAAGAAGTATGTAGCTGTCACTAAAACTTGTGTTGCTTGGATTTATCAAGTCCACTGGTCCATAACGTCTGCACCAGCATGTTATATAAGAGTGTGGTGACCGGTGTTAGGTGATATGGAGCACTATTGTACATAAGTATAGGATTAGCACTTAACTTCTGTAATAAGTAATTACTGTATGTAGTATCAGTCTTGTTTGTATGTATGTACCAGGACATCCTTGTGAATGATCTTGCTTAATAACATTTTTCTTCCTGCAATAAACGTGAACTTAAACTTGATACAAAATCATACATTTGTTATAAGTCTAAGCAATGCTGTTTTGTGTGGGTCAAATGAAGAGAAAAAACTGCAGCACAGTAAAACTATGAGTCATGCTTAATTTGAACTGCTTTTTAGCATGATTAATAAATCACACAGAATTATGAAGAACAGCATTTAAATGATCAGAAATTCCAATTTTAATATCTATTAAATTGGTGCTGATATATTAAGTTGAAACTGTTTAAAACGTGTTATGTTGTAGTAGTTTACTTATAATTCAACTAGATTATTCATGCTGCTGGACTGTAAAATCCAAGATGGCCAACTTCCTGTTGTTTCCTGTGTTTCCATTGATCTAGAAAGTTCATTTCCTGTTGTTTTTTGAATCTTCTTTCATGAGCATGCAAAATCCTTGACCATGACTTGTGCGGACATAAATCCCCTTTTGCGAGCTGGCACAATCCTTGACTGTGAGATTAATGCAAATAACAGGAGTGGGAAATAAATGTTTTTTTTTTAAATAAAAACAGATACAAACCAGGCTAATTGATTAAATATACTTTTGTGTAACATTTGGGTGCTCTGTAAGTCATTGTCTTATATTATTTCTTACTTTTTACAAAAGAAAATGTTTTTCCAATCCTCATTTGTGAGCATGCAAAATCCTTGACCACCACTCATGGGGACATGGATCCCCTTTTGTGAGCTGGCAAAATCCTTGACCACAAGATCAGCGAGAAGAACGGGAGTGGGAAACTTTTTTTTAATAAAAAATAGGTTGAAAATTAAACTAATTGATTAAATTTGCCTTTGTGTAACATTTGTGGGCTCTATGAGTCATTGTTTTATATTATTTCCAACATTTTACAAAATAAATTTTTTTCAACCCTCATTGTCAAGCATGCAAATTCTTTTACCGCGACTCATACAGACATGAATCCCCTTTCGTGAGCTGACAAAATCCTTGACCGTGAGATTAATGTGATGAATGATACTGGAGAATACTTTTTTTTAATGAAAACATGTTTTAAGTAAATGTAATTAATTGAATATACTTTTGTGTAACATTTGGGGTCTCTACAATTCATTTTTTCATAGTATTTCCAACATTTTAGAAAAGAAAATTTTTAACTGATCCTCATTCGCGAGCATGCATAATCATTGACCGCGACTTGTGCAGACATGAATACCATTATGTGAGCAGAGAAAATCCTTGACTGCGAGATTAGCATGAAGATTGAGAGTGGGGAACAAATGTGTTTTTATAAAAACATGCTTTAAATTAAACTAATTGATTGAATATGCTTCTGTGTAACATTTGGGGGCTCTATAAGTCATTGTCTCATATTATTTGCTACATTTTAGAAAATAAAAATATTTTTGCCGATCCTTATTTGTGAGCATGGAAATTCATTGACCACGACTCATGCAGACGAGTATCCCCTGTCGCAAACCGACAAAATCCTTGACCTCGATATTAATGAGAGAAATGAGAATATGGATTGAATAGTTTTTAAGGGTAACAATATGGTTTTATTTTTGTGACTTGTTTTATGACCTCCTGTATGGCTTTTTGTGTTTAACAAGTAACTGTATAGTATCATCGGTTAATTTTTCTGTTAATTTAAAGAATTTAAAAATCTTTGCGAGCATGCACAATCCTTGACTGTCAATGAGTCGCGGTCAAGGATCTTAGTTTGTGAGGATGCAAATTTCTTGTTTGTGACAACATTTTCAGAAATTGCATTTCACTTTATGTTATCTTGTATATTTGCATGGGGATAGTGTATTTAAAGTTGAAAAATGAGTTTTATGTATATGATGACTACATTGGAACATTGTTGCTTTAAAAATGGTATGAAGACAGTGATGATAAACCAAAAAATGCTTTTCTGCATATGAAAATAGAGGGTACAATGTTGTTAAGATTGTAGTTTGTGCAATTTTTATGTAGACACTTTATTCTTCCATGCACCCACTCACCCCCATTCCAATCCCATTTCCCATGCTAGGGACTGGTAAGATAATGTACAGTGGTGAGTGTAGGCCAACTAGAGGCCAGAGTTCACAAAGTTTCCTTTAGTAGTATAGTACATCAATATGTTGTGTAGCATTGTTGGTGGGCAGCTGTGATGGTGTGCAGGTTAGCTTGTGGTGCCTTCTGATGTTGGGGAACTGATAGTGGTAGGAAAGCAGGATGTGGTGAGGTGTATGACTGGGTGGGTAAGTATACACTGTTGAGATAATGAGTGGGGTGGGGTAGGGCAGGTGCATATTCAGTGTGTCAGAAATGTGTGTATCTTGGGGTGCAGAGAGATCAATGCCGTGTACAGGATGTCGCTGTGAATGTGTAGGGCCTACAGTATAGATGTACATGTCTCTGGTGCTGTAGACTGTGTCTTTAGTGCTGAGATCCAGATTGGGAGTCAGTTTATTAAAGGCATGGTGTTGTGTTCACTGCATATGTTTTGTAGTTGTGGACCTCAGTCTCTGATCAATACAGAGTGTGTTTTGGGCATTGACTTGAGCAGTGAACAGGGTGTGAGCCTGTTTAGAGGTACATGCTGACTGCATGTGATATCTCAATGTAATGGTTATTCCAGGTTGCACAGTACAGTCCACTATACAAGAGTCTATGAGATAAATTCAAATGGACACATAATGACATGTTAATTTCCTTATTTCACCTTTAATATAAAATGGAGTTTTCCCTTTAAGGGGCAGACCAGGTTGTCCTGGTGCACCCCTTTCCTCCTTCATAGAATGGTTGTGCTCAGAAGGGGAGGGAGGAAGGAAGGGAAGGGGCAAAGGGCCAGAACAATAGGCAGGTAACAGGAAGGGGAGGGACAAAGGGAGGTACATAAGGGACAGCACAAGGGGGCCTCAGACACTTTTTGCTGGAGTTTTTGATCTACATCAACTGCAGCATGTCAGATTGGCAAATTCTTTGAGGTTTGTTCACCAGAAGAGAGAGGTAAGGAAACAGACAATTGATTTGCAGGACGAGATGTGAAGTGTTTTTAAAAAAAAGAGAAGGGGAGAGATAATATATATAGTATTAAGACTAAATATGTTACAGTATATAATGGAGCAAAATGGGGGGTCATGAATAGCGATGGGGGTCAGATTATGGATGAGAGAGTGACTCAGGACCACGTGGTGCAACGCACATGCCCATGGGGGGGGTCTTGTTGAAAAGCCTTTGCTTTGTTTCTATGCTTTTGTGGCTGTTGGTGGTCCTCCCCCTCTTTGTTGGATTGGGTGCTGTAGAGAACAGAGACTGGCACAGGCCTGAATAATGGGGAAGGTGACCAATTTTTGGACCACGTGGTGCGACCACTCCCTATGGTTGGAATACTGACTGCGTGGTGCTCTGGTTAGTCCAGCGCAAAAAATGGTCTGATGGTGTAGAGGAAGTATGATTGTCTCTGAAAGCAAAGTTGCTGGTTTCAAACCTAGTGTAAAGAGCTTACATTTAATTTTAAAGGCTGGGAGGCTGAAAATTGCATCAGTCACAGGGAGGAAGCTCCTAGGGAGGCCAGCATGGTGCAGCATTTCTGGGAACAGCAGCAGGATGCTGCTAGAGGCTCAAAAAAAAAGAAAAGAGGGGGAGGCACTTGAGTGGATGCAAAGTGGGGGGGATGATTTGGTGTAGTGACAGGGACCAGCAAGGGGGGTCCTGTAGCAAGAGGGAGTGGAAGCAAGTCACGACCACGTGCCAAGAATTCACATGGGGGGAAACCATGCAAAGGGTGCAAGGGTGGGGGGATCTGAATGGAAGAGCAGTGGGAGGGATAGGAGAGGGAAAGGGAGACTGGCTCACATGAAACTGGGGCACAAGTGGCACACACACACCAGAAGGCCTAAGGGGCTGACAAAGAGGCCAAAGGGGGGAGTGGTCTGCGTAGCACCGGGTCTCTTGCAAGGGACACGGCAGAGAGTAGCCAAGGGACATGGTGACCTATCAAGCAGGATGGGGACCTTTACTGGGGGCCTGGCTGATTTATGCGGATGTGTGGTGTGAGGGACAGAGGGAAGGCATTACAAACAGGTATATATATATACAATTAATCCTGTTTTTTCTCTTCCTGCAATTGTCTTCACAGAGCAAGGAAGAGAAGGACATGGTACCAAAGAAGAGCAGGCCATTAAAGGAAGATGCTTACAGGGCTATAATTGAATTGGCAGAAAAGGCCAACAGAATGTGGGAACTGGTGGAGGGGGAGGAACCAGGAGACCTAGGGAGAAGAGAAAAGCTGGCCTGGGAAAAGGTGGCAGAGGGAAATGACCAGCCAAAGGGCCCTGTAGTCCCACTAGGATACCACCAGGGGTAGTGGGGCCTTCCAAGGTGGCTGATCCAGTACTTCTGCAGCTTATTGACCAGATGACGTCGGTACCCCCTGATCAAGGTGGGATCTCCCTGGCTGAACCTGGACATGATTCCCAGAATGTGGTGTTCCCTCTGCAACCCCTAGTAGCTCACCTTCCTCCTCAACAGCAGGGAGAAATGAGGGGACCCTTGGAAGACACCAGGCAGCATGGCCTGGACAAGGTTATAGATAACACATCCAGCGCAGTGGGTGACAGTATAAAAGAATATATAGGGCAAATTGCAGTGCCACTGGGGGCAGGAGGTTTAGGGCAGATGGAATCAGCCCTGGCAGAGATTAGGACAGAGAAAGAGGTGCCAGGAAAAAATGAAAGGGGAGCAGAGAGAGAGAAGGAAAAGGTACAAGGGACATAGGTGCACCTGGGATGAGGATAGGCAAGCATGTGCCACTGGCCACAAAGGAAAAAATATGGAAAGGGGAATATGTGGATATATTCACTTTGTTGAGCTGGGAGGTGGCAGCTAAGTACGAGGAAGCTGAGGGCATAGGTAATAGTGAAATGGCAGTGGCGATAGTGCTTTTAGGGAAAAAACAGGATGATGAGTTCACAAAAGGGAAGACTTGGGATGGATGGTTCCTAGGTTTTGCCACTTTCTCAGCCATCATCCTGGGAAAAAAGCCAGAGCTAGGTATCCTGCTCATTACTTATTCTTTGATAATATGGAGGGCAAAAGCAAAGGGCGGGGTGGGGTAGTTATACTATGATGAATTTTTTTGACACAGAATGGCAACATTTGGGGACATGAGATGGGACACCAAGCAGATAGATTTGTAGACAGATTACATAACAGATCAGTCCACACCCGAAGGTGAGTGGGGCAAAAAGGGGTTTACGCCCCAGGGATGTTGCTGGGCTTATAACAGGGCCTTTTGCTCATGGCCTCAATGTTGTTTCTGGCATGCTTGTTCAAAATGTGGGGGAGGGCACCTGGCAAACAAATGTAGAATGACATGGGCCCAAGGGGCACAAGGGCACGGGGGTCAAGGATCAGGTCAACAGTTTTTTCGAGATGGCCAGGGGTTTAAAGGGCAAACATGGAACAGGAAAGGGTAGGGTAGGGGGAAAGCGGGTAGAGGGGGTCAGAACCACTGAGAGAAGAAAGGTCGGGAAAAATGGGTGGGAGGGGCAGGGGAGGAGTGGCAGGGGCATGACAGGGAACAGTTTGGGATGGCCAGAAGCCCCATCAGCTTGAAGGCATGGACAGCTTGCCTGGACAGATATCCAGGCACAAGCTTGTGGGATATGATTATAAGAGGTTTTAACACAGGGTTTTCACTGCAGTGTGGGGGACCCAGGCAAGCAAGAGAGGCGAGCAACCTGGGGTCAGTAAAAGGAAAGGAAGAGATGCTAAGACAGAAGATAGAGAAAGAAAAGGCAGCAGGTAGGGTAGAGGGCCCATTTAACACCCCCCCCCATTGCTTAACATGTGGATTTCGCCATTCGGTTTGGTACCCAAGAAACAAGAGGAGGAGTACAGGGTGATCCACCACCTGTCCTATCCGGAAGGGGATTCTGTGAATGATTTCATCAGTGAAGAGCATAATAAGGTGACATATGCGACACTAGAGGATGTAGTCCGGATAATCCGGGCCACAGAGGATGCATGGATGGTAAAAACGGACATTGAGTCCGCTTTCAGACTGCTTCCGGTTAGGAGAGAAGACTGGGATCTACTGGGTTTTAAAAGTGGGGGACAGTATTATTTTGACAAAGCAATGCCAATGGGCTGTTCCATAGAATGTGCTACATTTGAGGTGTTCAGCACCTGCTTGCAGTGGATATTCCAGGAAAAAATGGGTTATAGGATGGTCACCATTATCTGGATGATTTCCTTGTATTGGGAGGGGAAAAGAGAGACACAGAGGATGCTGGGTAAGTTTTGGGAGTTGTGCCAGGAGCTAGGGGTCCCACTGGCACCAGAAAAAAACAGAGGGGCCCAACAGGGTTATGGAGTTTCTGGGGATTGAGATAGATGCCCCGAATGAAGTATTTAGACTGCCAGACAAGAAAGTCAGTAAATTGAAGGAACTGATCCAAGTACACACCAGCAGGAGACAGGTACAACTAAAACTAGTATAGCAGGTACTGGGGCACCTGAACTTCGCATGCAGGGCCATCGGACCAGGAAGGGCATTCACAAAGAAGTTAGCTAGGGCAACAGCAGGGGTCACCAGACCACATCACTGGGTGGACCTGATGCAAGGTGTTAGGGAGGATTTTAAAATCTGGCAAGAATTCCTTAGGGAGTATAATGGGTGCTCTTTCTGGCAAGAGGAGTGGCTATACAACACAGACCTCAACCTCTACACAGATGCTGCTGGGAGGTTAGGCATGGGGGGTACCTGAGGGGTAGATGGTTTGCAGAACCGTGGCCTGCCAGTTGGGTGAGGGATGGGAAAGTGAGAGATATAACATTACTGGAGATCATGCCCATATGGGCATGTACCTTGGTCTGGGGGGAGGAATTGCGGGATCAGAAAGTGACATTTTGGTGTGACAATAGAGCAGTGGTAGATGTTCTGAACAACAGGAGAGCCAGGTCAGACACAGTCATGCAGGTCTTATGACTTAGTTTTAAGGGCTTTGCAGCTGAGCATGTCATTCAGAGCAAAACACATAGAAGAGGTACACAATACAGCCTTTCCCATCTGCAGCTGGACCATTTTCGGAGGCTGGCACCGGCAGTGGAAGAACTAAAAACATCCATACCAACGAACAGCTGGGATGCTGCCAAGAAGGAGCAGAACTGGTGTTTCATAGCTCATGGGTGCCTCGGACTCTGAGGGCCTATGATGGGGCCTGGCCTTTCAAACATTCAGGGCAGAGCACCAGATGGAGGTAAGTAGGCCACTCACAGAGGAACAGTTGGGAATGTTCACCATGGAACAGTGGCAAAAAGGTACAGCCCACACCACAGTGGGAGTCTATTTGGCAGGGATTAATGTTATCTGCAGTCTAAAAGGGTGGAAGGACCTGACAAAATCATTACTCATCAAAAGAATGATGCAAGGATGGAGCAGGTTGAAACAGGGGCTAGCAGATAACAGAAGGCCTATAGGGGAGCAGTGGCTAATAAAGCTAACATACTAACATACTAAAATGCCAGCAGAATAGGCCTAATGGTCTTTCGTGTCTGCTCGTTTGGTCAGCCCCCACCCTGGGTGCTGACCTTGCTGTCCCTCTCGCCTTCTCTGGCTTCTCCCTTCCCAGTTCCGGATATTCTTGCTGCATTGGATTTTGCTTCCTGAACCCTTCCCCTGTACCTGTCCCACCCCCTCTTGAACCCCTCCACTGTCTCTGCCTCCACCAGCCCCCTAGGTAGTGCATTCCATGGCTCTACCACCCTCTCAGTGAAGTAGCACCTCCTCCTTTCTCCCCTGAATCTTCCCCCCTCCAGCTTCCACCCATGCCCTCTAGTGGCCCCCTCCTCCTTCCTTCGAAGCACCCTCACTGTTCCTCCCCTATTTACCCTCTTCATGTACCTGAAGACCTCTATCATGTCCCCGGTCCCTTCTCTCTTCAAAGTGTACATATTTAGCTCTTCAGAGCCTCTCCTCATAGGTCCTGTCCCCCAAGCCCCAAATCATTTTGGTTACCCTCCTCTGGACCCTCTCCAGGAGGTTAATGTCCCTCTTTAAGTGTGGCCTCCAAAACTGCGCAGTACTCCAGTGCGGCCTCACCAAGCAGTTATACAGAGGAGTATCACTTCCCTCCTTCTGGAGGTGATCCCCTAGCGATGCATCCCAGCATCCTGTTGGCCTTGCTGCTGCCCTCCTACAAGTCTCAGGTTGTTCATCTTGACATCCACCACCACCCCAGGTCCCTCTCAGCCATTGAGACTTGTAGTATCCCCAGGGTGTACACTTGGCCTGGCTTTCTGGCCCCAGGTGGAGTACCTTGCATTTCCTGCATTAAACCTCAGCTTCCACTTTCTAGACCATCTTTCCAGAGCCTCAGGTCCCCTGCAGGGCCACCCTCCCCTCCTCCCATCCACCACCCCCCAGTTTCGAGTCATCTGCAAAGAGACTCATCTCACTCCTGATTCCTGTCCTTATGTCAATCGTAGGCATTGAACAGAAGGGCCCAAGGACTGATCCTGTGGGACCCCACTAATGACCCTCCTTGGGAAGAGATTATCCCACCAACTACGACCCTCTGGGTCCGGTCCTGGAGCAATTGCCTATCCAGCCGGATCATCTGGTTTCCACCCCCATTTCTCCTAGTTTATCCAACAGGCCCACATGAGGAACAGAGGTCAAATGCCTTGCTGAAGTCCAGAAAGAGGACATCCACTGGTCTACCCAGGTCCAAGGCACTTGTCACCCAGTCATAGAACTCCACCAGGTTTGTCTGACATGATTTCCCGGATGAATCCATGCTGTCTATCGTCCAGGCACCCTGACTTATCCAGGGCCCCCCTAGCCTCTCCTTGACAATGCCTCCATCACCTTGCCCACACTGATGTCAGGCTGACAGGCCTGTAGTTCCCTGCCAGCTCCCTTGATCCCCCTTGTGGATGAGGCACTACATGCACCACCTTCCAGTCTTGGGGCACCCACCCTGTCCTCAGAGAGATGGTGAAAAGCTCTGCCAGGGGTTTGCAGGACATCTGCAAGTTCCTTCAGCACTCTAGGATGTAATTTATCCGGCCCGGTGCTTTCTCCGTCTTAAGGAGCTGAGGGCTTCCCTCACTCTCTCTGCTGTGATTTCCACTTCCAGTACCTCTTCCTGCTTAGCCTCCCCCACCTGCCAGTGATGCCCCTCTCCCCAGACCTGCCGATTGGTAAGGGGCCCCCTCCTCATTATCTCTGTCTCCTCCCATGTATGATGCAGCATCCCATTTCCCTGGTGAAAACTGAGGTGAAGTACTCATTTAGTACCTCAGCCTGCTTCTCTGGGTCTTGTGCCCATCTCCCCTGATTTAATCCTGCTAATCTGCCCTTCACCCTTCGTCTTTCCCCAATGTATCTAAGAACCCTTTTCCCTCTCCTAATTTCCCTGGCCAGGTTCTGCTCCTTCCTTGCCTTAGCCGCCCTCACCACTCTAGTGGCCCTTCTAGCCAACAGCTCACTACTCCCTCGATCCCTTTCACTCCTTGAGCACTTGAATTTCTTATAGGCTGCTTTCTTTCCCGCACCACCTCCTGGACCTCCCTGGTCCACCAACAGGGTTTTGGGCCCTACCGCATTTTCGTCTTACTCTTGCACAGGTGCTGGCATCCTGCACCCCTCTCCTGATGATTTCCACCTACTATCAAGCGTCCATGTCTGACCCAATCCCATCCAAATGCTCCTTAAGGATCCTTCCCATTTCCTTAAAATCCACCCCCCTGAAGTCGGTTACTTCCGTCTTTGTGCAGCCTTCTACCCCTCCTAGGTCCAGGCAGAACCAGACCGTGGCATGGTCACTCCCCGCCAATGGGTCCCTTACCTCCAGGCCCCCAATCTGGTCACTGTCTGCCAGGACCACATCCAGTGCCCGTGCCTCCCTGGTCGGTTCCCTCACCTGCTGAGTTAGGAACGCGTCTTGAAAGACATCCAACAACCTCTGTTCCCTGGTCACAGAGGATGTCATAGTCTCCCAGTCTGTTCCTGGCATGTTTAAGTCCCTAACACCACCACCTTTCCTCTGCCCAGTCTGCAGTGTCTCTAACATCTGCCACCAGACTGTCCTCCAGCTCCTCCCGCCAGGAGCAGGGGTCTATCACCACTCCTATTTTACTCTCTTGCCCCCTTGTTATCAAGGTATTGAAGTACTCCACGGTTCCTCTGCCTTCTCAACTCCCCCTATGCCAATGCATTTTTTTACTATCATTGCTACCCTCCCTTCCCTCCCCTGTCCTTCCTGAACATAGTGTAACCCTCCAGGTTCAGGTCCCAGTCATGTCTTGCAGTGGCCCAAGTCTCAGTGACTGCTGCCACATCCACTGCTCCCTCAGTTAACATCGCCTGGAGCTCAGGCATTTATTGCCCAAGCTCCTGGCATTTACAGGACTACCTTCCACCCTTTCCTATAGTTTCATTTCCTGCTCGTGTTCCTTGGGGATTCTGTTTTCTCCTGGTCTGCACTTTGCCAGTTGGTCTTTTCCTGCAATCCTCCTGGTCCCCAGGGGGTGGAGACAGAGTCCCTCCTTTATCGGCATCCCCTTGACTGCCTTTTCTCCCATCCCACCCCCCTTCACAAGTTTAAACCCCACTTCTCACTCCTCCATTTTCAACTTAAGGATTCCCTTCCCCTCCAAATTGAGATGTAGTCTATCTCTAGCATGCAGCTCCTATCCTCCCAGGTCTCCCCCCAATCCCCCATCAACCCATACCCTCTGGCCTCACACCACTCCCTGAGCCACTGGTTTATCTCCCTAATTTTTCTTTTGTGTTCCCCACTAGCCCTTGGCACTGGCAGGATTTCTGAGAAGGAAACTGTGCATCCTATGTCATGACAGACCCTGGCGAGCTCCCTGAATCTTGCCTGTATCTCTAGCTCGCTATTTCCCTCAATGTCATTTGTGCCCAGGTGGACCAGTATGTCTGGGGAACCCCCACAGTCCTTTGCCAGCTGATATACCTCGTGCTTAGCCCTGTGCACCGTTAGTCCAGGGAAGCATCTTGTTCTAACTGGCCAGGCTTCTCCCTCCCTATCCCATTTGATACCCCTGATCATAGAATCCCCCAGCAGGAGCACTCTGACCACTCCTTTTCCTCCATTTCCCCCCTTCCATGTCCCTCATCCTTTCTACTGGCCCCTCCACCCAGCTGGCTCCTTGTTCCTCCCCCTATCTGGGTGCCACATGCCACCCTTCCTTATTTACCCTGGCCACTCCCTCCCCTCCAATCCTATGCCTCTCCTCCTCCTGAGTATCCTTCTGTACCTTGTTAATTCCCCCCTCACTGCTCGCAACTGGTCCTTCTCCCCCATCTGCTAAACTAGCCTGGCTCATCCTCCCTTCCTTCCTGTCTCCATTTAGTTCCTCCTTGCTCATCGTGCTCCCCTGGCTTAACCCTTCAGCTCTCTTTACTGAATCATCCTTGTACTTCTGGTCCTTCTTTACCTTTCCTCCCAACTGGTCCTTCTCCTTACGCTTTCCTCCCTCTTCCCCCTGCTCCGATTTACTGCTCCCCCCATTCTCCTGCATTCCAGATCCCCCCCTGTTCTTCCTGCTATCTGGCCCTGCCTCCCTCCCCCCACTCCCACACCCTTCCGTCTCTAACCACCTCTGCCGTGGCTACATCCCCCCCTTATCCTTGAGCAGAAGAAGAGATTGAAGCGGTTACTAAGTATAAGGTCTGATCCACCTCCCTGCCTTGCTTCCTTCTGACCAGCACTGGCTATCCGCCTACTTCCCTGAGAATGTTGTCCCTCTGTCCCCCCTTTGTGAGGGTCCCCAGTTACCTGCCTGCTTCCTTGGTAGTGTCCTTTTGGGCCCCCTCTGCCAGGGTCCCTATGTGACCCCTGAGTATTCTCCTGCACTCCTTTCCCTATACCCCACCCCAGTGCTTGGTGCAACCCTGTGGGAGATTTCCAGCCCCCTTCCCCAACCATACCACCCCCCTTCCCCAGCTTTCTCCTCATCCCCGCAACCTCCTCCCTAAGCTGTGCCAGCTGGTAGCACACTGGGCAACCACCAAACTTCCAAGCCCAGTCCAGTATCATGGCTGCTCCACACCCTGTGCACCCCACCACCCTCCCAAAGATGCCGGCCCTAATGATGTGTGGTTCCATCCCCTTTCAAATAGTTTCCTTGGGTGAGCCACCAGGTTCCCCCTATTCCAAGATACCCTACTGCCTAATCAGGTCACCCACTAATCCTAGAGACAGTCCTGTACACCAGTAACTCTGTTACTAGGTGCAGTACAACACATTATACATGTAAGGAAAATGAACAACTCCCTAAGCTCCTCTCTCCTGGCCTTTAAATCCAACCCCAGTGGCTAGAACTACATGAGCTGCACCAGCGTTTTCCTCAATTGCAGGGCAGGTCTTCCCTATAAATTTGCAGACTTCTGGGAGGGAGGGTGTGGGAGGGTGGGTTTAGGCAGACACCTGACAAGAGAGTGTATCAGCCCTGTGTCTCCTCCAAGCCCTGCAGCTAAAGAACCATCTCCAAGCAAATCCCACCAAACAGGTTTTAACTCAGAAGAAATAGGCCTCTACCAGTGCAGCCTGTTACAAAGTGAAACATCCACAAAAGAGCCCCACTTACAGCCACTAAATCAGTTTACAAACATCCAGGATCCCCAGAACAATACCCTGCTAGCCCCTTAGAAGCAAGAAAGAAAAGAACTAACCTACCAAGTAATATCCACAAGAACCCTGTGAAAACAGCAGCAGCTACTGTCCTGGAACACAACTGATCCTGCCCCCTTCCAGTTCTTTCTGAGAAGACAAAGCAGCTAGCACCTCAACCTGATTCAGCCCTGCCTCCACTCAATTGGCTGAGTGAGACCTGGCCAGACCATTAACACCCCTCCCCACTGACTAACCTTTACAGCTAATGGAGTCAGCACAAGGAATCAAAATTCAAGTCCAAGCCCCAAACTATGTTTGCTGCCAAAGGAAACAGGTCTCCAATTTAATCAGCTTCACTAACACCAAATCAAACTAGGCTTGAAATTAACAGATATAGGTCTCCAATTCAAATAACCATCTCCAAGCAAATCCCACCAAACAGGTTTTAACTCAGAAGAAATAGGCCTCTACCAGTGCAGCCTGTTACAAGTGAAACATCCACAAAAGAGCCCCACTTACAGCCACTAAATCAGTTTACAAACATCCAGGATCCCCCAGAACAATACCCTGCTAGCCCCTTAGAAGCAGGAAAGAAAAGAACTAACCTACCAAGTAATATCCACAAGAACCCTGTGAAAACAGCAGCAGCTACTGTCCTGGAACACAACTGATCCTGCCCCCTTCCAGTTCTTTCTGAGCAAGCTGAAGGACGTGCTCCCGGCAATATGCAGATCAAAGGCTGAGGTCCAGCTATTTCACACAATTTATGTGGTAATGTTCGCAGGGGCCATGAGACTGAGCGAAGTGGTAGGCCATGGGAGAGAAGACAAGGAAGGGGGGTTAGAATGGGAAGAAATAAGCTGGAGGTTGACAGAGATACAGATCAAGATTAGGAGGTCAAAAATGGATCAAAGAGGACAAGGTTGCATAGTGATAATGAAAGGGCAAGTAGAGATTGCAATATGCCCAGTACAGGCTCTGTGGGCTTTCGCCACAGAGCATGGGAACAGGACGGGAAAATTATTTGTACATGGTGATGGGAAAAGGGTCACCGGCTACCAAGTCACAGCATTGCTCAAAAAGGGCATGCAATTCATAGAGGAAGACCTAGCTAATTATTCATCCCATTCCTTGTGGATTGGGGCTGCCTCACAGTGGGCAGCAGCGGGAGAGACGGTGAATGATATATTGGAAAAGGGACGCTGGTGGTCGGCCAGTTATAAGAGATACATTACAGCACTGAAGTAAAAAATTGAAGGTGGTGCTCTTGGTTTGAAATGCAGATCTGGGAGGGGGGCAAGAAATGGTAAAGGTGGAGGGAGGGCAAAAATTGGGGGGATAATATGGTGATGACACTAAGAGCATGTGTAAAATAATTAATTTTGCTTGAACCCTATAGGTAGAGGGAGGATCATGGAAGTCTGGATCTGCGGCCATTCCTATATTTACTGAGCTGGAAAAAGAGCAGAGAAGAAGGCTAGGGGAAAGCAGCTGTACCAAGATGTGAAACAATGTAGGTTGGTCTGGCATGGCATACGGGGGATGAGATGGGCACAGCTGCTTCCCACCTTGAAGGAACTCAAGGGACGGTGCCTCAGTCCAGATCTAATTATTATACATCTAGGGGGCAACGACCTTGCAGGCAGGCCATGGGTAGACACATACTTACACATAAAAAGGGATTTAGAGGCAATACAACAGTGATGGCCTCAGGTGTGCCTCACCTGGTCTGATATGATACCAGGGAGGGTGTGGAGGCAGGAGCACAGCCATAGAGTGGTGGAGAGGGCCAGGAGAAAGATGAATAGAAGGGCTGGGACATTGGTAAGGCAGATGGGAGAACAGGTGATACTGGGAGGGGTAGAAGAATGGGTAGAAGACTTCTACAGGTCAGACGGTGTGCACCTGTTGGATCTAGCCATAGACATGTTCAATAGAAGAAACAATGGGCTTTATAGAAGCATGGAGGAAACATGCAAAAAATGGGAAATAAAAAAAATGAAGAAGGAAAGAATAAAAAGGATCTTCCCTGATGTAAGGGAGAATGATACCCTAAGTATGGAGGAA
Source organism: Neoceratodus forsteri (assembly GCA_016271365.2). Lineage (NCBI taxonomy): Eukaryota > Metazoa > Chordata > Ceratodontiformes > Ceratodontidae > Neoceratodus > Neoceratodus forsteri. The sequence goes on along the minus strand of CM028130.1, from coordinate 1,693,631,363 downwards.
GCCAGCCATCCAATGCAAACTGGAGACTGGCTAGTGGGGAAAAAGTGGGGAGGAGGGAAGGGGGAAGAAAAAAGGAATAACACAAGAAGAGGAAGAAGGAGAAAGCGGTCTCGGTTTTCACAGTTACCTAACGGAAAAGGAGAAGAAGAAGGCACCCAGGTTTTCAACTGGGGGAGGGATAATCACAGATTGATATATGGATGGAAATAAATGAAATTTCTGAAAATATGGTAATAAAGAAATTAAAAATGGAATATGGAATTATGAATATAAATAAATTAATTGCCAATCTGAGCACAACAACAAACAATGGGCTCTGTCTTTTTGTGAGGGAAAAGGGGGGAATTCGGGACAATGGAGTTTGCCCTCTAAGGGGCAGACCAGGTTGTCCTGGTGCACCCCTTCTCTCCTTCATAGAATGGTTGTGCTGAGGAGGGAAGGGGAGAAGGAAGGGGAGGGGCTAAGGGCCAGAACAAATGGCAGGTAACAGGAAAGGGAGGGGCAACGGGAGGTACATAAGGGACAGCACAAGGAGGCCTCAGCCACTTTTTTGCTGGAGTTTTTGATCCCTCCCACCCTACTTGGCAGAGCAAGAGGGGAAGACAGTCAAGATGGGACTGTATGGTGGGTCTGTCAAGGTGGATGACAGACGCATCCGGTTGGACAGTTTGGACTGCCAAAGGTGGATGGCAGGTGATAATATGGTTATGGACTGCCAACGGTGGATGGCAGGGGAAAAGGGGGGAGGGGGAAGAAAAAAGGAATAACACAAGAAGAGAAAGAAGATGAAGGAGAAAGCAGTCTCAGTTTTCACCGTTACCTAACGGAAAAGGAAAAGAAGAAGGCATCCAGGTTTTCACCTGAGGGAGGGATAATCACAGATTGATATATGGATAGAAATAAATGAAATTTCTGAAAATATGATAATAAAGAAATTAAAAAATGGAATATGGAATAATGAATGTAAATAAATTAATTGCCAATCTGAGAACAACAAACAATGGTCTTCTGTCTTTTTGTGAGGGAAAAGGGGGGAATCCGGGACAATGTTCCATTTCCACGTAGGTGGCTGGGAACTGAACATTATATGAATGTATTGTGCAATTCCCACCTGTGTTGGTTTCCAATCATGACTGGGGGGTAGTGCTGGCACATGTATTGGTGGGTGCAATAGTGTTATTAAAAGAGGGTGTGCACTAACAGGTAGATGTGGTGCATCCAATGTGAATATCACAGTGTTTGATCAACACACCTCATTTGTGAAGGGACATTTGACTTGTGAAGAACGAATTTGTATTGGAATCTTATCCACGTACTTTACTACTAGGAAAAGACACATATACAGTAAAAGAATGTGTCACTCCATGAAACAAAAAGGCAAACAAATTTGTAGTACTGTGATCTGCCATGGTAGTATACTGTCTGGCAGTTGCTAAATATGCGTTCAATAATTTATCTCAAAGTGTTTAGAATGGATGGTGCATTGTGCGCTGATTTCCATATGACAATTGTCATTTTATCTTACAATTTTTTGGGGGGCATGATTTGGAAAAGAAAAGAGTGAATAGTTCAAGAAGAGTAACAGAAATGACTGTTGTACGTAAAGTTTGTCCACTTTTGAAGCAGAACAGGTATATTGGTGGCACCATGTCATGTCATTATGAGAAAAATGGCATTTCTCATAAACACAAACCTGTTGAGTGTTCTTCATCTTGTGGCACAGTTTCAAAAAAATGCACATATGTGAAGAAATGTGTGTGTCATTCTAAACTGCCATTGAAGAATAAAAGGAAAAAACTCACAGAAAAGACCTGCACTACGGCATCATGAGGCAATTTGTGACAGGTCTGTTAGAGACAAAATAAATGGTGTTAGTGACAGTTGTGGTGCTAGATGTCAAAGCAGATTGCAAATCTTTAAAAAAATGGTGCATGCTGCTAAGATTGACTGTATCATCACAGCAGCTGTCAGGCTTAAAGGAAAGGAAGTTAAAAACAAAGTTTCTCTTATGAAACTACGTTTGAGAGGAAGACGCTTTGTGAATATGGCTATGAATATATGCTCACAATTGTGGCCTGACATGATGTCAGTAATTGATAAACTGAGTGTGAATATTGAAGATATGAGGAATAGACTAATTGCATTTGAGCACTTAGAGACAGTCTTTGTTCAGTGCTCAAAGGCAAGTGGATGCATTCTGAACATTCCGAAGCATTTTTCTGGGAGGGAAACATATTATGTTCACAGTACCAAGGTGACTTTGACATTGGATGTATGTGGCAAAGTTCAGAATATTTTACTTGTGTCAAATGAGAAGGTCATGGATGATGAAAATGACACTTGTGAAAATATTGCACAGCAAAAGTCACATGCTAAGAGATGGATTTGTAATGGCATGTGCAATATCAGGGACAAATAATTTCTTGTTATGCAAAAGTTTTTTTTTTGATGTTCTTAGACACAAAAAGTTGTGTAAGGCACAAAGTGTTTGACAATATTGATAAGTGTGATATTAGACCTTTTACTGGTCTGATGGGACAGTCACTTACTTGTTAGCAAACTGGAGCATGTGAGAGTATATTCCATCACTTTCACATGTTTGCTGTACACAACTCTGGCATGAGGAGTTTCTGCAACAGCTGTATCACGTAAGATCTGTTGTGAGAGACTTCACAAGTTTTGATTCTTTGTTAAACAATGGAGATGTTGATGGTATCATTGACTTTGTAAAATAATTGCAACACCAAATAATTTAGGAAAACTACTGATACTGATAGCATCAAATATGTCATGCAGACTGGCACAGTACAAGAGTCAGAGTTGCTAAGGAAATTTGGAACTGAGATTGCTAAATTTGAAAACAGCAAAACTCAGAAATTTGACATTGTTTGTGTCTCCTGTGAATGACTGTTTTACAAAGAACATTCCATTACTGTGGACCTGTACAATATCACACGGTTGAATGAGATGTGGGGTCGTCTGGTTGCATATTTGCTTCTAAAGACAGGCATTACTTTACACGGTGCGGTGTCATAATGCATATACTGTTATCGTAAGATCGAGTCTGGCACTTTGCTACCTCGATCTGTAGTAAATGGCATGGAAGTACAGAAAATTACTGTAGAGACTGCTGGCTTGAATTTGTTTGAATTTATTTTAATCCAGACAAAGAAGCCATTTCAAACCATTGTGAGACTGAACACCAAAATGAAAGATCTGCTGAGAAAAGAGCTCATTAGGTCATTAAAGGGCTCTATTATGTATCTGCCTCTACCACTGCAAGAGAATGCGAATGCCATTTCTACAGAGAATAGTGTTGTCATTCTGGTAAAAGGTGCTCCAACTAAAGTAAAAACAATATGGCAAGACATTGTTAATGTTGAAAAGGTCAAGCATGCTTTGCAATACCATAAGCAACATAATCCTTTCTATGTCGACATTGACATGGGCACATTTGCAAATCTTCATATGCAAGCTGGTATGCCTGAATGTCAGAAGGCCATGTTTGAAAAAGTCAAGGTTGCCACAAATGAAAATGTGAATGAACAACAACAGACTATCCACCCTTTGCATGGGAAGGACCCAGTTGTGGATAATATAGATTAGTACCTGATGAAACAGGTAGAGGGTAATCCTGTCAGCATCTGGGAGAGTACACTTGAGGAATGTTGCTTTCCAGATCTCTTTCCACATGGTAGAGGTGAATGCCTGGACAATCGTGATGTTGAGGTTCCTGGAGCTGAGTACCAAGCTTCAAGACTTCTGCATTCAGATGGAAAGTTCTGAAGAAACATGTCATATCTGTTTCGTCTTCTGTGGGAGAGTGAACGAAGCATTCTGTCTGAAAGCATTGCGCAAACACTGTGACTTGGTACAGAATTTACCAATATGACAGCTGCACAGTTGATCCAGAAATTGGAGAAGAAAGATGAAATACCACAAGCCAGTCTTTCTTCAATTCTGTCCAGCATGCATGGTACTAAAGAATATTGGTACAGATGGCACTCAGAGGTGATGTGCATATTAAGGGAGTTTGGCCCAGAGACATGGTTCGTCACACTCAGTTGTGAAGAATATTACTGGAATTACTTGGTTGACCTTCTTAGATGGGCTAACTTGGATGTTGATGGCATACAGAGTATGACTCTTGGTGAGATGTGTTCACTAGATCTGGTCTCAGTGTCACGATACTTTCAGCACCGGTTCCAGGCACTCTTAAGATTCACACTGTCCAAAAGTAATCCATATCTTGGTGTTGGCGAGCGCCACTTTTGATGGACAGAAACCTCAGAATACCAAGCATGTGGAGCACCCGACATACACATGTTGCTGTGGATAAAAGATGCTCCATGATTTGGTGACAGTGATTAAGCTGATATTCTAAGCTTCATCATGAGGTATGTAACATGCCTGATTCCTGACAAGTGCAACAGCCCAATGCACAGAAGCTGGTACAGAAATTTCAGTGACACTTGTGCAGCAAATACTGTTGCAGAAAGGTGAAAAACAGAGGGAACTGGTACAAGAGGTGCCGGTTTGAATTTCCAGGATGACTCTGTATGAGTGCATGTTTAAATAGAAACATAGAATTTGATGGCAGATAAGAACCGCTAGCCCCCCCCAGTCTTCCCATTTCCCTACCTAATGGATAAGCTGCAGATCCTAGTTAACCAGCAGCCTACTTCTTTCTACCCCCTAGAATTGCCTTATGGCTGTCCCAAGCATGCTTGAATTCAACCACTGTTTTTGACTCCATAACCTCCTCCGGAAGGCCATTCCATGCATCCACAACCCTCTCTGTGAAAAAATACTTCCTTACGTTACCTCTGAGCTGCCCCCTCTATCTTCAAATTGTGCACCCTTGTTCTTGCACACCTCTGTTTTTGAAAGATGCTACCCTCTTGAACTTTGTTGATTCCGTTGAGGTACTTGAAAGTTTCTATCATGTCCCCCCTCTCCCTCCTTTCCTTGAGGCTATACATATTAAGCTCCTTTAGTCTGTCTTCATATGTCTTCTGGTGCAGACCCTGCACCATTTTAGTTGCCCTCCTCTGGACAACTTCCATCTTGTCTTTGTCCTTGCAGAGATTGGGTCTCCAGAACTGCACACAGTACTCCAGATGGGGTCTCACCAGCTGTCTGTACAGAGGGATAACAACTTCCTGTTTTCCACTGGTGATGCCTCTCCCTATGCATCCCAGTATCCCCCAGCCCTCCTTACTGCCCTCTCACATTGCTTGCCCACCTTTAAGTGATCTGATATGACTACCCCCAGGTCTCTTTCCATTTTTGTTGTTGTTAGTATCGCACCCCCCATTGTGTACTCTTTCCATGGGTTTTTGTTTCCCAGGTGCATTACCTTACACTTCTTGGCATTAAATCTAAGCTGCCATACATTTGACCATTCTTCTAACCTTGCCAAGTCCCTTCTCATCCTTTCCACCCCACCTTGTGCATCAACTCTGTTGCAGATCTTTGTGTCATCTGCAAAGAGACATACTTTTCCTTCCAGTCCCTCTGCAATGTCACTTACAAAGACACTGAAGAGGACCGGTCCTAATACTGAACCCTATGGCACCCCACTAGTAACCCCCCTTTCTTCAGAGTGGACTCCATTTACTATTACTCTCTGTGTCCTATTCTCTAGCCAATTCTTTACCCAGGCTATCATCTTGGGACCCACTTCCAGGCTGGCTAACCTGTATATTAATCTTTTGTGTGGGACTGAGTCAAATGCCTTGCTAAAGTCTAGGTAGGCCATGTCCGCAGCCCCTCCCTGATCTACTGATGTATTCTCTGCTATGCAGCATTATCTGAAGGCTAAGTCAACAAAGTGGGAGTATAAGCTGCCTCACAGGGAGTCAGAAGTCTATGTCAGTGACTACAGCCCTTCTCTGTTGTTGATGTGGCAGGCCAACATTGATGTACAGCATGTTGCTGACAGTTCAATGGCTCTGGTGAGATATGTAACTTCATATATCACTAAGCATGAGCAGACCTGCTTACAAGATCTCTGGGAAGACTTGGCCAACTGCAAGGTCCATCTCTTCTAGACTCTGGTCACTTGGATTGAGAACTCTGTCACACCATGAGTGTGGAGCATATGAGACAAGTGACCATCTTACAGATACATGTCTGTATGGCAAGTTTGAGTCCATTTGCTATTTGAATGTTAACTTTAAAGGGAAGAGACATCATGTCCTTAAAAGTTATGATGAGACTGAAGACCTTGCTGCAACCAGACCATCTACAAACATACTGAAGAGCAGCTTGATTGATAACTACTATCCACTGGGCCATAGCGCAATGGATGATTTATGTTTGTTTGAGGTTATTCAATGATATGATTACAAATGGGGTGTCCCTTCTGACCTTGTAAAGAGAATATACAAGGTGTCAGGCCTAGATGGGTCTCTGGTGAAGAGACATAAACCATGGTTGATTGACCACTGTAAACTGAGTTTGACAACAACAGAAAGTAAAGAGCATTACTGTTTTGCTCTCCTATTTCTGTTTAAGCCTTGGAGAGATGAGAGAAGTTTGAAAGATGAATGTGACACTTTTGAAGAGCAGTTTGAGCTATGAATCTTTCAAAAGTGAAGTATCAACTACATATATAAAGAGACTAGACATTAAGAAAGAGCAACTTGAGAAAGCAAGGCAACAACTGGAAGATTATACTCCAGGCAACTCACAGGACATGGCTGATCCTGAGTGTGAAGGAACACTTGGTGTTCCATTGCTTACCAATGACCCAACTGTGTCGATGTCAGTGATAAAAGTGCTGTGCAGCAAAGCATGCACTTCACAAGATAAATTGGGCAATATTGTAGATTACCTGAATGCTCATCAACAAGTTGTAAATGCCACAGTGATGCATGCTGTTGAACATGGTGTGAGACACCAGGAAAAAGGGATGTTTCTGTGAGAAACCTATGACAGTTAGGATGCTTGTCAGTGGTGCTGCAGGCACTGGCAAAAGCTTTGTGATTGAAGCAATACGTGCAGGTGTATGGAGAGCTACTGACAGACCAACATCTGTCATTGTATCTGCCTCAACTAGCCTAGCAGCTTACAACATAGGTGGTTTCACTCTCCATAGGCTGTTCATGCTGCCAGTTGAGAATGGCAAAACTGGAGAGTACAGGAAGTTGTCTTTCGAAGTTGCAAGTGAGCTGAGGTCCATGTTTGATAAAATGGAGTTACTGCTAATTGATGAAATCAGTATGGTTTCCAATATTCTACTAACATACATTCACCTACATCTACAGGAGATAGTGGGCAGTGATGATGATGTACCATTTGGTGGTAAAAACATTGTTGTATTTGGAGATCTTCTCCAACTGGCTCCTGTCAATGGTAAACAAGTCTGCTCTACTCTTTCAGTAGTGGAAGCTACAAAAACCATTGGGTGTATTTTATTTTGTATTCTTTGGTAACCAGGTGGGTGTATAGATGGAGTTAGTCTCTGGGAGTTCTTCTCTTATACTGCGCTGTTCCAGAATATGCAACAGAAAGGTGATATGTCTTATGAAGCATTACTTGATTAAACTCAATTTGGTAGTTTATCAGCTTCTCATCTACAAGTGCTAAGAGAATGCATCATCAGCACAAAACAGACAACTATGCAGGAAGCATGCAAGCTATTTGCACAGTGGCAGAGCAGCAGGCACCGCATTGTCTGTCTGTTGCCAAGACTAAAACAATGTGCTGAGTTCAACCAGATCATGCAACAAAGAGAACAACCACCTATTGTTACACTTACATCACTTGATGCGATTGATGGTGTTAGTCTAACATGTACAATGGTAACAAAAATAGTTGAATGACTGAAAGAACTCAACTGATGTGTCATGGACTTCTGGCTTGGAAGCTGTGTTAACACTATGCAAAAATGCACGTGTTATGCTGCGAAGAAATCTTGACTTGATCATGGGCTGGTTAATGGAGCAATGGGCTACATTACTGACTTTCAGTACAATGCACAGAAGACATTTGTTGAATTTGTTATGATCAAATGTGACAATCGTGACAGTCCTTTTTCCATAGACAGATCCACTGTCAAATTTCAGATTTTGAAGGATATATATATGATGCATAAGCAGTTTCTACTGTGTCTTTCTTATGCTGTGTCCATTCACAAATAACAAGGACTTAGCCTTGATAGTGCTATTGTTGACATAGGAAAGAGAATCTTCAAGGATGGCATGGCATATGTTGCTTTGTCATGAGTCAGATCTCTTTCTGGTGTGCATATACCGAACTTTGCAGAGAATAAGGTACTTGCTGATATTGTGGAATACAACCGGCTACGTACACTATACCAACCAACCGCAACTCTGATTCCTGTTCCTAGTTACATGCCCACGCGAGATGTTCCAATGGACATAATACATAAGTTAAAAAGAAAACAGAGTAAAACTTCAGTTTCTTCACCATCTGCTGTACATGATAACCAGTCGCTTGCTGATCAAGGCAGGTCACCACCTACGAAAAAATTCATTAGTCTTGAGAGACTACCGATCTTTGACAATAGCACTGGAGTGAACTGCTATGCCAATGCTGCAATGCAAGCTCTTTTGCATATGCCAGAGTTTATTCACATATTGAGTGCTACGAAGTCAACAGCTCTTTCTCATGCACTGAACAGAATTATAAGAGGTAGTCAAGAACAAGCACCTAGCTTACAAAGTTTGACTCCTCTGTGGCTTACTCCGTCTAGCTATGCTGGACTGAGGACGTTTGCTGATAATGCCCAATAGGATGTGATTGAATTCATGATGGGTGTGATGAATAGTTTGGCAGATAATGAAATCCTACTTAGACAGCACTTCATAGATCAATATGTGTGCAAGTACATTATTTGCCATGTGGACACATAGAGTCTCAGGCAACTAATGACATGCTATGGCTATCTATCTACGTTCCTGAAGAAACATCTGCTAAGTTTCATAGATTGTTTAAGAATGCTGGCACTGGCTGGCAGGGTTGCAGATGTGGTAGAAGTACTGTCTGTTCTTTGAGGGTGACTGACTTTAATTCATACATCATCATGGTGCTTCAGCAAGTCAACTCTCAAGACATGAAAGTTACCATGCCTCTTACTGATTTAATTGTTAGAAGAACTATGTTCTCGGGCACTCAGTTTGACACACGTGCTATCATTTTCCATCATGGACATTCTATTCAGTCAGGACATTATGTCACATGACGTAGATTTAGAAGTGGATGGGTAGAGTGCAATGATACAGTGTGCACCATGAGAGAATGATTACCAAGGAATCTTAAAGATGCATATGTAATCATTCTCCATAACACAGATAATGCTCAAAGTACTGGGAAGAGATTTTTTGATCAGATACCTACTGAATGCCACCATGTGCTATGCATTGGTTTACTTCATATGTATTCCAACTCTTTTTACAAAAAAAATATTATGTAAAGGGGAATAATATGTGTGTCATCGTTAAACATATTCAGAACAATGAACTTTTGTGGTGAATCATCTGTTATGGGCCCACAATATTTATTTTGATCACTGAGTCTGTTGTTACCATTCCTAATAGGCATCTAGCAGACAATGTCAGGAAACTATTAAATACAATGGTATATAGTAATCCGACTAGCACAGCACAATTAGCAATATTTCTTGATGAGGAAAAGGCCTTTGATCACCTAAACTGTCTATACTTGGAAACAGTACTAGAACACTTGGGTATTAAAGGTGACTTTTTAAAATGGGTAATTCTATGCTATGGGAAACCTACAGCCAAGATCAAAGTAAATGGTACAATCTCTACATCCTTTAATATAGGAAGAGGATCCAGACAGGGGTGCCCTTTGTCACCCCTGCTCTTCTCCCTAAGTTTGGAACCACTGGCTGCAACTATAAGGAGTATGGGCAATATACAAGGCATAGCCATAGGATCCAACATTTGTAAAACATCTTTGTACACAGACAACAATTCAATTATATGGACAATCCAGAGAAGCCCATGCCCCCCTTAAGATTATTAGAACAATATGAAAACATATCAGGATTCAAAGTTAATCAGGAGAAATGTGAAGTACTACTAATAAAAGGGAATATTTCATCTGTTTGGAAATAATTAATCCCCTTTAAATGGGTGGCTGATAAAGTGCGCTGCTTGGATATTTGGATTCCTAGACTCCACCGAAACCTGTTTAAAGATAATTACTGTAATCTAGAAAATGTTCACTTGAGTTTTATTTTCACTATGTTTGCGATTTTAAAAAGTAAGCAAACATTTGTGAAAGCTAATATTATTGCCATTAATATCCTATTATAAAAATGGTAGCACATAGTGAAAATTATTAGCCATGAACAAGTGTCGGCAGCTGGTTCAGAGAACTTGAAGGGAAGAGAACATATTCTGGACTACGGAATGGTTACCTCTTTTCCTAAATCTTCTCTGACCTCAAGAGATGGAACAATCTCCCATTAACCTTATCGAATAGAATAGACACCTTTAAGATGAACATTTTACCTAGATGTCTTTTTCTTTTCTAGTTCCAGCCAAAGAGTGGAAAAACCTTAGGAAAAGGCTATCTGATTTCATTTGGGCCAGTAAGAAACCAAGAATTAGGTGGGTGGTGCTTCAAGAAGCAAAACAGAAGGGAGATGGGGACTACTGAACCTATTTAATTATTATAATGTGGCACAACTTCAAATGGTGGTCAAAATGATCAACCCTTGGCAAAGAGGGGGCTGGCAGATCTTGGAAGACAATGCCCACCACAGATCCCTTTGAATATTTTACCATGGGTAATTCTAAAGGCAGACTTAAATACCATTAGAAACAGCTGGACTAAGCATACACTCACGATATGGTGGCAGGAAAGACAGCCATGGGAACAACCCACTAGGGCCTGGACATCTATCCCACCTAAATACTTACCAGGGTTTCCAATAAAGACTGCGCACAGATGCATAACAGACTGGGACAGGAGAGGATTTAAGTTTTTACATCAGCTAATAGATGGGGAAGGGGTTAAGGAATTTGCCACAGTCCAAACTGAATTTAAAATTCCAAAACAAGATTTCTATTGTTATTTACAATTCAGACATTATACACAGAAAGACTCGGGCCTGTCTCCACTGATGGCAGACCCAATAAGGGAAGTTAAGTTAATTCAGGACAAATGTCATCACTCCAATATCAAGCACTTGATTTCACAGGTGTATGGCTCTTTACAGGAGAGGAGGGGGACTGCAGCTATCCAACACATTCAAAACAAATGGAAGCAGGGCTGGGGAACAGTCATTGGAGGAGGGCGAGTGGGAACTAATATGGAAGGGCATACATAAAACCATGGTGATGGCAAACTGGAAGGAATTCAGGTGGAAGGTCTGTGGATGCTTCTTCATCATTCCTACAGTCTCCAAACATTATAATAAAACTCATTCAGAAATATGTTGGAGGAGTTGTGGAGGGAAAAGGTCACATTACCACATTTTTGGGAGTGCATATTTTTGGGAGTGTCCGGGGGAACAAGCCTTCTGGTCACAAATAGAACCCACTATAGGGGAGATATTAGAACTAAGGTGTCCTTTGACATTCCTGAATTTGGTATTGGGTTTGCCACCAGAGGAGTCTAGGGGAGTGGCACGTAGGTATTTGTTTCATGTATTAGTGGTGGTAGCTTTAAAAGTAGTAACAAAAAACTGGATAACTGACAACACTTTGTTCAAAAATCAATAGAAAACAAATGTTACAGCAATTAAGAACCTGGAAGTTATCGTGGCCAATGTCAGACTAAGGTAGATAAATGCAATACGAAATACCTATATTGAGAAAATGGACGGACAATCAGTGATATAACAATTACTGGCATAGTGAAAGAGAGAGAGGGTAGAATGTAATGGAAAATATAAAATAGAACAGGGGAGTCTCCCAAAGTACACACTGTTTTGTAACTCTCAGGGGAATAAGCTCAAGGTTTGAAGTGAAGGAACAAGCACTGAGTTGTGGTTCAAAATTATTCTATTTCATTTTATGTTGATTGTTACTTTTCAAAATAACATTAATAAAGCAGTATGAAAAGCGATATATGCAAGCAAGACAACTTTTGAGTTACAGAGATTGGCAGTGGAAACTGAAGCCATATTGAGAGCTGTTGAAATCAGAACTTGACTCATTGAAGGGCTGGAAAAGCGGACTCTGTAAAAAGAAGAGACGAAAATTAGATGGCAGGAAAAGATAGTTTTTTTGTGCTTTTTGCTTAATAGAATTTCTCAATCCATTTCTCACTCGTTATTAAAACATTAACTGTACTTGTATGATGTTTTTCATCTTCAGCTGTATAAGGTATGTTAGTCTTGCTCTGTTGTGGAAAGGGCACATGTGTCATACTACTATTTGCTGAATAAAAATTAAGTTAAAAAAACGAGTCTGTTGTTACCTGGAAGTAGCACTGTGAAATGTTACAGACTCAATTTCGGTTATTGTGAATTATACAATGGCAAGAAAATTTCATGGACTCTGATTGGTCAATGTGTGCCTGAGACAGTGATGTTATTACACAATAACATCACTGTATTCCTTTTTTGGATGATTGTTAGGAGCCACTTTTTTTTCACAAACAAAGATACGCTGCCTCACTAAAAATCTACTAAAAACATTTTTATTTTTATTTTTTGTTTTCTATAACATCGAGCCATTTATAATTGCAATAAGGCACTCCAATGTGTTTGTTATCATGTAATAACATCACTCCTGGGGTAGTGGAAGCACTCGACTTTGCCTCATGCTTCAACCCACCCCAGGAGTGATGTTATTACACGATAACACACACCGTGTCATGCCTTATTGCTTAAGTATGTCACATTTGCTTTGGTTAGTAGTGGTACTATCAGAGAACCACAAAAACAGTATGATCATTTTGTTGTTTGCGTGGTCTGTTATTGGGACATATTTGACACTCATTTTTGTACATATCAAATTCATTTTTTGCAACCTCCTAACAGTTAAAGCTGGTACACCTTTTACGGTTATGTTCTACATGAGTGACCATGATGTACTTACTAACATGACTGCCATGAGTACAATCTAAGCAGACTTGAGGCAGCTGGGCAGCACTTATATGCCAGCAAGTAAGTAATATCTTTGCACATGTAGTTGAAAGATGCTGATTCATTACATATACTGTATTTGTCTTGAGACTGATATGTGTTTAAGAAAAATAATTGTGACTGCTTCTTATCTATCTTCATACAAACAAGGTGTCTGCATGCAACTCATGAAGAATGTAGTCATCTTTATGTATCACTGTGACACCTGCTGACAGGAATTCCCATTGTGATACTGTATTTCACAGCTTGTGTCGATTGCACTGTTACATTCACATGAATAATTAACAGTAGAACACTCTCTTTGCATAGCTCAGCTGTTATTGAGTGACATGACAAACTGATATCTGGTCATAGCAAATAAATTTGCAATTTGTTAACAGGTTAAACTATTATGTATTTTCCTGTTATACTCTACATGATTGACCTTGATGTTTTTGCTTATGAGACTGGCCTCAGGACAATCCAAGTGGACTTGAGGGAGTTGGATAGCACTTGTATGTCAGCAAGTAACTTATATCTTGGCACAAGCAGTTATGTGATTCTGAAGTATTCTATGGCTTTGTCTTTGATAATGACATAGGTTCATACTAACATGCAATCCTAACACCACTGATGACTGTGTGATATCTTCCTCAAATGTAAATATCATTGATTCACTAGACATGACTGCTCAGACCACGACTCAGCACTGTAAATATGTATATACTTCTGAAACTGGGCTGAGTGGTAACATACTAATGCTGCTTTCATTTTCATTTTGTTTCTTTAGAAAAAAATTATTATTGTTCATGTTTTGTATGAATATTGTGTTATGGAAGTGTCTGTAACATTTAATGTCAATGCATTACATTAAGTGCTGTCCAGCATATTGATGCCGTGAATATGTATGTGAGTGTATATCTACCTATCTATCTATCTATCTATCTATCTATCTATCTATCTATCTAGCTATCTATCTATCTATCTATTATGGTAGCACTGTAGTGCTACCATACATAGATACATAGAAACATAGACAGTGTTGGCAGGTAAGGGCCTATGGCCTACCCAGTCTGCCTATTTGAGCTTGTAAGTTCAGTTTATATTTTCCCAGAAGTCTGTTGCCCCTTACCCCTGATCTCCAGAATTCCTTTATGTCTATCCCATGCATTCTTAAATCCAGTGATTGTTTCAGCCCTCACCACTTCCTCTGGCAGGGTGTTCCACTTGTCCACCACCCATTCTGTGAAGAAATTCTTCCTCACGTTTCCTCTGAATCGTTCTCCCTCCAACTTCATCTCATGCCCTCTAGTCCTGGAACATATTTTTCGATTAAAAATAATGTATTCCTGCACCCTGTTCCTCCCTGTAAGATACTTGTATGTCTCTATCATATCCCCTCTCTCCCTCCTCTCCTCCAGGGAGTACATGTTCAATTCCTTCAACCTGTCCTCATAGGACTTGTGATGCAATCCATGCACCATCTTTGTTGCCCTCCTCTGAACCTTCTCTACCCTGTCTATGTCCTTACATAGGTAAGGTCTCCAGAACTGTACACTGTACTCCTGGTGGGGCCTTACTAGTGTCTTGTATAGTGGAATTATGATCTCCCTTTTCCTGCTGGTGATGCCCCGCCTATGCATCCCAGCATCCTATTTGCTTTACCTGCTGCCTTGTCACACTGTTTCCCTACCTTCAGGTCATCAGAGATGATAACCCCAAGATCCCTTCCTGCTTGGTGCATGCTATATCCTCACCCCCCCCAACTGATATATCGTGCCAGGGTTTTTGTGCCCCATATGCATTATCTTGCACTTCTTTGCATTGAATTTCAACTGCTAAATCCCTGACCATTCTTCAAGTTTCTACAGGTCCCTTCTCATTCTGTCTACACCCTCTGGTGTGTCTACTCTGTTACAGAGCTTTGTGTCATCAGTGAACAGTGAAATTCTGCCTTCTAGGTCCTGCGCAATGTCACTGATGAAGATATTGAATGGGACCGCTCCCAGCACTGATCCCTGTGGTACCCCACTGGTCATTCTTCCCTCTGTGGAGTGAAAACCATTTACCACCACCCTCTGTGTCCTGCTGCCCAGCCAGTTACCTACCCACCACACTACTGTCCTGCCCACACCCATATTCCCCAGTTTGTTGTAACAGTCTTCTATGTGGCACAGTGTCAAAGACCTTGCTGAAGTCCAGATAGGCCATGTCCACTGCCCTCCCCTGATCCACCTCCCTAGTCACCCAGTCAAAAAATTCAACAAAGTTGGTCTGATATGACCTCCCCCTGGTAAAACCATGCTGCCTTGGGTCCTATAGTCCATTGACAACCAGATGTTCTACCAATCTCTCCTTCAGTAGTGCTTCCATGATCTTCCCCACTACCGAGGTGAGGCTGACTGGTCTGTAGTTCCCTGTTTCCTCTTTGTTCCCACTTTTGTATAAGTGGACTACATCTGCTGTCCTCCAGTCTTTGGGTACCTCTCCTGTTTCCAGTGATCAGCTAAACAGGATAGCCAGAGGTTCAGCCACCACATCTCTTAGTCCTTTAAGGACTCTGGGGTGCACTCCATCTGGCCCCTTTGCTTTATCAACTTTTATTACTTCCAGTTCCTTCAGGACCCTTTCTCATGTAAAGGGACTTGTGTCCATTTCTGCACATTCTCACCCCTTGTACTCCCTTCAGACCCATTACCCTCCTTTTCCTCAGTAAAGACTGAGCAGAAATACCTGTTCAATATGTCAGCTTTACTGTTGTCATCCTTCATGTGGCCCCCATCCTCTCCTCTTCAGTCTCACTATCCCTCCCTTTGCCTTTCTTTTTACACTTATGTACTGTACCTGTAAAAGGTTTTGTCCCCTCTACTCACTGATTTTGCAATGTGTTCTTCTATCTGAGCTTTGGCTTCTCTTACTGACCTCCCTGCCTCCTTTGCTTCTCCTGGTATTTCTCCCTATCCCTTTTGCCTGTGTCTTTTTGTATTGCCTGAATGCAATCTTTTTGGCTTTCACTTTCTTTGCTACCTCTTTGGAAAACCATAATGGTCTTCTCTTCCTTTTCCTCTTGCTAACCTGCTTAATGCATAATTCTGTTGCTCTTGTAATCCCCATTTTTAAATACTGCCCACTGTTCCTCAACCCCTGATTCCTGCCCCATTCCCCTTAATGCCACTTTCAAGTATCTCCCCATTTTCCCAAAGTCTTCCCCCCTAAAATCCAGGATACGTGTTTTTGTATGGTTTGGTTCTGCTTTTTCTGTGATTTCAAACCACAATGACTGGTGATCACTATTCCCCAGGTGCTCCCCCACTGTTACCCCATCACGCTGTCCCTATTTGTGAGCACAAGATCCAGTATTGCTGTCTGCTGAGTTGGTTCCATGACCAGTTGCTTGAGGCCATAGTTAGGGTTGAGGAGCCATTTACATGTTAAACCCTACATTTTGCACCTTAATAACTTTTCAACCATTTGACAGATGTTCTTGAAATTTGGAATACACAATCAAGACCCATATGCCTTGGGATCTGCCAAGTTTCATACTGGTCAGATGTATGGCCACGGAGTTATTAAGCATGATCTGTGCACATGTTTATGCTTTTTTGGAATTCTATGGTCACGCCTACAGGTCGCACAGTTTGTGCGATTGGTCCAAAATCTTCAGAGATTGTGCAGCCGGGGTTCCAGATGTGCCTTTTGAAGATTTCATGAAAAAATATTAAACGGTTCAAAAGTTATTCAAAAACAAATTCCCATTATAAATCAATGGGAAAAGTTAAAAAGTTCGACAGTATCGCAAATGCAGTTTTTACTTTTGCAAATGGCCCTTTTACTGTCACAAATCTGCGATTTTGTTTTCAGTTAGTGAGCAGAAAAATGCTTGGCATTTAAATTTGGGACACTCTAGCAACCTAATTTCTTTTTTGTATTCACTTAGTCGGACCCTGAGGATGCTAGCCATGTCTTTGTTTTGGAGTAAAATTTTATCATTTTGTATTTTACAGTGGTGTTTATGTTTGTGTTTTGCATGGTGCACTCCCGTCACTGTATAACATTCAGTATTTTTCAGAATTATTAATCTTTGTGTTTTGGTTTGTGCTACCATGTGCATTAAGATTTGTGTTTGCTGGCACTGCCCTGCGCTCCTGCTGCTGTATCACATTTAGTATATTTCAGTACTGTTTATGTTTGTGTTTTGTGTGGCAGGAGCATGGGGCCCAAAGAGCCCCATGCTCCCGTCAGTATCACATTCAGTAATTTTCAGTACTTTTTATGTTTGTGTTTTGTCTGGTGGGACTGCAGGACCCAAAGGGCCCCACAATCATGCTGCTGTATCACATTCAGTATTTTTCAGTGTTGTTTATCTTTGTGTTTCCTGTCACTATCAAATTCTGTATTTTACAGTACTGTTTATGTTTGTGTTTTGCGTGGTGGGACCGTGGGGCCTGAAGGGCACAGCACTCTCACTGCTGTATGACATTCAGTATTTTTTAGTGCTGTTTATGTTTGTGTTTTGTGTGGTGGGATCGTGTACTGTTTGTTTGTGTTTTGCATGGTGGGACTGCACTCCCGCTGCTGTATGACATGCAACATTTTTTAGTGCTGTTTATGTTTGTATTTTGTTTGGTGGGAGTGTGGGGCCCTTCACTAGCACATTTTGTATTTTACAGTACTGTTTATGTTTGTGTTTTGGGCCCCAAGCTCCCGTCACTGTATTATATTCAGTATTTTTCTGAACTGTTTATCTTTGTGTTTTGGTTTGTGCTACCATGTGCATTAACATTTGTGTTTGTTGGCACTGTCACGCGCTCCTGCTGCTGTATCACATTTAGTATATTTCAGTACTGTTTATGTTTGTGTTTTGTGTGGCGGGAGCATGGGTTCTGAAGGACCCCAGGCTCCCGTCAGTATCACATTCAGTATTTTTCAGTACTTTTTATGTTTGTGTTTTGCCTGGCCCTGCACTCATGCTGCTGCATCACATTCAGTATTTTTCAGTGTTGTTTATCTTTGTGTTTCCTGTCACTATCAAATTCTGTATTTTACAGTACTGTTTATGTTTGTGTTTTGCGTGGTGGGACCGTGGGGCCTGAAGGGCCCAGCACTCCCTCTGCTGCTCCCATGAATGTATTACTTTCAGTATTTTTCAGAATTGTTTATCTTTGTGTTTTGTTTTGATTTGGGCTACCATGTGCATTAACATTTCTGTTTGCGGCCCCTGTGTTAGTATGTGTGAAGATATCATGTGGTCCCTACCCTCCCGAGCAACACTGGCACACAGAAAGACAGACAGACACATATGGAAGTAGGGGGGAGAGCCAAGGTAACAGGAACAATCACAGACTTGCTGCATGTTAAGTGAAGAGCCACAGGCAAAGAAGGGTGATGCAGATCAGTTGTACACCTCCCTGATTGCAGGTAAAGTGTAGTTAGCACAGTTGTCACTTGAATGGCCTCAGCCAGGGAATGCCTCTTCAAACTGCAACCCCAGGTACTGGATCCTCAGTAGATACCCACAGCAGAGCTGATGGTATGGACATCAATGGTAGACATCAGTGGTTGCAGGGACTCTCAAGTTAGCACAGTTAGTGTTTGTGTTGGCTCAGACAGGTAATACCCCCCCAAAATGTGTACTGCATCATGAGTACTGATGCACAGCAAGACTGAGGCAATCGACATCAATGGTACTATTTGTTGCAGTTGATTTGCATGCTTAATAGAAACAACAGTTACGTCCTAATGTCATTATGCTATGTTTCAGTAAAGACTCAACACAGGTGGTTATGTTTTAAAAAAAATTTATTGCCAATTGGTGTAACTGAAAAAGGGCATATTAAGATTGTATTTTTTTACAAAATCAGTCTCACAATACAATCCTTGCATGTGTGTAATCGTTGCTTGGAATATATCTAAATGTGTCACATTTATAGCAACTAGGTTATATGAAATGGAACAAGTATGTACATATTGTAATACAGCATAGAAAGAAGGTAGCATAAGAAGGTAATTTGGTCTATTAAGTGTGATTGTGTTGCAGGGTTCACATCTTGAGGTAAAGTGTTGACTATCCATGCTGTGTTCTCCCATCTTCTGTTGGCATGCTTGTTATCTTCTTTCTATGCATGTACCTGGTTCTTTAATAGCTGGTCACTGTCTTTAATGAGGTGACCTGTTTTAGCACAGAAGTTTAAGTGTTCACTACTCTTTGTGGGATGAAAGCGCTTTCTGACATTACTCCTGAACTTATGACATTCAAGCTGAAGCTGTGGCTCTCCATTATATATTTTCTACTGAGGCTGAAGAGATTTTGGTCAACAACATTATTTATATGTAATAAGTAGTTGAATTTTCTAATTATGTGCTGTCTATTAATCATGTCCTATATTAATAAAGGTATGTCAGGAGCTTCTAAGCAGTGATTACACATGAAACAGTAATGTTTAGTTGTTATTGTGTGACTGATAGTGTGTATGTTCCTGGGGTGGGCGAAAAACCAGATGCTAAGTGTTAGAATATAAACAAAAGTCTAATTTCAGCGACATTAGATAACTGGTATGTTCAGTTAAATATTTAAAGATATGTCACTGACTAGGCGCATATGGAAAATTCTCACCTGACTGCTCAATAGAGGCGATCATAAATATTGTCAGGAGCAGGTATGAAGTGCATTGTGATCAGTAACAGTGTCTGATTTACAATTGTCAGTCTTTTTACCATAGGCTACAATTACTTGTATGACAAGTACAAAAACATTTCATATTATTACAGGTACGATATACATTTCTTTCAATTGTTACATTGGTTTCTATGTTAGCTCTGAACTAGTAAGTAAAAAATATGTATGTTACACTATTTTTATCAAAGATATGGTTCATTGAACTTAACCAGTATAGTATTGTATTATACGTTAAAGATTCATTTTTACTTTACTCTTACAGTAATACTTTTACCAGAACAACAAAAGTAGTTAGCAACAATGGTGCGATGGAATAAGAATGTAAATATTATTTACATGTAATTATGAAGGTATGTCAAAGTCAGTTGATAATAAGATGAAATCATTCAGTATTTACACTTGCTTAATTTAACTTTTTGCATTATGACTAGCGAGTGTTATTTTTACATATGTACACTTTCAGTATAACAAATAAAGCAGGCATAGTTCAACACTGTTGCATGGTGAATGAATGATGCTGTTGTCTACAAGTCAAGCACTAACAGAGAAAAAAACTGATGTTAGACAACTTGTGACAGACTGTACCCTTTGGTGAATGAGACATGTGTTGCACAGTTATTTAAGATGATCAGTGAGAACTTTTGTTTCTGTGCAGAGAGAAAAAGTGAGAAACTGGCAACAACTACTTGTTATGTATGGGTATGATACAGCTACAAGAAAAGATAAGTACAGAAGAGGAGAGCCAGTAAGGCCTCTGTTTTGAGATGTACAATCTTTGATAGACATGTAAGCATGGTTTCTCTAGTGACTGTGAATACTGTTGGCGCTGATTGGAGCCACTACAACAACTTCCATGTTGTCACTGATCTACACAAGGTCTTAGATGCCATAGTGCATGAAATTTCTCTGCCAGTATAGCATTTTGTTGATACGCTATGGTTTATTGAGAGTCGTAGATTGGAAACAATTGTACTGACCTACGACTGTTTCTGTCACAAAGCAGTCATTTAAAAAATGCAACATGTTATGTCCTAGTCTTCTGAAATATGAAGGCCATCATAATTCTTCAATATTAGAAGATATGCATTTTTTAAGTGTCGTGGCAGTCTCTGTTTAAAGTTGCTTGTAGAGTCATCAAACTCTACCCATCCACTTCTGTACCTTAGTAAACAGATGTAATGGCCAGAATGCATGGATTGACCATGGTGATAGACTATACTGTGAGTGTCAAAAACTGATTGGTTAAAAACTATTCTACCAGATGTGTAATCTGTGATAGGAGTGTCAACTCTAAGCCTGTTGGAGTCAAACCTGAGCAACATAAGCAACAGATATTGAGATGAACTTGTGAGATGTATGGACTGAGTGCATCTACCTCCACACCTTTTACAGGAGTGACCACATTGAGCATTGGTGAATAGCTGTTGAAATGTGACACTTTTGGCTTGAGGGACAGAAAGAGCAATCCACAGCATGTCTTCTGTGGTTTCATGCTGTGAATGGCCACATAAAACACATACATATTTGGTTACATATGACACTGTGAAGTAGTGGCGCATTGGGGTGCCATCTTCATCCAAGTTGTTTATGATAGCCATCATAAACTCACTAGTGTATTGCTGTATGTCAGCAGCAAATGTACTACATCCATCATATGTACATAACACCTGTCATAGTGGTGTTAGTGACTGTACATTGTTAGACTGGTCAGAAGTCATGTTGACAATCTGCTTCAAAGTGTTTAATAGGGGATTGTCTTGTGAAACAGATATTGCCTGCACAAAGTGTGGCATGTGAAGAAAAGCTTTCATAGCTGAGTTAACATAGCACTTCACTCTAGTGCTGTTGTCAAAGACTGGTACAACAGCTACACCAACTGATTTCTGATGAATTGCTGGCTCTGAATGTTTAGTTGCAGTTGTGACCTTTGTTGAACTCTTTTGAGTTGAATTACTTCTGGAAGCTTGTGGCTGTTTGGTGACACCTGTAGATTTGAGTGAACAATGTGAGACAGCCAGATATGTAGGCAGTGGTATTAAAGACATTTGTGGCTGATGTAGAGTACATAACCTGTTGTACTCAAGAATACATCGCTTGTCAGCTCGTATCTTCTGAGGTGCTAGAGTTATAATGTGTAACCCAGAAAGACTGCGGACACATGAAAGCGCCACATAGTTCATGCCATCCTTGAAAATGTCTGTACCTTTGTCCACCATTACTGAATCCAAGCTCAAGCCCTGAGATTTGTGAATAGAAACAGCATATGCAACACATAATGGAAACTGTTTCCTGTTTACGTAGATATCCTTAAATTCCTGGAATTTTATGCAGGTGCACTCTAAGTGTACAGGCTGTTCCATGTTGTCAAAGTGAACTACAAGTGTCTCAACATATGTGTTCTGGACATTGTAGACAAAGTCAGTGATGTTTTCCATGGCACCGTTTACCATGCCTCGTTCAACATCTAGATTACATTGTAGCATGAAACGTGCATTCCTAAAAAGTGTAAGAACAGCTTCTAGGCCAGTTGTGTGTGAAACATCTGACTTGAGTTCACTGAGTCCTTCAGACATCTTTGCTACCAGGTTACAACTAAGAATGACACCATCAACTGTGTCAACAGCATGGAGAGTTAGAATTTCTTGGTTTTCTCTCTGCAGTATAACATTGTTGAACTCAGTGCATTTCTTTAGTTGTGGCATAAGGCACACTATGTGTGTTCCTGTAGAGTATACAACACTGAAAACATTACATGCTGTTTCTATGGATGCAGTATGTACTGTGATTCTCTGATCATTTAACATAGCAACACATTCTGGTGATAGAGAACCTGTACGTGCTTCATCTAAAAGTGATTTGTAAGCCAGATTACCACTTTGGCGCATGTTCTCATACAACTCAACATAGGTAAATAACTCCCAAATGTTATAGCCTGCAATGCAGCCGAGTATATTCTTAGCTTGCTTGGCAGTTAGAGTTGTAAACACATGCTCTGCATTAACTGGTGCAAGTTGTAAAAGGTCTCCCAAAACTACAATACTTTTGCCACCAAATGGTACTCCATCATCAGTACCTAAGATATCCTGCAGATGTAGATGAATACAGGCAAGCATGACACTGGAGACCATGCTGATTTCATCAATGATGAGTAACTTACTTAATTTTTGTGAACATGGAATGGAGCTGAGATGCAACCTCAAATGACAGTTTACGACATTCTCCAGTTTTGCCATGTTCCACTGGCAACATAAAGAGACAGTGTAATGTAACTTCACCAACGTTGTATGCAGCTAGTCCTGTGGGAGCACTAAGAGCAACAGACATTGATGACCCTGTCAGGCTCTGTATTTCAACAGTGATGGCTTCAATAAGAAAACTCTTTCCTGTGCCAGCTGAAAAGCTAACACAGATTAATAGTGACTTATAGTCACGACAGTCACATTTTTTTTGTTTCATGTAGTAGGCCATGTCAGACAGCGTCAACTACTTGAGAGTGAACTGCATGCTGCTGCTGATTTAGTCTTTCTCTCAAGTCAGTTGGGTTGACAGTGGAGTGTGTTCCATGTTCCATGGCTGTCTCAATTTCTGAGATTAACACTTCTGGGGCATTTAAAGGCAAAGGTTCACCTAGAACAGCTTGTCCTTCTGGGTCAAGGTTGTCTTGTGAACTAACAGGAGTGTCTTCCTGAAGCTGCTTCTCTGCCTTCTCAAGCTTCTCTTTCTCAGCCTCTAGTCTCTGTATGTATGTCTCTGAGTATTCAGTTTTGAAAGTCTTGTAACTGAGATTGAATTCTTCCTCAAATGTATCACAGTCACCTTTTAATTCAGACTCACTCCTCCAGGGTCTAAATAGGAATAGGATAGCAAAGTAGTAATGTTCTCTGCTTTCTGATGTGCCTAGATGCAATTTACAGTGGTCTATGAGCCATGGCTTGTGTCTCTTTACAAGACAGCCATCCACTCCGTTCACCTTGTAAATCTAGCATGTTGAGTTAGGTGATATATCTGCCTTGTAGTCATACCACTTAGCCACCTGAAAGAGACACATGTCATCCATGTTGTCATGTCTACAGAGGTAGTATGTGTCTATCAGGTTATTCTTCAAGTTATGTTTTGAAGCAGGTCTATTGGCAGTGAGTTCCTCAATTTCGGCATGGGGAATCAGGACACATTTGCATTTCTCTTTGTAGTTCACACTGAGAAACCGGACAGCGTCAGACTTCCCGTACAGATGTGTACCCTTTAAATGGTCACTGGCTTCATAAGCTCCACATTCTCTGTGTGAAAGAGTCTTCAAGCCCAATGACCAGAGCTGAGATGTCAGGCTTCTGCTTGAACTGGCAATATCTTTCCAAAGATCTTGCAAGCTAGTCTGCTCATGTTTGGTTATGTATGAAGTCATGTACTGCACCAGGGCCAATGAGTTAGCAGCCACAAACTGAACATCTATGTTTGCTTGCCACATTAGGAGAAGAGTTGGGTTGTAGTCATTGATGTACACCTCTTTCTAATCTCTGGGTAACTCGTATACCCTCTTGGTTGATTTTGCCTTCAAGAGGTGTTGCATTGCTGAGAAAAGCTCATTCATGGAACCATCCCGACAAACTCATCTAGGAAATCCAAAGCGACATCGTGTGCACCAATTAGATTTGTTCTTTACTACTCGCTGGCAGTATTTTGCACAAATATGTTGCTGGAACTTTTGAACCAACTTCCGTAGTGTAGGACTGTCATACTTGTCTGGAATGTGACAAGTGATATATTTCTTGATGAATGATAGCACTTGTGCTGCTTCATGCTCACCTATGTGTGGTGCATCTTTGATCCACAACAACATATGGATGTGAGGGCACTCCGTGCTTGATACTCCATCCTCCAAAATTGATGTTCCACAATACCCAGAGGTGGATTGTCCTTTGGCAATATGAAAGTCAGAATGTCATGGAACCGCTTGTGAAAATGTCTTGTGACAGACACAGGATCAAGTGAACACATTTCTCTGACAGTCATTGATGAGATGCGATCGACATCAGAATTTGCCCACTTCAACAGTTCAATGAGCTCGTCCCAGGCATATTCAGCACAACTAAGTGTGACAAACCATGTGGTTGCACCATACTCTCGCAGCATTGTCATCACTTCGGAGTGTCTGCGATACCAATATTCTTTGGTGCCTCGAAGACTTGAAAGAATGGAAGACAGATTCACTTGCACATTTTCATCTTTCTGCTTTAATTTCTCTAAAATTTGAGCAGCTGTTATTCCATCTAGTGGAGTTGTGAGATGACTAGTATGTGCAATAGACACAGACAGAATGCTAAGTTCACTCTCCCAGAGGAGATGAAACAGGTACTGAATGTTATGTCTGAATTTGCAGTCTTTAATGAGCACATGGCTAGTGCGGTACTCAGCACCCTGTACACACACTTCTCTTTCATCTAGATGTCCACCTGACCCTTTTGGGAATAAGTCTGGGAAACAATGTGCTTCTAGTGTTGCCTCCCAAATGCTGACAGGCTGACCTTCCACCTGTTTCATTTGATAGAGATCAATGTTGTCTCCTACAGGATCTCTGCCATGTAGTGGGTGAATTGTGTTCTGTTCATACACATTGTCACTTGTCTGTCCACTGACCTTCTCAATCATTGGTTTACTTGTTCCTAAGAGATCATGTTGGACAGAGAGACTAGTCATGTGATCTATGTCAAGGTCTGTATAAAAGGGATTGTTACTCATTAAATAAGTAAGAGCAAGCTTTACCTTCTGTACATTGACAACATCTTGCCAGATGACCTTGGACTTTGTTGGAACACAATTTACAAGAATCACCAAACTATTTTCCGTAGAAATTGCTTCCACATTTTCCTGTAGAGGAAGTGGGAGATACATCACGGAACCCTTTAGAGATCTAACAAGTTCTTTCTGTGGAATGTTCTGTGTCTTTGTGTTCAGATGTAGAATGGTTTGGAATAGTTTCATTGTCTGAATTAGAATGCATTCAAACATATTCAATGTTGAAATCTCACTTGGTGTAACATGTGCCTCCATATTATTCAGCAGTGACCTTGGTGGCAAAATGTTAGACTTTAGTTTGGAGAAACAGTGTTTGCACAGCAGAATGATGTTTTCTAACTGAAAGTCAGATTTCATCAGCAAAAATGCTGAGAGACAGAACCACATGTCATTGTATGATAACAAGGTGTCCAGGTTCACTGTGACTGTTTGTTTACTGTAGCACAAACAGTCACATGACACACATACAGAGTCAAACTTCTGAGACTTTGCCAGCTCAAATTTTGCTATTTCTTTGCTGTACTGTCTCAGTATGTCAGTTTCTAACACTGAAACAGATGTTTCAGCAGAACTTGCTGACTGATAAATAGTTGTGTCTGGTACAGAAGTTACATGTTGCAGTTGTTTGAGAAATGTGATGGCACCCTGACTGCAATAAGTCATAAACAAGTGTACTGATTCACAACTCATCGTACTTCATATACTCTGTATTCAAAGTTTCACATGCCTGTTTGATGTACTCCAAGCATCCGCATATTGTAAAAGATACTGTCGCAAACACCACTATCGAGGCATGCTAGTGAGTGACCCATAAGTCCAGTATGTGGATGGATTTCACAATGGTGAATCTTGTTAAACAGTTTATATCTTTCTTTGCAATCTGTTGTCACAAATAGGTTGACAAACTCTTCAACTTTTTCAAATGACAATTGCCTACGGTTGCAGGTGTCATCACATGGCCATGACAGACAGTGCCATTTATGGGACACAGTGGTTCTAGCACAGTCATCATTTGTGTCCATTGCTGTGTCATCAAAGATACTGAGGACATTGACCAGCTTACCAGACTCATCAATGGTGAACTTGCTTTCCTTTTTCTGTGAATAATAAGATTCTTCCCAGAAATATGCCTCTGAGTGCTGTGTGTGCATCCAGTGTCCTGTGAATACATCACAGAAAGTGTGCACAATCAAAGAAGGATACTGTTGTAGCCTTTTCTTGATTTTATCCACAACTTTTCTGAATAGTTCAAGCACATGAGACATCTTACGCCATAATCGTTGAAGAACAAAAACTGCTCTGTTAACAAAAGTGTGTACTTTGAGAAGCAATTTCATCAAAGACAAATGACTCTTTGTCTTTTTGCGCTCATGTCTGATCACAGCAGCAATAAGCCTGTCGATCTTAGCTTTACTTGCTAGTGATCGAAAATACTTTTGCTTTCTCAGATGAAAATCACCAGGTGTGAGTTTCCGGCATTGTTTAGAAGGTCTGTTGATGGCTGCTCATGCAATAGTTGTGTTTCGTCTGAGAGATCAAACAACTGTTGCAGAGGTAAGCATTTTTTACTTGCTCTTGAGCAAGTATGTGCTTTTGATGTGGAGTGAGTTGTTGTAGAGCTCACTGGTGCAGTATAACTCTGTTTTCCTTTATGTCCTGAACTCACATAAGTGTTTTCTTTATCACTGTTAAGCAACAGTGAAGTACTATGATACCGGTCTCATCTCCCTATACATCTATGTCTGTATTTAGTAGGCACCTTTTGATATGATAGTTCACAGTGGCAGTCAGCAATCTTACAGAAGTATCAGCCACCTGTATAAAAGACAGAGAAAAAGACAATATTAGTATATGCATGTGTTGATGCCTTCTAACATTGTACATTGAGACATATGATTTAAGTATTACATCTATTTAAAAAAAAAATTTAATGTTTCAATCACATTAGTTGATAACATTGTAACAGTTTTATTTTCATTCCTATTACATTGTCTTGTATATCATTATCAGTATAGCATATAGATTTTGTTCTGTATGGTTTCACTGTTCGGTAATGAACAATTAGTATTATTCTGAATAGTGTTTTTTAGCTATTGCTGTCACACTGCTGGTTACACAAATACTTTATTAACAATCTTTCTGTAAATGAGTAGCACATTAGTAAGTCAACTTTACACACTTAACTTAAGTTAGTGCATTAACAATATTTTCATGTCACATTCTCAACATTGGCATTTTACTACACCTTCTTGTGAAGCATACAGCTGTCATTTTTCACATTCTTGCTAAAATAATTTTCTGCAGTTACGGTGTCCAGTGCTGCAGCCGGTGTCTGAAACCACTGTTCAGATCACATTGTGATAATGACGGTGACACTGTTCATGAGCAGAGGTATGGAAATGAGTATGTATAAAATTTGGTGATGATACTCTGTAAAATGACTGTTTTAGGACTGTGCATGCCAACTGCACAACACACACTCATAAGTTCACACATTTGCACTATTTTCATGGCAGGTTGTGAACACTGGCATTTCATGAAATCTTCTTGTGAACCATAAAACTGTCATTTTTCATATACTCCTTGAGATGTGTTTTTGCACTTCGCCGTAGAATAGCACAATCCCTATGCAAAATGAGTGTTCAGAGCAAATAACAAAAATGACAGTGACACTGTTCATGAACAGAGGTCCTAAAATTACAATGTTGAAATTTTGGTGTGAATAGTCCATAAAATGACTGTTTTACTAGTGTGCGTAGGAACTGCGCAATGCAGACTTGTATGTTAGCGTATTCACTGTATTTTAATGCCAGGTTCTCAACACTGGCATTTTGCTACAGTTTGTTGTGAACTGTACAGGTGTCATTTTTCATATCCTGCCCAAAATATGTTTTTCGCACTTTGGCACAGAATGGCGCAGTCGCTATGCAAAATAGTGTTCGGAGTAAATAATGAAAGTGACAGTGACACTGTTCATGAACAAAGGTCATAAAAGTAGTATGTAAAAATTGTGTTGTGAGTAGTCCATAAAATGAGTGTTTTATGAGTGTGCGTAGAAACTGCAGAACGCACACTCGTAAGTTACTGTATTTGCAGTATTTTAATGCCAGGTTCTCAACATTGACATTTTGCGACAGTTTGTTGTGAACCTTGGCAGGTGTCATTTTGCATATCCTGCCCGAAATGTGTTTATACAACTGCGGCGCAGTATGGTGCGGCTGTTCTGTGAAATCAGTGTTCAAAGCACATAACAAGAATGACAGTTACACTGGTCTTGAGTAGAGGTCCTAAAATGACTTTGTTGAAAATTTGGTGACAATACTCCATTAAATGACTGTTTTGCAAGCGTGCTTAACAACTGCTAAATAATGCATTCCTGCAAGTCTGTTGCACGGTGACGTAGTTGTTGAACAAAAACACCTTTAGGAGGTACATTTACAAAGTCACAACACTATGCGTCTCCACTTGTGACACTGCCAATGCAGTGTGGCAATGTTCGGCATTGAAAAATTGCTTTTTCCATAAATCATCAAATTCTGTTGAAAATTGAAAATTTTGGAAAACTACTGTCGTTTGCACAAGTGTCGCAAAAAATAGTGTTGTGCATTTGACAGTGTAGTAAATAGTAATGTCGTACATTCAACAGTATCCCAAAAGTACTGTCAAACATTCGAAAGTGTCACAAAAAGTACTGCCATGCATTCGAAAGTGTTGCAAAAATACTTTCAAACATCAGACAGTGTCGCAAAAGTAGTGTCGTGCATGAGAAAGTGTCGCAAATGTTAAACCTGGGAGTGGAAAGTGCATTCATTATCAAATCAGATCTGATTTTTATTTGGGTGACCGCTCATTCTGCCAATGTTATGCTAGATTTGTCAGGCCATATGAGACAACCAATCAGAGATGGACAACACTGAAGAAGAAGTGAACAGCAGCCATCTTAGTTTACACTGAGATCCAGAAGCAAATGATTTGATACCTTTTAATGGACCAACATAGATGTAACAACAAGAACAAAGTGCTCTAGCTTTCGGACCAACCAGTCCTTCTTCAGGAGAAGGACTGGTTAGGTCAACAAACTACTTATCTATCTATGTTATCCGATAATATATCAAATCATTTACTTCTGGATCTATTCTTGTAAGGACCAATACGGCAACTACTAAATCTAGATTTTTACACTGAGAGACAGCATATTGAAAACTGTAAGTGCATTATATTGTATAAAGCATTTTTCTTGTATAATAAAAAGTGTTACTAACATGTGAATACTATTAATCAAAATGTTTTTTAGTGTTGTATTTGATTATGTTGTTTGCTATAACCTAAGATGCTGTATTCTTTAGGTAAAACTGTTTAAAGTCAGATAGTAGTTTAATGCTTACTTGTACAGATACAGCTGCAAATAGAGGGAGATAGGAAGCTGCACGTGGACCCATAACAGAAAAGGGAACCAATCAGACATGTTTCTGCAGTTGTAATTGTTTAAAACTGCCCATGAAAAGGATGCATTTTTACCACCTCTTAATGTTTGCACATTTTAGCTGTAGCAGAAGTGCAGTAATAGTCAGTGCATAGCCTACATTGGTTAATGAAGGCAGAGTACTAGCCAATTATTTTTTTTATTTGTGTGTTATGAATCAGCCCACTGAAGCTGTCTTGAAGTTAGGAGGGAAAATATCAGTTTTACTTTCACTACTGCTTAGCCACTGCAGGGTGAACACTGACTTTTTTAGTAGCTCTCTCTCCACTTCTAAGTTTAAAACCTGAGAATGGCAGAAAATAGCAAAAGGACTTTATGGATAGTTGGAAGCAGTATCATGAGACAAGCGTCTGAGTATGCTCAAAATAGTGATTTGGGGAGAAACCTGCAGCTCCCAAATTGCTCTGTAAATGGTTTGGTAGGGGTGGAATGAGGCGGGAGCACCTCATGCCAACCATGAACAGACTTTTGAGTACTCAGCCTCATCCAGACATATTGATTATACATCTCGGAGGAAATGATTTGGGCACCAAATGCTGGGTAGATTTAGTAACAGAAGCAAAACTGGACCTTGCTTCTATTATGAGTATGTTGCCTGCCTGTAAAATCATTTTTTCGGATGTTACAGAGCATAGGGTCTGGCAAGCAGAACACCATATGTACCTGATTGACACAGCCCAAAGAAAAGTCAACATACAAATATCTGCATTTCTACACATGTCTGGAATGTACACCATTCTTCACCCAGAAATTAAGTATTGTTATAATTGGCTATACCTACCTGATGGTGTGCATTTCTCACATGCTTGCAATTGCCATTTCCTGAGAGACCTTTGAGATGCGATCCTCGAAGTCCTCTAAGAAGGTCAGACCATTTGATCAAATATCAAAGTGCTAACAAAGGTTCTTTTCAGAACCCAAAAAATTTGGTCAAAAAATAGAACAGCTACATGCATCACTCACACACATGTAACACATGGGTTGGGAATATTCAGACCGTGCCATGCTGTGTAACATCACTGGGGAAAGTGCAATTGCAATGCAGCAGGTTGTTGTTAGTACAATATTTAACACTGCTGTAGTGTGGTTAGCATTGTGAAATATTTCAGTCTGTAAGGTGCATTGTACATATTACTCTGACACTGTATAAGAGTAAGTGGGCAGAGAGGAGTGGGGGGTTACAACACTGAAGTGCAGTGGTGGTAGGTTAAAGTATTACACTATTTAGTACTATACACGCAAATGGAGCCATAATGCATGCAAGGCGTCAACACAGCTATTTTCATATTATCATGGTGTCATTAGTATGCAGGTGTCCTCTTTATGAGTAAGTTGTTGCTGGTATTGTCTGAGTCAGGACCTGTTGTCTAGTGATGCCATTCCCCCCAGTAGCTTGGTGGTGATGTATTTCAAAAGTAGACTTTGTTTTATCGAAACAAAAATAGTGGAAGTACAGTGGAGTGCAGCCTTTCATGTTATAATGGGTTAAGTTTTTAAATGTAATCCCTTGTGGCCTTGTTAGCTCTACTTTGCTGTTGAATTGAGGTGGAGTGGTAGCTGCAGTACAGCACAATGGTTAGTTTTAAACAGAACATACACGATTGGGTGAGGGGGTGGGGTGCAGTATATTACCATGAATATATTTTCATAGCAAAATCATACTTGCTGAGGCATGAGTGATGACAACACATGGTACAGTGGACTTTGGCTGTCAATGAAAAGCTGTTGACTGCATATCATGGTGTGCAATACTGCAGCTATACTGTGGTTCTCATTAGTAAACTTTTGGGGGGGAACTTCAACAGTGTGCAGCACAAGTACTGGCTATGGTTGAAGATACTCATGTCATTACAGGATCAATACCAGGATGTCTTAAGTGTGCATAGTAGTGATGCTGTTCCACAAAACAAAGAATGTGAAAAGTAATTTCTGTGTAAAGGGCTTTGGTAGGGCTGTGAAATGTGTTCTTGTCATGTTCTAATCATAAAACTTCATACAATACATACAAATTATAGAGTCTGAGACATGACAGTAATGGAATGTTTTTATATGTTTCTATTGCAGAACCAAAAGAGAAAAAAATGAGGCAGTGGACCTTGTGAGAAGTGTGTCTGCTGCTTGAGGCAGTCCAAGCCAGGGGGAGTGCTTGCATTTTAATGCAGAGCACAAACCATAAGCTGGATTCAATGTGGAGGTGCATAAACAGTTTCCTTCATGTCATTCTGAAGGTGAAGAATAAAACTGTGTTACAACTGAAGAGAAAGTGGAAGCTGTTGCACCAGCTCTTCTATATCTTGAAGCAGCGGGAGGAGATACCAGACAGTGATAGGTGCTGGTACTACCTTGCCTATGAGTTGTGGGAGGCTGCAGGAAAGCCAGTTGGGGGGGAGCACCTCACTCATCGTAAGTTACTCAACAGAACTTTGTACAATGCATGTGTCTTGATATTGACTTAGATGAAAATTATGAAATATGCTATGACAGATAGTGGTATATTGCTGATTTGCAATGCCTGGTGTGGTTCGGCTGTGAGGTTCGGCTGAGTGACTTAACAACACCACAAGTGGTAAACACACCAATATATTCAGTCCTTGTCATGGCATTTTGCTACGATACAATGCTGAAGTTGTCTTGTTGTGTTTATACTGATATTAAACTTTAATAGTGGGTATACTGGAGGATTTAGCACTGTTATGTAATGTGTTTTTAACAATTAGGTTTCTTAATTTTCATCACCCATTGTATTACATGTATTTCATGATGCTTTTAAATAGTCAACAAATGATAGTGTTGCAGTTAGTATGGAGTATCCATTTAATCTAAGCAGAATTGTACTTTATGTGAAGTTCTATATAAGTATTAAGTTTTGTGTACTGAGTGAGTTTATGATCTTTTATTTTTCGAAATATTTATAATGTATGGCTAGTGTGCATTAACCACCATAATCAGCAGTCATGCAACTTAGTGATGCACAGTTTGGGGTTTTACAAGTTGTTAAAACGCAGTTTGAAACTTTCAAATACTGGCATAACAAAACAGAATGTGCCTGAGTTGCATTAGTCTGACACATAGAATGCAATTAGTGTGTTTTTGACCATGCAGTATGAAAGATGATGTCTGGGTATCTGTTGTAAAATATGGTACAATCACCTCTTGTGATTACTATGGTACAGTAAACCTCTCAAGTTGTAGTCCCAAGGTTGTCCATGTTACCCAAGCAACCACTGTAGGTGATTAAAATGTTGCTGTCACCTGCTGTTCAAGCATTATCCTTGATATTTGCAGTACTTGTTATTTAATATGTGCCTGCGATGCTTGTGGTGTACCTGATGACAGGCAATGTTAGGTGCCTGAAATATGTATAATGCTTACAAAAAGTGCTGTTATAATCTGATGAAATTTATATGCAAGACTTAGTGGATCTATTTATTATCTTTTTCCACAGACCAACGCAGGGCTCCCCGACCTGCAAGCGAGGTAGTACCAGCAGAGTCTGAAGCTGTGGAGGCTGGTCACTCTGACACTGACAGTGTCATTGTTGTCGAGTCAGATGATAAGATACTGATAGAAATAATTGTAATATGTAATTGGGGCAGTATGACGCTGTCATGTAAGGAGTAACCTGCACTACTTAACTCACTTCTTTTTAGGAAATACTATTTATTAAGTTAGTATTACTTGAAGCATCTATGTAATATTTGTATTAATACAACGTACAGCAATAAAATCTGTAGAATTCTGAATTTTGATTGTCTACCTGGAACGTTTTTAGTGTTGTAGATAATACTGTGTACTTGTTGTGAAAGATGCCAGTCACCAGTCAGCCACATGAGGAACTCTGACGCAAATGCATATGTTAATTGCAAAAAGAGCACTGGAAAGCTAATGGATGGATGTCACAGAAATGAGAAGCAAGTTTGAAACCAAATGGATGTATAAAATAAATTTATTTGTGAAAAAAATGATTAAACACTTTGGCTCAGATATTTGAAAGGCTTGTGCATGGTGCAACAGTGTTGTGACATGCGCAACCCACTGATGAACCCTGGCATTATATTCAAACAGGGATTGTATGTGGCACAAATACCAATACACCAGAGTGCATCAGCAATGTATTCAGGCACAGGTAGGGGGACCGTGCCCATGCATACTCTGCACAGCCCGATATTCAGCCTGAGATGTGCTCAGACATGCATGCCCAACCCCTACTTGTGCTGCACAAAGTTGATCCCCTCAAAAAAAAGGATAAACAGCTGATCATGCACTGGTGAGCTGCCGTATTGCAGGGTGCAATACAGCAGATGCCATCTGTGGGTGGCTCCCCGAGCTCTGGCTGAACCTCTGTGGTGGCGCCCACACCCCATGACCAATCATGGGCTAAATAAATAAATTAATTTGTCCTACATCCCTGATGGTACAGTGGACTGCTGCCATCCCGATTGTTGGCTACATACATTTAAATAGTTCTCCTATATATCCTTGGTGTTGTAGTGGACTGCTGCCTGCTTGATCCTGGGCTAAGTAAATATATTTAGTTGTCCTACATCCCTGGTGGTC
The DNA here is from genome assembly GCA_016271365.2 of Neoceratodus forsteri. Taxonomy (NCBI): domain Eukaryota; kingdom Metazoa; phylum Chordata; order Ceratodontiformes; family Ceratodontidae; genus Neoceratodus; species Neoceratodus forsteri. The sequence goes on along the minus strand of CM028130.1, from coordinate 1,693,596,782 downwards.
CAGTGGACTGCTGCCCCCCTGATCACGGGCTAAGTATATTAAAATAGTTGTTCTATATCCCTGGTGGTCCAGTGGACTGCTGCCCACCTGATCGTAGGCTGAATTAAAATTAAATAAACCACTATCCCTGGTGGTCCAGTGGAGCTGTCTGACTGATTGTGGGCTGAATTAACATAAAATTAACCTATTATCCCTGGTGGTCCAGTTGACCTGTCTGCCTGATCATGGGCTGAAGTACAAAAAACAGAAACCTATTATCCCTGGTGTTCCAGTGGACCCCCCCCTTCTGCTGACTGATCCCCACTGCCCCACTTCACCCCCTGGTCAGCAATGGGTGGCAGCATGCCACCCACCTGCTGCACCACCACCTGCCGACTGACACCATCAGTATGGCTGTATGACCATTGGTCCACAGCGTGAGCCAATGGTCATGAAGCTCATATCATACTACACATTGCAGATATGTGAATCGATCTATTCACATATCTGGAATGTGTAATATAATATATGGGCTGCACGCCGATAGCTCAAGCTGTGGGGCAATGGGTGCACAGCCAATAGTGTCAGTTGCTGGGTGGCGGGTGGGTAGGTGCTGCTGCCCATCGCTGACTGGGGGTGGGAGGGGGCAGTATGGATTACTGGGCGGGTGGGAGGGGTGTCCACTGGACCACCAGGGATAATAAGTTTCTTTACTTTTATTCAGCCCGCGATCGGGCAGACAGGTCCACTGAACCACCAGGGATAGCAGTTCATTTTATGTTAATTCAGCCCACGAATGACCGGAAAGGTCCACTGGACCACTAGAGATATAGGTTTATGTTATTTTACTGCAGCCTTCAATTGGGCTGTGAGGCACATTGCCGCACTGCAGGCGGTGTTGTTCCCCAATGGCTCCTGCCTGGCAGGGCGCCAGGCACAAGTCATGAAGGATTGGCACACCTGCATGCAAATGGGGCCATAATTACATGCAAATGGCCCAATTTGCACTGTACATACATTAGGGCTCCATTTGCATGTCGACTTTCAAATATCACAGTTGTTGCACCTAGAGCAATGGAACTAGCGCTAGCTCATCCCCATGCTCAACTCTGGCCACTGGCACTGGCACAGTGCCACTGCACCATGTGCACTGTGGGTGGCCAGGGTGCAACATTCAATGATGCTGAGCCATGGTGCAGCTCTGTTGAATATCACCCAGTCCACGCCACTGCACAGCCAAATTGAGGTGCACCTGGGCTTGCGCCACAGACTGGCACAGCTTGACTATCTGGGCTTTTGTCTAATTAAAATATACTGCTAAAGGGAGTGGGTACACTGGAGGATGTGCCACATGTGGCATGGATAAGTCTCTAAGCTGTACTTTGTGACTAAATGACAGCAGTCATGAGATCTCCAGTAAACAAACACCCTGTTGGAATATGTTGCTTGAGAATTGTAAAAAAGGCATGGTATCTCATTATATAAATGGTGATTCAAAAGGAACAGATATTATAGACAGATGTACATTAGCTGTACACATCTCAGTTTGGTTTAACTGACCATGATCCACAACTAGTCATGACATTTGTAGACAAAATCACATATGAAGTATTGTAGTGCTATGAATTTCTTTTCAGTTGTTTAATAAGTGAATGTTGTGTTCATTCCAGTGTAAGAAGATATTTGTAGAGATTTGAATTGTATTTTTGTGTCATGTCATCTTACAAATGAGTAACAGAGATATTCAGTCCAATATATATGTTATCTAGATCTTGTGTAGTATATGAAAAGTGTTTTTACATATTGATATAGTACTCACTTATCTGAGACGTACTGATGTCACCAGATAAAATGTACACAAGAGAATTTTCTGTTATGCACATAGTGATATGAGAAGGTAATGATAGTTATATTTGTTAATGAGGTTGGGAGATATGACCCATGTATATGTCACAGATTATGATTTTGAGCATGTTATGTCCTTGTTACATATTACCAGAATCTGTGAATGACTGAATAGATAGTATTCTATGTCTATGGTAACACTGGCGTACTAGCTGAAAATGGGGTGGGTGTCATTGAACAGCTCAATGGCCATGTGCAGTACTGTACAGAGAGAGTTTCAGAATTACAGTGGGGTGTACAGTGATGATGTGCTCACAAGTTGTAGGAATTTCTCTGTAACATAATTTGTGACATTGCTGTTACTGTTCATGTAAGTCACTTTCTTACTGTACAGATGAGAACAGTTGATGTGTGGATGTCACTGTTGCTTAGTGACACAACATCATAGAAACACAGAAGTGTCATTGCAAAGAGAAATGTGTTTACATGGTTTAATTACACACAGACAGTATGAAACAATGGATTCCACAATAAAAGTATGGTGCTAGATTAATATATTGTGCTATATGTAATCATATTTTTTACTTGTATATTTTATAGAGCCCAGGGAAGCTGTGGCTGTCACACCTGTGGAGGTGAAGCAGGAGCCAGGCACCAGCTCTCTGTGTAAGTACCATCACAACAGATATTCATACAAGATATAGTATCACAGTACCCTGAACTCAGAATGTCTGTTATGTACATTGTCTGCTTGGTAGCCTGTTGTGTACTAACTAACTTCATACCGTAGGAGTGTACAGCATTGTTTCATAGCCTAAACAACGGTTGTGAAGGCTGTATAGTACTACATTGTACAGAAATGTAAATGAATCCATTCATAATCTCTGTTGTGTAGTACGGTACAAGGTTTATGCTCATTGGCTTCTGTTGTGGCCCAATGAGTGTACAGCCCTATTCCACAGAGTCAGTGATTGTGCATCATGCTTACAAGTTGGCAAGTAGCTACTTTCTGCCACTGACAGGAGTGGGGGAGAGTGGGTGTGGTGCGGCTTAGTGGGTGGGAGAGAAGGGATATAGCACTAGTTAACCAAGGATGGATTACTTTGAGATAATATTGCAGAGATTCCTGCAATATGCCTGTGAGTGGTGCACTGGAACACCAGGGACATAGGACCATTATTACTATAGTAATACCAACAGTCAGCATGGGGGGGTGTCAGGATGAAGGTGCTGCTGTAGCTTGGGTGGTCACTCAGAGCTGTCAGCTGTCATGTTGCAAGGTGTGATATGGCAGCTCAGCTGTGAGTGGCAGCTGTTGACCATTCTAATGAGGGGATCTACTCTGTGAAGTACAAGTAGTAGTTGTGACCGTATGTGTTACTACATCCTGGGCTGAATGTTGGGATGTATGCAACATGGAATGGGAATGAACCTGCTAATTGTGTTGCATACATTACTATTATGTTTTCATTCATCGGCATTTGTACCAGGCATATAACACTTTTGAATATCACACTGCCATGCATCAGTGCATTGTGCATGTTGTCACTGTTGAGCCTCTTGCACAACACTTCTGAATATGTCACCCACTCTTTATTTACGTGGTGTGTAAAGAATGTATTACATAAAGCAGTCACTAAAGTAACTCAGCTCTTGCTTACTAAATGTGTAAGATGATTTCAAGTACTATACAAACGGTGTGACACATAGAGCTCTCTGATTCTCTGTAAACATTCTAACAGGTTATGTAAATCTTTCACTAACATAAATGTAGAAATTGAACATATGGTGAACAAGGTTTAAGAGTGTTATTAAGTTGTTTTATTATACTATAAATAAGGTATTCCCAGAGATTGTGTCAGTGGTCAGTTAATCACCATCTAGGATATTGTGGTATTTGGTTACACTTTCTGCCACACTACAGCCACACAGGTGATCAAGAGAACATTTCAATAACTCTTGGTCATGCCTTGCTGTTTAATTAATGTTACTGCAGTAAAAGATGATTTGTATGAATGGAAATATGTATGCAGAGTAAATAACTATTTGACATGTGTGTCTCTTTTGTAGCAGTTATTAAACAGATGATTACATAAACATTAGATTATGAAATCATACTGTTGGTGTACAGGCAGTCTATTATTGTCATGCAGGTGTGAAGAAACAAATATAGGCACAGATGCTAAAGTTTAGTTGTTCATACACAATTGAAGAGCTAGTACCAGTGTATATGAGACTGTGTTGTTTATTATGGTAAAACATTTAGGTACTGAGTGTTGCCATATAGTAAGTAAAATACAAGAATAGTGTAGAAAGTATACTCTTCTTATAAATCTTTTTATGTTGTCAACAAAGGACATAATATGGTAGAAAAAAATATAATAACTGAACTTGCAATACAGGACTTCTAATTTGTATCACAGTTCTAAATAGTGTTAATAGTGGCAACAAAATGTATAACAATTATTGAACTAGATATCAATATTGTAAGGTGAAAGACAGATAGGTAATCACTCTTTTGAAGCTAATATATTGATTTATCTTTTTTGACTCTTTGCAGTATGCCATCGCGTGAAACGCTGTACTGGCCACTGCCGCTGTTATTGTAGACTGGAGTGCAAGGTTGACAGTCTCATTAAAGATAATTTTGCTCTCCGTGATGGACAGCAGAGATTTCTGTCCTTCATGGAAGCACAACAGCGGACTGTCAATCTTGTGCTCGAGCCTGTGGTGACAGCAGCTGGGGACACCGTGGCCTATACCAGCATTTCACCTCCACCTCCACCTCCAACTGTGGCATCCAGCTTCCCTGTGTCGAAGTGACCAGTCTCCATACCTGTCCGGTATCTCCTCTGGAAGGTGCAACAGCTTCCACTTCCGTTGCACCTCCACATTGAGTCCAGCTTACGTGTTGGACTGCCTCAAGCAGCACACACCGCTCGCAAATAGTGGCTGCAAATAGTTGCAATTGTGGTAGCAGTAATTGTTGTATATATTTTTGTTAATTATATTTTTGTAAATTTTATAAATAAAAATATATGTATTTTATGTATTATTTATTTTTTTCTAAATCAGAGCAAATCAATATAGTTTAATACTTTTTGTAACTTTTACAGTTTATCAGATTGAATGTTTTAACAATTTTTTTTGTCAAGACTGACTTTTTTCATTTAAGATTTAAAAAAATATTTTTTTACTTTTATAAAAATATAAAATAAATATTTTTTGAATACAACATTTTGTGTGTGGTATTATTCAGTTGTGGGGATGTTTGTCATCAATATTTAGAACAAAGGGTTAGAGAAATGTAGTTTTCTCATTTCTTCAAACATTCTACCAGATTCATGTAAAATTTTTATTAACATACATATGGAGGTTGATCATATGTTGAACAAGGTTTAACACTATTTAAAATGACTTTTATAATTGTGGCAATAAGGGACTTCCAGGGATTATGTTAATGGTTAGTTAATCAGCCTCTAAGTGCATCTGTTAGTCGGTACACATTGTGTCACGCTACACCAGTAGCAGGTCATTAACAGACCATTAACACAACTGTTGGTCATGACATATTGGTTAAATATTCTATAACAAATCATTCGGCTTACTGTGTTCTTCATTTTGGTGCATTTGCCTATGTATGTGTGGTCGTGCCACAACAAACAATTCCTATACTATTGGTACTTAACATTCTCAAAAAGACAGGATAATCATGGCAAAAAACTCCATTTAATGCATCAGTTGAAAACCCTAACTCCGAATTCACCACCCCAGTACCACACACACACACACACACACATATATGCAAGTAGGGGGGAGGACCAAGGCAACACGACCAATGATAGACAACCAGCAGTAGGTGACAGAAATAAAAAAAAATTGTCTAAATGTACTACAAGACATCCCCACCCACCTGACCAGGTACTGCATGCTCAGTGGAGATCAACAGCAAAACTGAGGCCATGTACACCAAAAGTGCACATCCCTAATTGCAGGTGCACACAACATACCACATTTAGTAGTTGCATGGCCTTATCTAGCAATGCCCCACACCCCACCACACCTGGTACTGCACCGTGACTGGACATCAATTATGCAAGTCTCTGAATGCAGCTGTACAAAGGTTTGTACACTTAAGAGTAAACAGAAATAAAGACAACAACATAAATTTACTACAAGACACATTCATCATCAAGATACAAGAACTGTTGCATTCACTATGTAATAGTAATAAAATCACATAGTACTAAATTTACTGCAGCTGTCCACTCAAGATACAGAGGCTGATCTCGAGGTATGGGATAACTATTCCCTGTACAAGGATGTGCAACTCCCTAATGTCAGCATCAAGTATATAGTTTCAGTGATGTAGGTGTACTGCTGTTGTACATATATGTACCTTCAGTGTGTCTGTATACTACAAATGCAGTAACTGTTCTGTCTAACAAAGAGAGTGTAATTACCTGGCTGAGGCTAAGCAACTTCTAAATATCCTAACATTACTGTAGCTACAGTGATGTAGGTGTATCATGGATGTCTGTAGGCTCAATTTTCCTGCAGCTCTTTACTGAGGATGTACTACCTGGTAAAGACAAATGCATTGCCTCTATGATGCCTCACTTATTGAAATAGTGGTAAGTTTAGTATTGTTGCAATGAGTGATCTATACCATTTATTCCCACAGCCTTACTTTTTTTGTAATTGGCCTACACTCAGGTTGTAGTACCTAGTCTTTGGGTTTGGTAGACCATTCTGTCACTGATGCCATCAATGTGATAACTATGTAAATTGTAGTACAATAGGAATCAAGTAGGTATACTGTAGTTATAAACAGAATTTCTTTTAGTATAGCTTTTAGTCACAATGGGATAAGTGTTGTAGTACGGGAGGGGGCATTCTCTATCACAGACTCTGTGAGTCATAATTGTACTAACCTTTGCATGGCTGCAATCATTGAGTTACAGTGTTGATCTTCATGAGTTAATTTTAACTGGGGTTGTCCAGTGACTACGCATTACGTGGTCTGAGTGGGTGGGGCACTGCTTTGCAAAGCTCCTCCACTGCCTAGCAGTGGGTGATTATGTATACATGAAATCAAGCACAATATTATACCTGTACAACTACTTAGTTTTTTGCTGTGCTGTATAGTTGAGGTGGACTACCAGGTGTGATGGGGTGTGGGGCATCACTAGGTAAGGCCATGCAACTACTAAGTGTGGTACGTTGTGTGCACCTGCAATCAGATATGTGTACATTTGGTGTACATGGCCTCAGTTTTGCTGTTGAGCTCCACTGAGCATGCAGTACCTGGTCAGGTGGGTGGGGATGTCTTGTAGTACATTTGTTTGTTTGTTTGTTTGTTTAAAAGTTTATTTTTATACAGGTTGGTTTGTTGGAGAATTAATTCCTCATTTACAACAAATTCCTGTAGAACACAGTTACAATAACAAAAACAAAGTAATAAATAAGTACATACAATACAAAATCACATACAATCTAAAAACAATTACAGCAAACATTTAAGTATTCATGCAATTTAAGTTTAAATATGTGCAAGTCAGTTTAGACAATTGTTTTTTTTTATTTCTGTCACCTGCTGCTGGTTGTCTGTCATTGGTCATGTTGCCTTGGTCCTCCCCCCACTTGCATGTGTGTGTGGTGCTGGGGGGTGAATTCGGAGTTAGGGTTTTCAACCCTAACACTGAATTTCCTCACTTTTGTCACTGTGGAACAACCCTAACTGATGCATTAAATGGAGTTTTTTTGCCATGAATATATATATATATATATACACACACACACACACACACACACATATGTGCATGTGTGTGTATATATATATATATATACACACACACACATGCATATATGCGTAGGTGTATATGGGTGTATATATAGTATGTAGATGTGCACAATTACTGTCTTTTGTTTAACAGAGTAATAGCTGTGCACATCTATGCCACAATGCAAACTATTGTTGTGTTCCTGCTCTTTTATAGGCTTGTCTTTATTGAGGGGTCAGATGAGGAATTTTCCACTTCAATTAATATTTATTAAATTCTGCAGGATGTGATTTTGAAACCCCAGCTATATTTTACATATATGCTGTGTGCTGTCACAAGGTTACATGAACAGTACATTTTACATATGATGAACATTTGCTAATTTACAAGATATACCTCATGCAGTGTGTGATATCGTGGCAGTACAGTGTTTTCAATAAGTAATCAATCACTACAACAATATCTGTACACTATGCTATTTGTGTACTTGGTATATATACAAAAAAATAATTGATGATCTTATCTGCATTGTACTTTAAAAGTACAGAAAGCAACTGCAATCTTTTTTATCAATGTGTTGATAGAGTGTACCACACTCATCAATATGTATTAAGTGATAGTGCAATTTATACTTAACTGTGGCTTCAAAGGCCTGTCCTTTTTAAAGAGATGGTCTAGTTCTCAAATTTTGAGTATAATAAAAAACATTTCATGTTGTTAAGTAGTATTACCATAGTAAATAGGCATAGGAAATTAATTTCTAAAAAAGATATAATATACATAAATCTAGATTACTATTGTTTTCAGGAAAAGTGAGAAAAATATTTTGTACTACAGAAATGTAATATTACAAAAAAGTATTAGCATTACTGAGAATATTTATTTAACTAAAAAAATAGTGATAAACTATGAATCAAAATAATAATATTGAATCAAAAAAATAGCTATACTGTTAATGTAATATTGTAATTAAGTCAATAGCACCACAATCTTTTTGAGATCTATAAATATATAGCCTTATTATTTCTGTTACTTTTGAAAACATACAGCACTTCAATATAGTTAATGAAGTAGTCAAAAAACATATCTGTTAAAATGTTTTTAATATTAAATGATAGATAAGTCACTACTTTTATCCATTGTGTTATATCTTCATTAACATTACAACAAACATACTGATTTAATTATACTGCTAATATCGTTCTTTGTCTTTCATTAAATAAATAACATTTTTATTTTGTGATGGAACCTATGTGATGTGTGTCAATAAAAAACAAAATCAAAGACCACTATCACACAAGGGGCCAGATATTCAAACCTTTGCACTGAGCACAAACTGTTTGTGCAGGTTTAGTGCAGGATTAGTGTGGGTTTGCTATATTCAAATGGCCAAATAGTGCACGCAAACTGCATGAGTGCCAGGCAAAATCATAATGTATGCAAGGGGCAAACTGAGGGGGCATGTACATGAATACAGGAGGAATGATATATTCAGCAACTAGCACCATGCAAAGTGGTTTTGCGTGACTTAGCACGACACTTAGCATGGTGCAAATTACTGCCAAGGAGAAGGTAGTCTTAACCCTGGGCAATCAGCTTTGTGCGACATTTTGGCTTTACACAGTGTGCATGGCTTTTGCATGGCGTTGAGCAACCCTAACAAATAAATATGACACATAGACAAAGCCAGACATAGAGGAAACATGCTGCTCACTGATGGCATCACAATGATGCCATCATCTGCCACCAGTCCCATCCATGCCAGGCAGTAAGTGGTGACCCAGCCACCAGTGGACACCATGGCAGTGTGGCCATACAGCACACACCTGCAGACCACTCTTCTGTGGATACCAACAGATGCCAGCACACACATGCAGCACTGTGGGCATGGAGAATGTTGAGAGGAGGGTGTACGGGTGGCCAGGCAGCACCACAGACCAGGTGTGGCCACAAGGCTGGGACACATCACACAGTGCACATGAGCCAGTATTGGGAATACCAGTGTGCCTCTTTGATCATACATGCCCCCCAGCTACATACCGCACAGCTGTACAAAATGCCACAGCACATATAACCAGCCATGTGTATGTTACTGTGAGCATCCCATGCCAGAGGTGCAGCATCTGTGGATCACACAACAGTGTAACAGTAATGTACACTGTCAGTAAACACCTGTAAGTTGGGCCTGTCACTGGGTACAGTGCAGTGGTCTTCACTCCCCTACACACCATAGGCATTGCTATGTCCCTCAGACAACTGGCCCCCTTGCTACTGTAGTGTCTACTGTGCACTGTAGCATGGCCTACAGTGTGACAGTTGCATGCAGCACCACCACCAACTGTGCCTATGCTGTGTTGTCCCCTGGGGTACAATATGCTATGCTGTACTGTATACATGTAACCTGCAGCTATCATCATGCACTGCCAGACTGACCCAGAGGTGGAGATGTGGGCAAACCCATCCAGACCCTGTACTTCCAGACTGACCTACAGGTGGAGCTGTGGGATCCTGCAGTAACGCCTGGCAAACTGCATGCAAATCAGGGCATAATGAGATGCTAATCTGGATGATTGCCCAGAGACTACCTAAGTAGACTCATTTGCATGTCATTTTTGAATATGGAAAAGTTTAGCACCAGGCAAACATGCTTGCACTGGGCAAATGGCTTAGCTCTGCGTTAAACTCATGCAAATGTGTTAGCACCACACTAACAGTTTGGGGAATATTTTACAGTTTTGCACACTGTGCTTTCACATGCACTGCTGCCTGAAGCTGTACTGGGTCCACACATTTGCTGGCACACACATTGGCCACATAGTTCACCTCTACCTACCTTCACATCGCTGTGCACTGTGTTGCTGTTGTGGTTTGCACTTCCTAGTTGGTATATTCAGAGCTGTCTTATTCCAGGGCTGTTTGCCCTACACTCCCAGCCCAGTTTTCCCTGCTTCATATGCATGCTATATTCAGAAGCTGTTTGCCCCATACTATTCTTTTTGAATATAGCAGGCTTTTGTGTCTGTGCTAAATTGCCCACCGGGCAGTGCTAATTTAGCCCTGGGGCAAAGTTTTGAATATCTGGCCCCAATTTTTTTAAATAGTGTACAACAGAATTATTTTTTCACCCATCGCAGGAACAACTTATCCTCTATGTCTTGTGTATTATTTCTTCATGAAGTTCTGTGCAACTTCTATTGTGTTGACAATGTATGCATCAAAGCAATACTGTATTTAGAGATGTATGCATTTATAACTGGAGTTGTGACAGAGTTCGAAGATCATGGGAATGTGATAGTATCACATCAGCAAACCGAGGTAAACAAGTGTCTGTTGAGAACAGTGGTAGACATACTATGTTTCTAAAGAGAGTCATTGCAGTGGGTTGGGGGGCTGAACCAAAGCAGCAGTCAGCTGTGATTTGTGATAATAATGTAAATAACAGTAGTTTAACAATTGACCACATGTTATATACATACGAACATATGAAGAAGCCAGCAGAAGAAGGCCATTTGGTCCATCAAGTCTGCTTGTATTACAGGGTGCACAGCTTGAGCTAATGTCCCTGCCCTCCCTAACCACTCTTCCCATTCACCCTGCCCATGATTCTTACTTCCCCCATGCCTATCCCAGCCTCTCTTAAAGCTGCCCACTGTCATCAATGAGATGACCTCTTCTGTCACTGCATTCCAAGTGTCCACCACCCTCTCAGTGAAGAAGTGCTTCCTGACCTCCCTCCTAAACCTCCCATCCTCTAGCTTAAAACTGTGTCCCCTAGTGTTATGGTTGCCACTCAGCTTAAAGAGACTTTTCTTATCAACCTTAGTCATCCCTTTCATGTACTTGAAGGTCCCGTTCATGTTCCCTCTCTCTCTCTCCTGTCTTCCAAGGAGTACATGTTCAGTGCCCTCAACCTCTCCTCGTATGCCCTACCCTGCTGACCCACTATCATCTTTGTAGCCCTCCTCTGGACCTTCTTCAGCAGGTTAATGTCCTTTTTGAGGTGTGGGCACCAGTACTGAACTCCATACATACATTTTATGATAGAACATTTTTGCTTGCTGCCACAAAAAAAGAAAACAAAGATTTAAAGATTTTGCATGTCTTTCTCGAAAAGTAAGAAGATTCATTGCAAAAAACTCTGCAAATGTAACAGTTAGGGTTAATCCACAATGACAAAAGCAAGAAAATTTGGCGTAAGTGTTTTCAACCCTAACTCCACCTCCCCACAACACACACCCAAACACCCACACAGACAGAAAGAACATGCAACTCTATAAACATACCACAAGAGGCATCCATCATCATGTTTCAGCAACTGTATCACTTCTGCTGCCATTCTAGTGTCTTGGAAGGTACACCCACATGCTGTGCAGCCATGTAAGATGGCCACTGCATAAATTATATACCTCAATGCAGATAGTATAACAATATCCATAAGTCATGGTGGGATTGCATAGCCAGTTGGACCCTGTTCTTTCACCCCTCCTTGGATGCCTCTTGTGGTATGTTTACAGAGTTGTATGTTCTTTCTGTTACTTTATGGTGTGTTTCTGATTGGTTGTGTTGCCTTGTACCATCCCACATTTGTATGTGTCTTGTGTGGGGGGGATGGAGTTAGGGTTGAAACCCCTACTGCTGAATTTCCTCACTTTTGTCACTGTGGAATGACCCTAACTGTTTCATTAAAGGAGTTTTTTGCAATAGTATATATATATATATATATATATATAGATAGATAGATAGATAGATACATATCTATATATATATTATATATAGATATATATATATAGATACATATATATATATATATAGATAGATATAGATATATATGTCTAAAGCTCTAAAGGGAAAAACATCCAAAATCCCATGTCTGGGTGCTTTCTGCAAACACTGGGAAAGTGCTTGGGAGAAAGCTATAGGTGCCAAAACTTAACCCGGAGAGGTAAACCTGGTTACTCCAGATGGGGGGTCTCCCACCTCTTGTTCCCAAATCTATACTAGGCCATTCATTTGGTTACAACACCTTTCTTCGAACTACTGGTTGTAGATGCTATCTTGAAATGTTTGTCACATTTAACATTCTACACTGTATTTAGGTGCTCTCCTCACTTAAAAAGTTCTGTAAGTGGCTATGTCCATACCCTAGACCCCCACTGTTTCAGATGCTTCCAAGCCATACACAAATTAAAAGTACTGTACTTGGCAGGTCTTCTCTTTTCCTCACAGTAGGCATATACTTTTACACTATCTCACTGTCTTGGTGAACATAGTCTCTATATCTGAGCAGACTCTCCATGGTATACAGGTGCTCCAGGGATTCTTTTCCAAAAACATAGATTCTCTGGTACTCTCAGAATAACTTCACTCTCAGGCAGCTGTTCCCTTTCCAGGCCGGGCCAGGGGATTGCCCCTGAAATGTTGGAATTCCCCCCATCCCTCCGGGGATGGGGCACTGGAACAACACATGGAATGATCTCTACCACTTCCTTCTGGTCTCTTCGGTGTTCCTCTCTAGGGTGAGAATACACAACCCACTTACTGGTGTAGCTCTAAATCAGAGCTAGGCTCTGAGGGGCTGCCAACTGCAGCATACCTCTCCCTCTTGAATCTCTACAGCAGACTCTCTCCAAGAACTGGCTCAAATTCCCCAGTGTTCTACAGCTAACCCCTGCTGCTAGCATTCCAATGTGCTTATGCTGCTGTGAGAATTCTATGGTGATGTCATCACTCCAGCTCAGCTGAGACTGAAGACAGAGTGAGACAGTGTGAAACCCATTTACCTGGTATCTCACAAGCTACCTTTCCCTGCCTGCCACTGGTCCTAAAAGGGATTCTAGTAACCCCTGGGAACAAGTGAGTTACACCCACCCTCGGCCAGGAAAATAACTGTCCTCAGTCATTATCTACCCAGCCCCAGGCCATCCTACCCTATGTGTTGACTACGGGGGAGGTAGTGCTATCTTCTCCCCCACCATGTGCCAGGCACAGGCAGACAACACTAAGGGCCCAGAGGCCATTGACTGATAAATCAGCCCCTACATCATGATCTTGCTATGGTAACCAGTGGCCCTGGGAGAACTGTCTGGAGCATAGTCCTAATAGACCAGTACTGCAGACCCTACTGCCGGTCAGAACCACAGCCTGTCTGTGCCCCCTAGCCCCCTAGGGAAAACCTATCTGACCATAACAAAAACTACCCAAAAACAGGGGAACATCCCCCATCCCTGGACACCAGCAACCAAAACCAAGTAGCTAACACTATGCCTAAGCATTAATCCCACACTCTGCCCCACAACCATACCTGTGGAAGGAAAAGTTAACACAGGTTAACAACAGCACAGTATTTTAAACACTACTGCTTTAAAGCACAACAAGGAACTCTGATGAGTCCCTCCTCTCCCCTTCTTGTCTTCTCTTCTGTCACCATTAGGAACTACCTCCAAGAGAAAAGACAAAACACACACCCCTAATCTGCAAACACAGTACACTGTCTAACTCTTGCCATCAAAAACACTGGAGAATCCAAAAAATATTTTTAGAAAAGTATAAAAACAGTAGAAACAGTAGAAAACAGCAGAAAAACTTTAACATTATATATAATACACATTTTGGGGATGGAATGCCCTAAAATATCTCCTCTAGTGACAACAGTGCCCGAAGGCAATTCCAAGAAAGAGTCTCTCCTGGGCCGGAGCCCGGTGAAGCAGAGTTCTTGTAGGACTGTAGTCCTGAAAGGGAGAGTCTTTGTGGATAGTTCAAACAGTCTGTAGTCTGCTAGGTGTAGGGTGTGTATTGCAATGTCAATAAGATAGAAATGTCTGAACTTACCAGTCCCTTGAAGAGCAAAAATGATATGGCACCTGGATCTCCAGTCGAAGACTCTTCCTGGCAGCATTTTTCGGATACAGCTGGGAAGAAATCTTCCAGAAAATGACAGGATGGCACATCTGGAAACTGTTGTTCTGATATCATCTAGGAGATGGAACCTTAGAACAGGAAAGGAAACAGCTGGCCTGAAGTCATCCGAAATCCCAGGTGATGAATCAGGACACAGCTGGGCTGGTGTCCTCTCTGGATATGATGTCATCTGGAAGGCCAGGTGATGGAATCTGGAAAGCCAGTCAATGGAATTTGGAAGGCACACTGCAAGGCTGCCGAATCTGGGGCACCTGGATCCTGGAATACCAGTCTGGTGGAACAACATAGGTACTGCAATGGCTGGATGGTAGCACTGGCTACCACTGCTCTGCTCTCCACTTGGTAGGCATGGGCACATTCACAGGAAGTTGAATGCATTGAGGAAAGTACCACAATGGGTCAGGTGCAAGAATTATTACCCTGTCTGGGTGCTCATAATTCACATTGTAGAAGGTTTCATGGCTCTCTCCATCCACAATCCTTACAATGTCTATGAACTGTGTCCTCCCCACTTTCCAATATTTGAATTGCTCTGAAATTACTCTGTGTCTGACAAATCGACTTGCATCGGGATACACATATTTTGTTGCCTCTTCCACTATCCAGGATTTCCTGTTTCTCTCAATCTCCTCCCAGACTCTCCGAGGAAAGGTGGAAAAGGATATCCCATAGATCTCATTCGCCTTCCTACGAACCAGTCTTTCCTCTTTACTACACTTGATCAACTTATGACCTCTGGCATGGCTTGGGGGTGGCCAGTCCTGGTTCTGCCAGTGACGGATGCTCAAAGCTTTGTAAAATGGATCTCTGACTCCTCCTTGTGGGGACAGGGCTGTGGAGTCACCAATCTCTCCTTCTTTTTGCTCCTCCGAGGAAAGAGCCTGAGACTGTGGACCAGCAACTTCATCATAAGGCCACACAGGTTCCTCCTCCTCTTCTTCTTCCTTGCTGAAGATCTGATCTCAGGAGTGAGCAGTCATCCTCACTCCTGAGACAGTCCACTCTTCATTGGGTGTGGAGGTCAACACCTCCCATTCAAGACTCTCTCTCTCATCTCATCTTCTCCTATGAGACTAGGGCTCAGCCCCTCTCTCCTCAGATCTGCTGATGCTCCCTCTGCACTGTCTCTCTGTGCCTGTACTTGGATACATCAGCACTACTTTGCTCTGCCTATAGATCTACACCCTCTTCCTTTGTGCCACACTCTGCTGGGCTTCCCCAACAGGTTCTACCTGGTGCTGTGTGCTGCCAACTGCAGATTCTTGAAGTTTTGTCCTAGTGGGAGCCAAATGAATCTTGGGTACTTTAGTTAGGCAATGTTTCTCTAGACACCCAGAACAGTGAGGAACCATGAAGAATTCCCTTCCGGCCTTTAAGCACATTATGCACACTCTAACTGGATATCCAGAAATTGCCACATGAGGAGGCAAACATCCCCCATAGTAACATCTCTCAATGTCCTTCAACTTCTTAACTTCTTCTACTATCATAGCCCGAGCATGATCCAGGTAGCGGGCTGTTCCCGAAGCCATGACTGCAGAGAACAAACAAAAGCTCACTGTTATCTCAAATCTCACTTTGTTGGAAAGTTCTCACAAAATGGCTTCCCTGCTTCTGTGTTTACTTTACTAACCCACCCTGTAATGGCGACAGCAGCACACCTGGTGCATCAACTTTCTGTTTCTGACTCAAGCCACTGCACATCCAATTTACATGCTTTACTGATAAAGTTCACTCAAACTGCATAAACTGCACTGTTTGTTCATCTGCACATCTATATACTAACATATACTAACATAATAAAATGCCAGCAGAATAGGCCCAACGGTCTTTCGCATCTGCTCGTTTGATCAGCCCCCACCCTGGGAGCTGACCTTGCTGCCCCCCTCACCTTCTCTGGCTTCTCCCTTCCCAGTTCCGGATATTCTCGCTGCATTGGATTTTGCTTCCAGAACCCTTCCCCTGTACCTGTCCCACCCCCCTTGAACTCCTCCACCATCTCTGCCTCCACCAGCCCCCTAGGCAGTGCATTCCATGGCTCCACCACCCTCTCAGTGAAGTAGCACCTCTTCCTTTCTCCCCTGAATCTTTCCCCTTCCAGCTTCCACCCATGCCCTCTAGTGCCCCCCTCCTCCTTTCTTCTAAGCACCCTGACTGTTCCTCCCCTATTTACCCCCTTCATGTACCTGAAGATCTCTATGATGTCCCCCCGGTCCCTTCTCTCTTCTAATATGTACATATTTAGCTCTTTGAACCTCTCCTCATAGGTCCTGTCCCCCAAGCCCCAAATCATTTTGGTTGCACTCCTCTGGACCCTCTCCAGGAGTTTAATGTCCCTCTTTAAGTGTGGCCTCCAAAACTGCACACAATACTCAAGGTGCGGCCTCACCAAGCAGTTATACAGAGGGAGTATCACTTCCCTCCTTCTGGAGGTGATCCCCCTAGTGATACATCCCAGCATCCTGTTGGCCTTGGCTGCTGCCCTCCTATAAGTCTCCGAGTTGTTCATCTTGACATCCACCACCACCTCTAGGTCCCTCTCAGCCATCAAGACTTGTAGCATTTCCCCCCCAGGATGTACACTTGGCCTGGGTTTCTGGCCCCCAGGTGCAGTACCTTGCATTTCATTGCATTGAACCTCAGCTTCCACTTTCTAGACCATCTTTCCAGAGCCTCCAGGTCCCCCTGTAGGGCCACCCTTCCCTCCTCCCCATCCACCACCACCCCCAGTTTTGAGTCATCTGCAAAGAGACTCATCTCACTCCTGATACCTTTCCTTATGTCAGAGACGTAGGCGTTGAACAGGAGGGGCCCAGAGACTGATCCTGTGTGATCCACTAATGACCCTCCTTGGGGATGAGACTATCCTGCCAACTATGACCCTCTGGGTCCAGTTCTGGAGCAATTGCCTATCCATCTGATCCTCTGGTTCCCCACCCCATTTCTCCCAGCTTATCCAACAGGCCCGCAGGGAACAGAGTCAAATGCCTTGCTGAAGTCTAGAAGAGGACGTCACTGTTCCACCCAGGTCAAGGCACTCATCACCCAGTCATAGAACTCCACAAGGTTTGTCTGACACAATTTCCCTGGACAAATCCATGCTGCCTATCATCCAGGCACCCTGACTTTTCCAGGTCCCCCCCAGCCTGTCCTTGACAATGCCCTCCATCACCTTGCCCACCACTGATGTCAGGCTGACAGGCCTGTAATTTCCTGCCACCTCCCTTGATCCCCCTTGTGGATAGGCACTATATGCACCACCTTCCAGTCCTGGGGCACCCACCCTGTCCTCAGAGCGAAATGGTGAAAAGCTCCACCAGGGGTTTTGCCAGGAAATCCGCAAGTTCCTTCAGCACTCTAGGATGTAATTTATCCAGCCCCGGTGCTTTCTCCATCTTAAGGGACCTGAGGGCTTCCCTCACTCTCTCTGCTGTGATTTCCACTTCTTCTACCTCTTCTCCCTGCTTAGCCTTCCCCCCTCCTGCCAGTGATGCCTCCCCCTCTCCCCAGACCCACCAATCGGTAGGGTTCCCCCTCCTCAGTATCACTGTCTCCTCCCATGTATGATGCAGCACCCCCATTTTCCTTGGTGAAAACTGAGGTGAAGTACCATTTAGTACCTCAGCCTGCTCCCCCGGGTCTTGTGCCCATCTCTCCCCTGTTTTAATCCTGCTAATCTGCCATGTCACCCTTTGTTTTTCCCCAATGTATCTAAAGAACCCCTTGTTCCCTCTCCTAATTTCCCTGGCCAGGTTCTGCTCTTTTCTTGCCTTAGCCACCCTCACCACCCTAGTGGCCCTTCTAGCCATCAGCTTGTACTCCCCTCGATCCCTTTCACTCCTTGAGCACTTGAATTGCCTATAGGTTACCTTCTTTCCCCACATCACCTCCTGGACCTCCCTGGTCCACCAGCAGGGTTTTCGGGCCTACCGCATTTTCGTCTTACTCTTGCACAGGTAATGGTAGCATCCTTCACCTCTCTCCTGATAATTTCCCACCTACTGTCCTGTACTGTAATGAACAACTCGGCACAATGTAGGAAGGCAGCTGCAAAGGCCAACAAAATGCTGGGTTGTATTGCAAGGGATATATCCTCGAGGAGGGAGGAAGTGATTCTGCCACTGTATAGGTCATTAGTTAGACCACACCTGGAGTACTGCATGCAGTACTGGCATCCATATCTGAAGAGGGACATTAAGTTACTGGAGGGGGTGCAGCGCAAAGTGACAAAGATGATCAAGGGGCTGGGGGACTTATCATATGAGAGGAGGTTGAAGGAGTTGAACATGTACTCACTGGAGGAGAGGAGAGACAGCGGTGACATGATTGAAACCTTTAAATACATGAATGGAATAAACAAGATGGGTACAGAGGGGCTGTTCAAAGTAAGGAAGGGGAGGGTAACCAGTGGCCATGATATGAGACTGGAGCAAGGAAGGTTCAGGAGGGAGATGAAGAGACACTTTTTTACAGAGAGGGTGGTGGCTGGGTGGAATGCGTTACCTGCTGAAGTGGTATGCAGTAGAACAGTGGACTGCTTCAAATGAGGATGGGACAGGAGAAGGGGAGGGTTAATGAAGGGGAAGGGTGGAAGGGAGGGGCAGCTGCAGAATAAGGGGTGCTAGCTGCACATTCAAGCAGATTTGATAGACCTCTAGGCCTTTATCTGCTGGCAAATTTTGTATGTTCGTATGTTCTGTCAGCGTCCATGTCTGACCCAATCCCATCCAAATGCTCCTTAAGAATCCTTCCCACTTCCTTAAAATCCAGCCCCCTAAAGTCAGTTACCTCCGTCTTTATGCAGCCTTCTACCCCTCTATATGATTTTGTTTTTACAGGATTCTCATTTGCTTCAAATCACTGTTCTTGCTTAAAGTCCCTAAAACCACAGTATTTCATGCACATGATTGACTGTATTTTGTTGCATCTATCATACAACCCACAGTCTCTCACTTTGCTTTGAAAATCATACTATTGCCGAATCCACAATTATGCTCACAGTCTAATGCTCAGAATTCTTGTTTAGTTTGATTACCTTGACACAGTTCTTCTTTGCAAAACAATCACACTGTTACACACAGATTCAGCTGGCTTTAGTTAAAATAACACACAGTTTGAGCTGTTTCTCTTGTTGGTTCTCACTGAATCAGTAGCTTGTTATTGCAATGGAAAATTCAGCCTACAGCTGGTCTTGTATGCCTCTGGATTAAAGCAGGCTGGCAGTCCTGCCGATTGTCCCTCTGAACACCATGTTTTCTTCCCAGACAATCAAAATGTGGGTTGAGCCCGATTTTAAACATAAAAGTCCAATTTTATTACTTTTACAACATTTTCAGTCACTGCGATGCTCCTCCTGGCAAGCCAGTTAGCACACCACTGTTTCTCTCCCTCGCGAACACTGTGCAGTCACTCTGAAGCTGGCTTGGGGCGGGACTGATTATAGTCTCACCAATCACTCAATGCCATTCAAATGAGCCTCTCCCTTCTCATGCTCTTCTACTCCACAGCAATCGTTGAACAGGCAAAATTTAAACTGCAAACCACCACTTTTTTTTTAACTGTGTCACCTCAGCAGGAGCACCATTTCAAAAATGTTTCATGCCATTTTCCTCAACGACTCCCCAGTCCACACAAGAAGCACTTTACACTTCTAGGGAGCAGCTCTTTCTTTGTTTCCCACAGTTTTCCATACTTTTTCTTGTCACACTTGAACTTTAAAGCTGGCAAACGTTATAATTTGATGCAGGATAAGGGGCATACACAATCTGGCTTCACTGCTCCTTGGTAAACTGGTGGCACAATTTCAGCAGCACATGAACAACAGCACACAGTGACACATTTGGATGGCAATGCTTCCGATTTTTTGGGCTACCTACTGCCAGACAGCCAAAATGCTAACCGTAATCTAAGCAAACCTTTTTTGTTTTCTCCCTGAAATTCCAGTCAGATCCTCAGTGATGCCTCCATTTTGTAAGCCTAGGTTCAGAGAGAAACCTTGTTGCTCAGCATTATGCTAGGTTTGTACTTCTGGTAAGGGGCACCAAAGTAAATCCACACACTGGAAGCAATAACTGAACTGTCCAAACCAGGAATTAGATTCTAGAGTGTGGCTTTTATTCACTTCAACACAGAGAATAACAAAGAAAAGATGGACCCCCAGCCGGCTACACTCGTTGGTAATGCAGATTTACAGAGGTACAGAGCAATCTTCCTTACAAACAAAACCCTCGGGTTCCGAACGAATCTGGCCTCACATGGCCTGAACTGGTACTCTTCTCTCTGATTCCTTGACATGGCACCCTAGCCAGTACATAGGACACTTTTCCATATAGCATGGAATTTGATGGTGGCTCCCTAAATCACCCATGAGCACTTTCTAGCTCTAAAGGGAAGAACATCCCAAATCCCATGTCTGGGTGCTTTCTGCAAACACTGAGCAAGTGCCTGGGAGAAAGCTGTAGGCACCCAAACCTAACCCGGAGAGGTAAACATTGTTACTCCAAATGGGGGTCTCCCACCTCTTGTTCCCAAGTCTATACTCAGCCTTTCATTTGGTAACAACACCTTTCTTTGAACTACTGGTTATAGATGCTATCTCAAAATGTTTGTCACATTTAACATTCTACACTGTATTCAGGTGGTGTCCTCACTTAAAAAGTTTTGTAAGTAGCTATAGCCATACCCTAGACCCCCACTGTTTCAGATGCTTCCAAGCCATACACAAATTAAAAGTACTGTACTTGGCAAGTCTTTTCCTGACTCCATAGTAGGCAAATACTTTTACACTATCTCTTCATCTTGGTGAACATTGTCTCTATATCAAAGAAGAGTCACCATGATATGCAGGTGCCCCAGGGTTTCTTTTCCAAAAACATAGATTCTCTGGTACTCTCAGTACAACTTCATTCTCAGGCAGCTTTTTCCTTTCCAGGCAGGGCCAGGAGATTGCCCCAGAAATGCTGGAATTCCCCCAATGCCTCTGGGATGGGGCACTAGAACAACACTTGGAATGGTCTCTACCACTAACTTCTGGCCTCTTTGGTGTTCCTCTCTAGGGTGAGAACACACAACCCACTTACACCACCACTTCCTGGTACACCGTGCCTATGTCTAACCTGGCCAGTGCCAGTTGTTTCATTGTATACCTATTAGATTGCTCAATTTTTGATACCAACTTGTGTAACAGCTGTTCTCAATTACATGTACCCTGTAACCTAAATGTATTTGTCTGACCTCAGTGTGACGTGGCGCCTCTGTTGAACGCCTATTGTTTTGCAAACCTATGCTATGTAACCAAAAACACAATGTATGTCTTTAATGTGACGAGGTACCTTTGGAAACGAGCCTCTGGCTCAAAGGTTGTAAACTGATTTTACAAATAAATAAATAAATAAAAACTTACTGGTGTAGCTCTAAATCAGAGCTAGGCTCTGAGGGGCTGCCAACTGCAGCACACCTCTCCCTCTCAAATCTCTACTGCAGACTCTCTCCAAGAACTGACTTGAATTCTCCAACTTTCTACAGCTAACCCCTGCTGCTAGCATTCCAATGTGGCTTATGCTGCTGCGAGAATTCTATGGTAATGTCATCACTCCAGCTCAGCTGAGACTAAAGACAGAGTGAGACAGTGTGCAACCCATTTAACTGGTATCTCACAAGCTGTCTTTTCCTGCCTGCCAAGGTCCTAAGTGGGATTCTAGTAACCCCTGGGAACAAGGGAGTTACATATAGATATATATTATACTGGCATAATCATGCCATTATAGTTGAGGTTGAGTAGACTCTTTAATTTAAACCCCAAATTCTGTACGTTAATAACTTTGCAACCGTTCAACAGAGTTGCACGAAATTTAGAATACATGGTCTGGTGTGGAAGATCTCTGGATCTGCCAAGTTTTGTTTTGGTCAAACTTACAGTTTTTGTGCAGAAAAGCACTGACAAACATGTTTTTCTCCACTTTTGATACATTTTTTGCCCATCACACTGTGACCACACCATTTGGTCTTTTGGTCTTAAACTTTCAGGATAGATAGAGTTTAGGTCAAAGAAGAATCCAGCATTGGTTTGGTTAAACAATATTAATCTGTTCCAAAGTTATTTCATTTTTAATTTTTAGGTTCTGAGCATGCTCAGTTCACTCCATGATTTATATGTATTTTTTGCAAAAGGGATTGGGCTCATGGTCAAGGATGCTGTCAGCTCGCAAAAGGGGATTTAAAAAATCCCAATCTGTGAGGAAAAATTCCCCTTTCTTGTTGCTATAAGGCATGAGTTTTGTTCAGAATGATGACCTCTACAAACCTATAGCTTTGGTTTGCTTCATTTTGGCTAAACAACGGCCATTTCAAATTTTGAAATTATTCTTTCATGGCTCACTTCTGATCCCCTTTTATGAGCTGGCAAAATCCCTATCCATGAACAATCCCCTTTCATGAGGTAGCTAAATCCTTGACCATGACTTAGAAACCAAATGGCCCTTCTCGTGGATGAGGATTGACTCACGGTCATGGATTTTGCTGCTTCACGAAAATGATTTGGCTCACATACAGGGATTTTGTTAGCTCACAAAAGGGGATTGGGTTTTTGAATCCTCTTTCATCAGCTGGCAAAATTCTAGTCTGCAAGCTGACAAAATCCCCATCCACGAGCAATCCCCTTTCATGAGGTAGCAAAATTCTTGACCATCACTTAGGGACCAGATGGCCAAAATCTGATGGTCAAGAATTTCTCACAGACAGCAATTTTGACAGTTCTTGAATGGGGATTGACCTTGATGTCAAGGATTTTGCTAGCTCATAAGCCAGGAATTTTTAAACATTTAAAAACATTCCCACTGCATTGTAAATTAACACGTTGGTCTTTTGACTTGAAAGTTGCAGGATATCAAGGGGATGCTCCAGAGATATGCATTATGTTATTTAGGTGTTGAAAAATTAATTGATTCCATAGATATGCTATCATGGATTTGAGATTTTCCTCATAGGATAACATTGTGGTGTCCATAGTGACTTTCGGAACCCATATCTCGAAAACAAAGTGAGATACAAATTTTTTGCTAGCTGTGGCTTACAGCACCTATACTGCAGAAACAAATTTGGAAACCATAGATTACACCTGCAGTGGATTTTTTTTCCTAGGTTGTACAGCTACTGAGATATTGGCAAATTAATGTTGGAAGGGTTCCTTTTAGGGCCCATTGGATTACTGTATGGCCCTGTAGTTATGTGTAGGTTGGAGCGCAGGACCTGGAGGGCCAACACTCCTACAGACGCATATCAGTATGCACAAATGGGCAGTTTGGTGGGGCTCCCACAAGCACATACCAGTTACTAGATACATTATACTGTAAATTAACAGTTTTGTATTTTAGCTTGAAATTTGCAGGGTACAAAGGGGGTGTCCCAGAGATGTGACTTATACTGTTTGGGTATAATAGATTTTATCAGTTTCTTTTTTTTAAACTTTCCATCTTTATTGTTTTACATAGGATACAAAAATTAAAAAGAAAATGCAGTTCTTTAAGAACGTGTAAAAAGAAATAAATAAAAAATAAAAATAGTACATGCAATAGTACATATTCCTTGATTTCATTTGGTAGCATTGTGAGTAGGGTCTTGACTTAATAATGTTAGAGAGTCAGGGAACAAAGTCCTTACGTTGGGGTGTGATATACATCGCCCATCTTCTCCATCTATTCTCAAACTTAGCTTGTGGTTTATTAAGTATGGCTGTTAATTTCTCCATTTTATACAGCTGAATCATTATTAAGGACCATTGGTCCATCGTTGGAGGCAGTGGGGAGAGCCAGTTTTTGGTTATGGCTTTCTTAGCTGCAAGGGTAGTCAAATTCAAAAAGTCCTTCATTGGGGTGTCTTTACATGACTGTGGGTGTTCTCCAAAAAGGAAAAAGAGGGGTCCACCACTATGTCTGGAGAGATTATTTGCTGCAAGGCCTCCTGGAATTTAACAAAAAAGGTATGCAGGAAACTGCATGCCCAGAATATATGGTCCAGCGTAGCTGGGGTATGTCCACACTGCCACCAACAGGCCCCCATGATGGGGTTATATTTCTGGCTAATAGCTGGAGCTCGAAAATATCTTACAGTCAGTTTCCATGCAAACTCCTTCCAATGCCCTGAATTCATACTCTTTCCCATTATCTGTAAATATTTTTCCCATTGCAAGGGGGAGATCTCGATTCCTAAGTCTTTCTGCCAGGTTAGTCTGATTTTTTTCTGTCGAGCCAGCTTCTAACGAGGCTAGGGCTCTATAAAGAGTAGAGATTAAATGGGAGGGGATTGGGTGTTTGTCTATAGCTTTAATAAGGATATGTAGAAGATCAGGGAGTGGGGAATCTCCCCATTTAGCCATTCCAAATTTCCGAAGATAATCCCTCAGCTGAAAATTTCTAAACCTGTCTGCATAGGGAATCCCATACTTCAAGTTTAACTCTGTTAAAGATAGAATCATTCCCTGAGACGTAAAGTGATACACCAAGTGGAGACCCCTCTTCTGCCACTGTTGGAAGCCCAGATCTAGCTTAGCCAGGATGAAGGAGCACATATATGGTAAGGAACATACAGTAATGCTGATCTCCAGTCAGAAATCCCACCATGCATCAGCACTCCCTGCCAATATTTTAATGTAGAATGAGTGTATGGATTATCCATCTTGTTAGGTTTTATAGCTGGGGGGAAGGATAACAAAGTCTGGTACATGTTTTTAAGTTCTTCCTCCTGATTCTCTATTGATTTCCACCTAGCCACATAATTTTCATCCAACCAGTAAAGAGGTACTCTGAGCTGAGCAGCTATGTAGTACAATCTAAAATTCGGTAGTAACAATCCCCCTGCCTCTTGGGTAACTACATTATGGATGACCTTATTCTGGGTCTCTGGTATGCCCAAATAAATGGGCTTCCTTTTCTTTGCAGAATTCTGTAGAAAGTCTCTGGCAGTAAAATGGGAAGGGCTGAGCTAAATATAAAAAGCGGGGCAGCACTACCATTCTGATAATTTCAGTTCTATGGTGCAAAGATAAGGGCAGCACTCTCCACCTCTCTAAGTCAGCAGACAGCATGTCTAAAAAGGGGACATAATTTAAGGAGAAGAGGTCTGTATGTGATCTCCCTAGTTGTACACCTAAGTATTTAATACACTTTAAGTCCCAACGGAAAGGAAATTTAGTTTTCAGCTGCATAGAAGGGATATAATTCAGGGCCATTACCTCTGTCTTAGAGGGATTAATTGTATACCTGGCTATATTTCCAAATCTGATCAATAGTTCCCAGAGACAGGGAAGAGAATGCTCAGGATCTGCCATATATATTAATGATCAGCATATAATGCTAGTTTATGAGTTTCTGTGTCCTCTTCTATCTCCCATCAGGCCTTTTTCTTCCCTCAGTGCCTGAGCCAAGGGTTCCAGGTATATGGCAAAAAGGAGGGGCGATAGCGAACATCCCTGCCGAGTACCATGGGATAACGAGATGGGGGGGAGAAGGAACCATTTACCCTGATGTAGGCTTTGGGGAGATTTTATCAGTTTCACAGTGTTTTTCAGTCTCTGTATCTCAGAAATGATATGAGATACAGATTTCATCAGCTGGTCAACAAAATCTGTATCTTGCATCATTTACAAGATACAGGCACTGAAAAGTGCTGAAAAGGCACCCTTGGAACCCATGTAACACGTTTTTGCCAATATCTCCGTAGCAAGTAGGGAAAAAATCCACTGCTGATGTAATCTGTGATTTCCAAACTTGTTTCTGCAACTTAAATCACCTAAGGTGATCTAAGCTGCAAGTAGTGAAAAATCCATATCTCGCTTTGTTTTCGAGATATGGGCACTGAAAAGCATCACAGGTGCTGCAATATTCTCCTATGGGAAATTTCTCAACTTCAGAACACTGTAACTTTGGGCCCATTGAATATTGTGGCACTAAATCACTAAAAGGCACATCTGTGGGACCAGGGCTTGCCACCCTGCAAATCTCAGCCTCAAATCCCCAACCATTTTGTTGCAGTGGATGGAAAAGATTTGCAGTCATTGGACAAATTACTTTTGCAAACTGCGACAGTTTAGCAAAAAACAGCATGACACTTTCTAAGTGTCGTGGCTTTTTCTACCTCAATTTGCAAAAGTACTGGGGCTCTGATTTTTAAAAAGGCATTTTTGGGGGGTCCCCCAAAAAAAGATAGGGCAATCATCCTCAGGACCCAACTAGGTAAACCCAACAGTCAGTGTTTACCTAGCGGGTCCCAAAATTAAACACCAAGTATTTTTTCTCTCTTGCTAACTGAAAACAAGAGGACCACAGCATGAAAGTAAAAGGGCCATTTGCAAAAGTAAAATGTACTGGTGGCAGCTTTCAATACATATAGTTTTTCCCATTGACTATAATGGGAAGTTTTTTTTTAATAACTTTTGAATGGTTTAATATTTTTTCACCAAATCTTCAAAAGTCACATCAGTGACCCAGACTGCATCTTCCCAGAAGATTTCAGACCAAACTGACAAATCATGTGGGCTGTAGGTGTGAGCAAAGAATTGTGCAAAAAGTCAATTTTTTGGCTTTTTTTGGCGTTCTGCAGCTCCACAACCGCTTATCTGACCAGAATATAACTTGCAAGATCTAGAGAGCTATGGTACCAGACCACATATGTAAAATCCCAGGTAAATCTGTGGTAAGGTGCCAAAGTTATTAACGTGCACAAGTTTGGGTTAAACATTAAAATGCTTACTGAACCATAACTATACTGGTGCTACCGCACCAGTATAATATAATATAATATAATATAATATAATATAATATAATATAATATAATATAATATAATATAATATAATACAACACTATATTGGCCAGTGGTCACACCACTATAGTTAGGGTTCAGCGGTCACTTACATACTAAACTCAAAAGTTTGTGCATTAATAACTTTGGACCCGTTCAACAGATTTGCCTGAAATTTGGTATGTGTGGTGAGGCATGGTAGATCTCTTGATTTTCCAAATTCTGTTTTGGTTGGACTTATGGTCTTTGCATATGAAAGCACTGAAAAATGCTAAATTATCCTTTTTTGGAGGCACCGTTTGGGATTCTGGATGAGGTCCTGCACGCCTGTTGTGTGGTGTGCTGCTCTGCAAGATGGCTCATTTGAAAGAGCTTTGGTAGCCAAACATGCCGCTTTTCATTTGGTGAAAAAATATTAAGGCATTCAAAGGTTATGCCACTTTTGCGTTCCTATTACAAGTCAATGGGGAAATTTATATGTAGGTTTTGCAAACAAAGAATGGGGTTCTGGCCATATCGTCCCACCTGGCAATCAAAGAATTTGAAACTTCATGGCTCAAGAATTTTTGTCCCTGAGGATTTTCAAAAATTCTTTGATCGCAAGGTCCGCCATCTTGTTTTCAGTTTTCTGAACTGGAAAACACAATAATCTCAGCTCAGGGGTCACTTCTGAAGTAAAACTTGGATGGGTTTTACTCAGGGGATCCTGATCTAGTGAGCCATGCCTTTGGGTGCATCCAAATTGGTCAAAAAATAGAGTTATGAACATTTAAAATCTTGAATCATGGCTTGCCAATGATATTTAATTACGAGTCTGCAAATTCTTTGATCGCGAGATTCTTTGATCACAATCGTGCATCGTGAGGGAGGGATGAGATGGCCAGATTGTTAAATATATATTTTGCAGCCCAAGGATGCCCTAGCCAGTTAACTGAGGGTGGGTTTTGGTCAGGGAGCTTCATTCTGCCCCATCTGAGTAAAAAAACATACGTTTTTTTCATATCCCTGGTAGTCTAGCACCCCCCATCATGATGAGATATATAATGATCATTATATCCCTGGTCATCTAGTGGCCCCCCAATCTGTATTGAATAAAATATTGTTTTATTTATCCCTGGTGGTTTAGTGGCCCCACCGATCTGTATATAATTATTATTCTTCTTCATATCCCTAGTAGTCTAGCAGCCCCCATCATAATGGAATCCATAAGCAGTTGCCCTTTCTTGCTAGTCTAGTGGCCCCCCACCCAGCCGTGCCAACCCACCCAGCAACCTCCAACTTTCTCCAGCTGGTGACTGGCACAACCCACCTCTCATCTCCATTTCTAGCCACTGACTGTGTGTTTTATGAGTGCTATAATGGAAAGAGGTGCTCAGAAATAATTTCAGAGTGTCTCTTTCCATTAGCACTTATAAAACACACAGTTGGTGGCTGGCCATGGAGGTGAGAGGTGGGCTGTGCCAGTCGCCAGCTTGGGAAGGATGGGGGGTGCTGAGTGGGTTGGCACAACTGGGTGGGGGGTGGAGGGCCACTAGACTACCAGGAAAGGGCAACTGCTTATGGATTTCGTTATGATGGGGGGGCCACTAGACTACCAGGGATATGAAGAATAATAATTATATGCAGATTGGGGGGCCACTAGACCACCAGGGAGATAAACAAGAAATATAGAGGCAAGACACATTTTGGAGAGGGCACTAGACTACCAGGGATAAAAAAAAAATTATATTTATTCAATACAGATTGGGGGGGCCACTAGACGACCAGGGATACAATGATCATTATATATCTTATCATGATGGGGGGGCGCTAGACTACCAGGGATAGAAAGAACATATATTTCTCTATTCAGATGGGGCCCCCTGAGCAAAACACACCCTCAGTTAACTGTCTAGAGCACCACTGGGATTGAAAAATGAGTTTTAAAATCTGGCCATCTCGTCCCTTGCTCTTTGGTCATCACCCTGCAAATTCTTTGATTGCGAGCCTGCAAACTCTTTGATCATGAGATTCTTTGATCACAATCATGCATTATGAGTGAGGGACAAGATGGCGCAATTTAAAAATCAATTTGCTCAGCCCAGGGGTGTCCTAGGAAGTCAAATGAGGGTGGGTTTTACTCAGGGTGCTTCATTCTGTCGAACCATGGTGGTGGTTTACCACAATTCCTTCAATTTTTTTATTTATAAAGTTTTTAATTCTTTATTCATGAGCCTGCAAATTCTTTGATTGTGAACCTGAAAATTCTTTGATCATGAGATTCTTTGATCGACATCTTTGATTGTGAGGGCAGTACAAGATGGCCAGATTTTTTTATAATGGATTAGATAGGGAAATTTTACTAATTTTTGACACTGAATATCTTGGAAATAGTTTGGTCTTTTTACTTGAGATTTGGAAGGAAGAAAGGCAATATTACACAGATGTGACTTTTAGTAGTTTGGTCAAAAAATATTACCGGGTGACAAACTTATGGCACTACGAAGCTGATGCTTTTCCCCATAGTATAACATTACGGTGTCCGCTGCATTACAGGAATTCTTTGCCACCATGCTACAAAATAACGGTTTGGTCTTTTGGGCTGAAATTTGGAGAGAAGGAAGCCAACAACCCACAGATGTGCCTTTTGGTGGTTTGGTGAAAAGATATTACAGGGCAGCAAACTCATAGCACTCAAAGTTGATGCTTTTTGCCATAGGATAACATTATGGTGTCCATCGCGCCTTTCAGGGCCCATATCTCGGAAATGGTGCAAGGTACAGACTTTTCATCACAAAAATGCTTAGTTCTCCTAACACAGGCTAAGTACAAAACTAGCCAGGAAACTTGTAATTCATATGAAATTTTATTTTTTTTTCTACGTCGTATTGTTCCTGAGATATAAGCAATTTAGTATTCCAAGTCCTAATTTTGTGCTCCAAGGTCCATTATTATTCACACATTCTTTGTTTTCACTGTGTTTTTCAATGCAGTTTTTGGGGAAAAGAAGGTGTGCCCTTTTGTTACTGTGCCACTTAGCATTTCCAGTTGCACTTCTGTTACAGTTTGTGTCACCATTCCCGTCTATGCTACCACGTGCATTATGGTTTGCATTTTTGTTTGCACTTGCATTTCTGTTTCTGTTTCATTTGGCATTATTGTTGCTGTTACTGTTACCATTTGTATTTGCAATTGCGGTACCGTGCCTGTGCGTGTTATGGTTTGCATTTCCACTTGCGCTTGCGATAGTGTTTCCGTTTCTGTTCCCTTTGGCTTTATTGTTGCTGTTGCCATTGCCATTTGCATTTACAATTACGGTACCATGACCATGCGTGTAATGGTTTGCATTTCTGTAAGTTCTTGCGTTTGCATTTGCATTTCTCATTCCTTTGGCATTATTGTTGCTGTTACCATTACCATTTGCATTTACAATTGCGGTTCTGTGACTGTGTGACCTACGGTTTGCGTTGTCTGATGCACTTGCATTTCTGTTTACTTTGCCATTATTGTTGCTGTTACCATTACCATTTGTATTTACAATTGCGGTACTGTGACCATGCGCATAATGGTTTGTGTTTCTGTATGCACTTGCGTTAACGTTTTCATTTCTGTTTCCTTTGGTGTTATTCTTGCTGTTATGGTTACCATTTGCATTTACAATTGCAGTACCATGTCCATGCGTGTTATTGTTTGCATTTCTGTATACACTTGCGTTTGCATTTCTGTTTCTGTCTCCTTTGGTGGTATTGTTGCTGTCACCATTACCATTTGCATTTCCAATTGTGGCACTGTGAACATGCATGTTACCAGTTGCATTTCATATGAAATTCTATTTGTGTCTCTGTTTCTATTACTGTTCGCTTTGGCGTCACTTTGCGCTTGCATTTCTATTTCCGTTTGTGTTACCATTTACATCTGCAGAACTATGTGAGTAACCATTTGCACTTACATTTGCATTGCACTTACTGTTACTATGTCACACAAAATCATGCGGTGGGAGCATGGGGCCCAAACGGCTTTGTGCTCTCACCAACTTGTGCAACTTTCTATTTTTCTATTCTTTCTTAAAAAGTAAGGAAATTCTATGCAACAAACTTTATTAATGCATCAGTTAGGGTTCTTCAAGAGTGAAAAAAGTGAGGAAATTTGATTTTAGGGTTTCCACCCCTTGCAACCCCACCCCAGCCCACCCCACCAACAAACATCGGAGTGTGCGTTGGGGTCATTAACTAACTTTCACCCCATTCTCCTACACTGCATTATGTCAGCTTGTTTACACATGGCATAGGGTAAGAGTTAGGGCTGATGACCCCAATGCACCCAATGCCTGTTGGTGGGGAGGTGGGCTGAGGGTGGGATGCAAGGGTGGGAACCTAAAATAAAATTTCCTCACTTTTTGTTGGAAGAATCTAACTGATACGATTAATGAATTTGCATATATATATATAATGTGTGTGTGTGTATATATATATATATAACTTAAAGGCAAAAAATCCATTTAATGCATCAGTTAGGGTTGTTACACGGTGACAAAAGAGAGGAAATTCGGTGTTAGGGTTGAAAGCCCCCTTGGACCTCCCAGTCCTCCTCCCAACCGGCATCAGGGTGCTCATTGGGGTCATCGGCCCTAACTCTCACCCCATCATATGTGTAAAGAAGCTGAGGTATAGAAGAATGGTGAAAGTTAGGACCGATGACCCCAACGCACACCCCGATGCCTGTAGGGGAGGTAGGGGGTCCAAGGGGGGCTTTCAACCCTAACACTGAATTTTCTCACTTTTGTCACTGTGGAACAACCCTAACTGATGCATTAAACTGAGTGTTTTGCCTCTAATTTCCCTTCTTTTTGAGAATGAGGATGATAAATAGTGAATGTAATGCGGTGGCAGGAACACGGAGCCTTTTGGGCCCTGTGCTCCCACCACATGATGTCTTGAGACATAGTAACAGGATCAGCAACCCAAACACAAGTGTCAACAGTTATGAATGTAGTAATGCAAATGTAAATGGTAAAGCAAACATTAATAGAAATGCAAGCGCAAAGTGACACTGAAGCGAACAGTGACGCAAATGGACACGCAAGCATGTACAAAAATGCAACTGGTAACATGCACAGTGACAGCACCAGTATTTTAAACGCAAATGTTAAGTGTTACAGCAAAAAGAATGCCAAAGGAAACAGAAACGGAAATGGGAACAGAAGCGCATACGGAAACGCAAACTATAACACGCATGGTAATGCAAATGTAAATCCAAATGGTAAAGGTAACATGAAGAATAACACCAAAAGAAACAGAAATGGGGAACGGAAGCACATACAGAAACGCAAACCATAATGCGCACGGTCATGTTACCACAGTTGTAAATGCAAACGTTAATGGTAACAGCAACAATAACACCAAAGGAAACAGAAATGGAAACATGAATGCAAGCGTGCATGGAAACACAAATTGTAACTCGCACGGGCACGGTACTACAATTCTAAATGCAAATGGTAAAGTTAACATGAAGAATAACGCCAAAGGAAACAGAAATGAAAACTGGAACACAAGCACGTATGGAAATGCAAACCATAACACGCACAATCATGTTACCGCAACTGTAAATGTAAATGGTAACGGTAACAACAACAATAACACCAAAGGAAACAGAAACGCAAAAGGAAATGCAAGCGCGTATGGAAATGCAAACTGTGATGTGCGCGGTCACAGTTCAGCAATTGGAAGTGCAAATGGTAATTATAACAGCAGAAATAATGGCAAAGTAAAAAGAAACAGAAAAGTGAATGCAATTGCGTACACAAACAAGAAAGCAAAGGATAACGCACATGGTGGCATACACAGGAATGGTAATGCAAATGCATACGGAAACACAAGTGTTAATGGTAACTGTAACAGTAACAGAAGTGCACACCCTGGTATTGCTCAACAGCTGCATAGAGAAACACAGTGTGTACAAAGAATGTTTGTGTAATAATGGGCCTCACAGCAGAAAATGAGCTGCTGGAATACTAAATTGCTTATATCTCAGTAATCGTACAAAGTAGAAAAGAAAATAAAATTCACATGATTCATGATTTTCCTGGCTACATTTTCACAGAATGCATACCCTTAGAGCTTCTGTATCTCACACTGTTTTTGAGATATGAGCCCCAAAAGGTGTGGCGTATGACACCATGTTAGTCTACATGAAAAAATGCCAACTTTGGAGTACTGTAACTTGGCATCCATGCAATATTTTGTCACCAAACCATGAAAAGGCATGTCTGTGAGATGTTAGCTGCTCTCCCTTCAAATTTCAGCCCTAAAGACCAAACTGCACTTTTGCAGCTGGGTGGCAAAGAATTCCTGTCATTTTGGCCATAGTCCAGAAAAGTAAACACAAACCGTAACGCGCACGGTCAAGGTAATGCAATGGCAGGGGGCTAAGCATTTTGCTGACAAAAAGTCCGTATCTCGAAGTGTTTCAGAGATACGGACCCCAAATCAATGTTAGTCTAAGGGAAAAAGTGTCAACTTTGGAGCACAATAACCTTGCGTCCGTGCAATATTTTGTCACCAAACCAGTGAAAGGCACATCTGTTGGATAGTGGCTTTCTTCCCTCCAGATTTCAGCCCAAAAGACCAAACCAGTGTTTTGCAGTAGGGTGACAAAGAATTCCTGTTATTTTCCCCACAGTGTAGAACAGTACTGTAGAAAAATACTACACTTTCACAAAAAAATCATGAAAGTGTTGCAGGTTCAACACAATTTGTGACACTATTTTTCCCAAAAAGTTAAAAAACATATTTCTGAGGTGTTTAGCCCCCCCAAAAAAAGACACGCCTAGCATCCTCAGGGCTTGAGTAAGTAAACACAAAAAGAACTGTGTCTCTAGAGGGTCCCAATTTCAAATGCAAAGCATTTCTGTTACCAGTAAATGAAAAAAATTTGGCTGACCCACAGCACTACAGGAGTCATTTGCGACACTAAAAACGTCGTTTGTGACACTGTCAAACTTTTTGTTAACTTTTCACTTTGACTATAAAGGGAAATTTGTTTTTTGAATAACTTTTGAACCGTTTAATATTTTTTCACGAAATCTTCAAAACACAAATCAGGGACCCCAGTCGCATGTTCCCTGATGGTTTTGGACCAGTCACACAAACCGTGTGACCTGCAGATGTGAGCAAAGAATGCACAAAAAAACTGTAAGTGCGCTACAGAATGTCGCTTAATAACTCCACAACCATATATCCGACCAGTATGAAACTTGGCAGATCCCAAACTGTATGCTAATGCTCATTTTGGCCATAGTCTGGAAAAGTACTTTCACAATTTGTGACACCTTTTGCAAAAATTTATGAAAGTGTCACAAGTGTGACACTACTTTGTGACACTACTGTTTCCAGAAATTTGAAAAACATTTCTGGGGTCTTTAACCCCAAAATAAAAACATAGCTAGCATCCTCAGGGTATGACTAGGTAAACAGAATAATTGTGTCCCTAGATGGTCCCAATTTTAAATGCCAAGAATTTTTATGATCAGTAACTGAAAGCAAAATGGCAGATTTACAACACTGCTAGGGCCATTTGCGACACTTAAAAGTGCATTTGCGACACTTTCGAACATTTTAACTTTTCCCATTGACTTATAATGGGAACTTGTTTTTTGAATAACTTTTGAACAGTTTAATATTTGTTCACAAAATCTTCAAAAAGCACATTGGGGACCCCAGCCGCACCTTCCCTGATTGGTTTGGACCAGTCGCGCAAACTGTGCGACCTGTAGGAGAGAGCAAAGAATTAGTAAAAAAAGGTAATTATGCATTTGGATGTTGCTTAATAACTCCACAGCTGTGTATCTGACTGGTACACAAGTTGGCAGATCCCAAGATCTCACATGTCCAACCACGCCTGCCAAATTTCAGGCAAATCTCCTAAACAGTGGCAAAGTTATTAAGGTGCAAAGTTTCACCCTTTAACCTTAAAAGGGCTACTCAACACTAACTATGGTAGCACTACTGTGCTATCATAATATATTCATGGCAATTAGGGTTGCTCCACAGCAACAAAAGGGAGGAAATTCAATGTTAGGGTTGAAACCCCCTTTCCCCCAATGCCATCCCCCAACCAGCATCGGGGTGTGCATTAGAGTCATCAGCCCTAACTCTTACCCCTTCACATGTGTAAATGAGTGGAGGTGGTGATGTATAGGAGAATGGAGTGAGAGTTAGGACCGATGACCCCAACGCACATCCCAATGCCGGTTGGAAAGACGGGTTGGGGTGTGCAAGGGGGGGTTCAACCCTCACATCAAATGTCCTCACTTTTGTTGCTGTGGAACAACCATAACTGATGCATTAAATAGAGTTTTTTTGCCATGAATTTCCCTTCTTTTTGAGAATGAGCACTATAAATAATGAATGTAATGTGGTGGCGGGAGTGCGGGCTCTTTGGGCCCCACAAACCCACCATGTGATTTTTATTTACATACTAACACTAACCACAATGGAAATGCAAGCACAAATGGTAACACACATGGCGTTGCAAACATAAATGATAACGTAAACAGTAAGAGAAACACAAGTGCAAAGTGATACCAAAGTGAACAGTAACGCAAATGGAGATGCAAAAGCAATTATGTACAGAAACGCAACTGGTAACGCACACGGTCATGGTGCCACAATTGGAAATAAAAATGGTAATGGTAACAGCAAGAATAACACCAAAGAAAATAGAAACACAAACACAAGTGAGTACGCAAACACAATCCGTAACGTGCGCAGTCAAGGTAAAGCAATTGGAAACCAAATGTTAACAGTAACAGCAACGATATCGCCAAATGAATGAGAAATGAAAAAACAGATGGGCAGCCACAAACACAAATGAAAATGCACACTGTGACGCAACTCAAAATGCAAACAGAAACATTAGTGTAAAACAAATGGTAACAGTAAAGCAAAAGCAAGTGCAAAAAAACATGAAGAGTAACGCACACAGTGGCGTACACGGGAACACTAATGCAAATGGATACAGAAATAACAAGTGGAAATGCTAATTGTAGCAGTAATGGAAGCGCACTCCCTGTTTTTGCCCAACAGCTGCATAGAGAAAAACAGTGAGTATGAAGAATGTATACATAATAATGGGCTTTGGAGAGGAAAATGAGCAGTTAGAATACTAAATTGCTTATATTTCAGGAACCATATGACGTAGAAAAAATTAAAAATTTCATATGATTTATGACTTTCCTGGCTAGTTTTCCACTTAGTTCCATGGCAGGGGGCTAAGCATTTTGCTAACGAAAAGTCAGTATCTCGAAGTGTTTCCGAGACACGGGCCCCATTAGGAGCGGCAAGCACTGCAATGTTAGTATATGGAAAAAAGTCTTAACTTCAGAGCAGTATAACCTTAAACCCATGCAAAATTTTGTCACAAAACCAGTGAAAGACACGTCTGTGGGACATTGGCTTCCGTCCCTCCAAATTTCAGTCCAATAGGCCAAACCAGTGTTTTGCAGCAGGGTGACAAAGAATTCCTGTTATTTTCCCCACAGTGTCGAATAGTAGTGTAGCAAAATACAACACTTTCACAAAAAAATCATGAAAGTGTCCCACGTTCAACACAATTTGTGACACTACTTTTCCCAAAAATTTAAAAAACATATTTCTGGGGTGTTTAACCCCCCCCCCCAGAAAAAAGACACGCCTAGCATCCTCAGGGCTTGACTAGGTAAACACAAAAAGAATTGTGTCCCTAGAGGGTCCCTATTTTAAATGGCAAGCATTTCTGTGATCAGTAACTGAAAAAAATGTGGCTAACTTACAACACTACAGGGGTCATTTGCAACACTAAAAACTGCATTTGCGACACTGTCGAACTTTTTGTTAACTTTTCCCTTTGACTATATTGGGAAATTTGTTTTTTGAATAACTTTTGAATCGTTTAATATTTTTTCACAAAAACTTCAAAAGGCAAATCAGGGACCACAGCCACATGTTCCCTGATGTTTTTGGACCAGTCACACAAACCATGCGACCTGTAGATGCGAGCAAAGAATGCACAAAAAACTGTAAATGCTCTACAGAATGTCGCTTAATACCTCCACAACCATATATCTGAACAGTATAAAACTTGGCAGATCCCAAAATGTATTCTAATACTCATTTTGGCCATAGTCTGGAAAAGTACTTTCACAATTTGTGACACCTTTCACAAAAATTTGTGAAAGTGTCACAAGTGTAACACTACTTTGCGACACTACTGTTCCCAGAAATTTGAAAAACATTTCTGGGGTGTTTAACCCCAAAATAAAGACATGGCTAGCATCCTCAGGGTCCAACTAGGTAAACACAGAAATAATTGTATCCCTAGAGGGTCCCAATTTTAAATGCCAAGCATTTTTTTGATCAGTAACTGAAAACAAAATGGCAGGTTTGCGACACAGCTAGAGCCAAATGCCACACTAAAAAGTACATTTCGACACTTCGAACCTTTTAACTTTTCCTTTGACTTATAATGGGAACCTGTTTTCTGAATAACTTTTGAGCAGTTCAATATTTGTTCCCAAAATCTTCAAAAGGCACATTATGGGCTCCGGCCGCACATTCCCTGAACCTTTTGGACCGGTCGTGCAAACTGTGCGACCTGTAGGAGAGAGCAAAGAATTAGCAAAAAAAGGTAATTATGCATTTGGATGTTGCTTAATAACTCCACAGCTGTGTATCTGACTGGTACACAAGTTGGAAGATCTCAAGATCTGTGATGCCCAACCAGGACTGCTAAATTTCAGGCAAATCTGTTAAATGGTGGCAAAGTTATTAAGGTGCAAAGTTTCACCTTTAACCTTAAAGTGCTACTCAACACTAGCTATGGTAACACTACAATGCTACCATAATATATTCATGGCAATTAGGGTTGTTCCACAGCAAAAAAGTGAGGAAATACAATGTTAGGGTTGAAACTCCCTTCCCCACCCCATCCCCAACCGACATCTAGGGTGTGCATTAGGGTCATCAGCCCAAAGTCTCACTCCTTCACACGTGTAAACAAGTTGAGGTGGTGATGTATAGGAGAATGGAGTGAGAGTTAGGACCGACTACCCCAATGCAAATCCCGATGTCAGTTGGGGGCGGGGTGGGGTGTGCAAGGGGTTTCAACTCTAACATCAAATATCCTCACTTTTGTTGCTAATGGAACAACAACTTAATCATTAAATAGAGTTTTTTGCCATAAATGTCTCTTCTATTTGAGAATGAGGACTATAAATAGTGAATGTAATGTGGTGGTGGGGGCCGGGCCTTTGGGCCCCATGCTCTCACCACGTGATTTATTCACATACTAACAGTAACCACAATGGAAATGTAAGCACAAATGGTAATACACATAGTGTTGCAAACATAAATAATAACACAAATGGTTAGAAAGCATAAGCACAAAGTGATGCCTAAGTGAACAATGCTAAATGGAGCTGCAAATGCAATTATATGCGAAATGCAACTGGTAATGCACACAGTCATGGTGCTACAATTGGAAATGAAAATGGTAATGGTAGCAGCAAGAATAAAACAAAGAAAACAGAAACAGAAAAGCAAGCATGTACACAAACACAAACAATGTCTGCGCTATCAAGGTAATGCAATTGAAACCAAAGGCAACAGTAACAACAACAATATCACGAAACAAAAGAGAAACAAAAAAAGAAGGGCAGCCATAAACACAATTGAAAATGCCAGCGTGATGCAAATCAAAATGCAAACAGAAACAGTAGTGTAAATACAAATGGTAACAATA
Source organism: Neoceratodus forsteri (assembly GCA_016271365.2). Classification (NCBI taxonomy): domain Eukaryota; kingdom Metazoa; phylum Chordata; order Ceratodontiformes; family Ceratodontidae; genus Neoceratodus; species Neoceratodus forsteri. Next base: position 1,693,557,710 of record CM028130.1, on the reverse strand, counting down.
GCATAAAGCTAGTGCAAACAAAAACACAAAGGGTAATGCACACAGTGGCGTGCAGAACACTAATGAAAATGGATATGGAAATGGAAGTGGAATGCTAACTGTAGCAGAAATGAGCGCACTCCCTGTTTTGCCCATCAGCTGCACAGAGAAACACAGTGAGTACAAAGAATGTATGCATAATAATGGGCTTTGGAGAAGAAAATGAGCACTTGGAATACTAAATTGCTTATATTTCAGGAACAGCATGATGTAGAAAAAAATAAAAATTTCATATGATTTATAACTTTCCTGGCTAGTTTTCCACTTAGTCCATGAGAGGGGGCTAAGCATTTTGCTGACGAAAAATCCGTATCTCGAAGCGTTCCAGAGATACGGGCACCGAAAAGAGCGGCAGGCACTGCATTGTTAGTCTATGGAAAAAAGCCTCAACTTTGGAGCACTGTAACCTTAAACCCGTGCAACATTTTGACACCAAACCAGTGAAAAGCACATCCATGCGATATTGGCTTTCGTCCTTCCAAATTTCAGTCCAATAGGCCAAACCAGAGTTTTGCAGCAGGGCTACAAAGAATTCATGTTATTTTCCCCACAGTGTCGAATAGTAGTGTAGCAAAATATGACACTTTCGCAAAAAAATCATGAAAGTGTCACATTCAACACAATTAGTGACACTACTTTTAACAAAATTCAAAAACATATTTCTGGGTGTTTAATGCCCCCAAAAAGACATGCCTAGCATCCTCAGGGCTTGACTAGGTAACACAAAAAGAATTGTGTCCCTAGAGGTCCCAATTTTAAATGCCAAGCATTTCTGTGATCAGTAACTGAAAAAATGTGGCTAACTCACAACACTACAGGGGTAATTTGCGACACTAAAAACTGCATTTGCGACTCTGTTGAACTTTTGTTAACTTTTCCCTTTGACTGTAATGGGAAATTTGTTTTTGAACAACTTTTGAACTGTTCAATATTTTACAAAATCTTCAAAAGGCAAATCAGGGACCCCAACCAAGTGTTCTCTGATGGATTTGGACCAGTCCATAAACCAAGCGACCTGTAGATCGAGCAAAGAATGCACAAAAACTGTAAATGCTCTACAGAATGTTGCTTAATAACTCCACAACCATATATCCGACCAGTATAAAACTTGGCAGATCCCAAACTGTATGATAACGCTCACTTTGGCCATAGTCTGGAAAAGTACTTTCACAATTTGTGACACCTTTCACAAAATTTGTGAAAGTGTCACAAATCTTGTTACTAACTGCAACACTACTGTTTCAGAAATTTGAAAAACATTTCTGTGGTGTTTAACCCCAAAATAAAGACATGGCTAGCATCCTCATTGTCCAACTCCATAAACACAGAAATAATTGTGTCCCTAGAGGGTCCCAATTTTAAATGACAAGCATTTTTCTGATCAGTAACTGAAAACAAAATGGCAGATTTGTGACACTGCTAGGGCCATTTGTGACACTAAAAAGTGCATTTGCGACACTTTCGAAGATTTTATCTTTTCCCATTGACTTATAATGGGAACCAGTATTTTGAATAACTTTGGAACAGTTCAATATTTGTTCACAAAATCTTCAAAAGGCACATTATGGCCTGACCGCACATTCCCTGAACCTTTTGGACCGGTCGTGCAAACTGTGCGACCTGTAGGAAGAAGAATTAGCAAAAAAGGTAATTATGCATTTGGATGTTGTAATAACTCCACAGCTGTGTATCTGACTGGTACACAAGTTGGAAGATCCCAAGATCTGTGATGCCCAACCAGGACTGCTAAATTTCAGGCAAATCTGTTAAATGGTGGCAAAGTTATTAAGGTGCAAAGTTTCACCTTTAACCTAAAAGTGCTACTCAACACTAGCTATGGTAACACTACAATGCTACCATAATATATTCATAGCAATTAGGGTTGTTCCACAGCAAAAAAGTGAGGAAATACAATGTTAGGGTTGAAACTCCCTTCCCCACCCCATCCCCAACCGACATCTGGGTGTGCATTAGGGTCATCAGCCCAAAGTCTCACTCCTTCACATGTGTAAACAAGTTGAGGTGGTGATGTATAGGAGAATGGAGTAGAAGTTAGGACCGACTACCCCAATGCAAATCCCAATGTCAGTTGAGGGACGGAGTGGGGTGTGCAAGGGGGTTTCAACTCTAACATCAAATATCCTCACTTTGTCTAATGGAACAACAACAATATCATTAAATAGAGTTTTTTGCCATAAATTTCTCTTCTATTTGAGAATGAGGACTATAAATAGTGAATGTAATGTGGTGGTGGGGCGCGGGCCTTTGGGCCCCATGCTCTCACCATGTGATTTTATTCACATACTAACAGTAACCACAATGGAAATGTAAGCACAAATGGTAATACACATAGTGTTGCAAACATAAATAATAACACAAATGGTTAGAAAGCATAAGCACAAAGTGATGCCTAAGTGAACAATGCATAAATGGAGCTGCAAATGCAATTATTGCAGAAATGCAACTAGTAATGCACACAGTCATGGTGCTACAATTGGAAATGAAAATGGTAATGGTAGCAGCAAGAATAAGGCCAAAGAAAACAGAAACAGAAAAGCAAGCATGTACTCAAACACAAACAGTAATGCGCGCTGTCAAGGTAATGCAATTGGAAACCAAAGGGCAACAGTAACAGCAACAATATCACGAAACAAAAGAGAAACAAAAAAAGAGAAGGGCAGCCGCAAACACAATTGAAAATGCGCACGGTGATGCAAATCAAAATGCAAACAGAAACAGTAGTGTAAATACAAATGGTAACAGTAAGGCAAAAGCTAGTGCAAACAAAAACACAAAGGGTAATGCACACAGTGGCGTACACGGGAACACTAATGAAAATGGATATGGAAATGGAAGTGGGAATGCTAACTGTAGCAGAAATGGAAGCGCACTCCCTGTTTTTGCCCATCAGCTGCACAGAGAAACACAGTGAGTACAAAGAATGTATGAATAATAATGGGCTTTGGAGAAGAAAATGAGCACTTGGAATACTAAATTGCTTATATTTCAGGAACAGCATGATGTAGAAAAAAATAAAAATTTCATATGATTTATAACTTTCCTGGCTAGTTTTCCACTTAGTTCCATGAGAGGGGGCTAAGCATTTTGCTGACGAAAAATCGTATCTCGAAGCGTTCCAGAGATACGGGCACCGAAAAGAGCGGCAGGCACTGCATTGTTAGTCTATGGAAAAAAGCCTCAACTTTGGAGCACAGTAACCTTAAACCCGTGCAACATTTTGACACCAAACCAGTGAAAAGCACATCCATGCGATATTGGCTTTCGTCCTTCCAAATTTCAGTCCAATAGGCCAAACCAGAGTTTTGCAGCAGGGCTACAAAGAATTCATGTTATTTTCCCACAGTGTCGAATAGTAGTGTAGCAAAATATGACACTTTATAAAAATCATGAAAGTGTCACATTCAACACAATTAGTGACACTACTTTTAACAAAAATTCAAAAACATATTTCTAGGGTGTTTAATGCCCCCAAAAGAGACATGCCTAGCATCCTCAGGGCTTGACTAGGTAAACACAAAAGAATTGTGTCCCTAGAGGTCCCAATTTTAAATGCAAAGCATTTCTGTGATCAGTAACTGAAAAAAATGTGGCTAACTCACAACACTACAGGGGTAATTTGCGACACTAAAAACTGCATTTGCGACTCTGTTGAACTTTTTGTTAACTTTTCCCTTTGACTGTAATGGGAAATTTGTTTTTTGAACAACTTTTGAACTGTTCAATATTTTTTCACAAAATCTTCAAAAGGCAAATCAGGGACCCCAGCCAAGTGTTCCCTGATGGATTTGGACCAGTCACGCAAACCAAGCGACCTGTAGATGCGAGCAAAGAATGCACAAAAAACTGTAAATGCTCTACAGAATGTCGCTTAATACCTCCACAACCATATATCTGAACAGTATAAAACTTGGCAGATCCCAAAATGTATTCTAATACTCATTTTGGCCATAGTCTGGAAAAGTACTTTCACAATTTGTGACACCTTTCACAAAAATTTGTGAAAGTGTCACAAGTGTAACACTACTTTGCGACACTACTGTTCCCAGAAATTTGAAAAACATTTCTGGGGTGTTTAACCCCAAAATAAAGACATGGCTAGCATCCTCAGGGTCCAACTAGGTAAACACAGAAATAATTGTGTCCCTAGAGGGTCCCAATTTTAAATGCCAAGCATTTTTTTGATCAGTAACTGAAAACAAAATGGCAGGTTTGCAACACAGCTAGGGCCAAATGCCACACTAAAAAGTACATTTGCGACACTTTCGAACCTTTTAACTTTTCCCTTTGACTTATAATGGGAACCTGTGTTCTGAATAACTTTTGAGCAGTTCAATATTTGTTCCCAAAATCTTCAAAAGGCACATTATGGGCCCCGGACGCACATTCCCTGAACCTTTTGGACCGGTCGTGCAAACTGTGCGACCTGTAGGGAAAACAAAGAATTAGCAAAAAGGTAATTATGCATTTGGATGTTGTAATAACTCCACAGCTGTGTATCTGACTGGTACACAAGTTGGAAGATCTCAAGATCTGTGATGCCCAACCAGGACTGCTAAATTTCAGGCAAATCTGTTAAATGGTGGCAAAGTTATTAAGGTGCAAAGTTTCACCTTTAACCTTAAAGTGCTACTCAACACTAGCTATGGTAACACTACAATGCTCATAATATATTCATAGCAATTAGGGTTGTTCCACAGCAAAAAAGTGAGGAAATACAATGTTAGGGTTGAAACTCCCTTCCCCACCCCATCCCCAACCAGCATCTGGGTGTGCATTAGGGTCATCAGCCCAAAGTCTCACTCCTTCACATGTGTAAACAAGTTGAGGTGGTGATGTATAGGAGAATGGAGTGAGAGTTAGGACCGACTACCCCAATGCAAATCCCGATGTCAGTTGAGGGACGAAGTAGAGTGTGCAAGGGGTTTCAACTCTAACATCAAATATCCTCACTTTTGTAGCTAATGGAACAACCAACTAATACATTAAATAGAGTTTTTTGCCATAAATTTCTCTTCTATTTGAGAATGAGGACTATAAATAGTGAATGTAATGTGGTGGTGGGGCGCGGGCCTTTGGGCCCCATGCTCTCTACGTGATTTTATTCACATACTAACAGTAACCACAATGGAAATGTAAGCACAAATGGTAATACACATAGTGTTGCAAACATAAATAATAACACAAATGGTTAGAGAAGCGCAAGCACAAAGTGATGCCTAAGTGAACAATGTAAAATGGAGCTGCAAATGCAATTATGTACGGAAATGCAACTGGTAATGCACACAGTCATGGTGCTACAATTGGAAATGAAAATGGTAATGGTAGCAGCAAGAATAAGGCCAAAGAAAACAGAAACAGAAACGCAAGCATGTACACAAACACAAACAGTAATGCACGCTGTCAAGGTAATGCAATTGGAAACCAAAGGGCAACAGTAACAGCAACAATATCACGAAACAAAAGAGAAACAAAAAAAGAGAAGGGCAGCCGCAAACACAATTGAAAATGCGCACGGTGATGCAAATCAAAATGCAAACAGAAACAGTAGTGTAAATACAAATGGTAACAGTAACGCAAAAGCTAGTGCAAACAAAAACACAAAGGGTAATGCACACAGTGGCGTACACGGGAACACTAATGAAAATGGATATGGAAATGGAAGTGGGAATGCTAACTGTAGCAGAAATGGAAGCACACTCCCTGTTTTTGCCATCAGCTGCACAGAGAAACACAGTGAGTACAAAGAATGTATGCATAATAATGGGCTTTGAGAAGAAAATGAGCACTTGGAATACTAAATTGCTTATATTTCAGAACAGCATGATGTAGAAAAAATAAAAATTTCATATGATTTATAACTTTCCTGGCTAGTTTTCCACTTAGTCCATGAGGGGCTAAGCATTTTGCTGACAGAAAATCCGTATCTGAGCGTTCCAGAGATACGGGCACGAAGCGGCAGGCACTGCATTGTTAGTCTATGGAAAAAAGCCTCAACTTTGGAGCACTGTAACCTTAAACCCGTGCAACATTTTGACACCAAACCAGTGAAAAGCACATCCATGCGATATTGGCTTTCGTCCTTCCAAATTTCAGTCCAATAGGCCAAACCAGAGTTTTGCAGCAGGGCTACAAAGAATTCATGTTATTTTCCCCACAGTGTCGAATAGTAGTGTAGCAAAATATGACACTTTCACAAAAAAATCATGAAAGTGTCACATTCAACACAATTAGTGACACTACTTTTAACAAAAATTCAAAAAACATATTTCTGGGGTGTTTAATGCCCCCAAAAAGACATGCCTAGCATCCTCAGGGCTTGACTAGGTAAACACAAAAAGAATTGTGTCCCTAGAGGTCCCAATTTTAAATGCCAAGCATTTCTGTGATCAGTAACTGAAAAAATGTGGCTAACTCACAACACTACAGGGGTAATTGCGACACTAAAAACTGCATTTGCGACTCTGTTGAACTTTTTGTTAACTTTTCCTTTGACTGTAATGGGAAATTTGTTTTTGAACAACTTTTGAACTGTTCAATATTTTTCACAAAATCTTCAAAAGGCAAATCAGGGACCCCAACCAAGTGTTCTCTGATGGATTTGGACCAGTCCATAAACCAAGCGACCTGTAGATGCGAGCAAAGAATGCACAAAAACTGTAAATGCTCTACAGAATGTTGTAATAACTCCACAACCATATATCCGACCAGTATAAAACTTGGCAGATCCCAAACTGTATGATAACGTTCACTTTGGCCATAGTCTGGAAAAGTACTTTCACAATTTGTGACAGCTTTCAAAAATTTGTGAAAGTGTCACAAAATCTTGTTACTACTGCGACACTACTGTTTCAGAAATTTGAAAAACATTTCTGTGGTGTTTAACCCCAAAATAAAGACATAGCTAGCATCCTCATTGTCCAACTCCATAAACACAGAAATAATTGTGTCCTAGAGGTCCCAATTTTAAATGACAAGCATTTTTCTGATCAGTAACTGAAAACAAAATGGCAGATTTGTGACACTGCTAGGGCCATTTGTGACACTAAAAAGTGCATTTGCGACACTTTCGAAGGTTTTATCTTTTCCCATTGACTTATAATGGGAACCAGTATTTTGAATAACTTTGGAACAGTTCAATATTTGTTCACAAAATCTTCAAAAGGCACATTATGGGCCCCGGCCGCACATTCCCTGAACCTTTTGGACCGGTCGTGCAAACTGTGCGACCTGTAGGAGAGAGCAAAGAATTAGCAAAAAAAGGTAATTATGCATTTGGATGTTGCTTAATAACTCCACAGCTGTGTATCTGACTGGTACACAAGTTGGAAGATCCCAAGATCTGTGATGCCCAACCAGGACTGCTAAATTTCAGGCAAATCTGTTAAATGGTGGCAAAGTTATTAAGGTGCAAAGTTTCACACTTTAACCTTAAAAGTGCTACTCAACACTAGCTATGGTAACACTACAATGCTACCATAATATATTCATGGCAATTAGGGTTGTTCCACAGCAAAAAAAGTGAGGAAATACAATGTTAGGGTTGAAACTCCCCTTCCCCCACCCCATCCCCCAACCGACATCTGGGTGTGCATTAGGGTCATCAGCCCAAAGTCTCACTCCTTCACATGTGTAAACAAGTTGAGGTGGTGATGTATAGGAGAATGGAGTGAGAGTTAGGACCGACTACCCCAATGCAAATCCCAATGTCAGTTGGGGGGACGGGGTGGGGTGTGCAAGGGGGGGTTTCAACTCTAACATCAAATGTCCTCACTTTTGTCGCTGTGGAACAACCCTGACTGATGCATTAAATAGAGTTTTTTTTGCCATAAATTTCTCTTCTATTTGAGAATGAGGACTATAAATAGTGAATGTAATGTGGTGGTGGGAGCGCGGGCCTTTGGGCCCCATGCTCTCACCATGTGATTTTTATTCACATACTAACAGTAACCACAATGGAAATGTAAGCACAAATGGTAATACACATAGTGTTGCAAACATAAATAATAACACAAATGGTTAGAGAAACGCAAGCACAAAGTGATGCCTAAGTGAACAGTAACGCAAATGGAGCTGCAAATGCAATTATGTACGGAAATGCAACTAGTAATGCACACAGTCATGGTGCTACAATTGGAAATGAAAATGGTAATGGTAGCAGCAAGAATAAGGCCAAAGAAAACAGAAACAGAAAAGCAAGCATGTACTCAAACACAAACAGTAATGCGCGCTGTCAAGGTAATGCAATTGGAAACCAAAGGGCAACAGTAACAGCAACGATATCACGAAACAAAAGAGAAACAAAAAAAGAGAAGGGCAGCCGCAAACGCAATTGAAAATGCACACGGTGATGCAAATCAAAATGCAAACAGAAACAGTAGTGTAAATACAAATGGTAACAGTAAGGCAAAAGCTAGTGCAAACAAAAACACAAGGGTAATACACACAGTGGCGTGCAGAACACTAATGAAAATGGATATGGAAGCAGGCAGGAATGCTAACTGTAGCAGAAATGAAAGCACTCCCTGTTTTGCCCATCAGCTGCACAGAGAACACAGTGAGTACAAAGAATGTATGAATAATAATGGGCTTTGGAGAAGAAAATGAGCACTTGGAATACTAAATTGCTTATATTTCAGGAACAGCATGATGTAGAAAAAAATAAAATTTCATATGATTTATAACTTTCCTGGCTAGTTTTCCACTTAGTTCCATGAGAGGGCTAAGCATTTTGCTGAATCAATCGTATCTGAAGCGTTCCAGAGATACGGGCACGAAAAAGCGGCAGGCACTGCATTGTTAGTCTATGGAAAAAAGCCTCAACTTTGGAGCACAGTAACCTTAAACCCGTGCAACATTTTGACACAAACCAGTGAAAAGCACATCCATGCGATATTGGCTTCGTCCTCAAATTTCAGTCAATAGGCCAAACCAGAGTTTTGCAGCAGGGCTACAAAGAATTCATGTTATTTTCCCCACAGTGTCGAATAGTAGTGTAGCAAAATATGACACTTTCGCAAAAAAATCATGAAAGTGTCACATTCAACACAATTAGTGACACTACTTTTAACAAAAATTCAAAAAACATATTTCTGGGGTGTTTAATGCCCCCCAAAAAAGACATGCCTAGCATCCTCAGGGCTTGACTAGGTAAACACAAAAAGAATTGTGTCCCTAGAGGGTCCCAATTTTAAATGCCAAGCATTTCTGTGATCAGTAACTGAAAAAAATGTGGCTAACTCACAACACTACAGGGGTAATTTGCGACACTAAAAACTGCATTTGCGACTCTGTTGAACTTTTTGTTAACTTTTCCCTTTGACTGTAATGGGAAATTTGTTTTTTGAACAACTTTTGAACTGTTCAATATTTTTTCACAAAATCTTCAAAAGGCAAATCAGGGACCCCAGCCAAGTGTTCCCTGATGGATTTGGACCAGTCACACAAACCAAGCGACCTGTAGATGCGAGCAAAGAATGCACAAAAAACTGTAAATGCTCTACAGAATGTTGCTTAATAACTCCACAACCATATATCTGACCAGTATAAAACTTGGCAGATCCCAAACTATGTATAACGTTCACTTTGGCCATAGTCTGGAAAAGTACTTTCACAATTTGTGACAGCTTTCAAAAATTTGCGAAAGTGTCACAAAATCTTGTTACTACTTGCGACACTACTGTTTCCAGAAATTTGAAAAACATTTCTGTGGTGTTTAACCCCAAAATAAAGACATGGCTAGCATCCTCATTGTCCAACTCCGTAAACACAGAAATAATTGTGTCCCTAGAGGGTCCCAATTTTAAATGACAAGCATTTTTCTGATCAGTAACTGAAAACAAAATGGCAGATTTGTGACACTGCTAGGGCCATTTGTGACACTAAAAAGTGCATTTGCGACACTTTCAAAGGTTTTATCTTTTCCCATTGACTTATAATGGGAACCAGTATTTTGAATAACTTTGGAACAGTTCAATATTTGTTCACAAAATCTTCAAAAGGCACATTGGGGACCCCGGCCACACATTCCCTGAAGCTTTTGGACCGATTGCGCAAACTGTGCGACCTGTAGGAGAGAGCAAAGAATTTGCAAAAAAAAGTTATCGTGCATTCAGATGTTGCTTAATAACTCCAGAGCTGTGTATCTGACTGGCACACAAGTTGGCAAATCCCACGATCTGCAAGGCCCAACCATGCCGGTCAAATTTCAGGCAAATCTGCTAAACGGTAGCAAAGTTATTATGGTGCAAAGTTTCACACTTTAACCTTAAAAGTGCTGCTCAACACTAACTATGGAAGCACTACCGTGCTATCATATATTCATGGCAACTAGGGTTGTTCCACAGCAACAAAAGTGAGGAAATTCAATGTTAGGGTTGAAACCCCCTTACTGCCATCCCCAACCAGCACCAGGGTGTGCATTAGGGTCATCAGCCATAACTCTCACCCCTTCACATGTGTAAACAGTGGAGATGGTGACGTATAGGGGAATGGAGAGAGAGTTAGGATCAATGACCCCAATGCACATCCTGATGTCAGTGGGGGGACAGGGTGGGGTGTGCAAGGGGTTTCAACCCTAACATCAAATGTCCTCACTTTTGTCGCTGTGGAACAACCCTGACTGATGCATTAAATAGAGTTTTTGCCATGAATTTCCCTTCTTTTTGAGAATGAGGACTATAAATAGTGAATGTAATGTGGTGGTGGGATGCGAGCCCTTTGGGCCCCACGATCCCACCATGTGATTTTCTCACATACTAACAGTAACCACGATGGAAATGCAAGCACAAATGGTAACACACATGGTGTTCCAAACATAAATGATAGCATAAGCGGTAAGAGAAAGCATAGCGCAAAATGATACCAAAGTGAACAGTAACACAAATGGAGATGTAAAAGCAATTATGTACAGAAACGCAACTGGTAATGCACACGGTCATAGTGCCACAATTGGAAACAAAAATGGTAATGGTAACAGCAAGAATAACCCCAAAGAAAACAGAAACACAAACGCAAGCGAGTACGCAAACACAATCTGTAACGCGCACAGTCAAGGTAATGCAATTGTAAATCAATGGTAACAGTAACAGCAATGATATCACTAAATGAAAGAGAAATGAAAAAACAGATGGGCAGCTACAAATGCAAATGAAAATGCACACGGTGATGCAAATCAAAATGCAAACAGAAACAGTAGTGTAAAAATAAAGGGAAACAGTAACGCAAATGCAAGTACAAAAAAAACACAAAAGGTAACGCACACAGTGGCGTACATGGGAACACTAATGCAAATGGATATGGAAACAGCAAGTGGGAATGCTAATTGAAGCAGTAATGGAAGCGCTCTCCCTGTTTTTGCCCAACAGCTGCACAGAGAAACACAGTGAGTACAAAGAAAGTATGCATAATAATGGGCTTTGGAGCAGAAAATGAGCAATTAGAATACTAAATTGCTTATATTTCAGAAACCGTACGATGTAGAAAAAAATAAAAACGTCATATGATTTATGACTTTCCTGGCTAGTTTTCCACTTAGTTCCATGACAGGGGGCTAAGCATTTTGCTAACGAAAAGTCCATATCTCGAAGTGTTTCCGAGATACGGGCCCCGAAAGCTGCGGCAGGCACTGCAATGTTAGTCTAAGGAAAAAAGCATCAACTTCAGAGCACTGTAACCTTAAACCCATGCAATATTTTGTCACCAAACCAAGCGAAAGGCATATCTGTGGGATATTGGCTTTATTCGCTCCAAATTCAGCCCAAAGGACAAAACCAGTGTTTTGCAGCAGGGCGACAAAAATTCTATTATATCCCCACAAAGTGTCGAATAGTATTGTAGCAAAATATGACACTTTCACAAAAAATGATGAAAGTGTCGCAGGTTCAACACAATTTGTGACACTACTTTTCCCCAAAATTTAAAAAACAGTGCAAGTGCAAACAAAAACACAAAAGGTAACGCACACAGTGGCGTACACGGGAACACTAATGCAAATGGATACGGAAACAGCAAGTGGGAATGCTAACTGTAGCAGTAATGGAAGCACACTCCCTGTTTTTGCCCAACAGCTGCATAGAGAAACACAGTGAGTACAAAGAATGTGTGCATAATAATGGGCTTTGGAGCAGAAAATGAGCACTTGGAATACTAAATTGCTTATATTTCAGGAACCGTACGACGTAGAAAAAAATAAAAATTTCATATGATTTATGACTTTCCCGGCTAGTTTTCTGCTTAGTTCCATGGCTGGGGGTTAAGCATTTTGCTGATGAAAAGTCCGTATCTCGAAGCGTTTCAGAGATATGGGCACCGAAAGGAGCGGCAGGCACTGCAATCTTAGTGTATGGAAAAAAGTCTCAACTTCAGAGCACTGTAACCTTAAATCCATGCAATATCTTGTCACCAAACCAGTGAAAGGCATATCTGTGGGACATTGGCTTTCCTCTCCCAAATATCAGCCAAAAGACCAAACCAGTGTTTTGCAGCAGGGTGACAAATAATTCCTGTTATCTTCCCCACAGTGTCAAATAGTAGTGTAGCAAAATACGACACTTTCACAAAAAAATCATGAAAGTGTCGCAGGTTCGACACAATTGGTGACACTACTTTTCCCCAAAATTTAAAAAACATATTTCTGGGGTGTTTAACCTTCCCCCCCCCCCAAACACAGACATGCCTAGCATCCTCAGGGCTTGACTAGGTAAACATAAAATGAATTGTGTCCCTAGAGGGTCCCAATTTTAAATGCCAAGCATTTCTGTGATCAGTAACGGAAAAAAATGTGGCTAACTCACAACACTACAGGGGTCATTTGCGACATCAAAAACTGCATTTGTGACACTGTTGAACTTTTTGTTAACTTTTCCCTTTGACTGTAATGAGAAACCTGTTTTTGAATAACTTTTGAACCATTCAATATTTTTCACGAAATCTTCAAAAGGCAAATTAGGGACCCCAGGCGCATGTTCCTGATGTTTTGGAGCAGTCATACAAACCATGCGACCTGTAGATGTGAGCAAAGAATGCTCAAAAAAAACTGTAAATGCGCTACAGAATGTCGCTTAATAAATCCGCGACTATGTATTCGACCAGTATGAAACTTGGCAGATCCCAAACTGTATGCTAATGTTCATTTTGGCCATAGTCTGGAAAAGTACTTTCACAATTTGTGACACCTTTCGCAAAAATTTGTGAAAGTGTCACAAGTGCGACACTACTTTGTGACACTACTGATTCCAGAAATTTGAAAAACATTTCTGGGGTGTTTAACCCCAAAATAAAGACATGGCTAGCATCCTCAAGGTCCAGCTAGGTAAACACAGACACTGCTAAGGCCATTTGTGGCACTAAAAAGTGCATTTGCGACACTTTTGAATGTTTTAACTTTTCCCTTTGACTTATAATGGGAACTTGTTTTTTGAATAACTTTTGAACAGTTCAATATTTGTTCACAAAATCTTCAAAAGGCACATTGGGGACCACGGCCGCACATTCCCTGAAGGTTTTGCACTAGTCTTGCAAACTGTGTGACCTGTAGGAAGAGCAAAAGAATTAGCGAATAAAGGCAATAATGCATTTGGATGTTGCTTAATAACTCCACTGCTGTGTATCTGACTGGAACACAAGTTGGCAGATCCCAAGATCTAGCATGCCCCACCATGCCTACAACATTTCAAGCAAATCTGCTAAACGTTGGCAAAGCTATTAAGGTGCAAAGTTTCACTCTTTAACCATAAAAGTGCTACTCAACACTAACTATGATAGCACTACCATGCTACCATAATATATTCTTGGCAATTAGGGTCGTTCCACAGTAACAAAAGTGAGAAAATTCAATGCTAGGGTTGAAACCCCCCATTCCCCCTACCCCAACCCCCAACTGGCATTGGGGTGTGCATTAGGGTCATTAGCCCTAACTCTCACCCCTTCACATGTGTAAACAAGTGGAGGTGGTGACATATAGGAGAATGGAGTGAGGGTTAGAACCGACAACCCCAACACACATCCTGATGCCTGTTGGGGGCACGGGGTGGGGTGTGCAAGGGGGGGTTTCAACCCTAACATCAAATGTCTTCACTTTTGTTGCTGTGGAACAACCCTGACTGATGCATTAAATAGAGTTTTTTTGCCATGAATTTCCCCTTCTTTTTGAGAATGAGAACTCTAAATAGTGAATGTTATGTGGTGGTGGAAGCACGGGCCCTTTGGGCCCCACGCTCCCACCATGTGATTTTTATTCACATACTAACAGTAACCACAACGGAAACACAAGCACAAATGGTAATACACATGGTGTTGCAAACATAAATGATAACGTAATCGGTAAGAGAAACAAGCGCAAAGTGATGCCAAAGTGAACAGTATCACAAATGGAGTGCAAATGAAATTATGTACGGAAACGCAACTGGAAAAGCACACAGTCATGGTGCCACAATTGGAAATGAAAATGGTAATGGTAAGAGTAAGAATAATGATAAGAAAACAGAAACGCAAGCATGTACGCAAACACAAACAGTAATGCACGCTGTCAAGGTAATGTAATTGGAAACCAAATGGTAACGGTAACAGCAACAATATCGCCAAACAAAAGAGAAACAAAAAAAGAGAAGGGCAGCCGCAAACACAAATGAAAATGCGCATGGTGATGCAAATCAAAATGCAAACAGAAACAGTAGTGTAAACACAAATGGTAACAGTAACGCAAAAGCAAGTGCAAACAAAAACATAAAGGGCAACGCACGCAGTGGCGTACACGGGAACACTAATGCAAATGGATACAGAAACAGCAAGTGGGAATGCTAACTGTAGCAGTAATGCAAGTGCACTCCCTGTTTTTTCCCAACAGCTGCATACAGAAACACAGTGAGTACAAAGAATGCATGCATAATAATGGGCATTGGAGCAGAAAAGGAGCACTTGGAATACTAAATTGCTTATATTTCAGGAACCATATGACATAGAGAAATATAAAAATTTCATATGATTTATGACTTTCCTGGCTAGTTTTCCACTTAGTTCCATGGCAGGGGGCTAAGCATTTTACTCACGAAAAGTCCGTATCTCGAAGCATTTCAGAGATACGAGCACCGAAAGGAGCGGCAGGCACTGCAATGTTAGTGTAAGGAAAAAAGCCTCAACTTTGGAGCACTGTAACCTTAAACCCATGCAATACTTTGCCACCAAACCAGTGAAAGCCATATCTGTGGGATATAGACTTTCTTCTCCCCAAATTTTAGCCCAAAAGACCAAACCAGAGTTTTGCAGCAGGGCGACAAAGAATTCTTGCTATTTTCCACACAGTGTGGAATAGTAGTTTAGCAAAATACGACACTTTCGAAAAAAAATCATGAAAGTGTTGCAGGTTTGACACAATTTGTGACACTACTTTCCCCAAAATTTAAAAAACACATTTCTGGGGTGTTTAACCCCCCAAAAAAAGACACGCCTAGCATCCTCAGGGCTTGACTAGGTAAACACAAAAAGAATTGTGTCCTAGAGGGTCCCAATTTTAAATGCCAAGCATTTCTGTGATCAGTAACTGAAAAAAATGTGGCTAACTCACAACACTACAGGGGTCATTTGCGACATCAAAAACTGCATTTGTGACACTGTTGAACTTTTTGTTAACTTTTCCCTTTGACTGTAATGGGAAATTTGTTTTTTGAATAACTTTTGAACCATTCAATATTTTTCCACGAAATCTTCAAAAGTCAAATTAGGGACCCCAGCCACTTATTCCCTGATGTTTTTGGACCAGTCAAACAAACCATGAGACCTGTAGATGTGAGCAAAGAATGCACAAAAAAACTGTAAATGCGCTACAGAATGTCGCTTAATAACTCCACGACCATATATCCGACCAGTATGAAACTTGGCAGATCCCAAACTGTATGCTAATGCTCATTTTAGCCATAGTCTGGAAAAGTACTTTCACAATTTGTAACACCTTTCGCAAAAATTTGCGAAAGTGTAACAAGTGCGACACTACTTTGCACCACTACTGTTTCCAGAAATTTAAAAAACATTTCTTCTTCAACCCCAAAACAAAGACATGGCTAGCATCCTCAGGGTCCGACTAGGTAAACACAGAAATAATTGTGTCCCTAGAGGTCCCAATTTTAAATGCCAACATTTTTCTGATCAGTAACTGAAAACAAAATGGCAGATTTTGCGATACTGCTAAGGCCATTTACGACACTATAAAGTGCTAACAGTAACCACATTTAACGACACTTTTGAACTTTTAACTTTTCCCATTGACTTATAATGGAACTTGCTTTTGAATAACTTTTGAACAGTTCAATATTTGTTCACAAAATCTTCAAAAGACACATTGGGGACCACGACGCACATTCCCTGAAGGTTTTGACACAGTCTACAAACTGTGTGACCTGTAGGAGCGAGCAAAGAATTAGCAAATACAGGTAATTATGCATTTGGATGTTGCTTAATAGCTCCACAGTTGTGTATCTGATTGGTACACAAGTTGGCAGATCCCAAGATCTAGCATGCCCAACCATGCCTGCCACAATTCAGGCAAATCTGCAAAACGTTGGCAAAATTATTAAGGTGCAAAGTTTCACCCTTTCACCTTAAAAGTGCTACTCAACACTAACTATGGTAGCACTACCATGCTACCAGAATATATTCATGGCAATTAGGGTTGTTCCACAGCAACAAAAGTGAGAAAATTCAATGTTAGGGTTGAAACCCCCCCTTTCCCCCCACCCCATCCCCTGACCGGCATCGGGGTGTGCATTAGGGTCATCAGCCCTAACTCTCACCCCTTCACATGTGTAAACAAGTGGAGGTGGTGACGTATAGGAGAATGGAGTGAAGGTTAGGAGATGACACCAATGCACATCCCGATGCTGGTTGGGGGGACGGGGTGGGGTGTGCAAGGTGGGGTTTCAACCCTAACATCAAATGTCCTCTCTTTTGTCGCTGAGGAAGAACCCTGACTGATGCATTAAATATAGGTTTTTTTGCCCTGAATTTCCCTTCTTTTTGATAATGAGGACTATGAATAGTGAATGTAATGTAATGGTTGGAGTGCTGGCCCTTTGGGCCCCACGATCCCACCATGTGATTTTCACTCACATACTAAAAGTAACCATAATTGAAATGCAAGCACAAATGGCAATACAAATGGTGCTGCAAACATAAATGATAACTCAAACGGTAAGAGAAACACAAGCGCAAAGTGATGCCAAAATGAACAGTAACGCAAACGGAGATGCAAATGCAATTATGTACAGAAACGCAACTGGTAATGTACACGGTCATGGTGCCACAAATAGAAAAAAATGGTAATGGCAACAGCAAGAATAACACCAAAGAAAACAGAAACACAAATGCAGTATGTCGTAAACACAATCCGTGATGCGCACGGTCAAGGTAGTGCAATTGGAAACTAAATAGTAATGGTAACAGTAATGATATCGCCAAACAAAGAAATGAAAAAAACAGATGGGCAGCCACAAACGCAAATGAAACTGCACACGGTGATGCAAATCAAAATGCAAACAGGAACAATAGTGTAAAAACAAATAGTAACAGTGACGCAAATGCAAGTGCAAACAAAAACACAAAGGATAATGCCCACAGTGGCGTACATGAGAACACTAATGCAAATGGATAAGGAAACAACAAGTGGGAATGCTAACTGTAGCAGTAATGAAAGCACTCTCCCTGTTTTTGCCCAACAGCTGCATAGAGAAACACAGTGAGTACAAGGAATGTATGCATAACAATGGGCTTTGGAGCAGAAAATGAGCACTTGGAATATTAAATTGCTTACATTTCAGGAACCGTACGACATAGAAAAAATTAAAAAAATTTCATATGATTTATGACTTTCCTGGCTAGGTTTCCACTTAGATCCATGGCAGGGGGCTAAGCATTTTGCTGATGAAAAGTCTGTATCTCGAAGTGTTTCCAAGATACGGGTCCTGAAGGGAGTGGCAGGCACTGCAATGTTAGTCTATGGAAAAAAGCCTAAACTTCGGAGCACTGTAACCTTAAACCCGTGCAATATTTTGTCACCAAACCAGTGAACGGCACATCTGTGGGATATTGGCTTTCATCCCTCCAAATTTCAGCCCAAAAGACCAAAACCAGTGTTTTGCAGTAGGGTGACAAAGAATTCCTGTTATTTTCCCCACAGTGTCGAATAGTAGAGTAGCAAAATACAACACATTCACAAAAAAGTCATGAGAGAGTCACAGGTTCAACACAATTTGTGACACTACTTTTCCCAAAAATTTAGAAAACATATTTCTGGGGTGTTTAACACCCCAAAAAAAGACACGCCTAGCATCCCCAGGGCTTGGCTAGGTAAACACAAAAAGACTTGTGTCTCTAGAGGGTCCCAGTTTTAAATGCCAAGCATTTCTGTTGTCAGTAACTGAAAAAAATGTGGCTGACTCACAACAATACAGGGGTCATTTGCAACACTAAAAACTGCATTTGTGACACTGTCATACTTTTTGTAACTTTTTCCTTTGACTATAATTGGAAATTTCTTTTTTGAATAACTTTTGAACCGGTCAATATTTTTTCAAGAAATCTTCAAAACGCAAATCAGGGAGACCAGCCGCATGTTCCCTGATGTTTTTGGACCAGTCACACAAACCATGTGACCTGTAGATGTGAGCAAAGAATGCACAAAAAATGTAAATGCGCTACAGAATGTCGCTTAATAACTCCATGACCATGTATCCGACCAGTATGAAACCTGGCAGATCCCAAACTGTATGCTAACGTTTATTTTGGCCATAGTCTGGAAAAGTACTTTCACAATTTGTGACACCTTTTGCAAAAAATTGCGAAAGTGTCACAAGTGTGACACTACTTTGCGACATTACTGTTTCCAGAAATTTGAAAAACATATCTGGGGTCTTTAACCCCAAAATAAAGACATGGCTAGCATCCTCAGGGTACGACTAGGTAAACACAGAATAATTGTGTCCCTAGAGGGTCTCAATTTTAAATGCCAAGCATTTTTCTGATCAGTAACTGAAAGCAAAATGGCAGATTTGAGACACTGCTAGGGCCATTTGCGACACTAGAAAGTGTATTTGCGACACTTTCGAACTTTTAACTTTTCCCATTGACTTATAATGGGAAATTGTTTTTTGAAGAACTTTTGAACAGTTCAATATGTGTTCACAAAATCTTCAAAAGGCACATTGGGGATCCCTGCAGCACATTCTCTGAAGTTTTTGGACCGGTCGTGCAAACTGTGCGACCTGTAGGAGAGAGCAAAGAATGAGCAAAAATAGGTAATTATGCATTTGGATGTTGCTTAATAGCTCCACAGCTGTGTATCTGACTGGTGCACAAGTTGGCATATCCCAAGATCTAGCATGCCCAACCATGCCAGACAAATTTCAGGCAAATCTGCTAAACAGTGGCAAAGTTATTAAGATGCAAATTTTCACACTTTAACCTTAAAAATGCTTCTCAACATTAACTATGGTAGCACTACCGTGCTATCATAATATATTCATAGCAATTAGGTTTGTTCCACAGCAACAAAAGTGAGGAAATTCAATGTTAGGGTAGAAACCACCCTTTCCCCCAACGCCATCCCCCATAAAGCATCGGGGAGTGCATTAGGGTCATCTGCCCTAACTCTCACCCCTTCACATGTGTAAATGAGTGGAGGTGGTGATGAATAGGAGAATGCAGTGAGAGTTAGGACCGATGACCCCTACGCACATCCTGATGCCGGTTAGGGGGACAGGGTGGGGTGTGCAGGGGGGGTTCAACCCTAATATCAAATGTCTTCACTTTTGTTGCTGTGGAATAACCCTGACTGATGCATTAAATAGAGTTTTTTTGCCATGAATTTTTCTTCTTTTTGAGAATGAGGACTATAAATAGTGAATGTAATGTGGTGGTGGGAGTGCGGGCCCTTTGGGCCCCACGCTCCCACCATGTGATTTTTACTCACATGCTAAAAGTAACCACAATGAAAATGCAAGAACAAATGGTAATACACATGGTGTTGCAAACATAAATGATAATGCAAACGGTAAGAGAAATGCAAGCACAAAGTGATGTCAAAGTGAACAGTAACGCAAATGGAGATGCAAACGCAATTATGTACAGAAATGCAACTGGTAATGCACACGGTCATGGTGCCACAAATAGAAAAAAAATGGTAACAGCAAGAATAACACCAAAGAAAACAGAAACAAAACGCAGGCGTGTACGTAAACACAAACCATGATGCGCACGGTCAAGGTAATGCAATTGGAAACTAAATAGTAACAGCAACGATATCGCCAAACAAAAGAGAAATGAAAAAACAGATTGGCAGCCACAAACACAAAGGAAAATGCACACGGTGATGCAAATCAAAATGCAAACAGAAACAGTAGTGTAAAAACAAATAGTAACAGTAACGCAAACACAAGTGCAAACAAAAACACAAAGGGTAATGCACACAGTGACGTACACGAGAACACTAATGCAAATGGATACGAAACAGCAAGTGGGAATGCTAACTGTAGCAGTAATGGAAGCACTCTCCCTGTTTTTGTGTAGCTGCACAGAGAAACTCAGTGAGTACAAAGAATGTATTCATAATAATGAGCTTTGGAACAGAAAATGAGCACTTGGAATACTAAATTGCTTACATTTCAGGAACAATCGACATAGAAAAAATAAAAAATTTCATATGATTTATGACTTTCCTGGCTAGGTTTCCACTTAGATCCATGGCAGGGGCTAAGCATTTTGCTGATGAAAGTCCTTATCTGAAGTGTTTCCAGATACGGGTCCTGAAAGGAGCGGCAGGCACTGCAATGTTAGTCTATGGAAAAAGCCTAAACTTGAACACTGTAACCTTAAACCCGTGCAATATTTTGTCACCAAACCAGTGAACAGCACATCTGTGGGATATTGGCTTTCATCCCTCCAAATTTCAGCCCAAAAGACCAAAACCAGTATTTTGCAGCAGGGTGACAAAGAATTCCTGTTATTTTGCCCACAGTGTCGAATAGTAGTTTAGCAAAATATGACACATCTAAAAAAATCATGAAAGTGTCACAGGTTTGACACAATTTGTGACACTACTTTTCCCAAAAATTTAGAAAACATATTTCTGGAGTGTTTAACCCCCCAAAAAGACACGACTAGCATCCTCAGGGCTTGACTAGGTAAACACAAAAAGAATTGTGTCTCTAGTGGGTCCCAGTTTTAAATGCAAGCATTTCTGTTATCAGTAACTGAAAAAAATGTGGCTAACTCACAGCACTACAGGGGTCATTTGTGACACTAAAAACTGAATTTGTGACACTGTCAAACTTTGTGTTAACTTTTCTCTTTGACTATAATGGGAAATTTGTCTTTTGAATAACTTTTGAACCGTTCAATATTTTTTCAAGAAATCTTCAAAACGCAAATCAGGGAGACCAGCCACATGTTTCCTGATGTTTTGGACCAGTCACACAAACCATGTGACCTGTAGATGTGAGCAAAGAATGCACAAAAAAATGTAAATGCGCTACAGAATGTCGCTTAATAACTCCATGACCATGTATCCGACCAGTATGAAACCTGGCAGATCCCAAACTGTATGCTAACGTTTATTTTGGCCATAGTCTGGAAAAGTACTTTCACAATTTGTGACACCTTTTGCAAAAAATTGCGAAAGTGTCACAAGTGTGACACTACTTTGCGACACTACTGTTTCCAGAAATTTGAAAAACATATCTGGGGTCTTTAACCCCAAAATAAAGACATGGCTAGCATCCTCAGGGTCGACTAGGTAAACACAGAATAATTGTGTCCCTAGAGGTCTCAATTTTAAATGCCAACATTTTCTGATCAGTAACTGAAAGCAAAATGGCAGATTTGAGACACTGCTAGGGCCATTTTGACACTAGAAAGTGTATTTGAGACACTTTCGAACTTTTAACTTTTCCCATTGACTTATAATGGGAAATTGTTTTTGAAGAACTTTTGAACAGTTCAATATGTGTTCACAAAATCTTCAAAAAGCACATTAGGAACCTGCAGCACATTCTCTGAAGTTTTGGACCGGTCTTAGCAAACTATGCGACCTGTGGGAAGAACAAGAATTAGCAAAAATAGGTAATTATGCATTTGGATGTTGTTAATAACTCCACAGCTGTGTATCTGACTGGTACACAAGTTGGCAGATCCCAAGATCTAGCATGCCCAACCATGCCAGACAAATTTCAGGCAAATCTGCTAAACAGTGGCAAAGTTATTAAGATGCAAAGTTTCACACTTTAACCTCAAAAGTGCTACTCAACACTAACTATGGTAGCACTACTGTGCTACCATAATATATTCATGGCAATTAGGGTTCTTCCACAGCAACAAAAGTGAGGAATGAATAAATTAAGTCACTGTGCTTTGTTCATTATACTTCTTGGCTCCAGAAGATGTCACTGTGCTTTATTTCATACAGTTTTGGCTCAGCCCATGTCACGGGAACTAGTTCACTATGATTTTGGCTCAGCTGATATCACTGTGCTTTATTTCATTATAGTTTTGCCTCAGCTGATGTCACCATGCTTTATTCATTACTTTTGACTCAGCTGAAGTCACTGTGCTATTTTAGTATTTTCTTGGCTCAGCTGATGTCACTAGTCTTTATTCACTACATATTTTGGCACTACTGATGTCACATGCCTTATTTCAATACAATTTTGGCACAGCTGATAACACTGTGCTTTTTTCACTAAGTTTTCCTCAGTTGATGTCACTGGGCTTTTTCATTCAATTTTACGGCTGAGCTGATATCACTGAGCTGTTCATTACATTTTGGCTCAGCCGACATCACTGGGCTTTATTCATTACAGGTTTGGCTCAGCTGATGTCACAGGATTTTATCACTATTTCATCTCAGCTGTTGTCATTGTATGCTTTACATTGCAGTTTTGGCTCAGCTGACGGCACGTGCTTTGTTCATTATAATTTTGGCTCAGCTGATGTCACTGGATTCATTACAGTTTAGGCTCAACAGAGTCACTGTACTTTATTTCAGTATAGTTCATAGCTCAGTTGATGTCATGTCTTTATTCCACCATAGAGTTGGCACAGCTGATGTCACTGGGCTTTATTTCATGCTCTTGGCACAGTGTCTTACTGTGCTTTATTTAGTACAATTATGGCTCTGCGTGGCACTGCCTTTAACACATGGTTTTGTCTCAGCTGATGTCTCTGGCTTTATTTCAATACAGCTTTTCCACAACTGATGGCACTGGTTTACTTCTGTGCTTTATTTCAGTAGTTTTACTCAGTTGATTTAGTGCTTTCTTTCATTGGTTTGGCCAGATGTGTCCTGTACTTTATTCAGTATATTTTAGCTCGCTATTGTCACTGGACTTTATTTCATTACAGTTTTGAGCTCAGTTGTGTCACTGAGCTGTTCATTACAGTTTTAATCAACTGATATCCCATGATTTATGTCGTACACTTCTTGACTCAGTGGATGCCTCAGGCACTGTACCTATAGTTGTGGCTCAACTGATGTCACAGAGCACTATTCACGCAGTTTTGCTCAGCTGATGTCACTGAGCTGTCGTACGATTGCCTCAGATGTGTCACTGGGCACCATTTCATTATAGTTCTTGGCTCAGCTGATGTCACAGACTTTATTTCACTATAAATTTGGATCAGTTGATGTCATATGCAATTTCCTATAATTTGTGACTCGCGATGTCATTGTGCTTTATTCACTACAGTTTTAGCTCAACTGATGTCCTGTTCATTTCATCACAGTTTTTCCTCCACTGATGAAGACACTGTCGCTATTTCACTATAGATTTTGGCTCAGCTGATGTCACTGTGCTTTATTTTACGTTGTTGTTCTTGGCCTCAGCTGATGGCTGTACTATAATTCATAATAGTTTTTGTCTCTGCTGATGAATATTGGCTATTTCAGGTTAGGTTTTCCTCCAGCAGATATCCTGTACATGATTTCAGTACACTTTTGACTCAATGAACTCACTACTTTGTTTCTCTTCAGTTTTGGCTCAGCTGATGTCACTGTGCTATTCATTATAGTTTTTGGCCCCAGTGTCACTGCTTCTTCATTACAGTTTTAGCTCAGCTGATATCACTGTGCTTTATTTCATTAAAGTTTTGGCCCATCTGATGTCACAGTGCTTTTCATTGTAATTTTGGCAGCTGATGTCACTGGGCTTTCTTTCCCTAGAATTTGTCTCAGCTGATGTCACTGTACTTTATTCAGTATAGTTCTTAGCTCAGCCGATACACTAGACTTTTCCCAGGGTTTAGCAGTGATGTCACTGGACTTTATTTCATTATGGTTTGGGACAGCTGATGTCACTGTACTTTTTCATTATGCCTCTAATGATGTCAGTTGTCTTTATTTCATTAGTTTTGGCTTGGCTGATGTCACAGTCCTTTATTTCATTAGAGTTTTGAATCAGCTGATGTCACTGTGCTTTATTTCATTATAGTTTTTGGCTCACCTGATGTCTGCATTATTTCATTATAGTTTTTGAATCAGTGATGTCACTATGCTTTATTTCACTATAGTTTTTGGCTCTGCTGACATCAATGGGCTTTATTTCCTACAGATTTGCCTCAGCTGATATCCAGTCTATTTCATTACAGTTTTAGGCTCAGTGTGTCTCTGTGCTTTATTTCTTCATTGTTTTGTCAACTGATTCCTGTGTCTTATTCATTATAGTTTGGCTCCCAAATATCACTGGGCTTTACTTCATTACAGTTTTGCCTCAGCAGATATCACTGGCTTCATTACAATGTTGGCTCAGCTAAGTCACTGTGCTTTATTTCAGTATATTTTTGTCTCAGCCCATGTGACTGGCCTGACTTCATAACAGTTTTGACTCAGCTATTGTAACTGTGCTTTATGTCAGTACTCTTTTGACTCATCCCATGTTGCTGGGCTATTTCGACAGTTTTGGCTCAGCTGATGTCACTGTACTTTATTTCACTATATTTTTAAAACAGCTATGCCTCTGAACTTTATTCATTAGAGTTTTGTCTCAGCTGATGTGACTGACGCTGTTCAACCTTTCACTCAGTGATGTAACTGTGCTTTATGTCATTATATTATTTAAGCTCAGC
This sequence comes from Neoceratodus forsteri, assembly GCA_016271365.2. Taxonomy (NCBI): domain Eukaryota; kingdom Metazoa; phylum Chordata; order Ceratodontiformes; family Ceratodontidae; genus Neoceratodus; species Neoceratodus forsteri. Next base: position 1,693,532,552 of record CM028130.1, on the reverse strand, counting down.
TGTGTCACTCTGCTTTATTTCACTATATTTTTTGGCTCAGCTAAAGTCACTGATCTTTATTTCATTCCATTTAGCCAACTGATGTCACTGTACATTGTTTCATTATAGTTTTGGCTCAGCTGATGTCATAGGCGCATTTCTCTGTAGATTTTGGCTCAATTTGATCTCACTGTGCATATCCCCACAGTTTTGACTCAGCTGATGTCATTGTGCTTTATTTCACTATAGTATTTGGCTCAGCTGATGTCCTAAACTTTATTCATAGATTTTCCTCTGCTGATATCACTGTCGTTATTCCAGTACAATTTTTGTCAGCTGATGTCACAGGGCTCTATTTAAGCTAAGATTTTGGCTCAACTGATGTCACTGTGCTTTATTTCATTAGTTTGGCTCAGCTGATGTCTCTGCTTTATTTCATTATAGTTTTTGACTCAGCTGATGTCATGAAGCTTTATTTCACTATAGTTTTTGGCACATCTGATTTCTCTGGTCTTCCTTTCACTGTAGCTTTTTATCCAGCTGATATCACCGAGCTTTATTACAGTTTCTGGCTGAGCTGATATCACAACAACTTTCTTACATTATAATTTTAGCTCAACTCAGTCACTGGGCTTTATTTCACTATACTTTTGACTCCAGCTGATATCATATGATTTATTCATTATAGTTTTTGACACAGCAAATAACTTTGCTTTTTCACTATATTTTGGCTCAGTTGATGTCACTGTGCTTTATTTCACAATAGTTTTTGGCTCAGCTGATGTCACCGTGATTTACTTCACTATAGTGTTTGGCTCAGCTGATGTCAATGGGCTTTCTTTCACTATAGATTTTGCCTCAGCTGATGTCTCTGTGCTTTATTTCATTACAGTTTTAGGCTCAGCTGATGTCTCTGTGCTTTATTTCTTCACTGTTTTTGGTCAACTGGTGTCACTGTGTCTTATTTCATTATAGTTTTTGGCTCAGCAGATGTCACAGGACTATATTTTTTTACAGTTTTACCTCAGCAGATATCACTGTGCTTTATTTCCATTACAATATTTGGCTGACTGAAGTCACTATCTTTATTTCATTACAGTTTTGGCTCCAGCTGATGTCACTGTGCTTTCTTCACATATTTTTACCTCAGCTGATATCACTGGGCTTAATTTCATTAAGTTTTTGTCTCAGCTGATGTGACAGCCCTTCATTTCATAACACATTTTTGACTCAGCTGATGTGTACTTTATGTCATTATATTTTTTGACTCGATGATGTCACTCTCTTTATTACACTATATTTTTGGCTCCTCAGATCCAGTCTTTATTTCTTTGTATTTTGACTAGCTGTGTCACTATGCATTGTTTCATTATAATTTTGGCTCAGCTGATGTCCTGAACTGTTACCTCCTCTGTAATTTTGGCTCAGTTGATGTCACTGCATAGTTCCACACAGTTTTAGCTCAGCTGATATCATTCTGCTTCATTATATAGTTTGGCTCAGCTGATCTCCTGGAAGCTATTTCGCCGAGTTTTCCTCCATCATGTCACTCGTTTATTTCAGTACAGTTTTTGGCTCAGCTGATGTCACAGGGCTCTATTTAGCTATAATTTGGCTCAGCTGATGTAACTGGGCTTTATTCATTATAGTTTTACCTCAGCTGATGACCTGGATGTTTCAGTAGAGTTTAAGGCTCAGCTGATGCCACTGTGCTTCATTCATTACAGTTTTTGCTCAGCTGATGTATCACTATTTCATTTTAGTTCTGACTCAGCCCATGTCCTACCATTTATTTCACTGTTTTTAGCTCATCTGATTTCTCTGGTCTTCATTTCACTCTAGTTTTGTCTAGGTATATCATGACTGTTCATTACAGTTTCGGCCAGGCTGATTACTGTGCTTTCTAACATTATAACTTTTGGCTCAGCTGATGTCACAGACGTTTTTCACTATAGTTTGGCTCAGCCGATGTCACTGGAATTATTCCATTTCAATTTGGTCAGCTTATATCACTTTGGTTTTTCACTGTAGTTTTGTCAGTTTAGACTCACCTTTATTTCTAACAGTTTTAGCTCAGCTGATGTTACAGGTCTGTTCTCTTCAGTTTTTGTCTCAGATAAAGTCTGGGCTTTATTTCATTTTTTAGCTCAGCTGATGTCTGCATTGTTCATTATAACTGCAAACAGCCAGTGTCACAGACTATATTCTTTCAGTTTTCCTCAGCTAATTCACTATGCTTTATTTCATTACAGTTTTTGGCAAATCTGATATCATTTGCTTTATTTCAGTATAGTTCGACTCAACAGTTTCACTGGGCATTCAGTACAGTTTTGGCTCAGCTGACGTCACTGGATTTGTTTCATTACAACTTTTAGCTCAAGGATGGACTGTGTCGACTTCATTATATTTGCGCTCCAGCTTATTTCACTGTACTTTGTTCATTGATTTTAGCAGCTGATATCCTCGGCTTTATTTCAGTGAGTTTTGGATCCAACTGATGTCCTGTGCTTTTTTTCATTATACTTTTCCTCAGCTGATATCAGTTGTCTTTATTTCATTAGTGTTTGGCTTAGCTGATGTCACAGTGCTTTATTTCATTAGGTTTTAGGCTCAGCTGATGTCACTGTGCTTTTCATTATAATTTTAAGCTCACCCTGATGCCATTATTTCATTATAGTTTTGAATCAATGACATCACTATACTTTATTTCACTATAGTTTTGGCTCTGCTGATATCAATGAACTTTATTCCACTATAAATTTGCCTCAGCTGATGTCATAACCTTTATGACACAGGTTTAGGCTCAGCTAGTCTCTATGCTTTATTTCTTCATTGTTTTTGGCTCAACTGGTCTGTTCTTATTTCATTATAGTTTTAGCTCACCAAATGTCACTGGGCTTTATTTTATTACAGTTTGCCTCAGCAGATATCCTGTGCTCTTTTCCTTTACAATGTTGGCTCAGCTGAAGTCCTGTGCTTTATTTCATTATAGTTTGTCTCTCCAACTGATGTAGCTATTATTATTTATAACAGTTTTGACTCACCTATTTATAACTGTGCTTTATATCATTAGTTTTGGCTCTCTGATGTTGCTGGTTTATTTCATTGATTTTGTCAGCCAATGTCACTGAGTTTATTTCCTATAAATTTTGCTCAGCTGATGCCTCTGGCCTCTATTTCATTAGAGTTGTTGTCTCAGCTGATGTGACTGGCCATTATTCATAACAATTTCACTCAGCTGATGTAACTGTGCTTTATGTCATTATATTATTTGGCTCAGCTGATATCACTATCTTTATTTCACTATATTTTGGCTCAACTGGGGTCTGATCTTTATTTCATTGCATTTTGGCTCAATGATGTCACTGCATCGTTATATTATAGTTTTGGCTCAGCTGATGTCACAGGGCTTTATTTCATCATGATTCTCCTCCATGATGTCCTGTCATTTATTTCAGTACAGTTTTGGCTCAATGATGTCACAGAGCTCTGTTCGCTATAATTTTGGCTCAACTGATGTCACTGTTTTATTTCATTATAGTTTTAGCTCAGCTGATGTTTCTTTATTTCGTATAGTTTTGACTCAGCTGATGTCACGCTTTATTTCACTATAGTTTTTCACATCTGATTTTCTCTAGTTTCCTTTCCTTAACTAGTCTCAGCTGATATCATAGACTTTATTTCATTGTTCTGGCTGAGCTGATACTGTACTTTCTTGCATTATAATTTTAGCTCAACTGATGTCACTGGGCTGTATATACTTTTGGCTCAGTTGTATCTGTGTTATTTCATTATAGTTTTAGTACAGCTTATATACTTTGCTTTTCACTATAGTTTTTGGCTCAGCTGATATACTGTGCTTTATTTCACAAAGTTTTCAGCTTCAGTGATTCCACTAAGTTTGCTCTACTGTCAATGGGCTTCCACAGATTACTCAGCCAAATCTCACGATACTTCATCACAGTTTAGGCTCATGATGTCTCTGTGCTTTATTTCTTCACTGTTTGGTCAACTGAATTGTCACTGTGTCTTATTTCATTATAGGTTTTGTCTCAGCAGATGTCACAGGGCCTTATTTTTACAGTTTTACCTCAGCAGATATCCGTATGCTTTATTTCATTACAATATTGGCTGAGCCAAGTCACTATGCTTTATTTCATTACAGTTTTAGCTCAGCTGATGTCACTGTGCTTTATTCACATGTTTTTGCCTCAGCTGATGTCACTGGGCTTAATTTCATTAAGGTTTGTCTGGCTGATCTTGACTGGCCTTTATTTCATAACACTTTTTGACTCAGCTGATGTAACTGTGCTTTATGTCATTATATTTTTGGCTCAGCTGATGTCACTCTGCTTTATTTCACTATATTTTTTGGCTCAGCTGAGGTCACTGATCTTTATTTCATTGCATTTTTGGCTCAGCTGATGTCACTGTGCATTGTTTCATTATAGTTTTTGGCTCAGCTGATGTCACTGGGCTTTATTTCTCTGTAGATTTTGGCTCAGTTGATGTCACTGTGCATGATTTCACTACAGTTTTTGGCTCAGCTGATGTCATTGTGCTTTATTTCACTATAGTGTTTGGCTCAGCTGATGTCACTGGGCATTATTTCATCGCAAGTTTTCCTCCTTCGATGTCACTGTCCATTTATTTCAGTGCAGTTTTGGCTCAAGCTGATGTCACAGGGCTCTATTTAGCTATAGATTTTGGCTCAGCGGATACAACTGGGCTTCATTCATTATAGTTTTGCCTCAGCTGATGACACTGTGCTTTATTTCATTAGAGTTTTAGGCTCAGCAGATGTCACTGTGCTATTCATTATAGTTTTGGCTCAGCTGATGTCTGCTTTATTTCATTTTAATTTTCTGACTCAGCTATGATGTCACTGACCAATTTATTCACTATAGTTTTGGCTCATCTGATTTCTCTGGTCTTCATTTCACTCGATTTTTGTCTCAGTGAATGTCACTAGGCTTTATTTTCATTCTGGTTCTGGCTGAGCTGATGTCACTGTACTTTCTAGCATTACAATTTTGGCTCAGCTGATGTCATAGAAGACTTCACCATCAGTTTTGGCTCAGCTGATGTCCTCTTAATTTATTTCATTTCAGTTTTAAAACAACATACATATCACTTTGGTTTTCACTGTAGTTTTTGGCTCAGTTTAGACTCACTGTGCTTTATTTCACAACTAGTTTTGGCTCAGCTGATGTCACAGGTCTATATTTCTCTGCAGTTTTTGTCTCAGATGAAGTCACTGGGCTTTATTTCATTACAGTTTTGGCTCAGCTGATGTCACTGTCACTTGTTCATTATAGCTTCTGGCTCAGCAAGATGTCACTGGGCTTTATTCATTACAGTTTTCCTAAGCAGATGATCACTGTGCTTTGTTGAGTCAATTTTTGGCTCAGATAAATTTCTGGGCTATATTTCATTCAGATTTTCCTCACCTCAGTTCACTTGCTTTATTTCATTACAGTTTTTGGCTCATCCTGATGTCATTTGCTTTATTTCATTGAGAGTTTTGACTCAACTGAATTCACTGGGCTTTATTTCATTACAGTTTTGGCTCAGCTAACGTCACGCAGGATTTGTTTCATTACAATTTTAACTCAAGTGATGTGACCTTGCTCTATTTCAAATATATTTTTAGCTCAGCTGTTTCACTGTACCTTGTTTCATTACAGTTTTTAGCTCAGCTGATGTCACTGGAGCTTTATTTCATTGCAGTTTTGGATCAGCTGATGTCACTGTGCTTTATTTCGTTATACTTCTTGGCTCAGCTGATATCACTAGGCTTTTCAATATGGGATTTTAGTTCAGCTGATGTCACTATGCATTATTTCACTAATGATTTAACTCGGCTGATGTCACAGTGCTGTTCTTTCGGTTTGGATCCTTGGCTTCTGATGTAACTGAACTGTTCTTTACAGTTTTTCTCTGAACGATGTCACTGTGCTAATTATAATACACCTGATGTCACTGGGCTTTGTTTAATTACATTTTGGCCGCTGACTGTTACTCTGCTTTATTTTAGCATTGTTATTGGCTCAGCAGATGTCACAGTGCTTTGTTAACTTCTAGATTTTGGCTCAATGATGTCAGTGATTTAATTCATATAGTTTTGCCTCAGCTGATGTCACTGTGCTTTTCACTCTGGTTTTTTCCTCAGCTGGTATCGCTGGGCTTTCATCACGGTTTTGGCTCAGCTGATGTCCACTGAGCTTCAGTTCATTACATTTTAGATCCAGCTAATGTCACTGTGCCTTATTTCATTTTCAGTTCTTGGCTCAGCTGATGTCACAGCTGTTCACTATATTTTAGCTCAGTAGTGTCACTGTACAGAATTCCACTAGTTTTGGCTCAGCTGATGTCACTGTGCAATTTCATTTCTTTTTGGCTCCAGCTGATATCTAAGCTTTATTCCATCTAGCTTTTTGGCTCGGCTGATCTCACTGTGCTTTGTTTCATTATCGTTTTGTCTGCTGAGCACTGTGCTTTCTTCATTATAGTTTTGGCTCGGTAGATGTCCTGTGCATTATTTCATTACAGTTTGTTGGCTCAGCTGAAATCACTGTCTATTCCATTACAGTTTTGGCTCAATTGATGTCTGTGCTTTATTCCGGTGTACTTCCCAGCTCAGCTGATGTCACTGGTTTAATTCAACATAAATTGGCACTGCAGGTATCACTGACCTCATTCATTATATTTTTGGCTCAGCAGCGCCACTGTTCTTTATTCCACTAGTTTTGAATCTGCTGATGTCACTGTGCTTTATTCAATACAGTTTTCCTCTGCTGATGTACCTTATTCATTACAGTTTTGACTGCTGATGTCACTATTCTTTTTTCATTAGGTTTTGACTCAGCTTAGTTCACTGGGCTTTCTTTCATTACAGTTTGGCTCAGCTGATGTCACTGGGATTTATTCATTAAATTTAGCCCAGGTGTCACTGTGCTTTACTTCCTTATATTTTTTTAACTGGCTACTGCACTTTATTTCATACAGTTTTAGCTCAGCAATATCACTGAACTTATTTCATTTCAGTTCTTGGCTCGGCTGATCCCAGACTTTTATTTACTACCCGTTGTTGGCTCATCTGCAGTCACTGTGCTTTCTAATTATGGTTTTGCCTCGCTGATGTCATGATTGCTTTATTTCGTATAGTTCTTGCTCAGCTTATCTCATAGACTGGCCTCACCATAGATTGCGGCTCACCAGTCGTGCCAACGCAGAATTTCACTATGGTTTGTGGCTCAGCGATGTCACTGTGCTCTATTCACTATAGTTTTGGCTCAGTTGATGTCTCAGGCTTTATTTCCACAGGTGCCACCACTGATGTCACTGTCCTTTAACTGCACTATAATTTTGGCTCAGCAGTGTCTGTGCTTGTTCATTACTTTTTGGCTCAGTTGATTCGCTGTACTTAGTTCATAATAAATTTTGTCTCTGCTGATGTGATAAGCTTTTCACTACATTTTCTTCATATATCCTGTGCTTTATTTCATTACAGTTTTGAATCAGAAGAACTCACTATATTTGTTCTCTACAGTTTTGGCTCATCTGATGTCACTGTGCTTTATTCACTATAGTGCACAGCTGTCTCTGTACCTTATTTCAATATAGTTTTTCCAAAGCGGTGTCACGGGCTTTATTTCAGTTACAGTTTTGGCTCAGCTGATCACTGTGCTTTATTTTATTAAAGTATTTACAACTTCTCACTGTCTTTCACTGTAGTTCTTGGCTTAGCTGATGTCACTTTCGGGCTTTCTTTCATAGATTTTGGCTCAGCTGATGTCTGGTCTTTCTGACCTACCCCTATAGTTTTGGCTCAGCAGATGTAATATACTTTGACCCTACTCATTTATTCTCACTGCACTTTGTTTCATTAAGTTTTGACTCAAGTTGTGTGACTGTACATTATTGGCCCTATTCCCAGTGTTTGAAACTCGGCTGTTGTCACTGGGCATTATTCATTACAGTTTTATCAGCTGATGTCATACAGTATTTTAGTATCGTTCTTGACTCAGCTGATGTCCTGAACTTTATTTCACCAGAGTTTGGCACACCACATGTCTCTGGGCTGTTCATTACAGTTTTGGCTCAGCTGATGTCATGATTTTTCATTATGTATTTCTCAGTGGATGTCAGTGGGCTTCTTTCGTAGTTTGTCTTGGCTGATGTCACTGTGCTTTATTTCATTAGGTTTAGGCTCAACTGATGTCCCACTTTATTCCATTATAGTTATTGGCTCAGCTGGCGTCCGTTTCATTATATTTTGGCTAGCTGATGTCACAATGCTTTATTTCACTAGGTTTGGCTCATCTGATTCCACTGGTCGCCATTTCACTGTAGTTTTGTCTCAGCTGATGTCTAGGCTTAATTTCATTACAGTTTGTGGCTGAGCTGATATCACTGTGCTTTCTTGCATTATAATTTTGGCTCAATGGTGTCACTAGGCTTTATCTCACTATAATTTTGGCTCAGCTGATATCACTTAATTCATTTCATACAGTTTTTTCAGCTTATGTCACTTTGCTTTTTTTTTTCACCATAGTTTTTGGTTCTGTTGAGTCACTGTGCTTTATTTCACAAACGTTTTTTGAAACCAGCTGTTGTCTGGAATTGTGGCTTCACTATGTTTTGTCTCAGATGATGTCACTGGGCTTTATTTTATTACAGTTTGCTCAGCTGATGTCGTGCATTAGTTCATTATAGCATCTAACCAGCTGATGTCACTCGGCTTTATTTCAGTAAGTTTTGCCTCTGCCAATGTCACTCTGCTTTATTCATATATTTTCCTCTGCTGATGTCACTGGGCTTCATTTTATTAGAGTTTTACTCAGCTGATGCACGTGCTTTATTTCACTATCGTTTTTTGTCACAGCTGATGTCACTGGACTGTATTTCACTATAATTTTGCCTCAGCTGATGTACTGTGCCTAACTACATTACAGTTTTAAACAGCTGATGTCTATGCTTTACTTCTTCACAGTTTTTGGCTCAAGTCATGTCACTGTGTCTTATTTCACTATAGTTTTTGGCTCTGCAGATGTCACTGGGCTTTATTTCATTACAGTTTTTCCTCAGCAGATGTCACTGTGCTTTATTTGATTACAATGTTTGGCTCAGCTGAAGTCACTGGGCTTTACTACATTACAGTTTTTCCTCAGCTGATGTCACTATGTTTTATTTCATTGCAGTTTGTGGCTCAGCTGATATCATTGTGCTTTATTTCATTATAGTTTTGACTCAGCTGATTTCTGAGCTTATTTCATAACTATTTTTGGCTCAGGTGATGTCACTGGGATTTATTTCTTACAATTTTTGGCTCAGTGATGTCACTGCCATTATTTCATTATTACAGCTCAGCTGATTTCACTGTACTTTATTTCATTACATTTTTAGCTCAGCTGATGTCAGAGGATTTTTCTCACTAGATTTTGGATCAGCTGATGTCCGCCGGCTTTATTCGTTATACTTCTTGGCGAGCTGATATCCCGAGCTTTATTTCACTGTGGGACAATGGCTCAACTGATGTCACTATCATTATTCCACAATAGATTAGGCTCAGCTGATGTCACTGTGCTTTATTCCTACATTTTGCCTCAGCAGATGTCACTGGGCTTCTTTCTTTTCAGTTTTTCGCAAGTGTCCTGTGCTATTTAATAACTGATGTCACTGGGCTTTATTCATTACACTTTTGACTCAGTGTAACTGTCTTTATTTTGTTGGCTCAGCTGATGTCACTAGGCTTTATTTCAATATAGATTTTGGCACAGCTGATGTCGCTGTCCTTATTCTTTATAGTTTTAACAGCCGCGCCATGGTTTTCTATAGTTTTCAGCTGATCATAGGCTTTGTTCCATTACTGTTTTGGCTAACTGATGTCACTGAGCTCTATTTCATTACATTTTGGCTCTGCTGATGTCACTGTGCTTATTCATTATAGTTCTTGGCTCAGGTGATGTCACTGGCTTTATTCACTATAGATTTTCATAATTCATGTCACTGTGTAATTTCCTATTTTTTTAGCTCAGCTGATCACTGTGCTTTATTTCACTAGTGTTGGCTCAGATGATGTCAGGCTTTACTTCATCACAGCTTTCCTTTGCCGATGTCCTGTCCTTTTTTCCAATACAGTTTTGGCTCAACAGTGTTACTGAGCGTATTTTATCACAGTTTTGGCTCAGCTGATGTCACAGGGCTTTATTTCACTATAGTTTCAACAATTGATGTCACTGTGCATAAGGCTACTATAGTTTTGGCTCAGCTGATGTCACTGTGCTTCCTTCACTATAGTGTTTGGCTCAGATGATGTCCGGGCTTTACTTCATCACAGCTTTCCTCTGCTGATGTCACTGTCCTATTTCCAACGGATTTTTAGCTCAGCTGATGTTACAGGCATTATTTCATTACAGTTTTGCTCAGCTGATGTCACGGGCTTTGTTCACTAATGATGTTGGATCATCTGATGTCACTGTGCTGTTATAATTTTGTCTCAGCTGTGGCACTCTGCTTTATTTCATTATAGTTTTGTCTCAAATGATGCCACTGTACATTATTTCATTACAGTTTTTATGGCTCAGCTGATGTCACTGTGCATTATTTCATTATAGCTTCTGGCTCAGTTGATGTCACTGGGCTTAATTTCAGTAAAGTTTTGTCTCGCTGATGTCGTTGTGCTTTATTCTCTATGTTTTTCCTCAGTTGATGTCACTGGGCTTCATTCATTATAGATTTTTCTCAGCTATGTCACACTTTATTTCACTATAGTTTTTTTATGACTCTGCTGATGTCAATGGGCTTTATATCACTATAGGTTTTGATCAGCTGATGTCCCTGCTGCTTTATTTCATTACAGTTTTAGGCTCAGCTGATGAATCTACATTATATATTTCTTCACTGTTTTGGCTGAACTGGTGTGGCTGTGTATTTATTATAGTTTTTGTCTCAGCTGATGTCACTGGCCTTTATTTCATAACAGTTTTTGGCTCAGGAGATGTCACTGTGCTTTATTTCATTACAATTTTTGGCTCAGCTGAAGTCACTGTGCTTTATTTCATTATAGTTTTTGGCTCAGCTGATGTTACTGGCCTTTATTTCATAACAGTTTTGGACTCAGGTGATGTAACTGGGCTTATATGTCATTAATTTTTTGGCTCAGCTGATGTCACTGGGCTTTATTTCACTAGATTTTTTGGCTCTCAGCTGATGTCACTGTGCTTTATTTCACTAGAGTTCTTGGCTCAGCTGATGTCACTGGGCTTTATTTCACTATAGAGTTTTGGCTCAGCTGATGTCACTGTGCTTTATTTCACTATAGTTTTTGTCTCAGCTGATGTCTCTGTGCTTTATTTCAATACAGTTTTTGCCTCAGCATGATGTAAACTGTCTTTATTTCAGTTTACAGTTTTGGCTCAGCTGATGACACTTTACTTTACTTCACTATGAGTTTTAAGCTCATCTGATGTCTCTGTTAGCTGTTTCAATACAGTTGTTCTCAGATGATGAAACTGTGCTTTATTTCATTACAATTCTTGGCTCAGCTGATGTTACTGTGCTTTATTTCTTTATATTTTTGAATCAGCTGATTTCACTGAACTTTATTTCATTACAGTTTTTAGCTCAGCGGATGTCACTGGGCTTTATTTCATTACAGTTTTCAGAGCAGCTGATGTCACTGTGCTTTATTTCATTATACTTCTTCGCTCTGCTGATGTCACTGCTCTTTATTTCACTAAAAATTTTGACTCAGCTGATGTCACTGTGAATTATTTCACTATAGATTTGGCTCAGCTGATGTCACAGTGCTTTATTTCACTATAGTTTTTGGTTCAGCTGATGTCACTGGGCTTTATTTCCTTACAGTTTTCCTCAGCTGATGTCACTATGCTTTATTGCAATACAGCAGATGTCACTGTGCTTTATTTCATTACACTTTTTGACTCAGCTGATGTCACTGTGCTTTATTTTAGTATTGTTCTTGGCTCAGCTGATGTCACTAGGCTTTATTTCACTATAGATTTTGGCACAGCTGATGTTGCTGTGCTTTATTTCTTTATAGTTTTTGGCACAGCTGACGTCACTGTGGTTTTTTCACTATAGTTTTTCTTCAGCTGATGTCACTGGGCTTTGTTTCATTACTGTTTTTGGCTCAGCTGATGTCACTGAGCTCTATTTCATTACATTTTTGGCTCAGCTGATGTCACTGTGCTTTATTTCATTATAGTTCTTGGCTCAGGTGATGTCACTGGCTTTATTTCACTATAGATTTTCACTTAATTGATGTCACTGTGCATAATTTCACTATTGTTTTTGGCTCAGCTGATGTCACTGTGCTTTATTTCACTATAGTGTTTGGCTCAGATGATGTCACAGGGCTTTACTTCATCACAGCTTTTCCTCTGCTGATGTCACTGTCCTTTATTTCAATACAGTTTTTGGCTCAGCTGATGTTACTGGGCATTATTTTATTACAGTTTTTGGCTCAGCTGATGTCACAGGGCTTTATTTCACTATAGATTTTCACCTAATTGATGTCACTGTGCATAATTTCACTATAGTTTTTGGCTCAGCTGATGTCACTGTGCTTTATTTCACTATAGTGCTTGGCTCAGATGATGTCACAGGGCTTTACTTCATCACAGCTTTTCCTCTGCTGATGTCACTGTCCTTTATTTCAGCACAGTTTTTGGCTCAGCTGATGTTACTGGGCATTATTTCATTACAGTTTTTGGCTCAGCTGATGTCACAGGGCTTTATTTCACTATTGATGTTGGATCATCTGATGTCACTGTGCTTTATTTCATTATAGTTTTTGTCTCAGCTGATGGCACTCTGCTTTATTTCATTATAGTTTTTGTCTCAGCTGATGCCACTGTGCATTATTTCATTACAGTTTTTTGGCTCAGCTGATGTCACTGTTCATTATTTCATTATGGCTTCTGGCTCAGTTGATGTCACTGGGCTTTATTTCAGTAAAGTTTTTGTCTCAGCTGATGTCATTGTGCTTTATTTCTCTATGTTTTTTCCTCAGTTGATGTCACTGGGCTTCATTTCATTATAGTTTTTTACTCAGCTGATGTCACAGTGCTTTATTTCACTATAGTTTTTGGCTCTGCTGATGTCAATGGGCTTTATATCACTATAGATTTTGACTCAGCTGATGTCCCTGTGCTTTATTTCATTACAGTTTTAGGCTCAGCTGATGAATCTGTGCTATATTTCTTCACTGTTTTTGGCTGAACTGGTGTCGCTGTGTCTTATTTTATTATAGTTTTTGTCTCAGCAGATGTCACTGGGTTTATTTCATTACAGTTTTGCTTCAGCAGATGTCACTGTGCTTTATTTCATTACAATATTTGGCTCAGCTGAAGTCACTGTGCTTTATTTCATTATAGTTTTTGTCTCAGCTGATGTGACTGGCCTTTATTTCATAACAGTTTTGGACTCAGGTGATGTAACTGTGCTTAATGTCTTTATAGTTTTTTGGCTCAGCTGATGTCACTGTGCTTTATTTCACTATATTTTTTGGCTCAGCTGATGTCTCTGGCTTTTATTTCATTAGAGTTTTTGTCTCAGCTGATGTCACTGGGCTTTATTTCATTAGAGTTTTTGTCTCAGCTGATGTCACTGGGCTTTATTTCATTAGAGTTTTTGTCTCAGCTGATGTCACTGTGCTTTATTTCACTATAGTTCTTGGCTCAGCTGATGTCACTGTGTTTTATTTCAGTTTAGAGTTTGGCTCAGCTGATGACACTTTGCTTTATTTCACTATAGTTTTTCGCTCATCTGATGTCTCTGTGCTTTGTTTCAATACAGTTGTTCCTCAGATGATGAAACTGTGCTTTATTTCATTACAGTTTTTGGCTCAGCTGATGTCATTGTGCTTTATTTCATTATAGTTTTTGAATCAGCTGATTTCACTGGCGCTTTATTTCATTACAGTTTTGGCTCAGCTGATGTCACTGGGATTGATTTCATTGCAATTCTTGGCTCAGGTGATGTTACTGTGCTTTATTTCTTTATATTTTTTGGCTAAAATGATTTCACTGAACTTTATTTCATTACAGTTTTTAGCTCAGCGGATGTCACTGGGCTTTATTTCATTACAGTTTTCAGAGCAGCTGATGTCACTGTGCTTTATTTCATTATACTTCTTCGCTCTGCTGATGTCACTGCTCTTTATTTCACTAAAGATTTTGACTCAGCTGATGTCACTGTGAATTATTTCACTATAGATTTGGCTCAGCTGATGTCACAGTGCTTTATTTCACTATAGTTTTGGCTCAGCTGATGTCACTGGGCTTTATTTCTGACAGTTTTCCTCAGCTGATGTCACTATGCTTTATTGCAATACAGCAGATGTCACTGTGCTTTATTTCATTACACTTTTTGACTCAGCTGATGTCACTGTGCTTTATTTTAGTATTGTTCTTCACTCAGCTGACGTCACAGTGTTTTATTTAACTATAGATGTTAGCTCAGCTGATGTTGCTGTGCTTTATTTCATTATAGTTTTTACCTCAGCTGATGTCACTGTGCTTTATTTCATTATAGTTTTTGGCTCAGCTGATGTCAGTGTGCTTTATTTTAGTATTGTTCTTGGCTCAACTGATGTCACTAGGCTTTTTTTCACTATAGATTTTGGCACAGCTGATGTCACTGTGCTTTACTTCATTATAGTTTTTGGCACAGCTGACATCACTGTGCTTTTTTCACAATTGTTTTGCCTCAGCTGATGCACTGGGCTTTATTTCATTGCAGTTTTTGGCTCAGCTGATGTCACTGTGCATTATTTCATTATAGTTCTTGGCTCAGTTGATGTCACTGGCCTTTATTTCTCTGTAGATTTTGGCTCAGTTGATGTCACTGTGCATAATTTCACTACAGATTTTGGCTCAGCTGATGTCATTGTGCTTTATTTCACTATAGTGTTTGGCTCAGCTGATGTCACTGGGCTTTATTTCATCGCAGTTTTTCCTCCACTGATGTCACTGTCCTTTATTTCAGTACAATTTTGGCTCAGCTAATCTCACAGTGCTCTATTTCGCTATAGATTTTGGCTCAGCTGATGTAACTGTGCTTTATTTCATCATAGGTTTTAGCTCAGCTGATGACACTGTGCTTTATTTCATTATAGTTTTTGGCTCAGCTGATGTCACTGTGCATTTTTTCATTACAGTTTTTTGGCTCAGCTGATGTCACTGGGCTTTGTTTCATTACAATTTTTGGCTCAGCTGATGTCATTGTGCTTTATTTCAGTGTAGTTCTTGGCTCAGCTGATGTCACTGGGCTTTATTAAACCGTAGAGTTTGGCACAGCTGATGTCACTGGGCTTCATTTCATAAAACTTTTGGCTCAGCTGATGGTCACTGTGCTTTATTTCACTGCAGTTTTTGGTTCTGCTGATGTCACTGTGCTTTATTTCACTATAGTTTTTGTCTCAGCTGATGTCACTGTGCTTTATTTCATTACAGTTTTTCCTCTGCTGATGGCACTGTGCTTTATTTTTCATTATAGTTTTTGACTCAGCTTATTTCAGTGGGCTTTCTTCGCATTAGTTTTTGGCTCAGCTGATGTCACTGGGATTTATTTCATTACAATTTGTGGCTCAGGTGATGTCACCGTGCTATATTTAATTATATTTTTTGGCTCAGCTGATTTCACTATACTTTATTTCATTACAGTTATTAGCTCAGCTGATGTCACTGGGCTTTATTTCATTACAGTTTTTGGATAAATTGAAGTCACTGTGCTTTATTTCATTATACTTCTTGGCTCAGCGGATGTCACTGGGCTTTTTTTCATTACAGTTTTTGCCTCAGCTGATGTCACAGGGCTTTATTTCACTATAGATTTTGGCTCAGCTGATGTCACTGTGCTTTATTTCATTATAGTTTTTGCCTCAGTTGATGTTACTGTGCTTTATTTCATTTTACTTTTTGTCTCAGCTGATGTTACTGTGCTTTATTTTAGTATTTTTCTTGGCTCAGCTTATGTCACTAGTCTTTATTTCACTATAGATTTTGGCACAGCTGATGTCACTGTGCCTTATTTCATTACACTTTTTGGCACAGCTGATGACACTGTGCTTTTTTTCACTATAGTTTTTCCTCAGTTGATGTCACTGGGCTTTATTTCATTCCAGTTTTTGGCTGAGGTGATATCACTGAGCTTTATTTCATTACATTTTTGGCTCAGCTGATGTCACTGGGCTTTATTTCATTACAGTTTTTGTCTCAGCTGATGTCATTGTGCTTTATTTCATAGCAGTTTTTGGCTCAGCTGATGGCACTGTGCTTTATTTCATTATAGTTTTTGCTCAGCTGATGTCACTGTGCATTATTTCATTACAGTTTTCTGGCTCAGCTGATGTCACTGTGATTTATTTCATTACAGTTTTAGGCTCAGCTGATGTCTCTGTGCTTTATTTCTTCACTGTTTTTGGTCAACTGGTGTCACTGTGTCTTATTTCATTATAGTTTTTTGGCTCAGCAGATGTCACTGGGCTTTATTTTATTACAGTTTTACCTCAGCAGATATCACTGTGCTTTATTTCATTACAATATTTGGCTGAGCTGAAGTCACTATGCTTTATTTCATTACAGTTTTTGGCTCAGCTGATGTCACTGTGCTTTATTTCACTATATTTTTTGGCTCAGCTGATGTCACTGGGCTTAATTTCATTAGAGTTTTTGTCTCAGCTGATGTGACTGGCCTTTATTTCATAACACTTTTTGACTCAGCTGATGTAACTGTGCTTTATGTCATTATATTTTTTTGGCTCAGCTGATGTCACTCTGCTTTATTTCACTATATTTTTTGGCTCAGCTGAGGTCACTGATCTTTATTTCTTTGCATTTTTGGCTCAGCTGATGTCACTGTGCATTGTTTCATTATAGTTTTTGGCTCAGCTGATGTCACTGGGCTTTATTTCTCTGTAGATTTTGGCTCAGTTGATGTCACTGTGCATGATTTCACTACAGTTTTTGGCTCAGCTGATGTCATTGTGCTTTATTTCTACTATAGTGTTTGGCTCAGCTGATGTCACTGGGCTTTATTTCATCATAGTTTTTCCTCTGCTGATGTCACTGTCATTTATTTCAGTACAGTTTTTGGCTCAGCTGATGTCACAGGGCTCTATTTCGCTATAGATTTTGGCTCAGCTGATGTAACTGGGCTTCATTTCATTATAGTTTTTGCCTCAGCTGATGACACTGTGCTTTTTTTCATTAGAGTTTTAGGCTCAGCTGATGTCACTGTGCTTTATTCATTATAGTTTTTTGGCTCAGCTGATGTCTGCTTTATTTCATTTTAGTTTCTGACTCAGCTGATGTCACTATGATTTATTTCACTATAGTTTTTGGCTCATCTGATTTCTCTGGTCTTCATTTCACTCTAGTTTTTGTCTCAGGTGATGTCACTGGGCTTTATTTCATTACAGTTTCTGCATGAGCTGATATCACTGTGCTTTCTAGCATTATAATTTTTGGCTCAGCTGATGTCATAGGGCTTTTTTTCACTATAGTTTTGGCTCAGCTGATGTCACTGCGATTTATTTCATTTCAGTTTTTGGCTCAGCTTATAACACTTTGGTTTTTTTTCACTGTAGTTTTTGGCTCAGTTTAGACTCACTGTGCTTTATTTCACAATAGTTTTTGGCTCAGCTGATGTCACAGGTCTGTATTTCTCTACAGTTTTTGTCTCAGATGAAGTCACTGGGCTTTATTTCATTACAGTTTTTGGCTCAGCTGATGTCACTGTGCATTATTTCATTATAGCTTCTGGCTCAGCAGATGTCACTGGGCTTTATTTTATTACAGTTTTTCCTAAGCAGATGTCACTGTGCTTTATTTGATTACAATTTTTGGCTCAGATGAAATTTCTGGGCTAGATTTCATTACAGTTTTTCCTCAGCTGATTTCACTGTGCTTTATTTCATTACAGTTTTTGGCTCATCTGATGTCATTTTGCTTTATTTCATTATAGTTTTTGACTCAACTGATTTCACTGGGCTTTATTTCATTACAGTTTTTGGCTCAGCTGACGTCACTGGGATTTGTTTCATTACAATTTTCAGCTCAAGTGATGTGACTGTGCTCTATTTCATTATATTTTCTGGCTCAGCTGATTTCACTGTACTTTATTTCATTACAGTTTTTAGCTCAGCTGATGTCACTGGGCTTTATTTCATTGCAGTTTTTGGATCAGCTGATGTCACTGTGCTTTATTTCATTATACTTCTTGGCTCAGCTGATATCACTGGGCTTTATTTCAATATAGGTTTTAGTTCAGCTGATGTCACTATGCATTATTTCACTATTGATTTAACTCAGCTGATGTCACAGTGCTTTATTTCACTACAGTTTTTGGATCAGCTGATGTAACTGGGCTTTATTTCTTTACAGTTTTTTCTCTGCTGATGTCACTGTGCTTAATTATAATACACCTGATGTCACTGGGCTTTATTTAATTACACTTTTTGACGCAGCTGATGTTACTCTGCTTTATTTTAGCATTGTTATTGGCTCAGCAGATGTCACAGTGCTTTATTTAACTATAGATTTTGGCTCAGCTGATGTCAGTGTGGTTTATTTCCTTATAGTTTTTTGCCTCAGCTGATGTCACTGTGCTTTTTTCACTGTAGTTTTTCCTCAGCTGATGTCACTGGGCTTTATTTCATCACAGTTTTTGGCTCAGCTGATGTCACTGAGCTTTATTTCATTACATTTTGGCTCAGCTGATGTCACTGTGCCTTATTTCATTTTAGTTCTTGGCTCAGCTGATGTCACTGGCCTTTATTTCACTATAGATTTTGGCTCAGTTGATGTCACTGTGCATAATTTCACTATAGTTTTTGGCTCAGCTGATGTCACTGTGCTTAATTTCATTTTACTTTTTGGCTCAGCTGATATCACTGCGCTTTATTTCACTATAGCTTTTGGCTCAGCTGATCTCACTGTGCTTTGTTTCATTATAGTTTTTGGCTCTGCTGATGGCACTGTGCTTTATTTCATTATAGTTTTTGGCTCGGCTGATGTCACTGTGCATTATTTCATTACAGTTTGTTGGCTCAGCTGAAGTCACTGTGCTTTATTTCATTACAGTTTTTGGCTCAGTTGATGTCACTGTGCTTTATTTCGGTGTACTTTCTAGCTCAGCTGATGTCTCTGGTTTTAATTCCAACATAGAATTTGGCACTGCTGGTGTCACTGAGCTTCATTTCATTATATTTTTGGCTCAGCTGACGTCACTGTTCTTTATTTCACTACAGTTTTTGGCTCTGCTGATGTCACTGTGCTTTATTTCAATACAGTTTTCCTCTGCTGATGGCACTGTGCTTTATTTCATTACAGTTTTTGACTGTGCTGATGTCACTGTTCTTTATTTCATTATAGTTTTTGACTCAGCTTATTTCACTGGGCTTTCTTTCATTACAGTTTTTGGCTCAGCTGATGTCACTGGGATTTATTTCATTATAATTTGTGGCTCAGGTGATGTCACTGTGCTTTACTTCCTTATATTTTTTGGCACAACTGATTTCACTGTACTTTATTTCATTACAGTTTTTAGCTCAGCTGATATCACTGAACCTTATTTCATTTCAGTTCTTGGCTCGGCTGATCTCACAGGGCTTTATTTAACTATTGATTGTGGCTCATCTGAAGTCACTGTGCTTTATTTCATTATAGTTTTTGCCTCAGCTGATGTCACGGTGCTTTATTTCATTATAGTTCTTTGCTCAGCTGATGTCTCTGGGCTTTATTTCACTATAGATTGTGGCTCAGTTGATGTCACTGTGCAGAATTTCACTTTGGTTTGTGGCTCAGCTGATGTCACTGTGCTTTATTTCACTATAGTTTTTGGCTAGCTGATGTCTCTGGGCTTTATTTCATCACAGATTTTCCTCCACTGATGTCACTGTCCTTTATTTCACTATAGATTTTGGCTCAGCTGATGTCACTGTGCTTTATTTCATTGTACTTTTTGGCTCAGTTGATTTCGCTGTACTTTATTTCATAATAATTTTTGTCTCTGCTGATGTGATAAAGCTTTATTTCACTACATTTTTTCTTCAACAGATATCACTGTGCTTTATTTCATTACAGTTTTGGACTCAGCAGAACTCACTATGTTTTATTTCTCTACAGTTTTTGGCTCATCTGATGTCACTGTGCTTTATTTCACTATAGTGTTTCGTGAGCTGATGTCTCTGTACCTTATTTCAATATAGTTTTTCCAAAGCTGATGTCACTGGGCTTTATTTCAGTACAGTTTTTGGCTCAGCTGATGTCACTGTGCTTTATTTTATTAAAGTATTTGACCCAGCCGATGTCACTGTGCTTTTTTCACTGTAGTTCTTGGCTTAGCTGATGTCACTGGGCTTTCTTTCACTATAGATTTTGGCTCAGCTGATGTCACAGTGCTTTATTTCACTATAGTTTTTGGCTCAGCTGATGTCAATGTACTTTATTTCACTACAGTTTTTATCTCAGCTGATGTCACTGGGCTTTTGTTTCATTACAGTTTTTGGCTCAGTTGATGTGACTGTGCATTATTTCATTACAGTGTTTTGGCTCAGCTGTTGTCACTGGGCATTATTTCATTACAGTTTTTAGCTCAGCTGATGTCACTGTGCAGTATTTTAGTATCGTTCTTGACTCAGCTGATGTCACTGAGCTTTATTTCACCGTAGAGTTTGGCACAGCTGATGTCTCTGGGCTTTATTTCATTGCAGTTTTTGGCTCAGCTGATGTCACTGTGCTTTTTTTCATTATAGTATTTCCTCAGTTGATGTCAGTGGGCTTTATTTCATTAGTTTTTGTCTTGGCTGATGTCACTGTGCTTTATTTCATTATAGTTATTGGCTCAGCTGATGTCTGCTTAATTTCATTATAGTTTTTGACTCAGCTGATGTCACAATGCTTTATTTCACTATGGTTTTTGGCTCATCTGATTTCACTGGTCTTCATTGCACTGTAGTTTTTGTCTCAGCTGATGTCTCTGGGCTTAATTTCATTACAGTTTGTGGCTGAGCTGATATCACTGTGCTTTCTTGCATTATAATTTTGGCTCAACTGATGTCACTGGGCTTTATTTCACTATAATTTTGGCTCAGCTGATATCACTGTGATTTATTTCATTACAGTTTTTTTTCAGCTTATGTCACTTTGCCTTTTTTCACCATAGTTTTTGGTTCTGTTGAGTCACTGTGCTTTATTTCACAAACGTTTTTGGCTCAGCTGTTGTCACAGGGCTGTATTTCACTATGGTTTTTGTCTCAGATGATGTCACTGGGCTTTATTTTATTACAGTTTTTGCTCAGCTGATGTCACCGTGCAATATTTCATTATAGCATCTGGCTCAGCTGATGTCACTGGGCTTTATTTCAGTAAAGTTTTTGCCTCTGCTGATGTCACTCTGCTTTATTTCACTATATTTTTTCCTCTGCTGATGTCACTGGGCTTTATTTCATTACAGTTTTTCCTCAGCAGATGTCACTGTGCTTTATTTGATTACAATTTTTGGCTCAGCTGAAGTCACTGGGCTTTACTACATTACAGTTTTTCCTCAGCTGATGTCACTATGTTTTATTTCATTGCAGTTTGTGGCTCAGCTGATATCATTGTGCTTTATTTCATTATAGTTTTTGACTCAGCTGATTTCACTGGGCTTTATTTCATAACTGTTTTTGGCTCAGGTGATGTCACTGGGATTTATTTCATTTCAGTTGTTGGCTTAGGTGATGTCACTGTGCATTATTTCATTATATTTTTTGGCTCAGCTGATTTCACTGTACTTTATTTCATTACATTTTTTAGCTCAGCTGATGTCACAGGGATTTTTCTCACTACAGTTTTTGGATCAGCTGATGTCACTCGGCTTTATTTCGTTATACTTCTTAGCCCAGCTGATATCACTGGGCTTTATTTCACTGAAGGACAATGGCTCAGCTGATGTCACTATGCATTATTTCACAGTAGATTAGGCTCAGCTGATGTCACTGTGCTTTATTTCATTATATTTTTTGCCTCAGCAGAGGTCACTGGGCTTTATTTCTTTACAGTTTTTTCTCAGCTGATGTCACTGTGCTTTATTTCAATACAGCTGATGTCACTGGGCTTTATTTCATTACACTTTTTGACTCAGCTGATGTCACTGTACTTTATTTTAGTATTGTTCTTGGCTCAGCTGATGTCACTAGGCTTTATTTCACTATAGATTTTGGCACAGCTGATGTCACTGTGCTTTATTTCTTTATAGTTTTTGGCACTGCTGACGTCACTGTGGTTTTTTTCACTATAGTATTTCTTCAGCTGATGTCACTGGGCTTTGTTTCATTACTGTTTTTGGCTCAGCTGATGTCACTGAGCTTTATTTCATTACATTTTTGGCTCAGCTGATGTCACTGTGCTTTATTTCATTATAGTTCTTGGCTCAGGTGATGTCACTGGCTTTATTTCACTATAGATTTTCGCTTAATTGATGTCACTGTGCATAATTTCACTGCAGTTTTTGGCTCAGCTGATGTCTCTGTGCTTTATTTCACTATAGTGTTTGGCTCAGATGATGTCACAGGGCTTTACTTCATCACAGCTTTTCCTCTGCTGATGTCACTGTCCTTTATTTCAGTACAGTTTTTGTCTCCGCTGATGTCATTGTGCTTTATTTCTCTATGTTTTTTCCTCAGTTGATGTCACTGGGCTTCATTTCATTATAGTTTTTTACTCAGCTGATGTCACGGTAATTTATTTCACTATAGTTTTTGGCTCTGCTGATGTCAATGGGCTTTATATCACTATAGATTTTGACTCAGCTGATGTCCGGTGCTTTATTTCATTACAGTTTTAGGCTCAGCTGATGAATCTGTGCTATATTTCTTCACTGTTTTTGGCTGAACTGGTGTCGCTGTGTCTTATTTTATTATAGTTTTTGTCTCAGCAGATGTCACTGGGTTTATTTCATTACAGTTTTGCTTCAGCAGATGTCACTGTGCTTTATTTCATTACAATATTTGGCTCAGCTGAAGTCACTGTGCTTTATTTCATTATAGTTTTTGTCTCAGCTGATGTGTCTGGCCTTTATTTCATAACAGTTTTGGACTCAGGTGATGTAACTGTACTTAATGTCATTATAGTTTTTTGGCTCAGCTGATGTCACTGTGCTTTATTTCACTATATTTTTTGGCTCAGCTGATGTCTCTGGCCTTTATTTCATTAGAGTTTTTGTCTCAGCTGATGTCACTGGGCTTTATTTCATTAGAGTTTTTGTCTCAGCTGATGTCACTGGGCTTTATTTCATTAGAGTTTTTGTCTCAGCTGATGTCACTGTGCTTTATTTCACTATAGTTCTTGGCTCAGCTGATGTCACTGTGTTTTATTTCAGTTTAGAGTTTGGCTCAGCTGATGACACTTTGCTTTATTTCACTATAGTTTTTCGCTCATCTGATGTCTCTGTGCTTTGTTTCAATACAGTTGTTCCTCAGATGATGAAACTGTGCTTTATTTCATTACAGTTTTTGGCTCAGCTGATGTCATTGTGCTTTATTTCATTATAGTTTTTGAATCAGCTGATTTCACTGGGCTTTATTTCATTACAGTTTTTGGCTCGGCTGATGTCACTGGGATTTATTTCATTGCAATTCTTGGCTCAGGTGATGTTACTGTGCTTTATTTCTTTATATTTTTTGGCTAAAATGATTTCACTGAACTTTATTTCATTACAGTTTTTAGCTCAGCGGATGTCACTGGGCTTTATTTCATTACAGTTTTCAGATCAGCTGATGTCACTGTGCTTTATTTCATTATACTTCTTCGCTCAGCTGATGTCACTGCTCTTTATTTCACTAAAGATTTTGGCTCAGCTGATGTTACTGTGCATTATTTCACTATAGATTTGGCTCAGCTTATGTCACAGTGCTTTATTTCACTATAGCTTTTGGCTCAGCTGATGTCACTGTGCTTTATTTCCTTACAGTTTTTCCTCAGCTGATGTCACTATGCTTTATTTCAATACAGCAGATGTCACTGTGCTTTATTTCATTACACTTTTTGACTCAGCTGATGTCACTGTGCTTTATTTTAGTATTGTTCTTCACTCAGCTGATGTCACAGTGCTTTATTTAACTATAGATGTTAGCTCAGCTGATGTTGCTGTGCTTTATTTCATTATAGTTTTTTACCTCAGCTGATGTCACTGTGCTTTATTTCATTATAGTTTTTGGCTCAGCTGATGTCAGTGTGCTTTATTTTAGTATTGTTCTTGGCTCAACTGATGTCACTAGGCTTTTTTTCACTATAGATTTTGGCACAGCTGATGTCACTGTGCTTTACTTCATTATAGTTTTTGGCACAGCTGACATCACTGTGCTTTTTTCACAATTTTTTCGCCTCAGCTGATGCCACTGGGCTATATTTCATTGCAGTTTTTGGCTCAGCTGATGTCACCGTGCATTATTTCATTATAGTTCTTGGCTCAGCTGATGTCACTGGCCTTTATTTCTCTGTAGATTTTGGCTCAGTTGATGTCACTGTGCATAATTTCACTACAGATTTTGGGTCAGCTGATGTCATTGTGCTTTATTTCACTATAGTGATTGGCTCAGCTGATGTCACTGGGCTTTATTTCATTGCAGTTTTTCCTCCGCTGATGTCACTGTCCTTTATTTCAGTACAGTTTTTGGCTCACCTACTCTCACAGTGCTCTATTTCGCTATAGATTTTGGCTCAGCTGATGTAACTGTGCTTTATTTCATCATAGGTTTTAGCTCAGCTGATGACACTGTGCTTTATTTCATTAGAGTTTTTGGCTCAGCTGATGTCACTGTGCATTTTTTATTACAGTTTTTTTGGCTCAGCTGATGTCACTGGGCTTTGTTTCATTACAATTTTTGGCTCAGCTGATGTCATTGTGCTTTATTTCAGTGTAGTTCTTAGCTCAGCTGATGTCACTGGGCTTTATTAAACCATAGAGTTTGGCACAGCCGATGTCACTGGGCTTCATTTCATAAAACTTTTGGCTCAGCTGATGTCACTGTGCTTTATTTCACTACAGTTTTTGGTTCTGCTGATGTCACTGTGCTTTATTTCACTATAGTTTTTGTCTCAGCTGATGTCACTGTGCTTTATTTCATTACAGTTTTTCCTCTGCTGATGGCACTGTGCTTTATTTCATTATAGTTTTTGACTCAGCTTATTTCAGTGGGCTTTCTTCGATTAGTTTTTGGCTCAGCTGATGTCACTGGGATTTATTTCATTACAATTTGTGGCTCAGGTGATGTCACTGTGCTATATTAAAGGAATAATGGCCGACAGGGTGGGTGTTATGCTGGGATAACATCCCACCTTGGGTGGTTGGGCCCGAGGCCAGCGGCGGCGTCTGCAAGGGGATGTTATCAACCTCTTCCTGGAAAACATTAATGTCTAATATTTCATTAATTTTTAAAAGACAGAAAGATGAGGAAAAAATGCATTTTTAAATACATTTGTGTTTGATTTTCAATGTGGAGGTGTACTGAAGAGAAAGTAGTTCTGTTTTGGCCAGTAGGTGGTGCTGCTGCTAAACAAATTGATGTGTTTTGAATGTGTCTGCTGCCCCACACACACACAAACAACTGTATCTTGTTTGCAGTTCTCTCGGTACAGTTTGCTTAATGTGCGGGGACAGTATCAGTGTGGATTACAATTTGATCGGAGCTGCCAGCGTGTCACTGTTCTGTGAGACTCCGGTTTAGCACTGTGAACAGAAGGCTGTGACAGTACGGAAGTCTGTGACAATGCATGGCGGGATGTAGGAGGATTAGTTTTGGAGATTCTGAGGTGAGCTGGGATCGGGGACGGCTGGTGAAAAACTGTCAGTCCGTGACTGTTGACAGTTCGCGATTTACTGGTCGAGGATTGCGGTTTTGAGGTAGGAAGCGGCGCAGCGTATTTCGAAAGTTGGGCGTGTTCAACTATACGTAGCTACCGCAGAGTGAGTGGACTTAGGGCTTCCATTTGTTTATGTATTTTTTAAACTGTCTGAGTTAGAATGTTAACGTTGCGGCAGCATGGTTACCAGGTGGCGTGTGACACGGCACAGTTGTTAAGCAGGCGGGAAACTTCGATTCCGTACAAGAAGAACTGCTGTAGCTGCTGCTTGGGACGATAGTGGAGTGATATTTTGTTTACTTGGAATCGCGAGTGTCAGTGCACTGGGAGTAGAGTCGGGATGTTATGCTGGGATAACATCCGGTTACTGTGCCAGTCTGACCAATCGGGGACAAGGATTTTCTCTTGCCATTGTATAATTAATTATATTTTTTGGCTCAGCTGATTTCACTATACTTTATTTCATTACAGTTATTAGCTCAGCTGATGTCACTGGGCTTTATTTCATTACAGTTTTTGGATAAATTGAAGTCACTCTGCTTTATTTCATTATACTTCTTGGCTCAGCGGATGTCACTGGGCTTTATTTCATTACAGTTTTTGGCTCAGCTGATGTCACAGGGCTTTATTTCACTATAGATTTTGGCTCAGCTGATGTCACTGTGCTTTATTTCATTATAGTTTTTGCCTCAGTTGATGTTACTGTGCTTTATTTCATTTTACTTTTTGGCTCAGCTGATGTCACTGTGCTTTATTTTAGTATTTTTCTTGGCTCAGCTTATGTCACTAGTCTTTATTTCACTATAGATTTTGGCACAGCTGATGTCACTGTGCCTTATTTCATTACAATTTTTGGCACAGCTGATGACACTGTGCTTTTTTTTTCACTATAGTTTTTCCTCAGTTGATGTCACTGGGCTTTATTTCATTCCAGTTTTTGGCTGAGCTGATATCACTGAGCTTTATTTCATTACATTTTTGGCTCAGCTGATGTCACTGGGCTTTATTTCATTACAGTTTTTGTCTCAGCTGATGTCATTGTGCTTTATTTCATAGCAGTTTTTGGCTCAGCTGATGGCACTGTGCTTTATTTCATTATAGTTTTTGGCTCAGCTGATGTCACTGTGCATTATTTCATTACAGTTTTCTGGCTCAGCTGATGTCACTGGGATTTATTTCATTACAGTTTTTGGCTCAGCAGATGTCACTGTGCTTTATTTCAGTATAGTTCTTAGCTCAGTTGATGTCACTGGTCTTTATTCCATCATAGAGTTTGGCACAGCAGATGTCACTGGGCTTTATTTCGTTATACTTTTGGCACAGCTGTCATCACTGTGCTTTATTTCATTACAGTTATTGGCTCTGCTGATGTCACTGTGCTTTATTTCACTATAGTTTTTGTCTCAGCTGATGTCACTGTGCTATATTTCAATACAGCTTTTCCACAGCTGATGGCACTGTGGTTTACTTCTGTGCTTTATTTCATTATAGTTTTTTGACTCAGTTGATTTCGCCTGGCTTTCTTTCATTACAGTTTTTGGATCAGGTGATGTCACTGTGCTTTATTTCATTATATTTTTTGGCTCAGCTGTTGTCACTGTACTTTATTTCATTACAGTTTTTAGCTCAGTTGATGTCACTGGGCTTTATTTCATTACAGTTTTTTAATCAACTGATGTCACTGTGCTTTATGTCATTACACTTCTTGGCTCAGTGGATACCTCTGGGCTTTATTACACTGTAGATTGTCACTCAGCTGATGTCACTGAGCATTATTTCACTGTAGTTTTATGCTCAGCTGATGTCACTGAGCTTTATTTCCTTCTTACATGTTTGCCTCAGATTATGTCACTGGGCTTTATTTCATTGTAGTTCTTGGCTCAGCTGATGTCACTGGGCTTTATTTCATCACAGTTTTTCCTCCACTGATGTCACTGTCCTTTATTTCACTATAGATTTTGGCTCGGTTGATGTCACTGTGCTTTATTTCGTTGTTGTTCTTGGCTCAGCTGATGGCACTGTACTATATTTCATAATAGGTTTTGTCTCTGCTGATGTGATATTGCTTTATTTCAGTATAGTTTTTCCTCAGCAGATATCACTGTGCCTTATTTCATTACAGTTTTTGACTCAGCTGAACTCACTATGCTTTCTTTCTCTACAGTTTTTGGCTCAGCTGATGTCACTGTGCTTTATTTCATTATAGTTTTTGGCACAGCTGATGTCACTGTGCTTTATTTCAATACAGCTTTTCCACAGCTGATGGCACTGTGGTTTACTTCTGTGCTTTATTTCATTATAGTTTTTGACTCAGTTGATTTCGCCTGGCTTTCTTTCATTACAGTTTTTGGATCAGGTGATGTCACTGTGCTTTATTTCATTACATTTTTTGGCTCAGCTGTTGTCACTGTACTTTATTTCATTACAGTTTTTAGCTCAGTTGATGTCACTGGGCTTAATTTCATTACAGTTTTTTAATCAACTGATGTCACTGTGCTTTATGTCATTACACTTCTTGGCTCAGTGGATACCTCTGGGCTTTATTACACTGTAGATTGTCACTCAGCTGATGTCACTGAGCATTATTTCACTGTAGTTTTATGCTCAGCTGATGTCACTGAGCTTTATTTCCTTACATGTTTGCCTCAGATTATGTCACTGGGCTTTATTTCATTGTAGTTCTTGGCTCAGCTGATGTCACTGGGCTTTATTTCATCACAGTTTTTCCTCCACTGATGTCACTGTCCTTTATTTCACTACAGATTTTGGCTCAGTTGATGTCACTGTGCAGAATTTCACTTTAATTTGTGACTCAGCTGATGTCATTGTGCTTTATTTCACTACAGTTTTTGGTTCAACTGATGTCACTGGGCTTTATTTCATCACAGTTTTTCCTCCACTGATGTCACTGTCCTTTATTTCACTATAGATTTTGGCTCGGTTGATGTCACTGTGCTTTATTTCGTTGTTGTTCTTGGCTCAGCTGATGGCACTGTACTATATTTCATAATAGGTTTTGTCTCTGCTGATGTGATATTGCTTTATTTCAGTATAGTTTTTCCTCAGCAGATATCACTGTGCCTTATTTCATTACAGTTTTTGACTCAGCTGAACTCACTATGCTTTGTTTCTCTACAGTTTTTGGCTCAGCTGATGTCACTGTGCTTTATTTCATTATAGTTTTTGGCACAGCTGATGTCACTGGGCTTTATTTTGTTACAGTTTTTGGCTCAGCTGATGTCACTGGGCTTTATTTCATTAAAGTGTTTGGCACATCTGATGTCACAGTGTTTTTTTCACTGTAGTTCTTGGCTTAGCTGATGTCACTGGGCTTTCTTTTCCTGTAGATTTTGGCTCAGCTGATGTCACTGTGCTTTATTTCAGTATAGTTCTTAGCTCAGCTGATGTCACTGGGCTTTATTTCACCATAGAGTTTGGCACAGCTGATGTCACTGGGCTTTATTTAATTACAGTTTTTGGCTCAGGTGATGTCACTGTGCTTTTTTTCATTATGCTTTTTCCTCAGCTGATGTCAGTTGTCTTTATTTCATTAGTTTTTGGCTTGGCTGATGTCACAGTGCTTTATTTCATTAGAGTTTTGGGCTCAGTTGATGTCACTGTGCTTTATTTCATTATAGTTTTTGGCTCGCCTGATGTCTGCTTTATTTCATTATAGTTTTTGAATCAGCTGATGTCACTATGCTTTATTTCACTATAGTTTTTGGCTCATCTGATGTCACTGGGCTTCATTTCGCTATAGTTTTTGTCTCAGCTGATGTCACTGGGCTTTATTACGTTACAGTTTCAGGCTGAGCTGATATCACTGTGCTTTCTTGCATTATAATTTTTGGCTCAGCTGATGTCACTGTGCATTATTTTATAATAGTTTCAGGCTCAGCTGATCTCACAGAGCTGTATTTCACTATTGCTTTTGTCTCAGATGATGTCACTAGGCTTTATTTCATTAGAGTTTTTGGCTCAGCTTATGTCACAGGGCTTTATTTCACTATAGAGTTTCTCTCAGCTAATGTCACTGTGTTTTATTTCAGTATATTTTTTCCTCAGCTGATGTCACTGGGCTTCATTTCTTTATAGTTTTTGACTCAGCTGATGTCACGGTGCTTTATTTCACTATAGTTTTTGGTTGAGCTGATGTCACTGGGCTTTATTTCACTATAGATTTTGCCTCAGCTGTTGTCACTGTGCTTTATTTCATTACACTTTTAGGCTCAGCTGATGTCTCTGTGCTTTATTTCTTCACAGTTTTTGGCTCAACTGGTGGCACTGTGTCTTATTTCATTATAGATTTTGGCTCAGCAGATGTCACTGGGCTTTATTTCATTACAGTTTTTCCTTAGCAGATGTCACGGTGCTTTATTTCATTACAATTTTTGGCTCAGCTGAAGTCACTGTGCTTTATTTCATTTTAGTTTTTGGCTCAGAAGAGGTCACTGGCCTTTATTTCATAACAGTTTCTGACTCAGCTGATGTCACTGTGGTTAATTTCATTATAGTTTTTTGGCTCAGCTGATGTCACGGGGCTCTATTTCATTACAGTTTTTGGGTCAGCTGATATCACTGGGCTTTATTTCATTAGAGTTTTTGGCTCAGCTGATGTCACTGTGCTTCATTTCACTATAGTTCTGGGCTCAGCTGATGTCACTGTGGTTTATTTCACTGTAGAGTTTGGCTCAGCTGATGACACTGTGCTTTATTTCTCTTTAGTTTTGGACCATCTGATGTCACTGTGCTGTATTTCAATACAGTTTTTCCTCAGCTGTTGTCACTCTGCTTTATTTCATTACAGTTTTAGGCTCAGCTGATGTCATTGTGCTTTATTTCATTATAGTTTTTGACTTAGCTGATTTTACTGGGCTTTATTTCATTTCAGTTTTTGGCTCAGCTGATGTCACTGGGATTAATTTCATTACAATTTTTGGCTCAGGTGATGTCACTGTGCTTTATTTCATTATATTTTTGGCTCAGCTGATTTCACTGTACTTTATTTCATTACAGTTTTTAGCTCAGCTGATGTCACTGGGCTTCATTTCATTAAAGTTATAGAATCAGCTGATGACACTATGCTTTATTTCACTGTGGGTTTGGCTCAATTGATGTCACTGTGCTTTATTTCACAATAGTTTTTGGCTCAGCTGATGTCACAGGGCTTTATTTCACTATACAGTTTGGCTCAGCTGATGTCACTATGCTTCATTTCATTATAGTTTTTGGCTCAGCTGATGTCACTGTGCTTTATTTCATTATAGTTGTTGGCTCAGATGATGTCACTGGGCTTTATTTCACTATAGAATTTTCCTCAGCAGTTGTCACTGTGCTTTATTTCAATACAGTTTTAGTCTCAGCTGATGTCTCTGTGCTTTATTTCATCACAGTTTTTGGTTCAAGTGGTGTCACTGTGTCTTATTTCATTATAGTTTTTGGCTCAGCAGATGTCACTGGGCATTTTTTCATTAGAGTTTTTCCTCTGCAGATGTCACTGTGCTTTATTTCATTACAATTTTTAACTCAGCTGAAGTCACTGTGCATTATTTTACTACTGTTTTTTGCTCAGCAGATGTCACTGGCCTTTATTTCATAACAGTTTTTGACTCAGCTGATGTCACTGTGCTTTATTTCATTACAGTTTTTGGCTCAACTGATAACACTGTGCTTTATTTCATTATATTTTTTGGCTCTGCTGATGTCAGTGAGCTATATTTCATTACAGTTTTTGGCTCAGCTGATGTCACTGGGCTTTATTTGATTAGAGTTTTTGGCACAGCAGATGTTACTGTGCTTTATTTCGCTATCGTTCTTGGCTCAGCTGATGTCACTGTGCTTTATTTCACTAATGTTCTTGGCTCAGCCGATGTCACTGTGCTTTATTTCACTATAGTGTTTGGTTCAGCTGAAGTCACTGGGCTTTGTTTCATCCCAGTTTTGCCTCCACTGATGTCACTGTCCTTTATTTCAGTACAGTTTTTATCTCAGCAGATGTCACTGTGCTTTATTTCATTATTGTTTTTGGTTCAGCTGATGTCACTGGGCTTTATTTCATTTCAGTTTTTGCCTCAGCTGATGTCACTGTGAATTTTTTTGGTATTGTTCTTGGCTCAGCTGATGTTACTGTGCTTTATTTCACTATAGATTTTGGCACAGCTGATGTCACTGGGCTTTATTTCATTACAGTTTTTGGCTCAGCTGATGTCACTGGGCTTTATTTCATCAAAGTTCTTCCTCCGCTGATGTCACTGTCCTTTATTTCACTATAGATTTTGGCTCAGCTGATGTCACTGTGCTTTCTTTCATTGTAGTTCTTGGCTCAGCTGATGGCACTGTACTTTATTTCATAATAGTTTTTGTCTCTGCTGATGTGATTTAGCTTTATTTCACTATAGTTTTTCCTCAGCAGATATCACTGTGCTTTATTTCGTTACAGTTTTTGACTCAGCTGAACTCACTATGTCTTATTTCTTCGCAGTTTTTGGCTCAGCTGTCACCGGGCTTTATTTCACTATAGTTTTGGCTCAGCTGATGTCAATGTGCTTCATATCATTACAATTTTTGGCTCAGCTGAAGTCACTGTGCTTTATTTCTTTATAGTTTTTGGCTCAGCTGATGTCACTGGCCTTTATTTCATGACAGTTTATAACTCAGCTGATGTCACTGTGCTTTATTTCATTATTGTTTTGGCTCAGCTGATGTCACTGTGCTTTATTTTATTACAGTTTTTGGCTCAGCTGATGTCACTGTGCTTTATTTCATTATATTTTTGGCTCAGCTGATGTCACTGGGCTATATTTCATTAGAGTTTTTGGCTCAGCTGATGTCACTAGGCTTTATTTCATTAGAGTTTTTAGCTCAGCTGATGTCACCGTGCTTTATTTCTCTGTAGTGTTTGGCTCAGCTGATGTCACTGGGGTTTTTTCATCACAGTTTTTCCTCCGCTGATGTCACTGTCCTTTATTTCAGTACAGTTTTTGGCTCAGCTGATGTAACTGTGCTTTATTTCATTATACTTTTTCATCAGCTGATGGCACTCTGACTTATTTCATTATAGTTTTTGGCTCATCTGATGTCACTGTGCATTATTTCATTCCAGTTTTTTTGCCTCAGCTGATGTCTCTGGGCTCTATTTCATTACAGTTTTTGGGTCAGCTGATATCACTGGGCTTTATTTCATTAGAGTTTTTGGCTCAGCTGATGTCACTGTGCTTCATTTCACTATAGTTCTGGGCTCAGCTGATGTCACTGTGGTTTATTTCACTGTAGAGTTTGGCTCAGCTGATGACACTGTGCTTTATTTCTCTTTAGTTTTGGACCATCTGATGTCACTGTGCTGTATTTCAATACAGTTTTTCCTCAGCTGTTGTCACTATGCTTTATTTCATTACAGTTTTTAGCTCAGCTGATGTCATTGTGCTTTATTTCATTATAGTTTTTGACTTAGCTGATTTTACTGGGCTTTATTTCATTTCAGTTTTTGGCTCAGCTGATGTCACTGGGATTAATTTCATTACAATTTTTGGCTCAGGTGATGTCACTGTGCTTTATTTCATTATAATTTTTGGCTCAGCTGATTTCACTGTACTTTATTTCATTACAGTTTTTAGCTCAGCTGATGTCACTGGGCTTCATTTCATTAAAGTTATAGAATCAGCTGATGACACTATGCTTTATTTCACTGTAGGTTTTGGCTCAATTGATGTCACTGTGCTTTATTTCACAATAGTTCTTGGCTCAGCTGATGTCACAGGGCTTTATTTCACTATACAGTTTGGCTCAGCTGATGTCACTGTGCTTCATTTCATTATAGTTTTTGGCTCAGCTGATGTCACTGTGCTTTATTTCATTATAGTTGTTGGCTCAGATGATGTCACTGGGCTTTATTTCACTACAGAATTTTCCTCAGCAGTTGTCACTGTGCTTTATTTCAATACAGTTTTAGTCTCAGCTGATGTCTGTGCTATTTCATCACAGTTTTTTGGTTCAAGTGGTGTCACTGTGTCTTATTTCATTATAGTTTTGCTCAGCAGATGTCACTGGGCATTTTTTTTTCATTAAAAGTTTTTCTCTGCAGATTTCACTGTGCTTTATTTCATTACAATTTTAACTCAGCTGAAGTCACTGTGCATTATTTACTACTGTTTTTGCTCAGCAAATGTCACCAGCCTTTATTTCCTATAACAGTTTTTGACTTCAGCTGATGTCACTTAACTTTATTCCATTACAGTTTTGGCTCAACTGATAACACTGTGCTTTGTTTCATTATATTTTTGGCTCTGCTGATGTCAGTGAGCTATATTTCATTACAGTTTTGGCTCAGCTGATGTCACTGGGCTTTATTTGATTAGAGTTTTTGCTTTGTAGATGTTACTGTGCTTTATTCGCTATCTCGTTCTTGGCTCAGCCTGATGTCACTGTTAACTATTCACACTAATGTTCTTAGCTCAGCCGATGTCACATGCTTTATTTCACTATAGTGTTTGGTTCAGCTGAAGTCACTGGGCTTTGTTTCATCCAGTTTTGCCTCCGCTGATGTCACTGTCGCTATTTCCAGTACAGTTTTACTCTCAGCAGATGTCACTGTGCTTTATTCAGTATTGTTTTTGGTTCAGCTGATGTCACTGGGCTTTTTCATTACAGTTTTAGCCTCAGCTGATGTCACTGTAATTTTTGGTATTGTTCTTGGCTCAGCTGATGTTACTGTGCTTGATTTCACTATAGATTTTGGCACAGCTGATGTCACTGGGCTTTATTTCATTACAGTTTTTGGCTCAGCTGATGTCACTGGGCTTTATTTCATCAAAGTTTTTCCTCCGCTGATGTCACTGTCTTTGTTCACTATGATTTTGGCTCTAGCTGATGTCACTGTGCTTTCTTTCATTGTAGTTCTTGGCTCAGCTGATGGCGCATACTTTATTCATAATAGTTTTATGTCTCTGCTGATGTGATTTAGCTTTATTTCACTTTAGTTTTCCTCAGCAGATATCACTGTGCTTTATTCTGTTACAGTTTTTGACTCAGCTGAACTCACTATGTCTTATTTCTTGCAGTTTTGGCTCCAGCTGTCACCGGGCTATCTTCCCACTACCGTTTTGGCTCAGCTGATATCAATGTGCTTCATATCATTACAATTTTTGGCTCAGCTGAAGTCACTGTGCTTTATTTCTTTATAGTTTTTGGCTCAGCTGATGTCACTGGCCTTTATTTCATTACAGTTTTTAGCTCAGCTGATGTCACTGTGCTTTATTTCATTATAGTTTTTGGCTCAGCTGATGTCACTGAGCTTTTTTATTACAGTTTTGGCTCAGCTGATGTCACTGTGCTGTATTTCATTATATTTTTTGGCTCAGCTGATGTCACTGGGCTATATTTCATGGGAGTTTTTAAAACCAGCTGATGTCACTAGGCTTTATTTCATTAAGGTTTTAAGCTCAGCTGATGTCACCGTGCTTTATTTCACTGTAGTGTTTGGCTCAGCTGGTGTCACTGGGGTTTTTCATCACAGTTTTACCTCCGCTGATGTCACTGTCCTTTATTTCAGTACAGTTTTTGGCTCAGCTGATGTAACTGTGCTTTATTTGATTATACTTTTTCATCAGCTGATGGCACTCTGACTTATTTCATTATAGTTTTTGGCTCATCTGATGTCACTGTGCATTATTTCATTCCAGTTTTTTTGCCTGAGCTGATGTCTCTGGGCTTTATTTCATTACAGTTTTTGGCTCAGCTGATGTCTCTGTGCTTTATTTCAGTATAATTCGTAGCTCAGCTGATGTCACTGGTCTTTATTCCTCCATAGAGTTTGGCACAGCTGTTGTCACTTGGCTTTATTTCATTATACTTTTCGCTCGGCTGACTTCACTGTGCTTTATTTCACTAAAGTTTTTAGCTCTGCTGATGTCACTGTGCTTTATTTCACTATAGTTTTTGTCTCAGCTGATGTTACAGTGCTTTATTTCAATAAAGTTTTTCCTCAGATGATGGCACTGTGCTTTATTTCATTACAGTTCTTGGCTCAGTTGATGTCACTGTGCTTTATTTCATTATAGTTTTTGACTCAGCTGATTTCAATGGGCTTTCCTTCATTACAGTTTTTGGCTCAGCTGATGTCTCTGGGATTTATTTCATTACAATTTGTGGCTCAGGTGAAGTCACTGTGCAATATTTCATTACAGTTTTTAGATCAGCTGATGTCACTGGGCTTTATTTCATTACAGATTTTGAATCAACTGATGTCACTGTTCTTTATTTCATTATACTTCTTGGCTCAATAGATGTCACTGGGCTTTATTTCACTGTAAATTTTGGCTCTGCTGATGTTACTGTGCATTATTGTACTATAGTGTTTTGCAGAGCTGATGTCACAGTGCTTTATTTCACTATAGTTCTTTGCTCAGCTGATGTCACTGGGCTTTATTTCATTACAGTTTTTGGCTCAGCTGATGTCACAGGGCTTTTTTTAAATATTGATTTTGGCTCAGCTGATGTCACTGTGCTTCATTTCATTATAGTTTTTGGCTCTGCTGATGTCACTTGCTTCATTACAGTTTTGGCTTGGCTGATGTCACTGTTTTTTCATTAAAGTTTTTGTCCTAGCTGATGTCATTGGCTTTTTTCGTTACAGTTTTTCCTCAGCTGATGTCACTGGGCTTTATTTCATTAGTTTTTGGCTCAGATGATGTCATTGTGCTTTATTTCATTATAGTTTTAGGCACAGCTGATTTCACAGTGCTTTATTTCATTATACTTTTTGGCTCAGGTAATGTCACTATGCTTTATTTCACTATAGTTTTTGGCTCAGCTGATGTCACTGGGCTTCATTTCACTATAGTTTTTGTCTCTGCTGATGTCACTGGACTTTATTTCATTACATTTTCTGGCTGAGCTGATGTCCTGTGCTTTCTGCATTATATTTTTTGGCTCAGCTGAATTCACAGAGCTATTTACTGCAGTTTTGGCTCAGCTGGTGTCACTGAGCTTCATTTCGTACATTTTGCTCCATCCACAATGTCACCATGTTTTGTTCATTATATTCTTCTCAGTTGCTGTCACTGTGCTATTTCATTACAGTTTTAGGAGCTGATCTCACTGGCTTTATTTCATTAAAGTGTTTGTGCTAGCTGATGTACTGCTTTCCTGTAGTTCTGGGCTGTCTGATGTCCATGGCTTTCCACTATAGATTTTGGCTCAGCTGATGTCACTGTGCTTTATTTTCTTGTTCTTGGGCCGCTGATGTCACTGGGCTTTTCACTATAGTTTTGGTTCATCTGATGTCACAGTGCTTTGTTCACCTGGTTTTGGCCTCTAGTCAACTACTTTATTTCACTTTGTTTTATCGCAGCTGACACTGGGTTTTATTTCATCACAGTTTTGTCTCTGCGATGTCACTGTCCTTTATTTCAGTACAGTTTGGCCGCTGATGTCTTGTGCTTTATTTGATTTTTTGGGCCGGCTGATGGCACTCTGTTTTATTTCATTATAGTTTTGGCTCAGCTGATGTCACTGGCAATTTCATTGTGTTTTGGCTCAGCTGATGTCACTGTGCTTTTTTAGTATAGTTCTAGCTCAGCTGTTGTCACTGTCTTTATTCCACCATAGAGTTTGGCTCTGCTGATGTCACTGGCTTTATTCACTACAGTTTTTGCTCTGATGTCGCTAGGTTTTATTTCCTATAGTTTTGTTTCAGCTGATGTCTCTGCTTTATTTCACTATAGTTTTTGGAATCTGATGTCACTGGCTTCATTTCACTGCAGTTTTGTCTTGGCTGATGTCATTGGCTTTTACATTACAATTCTGGCTGAGCTGATACTGTGCTTTTGCATTGATGCTTTTTGGCTCAGCTGATGTCTTTGCATTATTCACCATAGTTTTGGCTCAGCTGATGTCACTGTGCTTATTTCATTACAATTTTGGCTCACCTGAAGTCACTGTGCTTTTTTCGTTCTGGTTTTGGCTCAGCTGATGACTGGGCTTAATTTCATTACAGTTTTTGGCTCAGCTGATGTCACTGTGCTTTATTTCAGTATAGTTGTTAGCTCAGCTGATGTCACTGGTCTTTATTCCACCATAGAGTTTGGCTCAGCTGATGTCATTGTGCTTTATTTCATTATAGTTCTTGACGTAGCTGATTTCACTGGGCTCTATTTCATTACAGTTTTTGGCTCAGCTGTCACTTTGTTTTATTTTATATTGTTCGCTCAGCTGATGTCATTGGCTTTATTTCATTATGTTTTTGGCACATTGTTCTGTGCTTTTTCCTGTGTTTTCCTCAGCTGGTGTGCTGGGCTTATTTCATTACAGTTTTTGTTCGTTGATGTCACTGAGCTATTTCTTTCATTTTGAATCTGCTGATTCATTGTGTTTTTTTCATTATAGTTCTTGCCTCTTCCAGTCGGCTTTATTTCACTATAGATTTTGCTCAGCTGTGTCATGTGCATTATTTCACTGTAGTTTTGGCCTGCTGGTCACCATGCTTATTTACTATGCTTTTGGCTCAGCTGATGTCACTGGGCTTTATTTCTACAGTTTTCCTCCGCTGATGTCACTGTCATTTGTTCGTTACAGTTTTGGCTCAGCTGTTGTCACTGGGCTTTTTTTCATTACAGTTTTTGTCTCAGCTGATGTAATTGGGCTTTATTTCAGTATAGATTTTGGCTCAGCTGATGTCACTGGGCTTTATTTCATTACAGTTTTTGGCTCAGCTTATGGCACTGTGCTTTGTTTGATATGGTTTTTGGCCTGTGCTGCTGTCGCTTGCATTATTTCGTACAGTTTTTTGTCTCGCTGATGTCACTGGCTTATTTCATTACAGTTTTGGCTCAGCTGTCTCACTGTTCTTTGTTCAGTAGGTTTTAGCTCAGCTGATGTCGCTGGTCTTTATTCACCATAGGGTTTCGCCCAGTTGATGTCCTTTTATTTCATTATGCTTTTGGCTCAGCTGACG